>CM057452.1:1479157500-1481557500 GCA_016271365.2 Neoceratodus forsteri
CTCTTCACCTTGCCACCCCACCAGCGTACGGGTTCATAATGTTGCATGCTTAATAGTGTACGGCATTATAGCAAAACCTGGACCTGTGTGCTCCTCGAGTTGGACCCCCCCAGAGTTGAGAATCTTTAGTGGGGGTCCAGGAGGGGTGCTGCTTCACATCACGGGGGGTGTGGGGGCAGTGCCCCTCACAGAACGAAGACATGATGCCTCATGGCATTAATCACGCAGCACGATAGTGTCATGCGGCATTATGTCTTGCGATATAATGACTCCGTACTCTCCACCAGTCCCTGCCTGAATAGTGGGAGGAGGCGATTTCCTCACCTGCCTCCTCCACATCCCTCTGTCTCCAACTGGAAAGTTTCTCCCAGCCATGCAGAGCAGGCCACATCCTAAGCTCCTCATGGGCTGGAAGTATTGAGTGCCCGAATGCACTTGTACTGTAAGTGCAATCCCGATCGTGCTGGTGGATCCCCCGCCTGGTGACATTGGGGTGCTTAATCCCCTCCAAACATCCTTTAATGTGGCACCCTGGGAGCCCACCCCAGTGTGCAAAACCCTGTTGTGGTGTTTCCAACACCGGGATGCTCCATCCTTGCTAGTGACTGCACAGAACTTCCTGGAACAAGTTTCCAAAAGTAATAGGAAAAAGTAACTTACCCAACACTGTCTGCCGGGTAAGGTGAGGTGAAATGGCATGAGAGTTATGGCCAGTGACTCAAAGGCACACCTCAATGCTGGTCAGTCTCTGCAGGGTGGGATGGGGTTGGTGTCAGTTCCATACTTCACTGCCATTCCTATTATGCATCTCTCTAACTCCTGCACTACTAATGCCAGTGCCAGCAAGATAACATTCAGCACTGACAAATGCTTGTTTTAGTAGTAACTGCATAGTAAGGATAATACCCAGCAAAAATATAGGGAGCTTAAATGTGTTGTATGTATGTAATCTGTTCTTAAACACTATCACTTTAAAAGCACACTATCCCTTTAAGGGGCATGGGATACTTAAAAGAGGCACTTTACTTTGTTACAGTGACTCTTGAGAAAGCTCTTTGAGTAAAACTGGTTGGGTCACTGTTTTGGGCTCTGCACTGCGTAGCACTTTCTGTGTGTTGTTACCTACTCAGCCTGATGTACTTGTAAGTCTGTTTATCCATTTAATAAATTTGATTTTATCTGTCTACTCTGCACTGGCTTTCCTTGCTGTCTGTATTCCTATTTCAGAGCCAAGCACAAGTGACAGAGTGGACCAACAGCTTTTGTTGTCTTTCCAGTTACAAGGTTTTGGCATACAGACCAAACTCCAGCTCTAGAAGGGGGTGCAAAACAATGTTAGAAATATACTCTATGGAACTTATGACATATTTGTTAATGGATAAAATCCCTCAATTTGAAATTAGATGGAATAGTTGGGTACTTTATCAACTTCCACATTATCCAGACTTTGTTCCATGGGGCTGACCACCCTTCCTCTCCTCTTCTTCTTTCCCTCTTTTCTTCCTCTCTCATCTATATTTTCTATTTTCACTATTCACCTTGTCAGGTGGTTATCTCCTCTAACTGTCCATTCCTAATGTAAGCCTTTTCTCCTTTTAATAGCTCTGTCTGCAGAGGTTTAATTCTGCCATAACACATTTTATCATATAAACTGACCTATGTTATAGAGGCCAAGCTATAAAGACACATAAATCTAAGACAAAAGCATATAAGGAAAGATTAAAAACTTTGGGGCTTTACTCTCTACAATACAAAAAGTTAAGGGGTGACTTTTGTTATGCATATAAAGCTTTTCAAAATGAGAAGTTATGGATAACCTCTGGGCTCTGTAGAAACAAAACTGGAAGATTGACAAGGTCACATGAACTGCAACTAAGGGGAGAAATTGTTTGAACTAACAAGAGAAGTGAATGGTTTAATCAGAGGGTAGTTAGTGCCTGGAATGCACTACCTATGTCCATGGTATTAAGCAAAACATTGGACCAGTTTAAAAGGGAGCTTGATAGTTATATGGGAATGGATCAAATCCTACACTTCCACTGATAAGTGTCAAGTCACTAAGGCTAACGCCAACAGACTTGTATTAAAACTATGAAATTATAAGCTGGCCAGACTACTTTTTATAATTTTTGGAATTACAAATATATACTATTCAAAGAGGGCTTCATCTAGCCCAATATGTACTACCAATCTGTCATCAATGTCATCCTGGATTTCAATGTGGCTGCGAGCATTACCTTATTCTGCTGGTGCAAAAATGCAACAAGGCACATGGCAGCAGGAGCACACCAGCTGCATGATGGCAGCCACGCTGGGCTAGCCACTGTATCGTGCTCGTTTGTTCGCTTGTTTGAGTTCTCTGAACATCTCCTAATGCTTCTTTTTATGTTACTTGTCATCTAACTTAGTTTTAGTTTTACAGTTTAACTTAATTTTATCGCTGGTTGATTGCCGTGTTTTTATTGCTCTATCACTTTCATCATTCCCGGAGACTGAAGCGGTCTAGCAACTTTGCGTATCTGGTTTGCATGGAGGTGTCGTCCTGGGTGGGATGAGCAGTACTGCTACTGTTTTGTGGATGAAGCATCTGTCGGTGGAGCTGGATTGAGTTTTTGGATCGGACTGTAACTCTGCGAGCTGTGGATGAAAAGGTGGAATTTTTTGGATTACTAGTGGAAGGAGTGGAGGATTGTAGACTTTGATTGGACTGTGAGTTGCAGATTAATGTATATGAGGCCGGTGGAGTCCTGGGGAGAAGAGCTTGAATTTGCTGACTTTGGTGCTGTGAGATTGTGAGAAGATTGAGAGAGGAGTCTGCATTTGTGGGCTCCTGCTGTGATCGGTGTTTTGGCTTTAGACTATCTAAAATAGTGTGTTGTGGGAGAGCTGCCTGGGGTGGTTGCTGTCAGCTGGGCTCAGGGCAGGTGACGCTGGCATCGGGCCTGCTGGAGGGCGGGTGCGAATTGCCGGTGTCTCTTAGACTTACCAGAGGGGTCTACTGGTGGGTGGATACTGTTCTGGGGTTGTTGCTGTGGACCCAGCCTGGGTCAGTAGCCTCCTTTAGGGTAGTTATTCTCCCTCACACTGTTATTGCTGTACTATCCATGCTTTTTGGATTGGAACTGCTCTTAAATTTCTGCTTGTCTGCACATTGACTGTAAGGCAGTGAGATTGCCCGTTTCTTCTTTGATCTCCCGGGTTGTGAGAGAGCCTGGGGTTCTGAAGATTTGAAGACACCGGCTGCCTGAAGATCTTTCTATGCTCTGACTCCCAAATGTGCCTTTTTTCTCCGGGTAATGAGAGTGTCTGGGGATTTAAAGACTTTGGCTGCTTTGCATTTACTCTCACACTTTAGTGAGAGATTCTGCTTGGAAACAATATTTTACACCTATTGGTTTTATTTACAGTTTTGAAGATTTACAATCCCCCTCTCCGTGATTTATATTACGTAGACTCTTTCTGACTCGGACTCTGATGTTGGGTTAAATAATTTAAATTTCAGCGTTTTTAGTTTTTATCTTTATTGGGGGTGGGGGTAGAGGTAGAGAGTGTATGAAGTTATAGGATGTTACCCTGTTCGTGGGGTAAGAGCTCCTGAGGTATTTTGTTGTCCTTATAGTGGTGAGAAAATAAATGGGATATGATAATTGTATCTCCCCTAACCTGCTGTAGTATTATATTTTTATTAATTTGTTTGTTTATTATTTGTGGCATAATTCTGTTGTTTGTTTTTTAGTATAATATTTGTTTGTGTGAGGGTGGGTTGGGTTTGAAGGTGAGATACTTAATTTGATTAGTTTATTTGTGTGGTTATTTATTGATTGTTTTAAGATGTGTTGGGAGGGCCTTATGATGGTCAGGCGCTATTCTCCCGCTCTGCTCTGGAGCCTCCATCCTTTTCACTGTCCCCATTTATCTGCCGATGTCTTTAGTAAGTGTCGTGCAATGGGGATAGTGAGAAGGCATTCGAGGGATGGATGGACTGGACAGAGTGGGAGAAAGAAGTGGGCAGACAGGGATAGTTGGGACTAGGAGATGCCCTGGGGTGAAATGGGATCAGGAGAGGGGTCCTCCCTGCCTGATTCCCATACCCAAGGGCTCCGCAGATTGTGGGCAGGTACTGCGCTCCTCCCTGAAAACCCATTCAACCCGGGCGGTGTTATGTAATGCCAGGTCCATTAGGAACAAGACTGCAATTATTGCAGAGCTTGTTGCAACATCTGACCTGGCATGTATCACTGAGACCTGGCTTGATGAGAATGCAGGTCCTATAGTAGCCTCTGCTGCTCCGGCTGGGTCCTCGGTGATACACCGCCCGAGATTGGATCGTAGGGGTGGGGGAGTAGCCATCTTTTTTAGAACGGACCTGAGTCTTGTGGATGTGCCAGTGGGTGACACTCAATCCTTTGAGTGTATCCTGGCAGCATGTGAAGGGTTCAGGATTCTCTTCATCTACCATCCACCAGGTGATGGTAGAGAATTCCTGAAGGAGTTTGCGGACTTCATCATCGACATGGCATTGGAGTCGCCCAGATGGTTAATACTGGGCACACTTCAGTGCCTGGGTTGATGATGAACTCGCATTTTGGAAAGAAGCTCCTCCAATTTATGACTATGTTGGGCCTTTCACAGGTAGTTACCTCTGCTACCCATATAGGGGGTCACTCATTGGATCTAGTGTTTCTACTAGATTTGGAGGTTATGCATTTGGGGGTGGAATCGAATGCATAAACAGATCATCACACCATAAGATTCAGCTTCGGGGCACCCCCTAATAGGCCTGCCTCTACGGAGATGGTCCAGTATCGCCTTTTAAGGGGAGTCACCCCAGAGGGCCTATTAGCGGTACTGGACCTATCGGGTATTTCAGGTGAGTGCATGGGTCCAGGGGACCTCGTTCTTGCCTATAATAAGGTGGTGGGTGAGGCCCTGGACTTAGTTGCTCCTGTCCGTGTTCGCTCACTCACTCAGCGCCCAAAGTCTCCATGGTTCAATGAGTCTTTGAAGGAACTGAGGAGAGTGGGGCAAAGACTAGAGAGGGCTTGGTGGAAATCCAGCCTGGGTGCTGGCAGACTTAGGTTGATGGACCACTATGGTATCTCTCAATCAGCAATCACCCGTAAGAAGGCAGAATTCCTGTCCAGGGAGATTGCTGCTGCGCGGAACTGACCAGCTCAACTCTTTCCGACTGTGCAATCCACTCTGTCTACAGTCAGGAAGAGATTTTTCACAAATAAAGTGTGATGAGCTTGCTCGGTTCTTCACAGATAAGATTGCCAGCATTAGATCGGGCATTGGCCAAGCTCCCTCTTTAGGAGTTTGTGGCAATCATCGAGGAAAACAAACACTTCCACGTTAATTTTGTCTGACTTTGGTGTCGAGTTGTGGATATTGTGAGGATTGTCCAGACTATACGACCAACCAGCTGTAGTTTGCTCTGGCCCTACGTCACTATTATTAGGTTGCGTAGATACTATCTGCCTGATCCTTGCTGAAATTGTCTGGAAATCTTTGGAGCAGGGGGGTCTTTCCTGATCCCCTAAAGAAGGCGATCATTCAACCACTCCTTAAAAAGTCTTCACTGAATCCAGACTGTTTAGCTAACTACAGACCTGTCTCTAATCTGCCCTTTGTGGGTAAGGTTATTGAAAAGGTGGTTGTGCTACAACTGGATGACCATCTTGTAAATCACAATGTCTATGATACTCTTCAATCGGGGGTTTAGGAAAAGACATAGCACTGAGACCGCCCTTGTCCGGGTTCTAAATGATCTCCTGATTGAGAGAGATCGAAAGGCTCGTACTATTCTAGTCCTTCTTGATCTCTCCGCAGCATTTGATACTGTGAACCATGGTGTGCTTTTGGAGCACCTGCGGCTTTATTGTGGCCTGTCTGGTACAGTTCTGCATTGGTTTCGATCCTTCCTCATGGGTCAGAGGCAGAGGTTTGTCACTGGAATTTATTCCTCTGATGCCATCTCCCTGTCCTGTGGGGTGCCGCAGGGCTCCATTTTAGCACCCATGTTGTTCGCTGTTTATATGCTGCCATTGGGAGACATTATTAGGCGATACACTATGGGTTTTCACTGCTATGCGGATGATACCCAGCTGTATCTGTCCTTCATTCCAAGACAGGAAGATGCGATCTCTATGCTAGCTGTCTACCTGAAATCAAAGATTGGATGAGTGCCAGCTGGCTGAGGTTAAACCCGGATAAGAATGAGGTGTTGGCTGTGGACCCAGGTTGCCTTGAGGCGGGTTGTAGGGCTGGGGCTCCATCGGGCATATGGCTTGATGGTGTCCAGCTCCCACCCTCAGACAAGGTACGTAATCTGTGCGTTATCATAGACGACGGCCTGACCCTAAAATCACAGGTGTCGGCCATTGTCAAATCTTCCTTTTACCATCTTAGGAATATCGCCTGGGTGAAACACCTGGTTCCTCTGGCTGATCTTCCTACCTTGGTACATGCCTTTGTGACCACTCGCCTTGATTACTGCAATGCCCTGTACCTAGGGCTAATGGGGGTTAATATCGGCCGCTTACAGCTGGTGCAGAATGCTGCAGCCAGGCTTCTGACTGGGACATCTAGAAGTAGTCATATTATGCCTGTGCTGCGCGGACTGCACTGGCTGCCGGTTCAGTGGCGGATCACCTTCAAGGTCGGGTTTCTGACAAACAAAGCCCTACACGAACAGGGACCACGGTATCTACAAGATCTCCTTACTCCCTACTGTCCCTCTCGCTCACTCCGATCCGCTGACGAGGGATTGCTAGAGATTCCCAGGGTTTGTTTAAAGACATCTGGGGCACATGCATTTTCTTACGCTGCCCCCACTCTGTGGAATTCTCTACCTCGTCAGATACGAGGCTGCCTGACCTTCGAGAGTTTTAAATCAGAGCTAAAACCTTTTTTGTTTTTGAAAGCATTTTGAGAATGATTTTATTGTTGTTATTGTTAATAATAAGTTTGTAACTTTAAATGCTGCTCAACTGTACAGCGCTTTGGATTTCTGAAAAGCGCTTAAAAAATAACATTTTACTTACTTACTTACATACATCAGTTCTGTAAATTTTATGAATTGCATTACTATTAGACATTACACAAACAGTATCCAGTTTATTTATTTATTTATTGAATTTTGCTGACCCGGTAGGCCCACTGAAACTAGAAGTCCCTATTTCAGGGGCAACTGGGGGGATGGGGGATACAGATGGTAACCAACTGAAATTGAACCAAATTAAGCTATTGGTAGTATAGTAGTGAATGAGGGAAATTTGACCAGGACACCAGGAAAATGCCCCTACTCTCCTGTAGGGGAACGTCTGCAGGATTGTCACTTGAGTTTGAAAGCTTGAGCAGGATGGAGGTCCCTGAGGAGTGGGTGTCACCTGCGATTGAAGCCACAACAGATCTGGAAGTTATTTTTGATGCAAAAAGCACTGGTGTGCTTGTAGAAGTAACTGAACAGGGGCTTGTTAGCAGTTCAGTGAATCAGCAAGAAACTCCACGGTGAGTTTCTGCATCTGGATCTATGGAGTTGTTTAAATCATTGGAGCGGGAGATTGTTTTAAAGGATTCCACTACTGAACTGCAATTACTACTGCAGAAGAAGGAAGAAAGTTATATGGTAAGGAGACTTACCTTGCAAACAGCTCTTGCAGCAGCGCAGCAACAGAATTCAGCTAAGCAGGCTGGTGAACCAGATGTGGAGGTGCTACAGCAAAGTGCTGACATGGTAGACTAGAGTGCTCCTACATTGCTGGCATCTCCGCTAGCGGCCGCTATGGATAATTCAGGTGTACAGCAAGATACAGCAAGAGGTACCACAACCCTTTTTACTGAAGACAGGTACAAGTAAAGCTCCTCTTTTTGTGTTTGCAGTTAATTTAAATAATGAATGCAGCAGTGTTTTGCCTGAAATAGTGAATGGGGGTGCTACAAAGCCCCATACTTCACAATCCTGTCAAAATAAGGATACAATGGCTTGGTCTGTTGATAAAACATTAACGGAGGCAGGTTGGGAAAACAATGTTATCTGAGGCACTTGGACCTCAGGCCCATCTAATTATTCCATCCTGAACACTAGTGTACCTACACCTAATGAAACTTTGATATTGGAGCCAAATAAAACTGATTGGGGTTCAGAAATGGATGTTGCTTCCCCACTACATATTCCTGATGACCTGAATTTAACTCAGAACCCTGTTTTTCCATTGCCTCCGCCTGTTATTGAAATGGACATGACGACACAACAGAGACTTGTTGACTCTAATAGGCCTATTGCCCAGGGGTCTGCATCAAGGACTTTTCAGGACCCAGTGGGTTCTCGATCCCATGCTTCCTTATTCAGGGCCCCAGTTTTTCCAGCCAAAATACATAATGCTATTAGACTTATTTATAAAGGTGGACTCGATATATTTCCAGACCGTAAATATGTGGCACGCAGCTTATTAAAAGGGTCCATGCATTATACCCCTGTGGAATTCTATGACCTTATTCATGTTTCAGGGGAACCGGTGCTCGATATCAGTTTCAAACAAGGTACTGGTCGCAGAAATTCTGGGCCTTATATCACACTTTAAAAACTTCACCTTTATGGTCTCCATTTGAAGTGGTTTCACTAACCAAACCAGCACACTGAATGATTACCATCTTGTTTTGCAGTGAAGGGGTTAGTGTGATGGACTTGACCTTTTGGTTGAAGCAAAGATGTACTGTCCAGGGTAAACCAGAGCCCATATTCGATGAGGATCATATTTGGACCGGGGGATGGAGAGTACAAGTAATACTCAACACTACTGATACAGGACTGATGCATTTATCTAATTGTTTTTTTGGGGGGGAAGATAGGGGTGTGTTGTTCTATGCTGGTCAGCCTAAGGCCTGTTATCATTGTGGCTCCACTGGTCACCTCAGCAGTATGTGCGACAGGTTAAAATGTATCAACTGTAATCAACTAGGTCACACTTCTGGGTTATGTAAAAGTGATCAGGTGTGCAATTTATGTGACTTAAAAGGACACACATATCATTCATGCCCTTCAGCTGCCCATAATCAATTGGACCAGGCAGATTTAGATAAGCAAAGAGTTACTATTGCAGTAGCTCAATGCAATAATGCACACCACTTCAGTAATGATAGGCCCAGAATACATTCCTCTGACACCCCAGAAGTAGGAGTGTCTGATTTAGATACACCAGCCCCAGGTACTTCCCCACAAGTGATACCCCTTTCCGCCTGAATCACCTCAGGTATCTGATCCCATCATAGAGGTAGATTCAAACTGTGTAGTTCAGGATCTGTTAGTACCAGTACTGCCAGATGCAGTTATACCCCCACCCATACTTCATCCACCCCCACCTAATGAACAGGTAATCAGAAGTACCAGACATCGACACGCTTGGCAACAGCCCATCCCAAAAATTCCCAAAACCTCAGAGGTTACCATGAAGAATAGGTTTGCCCCTTTACCAGTAGAGGTCTTGGGTTCAGGAGATGAGTCAGATGGCTCATCGGTGGTTTCTTCCTTACCAGACCTGGGGTTGGGCCTAGAGGATCCCCCTGTAGAGATGACTGAAGCTCCAACTACCTCACGCAAAGCTGTGACTAAACTCAAGAATGTAAGATCTACTAGAGCCTCGAGTAAGAAGCCTCCTTGAGTTGCTGTTTGATTAAAGGTGGCCTTTTCTTTCTTCTTTATCAAGGTGGTATCACTTTCCCTTTATTCGAGCAATGTCAACAGCATTAAGAATGTGAAAAAAGACAGGCTGCTTACCCATACTTTCTGACATTCCCCCTTGGTATCTTTTTCTTGTAAGACACAAGGTTATATACTTTGTTAGAATTAAAGCAAGCCACAAGGTTATGGTTTTCTGTGCCTTCATACTGGTCACTGGGCATGGAACCCTGTTCAGGGGTGGCCATACTATTTCATAATGTTGATTTTCACTTCATTAAACTGATTGACCTGGTACCAGGGTGGGTTTTGGTCCTGGATATTAAAATTGGTACTGTTCTATTTCGCTTAATTAATGTAAATGTGGGTCAGACTAAGGCTGCCCATATAGAATTATTTCAGTTAATCCAGCCTTATTTAAATTCCACACATAATGTTATTTTGGGGGGAGACTTCAACTGTGGGTTACAGCTCAGGGATAGGGGTCGTCATACCACCACCAGCAAAATATTTTGTGATATGACCTTTTTGTCCAACATGATTACAGCCTCAAACATGAGAGATTCTTACATGGAGAAAAATGGTAGGGCTGGTCCCACCTTTTATAAGGGCCCCTTAGCCACCCAAATTGATTATTTTTTTATTTCATCCCATTTGGAGATTATCTCTGCTACAACATTGGTAACTTGAATTTTCAGACCATAAAATGTTATCTCTTCACCTTGGAAATGTTAATAAGCCCCCTCATGGGCCCGGGTATTGGAAATTCAGTGCATTACTCTTACAACAGACAGCAATACATCAAAACCTGCAATATTTCCTTCAAGCTAGGAAATCAGTCTTGATTTTATATGATGATCTTGGGCAGTGGTGGGAAGATACTTTAACAGACTTGACATTATTTTTACAGTTACAAGGTAAAGGTATACGAGATGCTGCTTATGGGGCATGCATTTCACAAAGACAACAACTGCAAAAGCTATTGTCCTTGTCGGCATCAATTAAACAAGATTTTTCCACACAGATACAACATGTTAAGCAGCAGATGGTGGAATATCATATGATTCAGGCTCAAAGTCTGCAGTTTCAGCAGAATTCTAATATACTGGGGAGTACAAGTCAGCTTTGCCCATATGAAGGAGGTTCTGCAAGGTTTAAAAATTAATCTATTGATGAGCTTTTTGATAGCAATGATCACCTATGTACGGATCCTTCAGAGGTGTTGCAGATAGTTACACAACATACTAGGCATTTACTGGGATCTGCTTCCATAACAGAAGACTCCCTGACAGCTTTTCTTAACACAGTACCCACACTAGATTTTCCTACAGACCAGATTCAACCCCTGATTTCAGATATAACACCCCTGGAAGTGGAATTAGCCATTAAGGAGTTAGGATCTGGTAAAGCTCTGGGAAGTGATGGGTTAACAGGGCAACTATATAAATGTATGGGACCATGGTTATAAACGGAGCTGGCCATGGTGTTTATGGCTCTTTTGAAATCTGAAACCCCTTCCCTATGGATGACAGGGGGAGTGTTAATACACATCTTTAAAAAAGGTGATAGAAGATGTTTGGATAATTGGAGACCTATTTCATTGTTGAACACAGATTTCAAGATTTTGGCTAAAATCTTGAATTCCAGATTGCTGATTAGTGCAAAAGTTATAATCTCTAAAACTCAAACTTGTGATATGCCTGGTAAAAATATAACTGAACATTTGATTTTTCTTTGGGAATTGATTGAATACAGCAACAGGAATAAGACAGGGGGCTTTGTTTTTTTCTTTGGACCAGAGGAAGGCTTTTGATGCTGTTAGTCACACCTTTTTCTGGACTACACTAGGCAAGTATGGTATCCCTGTTATATTCATTCATTTGATTAAATGTTTATATAAAACAGCTACAGTTACACCACTAGTGAAGGGATGGAAAGGTCTAATGTTATCAGTATTGAGAGGTGTGTGACAGGGGTGCCCTCTAAGCCTCCTGCTTTACACTTTTCGTATAGACCCACTTCTATGGTTACTTAATACATCTACTCTTTAGAAGCCTCTTATTGTTAATGATGTGCCCAGTCCACATACAGTCTTAGCATATGCAGATGATCTTTGCATCCTGGTTGCTGATAGTGCTTCAGCACATGCGGCATTGTGAATTTGTGAAACGTATGGTGTCCATTCGGAAGCCTCATTGAACCTAGATAAATATGTAGGCATACAGCTTGGGGCTTCAGACAGCCCGTTTTGGATATCGGGGGGCTACATTTGACATTAGATCCAGTAAAAAATGTGGGTGTTTTCTATGGCCCTGGGGATATGGGAATGTTGACTTGGGAACCACGGGTAGAGCCATGGTTTCACAATGGAATAAATGGAAACTGGGGAAATTAAAAAGGATGCATTTAATTAAAACATTTTTGATTCTGGTATTTTTATTTATTAGTTATGTTTTTCCTCCACCCCAACGATTAGAAACCACAATTTATAGTTCATTTTGTCAGGCAGTGTGGGGGAGTAGGCTGAACCACATTAAAAGAAATATAGTCTATCTTCAAATAAAGCAGGGAGGTCTAGGGATGGTTAATCCTATCTTGTTTTATTATAGTATTTTTATGTATGCTAATCTGAGACCCATGCTGGTGTTCTCTGATTTAAGTTGGGTATCCTTATTGTTTAACAATTGCAAAGTTTGGTTTCAGTTATAGGATAGAGGACATCTGGGCTCCTTAAAAAGATCACTTAATATCCCCCCTTATGTACAGGAGACATTTGTTTATTTGAAAAAATGGCAGGTAACAAGTAATTTATTAATTATTAAACCCAGGAAAGTGATTTATTGGTGGGTTTTAGATATACAGTTCACAGAAGCTGATACTTTGCCAAGGTGCACTCCCCAAGATAAAGATACATTGTTGCACTTGTTTCGGACGCCTAGGATACCAGAAAAAATGAGGGACTTCCACTGGCTGAGTTGCCATAATAGAATTAATGTTAAGGCGAACCAAAAACATAATCAGGTAGAAGAGTGCATTTGTATTAGACCAGGATGTATCAAACAGTTGGAGACAACAGAGCACTTATTTTTTACTTGCACATATATTAGCTCTTTTTGGGTTGCCCTGACTACTGCCTGGGCAGCACCATGGTTTCAGACAGTCACAATGGATGCCCTGATGGTGGGTATATACATAGGAGTTGGAACCCTTTGGCACACTGAGACACTGAATATAGTTTTACTAGTTATTAAGTGGTTCCTTTGGAATAGCAGATATCTGTTTGCATTGCAACAGAAGTATTTACAACAAGAGGAACTTATACAAACAAGCATTTGTCAATGCCGAATGTTGTCGCACTGGCACTGGCAGTGGGAGTGGTGGAGCTAGAGACACATAGTGCTGTGATTTTGTTAATGTGTCCCAAAAGGTGATTTTGCACAGTAAACACGCCATTGTGCACCACAGCTGTGGAAAGACGTTTTGGACAGGCTGTGAGAAATGGCAGCTGGACTGTTGATAAGGAGATGTGCACAAACGCCAGTGGTGAAAATGCAGCATGAAAATATTGCAGACTGACGAAGTTACAAGAGTGCATGGAAACTGCGCAATGCACGCTTGCAACACAGTCATTTTATGGACTTTCAGCACCAAATTTTCAACATAGGCATTTTAGGACCTCTGCTCATGAATAGTGTCACCGTCATTTCCTCAAACTGTCCCAAAAACTGATTTCGCACAGCAACCATGCAATTCTGTGTTGGACATGTGAAAACACATTTCAGGCAGCTGTACTGTTCATAAGGAGGTATGGAAAAATGCCAATGATGAACTGCTGGAGTGAAACTATTACAAATTCACAAAAGTCACGAGTGTGAGTGCAAACTGTGCAATGCATGCTCATAAAACACTCATTGTATTGACTTTTGTCCCCAAATTTTCAACATAGGCATTTTAGGACATCTGCTAATGAACAGTGTCACTGTCATTTTCATCATGTGTCTCGAACATGGACTTTCCACAGACACCACGCTATTCTGCACCAGAACTGCAAAAACAGATTTTGGTCAGGACATGAAAAATGACAGCTGTACTGTTCATTAGGAGGTGCAGAACAATGGCATTTTTGAAAATCTGGAGTGAAAATATAAGTTTGCGAACGTATGAGCGTGCGTGCAAACTGTGCAATGCATGCTCATAACACAATCATTTTATGGAGTATTGTCACCAAATTTTCAATACAGACATTTTAGGACCTCTGCTCATGAACAGTGTCACTGTCATTTTCGTAATGTGTCCCAAACATTGATTTCGCACTGCGAACACGCTATTCTGTGCTGGAAGTGCGAAAACACATTTCAGCCAGGATGTGCAAAATGACAGCTATATGGTTTACAAGAAGGTATGGTAAAATGCCAATGTTGAGAATCTGGCATGAAAATATTGCGAATTCGATAACTTATGAGCGTGCATTGTGCAGTTGTTATGCACACTTGTAAAACAGTCATTATTTGGATTTTTCCCACCAAATTTTCAACATAGGCTTTTTTAAGAGCCCCCCTCATGAACAGTGGCACTGTAATTTCATTACTTGGTCCCAAAAGGTGATTCTGTGCAGTGACTGTGAAATCACCTTTCGGACCGAATAATGCCATGACAGTGCAAGAATTCATGAGAAGGGGTCCCAAAAACCCCATGTTGAAAATTTGGGGCCAAAATTCACAAAAATGCCTGAGATATGCATCAAAGTTGGAAACCCCTATTTATTCCATTATACAGCTTACCGGCATTTCCTCAGTTCACGGTCGGCTTTGAAGAGTGCAGTCATGTTCCCAGTCCACTGAAGATCGTCACGCCAGACTCCGGAGGTAAGTATGGGGTGAGTGGGGTGTGGGGAGGCAGGGTGTGCAGAGGGTGGTTGTGGGTGGGAGGAGGGGCATGGAGACTATGAGGTACCATTTTCATTTTACAGGCTAAAAAGAAAAAAAAAACACATTAAGGGCAGTTTTTTTTTTTTTTTTTGGGATTTAACTTTTACTAGGTAGGTTCTAGCATGCCACCTAACTGTTTGGGGTGCCTGTAGTCAATGGGGACTGGGCACCTCATTGGCAAACAACAGAAGGGAGAAGGAATTTATGCCGACAGGGATTGGGCACCCCCATCGGCACACAAAGAAGGGTGGGGTCGCAGAGCTGAGGGGGATTGGGCACCCCCCTTGGCATTAAACAATTGGGGGGTTCTTTATGCCGACAGGGAGTGGGCTCCCTCATCAGCACACAAGGAAAGGGAGGTGGGGTAAGAGCCGAGGGGGATTGGGCACCCCCTGGCATATCACTAATAGGGGTGCTTTTATGCCGATGGGGAGTGGGCTCCCATCGGCAGAAAGCACTCATAAGGGCGCAGGGTCAGCCGACATGGGGACTGGGCATCCCCGGTCTCCAATTGGGTGGCCAGTGTACACATGTGCATAATGTCAGCGAGTTATCAAGAAAAGGTCCGCTGCATCTGACAAGCTTTGCTCGGATTGCAGAGGACCTTTTCTTAGCTGTGCTCGCCACATTATGTATGCATGGTCTGGCGCTGGCATGCAGGCTACTTGGGGAATGCAGGACGCACCTACTGGTGCATGCCCTGCATTTGCCCAACAGCGACCGTGACTCCAAATCTCCACTGTCCCAAGTTGTTGGCTGCGCAAGCACGCCAACATTAAAATTACTAAGGAACTACAGTACTTGTATAGAGAAGATGGGAAGAGTTTGCAACACAGATTTTTGATTCAAGCTTGGAGAGATATGCCATGGGTTACAGACTCTGATGTACCTATTACATAATGTTTTCATAATTAATTGGTTTGGGGTCATAGGAGTTTTTCTTAGTGTGGGTGTAAGGGATTTAGGATTGCTGTTGTTCTTTTTCCCGCAACATTAGTGGGGATCTGTTTCCATTCTAGGTTTTTGGTGAATTTATTGGAGTTTTCTTTATTATTACTTTTTTTCCTATTTTCCTTTTTGTATTATACTAAAATGAGTATGTTATGTGACTATTTGTATGATTGTTATGAGCATGCATAAGATTCAGGTCTTTGTAATGTTTTTTTTTTTTTCACTTTTCCCTCTAGTTTATACTTGCTTTGTATTTCATGTTTAAACTGATTTTGTGATGATTGCATTGCATGATTTATTTTTCTCAATAAATTCCCCTTCTCTTAAAGGTGGGGGAAGGGGAGGGGGTTATATAAGTTGTATGAAGCAATACGTATTTTCTTTAGTATGCAGGTTTTTGTGTTATGTTATTTTATAGTAGAACATGAACTAATATTTCTAGAAGGAGAAGTATGCATTAATACATATTTGTTTTAATATTTTGCTTTCTGTTATACCTGTGATGTGTTATGATTTATTTGAAGTTTTGAATAAAAATTCCCCTAGTCACAGGTATAGGAACCTCTGACATCCTGGCATTCAGACAAAATGGCATCCAGTGTGGATGAGGAGAAGCTGGTTGTTGAGGAGATGGGGGAGAGGGTCTCCTCTCCTGTCCGGCTTTTTTAGAGACCAATACAGGACAACTCAAGCTGGATGTGGAACATTCAGTGAAGGAGGTTAATTTGACTTATGCTCCATCGGAGTGCCCCATAGTTGTAGTGGCACTGAGTTCTCAAGAATTACCGAGTCTACCTAGTGATGATGGTTTTATGGATGTTCAAGACACCGGACCTACCTTACAGGACCTGCTGCAAGAAGAAGATGCATGGCATGCCGTGAAAAGAACAGCCCTGCTTGCATGAATGTATGGTGAGGCTGACAATTCTGAGCTTCAGGCTGAGAAAGAGCCTGCTATTCTGATGGCTGGAGAGGGGAGAAGGCCAGTCAAAGTGCCGATGGTTAAAACTCTGACAACAGAGGAAAGGACTGATACAGCTTCATTATCTGGCCCTAGCATGGAGGTTCAGAAGGTTGGGGGGATGGAGTCAGGAATGTCAAAATCAGATGCTATGTCCGGCCTAAGACGCCCCACTATGCAACCGATTGACAGTGCTGAGATGCCTGTGTAGTCTGTTGACAAGGCACTGAAAGCAGCAGGGTGGGAAAAGGAGACAACTTCAGGACACTAGGTCTCAGGGTCCTCACCAATCCATATTCCTGGGGCTCTGCATGATGTGAAGGTCACATCCCAAAATGATATGCCCCAAACATCTGTGGCACAGGATACAGACCTTCCATGAGAATTTGATTTAACGCAGAATCCTGCTTTGCAGTTACTGCATACCTCTGCTGTATCACCTAATTTTTGACTGAGAATTTTAGCTTCAGAGGAAACCCAAACTGACTCTCACCCAAATAAGCAGACCTATTCAGCTGGAGCTGCTCACACCAATAGTGGTAGACCTTATGCCTCTTTCTTTTGTACCCCTATTCAGCCAGCAAAATGCCATAACGCGATCCAACTAAAATATTTAGGGGCATGCAGGAGGCCCTGGACAGACTATATGTGACAAGGTTGCTTGTAAGGACAGAGCAAGGAACCTTACCAGAGCAAGGAAAAGGGTTAAGGCTTCTTTTGGCTAGGCAGATGTATTGTGTGCTATTATTTTCTTTTGTACTCACAGGGGTTGTTACTGTTTGTTGCTAACATTTTATTGCTTCATTTTTCTCTGATTCAAATTGTTGTTGCTGGGTATACTTTCTGCTGCATTATTACAGGGTGTGCCTACAGGTTTGTACTTACAAATGACTGCTGTAATCTTCTGATTCAAATTGTCTTTTGCAAGGTATATCTTCTGTTACTGCTTTATTTTTCTCTGTAGCAAAGTGCTTCTTACAGGTTATATCTTCTGTAAGATTATTACAGGTGGTGCTTTACAGGTTTTACAGTTTTATCTATCATTAGGATACGCTTTCAGGGCTACTGCATTTGTTGTTGGTTGATTGTTTCTGCTCTTACCTCCCTGTTTCTTTCATTCGTGGTTGTTCTTTTTTGGCAGGGGAAGGGCCCAGCCACCCACCCCCATCCCCAACCACCCACACTACACTCCTTTTATAGGGTAGCACAGTCATGACATTTCCTGTAGCAAAGCAGGAAGGGGTGGATCAGAGGGGTATCCACACAGTGACCTCATTTACAGGGGTACAAGTAATTTAACTTGTTATAACAAGTTATATAAAAACAAACAAAACACAAAATCAAACTTTTTTTTTATTTTCCTCCTTCTAAATACTCTGACCAGGTTATAAACCCAGCAACTTATCTGGAATGGATATTATTAACTGCAGGTACTGCACGAAACTTTTCAAAAGGGCAGTTATACAGGATTTAGGACACTGTCCTACATGCTGGGCCATTGGCAATCTAAGGGCTCATCTCCAGGCAGCATGAGCAGAGACTGTGCACCTCAAATCACATATTCAGGAGGAAATATATTATAAGAAATGCCCGCCATTTCTCCAACATCCAACAGAAGCACCTAGACCACAGAGGGTAGTTGGTCCAGGAGGTTGGCCGGTGGTTAGGAGGGGAAAATCGGGTGCCCCATCACCCGGCGCTCTCCAACATATTACCTCCACAAACCATATAAAAACTACAAACAGGTATCTGCTTCTATCTCTGAAATCAAAAAAGGGGCAGAGGACACTGCAGAGCAGGATACCATAGCACAGGAGCTACCACAACAAAACTCGCCCAAAACAGGAACTAAAATAAAAAAAGCAAAAAGGAAATCCAAAACACTTCTGATCATAGGAGATTCCATGATCTGGGGAGTTGATACCTCTCTCCAGCCAGGGGTAATGGTCAGATGTCTTCCAGGTACATCAGTGTGGATAGACACTGACTGCATTGCTAAAATTGTACAGGAAGCAGGAGAAAACATTGACGTCCTGGTACACATAGGGACTGACGATCTCGCCAGCTGGTCAGTTGAGGAGACCAAGGAACACCTGACCAGGCTGGGTGACAAACTATCATCCATTTCATCTGGCATCTCCTTCTCTGAGATCCTGCCAGTCTGGGAGAGGGGGGCACATGGACGGAAGGTCAGAGAAGGGGAGATAGGGGAGCTAGACATGTGGCTCAAAGGCTGGTGCCAGGAAAAAGGACACAAATTTGTGGGTAACTGGCAACAGTTTTGGGAGTGAAAGTACTTTAAATTCGATGGACTGCTTCTGACTAAGGAGGGAGTCAGTTCATTGGGGCAGAAGTTTGTCATCTTTGCAGAATATTTAAACTAGCAAATGGGGAGAGGCATGCAGCACCTGATACGTCAAATGGGAAGAACGCCACCCCCTCAGCTAGTGATCAAACAGGAGTTCAGCATGTTTGTAGTTCATTTGCATCACCAGGTAAGGAAAAATGTCTGGCTCCCCATACGATGCACAGGAGACATGCCAGACCTCACCCAACAACTAACACACTGAAATCTGGCCAATAGAAAAACATGTACACAAATGCTTGCAATCTGGGAAACAAGATCCCAGACCTGCAGGCAACAATGACAGAGGCTAAACTGGACATAGTAGCCATTAGCAAGACATGGTTTACCAGTAACCACACTTGGGAGACTTCAGTACCTGGCTATGTACTGTTCAGAAGAGACCGAGGTGGAAAAAAGGGGGGGGGTGGCCCTTTATGTCAATGAAAATATCAAAGCTACAGATATTCAGAATACACATAAGGAGCCAGAAGAACTGTGGGTCACCTTGGAAACAGGAAATGGGACAGCCATATGAACTGGAGTTGTCTACAGGCCTCCAGACCTGGGGGAGGACATAGACACATTACTATTAGACGATATACAAAACATGACAGCTAAAGGGGAGGTTCTGTTAATGGGAGACTTCAACATGCCAGATACAGATTGGTCAATACCAGCAAGAACATCTGCCAGAACTAGACACATAGTGAATTCCCTGCAGAGGGAGGGCCTCAAACAACTGGTACAACAACCCACAAGAGACAGGGCTATCTTTGATCTAGTACTGACTAATGGGGAAAGGATCACAGATCTCCGGGTAGAAGGTTACCTGAGGGCCAGTGACCATCACATGGAATGGTTCAATTTGGCCTGCTAGAACTAAATCACCCCTTTCCAAGATGAAAATATGGGACTTCAGAGGAGCTGACTTTGATAAGATAGCCAACAGAGTTAGGCTAGCCTGGCAAGAAGAAATACAGGCGAGGGGGTACAGGCAAAGTAGGCAAGCATTAAGGATGCAATACTTGAAGGAACATCCCATTGTGTTAGAGAGAAAATAAAGTGCAAAAGAAGAAGGAAACCACTTTGGTTCTGAAAAACAGTAGCAGAAAAGGTCAGAGCCAAAAGGCTGGCCTTCAGGAAATATAAGGGAACGTAGCAGAACAAAGATAGGGAGGCATACCAAACTTCCCTAAGGGAAGCAGGGAAGGCAGTAAGGCAGGCAAAGGCCCAAACCAAGGAAACATTAGCACGAACTGTAAAAGAAGGTGACAAGACTTTCTATAGATACATTAGTGAAAGGAGAAAGTCCAGAGAGGGTATTGCTAAGACCAAAGGGGATAAAGGGCAGTGTGAGGAGGAGGACCATGGAAAAGCATCTATCCTAAATAGCTACTTCTGCTCAGTATTTACTGAGGAGAAGGTAGGGCAGGGCCCACAGCTCAGCACCATGGACACAGGGGGGAGGGAGGTGTGCACTAGCCCCTTCACAAAAGAAAGGGTCCTACAAGAGCTCAGTAAGCTTAGGGTGGACAAGGCGATGGGTCCTAATCGCATACATCCCAGGGTACTAAAGGAGCTAAGGGTGAAACTAGCAGAGCCATTATTGGAACTGTTTGGTGAGTTTCTGAGCACAGGAGAGATCCCAGAAGACTGGAGAAGGGCTCATGTGATCCTGCTCCACAAGAGTGGTAGCAGGGAGGAGGCAGGGAACTACAGACCAGTCAGTCTTACCTCAGTAGTGGGCAAGTTTATGGAGGCACTCCTTAAGGAAAGGATGGTGCAACACCAGGAATCCACAGGAGCACAGGACCCAAGACAGCATGAGTTTACAACAGGAAGGTCCTGTCAAACTAATCTCATAGATTTCTTTTACTGGGTAATCAGAGTGGTGGACCAAGGGGTAGCAGTTGATGTCGCCTACCTTGACTTCAGCAAAGCTTTCGATACTGTTCCACATAGAAGATTGATTAATTAGCTGGGTAGGCTCGGGGTGGGTCAGAAGTTAGTCAACTGGGTGGCAAACTGGTTGACAGGCAGAAAACAGAGAGTGATGGTAAATGGTATTCAGTCAGAAGAGATGCAAGTCATAAGTGGGGTACCTCAGGGATCAGTCCTAGGGCCAGTCCTCTTCAATATCTTCATCAGTGACATTGCAGATGGACTGGAGGGTAAGGTTTGTCTGTTTGCAGATGACACCAAGATCTGCAACAGAGTAGATGATCCAGATGGGGTGGGCAGAATGAGAAGAGATCTGGATAAACTGACAAAATGGTCAGAAGAGTGCCAACTGGGGTTTAACACAAAGAAGTGCAAGATCATGCACATACTTAAGAGAAACCTGGAAGCCACCTACAGGTTGAGAAGGGAGTTGCTGGCAGTCACAAGGGAAGAAAGAGACTTGGGCATTATCATTACAGATGACCTGAAATCATCCAAACCGACCACTAAAGCAGTAGGTAAGGCTAGGAGGATGTTGGGGTGTATTAGTAGGGGTATCACAAGTCGTAAGAGGGAGGTAATAATCCCTCTTTACCAGACACTGGTTAGGCCCCATCTGGAGTATTGCGTGCAGTACTGGAGGATACACCTTCACAAGGACATTAACAAAATGGAGGCAGTCCAGAGAAGGACAACCAAAATGGTGCAGGAACTGCATCAGAAAACATATGAAGACAGTTTAACGGAGCTCAATATATACTGTATACCCTAGAGCAAAGGAGCGAGAAAGGTGATATGATCGAAACATTCAAACACCTTAAGGGCATTAACAAGGTTAAAGAGTCTAACATGTTTCAATATAAGAAAAATAGCAGGACAAGAGTACACAGCATAAGATTAGAGGAAGGCTGATTAAGGGGTAATGTGAGGAAGTTCTTTTTCACAGAAAGGGTGGTGGATGCATGGAACGGCTTATCTCAGGAAGTAGCAGATATGAATACATTGCAGGGCTTCAAACATGCATGGGATAGGCATAAGGGAGCAATACAGATAAGTATGAATAGATAGGCCATTGACAGAGTAAAGGCCTATGGCACATTCATAAGGTAGAAAAAGGAATGGGCAGACTGGATGGGCCTTGCGGTCCTTATCTGCTGTCAACTTCTATGTTTCTAAGGGTGTTACTTAAGGACTTGCTCAAGTTCTTTGTGAAAGAAATTCATGCTCTTCTTCATGTTTCTGGAGAAATGGTATTTGATGTCAGCTTTAAAACACAGCAAAGTCTTGAGCGCTTTTGGGTTAAATACCAGAGGTTGCGGAATATTCCGCTATGGACCCCCTTTTCTGTTCTCTCCTTATTGAAACCCATGCAGAAAACCATTACAGTTCTCTTCTGTAGTGGAGGTGTGAGTACGAATTATTTAATACACTGGTTGAAAGCACAGTGCACTGTTCTGTCAGACCCTGAGGCAATATTTGATTTGGAACAAAACTAGACTGGGGGTTGACGAGTGCGGGTCATGTTGAAACTGAGTGACACCGGGGTAATGCACCTGCCCAATAGCTTCTTTTTGGAGAGGGACAGGGGAGTCCTTTTTTACTTGGGACAACCTAAGGCATGCTATAGATGTGGCTCGATAGCACATCTGAGCAGTGCCTGTGACCAACTAAAATGTGCCATTTGTGGTGAAGTGGGACATTCAGGAGCATATTGTACTGAAACAGAGAGGTGCAACTCATGCAATGTGGTGGGTCATAACTTTCAATCATGTCAGTGGGCGTCACATAATAACCCTGATCTGGCAGACGGTGCTGAGCAATGTCTTTATATCACCTTGGCCCAGAAAAAGAGGATCTTTGCCAGAAATGAACCAAGACAGGAGGATGATACAACCCCCTCCAATGCAGTTCTTGAAGATGTTCCAACCACATCAGACACACATAGGGGTCCAGGCTCCCAAAGGCCGGATCTGATGGGATCTTCAGGTGAAGCCTCACCCCCTCCCATGCAACTACACCTGGAATCTGAGGCTGGAGCATGTGACTTTGACAGTATACCTGAAATTATAACGACAGTCAAGCTAGGCTCAGAACAGGCCATCCTTGACCATGGATCTGCCAGTATATCAGATGGTATGGCGATGAGGCCCCCCTCTGGATGACACAACCCAATTTACTGCAGTTCGGGCTATCAGGAGTAAGTGACTGTAGGAAGTTGCAAAAGCTGCTCAAGCCTCCTGAGAGTTGGTGTCCACCCAAAATAAATATGACTTATTACAAATGGATGAGGATGTGTCGGTCAGTGACTTGGACACTTCTTCTATTCCATCTTCAATACTGAAACAGACAACAGATACTGAAGTGCAGATGGCACCTACGGGCCTACAAAAATGAAAGGCTAAAGCGAAACATAAGCTGAAAGAGTCAGCAGCCCATGGGGGAGGATGAAATGAGTGGGGAGTGCTTTGCTGATAAATCATTTTCTTATGCCTGAACTTGTCACATGTACATTTCACATTATTAATGTCAATAGCATAAAGAATTTGGATAAACGTGATTTGGTGTTTTCCTATCTAACCATGTGTTCACTGGGTATTATATTTCTACAGGATGTGAAGTTTCATACATTGCATGAAGTAGAACATGCTAAGCAGGCATGGTACCCGGCCCTTCCTTTTGGTCGATTGGCCAAGATGCATCTTCAGGGGTTGAGATTTTGTTCAATGGTCCAGGTATTGAAATGCTTAAATTAACTGATCTGGTCCCAGGGATGGTGCTAATCTTGGACATTAAAATTCATCACATACGATATAGACTCCTGAATATTTATGCCCCTCAAACAAAGGCTCTTAGAGTTGACCTTCTTTGATTACTGCAGCCTTTCTTACATACCTCTCAGTTTGTGGTATTTGGAGCGGACCTTAATTGTGGTCTCTCCTTAAAGGTTAAGACTTCTACTTCAAAAACATCGAAGTTGTTTTTGTGACTCCACCTTTTTAACATCAGTAATTCACAACACACACCTAGTAGATGATTATAACTCCCACACTAATTTACCTTCTCCCACTTTCCATCCTGGCCACCCGCATAGATTTCCTGTTTCTGTCTTGACATCTCCCCATAGTGCATGCTATGGTTCAAATTACTGAATTTTCAGATCATAATATGTTATCAGTGGAGGTAGGGGAGGTGAGCCCTATCCAGAAGGGACCAGGCAGTTGGAAACTGAACACATCTGTGTTACAGGATGAAATGTTTAAATAGAAACATAGAAACATAGGATTTGATGGCAGATAAGGACCGCTTGGCCCACCTAGTCTGCCCATTTTCCTACCTAACAGATAAGCTGCAGATCCTAGTTAACCAACAGCTTACTTCCTCCTACCCCCCACTAGGACTGCCTTATGTCTGTCCCATGCATTCTTGAATTCCCCCACTGTTCTTGACTCCACGATCTCCTCAAGGAGGCTGTTCCATGCATCCACAACCCTCTCTGTGAAAAAATACTTCCTCACATTACCTCTGAGCCATCCCCCCTCTATCTTTAAATTGTGCCCCCTTGTTCTTGCACATCTCTTTTTCTGAAAGATGCTACCCTCTTGGACTTTGTTGATTCCCTTGAGGTACTTGAAAGTTTCTATCATGTCCCCTCTCTCCCTTCTTTCCTCAAGGGTATATATGTTAAGCTCCTTTAGTCTTTCTTCATATGTCTTCTGGTACCCTCCTCTGGACAGCCTCCATTCTGTCTATGTCTTTGCCGAGATGGGGTCTCCAGAACTGCACACGGTACTCCAGATGGGGTCTCACCAACTGTCTGTGCAGATGGATAACTTCCTGTTTTCTACTATTGATGCCTCTTCCTATGCATCCCAGTATCCCCACAGCCTTCCTTACTGCCTGCCCACCTTTAGGTCATCTGATATAATTACCCCCAGGTCCCTTTCCATTTTTACTGTTGTCAGTATCTCACCCCCCACTGTGTACGCTTCCCCTGGATTTTTGTTTCCCATGTGCATTACCCTGCACTTCTTTGCACTGAATCTGAGCTGCCATACATTTGACCATTCCTCCAACCTTGCCAAGTCCCTTCTCATCCTTTCCACTCCATCTTGTGTATCAACCCTGTTGCAGATCTTTGTGTCGCCTGCAAAGAGACATACTTTTCCTTTCAGTTCCTCTGCAATGTCACTTATAAAGACATTAAAAAGGACCGGTTCCAGTACTGAACCCTGCGGTACCCCTCTAGTAATCCTCCTTTCTTCACTGTGTACTCCATTTACTACTACCCTTTGCGTCCTGTTGTCTAGCCAATTTTTTATCCCAGTTACATGAATTTCTAGGGGCAAAGAAATCTGTCTGCATTAAATATGATATTATTATTCAATGGTGGATTAACACAAAAAGGGATTTGTGTAGCTTTTTGAAAAACAGAAGCAAGTCAGTCTCAACAAATACAATGAGTATCTACAGGCTAGAACGAGTTACAAAAGTTGATGACATTGTCAATTAAGACAAAGCATGATTATACTTCACAAATTCGGTAATAAAAAACAGTAGCGTCACCACGTTGATTTTGGGGAGGCTACAGCCCCCCAATCTAAGTTAAAGCCCCCCCAATCATTTGCACTAAAAATTAAATTAAATTCCGTTTCTTAATTGTTTAAATTCTGCAGCTGAATGTAAACAGTTAAGAAACGGCAATCAGGCTAGCCTAGGGTAGAAGCATTAAACAAATGTTAGTTATAAATAATAGGGAACTGTGAATTCATAAAGGGCAGAAGCCAAGCAAGTTGCAAATAATATTCAGCAGCAATTCATCGGCTGATCTTACCAAACGTGTGTTTCGGGTGGCAGAACTGAAAACAATCACTGCCGGTTAGGTGTTTTAGTGGAGGTATACAACACGTGAATCTGCAGTACAAGTCCTTTGTTTAGTTGTATTACGTACCGGAATCAGCACAGCCAATTAAGTGCATAAGCGGTCGAATGACATTTGACTGCAGGAAACAGCAACAGCAAGTTTGTTGTGCTAAACTGTGATTTGTAGAACTTGGTAAGTATCTGTTCCAGTTCCAAATGAAAAAAGGGGGGTCTTGAAGTTGTAAACAATCTTAATAAGAGATGGGAAGTCAAAGTTCTACTAGAAAATATGTCGCATTAGTGATGTTGAAATGTTTGGCTATCGTAAGAGCGGCTATATTTATTTTACACTGAATTGAATTTCAATAACTGGCTAAATTGTCCCTCCCATAAAGGCGAATTGAACCTTCCATGCCTCCATGGAGAGACGTTTGATAGAGTCATGGAATTTTAAGGCGGCGGGCCAAGTGTCAGATTTTTGTGGGAATGTAAACCTTTAGCTTTAGCATCTGTTTTCGTACTACATTTAAATAGCTCCAAAAAACCACATGTCAGTATTTCTGTTGCTGGGTAAACTGCTGGAGTTGTCCCGGTGTCTCTGTCTAGGGGGGATGGGTTATGGGATCAGTGTCAGGGGGGACTCGGGTGACCCGATGTGTTCTCAGCTGTGTGAGCACTGCAGTGTCAACACTGACCGCTGTCCTACGTGTTTTTAAAAAAGATTAAAACCTAGAAGAAAAACAAATATGCGTATTATAACTCAGGTACAGTCTTCATTTCGTATATTTGTTCAAACGTTTAAAACTGTTTGGGTTCAGGGTTTTCACTTTGAGACGTCTCACGGAGCTGTTTATATTAATATGTTAAGCAGACAACTTGTCCTAGCGTTCCAAAACAGAAATGATGGAACTGGCTGTGAATTTTATAATGGGGCAAGGGACTGGTTTGGAAATTGTAGACAGACAGACAGAAAGACACAATTACTACTTAAAATAACAGAATGCTTTTACAATGTCAATATATAGAGAAAAAAAAGATGATCTGTGTCCACTTCGGATATTCTTATTAAATATGAGCTGATGAAAGATCAGAGATTTTTTTCCCAGTCAGAAAGACCCAGTTCACCAAGCTCACTTAGATGATATTCTTTTAACAATCGTCACATACACACGATAAAAATGGGATGAAAATGTTTAGTATAGTAAGCAACCCACAAGATATAACTGTAAAAAGTTCTCGTCGCTTGGCTACAAATGCATATCACTCTATCTTCCCAGTGATCAGTTTATGATGTTCCAAGGGCAAAGGCGTTAAGTTGCTTGGTAAGCATTTGTAGCCATGTTTTTCCCTATTTTGAAAAGTATCCCAGTAACAGAGAAAAAAGTTTAAAATGTGGCAACATAGCGCAGGACTCGAACCCCAATGATGGGCAAGTCTATGTCCACCTGTTTGAAAGCAAGATCTTGTAGGTTTCATGGGGTTGAGTTGTAAAACAGGAACTGCATTCTATTTAACTGCGCAAATTAGGACCATCATGTCTTTGCTGATTGTTACTGTAGTGTCAACAGGAATAAATATCTGCAGCATATGGTCGACACAAACTATGTTGTCCGACTATATTAGCTTTGTCGGTTAACGGCTATACGCCTTTGAAGAGTTTAAAATTAGCTGAGTATCTTGTCTTTTGTCGGGTATATTATTAATGCATGCATTGACTCATGAGTGCCGGAACATGGGGAAACATTTGGGGGAGGTTAACACAGAGAAAGGAAAAAAGCCAAGAACTGTGCTTGTTTGACAGGTATAAAAAAAATAACAACGCGTTATGTGTTTGAATGCTTTGGTCCCGGTACTGAAAACTGATTGGAACTTGAACAACTTAACCTTCATTAACAACTTTGTTTTTTTTTAAATCAAGATCACATTTTGTAAAGCCAAAGACATGATTGTAAACAATACTGTGGGCATGGATATTTTTTGGGGGGAAGGCATGGGAGTCAGGACGGGTGGGTTACAACGGACTCTGGGGAAGAGAGAGAGAGAGAGAGAGAGAGTGAGACACAGGAGGGAGGGATGGATTCAGGACAGTACACAGGGGAATTTTATTTGACTCAGACAGCAGCCTGCCCTCACCCTGCACTCAGCAGCAGCACTTCGTGGTGGAAGAGGCTCCTGGCTTGCATGTCATGCTGAGCAAGCCAAGGACCGGAGTCAGTCATCAGTGTGAGTTGTCTCTGGTGTGTGTGTGTGTGGGCGGGAGCAGCGCCAGCAGATCTGACAGACTCATTGGGAGATAATGAAATGGGGTCAGTTGTTGGAGGATGGGGGGGGGATGATAGACAGAAGGAGGCGAGCAGGGAGGGTTCATTCTTCTGTGACTGGCACCCGCCTCATACTCTGCCTACCAACAGCACAGCAGATTGCTTGCACAGTGAGCCAATCAGTGGACAAACACGTGGTGTGCTTCTCCAACACACACGTGGTACACTAGTAGTCTCATTGTGTGCAGTAAGAAAAACTAGTGACGCAGTTGTAGTTGGTAGAGGCAGAGCGAGCAACAGAGCAGAGGCACTATTTGGGAGATTCAAATTGGAATTCAATCTATATTTCTAGAAAGTTATTATCAAACATTGAAGACTCAGTTCACTTGTTGGGCTAAGAGGCTTGAGAGCTAAATAAAAGTGTAGTGTTTATTTTTTTTACATTTTTTTCTCTGAGTGAAATACAAGGGGGGGGTGGTGTTTGTGTGTGTCTTGGGGTAAATTGAAAAGCTCAGACACAGACAACCTGCTGTGAGTGCTGCCATACAGCAGCATTATTAACTACTGCATATATGTTTATTTTTTTTCTTACTTGCAACTTATTTCCACATTTACTATTTTACTGAGTAAACTGAGTGAGTAATAGTGAAGAGCTGACAGCTCAGAAAGACTGAAGAACATCACTTTGGTGGTTTATGTTTTTAGGCTCACAAATTTAGAATAAAAATAGCAGAACTTTTCTTTTCCTAAATTGTCTTATACCCTGACCCATGCCTCGGGTTTGTACTGTGGCAAACTTAACATCACAAGCAAGGAGTTAGCCAGTTCAATTTCAGACACTTTTTTTTATGAACAAGGGGAACCTTCTGCACTAGTAAGCATACTCATTTTGCTTCACATACTGTGAGCCCTGTGTGTGTTAGGCTCCATCTACTGTATTAAATAGCAGTTTCCACAGTAGGTGTTTAATACCCATTACTTCGCATACTGTGAGCCCTGTGTGTGTTAGGCTCCGTCTCACTGTATTAAATAGCAGTTTCCAGTAGGTGTTTAATACCCATTACTACATACTGTGATCCCTGTGTGTGTTAGGCTCCATCTACTGTATTAAATAGCAGTTTCAGTAGGTGTTTAATACTCATTACTCGCATACTGTGAGCCCTGTGTGTTAGACTAAGTCTGTCACATAAACATTTCATCCCTGTGTGCCAGACCCAATAAGAGGGCATTTTTCTTATAATTTACTTTTTAGTTAGTTCTTGTCACACACTCATCAGCCTTGTTAAAAATGAGTATCCGTGACTTCTTCCATCCAAAATCAAAAAATCAGAATAAAGAAAGTAACTTCCTGGACCCCAGTGATGCTCAACAGCTGCAACCAGAGCAGCCATTAAGAAATGAAGTGGAAGTTCCACCAGTACAAGAAGATGTAGCAAACACATCATCATCTCCCAGAACATCTCGTGATGCAGTTGAATCAGTAGCAAGATTTACGTCTGCCGCTACTGTTGTACCTAATGATCTGGGAGCCAAAGAGGCTGGTCCTATGCAGCCAAAGCTGTCTAGTTTTCCACAAAGGGATTTTGGAAAGCAGAAGCGTTCATTTTCAAGCAGCTGGTATGCATCATTTAAATGGCTTGAATATAGTGCAAGCAATGATGTCATATTTTGCTTTGCCTGCAGAATGTTTTCAAGTTGCACTGGTCGAGCGGGCACTGCTTTCACGTCCAGAGGGTTTAACAACTGGAAGAAGGCAATAGAGAAGATGAGAGAACACCAACAAACAACAACACATACAGGAGCAATGGAGGCCTGGTCCAAGCCAGAAGGGGAAGGAAGGAAACATATTCAATTCGGTGCTTTAGAATAACTGGTAATTGCTATTTTTCTTTTAAACTTAGATTGTGGGCTTTTAGTGACACTATACTTTCTTTGTTGTCTTTACTTATAATTGTTTTTGGGCTGTTGAAAATTTAAAACATAGTGGTGGTGTAATTCTGTGCTGTCTTTAATTGCTGCAAATTTTATCTTGGCTTGTCTGACTGCCCTGTAGTTGGGTGAAGAGTGTTAATTGTCTGGCCTCTGACCTCAGCTACGTGATAACTGGAGGTGGGGCTTAGTCAGAGTTAAAGTAGCAAGCAGAGTTTTATTTTCTCAGAAGAAGCCAGAAGGGGAAGGAAGGAAACATATTCAATTCAGTGCTTTAGAGTAACTGGTAATTGTTATTTTTCTTTTAAACTTAGATTGTGTGCTTTTAGTGACACTATACTGTCTTTGTTGTCTTTACTTATAATTGTTTTTGGGCTGCTGAAAATTTAAAACATAGTGGTGGTGTAATTCTGTGCTGTCTTTAATTGCTGCAAAGTGGCAGGCCAGCAAGGAGGGTACCTACTTGCTCACCCCCGCCCACAGCTAGCAGTGGAACCAGTGAACCAGAGGAGTGGCTATCTCTGCAAAGCAGTGTGCAAAAGATGGAGATTAGTGCCCAAGAGGTGGATAAGCAGAAAAGGGGCAAAATTCAGCAGAATGGCAGACAGCAAGGAGAACCAGGGATAAATGACAACCAAGGAAGGGGCTGGAGTAGAACAGTGAAGCAGTCTAGGGAGGTGAAATCATGGAAAGCCATGTGTGCAAATGCCAGGAGCCTTAGCAACAAGATGGAAGATCTGGAGGCTGTCATGGTACAGTCAGACCTGGACATTGTGGCCATCACTGAAACCTGGTGTAATGATAACCACGACTGGAGATGGCCATACCTGGCTACAACATATTCAGAAGAGACAGAGCAGGCAGGAAGGAGGAGGAGTGGCACTGTATGAAAAATGACATAAGGGCCACAGAGATCCAGGAGGAACAAAATGGGGGAGAGATACTGTGGATTAAGCTGAAAAGGAAAATGGGGACAGCCATCCGCACCGGTGTGGTCTATAGACCACCGGCCCAGGAGGAAGAAACAGATAGAGAGCTGATGCTAGCCATCCAAAGGATGGCAGACAAGTGTGAGGTAGTACTGGTTGGAGACTTCAATATTCCAGATGTGGACTGGAGCATCCCAGCAGCAGCATCAACTAGGAGCAGATTTATCCTGGACTCCCTTCAGGTGCCTTCCTCAAGCAACTGGTCATGGAACCAACTCGGCAGAAGGCAATACTGGACCTTGTGCTCACAAACAGGGACAGTGTGATGGGGGTAACAGTGGGGAGCACCTGGGAAACAGTGACCACCAGTCATTGTGGTTTGAAATCACAGAAAGAGCAGAACCAAACCACACAAAACACATATCCTGGATTTTAGGGGGCAGACTTTGGGATAATGGGAGATACTTGAAAGAGGCATTAAGGGGAATGGGACAGGAATCAGGGTTGAGGAACAGTGGGCAGTATTTAAAATGGGGATTACAAGAACAACAGAATTATGCATTAAGCAGGTTAGCAAGAGGAAAGGAAGAGAGACCATTATGGTTTTCCAAAGAGGTAGCAAAGAAAGTGAAAGCCAAAAAATTGCATTCAGGCAATACAAAAGACACAGGCAGAAGGGGATAGGGAGAAGTACCAGGAGAAGCAAAGGAGGCAGGGAGATCAGTAAGGGAAGCCAAAGCTCAGACAGAAGAACACATTGCAAAATCAGTGGGTAGAGGGGACAAAACCTTTTACAGGTACATAAGGGAAAAAAGAAAGACAAAGGGAGGGATAGTGAGACTGAAGGGGAGGATGGGAGCCACATGGAGGATGACAACAGTAAAGCTGACATATTGAACAGGTATTTCTGCTCAGTCTTTACTGAGGAAGAGGAGGGTAATGGGTCTGAAGGGAGTACAAGGGGTGAGAATGGTGCAGAAATGGACACAAGTCCCTTTACACGAGAAAGGGTCCTGAAGGAACTGGAAGTAATAAGAGTTGATAAAGCAATGGGACAAGATGGGGTGCACCCCAGGGTCCTTAAAGAACTAAGAGAGGTGGTGGCTGAACCTCTGGCTATCCTGTTTAGCCGATCACTGGAAACAGGGGAGGTACCCAAAGACTGGAGGATAGCAGATGTAGTCCCCTTATACAAAAGTGGAAACAAAGAGGAAGCAGGGAACTACAGACCAGTCAGCCTCACCTCGGTAGTAGGGAAGATCATGGAAGCACTACTGAAGGAGAGATTGGTGGAACATCTGGTTGTCAATGGACTACAGGACCCAAGGCAGCATGGTTTCACCAGGGGAGGTCATGTCAGACCAACCTCATTGAATTTTTTGACTGGGTGACTAGGGAGGTGGATCGGGAGGGCAGTGGACATGGCCTATCTGGACTTCAGCAAGGCCTTTGACACTGTGCCACAGAAGACTATTACACAAACTGGGGAATATGGGTGTGGGCAGGACAGTAGTTGGTGGGTAGGTAACTGGCTGGGTGGCAGGACACAGAGGGTGGTGGTAAATGGCTGTCACTCCACAGAGGGAAGAGTGACCAGTGGGCACCACAGGATCAGTGCTGGGACCGTCCTATTCAACATCTTCATCAGTGACATTGCGCAGGATCTAGAGGGCAGAATTTCACTGTTTGCTGATGACACAAAGCTCTGTAACAGAGTAGACACACCAGAGGGTGTAGACAGAATGAGAAGCGACCTACAGAAACTTGAAGAATGGTCAGGGGTTTGGCAGTTGAAATTAAATGCAAAGAAGTGCAAGATAATGCATATGGGGCGCAAAAACCCTGGCACAATATATCAGTTGGGGGGTGAGGATATAGCATGCACCAAGCAGGAAAGGGATCTTAGGGTTGTCCTATCTGATGACCTCAAGGTAGGGAAACAGTGTAACAAGGCAGCAGGTAAAGCAAATAGGATGCTGGGATGTATAGGCAGGGGCATCACAAGCAGGAAAAGGGAGGTCATAATTCTGCCATACAAGACACTAGTGAGGCCCCACCTGGAGTACAGTGTACATGTCTGGAGACCATACCTACGTAAGGACATAGACAGGGTAGAAGGTTCAGAGGAGGGCAATAAAGATGGTGCATGGATTGCATCACAAGTCCTATGAAGACAGGTTGAAGGAACTGAATATGTACTCCTGGAGGAGAGGCAGGAGAGAGGATATGATAGAGACATACAAGTATCTTACAGGGAGGAACAGGGTGCAGGAAAACACTATTTTAAGCGAAAAAATGTTCCAGGACTAGAGGGCATGGGATGAAGTTGGAGGGAGGACGATCCAGAGGAAACATGAGAAAGAATTTCTTCACAGAACGGGTGGTGGACAAGTGGAACACCCTGCCAGAGGAAGTGGTGGGGGCTGAAACAATCACAGGATTTAAGAATGCATGGGATAGATATAAAGGAATTCTAGAGGTCAGGGGTAAGGGGCAACAGACTTCTAGGAAAACAAACTGAACTTACAAGCTCAAATGGGCAGACTGGGTGGGCCATAGGCCCTTATCTGCCAACACTGTCTATGTATCTATGTATCTATGGTCTACTTATGTGAAATCTAAAGAACGAGGCAATATTATACAGCTAATGGATTCAGCAATGATTGCAGATATTAAAAAGCGCAGGGAGTACCTGAGAAGAATAGTTGAGATTGTTTTGTTGTTTGGCAGACAGGGAACTGCCTTTCGAGGCCATAGGGAGTGTGAAGGGAGCTCAAACAGGGGTAACTTTTTAGAGACTTTTGATCTTCTAAAAAAGTTTGATCCTGAATTGCAAAATTTGCAGATTCACATGCCAGGAAATGCCACCTATCTCTCACCTCTCAGTCAAAATCAGATGATAGAATGTTGTGCAAAATTAATAAGAGAGAAAATTTTAAATGAGGTAAAAGAAGCAAAGTATTTTGCAATACTTGCTGATGAATCTTGAGATGTTACTTGCAGAGAACAAATGAGTATTTGCCTTCGTTATGTTCACCATGGTTCCCCTGTAGAGAAATTTTGTGCTTCCATCAAGTAACAGCATTAGATGCCCAGAGTCTGACAAATGAACTGTGTTCAAAGCTGACTAACTGGGGCCTCCATGAGAATTCGTAACTTCATGTGAGCTCAGACTTATGACGGTGCATCTGTTATGAGTGGCAACTTAAATGGAGTCCAGGAACTATTTCGTCATAAGCATCCATATGCTATATATGTTCATTGCAATGCGCATATTCTGAATTTGGTCCTTGTAGATGCCTGTTCATCACTTCTTCCTGTAAGGAAATTCTTTGACATGCTTCAAGAGATACACATGTTCTTTTCCAAATCTGTCCTGACTCACCAGGGGTTCTTAAATGTTCAAAAGGAGCTTGGGTTGACTAGAATTCTTGAGATACCGGAGTTAAGTTCTACCAGGTGGGCTTGTCAAAAGCGAGCAACAAAGGCAGTAATATAAACTTATCCAGCTCTTCTAAAATATCTTTCAGAATGTGAAGAAGGAGAAACTGCAAAGGCCAGAGGACTCCACAGCAAGCTTCTAGAATTCAACAATATCTTTCTCCTTAAAATGTTTGACAAACTACTGTCAGTGGCTGATGGAACAAATAACTTACTTCAGACTCAGGCTTTGGACTTCGGATGTGCAGTGACTGCTGTATCTGCGCTGAGAGACACAATTGCACAATTTCATACTGAAGAGAGATTTCTAGTTCTCTACAGGGAAGCTGAAAATATGGCAGAAAAGTATGGGACACAGACACCGAAAACACCGGTCCACAGAGGCAAAGGAAGCTACCGTGACTTGGGAGCACTTTGTTCCAACTTCACTTAACTGGAACTCGAACAAAGTGCATCAGCATCACATGAAACAAGAACTGCTGTGCATTTGAGAATCACTGTTTTTACCCTGTGATTGACAAAATGATTGGAGAGATTGACAGAAGGTTTTCCAAGCATAACCAAACACTGATGGTTGCTATCAATGCTCTCAGACCACAGTCTAACACATTCTTGGACCAGGACAAACTGAGGCCACTTGGAGAGATATGACTGTCCAGTTCTGGAAGAGGAACTGGTAGTAGCAAGAAACTTCATTTGTCGGCTGCCAGAAAATGAACGTCCACACGATATGACCAATCTTTATAATGTACTTCCAGAAATCATGCATCCGACGCTACATTAATCACTGCAGATTGCTTTAACAATCCCAGTTACCACATGTGTGTGTGAGCGCTCCTTTAGTTCCATGAGTCGCATTAAGACATATCTGAGAAACAAGACAGAAAATGACAGATTGAGTTCACTTGGAATTCTCAACATTCAGACCGAAGAAAGCAGACAACTTGACACTGATGATGTGATTGACTAATTTGCATCCATGACAAACAGAAAGGTTGAGCTACTTCTCCCAAAATCAGCACGATAATTGTAAAACCTGTATGACACTGATATCCAGCAGATCTGCTGGGATAATGGTGTGTCTGGCTGTTCTGGTCTCTCATTTGCTCTGGGGTCCTCCTGCAACCTTCCCAGCAGATCTGCTGGGATAATGGTGTGTCTGGCTGTTCTGGTCTCTCATTTGCTCTGGGGTCCTCCTGCAACCTTCCCAGCAGATCTGCTGGGATAATGGTGTGTCTCGGTGGACCAGTAACCAGATTGTTCCACATGTACCATATTAAATATATGGCTGATAATTAGGCTTCTCAAACATATTTTTCACCACTAATATGCAGGAAAAGCCACCATTTGAAGGTAAAATTTCAAAATTTTCTGGGGGGGCATGCCCCCGGACCCCCCTAGCTTTGTTAGGATTTTGACTAAAGGGCGTCAGCCCTCCCAACTCTGTACCCCTGGTGACGTCCCTGTTAAAAAATCAACTCAGGCTGTTCCATATGGAGAAAGCCCAGTCACTTAAAAATCTGCAACAGTTTGGCATCTCTGGATCTGTAGATTCTGTTTGTCCTTATGAGGCATGCCGATCACGAGTGGGAAAGAAGAAAATGACTGCATTGTATAATAAACACAATGTGGAGTGCAAGACTAATGCTGGCATTATGGAAGTGGTTAGGGAGTATTCTGTGAGTAAATATGGGCCCATAACCCTTGATGTCTGACAGGCGGAGTCAGTGTTCTCCCACATTACTGTTCCGGTTCTCTCACAAACAGAGAGTGACCTGCTAGAAAGACCTATCCAAATCTTTGACATAATTGAAGCCATTCACTCTCTAAAAAATAATACAACACCGGGCCCTGATGGCCTCCCATCAGAACTCTTTAAGCTTATTTCAAGAGATTGGGCTGAGGAGCTACAGAATGTGTTCAATTATATGTTGCAGGAACAGGATATGCCTTTGACTATGAACATGGGATCTCGCATTCATATTCACAAAAAGGGGGATAAAAAAGATATTCCAAATTGGAGACCAATTAGTCTGTTGAATACAGATTTTAAGATTCTGACTAAACTTCTGGCCAAACAGTAAGCAGGGGTGCCTGACAATGATTTCTGGGGCACAAGCCTCCTCAATCTCAGGTCAGTGTATCCAGGACCATTTGTTTTTAATGAGGGAAGTGACTGGACAAGCAAATGCAGGTCAGCCTTATGACTTTGTCCTGTCGTTGGATTAACATCAAGTATTTGATGCTGTCAGCCATGATTTTTATGGATGGTTCTTCTTAAATTCCAGATTCCAGTGGCATTTATCAAATGGCTGAAACTACTTTATAACACTGTTATGGTGTTTCCACTGGTGAATGGGTGGCGTGGTCCTTTAATCAGCATTAAGCATGGAGTACATCAGGGTTGCCCCCTGAGTCCTGTTTTGTATGGTTTTTTTTTAGATCCACTATTGCAGATGCTTACTGATTTGAGATTGCTTGTCCCAATCTCGAATGCAACTCGGCCCCGGGTTCCAAATATATTGGCCTATGCAAATGATATGTGCCTGTTGTTACAAAATGAAGTCTCAACTATGGAAGCTATATGACTATGTTCATCCTTTGCATGTGCTGCAGGGGCGCCCTGAATTTCTTTATGGCTAATTTATGGCCTCTTCTTGTTAATACGGAAAAAGGGTGGGAAGCTTGGACATATGAGGATATCAAACCCTGGTTCCAGCTTTGGGATACTGTTGAGCTGTGCATTGTTAAACAGCAGCCACATGTCCTGCTGTATCAGAGGGAGATCTTCATCAGACTACAACAGTGGAAGGTAACTTCCCAAATGGTTGTTGCACTACAGACAAAAGGTTTATATCTTGAGCTATTGAACACTATTTGTAAGGTACCCTTGGTGTTTTAGCACTGTCCGGATGACAGTACACAGTCCCTTTTGACCCTGTTAAGAAACCCCAGCCCCCCAATATGTGGGACCTCAGTTGGCTTAGCTGTCATGAGAAGATTAACATTAAAGGAAATCATAAACATAAACAGGCAAAGGGGAAACGGTACTAGGATGGAATGTATTGCACAGGTTGAGACCCTAGAACACCATTTTTTCCACTGTTCATTTATTAAGGGCTTTTGGGCCTTTTTAGCTAACACATGGTTGGCAACAGCTTTTGATTTGGTGTCTTATGCGAACTTGATGTATGGGGAAGTGCTGGGACTTTGGAAGGTATGGGACGCAGATACTGTTGTCATTTTTACAGTGCGTAAATGGCACATCTGGAATACACAATGCTTTTTCATACTTCAGCAGAAAAATATTACATGCCTGGAGATGTTGGGTAAAACTCTTACTGATCTGAAAATTGATTTATGCTAGGGAGAAGGCTAGTCTGCAGGAATGCCTTTGGCTGACCAGATGGCAAGGTTTACCCTGGATAATGGACTCTGATTTTCCTACAAAGTGATGGATGGTTGCAATGTGGTTTTTCTGTTTCTTTTTTCCCCCCCATCTCTTTTTCTTCCTACAGATTAACAGCTTCCTGTGTGTTATCTAGGTGGAATTACAGTATTGTTATGCCCTAACTCTGTATAAAGTACTATTTAGGTGCGGTTTCTGTTTGGCTTCTTTCCCCGGTATGTAACTGGAATATTAGTTTTTCTTGTAACTGTCTTTTTTATATATGTATTTGTGTTCTAACTATGTTTCATTACTGTTTGTACTTATGTTTAGTCCTGTATTTAATAACATTTTCCCCCTACTCTTTTTGAGAAGTGCCATGGGCTCTTTAACATCCACCTGAACAGGCAGACAGGACCTCAGTTTAACGTCTCATCCAAAAGATGGCACCTCAGGAATGCAGCACCCCCCCCCGTGCTGTACTACAGTGTCAGTATTGGAATTTAACCCAAGTGCCTGGTGTGGGGATAGAACCCACAGCCTTCTGATATTCCAGCCTCAGAGGCAAATGTGCAACCTGCTGAGCCACTGACACTGTCTGATGTATTTACTACAATGACTTTTCTATGATATGTAAGAAATTATTCCTCTGTATTGCTCTACTTCATAAAGTTAATTAAAAAAATGTAAAAAAAAAAAGATCTAAAGCCAACCACAAAGTTTGTTATAGTCCCAGTAGGTGGAAGGCTAGTTTACATACAAAGCACAAACTAATTTTAACTTTAACTTGGTTTAAAAGGTATATTTTAAAAGCACTCGGACTGAAGCATTTAGTCTCACTCTGCCCCTGACCATACGGTTTTCTCAACACAGTGCACACTCTATTGTGTCTTATTGTTTACTTAATGCCTATACATATAGCTGAACACAGAAAAGCCTACTATTTAACAACTTCTTTAAAACCTTTTTAGCCTAGAATCCTACTCCAGTTTTATTTTCTTTTATAATTCAGTTCCTAAGGCCAGCCCAACTGAATTGCAGCATCTCATTTTCAGTCAAGTCATGCCTTTAGTCAGTTTAATACCTGTGGGGAATAAAGAAGGTGGAGTGCAAGGGACTTGCACAAAGTAAAACATTATTGCAGTGGCACAAAGGACTGAGTCCACCTTGCCCCTCCTCCTTGCTGTATGGCATCGCCAATACACCAGTTTAAGTATGGGCATCTAATAGTTTAAACGCTGATATGTTACCCCTAGGTCATGCAATCAATCAGTGGCTGTGCTGGTATTCAGACTTGAGATCCCCTAGTTCATGATTCTGTGTGCTGACCACTAGACCACACAGCCTTCTTATGTACTGCAGTCAGATCTTAATCTTATGTGGTTAAACCGGTATTGAGGGATCACCTTTCTCATTCCTCTCTGGACCAGCATCTCCATTTTTGAATGTGTTTTTTTGTTTTATTCTTCCCATGGGCTGAAAACCTTTTAACTTCATGACTGCAGGTAGATATTACCAACCTTTACAGTGTTAGGAATATGATGTTACTGGCTAAGGTTCAGCAAATGCATTTACAGCAGATTACACTTTTTGAACTGTAATCCTGTTAACTGAAGTAGGTTTTCTTTTGAGGATTAGACCATCATTTGATTTAAATGTTCTTGCAGTTTTTATCCATTAAGAGCTTCTCGGGATAAATGAAATTCATAGATAATCTTTTGACAGGAAAGCCCCAACTGAGAAATAATATATTAGCACGTACCATTAAACTGCATAATCAGAATATCAAATAACATTTATGATGCTTATTTCTCAGCATGCATGCTAATTTATATTGGTACATAGCAATCATTAGCAACTAGGAGGTATAGTTAAAGGAAAAGTTGATTTTTAGCATAGCTTGCCCTCCCCTCCTCTTCCCCACCTCTACCACCACTATCATCATCGCAATCATTTAATTATATTCTGAACTGTGGGATACTAAATCACTGTAACAGTCCCAGCCCGCTGTGAACATCTTTTTATATCTCATGGAAATCAAAAATATATATATTTTTTTAATGTAACTAATGGACATCTATTTTCTTGGCCAGAAAGGTTACAGTCATTGGAGGTATACATGGTGTTCAGAACTTGAAAGATAGATATTAACTCCACCAAGTGCAGCTTTTTTTCAAGGGAGAGAAATGCATTCAGAGTGCTAATGAGAGTTGGAAGGTCAGGAAGTTTTTTTTGTCAGTAATATGATTGAGTTGGTCCACTGTTGATGATAACCCATCCCCAGCACCCATCATTATTAGGTCTGCATGTTAATGTAGATCTTATTGTGGTTGGTTTTCTTTAGGGTATAAAATGGGTACTTTTGGGCAAAGTCCATGCAGGTACCCAGGACAATGAGTGTAGTCACCACTGATACAGGTGCTCTGTTAAAAATAAGCCACTCTCCCATAAATGAGCTGTGTAAATCTCTATACTATGCTTGTTAAATACCAGAAACATTTTCTACAATATTTTGTTGTGTGTTTTTATCTTCAGTATATCATTTGAAAAAAACAGGTATTTTCAGACTGAGTAGTGCTATGTTAGAGGCCCGCAGCTAGCTCAAACAGCTCATGAATTTACGTGTGCCAGTGTGTCTTGGCAGTGCAGTGAGGCCATACAGATAGTGCATACTGCTATGCCAGTTGTTCCAGGTACTGCCCTACTGGTGGTAGGTGTGTACTACTTGTTAATTGCTACTACAAGTTGATCTGTTGTGTTTCTGACAAAGATTTAAGAAAGGTAAGTGACAGAGTTTACATTTACTTTTTCATACTTTTTAGTGCATGTGTTTTATCTTGCTGTATATAATTTTAATAATCGTGTTTTAAAAATTAATTTGGGTTAGCTTACATTTATAACTCACATCTGAACTTGAGGTCAACTGGTTGATTAATTTTGTTTCACGTGTGTTTTTTTTTAATTTTAGAATTTTTGGCTGAAAAATGTGTCCTGAGGCCAAGCTCATTTCCAAGTGTGTCCCAAAAGCACAAGGAGGTTAAATAACTTGATCAAGGTCACACGGTAATAATGCAAGTTATGGTTGTGGGTTTGAAACCCAGGTCTTCTGGGGTTTTAGGTTCATAACTTAGTGCCCTAACCTCTAGGCTACAGTACCAGCCAGTAGTAGTACTAGTAGTGGTAATTGGTAGTAGTAGTAGTAGTAGAGGAGGAGGAGCAGTAGTAGGTGTGTGTGTGTATCTGTGTGTGTGTGTGTGTGTGTGTGTGTGGCCACAATCAAAGAGAAAAACTCTACTGAATTATGAAGGAAAGTAAGTCAGAACTCCTTTTCAGAAGTTTAAATGCAACATATTATTTTTATTTAGTCTTCAAGTACTAGGTGGAAGGAGAGAGAGAAGGATATAGCTTTCATAACACGAACTCTCGCACTTTGGAAAAGACTTCCTCCAAATGATGATTTCTTTGTGCCTCACACAAGTAGTTGCTTCTGTGACTTATCATCAGGGCCATGCCTTGGACATAATATTCTCACTGGGGTCTGAGATTGCAAATCTCAAGACTGACCCAGTCGCGTGGTAAGATCACTGCACAGTGGAGTTCTTGTTTAGGGCCCCCCCGTTAGTACCTCCCCTGTCAAGATGGTCAGCTACTGCCCTTTGCGGGAATTGTCCCCAGAGGGACTGATGGCTGTAGTAGACTTTTCTGGTGTGAGTGCTGCAAGTACAATGGGGTTGGATGAGGTGGTGGAGGCATATAATATTGCTGTCTCCAAGGCACTTGACAACATTGCACTGGTCCATATATGATCCAACTCTTCTCACATGAGATCCCCGTGGTTTGACGGGACTCTCAAGGAGATAAAGACAAAGGATCAAAAGTTGGATCATTGCTGTAGAAAATCCGGGACCTTGGATGACCAACTGGCATTGAGAACTCACTATGGTGAGTATCAAAGGGCAATCAATCATAAGAAGGCAGAATTCCTGTCCAAGGAGATTGCTGCAGGAAGGAACAGACCGGCTTTGCTCTTTTAGATTATAGGTAGGCTATTAAACCCAGTCTGTCTGCAGCTGAAAAGAGCAGTTTCAATCACATGATGTGAGGAGTTTGCTCAGTTCTTTTCTGACAGGGTGTCCTCCATTAGGTCAAGGATCTCTCCAGTGGGACATGACCAGTCCCGCAGGATGGAGTCTAGTACTCACAGGAGCACTTCATTCACCCCATTTGTCTGGGAGGAGTTTCGGACACTGGGAGTGGCAGAGGTCATCAAAGTAATCTCAATGTTGCGACCTTTTTATGAACTGGACCCAGGCCCAATGCATCTCCTAGTGGGATGCATGGACTTCATTGGTCCAGTGTTCACTGAGATTGTACATTGCTCACTCTCGGAGGGGAGGCAGTATAGGCAGTGATCTAAGGCTCTGAGCTGCAAATCTGGAGACCTGGGTTTGAATCCCACAGCCTCCACTTGCATACTGTGTGACCCTAAGCAAGTCACGTAACTTCCCAGGTCGCACCTATAAACAAGCTTTCAGCTTAGTGTGCCAGTCCTGGTTAAACAATTGAAAAAGAAATACCTTGAATGAGGCATTGGAGAGGCCCCTTCTGAAGAATCCATCACTCAGCCTGGACATCTTTGTGAATTACTGACCTGTCTCCAATCTTCCATTCTTGGGGAAGGTTGTGACTTCGCAGCTTGTGGCCCACTGATGACCTTTGACATCTATGAACCATTCTAGTCTGGGTTTAAGAGAAAGCATAGCACTGAAACAGTGTTAGAATGCAAAATGATCTCCTCAGGATGAGAGGGATCAAGGAGAATGGCCAATTCCCTTTCTCATAGATCTCTCCTCAGCTTTTGACACCGTAGACCACATGGTGCACTTGATCATCTTAGGGGTATCTGTGGACTCACCTGCAAAGACATCAGCCGGTTTGAGTCCTTTCTGACAGGTGGGAGGCAATGGGTAGTGTTGAGAAATTGATCATCCTGCTCGAAGCCTCTGTTCTGTGGCATTCCTCAGGATTTGATTTTGTCACCTATGTCATTTGTGGTGTACATGCTACCCCTGGGTGACATCATTAGGTGCTACAGTTTGAGTTTTCACTGTTATATAGATGATACTCAATTGTATATGTCCTTTGCACCTGAAACATCAGACACTGTGGATGTGCTAAATAAATGCTTATCCAAGATCCAGAACTGGATGAAATCTAACTGGCTGAGGCTCAATCCAGAAAAGACAGAGGTGCTAGTGATTGAGCAGGGTTGTTGACAAGATATGGTAGCCACCGGAGCTTGAACAGGATTGTTCCTAGGTACCACCTTATTGGTGGCATCCAATAAAGTGAGAAATCTGGGTGTCATCCTTGATGATGGACTGATGCTGGAGGCCCAGCTGTCTGCCGTCATCCGGAATAATTTTTACCATCTGAGGAATATTGCCCAGATCAAGTCCTTAATATCACCTGATGACCTGCCAGCACTGGTACATGCTTTTGTTACCTCCACACTTGATTACTGTAGTGCTCTATTCTTCGGGGTCAGAGAAGGCAACCTCCACTGACTGCAGCTGGTGCAGAACACTGCAGCCAGAGTGTTAACAGGCCTTCTGAGGTCCATTCACAAATGCCAGTTCTGTGCAAACTGCACTGGGCACAGTCAGGTGCAGAATTGCCTTCAAGGTGGGCTTGCTCACCTAAGGCCCTCTACGGACTGGGTCCTGGTTATCTGTCTGACCTTCTGACACAAGTGCACCCAGCACACTCACTCCGCTCATCCACAGAGAACTTTTCTTGTCGTTCCTAGGGCTTGGCTTAAAACATCTGGTGACCATGCTTTTGAGGTCACCAGGCCGGTCCTATGGAATGCATGACCTCATGCATTAAAGGAAGTACCCTCTGTGGACAGTTTCATTCAAGCACTTATGTCCCACCTATTTAAGCAAGCTTTTAACCTCTGAGTTTAGTATTTTAACTATAAGAGTTTTCGAGTTTTAGCCCATTAATTAAGTTTGAACACAGCTGACTCGGTTTTAAACTGTGTATACTGAAATGCTGTATTTTGATGTTGCATCTTTATGTAAAGCACCCAGAGCCTCTGGGATTGGGCGCTGGATAAATACATTTTGCTTACTTACTTACATAAGTAAATGTGCTAGGTAAATTCTCCGGTCCTGGACATCCCCTGCTCCACCTTCATCCTTGCTTTGGCTGTTAGCTTGGGCCATTGCTTAACCATAGAACTTCTTATTTTGTTCTTATTTGTTATGTGCATACTCTTAACCAGTTACCAGTTAGTTTACAACAATGATTTCTTTTGTGATTTCCTTTGTGGTTTCACCAGTATAAAACATTAGTTGTATGCTGTATGCTTGTGCTTATGCATTATATAGTTTTGGGATATGGAAGATGGCTTAGTTTGGCTATGATAGAGTAAGGGAAGAATCCACTAATTAGGAAGGCATCTAGAATTAATATTTTGAATGTTTAATCTTAATATAAGCCTTTTAGCATTTTAAGACACCCTATTAACATTTTAATGTTCACGCCGTTAGAGTCGCATGACATAGGATTACATATGAGCAGGGACCCTGGTTTTCCATTTTTACCGGTAACACCGGTAACAATCACGGAATCTTGCTTGGTTTGCGGATTTTGAATTCTTGTACTGGTGCCTCACGGAAATTACATGTCACTGCACAGAATCTCTAAGATTTCAGTATTTATTTTTATTTTCTCTTTCTCTGTCCCTTCTCACAGCATCAGTCTCCACTTTTCAGGCTGGGTATTCCTAGCTTCACCCCAGGTAATGCTCAGGAGCTCCTGTGGTCCTGCCCCTATCCTGCCTGGGTTGTACCCCTGCCAGGTGGAAAGGAGGAACCCAGGACCCTTTCACACTCCCTTAGTGTGTATCGGGCAGCTCAGTGGGTACCTCATGGAGCCTGGTTATGAAGTCTGAGGCACCTAGGGCCCTTCTGCCAGTGGCCAATGTGGGGGTGATCGTTCCTGGTTTTCTGGTCTCTGTCCTGAGGGCACTGCCACTAGAGGAGATCCAAGGAGGTAGGACACATAGAGAAATGTCACTGCTCCACATCCTGGCTAGGGTCCTCCCCTCCTGATCACTCTGCAGCACCATTGTACCACCACCCATGGTAAAGCAGCAGGACCTGCAGCCCAACCTCCCTGGAGGAGGAGGACAGCAGTCCCCCAGGTGCTCGATCCTACTCCCATGGCCAAACCTCCAGCAACCCAAGTTCGCTTCTGTCCCTGGGTTGCTGGCATTGCAAGTAATAGAGCTACTGCACCGCCATCAGGCCGACCCAGATTTCAGCATCTTAAAATGAATGCTGCTGTGCTTTGCATTCTTTCTGCTTTGCTGCATATAGAGTCAGTAAGGAAATCACCCGCACTGTTTTGTTGTAATCAGCCATTCAGTTTAACCACCCATGCCTAGTGGTTAGAGTAACAAGCAGTGAATGAACTGGGTACATCCAGCAGACTTGGGTTTGATTCCCACAACCTCCACTTGCATACTGTGTGACTCCAAGCAAGTCACTTAACCTCCCCAGTACTCCTAGGTCACTCCTGAAAACAGACAGTCCTGCCTAGTGGGCCTTACCTGCCTTCCAAAGAATATAAAAAATAAAATACCAATATATGTTTACTACATTATAGAATAGTAGTCAGGGTACCATGTAATTTACCTGAGTTTTACTTGGGCAGAAATTATTTTGTATAGGTAAAGATAAATGTTCAGATACATTTTATGTGTTTTATAAACTTGTTTTTAGATTTTAGTCAGGTGTTTATTGTATTCTTTGCATATAAGCATCTAGGTTGCAGATTGCTAAATGCAGGATCACTGTTACCAACTAGCTTATTCAAGTTTATAACCAGTAGGGCCATCCACAATCCTCAGTTGTTTGAATGAAAACTAGTCTGAATGGAAATATGTTCACGAAGAAGAAACTGTCTTACTACTTATGAAAATACTTCACAGTTTGCACCCCATTTAGGTGAATTGGATCATTTGCAGCTTTTCTCCCACCTATTGTTTCAGTCTCTGTGACAACAAAAGGTTTTCTGATAGTCTGCCTCAACAAAAAGCAAATGTTAAGTATTTGAGTGTACTTATGTTTGGCCAGTGGATTTTGAAAGCACCGTCAATGACCTACAGAAGGTAAGACCCCAGGGGCTGTATGATGCTGGTGGGCAGAGTGGGGCTCAATTCACATCTGAACAAAGACATGAAAACTGGGAGACACTGTTTTCATGGACACCAAGGGAAAAAAAAGCATCCACATATCTGGTAGATGCATAAATCCATTTCAACGTCCTCCACTAATCACTTGTGGATTTTTTAGGTGAAGACACTTTATTTCAAAGAAGCAAATTCAAGTATTTTTTAACCCCCTGGCCATTCACTCTTTCAGGCCTGCCAAGGCCCCCTACCATCACTGCTGAGTGCCAACCACCATCCACTGCCTCTTACTGCTTGCTACCAGGTAACCCAAGTAACCCTTCATCGAGTGGGCCCCTACCCCTGGCAGGTGGCTACCAGGGGAGGAGAGTTACTTAACGAGCTTCCAGTGTATCCTGGGTATGGCAGGGGTCAGAACAGACACATGTCTGGGGATTCTGGCTTATGAAGGGACCAACAGCTGTCCTTCAGTTGGGTCAGTGGGTGTTTTCCACATTTTCTTGAGGCGTGACAGGCCACATGATGTCAAGGCACAAGCCGATGTCCGTCACGCTCCCTCCTGCAGTGAGGGCTGACATGTTGTCGTGCCTATGGCCTCCACCATGGGCCAGCAAATGCTGAGCCATGAACCCACCCTCCCTCCCAGGAGAAGGTGAGTGGTCATTGGATACTCAAGCCTTCACCCACCAGCTGGCTCTCCAACACCCAAGTCTGCTTCCTAACCCTGGTCAGCGGTGTCACAGGCAGAAATCCAATTTAGGCAGTTAAATTATAGATAGGACAAAACAAAGGTAGTCCACCTTAGTGGTGATGGTTCAGATTAATTCACATCTGAATTCTAACAAGCAAAGACACCAAGTCATTAGTAACTTGTGCATGTGGGGTGTGGGTGCTGAATAAAGGGGGATCATAGTGCTGTCACTACTGCCATCACCCCAGAGGGATGTAGACTGCATTGTTGCTACTGGCATCACACCAAAGGGGTGGAGGCTGTAGTGCTTCTGTCATCACCACTGGTGGACGGAGAATGTAGTACTGCTGCTGTCCCACCTGAGGGATGGGGGCCACAGTGCTGATACTGCCATCACACTGGAGGAATGGTGAACATAGTACTGCTGCCATCACACCTAAGGGATGGGGGCCACAGTGCTGCTGCTTCTGTCACACCTGAGGGAGGGAGGTTGTAGTGCTTTTGCTGCTGCCATCTCACCAGAGGGATGGGGGCCTGTAGTGCTGTTGGTGCTGCCATCGTACTTGAGGGATGGGGCCGTAGTACTGCTTCCATCACACCTTAGGGATGGGGGCTGTAGTGTTGCTGCTGCCATCACATCTTGTACCTAAAATAACTTTAAATTGGTACAAGGATGGAAGGATGTGTAATAGTGGAAATCAAAATTGCTAAACTGCATGTTAGCAGAGTTAAAAACTGTTAAATAAAGTACACAAAACCAAACACCCGGTAAAAGCGGATTTTGGCTTAGCAGACACCGGTGACAGTACCAGTTTTTACAATGTGCAAAATGGAATATGCCTTTTCTCGATCCCGGTAAACCAGTGTCCCTGCATATGAGCATGCTTCAGTATCTGAGCTAGCAGTGCATTCTTCTTCGCAGCTCTAACAGGTAACAGGCAGAGGCCATGACGGGAGAAGAAATTTGGGAGCTGAATAGAGTTTGGGAGTCTGTGCTCCACTACAGTTGAAAGTGCTAGCCCAAAGAGCTATCAATTTCTCTGCTTCTTAGCCTTAGAAGCATTGTTATCTTGGCATCTTGGCAGAAAAAGCACCGAATAACGGCTTCTTCCTGTCCCCGGTAGACATACCAATGCACTTTGGGGCTGAAAACATTAGAAATATCTGTCTGTGTGTGTTATCATTGGCTTTTGGGAAAATAAGTCGTGAAAACTTTTTAGAAATTAAGTTTTAAAGTTCCTGGACATTAGTTTTTTTTTTTTTTTCAGTTCTTACTTTTACTAAGCTACAGGTTTTAAGGATAGTAGTTATGAGGTCAAATAATTTATTTAAACTGTACTCCATATTCATAAATATAATTGCCAATTCTATAAGCCAATAGTGATAAAAAATCAGCAGAATCCAGACTTTAGGTCGATGTGTTGAAGCAGCAAAGGTTCTAGTACTCATCTTCCTGACTCTGCGGGAGTGTAAAGAATCAATTTATGACAGAAGCTGTTTGCACTTATGAATTCAAATATAAGCATAGTAGTGTTTCTGTTTCTGCAGGGAAGCTAATCCTAAGTATAGTACTTACAAAATATATTGTTTTCCTTTGAAGTGTATGACTTTAAAGTCAGCGACACCACTCTCCTGCAATTGAAACAGAATTATTACACAGAGCTGTGAACCATTAGTGAACTATTAGCCACACACTTTCAACTGAAGCAACAGATGAGGTTGGGAGTCATAAAGAAAGGGTTCAGCAAGGGTACACCATATAAAGAAGAATCCCCGACATATGAGAACTGGAACAATAAAATTGCTGGGAAAACAATGCCAAGGGACAGGTCAGCAAATTCCTGTACCCTGAGAATTTTTGTTTCTTCAAGTTGCACTTGATAAATCAACTCAAGACTTCATTAGACTATTCCAGGAAGCTAAGCTAATGCTTTTTTGCACTGTGTGACTGTTATTTTAATATCTTCCATCTGGTATGGTACATAGCACTGTAGCACTTTGGCACATAGTATTGTAAATTATAAAGTTTCAAAGTGTAATATAGTGTCAGTGGCTCATCAGGTTGCACATTTGCTTCTGAGGCTGTAAGATCAGAAGGGGTTGTGGGTTCGAGCCCCCCACCAGGCACTTGTGGTAAAATCCCAATACTGACACTGTAATGCATCACGAGGGGGATGCTGCACTCCTGAGGTGCTGTCTGTTGGATGAGACATTAAACCAAGGTCCTGTTCTGGTGGTTGTTCATGTGGACGTTAAAGATCCCATGGCACTTTCGAAAAGAGTAGGGGAATTTTATCGAGACAATTAAAACTTAGGTAACAAATTAAATTCAAAGTCAGAAAGTAGAACAATCACATAAGATCCTTTTTGGTTATAAAAATACAAAATTACTCTTTATAAACAGCATAGAAATTTCTTAATTATAGAATAAACAATTTCCTTTTTTCCCCACAAAAACTTATTTAATCCAGTTCACTAAATTCCAGAGGTTATCTGCTGCAATTTCCCCTAGTTTATAATAGTCCTGTATCCTTACTTGTTGTACTGCATTTTCTATTTGAACTGCTATCATTTGATTGGTGATTTGGATACATTGTATTAAATATTGACATCTTGCTTGCCGTAAATAAAATTTTACACATGAAAATATGATGTTTAATGTACTAGGATGATATTTCTTTAAGGAACCTTTATACTCCCCCAATATTAGGCTCTTATATGTAATATTTCTCAAAGAAAGGCCAGCGCCCCTGTAAGTCAAAAATCTCCACCACTGAACTGCAAATTCACATGAAATAAAAATGCTCCTGCATTTCTTCTATTTCTATACACTCTGGTCATAAACGTTGTCTCTCATTTATTGGTTTATGTTTTAAATTACCCATGGCCCACAGTTTCACGTGACAACGTAACCACAGTACATCCCATATTTTTGGTGTAATTCTTGTGTCGTTCAGTAATTGTAGTGCCACTTTTAATTTTGTGGGGAGACACCTAGGGGAAACCCACACTAGCTGCTGATGTTCTGCTCATAATCTGGGCATATAACTGTTTCCTATTTATACTAATAAACTCTGTTTTATTTACCTGCCACTGCTTACACTTCCTTATAGCTGCAATAGCAAATTTAAGAATCCTTAATGAGGGAATCAGTTTTGGGGGGTCAGTTACCCATTTATTTAACAGGAGTTTGAACAGAAATTATGTCCATTTTGCCAGAGGTGCACTACATTTTCCCACCCTTCTTGCAAGGTTGAAACCAAAAAGAAGGTGTGATAAAAAGTCAAGGGATTTAACATACTAAGACTACCTTTTTTCCTTAGTAAATATGTAAATTCTCTTTTTACTGGCTTTAACTGGCTTCCCCAGACCATTTGAAAAAAAAAACAACAGCTAAATAGTCTTGTCTCCAAACATATGGGAATAGGATATATGTTGCAAATATATTAAAAAATCAACAAAAGGAATTTCTTTATAAGAAGTATTCTTTTCTTCTTGGACATTGTCCATAATTTCTAAGACATAAACTTTCTTTCACATACAGGTACTACACTTGTAGCTTTTCTCCCAGTTAATGAGTGCTAAATTCCCTTTTCCATATGTAATCCCTAATATCTGTATAGGAGTTGTTGAATTAGACATATCTGCTATGGTATTACTTACTGCAGTTTCCTCTCCCAATAAGGTGCCAATATTCTTTCTTTTGTTCAATTCTGTTCCAGTTATTTGTGAAAGTTTCTGAAACGTTTCTGCTGCTTTTTCTCCTGATTACTTATTTTGTACAAAAATACAGACATCATCTGCATAAGCAGCTATTTTTTGAGGGGAAATATCCTGGTGTGGAGAAATTCCTTTAATATTTATATCCCAGATAATTTGTCTAAGAATTGGATCTAACATAAATGTATATAATAGTGGGCTAATAGGACAGCCTTGTCTCACTCCTCTCCTTAGATTCGCTAGATCCCCTAATAATCCATTGACTAAAGGTATGATATTTGTGTTTTTATAAAGGATTATTAGCCATGATATACATTACATTTAAGTGGGAATCCATAATGTTCAAGAACCTGAAAAAGATAAGCATGGGAGACTTTATCAAAATTTATCTAAGGCTAACCCATATCCCTTAAGTTTTCCATAGTTACTAAATTCGAAAATGTCTCTTAAAAGTAAAAGATTTTGAGAAATATTTCTATTTGGGACTGAACATGTTTGTACTTGATGAATTACTTCTTCTGCTGGTTTTTGCAACTTCTTACATAAAATACATGGGCTGGATATTCAAAAGGGTTGTGCCATGCTCAATAGGGTTGTGCCTGCACAAGTCCGAAATGCGCCATTCTGCGATATTCAGCAGGAGACAGTTGCGCCCCCAAGTCATGCTGAGCAACAGTGCAATGCTAATGAAGGCATGCTCAACCAGAGGGGGAGGAACCATGCATAAACTGCACAGCCCATAATATTCAGCCAGCTGGCAGAGTTGTCTGGCGCAACCCCTACCTGCGCCTGCACAACTTTGGAAGCCAAAAAAAAAAAGGATCAAGTCGAGGGCACCACAGGTGAGCTGCTGCATTGCAGGGCATAACACAGCAGCTGCCACCTGTGGGTGGCCCTCCACTTGTTCCCTGTGCCCCCCCTGCAGCCCAATCACGGGCATAATAGTAACCCCCCATAGCCCGATCGTGGGCAGAACACCTCCCCACTGGCCCAATTGTGGGCATAACATAAATAGACCCCCAGCTGGTCCGATCCGCGGGCGACGCGTAAATGAACCCCCGACTAGCCCGATCTGGGCATAACGTAAATAGAACCAACCAATGACTAGCCCGATCACAGGCAGAATAAATGAACCCCGACTAGCTCGATCCATGGGCATAATGTAATGAACCCCCGACTAGCCCAATCGTGGGCAGAATGGAGTTCACCCCGACTAGCCCAATCGCTGGCAGAATGGAGTTCACCCCTGACTAGCCCGATCATGGGCAGAACAGAGTTCAACCCCAAAGACCAATATCCCTGGTGGTCCAGTGGACCATGAAGCCTGATGTGGGCATGGGTCAACCCACCCCCACAAAGTCCAATTTCCCTGGTGGTCCAGTGGTCCCCACCCCAGGGGAATGGACTTGGGGAGTGGGTTTGACTCTTATGCCCATGATCGCTTCACAGTCCACTGACCACCATGATATTGGCTCCTGGGGTTGAATCCCCCGTTCTGCCCACGATCGGGCTAGTCGGTGGGTGAACACCGCTCTGTCTGCGATCAGGCCAGGTTGGGGGTCATTTACGCTTATGCCCATGATCGAAGCTGTTGGGGAGTTTTACATTATGCCCGCAATCGGGCCAGTCAGGGTTTACCTCATGCCCGTGATCGGGCTGCAGGGGGCGTTGGTCCCTGACGGCTGCTGCCTGGCAGGGTGCCAGGTGCAAGTCCTCGGGGATCGGTGCACCGGCATGCTAATGGCATGCAAATGGGGCTGTAATTAGGTGCAAATGGCCCCCCATGTGCCTTGCATAAATTATGGCCCCATTTGCATGTCACCTTTTGAATATCAGAAATTTGGGCATGGCACAATGGAACTTGCGCCACCGCATCTGAATGCTCCACTCTGACCACTTGCGGTGGTGCAAGTTCCACTGTGCCACATGCACACAGTAACAACCCGAGGCGATATTCAAGGGAGTTGCTCAATAAGCGCCAACTCCATTGAATATCACCCGGTACACCCACGCATGGCGTTTTTGAGCAGCGCAAGGGCTTGTGCCATAGAATGGTGCAGTTTGAATATCCAGCCCTATGTCAATATTTTATAATCAGCATTAAGGAAGTTGATTGGCCTCCAGTTTTGTAAGTTTATGGCTATTACCATTTTTAAATTAAAAAAATCATGACCGCAGTAGAAAAATCCTCAAACTTTACTCAAGATAATATCATTTCATTATAAATTTCTATTAAGATACTATCTAACTCGGTATTAAAAGTTTTATAAAATTCATAGGTCAGTCCATCTAGTCCTGGGGAGATCCCTGGTTTTAAATGCTTTATTACCTCCAGAACTTCTTCTTTACTAATAGGGGCTTTCAATATTTGAGATGTGGTATTTGATGTTTGTGGTATTGGAAACTGTAAGAGATTTCTCTTTTTACTTTAGGATGAAATTGTTTGCTAAAAGTATCCTTCACTGTGTCTTGTACTACCAAGAGTATATTTGCATTAGAAGTTATTAGTGCTCCTTCAGTATTTATGATCCCATTCATTGTTTTTGTTCTAGCCTCTGTTTACAAGCTTGAAAGGGGTCTGAGTAGGGCTATTTTTCTGATCCATTTTTCATTTCTGCTTTCAACAAAGCAGCCCTATTATATTGAAAATGAAGCATTTTTGATCTATTGTGATCAATTTGAGTTCTATCAGCATTAGGGGTGGATATTAATTTATAATATTGATTTCTGTAGTTTAGGTATTGTAAATAATCAAAATAAATTTTTGTTTTACCATAATTTATAAAAAAAGTCCTTAATATCTTATTTTGTGACTGTCCACCAAGTTCCTTGATCCTCATGCATCCATTGTACTGAGATCCTAGATTGTAACAAGGACATTATATTCTGTTTTATTTCTTCAGACTGAAGTAAGGATGAGTTACAGTAAGTTTCCACGTTGTCTGTATAGAAGGAAATTTGGTAGGTACCTTATCAAAACTATTAGTACAAGATAATAAAGGATGATCTGAAAATTCACTTGGATATATTTTAAATGAACCTGGTATGAGAAACTTTGATAGGAATATGAAATCTATCCTAGTAGCCAAAGTACTTTTCCTATAAGTGTACCCCTGATCTTTATGAAGCTGCCTATCTGTATCCTGCAAATTCGCTGCATTTATTATGTTTTATTAAAACATGGGTGTCACAGTAAACCTTTTTTTGTGTATTATTTTTCATTTTAATATCTGTACTACAATTCATATCCCCCCCCCCCGATAACATTTATTGCAGTATGCAGGAAAGGCCTACTTTTCTAAAAAAGATCAGTTCTAGTGGATTTACTCCGAAGAGCATAAGTATTAATAGGTCTTAAGGTAAATCCATTGTGCATGTAATCAATCAGTAAAGCCCTACCAGGTACAATACCTACTATGTGTTGTACATGAAGGTTTTGTATTTTAAATAGTATACCCAACCCATCCACCACATCCTGTCCAAAGAACCAAAAAGATGGCCCTCACATCCCGTCTCTCTTTGCCTGTGTAATATCCATTAGGGTGTTAAATCTTGTTTCTTGTAAAAAAATTATTTCATAATGACAGTGTTTAAAAAATGAAAGTATTGAAGCTCTTGCCTTATAGCTTTTCATAGTACATGTATTCAGAGAGGCTATATGTAAGGGTGGCATGTTTGAGATGGTTTAGGGGTCTGTCTTTCTTAATTTTCTCTTTTGACCCATCTTTTCCTTTGTTCCTAGAGTACCTGATAAACTTTCCTCCTCTGATTCCATTTTTGAGACAACTCTTGATCTGGAGGAGATAACTGATTCTGGTTCAGAATCTCCCTCCTCTTGAAGATCCTGAAAAGTATTTTGTAAAGGAATTGTAGGGTTCTGAATGTCTGAGGGGTTTGTTTACTGGAGGCCCTATTAACACTCCTAGAATTTGGTAACTAAAAATCAAAGGGGGAGGGATTTCTGTTGAGGCATTGCCAATGGGCCCTGATAAGCCTGATTTCCTCGTGAAATTCCTGAAAATTCATCTTCCGCAGGTTGTGTAATAGTTCTCTGTGAAGTAGGAGCAACACTTAAAACTACCTTTGTTTCTGGCGAGACTGAATCTCTGTTCAAGGGGCTCTGTTTTCCTCAGGATTTTGTAATTCGGGACCGGGCTAATTCTGTTTTGAACAACTGGACAAAACAGCTCAATGATCACACAAGGATAGTGCCCAATTTAAAAATAAAATCCAATGTCAGTACAGCAAAAATCAACATTTATACAGGGGCTCAAATAAACTGAGCTTTGACGTGGAAAATAAATCAAAACTTTGCCATACAAAGTAGCAGCATCATAAAACGTCAACAACTTCTAGTGGTTTCACACCCAAACATACACCATCAGGAGGTGACACATGCATGAGTGTGAAACTGGCAGAGGTTCTTAGTGTTCTGTGAAGCTGCTATTTTGTATGCCAGATTTTTTATTTATTTTCCACATGAAAGCTGAGTTTATTTGAGCTGCTTCATAACTGCTGATTTTTGCTGTACTGACATTATTCTGTTTTGAGGTGCTAGGTTCTTGTGGTTTGTATTTCTCTTGTGTTTGAGAGATCAAATTCTCTTGATTACTTCCCCCAGGTCTGTTTTGCCCTGCCCAAGGACACTGATAATGTGCTTTCCCCAGCTCCTTGCATAGATTACAATGAAATACATTTCTACATGTCACGCTAGCATGCCCAAATTCTCCATATAAGGAGCACCTAAGATGGTCGCAGGTACTATTAAGGTGCATTCTGCAGTCACATTTATAGCAGGCCTTAGGTTGCCCAGGATAGAAACAAACACATCTATCCTTCCCAAGAAAAAAGCTATTTGGAATATGTAGTATTTTGTCATCTCTCTGGTGCAGTTTTACCCTAAACCTCCAACCCCCAGTCCACATTCCTTCAGTATCTATAATTGCTTTGGGAGAGCCCATCACTGTGCATTTTTTCTCTAACCAAAATAATATATCATTCACATTAACCCCTTCATTTCTAAACATTATGTTCACTGATTTAAATAGGGGGTTGGTTAGGAGTATAGCCCAAAAAGGTGTCCACAAGGGAGAGGTCTTTAGAACATCATGTTTTTGCAAAAATCTCTCTAAGCTAGAAAAAGTTTTAAAACTAATATCAAATATTTCCTCTCCAGAAACATGTATCAAAGCATACTGTATATCTCTGCAGCTTGAATTTCATTGAGTCTTTTAATAATTTGCAAGCAACATAGAACCTAGTAGGGTGCTCCTCTAGTCCTCCTCCGTATCTTACCCTGACTACATTCTTTCAAGGGGCTGGCTCCAGTCTATTTTTAAAAAGTTCTGAGAAAGTTTGTCCAGACCATCTTCTTTCCCCTCTTGGGGGTGGAGGTACAGAATTTTCAAGCTTGGAATCACTGTAATTTTCTACTTGTGAATTTGTATTATGAAAGTCATTTCCTAGATTAGTTAAACTTTCAGAGGAATGGGAGTTAGATACCTGTGCAGTCGATCATTTTAGGATTGCTCCAGCCTGTTTGTTGCTTCTCCCCAAGTTCTTAGAAGGGTTTTCAACCTCTTGATTTAGATAGGGGGCCCCCTTGTGATGGTAGAATTTTTTTGTGAAAATTCTTCCCAATTTGGATCCAGTATCCACTTCCCTTTGTTAGTTTTAGTCCAGCCTGCATTTTGTAGTGCATTGTCCGCCGACCATTCTTGGTAGTTTATCAGTGAATCAGGCTGGTCAGGCAGAGAGAAAAAGCCACTTTCACCTGCTGTTTTGCAGTCATTTTTTCCTGATTAGGAATGCTGTCTTCTGGGCATAGAAAGGCTTCTGGCATACTGTCAGAGGTTATCAGCTGATTGTCAGTTTCAGCTGTCTCTGTTGGTATCAATTTTAAACCTGGGTTCTCTCCAATACGACTTGGTATGTTGTTGTGTTCTACAATCACATCTTGCTGTACCTCCTGGCTTTTTAAATTCTGGGTCTCTGGTAAAAATATGCTTACATGTTCCTCTCATATATTTTCAGTATTTTGATTATTTATCTGTGGGACTGTACCTCCTGCACTCTGAATGTCACTCATAGGCTGCACAGCATTAAGTGGATTTATAACATTGAAATCCATATCTTCATCCCCTGGTAAGCCATAAACTTGAGTCAGGGACTGGACTTCAGGTTGCTCAGCAACAGCCGCATCCATCTCCTCCTCCATCTCTGACTGGGAGTCCGCCATCTTGTGAAGCAAGACAGCTGCACCCCCTACCACAAAGAGAAGGGGGATTTCCCTGTTGCCCTGGCCAGATTTCTACCATTTACTAAAAATACCACCAACAGCTTAATCTGGTTCAATTTCAATTGGTTATCATCTGTATCTCCACCCCAACCCCCGGGACAAGGCTGAAAATAAACAGAATTGTCTAGCCCTCCTTTCCCAGTCAACAAAAGCTAACTAACTAAAATTGGTGTAAGTTATTCTTTTTAATATGGTTCCTGGTCATTTTGTAACCATCCAACTGATTAATTGAACATATTTTGTGTTTCAGTGAATTTAAATTGTCAGTCAAAGTACCAAAGCAAGAAAAGTAAAAAGTGGTTCTACTGTCTAAGAATGAAGGGGGAAAAGAGAACAAGCCCTAAAACATATGCTAAAATTAAACTAAATCAGAATCAATTCAGCAGAGCACAACAAATTGGGAAAGAGAAAAAAATAACCAATTATTTTATCACACCCGGAAGCCAATTAGATATTATTGGCCCTAAAGGAATAATCAGAGTAAAGGGATCAATTATGCCCCAAAATACTTCCTCTCCTATAAAAGAATGAAGACCACTGCCTCTAAGCATAGAACATCTGCTTCTGTTAGAAATAAAACATCTAGAAATCAAAGAAAGCAGAGATCTAGGAAGCGAATGTGAGCTCAGAAAAGTAGTAAGAGGGGAGAAACCAATTAGTAAGGACATATCTCATACAATAGATTTAACAGGACACTGTGAAGGGAAAACAAAAGAGCTGGGTAAAGAGCAGAAACTCCAAGAAACAAAGGAACTGGGGAACAGAGAAATGTATAACAGCATAATTAATAGTCCTACAGCTAGGTGAGGTTTCCTATTAGACTTCGAAAACTTTATTTTGCCCTACATAGAAAGGCTGAATCTTGAACACCCCACACAATTTCTACCAGACATCCCCCATTATTGGAGTGGTGTTGGTACACTTGAAACAAGTAAAAAGGATAAGTCCAATAATACTGAGGAGGGGAATAAGATACATTTGGAAAACCTGACAGACAGTGTAGAGGATGCTGGGATAAAAATGGCACAAAGGCCATTGTTTGAAGTAAGAATGGAATTAAAAAATGTAACACTTTATTAGGACAGCTGGTATCACTGATGGCAATGTTAATTAACAACAAGGGGACCCAGGAGATTCAAGAGCTAGGTGAACATAATGCAGAGAAGGAAGTAGATTTTGATAAGATTAAGAGACAAATCAAGTGCACCATGGAACAGGTAGCATATCAAGAAGAACTAGCTACTGGCACCATTTTTATTTTTTATTTATTTATTTTTAATTAAATAAAGTCTGTTTATGTACAAAATTCCAGCCTTCTGCCCCCCCCCCCCATGTCTTTGTTCATTCCTTTTGGGGCTGTGTTGCACCAGTCCTAATAACAGGATTACTTTTGCACCATAGTGTGGTTGATTTCCTTGTTTCCTTTCAACCCTCCCCACACACACATCTATCAAGGAAAGTGTAAGTTTGGTATAAAAAGTACAGTACACAAAAAAGTATAGAAAAACATTGACAAAGCATATTAATGGAGAAAACAAAATTTGGGAAAATATAGAGGGTGTTTGTACTCTGCTTTTTTTAGGTACACAGGTTGTGATTAGTATCCTAAGGAGAAGAAGAATTAGATCAAATGTCATATTGTTGGGACAGTTAATTTGAAGAATAATTGAAACCATGTGGCCTTTATGTGGACTGTGGATCATTTTCGTTTGTAGTCACAATTGATGTTTATCTATATATGGGTCATTGTAATTGTATTTCTTTTTACTCTCATTCAGCCTCATACTGACATCTACCTATGAATATTTATGAATGGAACATTTAAATACAATGGCATGTAAGGCTGACATTACCTCTGATGAAGACCCTAAGTGGGAGGGGTGAAACGCAAGGTCAGCGAGCACTTGTCATCCGATGCTCTAATCTACCTGTGTTACTTGATTTGGGCTTTTTATCACTGGTGGCAGGAACAAATGGATTAAGCAGCACCATGCTACATTAGTGTCTTTGTGTAAGCAGTGACAAGTGGTACGTGTTGTTTTTTACTTGTTCTTCAGGAGGAGGAGGAGGATATTGTGGAGGAACAGATGATTGAAGAGGAGGAGGTCAGTGGTACACCTGAGAGTGTGAAATCTCTGGTGAACAACAGCAGCAGCAGCAGCAGCAGCATCACCCTAACAAAACCAAGTCACAAGTTTCTTGACACAGTCTCCCTTTGTGGCAGTCACTGAGAAACACGGTGCTCCCACAAAACTGTTCTCAAAAAGCATTCACTCAAAAAAGATCCAGCTAACTCTTATTAGTATTCTATGAAAGCAATGTAAATCCCCCAAGCATTCAGTGGTCAAGGAATTAATTGCTGCCACAGCAGAGATGATCACTATTGATCTTCTCCCATTTTCTTTGTGGAAAATGCTGGTTTCCTTCGTTTTATGTCCAAAGCATGCCTTAAGTGGAAATTGCCATCCAGGACCTACTTTTCTGCAGGCAGTTTCCTGAACAGAGGTAGCATGAGATATCAGTGCTGGGGTTGGACAACTACAATATGGTGACCCAATCCATGATGCATGTGTCTCAGGAGCTACCTTAGGGTAAAGCGGACCGATTTGGGGAGGGGTTGGTGAATATAGCGATGGGATGACGCTATACATATATGTGAGGGGGGAGCGAGCATGCACAGCTAGGAGCAGGAAGGAATGTGAGGGGTGTTGCCATGGTGGGTTGCTGAGCTGACCCTGTGATGTGGTGGGTAGGTTGGCGGCACTGGTTGGCAGGGTACTGGGTTCGGGTCCTGGCGCTGGTGCGTTTTTTTGGCGCCTGGCCCAAGCCTTTTTTTTTATGTTTCACCCCACCCCCCCGACATGCACCACCCTGGAGTTCAGAATTCTTAAGTAAGGGGTGTGGGATGTGCAGGAGGCAAAGCCCCCTGCATGACACATTAAATAACTAAATCCCCGGTGCCATTTTGTTGTGCACCGGGGTGTCAGAGTGCCAACATTTTTGGCACTCTTGACTTCTCGATAACGGTGATCACCGTTAGGCTTTCACTGTTATCACATGTAACCGAACAGAGGAATGTTGTTGAAAAAGAAGTTTCACATGCCCTGAAGCATTCCTCCAGTTCATACATCCATCTTTCCATGGATATGTGGAGCAATGGGCCAACAGCTGCTAGTTCATTTTTGTGCATTGGGTAGAACTGAAGAGGGTTGGTTATTACCTTGGCAGCAAATGCAAGCAACCTAATTGTAATGGAGGCTACATGCCTGGAATTCACAGGCATGCAACACTGGCTATGATGAGCATGAATGATTCACACACTGGGAACATTTTGGTATCAGTATTGGAGGATATTGACATTTGATTGACCCCACTATCTTTAAAGGTAGGCTTCATAGCCAGTGACAATGATGCAGATGTTGTCAAGGCTATTTGTGATGGGGGTTTTGTTAGGGTGCCCTGCTTTGTACACTGTCTACACCTGGTTGTGCAATAGTTCTTGTCACAATGTGACATTAAAGTGGTCACCCTGTGTTGTCAAATTTGTGTCCATTTTGCACAGTTTGGAAAGGCAAGGGACCAATTACGTGCACTGCAATTAAAAAACAATCTGCCTCAGCACTGATTAAAACAGGCAGTTGTCACGAGGTGGAATTCAACCCTGTATATGTTGAATGTATGAACAGCATAAGACCTTATCAGAGAATATGCTTCTTTATCCAAGCCATGACAGTTCTGGAGCTTCTATGTCACTGACAGCAGAACAGTGAAGGTTTAAGGATGAGTTGATTTGTATCTTGAGGCCTTTTGATCATGCTACACATGCAGTGAGTGGGGACACTGACTCTATGGCTGTGCCAGTGCTCTGGGTGCTGAGGCAGACCATCTGTGGTTTGCAGCAGCAGTTTGAGGCAACAGTTGACTCTGTAGGGTGTGCATTGTCTGAGCACATGCTTAATGTATTGGATCATAATGGACACCTGAATGTTATCCTCACACCTGTGGATTTCTTGACAGCCACAGTGCCGGATCCACAGTACAAACAAAGTCTTCAGTCATGCTTGATGGTAGTAGTAAGAGAGCTGAGCATGTGCAAAGACTGCTAATCAGTGGTGTACATGGTTTGCAAATGCTAAAAAAACAGCGTATTGAGATGAGACGTAGTGTGTCACCCTCACCACCAGTTAGCAAGCAAAGTGAGAGATATGGAGATGTGGCTTCAATATCGGCCAGTAAGACAACCAAAAACTACCTCCAAAATCAAACCCATTATGGGCAGTTCTTGCACTGGGTGGCACTGCAGATTGTGTGGAGGAGAAGGAGGAGGAGGAGCCATTGAAGGATGCTGGACTAAAGGCAGCAGTCAGATGTTGAGGCATATTTGGCAGACCCTAAACACCTTGGACCTGATGATGAACCTGTTTTGGATTGGAACAACAAATTTAAAGAGTGGCCTGTACTAGCAGATGTGACTTTTAAATATTTAACCTACCTACCATCTAGTGCTAGTTCTGAATGTGTTTTTAGCACAGAAGTGACAATCATCACAGACTGACATATAAACATATACCCCCAAAAATGTTGCTACGTTAACATTCATTAAAATGATTAGTTCACATATACCTCTAAATAGAAATGCATCACTGTGGGCACCAGTGATATACCAGGATGAAGCAGGGAAAGGACAATCACCCACCACAGAGGTAGATGTGGGCTTAATGGATGCAGAATTCCCATGTGGTGAAAATTTAGATACTGAGGATGCAGAGGGGGTTTGTGTAGTGGAGAAAGAGGAGCAGTAAACTGATTAATTTGGAGGACACAGAAAAGAAGGAGGAGAATGTAACTACGCACTCTGGCTTCTATTCCTCCTCACCCGAGAACAACATGGGCCTCCTCCTCCTCCTCCAATGGATGCATTCCTCTAGAAAAAGCAGGACACTTAACCCTGCTGATATGCCAGATACCAGACTAATGTAAACCTGCTGCAGGATGCGTGCCACCACTGATGATGATCTGCACTATGGCCTCCTGTAGTCCTCCTCATCCTGTAAGAACATGCGCTGCCGCCTCCAGCTCCATGTGATGCTTCCAGAAAACACAGGACTCTTAACCAAGCTGATATGACAGACAACACAGTAATGTGAACCTACTGCCTAATGCATGCCACCACTGATGATGAGCTACACTATGGCCTACTCTAGTACTATAGCCTCCTCCTTCTCCTACATCTCATGCCTCCAGACAAACCCAAACTCTTAGCCCAGTGTAAATGACAGATATATTTACTAATTGGGAACCTTCTTCTATTGTCCTTCTGCCTCCTCCAGCCAGAAAGATGCCTACTCCTCCTGTTCCAATAGAGCACCGTTGTGCTATTACACATAATGGCCATCACTAATGTGACGGGAAGTATCATTCCATTTTTTGGTTTTTTACTTTTTTATTTTCATTCTCCTTTTACAGGTAAAAAAGACAGTGAGCAGGCTATACTCTAAATAATCTCACTCTTGTGTTCACAGGTCTCCTCTCCTGCTGTCTCATCCTCAGCAACCAGCAAGCCACCTCCTCCTCCTCCTCCACTGGGGCACCCTTGTGCTATTCCATGGCCCAGCCACTGGTAATGTGATGGTAATTATCATTCAAGGATTTTTTTTCTTTTTTTCTTTCCAGTTTTCCTTTCCCAGGTACACTGTGAGTCCATGCCATGGGCTGCCAACTGAGTAGATTAACAATAATTTCAGTCTGGTCTTCAATGTGACAACTGTGGCAGTAAGACTGTAAAACTGATGAGGGGTATACCGTGTGGCACCATAGTGGCCCACTAAGGAAAAATAATGTGTCTCTTGTTTGCACAAGTTACAGCTTGGAGTGCACAATGGATATACCATGTGAGCACCATAATGGCAAATTCAGGCTAAATGTCTTTTTTTCTTCACAGGTTACAGGTATGGAAAGAGTAGGATTACACAATTGATCTAATGTATGGCCACAATGGTAGCAAAATCAGGCTAAATTATTTATTTTTTCTTCAGAGGTGACACACATATAGTAATACTCGGAGTGGACAATATATAAACTGTCTGTGTGGTCAGTCACCCACAATGGCTACTTTAGAAAGGATTACATAATTTTCCAATATCTTTACAGGCCTCCTTCTGTTCTACTCTCTTCTCATCATGGAAGCAAGACTTCTGCTCCTCTGTCTTGGGCACCATCATTCCATTTCAGGCCTGGGCCATCACCAATAGGAAGGTTATATAACATTTCTAAAAGTTATTTTTCCTTTAAATTTTTTGTTTTCTTTTCATGTGTGTGATGTAACCCATTATAGAGCATACTACAGTCTAAATAATTTCTTTCTTGCATTCACATCAGGTCTGTTTACATTCTGCTATCAAGATGAATTCCTCATCCTCCTACAACAAGCAAGCCATTGCCATCTTCTAATCTCCACCAGATCATTGATGTGGCCAACCATGTGAGCTAATGCTACTTCAGACCTCCTCCTCCACCATCCCCACCACTGTATGTTGTCTTATGAAACTCAACACATCCTCTGTATCAAGCATACAGTATATAATGGTCCTCCAGCTGATGCTGCTGCCTCATTGCCCAATATGCCATGCACTGGAAAAATACCTGAAATGAGAGATATATGAGCAGACCATAGTTAAATAGTGACATACATATATGGATAACATTTAAGGAAAAGAAAGGAAACAGAATAATACTTGCCATGGTAGGAAACACTCCAAAATGAAGTAACCAGAGCCTTGCAAGACCCATGCAGCAACAGGAATCAGGCACCCTAGTAGTGATAAATACTTGCAAAGAGAGAAACAGTAACAAAAGTTGGTTAGAAATAAAATGGTTTCAAATACCCTCCCACCCCCACAACCAAAAAAGAACAATAAAAAATACTTACCTTTGCTGGTAGGTCACTACAAACTGATACTCTAGTGGAAGATGATCATCTGGATCCAATTGTTGTAGACTAAAAATAAAATATAAAAATGCCACCAATAGCTTAATCTGGTTTAATGTCAGTTGGTATCCTTCTGTATCCCCCCTCCCCTGGGATGAGGCTAAAAATAATTGCCTAATCCTCCTTTCCTGGTCAACAAAACTAATAAATAACTAAATAAATAAATAAAATAAGTAAACTACAGCAGCACCAGCAAATATGATTTCTGGGAGTACATCTCCTTTCTCGGTGTCCTCAGAATTTTTCCAAACATGAGAATACACTTTTATTTTGCAGACACTGAAGTACATCTTGACAGTTACTATGGCGAGTTGCACAGCGCAGCAGCAGCTAGTAGTAGCAGCAGCATTTAATATTTCTGGGAGTACATCTCCTTTCTGTGCATCCTGATAATTTTTCAGACCATGAGAATTCACTTTTATTTTCTGTGCACTAAAGTGCATCTTGACAGTTGCTGTGGAGAGTCGCACAGTGCAGCACCAGCTAGTGACAGCAGCATACAGTATGAGATGTTTGGGAGCACATCTAATTTCTGGGTGTCCTGATTATTTTTCGGAGCCATGAGAATTCACTTTCATTTTCCGTTCACTAAAGCGCATCTTGACAGTTGCTGTGGAGAGTCACAAAGCACAGCAATAACTAGCAACAACAGCATATAAGATTTCTGGGAGCACATCTCATTTCAAGAGGGCTCAGAGCAGTAACACACTGTGAAATATCACATGGCAGCATGTACCAGCCTTTAAAATTTTGGGGTGCGTTCCAGAAAATGTCTGGGAGAAGATAATTTATGTCAATTGTGATTTACGCACAGTAAGTGAGCCACGGCAACAGTGTTGCAGGCAGTAAAAAAACAGCACAGTGCCATGTATAAGTGCTGTGTTTTTCTCAAAATGTCACTGAAAGTGCATAACAAGAATTGTGGTGGTGGGGGAGGGTGGGACTTAATCACAGTGCTCAATTTTGTAAGAGAAAGCAGCAGCACAAGATATTTAATCTGGTACTATAGAAAAATTCTGAAAGCACAGCATTCATGTATATTTTGCTTTGCTCACATTCCCCCGAAGTATTGTGCTTTTCTCAACATTTCCATGAAAGTGTGAAACAAGAATTGTAGTGGGGGGACTGAATCATAGCACTCAACCTTGTTGCAGAAAGCAGCAGCACAAGATATTTATTCTGGTACTGTACTTGAGAAACATTCTGGGACTACATAATTTATGTATAATTGTGCTTTTCTCACTTGTTCCCCTAAAGCATTGTGCTTGTCTCACAATTTCTCCAAAAGTGCATAACAAGAACTGTGGCTGGGGAATGAATCGCACTGCACAACCTTGTAGTGGAAAGTAGCAACACAATATATTTATTCTGGCAGTTGCAGTGAGAAAAGTTCTTGAGAAGAAGAAAGTGGCAGTCTTAAAGGACAACAAAACAGACTACATACCGGAAACCAGAGGAGCAAAATCTGAAAATTTAGGACTGTAGTCTAAGCCATTAAATGCCATATGCTGTACCTCTCTAAACAAATCCCTGACTGTTTCAAAATGCCCACTCCATAATAACCTAAGATGGCCTCAACGTGCTTTGCGTGATGATGTAAGTGGAGCCACAGTGATCTGGAGTGATAATAGGAGATGCATAGGGACCTGTAAAATATATGGGGGTTCAAAGGCCTGAGAATGATGCTAGGTGCTTGTATCAAAGATGTGTGATGCAACTGGCACCTTGCATCAAAAGATGCGGCCAGGAGCTATTCTGTAAAGCAGCCTGCATTAAATGCAGGCTGCATGTGGCAAAGGGTTTTTTTTGCCTGCCGCACACCACAAAATGGGCTGCAGCACGGCACTAGGGGACTTGTGGCAGATGCAGGCTGCCATATCCCCTAATATGGCAATCAGAAAACCCTCCCAGAGCACAAAGGTCTAAGTATGGTTAGACCAGCTGAAAGTTTGTCTAACAGTAGTTAGAATTCCTCTGGGAAGGTTGCCAACTGTGCACCACTGTGTCACCACTCAGCCCCAATCCCCTGGATTGTTGGAATAGTATAGTAGAATAACATACATCCCCAGTGGCCTAGTGTCCCCCCAAACCCAGATCCACTTGTACATTGGAATATTAAAATACATTTTACATCCCTGGTGATCTAGTGGCCCCCCGAGTCCAGCAGGTAGTGCCCACCATCCCACTCCCCCCATTCTGAACCCCGATATAGCGACCAGCACAGCCCTCCTCACACCACCATGGACAGCCACAGAATGAACTGTCAGGGCATGTACTGTATACAGTACGTGCTCTGATAGTTCATTCGGCATCCGGCCATGGTGGTGTGAAGAGAGCTGTGCTGGTCACCAGATCAGGGTCCAGAATGGGGTGGGTGTAAAGTGGTGGGCACTACCTGCTGGGGTGGGGGGCCACTAGATCACCAGGTATGCAATGTATTTTAAGGATACCACTTACTAGTGGATCGAGGCTGGGGGTGGGGCCACTAGATCAACAGGGATGTATAATGTATTTTAATATTTCAATGTACGGGTGGATTGGGGCTTGGGGGGGACTAGACCACCAGGGATGTACGTTATTTTACAGTTCCAACATACTGGCAGATTGGGGTTGGGGGGTCACTATCACCAGGGACATACTGATATTTTAACAATGCCACTGAGGAGTGGATCAGGGCTTTGGGGGGGTTAACCACTGGCATGTTCCTTTCTAGAGGTGTAGCTGCCGGCCATCTGCCCCATGGCTTGCGGGATATATGGTGAATGCGCAGTCTGTTTGGCACACTGTCACTGATGCCACAGGATGCAGGCTCAGGAACCCTGTCTGATACTGAATTGGGCACAGAGTCCCTGATGCAGGGACAATCAGTGCAAACTGCCATTGTTGCAGTTTGCGACTGACCTTTAAAAACTTGGCCCTATGTCTTTTAACACCCGTGGATTGCATATATGGGAAAAATCATTTACAGTACATGCATGAAAAGGGTAGCACACATATACAGTAAAGGATTTTACCTATATATGCAATACAAGGGTGTTAATATACATATATTGTATTTCACAGGTCCCTCTACAGCTCCTATTATAGTGTATGGTGGAATGCGGTTGTGTATGGAAATCCATACACCTCAAAAAGTTGTTCTGCTGCAGTAGTGACATCCTCACTAACGCACAATGACTTTTCATTCTGTGTTAGTGAGGACGTCATAATACAAGGGACTACAGCAGACGTGATTTGTTTCTTGCTGTGTGAGAGGGGCACGCGAGTGTGCTGGGCAGTGTCAGTTGTGAACCGAGGGCATCGGCAGAACAAAGTGAAAATATAGAAAAGTGAGTGTCTTTTTGTCTTTTTTTCGGGCACCATACACTATATAGAACAGTGTATGGTTACTCATAAACTACTCAGCTATTCTTTCACCTCCCTAGATACAATGCCGACTTGGAGACACTCTCGAAACCCGCTCACGGGTCATCAGTCGACATGTATCCACTCGGTGAAAGAATAGCCTTGTAGTGTATGGTTACCCATACACTATCCTATATATTGCTCCAGGGCACTGTGGTTCTACTTACATCATCATGCAAAGCACGTCACGGCAATCTTAGGCCATTACAGAGATGGCATTTTGAAACAGTCAGGGATTTGTTTACATTTTTTTTAAACATGATGTAATGCTGTTCAGTGATTTTATGGATGAAATGAAGCACAGCATATGGCAGGTAAGGGCTTGGACTATAGCCCTGTTTTTGGATTTTGCTTCTTTGGTTTCCAATATGTAGCCTGTTTTGTTGTCCTTTAAGAAGTGCACAGTTGCTCAAGAAAGGGAATAATATAGAGAGGAATGAGAATTTTTTTCTTTTGTTAAGTAAGGAGGAGCATATCTGAGAGAAAATTTGAGAGAGATAGTAGGAAGCAGTATCAGAAATCAGGACAGAGAGAAATTAAGATGTACAAATCAGTTTTTGGTTTTTAGTTTTTAAATTTTCTTTTTTACTTTTTCTACATTTTTAGCTACAACAGGTGAAGATAAGAATAAAGGAGACAGTAAGACAGTTAACAGAGCTGGAAAATAGAAGAATAAAGACAGAACCAGGCTATGGACTGGGAACAGAAGCAGGTCAGGTATAACGCCATTGCCACCACAAAATTCTGCAAGACCCTCAAAAATGCTCTGTTGTATTTGGAGCAACGCCTCAATACTTACGTTTATGGCAACAACTTCCCAGGGGAGCCCCCCATCAACCCAAGCAGCTGTGCCACTTCTCTAAAGAGGGAGGTAGTAGGGGGATCTGAGACCAGACTCTTGGGTGACCCCTCCCCCACAGCACATGAGTACACCTTCAGCCCCCATCTCCTACTCTCCTCAGTCCCCTTGGTGACCCTGTCAGGAACCTGTCCACTGTGTGATGACCCACCACAATGCCTCCTTTTACGCTGACCACCATCTGGCACAGAAAAAGCAGTAGGGGTAGCGCCGTCTCCATCCCTCTCAGCTGTATCATTCTTTCTCAGAGTCCTCACATGCTCCTTCCACTCCTGGTGGTGCCTCACCATAAGGGAGGTGCACCACCTGTGCCCAAATGGCTGTCCCATTTCCTAAACTGAACAAGCACGTCATGCAATGTGCAACTTGTCACACTGTTGTCAGCAGGGTCAGTCACAAAAATTCCAAAACAAGAGACTTTTGCTTCTGCCAAGAGGAAGAGCCAGATGGTCCAAGGCAGGACTTTTTTCCTCATCACAGGGCTCAGGTGGCATCACAGCCACAGGGAGGCACAGGGGCAGGTGCTGCAGCAGTTACAGGGCCTACAGGAGTAGTCAACAGCTGATGGTTGTTCCTCCACTGTATGCTGCTGCTGCTGGTGCTGTGTTCTGTGTGTGTGTGTGTGGGGGGTGGTCCAAGGCTTGGTGCTGCTGCTCCCAAAAACTGGCTCTTCAGATGGTTGGGATGGCATGTCCCATTGGTCGACCATGTTATGGTCCCTCTCTCCTCTTTCTCCTTACTCTGAACCCCACTTCTCCCACTCCTCTTTCTATCTCCACTCATTTTTATTTAAAATAAAAAGGTATGAAAGGTAAAAATAACAAACAGAAAGTGAAATGAGAAAAGACAGAAAAATGGTGGGAAAACAAATTATAAATAATAATTAAACAAGAACTCACAGAATAAGAGCTTCTGAACAGAGAAGTAAAAGAAAAACACAGACAGACAACTGTAGAAAAAAGTACAGAAATATAAAGAACAAGCATTCGTCAGTGCCAAATGTTGTCTTGCTGACATTGGCATTGGTAGTGCTGGAGTTAGACACGCATAATAGGAATGGCAGTGAAGAATTAAAATGATGCCAACCCCACCCCCATCTTGTAGAGACCGACAGGCATTGGGGTGTGCCTTTGTGTCATCAGCTATAACGCTCATGCCATTTCGCCTCACCCTACCCTGTAGACACTGACAAGTGTCATGTTGTGCTTTGGGGTCTTTGGGCATTATACTTACCCCATTCCATAAGGAAATATGCTGAGGTGGGTACAGTATAGGAGAATGAGGTTAACTGTGTGGCTGAACAGTGCAAGGCACACCACGATGCCTGTCACTGGCTGCAGGGTGGGGGTGGGGATGGAATGGCGTGAGCATCACAACCAATGATCCCAAGTCACACCCCTGACACCTGTCAGTCTCTAAAGGGTGGGGTGCTACAGTTGGAAACCCTAACACTGTAGGCATGTGTTGGTATTTTCACTCCAGATTTTCTACATGGGTTTTTTGAGAGCCCTCTTCATGAAAAGTGGCACTATCAGTTTGTTAGCTGAAAGGTGGTTTTGCACAGCAGCGATGCCATTTGGAAACACAGGGACAAAAACACATTTTGAGCAGGATGTAGAAAATGACAACTGTATTGTTCAAGAGGAGATGTAAAAAAATGACAACGTTGAAAATCTGGAGTGAAAATATGAAAAACCGATGAAGGTATGAGCATGCATAGAAACTGTGCAACACACGTCAGTAACCCAATTATTTTTGGGATTTTTTTAACCACATCTTGAACATAGGCCTTTTGGGACCTCCTCCAATGAACAGTGGCAGTGTGATTCTGTCAATGTGTCCAAAACGTTGATTTTGCACAGTGACCATGCCATTGTGCACCATAGGTGCAAAAACACATTTAGGGCAGGATGTGAAAAATGACAGCTGTACTGTTCATAAGGAGGTGTAAAAAATGCCAGTGTTGAAAATCTGGCATGAAAACAGTGCAAATTTGCAAAGTTACAAGGGTGCGTAGAAACCGCGCAATGCACTCTTGTAACACAGTCATTTTATGGAATTTTGTCACCAAATTTTCAACATAAGCATTTTAGGACTTCTGCTCATGAACATTGTCACCGTCATTTCCTGAAATGGTCCCGAAAACTGATTTTGCACAGCGACCAAACTATTCTGCACCGTACATGCAAAAACACATTTAGGCCAGGATGTGTAAAATGACAGCTGAACTGTTCATAAGGAGGTGTGGAAAAAATGGCAGTTTTGAAAATCTAAAGTGAAAATATTACAAATTCACGAAGTTACGAGCATGCATGGAAATTGCGCAATGCACACTCATAAAACAGTCATTTTTTTGGATTTTTTCCACCAAATTTGCAACACAGGCTTTTTGAGAGCCCACCTCATGAACACTGGCACTGTTGTTTTGTTAATTGGTTCCAAAAGGTGATTCCATGCAGTGACAGCAAACTCACCTTTCGGGGCCGATTAACGCCATGACAGTGCCAGAATTCATGAGTAGGGGTCCCAAAAAACTCATGTTGAAAATTTGATGCCAAAATTTCAAAAAATGCCTCAGATAAGCATCAACATTGAAAAAACCCTATTTATTCCCTTATACAGCTTATTGGCATTTCCTCAGTTCGCGGTCAGCTTTGAAGAGTGCAGATGTGTTCCCGGTCCACTGAAGATCATCGCACCAGACTCCAGAGGTAAGTATGGGGTGGGATGAGTGTGAGAACCAGGGTGCACAGTGGGTGGAATCTTGAGTTGTGGGAGGGGCAGGGAGACTGCAAGGGACCTTTTCTTTTGACAGGAAAAAAAAAATTGTGGGACCATTTTTTAACAGGGGCATGTGGCATGCTGGGATGGGCTCCCAGTGTGCCAGTGGACTCTTTTTGGGGGCAGCTGTATCCGATGGGGGCTTAGGCACCCCATTGGCACCTAACAAAAGGGGGTTACATTATGCCGACGGGGGTTGGGCACCCCCATCGACACACAACAAAAGCAGAGGGGGGTGACATTATGCGGACAGGGATTGGGCAACAAAAGTGGGGGGGGTTACATAATACCAATGGGAAGTGGGCTCCCCCATCAGTAACATCACTCGGGCACTGAAGCTGATGGGGATTTGGGACCCTCGTCAGCAGAGAAAAACTGTTGGGGGCGTGCATGATGCTGAGGGGGATTGGGTACCCCCTTGGCATACATTGTAAATGGGAGGGGGGTTATTATGCTGACGGGGAATGGGCTCCCCCATCGGCATTCTGACAGGAGGTGGCGGCAGTGTAGCGTGCACGTCAGGAGGCATGTTGTGGTCACGCTGCATGAGAGCTCCGCTCTCATTGCAGTGGACCTTTTGTTAGATCTGGTGGCCACATTCCATATTGCTGATGTGGCACCTGCTGCTGCCGCCTGATTAGGGAATGAGGGACGCATCTACTGATGCGTACCCTGCATTCACCCAACAGTGACCGTGCCTCCAAATCTGCTACTACCACAATATGTTGGCTGCGCATACACGAGCCAACATAAAAAGAGACCTAAACCACAGAAAAACCAACCTAACAAAAGAGATGATGTAGAAAATACAAAAAGGAAGCTGATAAAGGTTTTTTGAATGGCTTTTCAATTATCAAAAAGCCACTGATCACACAAACTGGAAAGTGAAACTGAAGAAGGTTGTGTTCATCGAGCTGTATCATGTGACCTGCAGGAACCGTTGCATGTTACCTACAGCATCTCTCTGAGGAAGCTTTGACTGAATTTGCTGCAAAACAATATCTAAGGTGAAATTACATGCAAAGTTCTTAAAGTGGAAGTTGCAACAAAATGGCCAACTTTGCAAAAGGCTTCAAGAAGTCAAAGTCAGTGACTTGCATGTCTACTAGTGTTCAGTTTGCTGTCTTGTTATCTTGTCTTGCACACGTGTGAGCAACATTTTGTGGCAGTAGGAAATTAGTAGAAGAAATGCAGAGGTGTGTCAGTTTTGGTGAATGCGGGGCATGCTTAGAAGGTGTGTCCCTCATTTGCCAATTAGCAAGCATGCTAGCGGTGACACAAGTGTTTTTCAGTGCCACCAACTTGAAACGATTTTGCCGCTGCAACCAAAGCCAAGCTTGCCATGCAGCGGCACCGATGACACATCTCCGCTACGTGCCTTACCTGGTATAACATTTAAATAAACATGGCGGCAGCTCCACCGTCCCCCTCTTGCAATACCTATAAAGTTGACTTCGGGGGTGCCCAATCCCCCTGTCGGCATGTGTAAAACTCCCCCAAGATTGTGTGGCACACTGGGAGCCTACCCCAGTGTGCCTCCCTGTGTTTGGAATCTGACTGTGTGGGCATTTTCCTGCCATAGGCCACCCTCATTGTGATCCACACTGGGAGCCCACCCCAGTGTGGCAAACATCATGCCCCTGAAGTCATGGGGAACACTGGGAGCCCACCCCAGTGTCCCCAACATTGTTTTATACACCTGTAAAGAAAAAAAATTGAGCAGTAAGAGCGTTGATAACAATACAGTACACAGTGCTCTCGCTGCACCGGAGTCAGCCATAATTAATACTGCAGCGATTACAGTACATATTTGTGAATGAGTAGTACAGTATGCACTGCAAGCTGTCATTCAGCAGGCAGCTGCGGTTGTGTGTGGATGGGTTTCCTGCTGCCCACCTATGATGGCGGGGAGCTGGGTGGGTAGGGGATCCTGTGTGAGTGAGGGGTGCCACTGGACCACCAGAGATGCATTTCTGATGGTTTTACGGGCAATTGCAACTACAGAAGAGGTGGGGGGGGTTCCACTAGACTACCAGGGAATTATTAAACATTTCTTTTTCAGCAATCAGAGCTACAGGAGGGGTGGGTGGTGCCACTAGACCACCAGAGTATTCTTCTACATGTATTTCTCAGTGATCGGGCTATGGGAAGGGAAGGAGTACCACTAGACTACCAGGGAACTAAGACACATTTCTTTTTTGGCACTTGGAGCTATGGGAGGGGTGGGGGTGCCACTAGACCCCCTCTGGCAGCACTACATGCTATGCTGGGTGCCATGCACATTTCATTGGGCAGCCCTGCACAACTCATGCAAATAGGGCTGTAATGACAAGCAAATGGCCCCATTTTTGCCTTGCATACATTATGGCCCCATTTGTGTACTGCCAGTTGAATATTAGGAATTTGCACACAGTGTAACTCTGTTACGCTGGTGCAGTTCCCATTCCTGGTATTCAGCCCTATCTGGGGGGGGATGCACCAGCGCATTGTATTTGCTCAGTGTGTATTACATGATATATTCAGAGGAGATGCACCATTGCTCATTTCTTTTGAATATATCCCTGTGTTGCACCAGCGCAACTCAGTAGCGCTGCACCCCCAACATGCGCCATTGCAAGGCACAGTTCTGAATAATAGGGCACAGGAATATAACTTAGGGACTATCTTCATTGTAAAGGTCTTTTTGACCTTAAAAACTTTGCTGTTGATGGTTTTTGGGTAGCTGTCATCAAGGCACAGGTCAGAAAGCATAGGAAAACCAGGAGCAGTTTCAAAATTAGCAAATAGCGTTTTATTTTTCTCAATAACAGCAAAATAAAAAATAAAAATTTGTTCAGTATAACTATTTACAAAGGCAGCACAGAGAAAATAGTCCTCCTTCTAAGTTTCAAATCTCAGTCACTCTTGCAAAACATTGCTGTGTTTTTTATAACAAGTCTTTGCAGGGAGCTCGTTAAGAAGACAGTGTTTTTCACACAATGTTCTTGTCAGTATCCAATGTTCTTGCAAGTGCAGCAAAAAGAACATAATGACCCAGAACTGACCTTTTGTTGACAGCTGTGCAAAGTTTTCACACCAGCATCTCAGTTTAACCCCCTGAGTTCCAAATAGTTATTTGCAATCATTTCAACAGTATAACTGTATACAGTTTTAAACAAAGGGATCCCAGTATCAGTGACATTTCCACATAAAGATTCACATATATTTTTATACCTGCAGATATGCAAGGAGGAACAAAAAACAGAAATAGCAAGGGAAGGCAGAGAGATACTGAGAGGCGGAGAATTGCAAAACCATTGGAGTGATCAGTTCCTAGGTCTCACATGAAAACCTGGTTGCACAACCAGACAGAGAAGAGATAGAAAAGGAGAGGCTACAACAGACCCTTGCATTTAAACTCTTTCTACATAAGAAATGGAGCAGGGCCTTATTCAGCCCTGCCACATACCCCCTCTTTAACTTTAACAGTTCAGTGCATATATAGCATATCAAACAGAGAAGTTTCAACTCACATTTTTTCAGTCTTCGGAATTCTCATTTCCTGATCCATATCTTAACAGAAAATCAACGCTGATATTCTGTTTCCCAGATTAGTGCATCACTTTAAATGAAAATGGCTGTAGTGCCAGGTATCCACCATGTGATTCTAGAATTTTTACCCTTCATTTGGTTAAGCCAACAGAGAGGATTGTGATCTGTTAGAAGTACAAAGTCTGCTTCTAGTAAATAAAACCTAAGGGACTCCATGGCTCACTTTCCTGCAAGGCATTCCTTTTCAATGCTGGAGTACTGTTTCTCTCTGTCATGCAACATCCTACTGATATATAGAATGAGATGTTCCTTCTCATCTATATTTTGACTCAAGACTGCACCTAGACCTACCTCTGATGCATCTGTCTGTAACAAAAATGCTTTCTCAAATTCTGGGCTTCTTAAAACAGGAGCTGAACATAATGCAGCCTTAATGGCTCGAAAAGCAACATCACATGCTGGGGTCCATTTTACATTATTCGGGAACCGTTTCTTCATGAGTTCAGTTAGGGGAGTAGCTTACTCGGCAAAGCTGGGAACAAGTCTCCGATAATAACCAGCCAACCCTAAAAATTACCTGACATGCTTCTTGGATTTGGAGATGAGGCTGTTAGCTACAGCTTCTATCTTTGAAATATCTAGCTTGATTTCTCCATTTCCTAAAACATAGCCCAAATATCTGGTTTCCTGCATGCTCAATGCACACTTGGTATGATTAATTGTCAGATCTGATATTTTTATTGATTGGATAACTGCTTATAGGTGTTCCAGGTGGATTTTCCAGTCTGGACTGTAAACCACAATATTATCCAGGTGTGCAGCACAATAACCAGTGTGAGGGGATACAATTACATTGATGTACCACTGGAATGTAGCAGGTATGCCATGTAAACCAAATGGCATGATGGTGAACTGATCGAATCCAACAAGAGTGGCAAATGCAGCTTTGTCTCTGGATTCTTTAGCTAGGGGGATTTGCCAGTAACCCTTGGTGAGATCAAGGGTACTGATATACTTGGCACTCCCCAGTCTGTCCACCAAATCCTCTATTCTGGGCACAGGATAACTGTCAAATTCTGATACTTGATTAAGTTTCCTAAAATCAAGGTAAATTCTTACACCCCCTTCTTTTTTGTTTACAATTGCCATTGGTGATGACCAAGCGTGTCTCGACTCTTCTATGATACCCAATTATTTCATTTTTTGTATTTCCTTAACCACGTCAGCTCTTAACCACTGTGGTAAACTGTATGTCTTCTGTCTAATAGGGTGAGCATTGCTTATCACTATTACATGTTCGATCCCTTTTTCTCAGCCTGGCACTGTGGTAAAAGTACTGTTAAATGTCTTTAGTAAGTTACGCATTGCTGCAGTTTGTTCAGAGGTTAAGGAAACATTCGCCTTTACAGCATCAGCAGTTATGATCTGTTCCAGTCTATCATAAGCTACATCAATATCTTCTTTATCAGTTTCTGGTAAAACTAGCAAAGCAGCTTTTGGTGTTTTTTTTTCAACCCATTTCTTGAGGAGGTTAGCATGGTATATCTTAGTAGGATCTTTCCTATCAGGGGTGTCAATCTCATAGTTAACTGTGCCAGTACATCTAAGCACTTTATAAGGTGCTTGCCACTTCATTAACAGTTTATTTTCTGTAATGGGTAACAGTAGCAAGACCTTTTTACCTGGCTCAAAAACGTTTTATTTTAGCCCATGATCATAATACACCTTCTGCTGGTTTTGGGCCTCTTCCTAATTACTATGGGTGATTGCAACATACTTTGCCAGCTTCTTTCTCAGGGCACACATATAAGATGCAATAGATTGTTTCTGATGGGACTTTCCTTCCCATGTTTCTTTTATTACATCTAGTGGCCCTCTAGGTTGTCTACCATACAGTATTTCAAATGGTGAAAAACCTGTTGATGCCTGTGGCACTTCTCTGTAAGCAAAAGACAGGTAAGGTAAGTATTGGTCCCAGTCTTTCCCTTCCCCTTTTACAAACCTTTTTAGCCAGAAGTAGCCAGAAGGGGAAGGAAGGAAACATATTCAATTCAGTGCTTTAGAGTAACTGGTAATTGCTATTTTTCTTTTAAACTTAGATTGTGGGTTTTTAGTGACACTGTACTTTCTTTGTTGTCTTTACTTAGAATTGTTTTTGGGCAGTTGAAAATTTAAAACATAGTGGTGGTGTAATTCTGTGCTGTCTTTAATTGCCCCCTCTCCCCTTCCCCCAACTCTTAATTATATGCCCTGTTAAATCTGATTGACAGGAGCTAAACACAGGGTATAGTAAGGGGTGTGAAGTAGGAGGGGCATAAGGGGGAAGAAGCCCACCCTCAGCACAAGTGTTTTGACTCATTTATTTATTTATTGGTTTCTTTTTTTTTTTAAGAAAATTATCTGAGGGTCAGTGGCAGGATTTTTAGGACAGTAAATTAATAAAAAGGGAACTAGGAAGCTTCAGTAGCAGACAAGTAGTGGAATAGCAGTATAATTGCAGTATAATGTAGGAGTGGTGCAATGCAGTGGCTGTAGGGCAGCCATATTCAGGCAGACCTTCTGGACACTGAGGTGCTGCCCTATCTGCATGCATCTCTCTGGACTGCGGGATGAGGTAGCTAGACTCAGAGCAGAAGTAAACTGGGTCAGGAGTACCATCACATCTATCCAGAGACCACCCAGTCCAATGCAACTGCCTCAAAGGATGACGAGAATGAGGAGCACTTGGATGACAGTGGGCTCAGGGAAGGTTATAGCATTCAGGCTGAGGCACATCCCAGATCCTATTCCACTCAAGAACTCATATGCCACACTGGCAAATGAGGACAACCAAGTAGAGGTACCCAGAGAAGTGGAAGAAAAGGATGTGCAGGTTAGCCAAGGAGGTGACCTCATCGGGGAAAGCAGTGGACCCCAGAGGAGGAGGAAGCGAATCCTGGTGGGGAACTCCATCATAAGAGGGATCCAGCTAGGAACACAGGAGGGGGAGGACAGGGAGGTGAGGTGCCTACCAGGTGCCATGGCATGGAGGGATGGAAGGAAGATCCTGGGGATCACTGGGAAGGCAAGATGGGAGGGTGAGCTGGATGTCATTATCCACCCAGGTACTAATGACCTGGCAAATGGGGAGCAAAGGAAGTTCAGGAAGAGTTTAGAAAATTGGGGAGGGGTCTCAAGCAAGTAGCTACTCCTGTCACTTTTTCAGAAGTACTACCTGCGAGAAGCAAGGGAGCGCATAGGAGCGCATGCACCAGGAACTTTAACTAATGGTTGAAGAACTGGTGCTGTGAGGAAGGGTTTGGATTCATTGGTGACTGGGGACCCACCTGGAGGGATGGAGGTTTGTTCAAGCCTGTTGGCCTGCATCCATCCTGGAGGGGAATCCAAGCACTCAATGATAAGTTTTACTACATTGACAAGCATTTAAACTAGCAAAGGGGGGTGGCAAGCCAGCAAGGAGGGTACCTACTTGCTCACCCCCCACAGCTAGCAGTGGAACCAGTGAACCAGAGGAGTGGCTATCTCTGCAAAGCAGTGTGCAAAAGATGGAGATTAGTGCCCAAGAGGTGGATAGGCAGAAAAGGGGCAAAATTCAGCAGAAGGGCAGACAGCAAGGAGAACCGAGGATAAAGGACAACCAAGGAAGGGGCTAGAGTAGAACAGCAAAACAGTCTAGGGAGGTCAAATCATGGAAAGCCATGTGTGCAAATGCCAGGAGCCTTAGCAACAAGATGGAAGATCTGGAGGCTGCCATGGTGCAGTCAGACCTGGACATTGTGGCCATCACTGAAATCTGGTATAATGATAACCACGACTGGGAGATGGCCATACCTGGCTACAACATATTCAGAAGAGACAGAGTAGGCAGGAAGGGAGGAGGAGTGGCACTGTATGTGAAAATGACATAAGGGCCACAGAGATCCAGGAGGAACAAAATGGGGTGAGATACTGTGGGTTAAGCTGGAAAGGAAAATGGGGACAGCCATCGCACAGGTGTGGTCTATAGACCACCAGCCCAGGAGGAAGAAACAGATAGGGAGCTGATGCTAGCCATCAAGGATGGCAGACAAAGGTGAGTAGTACTGGTTGGAGACTTCAATATTCCAGGACGTGGACTGGAGCATCCCAGCAGCAGCATCAACTAGGAGCAGATTTATCCTGGACTCCTTCAGGGTGCCTTCCTCAAGCAACTGGTCATGAAACCAACTCGGCAGAAGGCAATACTGGACCTTGTGCTCACAAACAGGGACAGTGTGATGGGGGTAACAGTGGGGAGCACCTGGGAAACAATGACCACCAGTCATTGTGGTTTGAAATCACAGAAGAGCAGAACCAAACCACACAAAAACACGTATCCTGGACTTTAGGGGCAGACTTTGGAAAATGGGAGATACTTGAAAAGGCATTAAGGAATGGGACAGGAATCAGGGTTGAGGAACAGTGGGCAGTATTTAAAATGGGGATTACAAGAACAACAGAATTATAGCATTAAGCAGGTTAGCAAAGGAAAAGGAAGGAGACCATTATGGTTTTCCAAGAGGTAGTAAAGAAAGTGAAAGCTAAAAAGGTGCATTCAGGCAATACAAAAGACAAGGCAGAAGGGGATGGGAGAAGTACCAGGAGAAGCAAAGGGAGGCAGGAGGTCAGTAAGGAAGCCAAAGCTCAGACAGAAGAACACATTGCAAAATCAGTGGGTAGAGGGGACACAACCTTTACAGGTACATAAGTGAAAAAGAAAGACAAAGGGAGGGATAGTGAGACTGAAGGAGGAGGATGGGGCGCCGTGGAGGACAACAACAGTGAAACTGATATATTCAACAGGTATTTTTGCTCAGTCTTTACTGAGGAAGAGGAAGATAGTGGGTCTGAAGCAGTACAAAGGGGTGAGAATGGTGCAGAAATGGTTACAAGTCCTTTTACGAGAAAAGGGTCCTGAAAGAACTGGAGTAATAAGTTGATAAAGCAATGGGGCCAGATGGGGTGCACCCGGTCCTTAAAGAACTAAGAGAGTTGTGGCTTGAACCTCTGGCTATCCTGTTTGCCGATCACTGGAAACAGGGAGGTACCCAAAGACTGAAGGACGCAGATGTAGTCCCCTTATACAAAAGTGGGAACAAAGAGGAAGCAGGAACTACAGACCAGTCAGCCTCCCTCGGTAGTTGGGAAGATCATGGAAGCACTACTGAGGAGAGATTGGTGGAATCTCTGGTTGTCAATGGACTACAGGACCCAAGGCAGCATGGTTTCACCAGGGGAAGTCATGTCAGACCAACCTCGTTGAATTTTTTGACTGGGTGACTAGGAGGTGGATCAGGGAGGGCAGTTGACATGGCCTATCTGGACTTCAGCAAGGCCTTTGACACTGTGCCACATAGAAGACTATTACACAAACTGGGGAATATGGGTGTGGGCAGGACAGTGAGTGTGGTGGGTGGTAACTTGCTGGGTGGCAGGACACAGAGGGTGGTGGTAAATGGCTGTCACTCCACAGAGGAAAGAGTGACCAGTGGGTACCACAGGGATCAGTGCTGGGACGGTCCTATTCAACATCTTCATCAGTGACATTGCACAGGACCTAGAAGGCAGAATTTCACTGTTCGCTGATGACACAAAGCTCTGTAACACAGTAGACACACCAGAGGGTGTAGACAGAATGAGAAGGACCTGCAGAAACTTGAAGAATGGTCAGGGTTTGGCAGTTGAAATTCAGTGCAAAGAAGTGCAAGATAATGCATATAGGGACCAAAACCCTGTCACAATATATCAGTTGGGGTTGAGGATATAGCATGCACCAACAGGAAAGGGATCTTGGGTTATCATCTCTGATGACCTCAAGGTAGAAACAGTGTGACAAGGCAGCAGGTAAAGCAAATAGGATGCTGGGATGTATAGGCAGGGCATCACCAGCAGGAAAAGAAGTCATAATCCGCTATACAAGACACTAGTGAGGCCCCACCTGGAGTACAGTGTACAGTTCTGGAGACCATACCTATGTAAGGACATAGACAGGGTAGAAGGTTCAGAGGAGGGCAACAAAGATGGTGCATGGATTGCATCACAAGTCCTATGAAGACAGGTTGAAGGAACTGAACATGTACTCCTGGAGGAGAGGAGGCAGAGAGGATATGATAGAGACATACAAGTATCTCACAGGGAGGGACAGGGTGCAGGAATACACTATTTTAAGCCAAAAGATGTTCCAGGACTAGAGGGCATGGGATGAAGTTGGAGGGAGGACAGTTCAGAGGAAACATGAAAGAATTTCTTCACAGAGCAGGTGGTGGACAGTGGAACACCCTGCCAGAGGAAGTGGTGGGGGCTGAAACAATCACGGGATTTAAGAATGCATGGGATAGACATAAAGGAATTCTGGAGGTCAGGGGTAAATGGCAACAGACTTCTAGGAAAACATAAACTGAATTTACAGGCTCAAATGGGCAGACTGGATGGGCCATAGACCCTTATCTGCAGACACTGTCTATGTATCTATGTATCTATATGTTTTAGGGTTTGATTAAAATGCTCAACAAGACCATCTGTCTGAGGGTGATAAGTTGAGCTTCTTACGGCAGTGATACCTAATAGTCGGTACAGCTCCTTCAATAATGCAGCACCAAAATTAGTACCCTGATCAGTAATAATTTCTTTAGGTATGCCCACCCTGCTGAAAATGTTGGCAAGTTTTGCTGCTTTTTTGGGGCTGTGACAGTCACATTGGAACTGCCTCTTGGTATTATGTAGCATAGTCACATACTACCAAAATGAATTGATTACCCTTTTTACTTTCGTCTGAGGGGCCAACCACATCCATTTCAATTCTCTCAAAAGGCACATCTATCAAGGGTAGGGACACCAGGGGAACCTTGTCTTTTTTAATCACTGGGGCTATTTTCTGACACTCATGACAGGGACTGCAATAGGTAGCAACATCTTCATGAATTTCAGGCCAGTAAAATCTGTACAGCAATCTGGCAAGGGTGCGATCCCTCCTCGAGTGACCAGCCATAGGACTATCATGTTCTATTTGTAACAACTCAGATCTATACTCTTGTGGTATAACCAATTGTTCTATCTGGTCCTGTGTCTGAGGTTTAACTCAAACTCTGTACAGTAGCCCATTACATTTTTTAAACATAGGTTCACCCTGTTTTGGTTTCACCCCCCGTTGCCTAAAATAACTCTGGAGAAAAACACCGTTAGCTTTCTCTGAAGCAAAATCACAATCAGTTATCAGTTTAGTTTCAGCATTTTCATATAATAACCTGTTATGCTCATCAGTTTTTTGTTGCCACTGTTACATCAGGCATCGTCTTTCTTTCTTGGACTTCTGGATCTTGGAGCTGTGCTCAAACAAGTTTGAATCTAAATTGGTGAAAGGAAAAGAGTCCCCACCATCTGAGATTTTCTTTGTCTGAGCTCTTGCCAACACAGCTGCTGAAACATCAGGATTTACTCCCTCTGTGATTAACTCAGTAAATTCTGGAACGTCACTTCCATTAATCACAGGTACAGGTAACTTAGGTTCTACCCCACTTTCATTTGGTGCGACATCCCATTAATAGTCAGAGTCACTTGGCTGGTGGGATAGTATTGAGTGTCCCCATTGATGTAGACGACACCAGTACCTGGTTCTTTTGGACATTGTTTTCCCAGCACTTCAATATGCACCAGTGTCTGTCTGCTTCCTGGTCTTATCTCCCACCTTCACATCTATTAAGTACTTGCCCCAATTGTCTAAGGACAAATCTGCTCCAGTGTCACTCTTCTTACTACTGCAATTTCCTGCACTATGTCCTGGCTTATTACAGTTATAGCAAATAAAGTCTTTGGGTGCAGATTTGTTACCCCCACCAGAGTTCTTATCAGGCTTAGAGTTTAAATGGGAAAAGAGTGTTTTACCAGTGCTTGGCAGTTACCTCACTGCTGTGGCATCTGTCTGGCCATTTGGTAGTCTTCAGCCGAAGAAACATCCTTTTCCCCACTTTCTGGTTGGTGTTCTTTTACCCGAAGCTGCACATCTGTCAGCAGGATGTTGATGAACTGCTCCATTATAAATGTTTCGATGATCTGTGGTAGTGTTTTGCCCTCTGGTTGGAGACATTTTATAAGGAGTTCTCTGAATCTGGTGAAGACTTCTCAAGGATTTTCAACTGAATTGTACTTCAGAGGCCAAAATCTCCACCTGTAGGTCTCTCCTGAGATGTCATATCTTTAGGGACCTCTCTTTTTATCAGGTCATAGTTTTCAGACTGTGCAGTGTCTGTATTGCTGTAGGCAAGTTGGGCTTTACCTGTCAGGTAAGGTACCAGTCTGATTGCCCATTGCTGCTTTGGCCACTGGCAGGCTGTGGCAACCCTTTCAAAAGTGGTCAAGTGTGCTTCGATATCATCCGAGGGACACAACTTTGTTAGTTTAATGTATTTTAAGTTGTTTGTGTCTTGTTGCTCTGCTGGACCAGTGCCAGATCCTCCAGCTTTGATAACTTGCAAGGCATCCATCCATCCATCGCTGTATCTCTTCTCTTCTTTGGTGCTCCTGTCACTGCATCTCTTCTTTTCTCTGCTTCTCGATTTGTTGCATTTCTTCTGTTCTCTGTGTCTCTAAAGGTTGAATCTCTTTTTCTCTCTGCTGCATCTCCTCTCTTCTCTGTTTCTCCATCTCTGTTTGTTGTATAGCCCACCATTTGAAAAAGGCAATCAGACTTTCAGGTTCTGTCACTGCCTGTTCTTTTTTTTCCTTCACTGGTGCTAGCTGTACAGTCTCAACTTAGACTTTTGTTTCTGCTTCTAGTTTGGCTGCCATTCTTCTGGTAATCACTCCTGGACTTGCTGCTGCAGAATCCACATCTTTCTGCCATGCTTTCCTGGTACCAGATGTTGTACCCATGCATAAAACTCCTGGCTTAGAGTATGCACAGCATAAATCCCACTTAGGCTGACACCATCTGTCATCAAGGCACAGGTCAGGAAGCATAGGAAAACCATAAGTAGCTTCAAGATTCACAAATAGCATTTCATTTTTCTCAATAACTGCCAAGTAAAAATTAAAAATGTGTTCAGTATAACTATTTACAAAAACAGTATGGAGAAAATAGTCTTCCTTCTCAGTTTCAAATCTCAGACTCTCTTATAAAATATTGCTGCTCTTTTTATAACAAGCCTTTGCGGGGAGCTCATTAAGGGGACAGTGTTTTTCACAGAATGTCCTTGTCAGTTTCCAATATTCTTGCCAGTGCAGCAAAAAGAACTTAATGACCCAGAACTGACCTCTTGTTGACAGCTCTGTAAAGTTTGCACACCAGCATCTCAGTTTAACCCCCTGAGTTCCAAATAGTTCTTTGTAATCATTTCAACAGTATAACTGTGCACAGTTTTAAGCAAAGGGATCCCAGTATCAGTGACATTTTAACATAACGATTTACATATATTTTTATACCTGCAAATATGCAAGGGAGAAGAGAAAACAGAAATAACAAAGGAAGGCAGAGAGATAGCGAGAGGCAGAGAATTGCAAAACTGTCGGAGTGATCAGTTCCTAGGTTTCACATGAAAACCTGGTTGCGCAACCAAACAGAGAAAAGACAGAAAAGGAGAGGCTAGAACAGACCCTTTCATTTAAACTCTTTCTGTATAACAAATGGGGTAGGGTCTTATTGAGCCCTGTCACAGTAGCTCGTATAGTTTTCCACATATTAAGATTTGTTATGTGTGCAAATGTGCTTAGAGTTCTGCGCAGAGGCTTGGGAATCTTATTGCAAAACTGACAGGCATAGTGATTTGCAGTTGTGGAAGAATACACTGAAAACTCCAAAAATGTGTGCTTCCGTTTCCCATTTTTCCAGCTAAAGCAAGATGACTGCATGCTCTGCCCACAGCCATAAAAATATGAACAAAACAAATGCAATCTAATTATGACTCATGGCACTAGTTTTACATGGACTGTCATCTCGTACTGTACATAGACAAATATAATCTGAAAGGAAGTGTAACAATATCCAGTGGTTTAAAAAGCATGACTCTACATAATGGGATAGCAGAATACTGTTTGTACCAGGGAATCCACATAAAATGGGAATGAGGTGCATAAAGTTTGGAAAGAAAAAAGACTTTGTATTATAAGTTTGTGAATCATTGCAAGGTGATATATAAGTTGATTGAAAGGAAGGCTTTGTATTATAAGTTAGTGAAGCACAGAAGGGTGATATGTAAGTGGATTGAAACCACTGTAAGGACATTTACTGATATATGCTTTACATTTATGGATCAGAAAACCCTCTCCTCTAAAGAAGTCCAAAAGGGGAAAAATGTCGGGTTCTCTCAGGGGGTGTTCTAAAAGAATAATACCACTAGAAGCATAGAAACATGCCAGCCCAGTGGCACTGAGGGTTGAGGCACTGGATGCCACACTTCGCATCACGCCGGAGATCTGGGTTTGGGCACAAGTTTGGGCAGCTGGGGTTGGCTGAGGAGGGAGGGCAAGGAGCGGATTGAGCAGCCACCAGGCAGCTCTCCTCCTTAGAGAGGGATGTGGGGTTTCCCTGGCTGCCATCTAGTGGAGGCTGGATAGCAGTGCCATGCTTGAGGGGGAAGCTGGCAATAGATCTGAAGGGTGGAAGGGGCCGTCGCCGTATCTGAGGTGCACATGCGTGCCTCCTCACACATGGGCATCTGCGATTTGAGGCCTCAGGGTAAATGAGGAGAAAATGGAGCATAAATCAGGGGGCCATGGCTGGATGAAGCCTCCAGGTTGGCTCTAGTGGTCCACTGGGGCAAGAGAGGGAGGGTACCTGAAACAACCATGGAGTCTGGTATGGTCGGCCGACACGGGATCACAGCCTGCAATGGAGGATGAATACCTGATGGGAAAGAAGATAAGAAACAGAATTTCATGGCAGATAAGGACCACTTGGCTACCCAGTCTGCCCTTTTTTACCTACCTACATTGTTACCATAGATCGTACTTAATCTGCTGCTCTTTCTCCCTCCCCACTTCCTTTCCACTATGATCCCCTTGTGCCTATCCCATGCATTCTTGAACTCCGCCACTGTCTTTGCCCCACAAGCTCTGCTGGAAGATTGTTCCAGGAATTCACCACTCTTTCTGTGAAGAAGTACTTCCTAACATCTCTCCAGAATCTACCCCCTCCAGCTACGTAGCATGTCCCCTTGTACTTGAGCACCTTTTCTTCTGAAAAATACTTCCCTTCTGTACCTTATTTACCCTTTTGAGGTATTTAAAGGTGTCTATCATATCCCCTCCCCTCTTCTAGGGTGTACATATTGAGGTCCTTTAGGTTTTTCTCGTAGGGCTTTCAATGCAGACCTTGCACCATTTTAGTTGCCTTTCTCTGGACAGCCTCAACTCTCTCTATGTCTTTCCAGAGATGTGGGGCTTGATTTTCAAAGCCCCATTAGATTGGGGCATCTTGCACCGACAACCTGACTGTGGCAAACTCAAGTGCGCTAGGGACCCTGCACCCAGTTAGGTAAAAATTGGTGTCCCACTGCCAAACTCCCCAAGTTTGCGGCAAGTTGTCCTGTGTACCTACCAACTGATGCACAGATGAGGAATGCTATAGACTGCAGGAGTGTTGGGCATCATTGGTGGCTATTTGAAGGACCTGCTGGCCAATGCGGCCATGCAATCAGTGGCTGTCAGGGTCTGTGAAGGGCAGGCCAGGACAAGTTGGGGGTTGGGGGGTGGTGATAGACCTCTGTAAGGCACTGGTATGAATCCCTCCCTGGCAGGCAGTGGGTGGGGGTGGTACTTTGACTTGTGGGTGAGAGGCCATGGAATTCTCCAGCTGTGGCTCCACCACTGCCAGAATACTTGGCTGTGTGTGGCAGGGCAGTGGACATCCCCTAGCAGCAGCCACAATGGGGGGCACAGACAACCTCCAACCAGGGAGGAGCACTCACATTGGCTCATGGGCCATTAAACCAGCTCCTGAGTGGTCTAACTCTGACAGCCTGTGCACCCATTGCCAGGGTTTGCAGAATCCTGATTAAGGGGATACTGCAGTGCTGCCCTGGCATAAGCCCCACTCAGCCTTGCTGCACCGGTGCATCCATCACAAGATGGCACAAGTCTGGCCAGTGCAAGTGGACCCCCAGTTGTCGCAGGGGCATCTGAAACTCAGAATTGATGCAAGGTGAGTCACAAGGAGTCCCTTGCACCATTTCTCTGTGCTGCAAGCCCCTTGTGCCAGTTCTGAGCCTTTGAAAATTGATCCAGTTGTCTCCAAAACTGCACACAGTACTCTAGGTGTGGTCTTACCATAGATCTGAAGAAGCCAGAAGGTGAAGGAAGGAAACATATTCAATTCAGTGCTTCAGAGTAACTGGTAACTGGTATTTATCTTTTAAACTTAGATTGTAGGCTTGTAGTGACACTATACTTTCTTTCTGTGTTGTCTTTACTTATAATTGTTTTTGGGCTGTTGAAAATTTAAAAAATAGTGGTGGTGTAATTCTGTGCTGTCTTTAATTGCTGCAAATTTTATCTTGGCTTGTCTGACTGTCCTGTAGCTGGGTGAAGGGTGTTAATTGTCTGGCCTCTGACCTCAGCTACGTGATAACTGAAGGTGGGGCTTAGTCACAGTTAAAGCAGCAAACAGAAGTTCATCTTCTCAGAAGAAGCCAGAAGGTGAAGGAAGGAAACATATTCAATTCAGTGCTTCAGAGTAACTGGTAACTGGTATTTTTCTTTTAAACTTAGATTGTAGGCTTGTAGTGACACTATACTTTCTTTCTGTGTTGTCTTTACTTATAATTGTTTTTGGCTGTTGAAAATTTAAAAAATAGTGGTGGTGTAATTCTGTGCTGTCTTTAATTGCTGCAAATTTTATCTTGGCTTGTCTGACTGTCCTGTAGCTGGGTGAAGGGTGTTAATTGTCTGGCCTCTGACCTCAGCTACGTGATAACTGAAGGTGGGGCTTAGTCACAGTTAAAGCAGCAAACAGAAGTTCATCTTCTCAGAAGAAGCCAGAAGGTGAAGGAAGGAAACATATTCAATTCAGTGCTTCAGAGTAACTGGTAACTGGTATTTATCTTTTAAACTTAGATTGTAGGCTTGTAGTGACACTATACTTTCTTTCTGTGTTGTCTTTACTTATAATTGTTTTTGGGCTGTTGAAAATTTAAAAAATAGTGGTGGTGTAATTCTGTGCTGTCTTTAATTGCTGCAAATTTTATCTTGGCTTGTCTGACTGTCCTGTAGCTGGGTGAAGGGTGTTAATTGTCTGGCCTCTGACCTCAGCTACGTGATAACTGAAGGTGGGGCTTAGTCACAGTTAAAGCAGCAAACAGAAGTTCATCTTCTCAGAAGAAGCCAGAAGGTGAAGGAAGGAAACATATTCAATTCAGTGCTTCAGAGTAACTGGTAACTGGTATTTTTCTTTTAAACTTAGATTGTAGGCTTGTAGTGACACTATACTTTCTTTCTGTGTTGTCTTTACTTATAATTGTTTTTGGGTTGTTGAAAATTTAAAAAATAGTGGTGGTGTAATTCTGTGCTGTCTTTAATTGCTGCAAATTTTATCTTGGCTTGTCTGACTGTCCTGTAGCTGGGTGAAGGGTGTTAATTGTCTGGCCTCTGACCTCAGCTACGTGATAACTGAAGGTGGGGCTTAGTCACAGTTAAAGCAGCAAACAGAAGTTCATCTTCTCAGAAGAAGCCAGAAGGTGAAGGAAGGAAACATATTCAATTCAGTGCTTCAGAGTAACTAGTAACTGGTATTTATCTTTTAAACTTAGATTGTAGGCTTGTAGTGACACTATACTTTCTTTCTGTGTTGTCTTTACTTATAATTGTTTTTGGGCTGTTGAAAATTTAAAAAATAGTGGTGGTGTAATTCTGTGCTGTCTTTAATTGTATGCCCTGATAAATCTGATTGACAGGAGCTAAACACAGGGTATAGTAAGAGGTGTGAAGTAGGAGGGGCATAAGGGGGAAGAAGAAGACCACCCTCAGCACGACAAGTGTTTTGACTCATTTATTTATTTATTGGTTTCTTTTTCCTTAAAAAAATATATATCTGAGGATCAGTTACAGGATTTTTAATACTGTAAATAAATAAAAAGAGAACTAAGAGAGCTTCAGTAGCAGATAAGTAGTGGAATTGCAGTATAATGTGGGGAGTGGTGCAAAGTAGTGGCTGTGGGGCAGCCATATTCAGGCAGACCTTCTGGACACTGAGGTGCTGCCCTATCTGCATCTCTCGGGACTGAGGGATGAGGTAGCCAGACTCGGAGCGGAAGTAAACTGGGTCAGGAGTACCATCACCCCTGTCCAGGAACCACGCAGTCCAATGCAGCTGCCTCAAAGGATGCCGAGAACGAGCACTTGGATGACAGTGGGCTCAGGGAGGGTTAGAGCAGTCAGGCAGAGGCACATCCCAGATCCTATTCCTCTCAAGAACTCATATGCCACACTGGCAAATGAGGACAACCAAATAGAGGTACCCAGGGAAGTGGAAGGAAAGGATGTGGAGTTTAGGCAAGGAGGTGACCTCAGTGGGGAAAGCAGTGGACCCCAGAGGAGGAGGAAGCGAATCCTGGTGGGGGACTCCATCATAAGAGGGATCCAGCTAGGAACACAGGAGGGGGAGGACAGGGAGGTGAGGTGCCTACCAGGTGCCACGGCATGGAGGGATGGAAGGAAGATACTGGGGATCACTGGGAAGGCAAGACAGGAGGGTGAGCTGGATGTCATTATCACCTAGGTACTAATGACTTGGCAAATGGGAGCCAAAGGAAGTTCAGGAAAGAGTTTAGGAAACTGGAGAGGGTCTCAAGCAAGTAGCTACTTCTGTCACTTTCTCAGAATACTACCTGTGAGAGGCAAGGAGAGCATAGAGTGCATGCACCAGGAACTTTAACTCATGGTTGAAGAACTGGTGCTGTGAGGAAGGGTTTGGATTCATTGGTGACTGGGGACCCACCTGGAGGATGGAGGTTTGTTCAAGCCTGACGGCCTGCATCCATCCTGGAGGAATCAAGCACTCAATGATAAGTTTAAATGCTACATTGACAAGCATTTAAACTAGCAAAGGGGTGGCAGGCCAGCAAGGATGGTACCTACTTGCTCACCCCCACAGCTAGTAATGGAACCAGTGAACCAGAGGAGTGGCTATCTCTGCAAAGCAGTGTGCAAAAGTTGGAGATTAGTGTCAAAAGGTGGATAAGCAGAAAAGGGCCAAAATTCAGCAGAAGGGCAGGCAGCAAGGAGAACCAGGGATAATGACAACAAGGAAGGGCTGGAGTAGAACAGTGAAGCAGTCTAGGGAGGTCAAATCATGGAAAGCCATGTGTGCAAATGCCAGGAGCCTTAGCAACAAGATGGAAGATCTGGAGGCTGTCATGGTACAGTCAGACCTGGACATTGTGGCCATCACTGAAACCTGGTGTAATGATAACCATGACTGGGAGATGGCCATACCTGGCTACAACATATTCAGAAGAGACAGAGCAGGCAGGAAGGAGGAGGTGGCACTGTATGGAAAAATGACATAAGGGCCACACAGATCCAGGAGGAACAAAATGGGGAGAGATACTGTGGGTTAGCTGGAAAGGAAAATGGGGCCAGCCATCCACAGGTGTGGTCTATAGACCACCAGCCCAGGAGGAAGAAACAGATAGGGAGTTGATGCTAGCCATCCAAAGATGGCTGACAAAGGTGAGGTAGTACTGGTTGGAGACTTCAATATACCAGATGTGGACTGGAGCATCCCAGCAGCAGCATCAACTAGGAGCAGATTTATCCTGGACTCCCTTCAGGGTGCCTTCCTCAAGCAACTGGTCATGGAACCAACTCGGCAGAAGGCAATACTGGACTTATGCACAAACAGGGACAGTGTGATGGGGGTAACAGTGGGGAGCACCTGGGTAACAGTGACCACCAGTCATTGTGGTTTGAAATCACAGAAAGAGCAGAACCAAACCACACAAAAAACATCGATCCTGGATTTTAGGGGCAGACTTTGGGAAAATGGGAGATGCTTGAAAGAGGCATTAAGAGATGGGACAGGAATCAGGGATTGAGGAACAGTGGGCAGTATTTAAAATGGGGATTATAAGAACAACAGAATTATGCATTAAGCAGGTTAGCAAGAGGAAAAGAAGAGGAACCATTATGGTTTCCAAAGGGTAGCAAAGAGTGAAAGCCAAAAGACTGCATTCAGGCAATACAAAAGACACAGGCAGAGGGGATAGGAGAAGTACCAGGAGAAACAAAGGAGGAAGGGAAGTCAGTAGGGAAGCCAAAGCTCAGACAGAAGAACACATTGCAAAATCAGTGGTTAAAGGGGACAAACCTTTTACAGGTACATAAGTGAAAAAAGAAGGTCTAAGGGAGGGATAGTTAGACTGAAGGGGAGGATGGAGCAGCGTGGAGGATGACAACAGTAAAGCTGACATATTGAACAGGTATTTCTGCTCAGTCTTTACTAAGGAAGAGGGGGGTAGTGGGTCTGAAGCGAGAGTACAAGGGGTGAGAATGGTGCAGAAATGGACACAAGTCCCTTTACACGAGAAAGGGTCCTGAAGGAACTGGAAGTAATAAGAGTTGACAAAGCAATGGGGCCAGATGGGGTGCACCCAGGGTCCTTAAAGAACTAAGAGGTGGTGGCTGAACCTCTGGCTATCCTGTTCAGCCAATCACTGAAAACAGGGAGGTACCCAAAGACTGGAGGACAGCAGATGTAGTCCCTTATACAAAAGTGGGAACAAAGAGGAAGCAGGAACTACAGACCAGTCAGCCTCACCTGGTAGTGGAAAGATCATGGAAGCACTACTGAAGGAGAGATTGTGGAACATCTGGCTGTCAATGGACTACAGGACCCAAGGCAGCATGGTTTCACCAGGGGAGGTCATGTCAGACCAACCTCATTGAATTTTTGACTGGGTGACTAGGGAGGTGGATCAGGGGAGGGCAGTGGACATGGCCTATCTGGACTTCAGCAAGGCCTTTGACACTGTGCCACATAGAAGACTATTACACAAACTGGGAATATGGGTGTGGGCAGGACAGTAGTGTGGGTAGGTAACTGGCTGGGTGGCAGGACACAGAGGGTGGTGGTAAATGGCTGTCACTCCACAGAGGGAAGAGTGACCAGTAGGGGTACCACAGGGATCAGTGCTGGGACCGGTCCTATTCAACATCTTCATCAGTGACATTGCACAGGATATAGAAGGCAGAATTTCACTGTTCGCTGATGACACAAAGCTCTGTAACAGAGTTGACACACCAGAGGGTGAGACAGAATGAGAAGGACCTGCAGAAACTTGAAGAATGGTCAAGGGTTTGGCAGTTGAAATTCAATGCAAAGAAGTGCAAGATAATGCATATGGGGGCACAAAACCCTGGCACAATATATCAGTTGGGGGGTGAGGATAAGCATGCACCAAGCAGAAAGGGATCTTGGGGTTGTTCATCTGATGACCTCAAGTAGGAAACAGTGTGACAAGGCATCAGGTAAAGCAAATAGGATGCTGGGATGTATAGGCAGGGCATCACCAGCAGGAAAAAGGAGGTCATAATTCCGCTATACAAGACACTAGTGAGCCCCACCTGGAGTACAGTGTACAGTTCTGGAGACCATACCTACATGGAACATAGACAGGGTAGAAAGGTTCAGAGGAGGGCAACAAAGATGGTGCATGGGTTGCATCACAATCCTATGAAGACAGGTTGAAGGAACTGAACATGTACTCCCTGGAGGAGAGGAGGAGAGAGGGATATGATAGAGACATACAAGTATCTTACAGGAGGAACAGGGTGCAGGAAAACACTATTTTAAGCGAACAAGATGTTTCAGGACTAGAGGGCATGGGATGAAGTTGGAGGAGGACGATTCAGAGGAAACATGAGAAAGAATTTCTTCACAGAACGGGTGGTGGACAAGTGGAACACCCTGCCAGAGGAAGTGGTGGGGCTGAAACAATCACGGATTTAAGAATGCATGGGATAGACATAAAGGAATTCTAGAGGTCAGGGGTAAGGGGAAATAGACTTCTAGGAAAACAAACTGAACTTACAAGCTCAAATGGGCAGACTAGGTGGGCCATAGGCCCTTATCTGCCGACACTGTCTATGTATCTATGTATCTATGCTGAGATAACATCACTTCCCTCTTTCTGCTGGTGATACCCCTCCCTATGTACTTCAGCATCCCACTAGCTCTCCCAATTGCCTTGTCACACTGCCTGGCCACCTTTAGGTCATCCAATATGATTACCCCAGATCTCTTTCCTGGTTATGTATTGTCAGTACCACTCCACCCATTGTGTACTCGTTCCCTGGGTTCCTGTACCTTAAGTGCATTATTTTGCACTTTTTCGTATTTACCGTAAACCCAGCTGCCATTCTGTTGATCACTCCTCTAGTTTTCTCAGGTCTCTGCTAATCCTGTCCATTCCCCCTGGAGTGTCCACCCTATTGCAGATTTTGGTGTCATCCACAAAGAGGCAGACCTTCCCTTCCAGTTCCTCTGCAATGTCACTTATAAAGACATTAAAGAAAACTGGTCCTTGCACTGATCCTTGAGGCACCCCACTGGTCACTCTCCTTTCCACAGAGTGAACTCCATTTACCATGACCCTCTATCGCCTAGCCCCTAACCAATTTCTTACCCAGTTCACCACCTTTGGACCTACTACTAAGCTACCCAGTTTGCTTACTAGTCTGCTATCTGGAATGTTTTTGAAAGCCTTACTGAAATCTAAGTAGGCCATGTCCACCGCTTCACCCTGATCTCACTCCTTTGTCATCCCGTTGAAGAAATCTATCAGATTTGTTAGACATGACCTCCCCCCTGTGAAACCATGCTTCCTCTGGTCTTGCAACCTACTGGTTTCAAGATATTCCACAATCTTTTCCTTCAGCAGTGATTTAATCAGTTTTCGCACCACTGATGTCAGGCTTCCTGGCCTATAATTGCCAGCTTCCTCCTTGCTACCACTTTTGTGTAGTGGGACTGCCTTTGACATCCTTCAGTCCTCCAGAACCACTCCTGTTTCCTATGAGCTGTTAAACAGGACTGTCAGAAGTGCAGCTAGCATTTCCCTGAGTGCCAACAATACCGTTGGATGCACCCCACCTGATTTCATTACTTTGTCCACCTTCAGATTGGCAAGTCCCTTCAGGACTCTCTCCTCCAAAAAAGAACTAGTGTCCACCTCCCTCCCTCCAAAACTTCTGTTATTTTTTTGTGGCCCCTCCCCTTCTCCTTCCTCTAGAACACTGAACAAAAGTATTTGTTCAGGATATCTACCTTTTCCTGGTCCAACTCTGCACAGTCCCCCACTTTCCTTTTTAAGCTTACTATCCCACCCTTGGTCTTCCTCTTTTCACTTATATACCAGAAAAAAATGTATTGTGCCCTTTCCTTACCTCCTGAGCTACTCTCTCTCTTCAGTTTGTACCTTTTCGCTCCTTACTGCTTTCCCTGCTTCTGTCTGTTTCCACTCATACACCTCCCTATTCTCCCTCTGTGTCTCCTTATACCTTCTGAATGCTACCCTTTTTGCTTTTACCTTTTCAGCCACCTCTTTCGAGAACCAAAGTGGTCTCTTTTTCCTCTTGCTTTTCCTCACTTGTTTGATGCAGAGGTTTGCTGACTTTACTATGCTCGCTTTTAACTTTGACCACTGGACCTCTACCCTTCCCTGGCCATGCCTCCCTACCAGGTCATCCCTAAGGCATTCACCCATCTTTATAAAATCTGCCCTCCTGAAGTCCAGGACCCTTGCCCTTGTGTGGCTCAGTTCTGCAACTGTCCTTGTATTGAACTACACTATACGGTGATCACTTGTCCACAGGTAGCCTTCTGCCTTGATGTCCACAATACTGTCTGTGTTAGTGAGCACCAGATCCATTATTATTGCCCCCTCATGAATGGGTTCACTGACTAGTTGCCTGAGGAATGCCCCCTGAAGAGAGTCCAGGATGTCCCTGCTTCTAGCTGAAACCTCTGCTGGGAGATTCCAATCTACACCCGACAGGAAGAAATCCTCCAACAGCAACACCTCCCCTTTTTATGCCATCCTGCTAATGGCTTCCACCTGTACCCTATCTAATTCCTCCTGCTGTGCTGAGATCTGTAGATCATTCCAGTGTGAACAGTGGCTCCATTCCCCATCTCCAGTGTGACCCTAAGTACCTCTGCCTCCCCCTGTATCTTTGTTGCTTTTATGCTTTCAGTCACATAAAGCATCATGCCCCCTCCTTTCCTTCCCACCCGGTCCTTTCTAAACAGAGTATAGCGTGATATGGCCATGTCCCAGTCATGGTTCTCAGTGCACCATTACTCGGTAATTGCCACAATATCCAGGTCGGCCTCTGCCATGATGGCCTATAGGTCTGGTATCTTATTTCCTAGATTTCTAGCATTTGCACACATAGCCTTCCAAATTTTGTATCTATGCTGTTTGTTGACCCCCTTTTTTTTCTTTTTGCCCTGCCTCTTTCCCCTGCTCTCTTTTTAATGATCCTATTCCCTTCCCCTCTACCTCTACCACCCTGTTTCCTTTATTAATTTGCATCCAGGGATTAAAATCCCATGAGGTTCTCCTTACTCTCTACTTCAGCCCGGGGGGGAGGGGCAGTTTCTGCCTCCCTGATTCTTTCCACCCCCCAGCTTGTATAAATGTTCATTGAAGTAACATTTAAACTGTCCACTGAGGACTGCAGTTCCCCTCCCAGAAAGATGCAGGCCATCACCACTGTATAGGCCTTTATCCTCTCACATGGGTCCCCATTCCCCAAGGTATCTGAACCCCTCCTCTCTGCACCATTCCATCAGCTATGAGTTGAAGCTCCTAGTATAGAGATCCCTCTCATCACCCCTGTCATAGACAGGCAGCACCTCAGCAAAAGCCACTGAGTGAGCCACCTGTCTAAGACCCCTCCCCAACTCCCTAAACTCTTCCTGCACTATCCAGCCCTGTCCCTAGCCAGATCATTAGTCCCTGAGGTGGACAACGACATCCAGCTCTCCCTCCTGTCCTACTGCCCTAGCAATCCTCAGGATCCACTTCCCATCCCTTTGGGCCATGGCACCAGGTAGGCATCTAATCTACCTTTCACCCCTTTCCTATTCCCAAATTTATCCCAGTCACAATTGAGTCCCTCAACAAAAATTGCATCCTCCTTCTCTGGGGTCCTCTACTACCCTCCTTGGCATATGCACTATGGAGGGACCACCCTTCCTCCCTGATCACTATTGCAAGTGCCTCCTTTTGACAGTCCCACCCCGGCAGAATGGCGCAGGAATTACGTAGTGGTACTGGTTGAGGAATGTGCCTCTGTCCCACCAGCCTCACCCTTCCAGAGCCCACTGCAGTCCAGCCATTCTCTTCCCTGGCATCCTCTGAGGTAACAGTTGCAGACTTGGTGGCCGATGGTGGGGTGGAGGTTCCCCACATCATAGTCAACTTAACCTGGAGTCTAGTAACCTCCTCCCTCAACCCAGAGAGGTGTGTACAGATGGGGCAGTACTGCAGCCTCCAGAAGGTCTGTCTGAAAACTGCTGCCCTATAGCCACTGCACAACTCCCAGCATTCCCAGTTTCTGTTCTTTCTGTGCTACCTGGAAATGCTTTTGTACCCTTACCCCTGATAGAGTGTTTCTAGTTTTCCCCTTTATTTGTTTCTATTTGTGTTTCCCTGGGTCTTATTTAAATCTCTTTATACTCCTATCCTAGATAGGGTGCTGCATCTGTTCCCAGTTTTGGCCTATCTTTGATCTTCAACCCTTCCCAGTAGTGACTGTTACACATAGAGTTACCACCTGTCAAGCTTTTTACCTGGTGATCAGGTTTTCAGGGTCCCTATCAGGTAATCTGGTTTTGCTCTGTTCTCGTCAGGTTTTTGAGACATTTTGAGTGCTCAGATACGTTTGAAACATATTTTGTCATATTCATTGTTTCAGCTACATGTCCAGGTTACAGACAAGTTCTCTTGTCAATATAGCCCTTTGTTTGTGAAAGCAGTCAGCCTAGGAGGTGTAAAGTATGGCCATTAAACACCATCAGCACTTATTTAAGCTACATCTTAAAGTGGCATAGCAGCACAGCTGCCACCACCTTTTGTAACAGTAACAGAGCCAGTTGTTTCACTTTCATTTGCTGGTAAACATTTTCATCTCTAGCAGAATTTACGCATTTTTAAATGTTTTAAATTCTTTTTTTCCTCAAGAAAATAGTATGGTCACTTCTTTGGCTTTGAAATACTACTGTGGACATGAACAGGGAACAGAGCCAGAAAAATATATAAAGTACAAATTACAGGAAATAATTTCTTATGTATTATTATAGACCGTGTATACTATTGTATGCTATTTACAGTATTTCCCTTGTCTCCCCCCAGATCATATCTGTAAATTAAATTTATTTTATCTCTGTATGTTTATTTGGTAAACCAATGCCAATAAATAAATACATAAGTAAATGGATGACTAGGAAGAACCTAGGAAAGTAACTTTAATAGGTACAGTACAGTGTCTTAACATTTTTGTAGAACTGCTGCTTTAAGTGTTGTCTTTTATTGATATAACAAATGGCCTTCTAGGAGAAACAATGCATGATGAGTCATAAAAAGGGGTGGGGCTAGGGGTGGAACTTAGGATCCAGTTTTGGCCCCATCCAAAGGTGGCAACCCTAGTTACACAGTAGTGACTAGGTTCCTTGCCTCAGTCGACCGGCAGAGTCCTCCACTTCTCCACTTCCTTCTGCTGATGCCTGCGGGCACTTATGATGCCTGTCACCTGTTCTCCTCTTTCACTGTCCCACTCCTCACTTGCTGGAACACCAACATGTGAGACACATTAGAATGGAAGCACTTTTGTAGTGCTCTTGTAAAAAGGCATTTAGCCACTGTCAGCTCCAACCCACAGTTATGCACCTGATACACAGGGCTTCCTGAATCTACTCACTCCAAGATGAAGCTCCTGAGCTAGTTTCCCCCACATCACCTGTTACAATTTAAAATCCAAGTTTCAAGGTACCACAAACACTGCCTGCCAAGTTTCAAAGTGCCCCAAACGCTGTTTACAGATTTCTTCTTTTCTCCCCACATACCCTGCTACTTTCAAAAGGAAAATAAATATAAATTAATATTAATATACCTTTAAGGTAAAGCTATAAGCTTTCACTCCACTTTGTCAGCAAAGCCTTAAAGAAGAAAAGTTTTTGATCTCACCTGAGGTGTATGGCTGGTTTGTCCAGAGGGACTTGCCCACCAGACCCCATACCCAATAAACAAAAGGAGGTTACCCATTTGAAATCTGCCTGTGCTTTCATTTTTTATAAAAGCCATCATCATAACAGATCACCTGATTTTTTTTCCTCAACATTGCCAGAGGAAAGCACTCATTTAGGGTAAACTTGTGGGGCCTGATTCTCAAAGCTCCCAGAATGGTGCAAGGGACTTGTGCCACAAGGAATGGTGCAAAGCGCCCCTTTTTCCAAAAGGTGCAATGGGAGTTATTCTCAACCACAGCCTACATCAACCACAGGCTGTGTGCACCAACTTGCGCTGTCCTTGTGGTACAAAATGGACTGTAGCATAGTGTTAAGGGGCATGCAGCAAATCCAAGCTGCCATATCCCCTAATTTGGGATTCTCTAAATCCTCCCAGAGGGCACAATTCTAAATACCTTTAGATCAGCCCTAGGGTACTTAGAATTTCACCCATTATGAGGTTTAGAGCTCTTGTGTCACTCTTTGAGCCCTCCCTGGGTGGAAGAAAACATATGCCACAGTCCCCCCCATCCCCAATCCCCTTTTCTTCAACTTGATCAGGTCTCTGGTGGTCTAGTGGACCCATCAGCCCTGATCTCCTTCCTATTAAAATTGATCCTAGACCACTGGCACAGAGGCAGGGCACCCGTCTTCATCACTGACAACCTGAGTTTGGAAATGGACTCAGGACATCGGAGGCATGGACAGAGGGAGAAGGACTGAGCATCCCAGGGACTGCTCTCCTTCTCTGGGGAAGGGGGTACAGTGTTCAGCATATCATGGACCTCTGATGGAGGCTGGTGGTCCTATCATGCTGGCACTGACACCTGCGGGGTGGGGCAGATGCAGGACCTCATTACTCATCCCTGTGCCCAGGTACCACCACAAAAATCATCGGGAAAAAACTCTGGATCAACGCATGATGCCCTCCTCCATCGCTGTCCCTGCTACCACCAGTGTCTACCAGCGGGGTCCTGCTCCTGTGGCCCCACCCTGGGGGGTAAGCCAGGGGAAGATCTGAAGGACCATGGGGAGGGGACCCCTGCCTAGTGGCCCTGCACAGAGGGTGGGGAGGTAAGCCTGGGCATGGGGCGGCAGCTCAGGTGTTGGGCTGAGCTCCCTTCAGGGAGGTGGGGATCCGGACCATTAAAAAAAATAAAAAAAAATTAATCCCATCCTTGGCGGTCTTGAAGACCCCCCCCAACCACAATCTGACAGTGAGTTGTCAATCAGTGAGCACATACTGTATACAGTATGCACTCATTGACAGCTCAGTTGGTGGCTGGCCATGGTAGAGACCAGAGGGCTGTGCAGGTCACCAGTTTGAGGGATGGGATGGGGGAGCAGGATGGTGGAGCACTGCCTGCCAGGGTGGGGGGTTCAGGGATCCACTAGAACACCATGGAATTATATCAATTATTATATTAGCAGATCAGAGCTGGGGGGCAGCTAGGCCACCCAGGACATGATCAATTTTAATATGAAGGGGGATTGCAGCTGGGGGGTCCACTAGACTACCAGCTATGAGATCAATTTCAATAGGAAGGGGATTGGTTCTGAAGGGGTCTGCTAGACCAGCATGGACAGGATCACTTTTAGCAGGAAGGGCATTGAGGCTGGGAAGGTCTGCTAGACCCCCAGGGGCAGGATCACTATCAATAGGAAGGGGATCACAGCTAGGAGGGTCTGCTAGACCACCAGGGACAGGATTACTATTAACAGGAAGGGGATCACAGCTGGGGGGGTCTACTTGACCACCAATGACAGGCTCAATGTTAATATACTACTAAGACTCATACTAAGGTATAAGGAGCTAAGAAGGTCAAATAGCCCATATGCTGCTCCTATCCATCTACCCATAATATACTATGCTATGTCCTTCTAATATGTGTTTGTCCAGCCTTCTTTTAAACTGTGCTTTATTATTACTGATCACTACCTCCAAGGGCAGCCCATTCCATGGCCCCACTACCCTCTGTCTAAAAAATGCCTTTCCTTTGTTTGTTTAAATTTTATTTGTCTAAGCTGTAATGGTGCACCATTCCAGGTTTTTAAAAGCTAAATTTAGTTCACTTAATAAGCTGCACTATGCATTATATCATAACACATTAGAAGGTCTCCTCTCACTCTTCTAGTCTCCAGTGACATCAGTTTTAAACTCTCCAATCTCCCCTCATAAGGAACCATTCTTAGATATGAAGGGAATTTGGGCTGGGGGGTCTGCTAACCACCAGGGACATCCTGAAGTGATGGACAGCCACCTCACAGCTTGCTGAACACCCTCCAGTTGCACCAACTTGTGCACAGCACAGTTGCCGCCGGGACCCGACCCGATACACAGTTGGGCACACGATCCCTGGCGCACCAGCAATCGGTGCAAGCCACCATTGGTATGGCTGGTGCTGAGATTTGAGAGTCAAGCCTATGGAGTCTATCTAAATAGTATAGCTTGCTAAAAGAATGGTTAGGAGAAGTACTTAAAGGTAACTAAAACAGTAACACAGTTGCTGCCATTTACTTAAGAGCTAAGCTTGCAACCATATGCTGAAGCTGTAGACACTCTGCTTACAAATTACAAACTGATATTCAGTTTTAGTATTCACTTCCACAGAATACACAGCATGTACAGAAACAAAATGCTCTAGCAGCTACCAGCTCACAGCTTATCAGTGGTACAGTATACTATGAAATTGTACCATGAGGTCTGTCTTAATTATAGAAAAATATTTTGGAAAAATATTTTTTAAGAGGTAACTAAACCACAGATCATGTTTAACATTCAGGTCTGCTCAATAATCATTATGAGCTTCTTACACTAAATCAGTACTAACACGGTCAGTGCTACAGCTTTGATGTAAGCTAATGTGAAACTACTGTAAGTGGGTTGGAACCTTATGGGTTGTGACAAGGGTTGTGCAAAATTTATCTTCTGCCCAAACTTTCACCAAATTTTCCACAATTGCTATTTCAGTTAGTTCCATCTAATTTTAAACATAGTTGTGCAAATTGCACCACATGTGGTATGCTGATATGACCAAGGCCCATACAAATGTTTTCCAAGTTTCAAAGTTACATCTTTAAGGTGACTGAGTTATAAGCCTCCCAGACTTACAGAAATTTTTACATTTCATTTCACAATTAAGTAAACTGCAGAATTTTAAGCCCCTATAACATTAAAACTAGAGAACTGAATATCATCAATTTTGTTAGGTTCACTAACCCTAAATAGCTTTGAGGCCACCCAAATGGCTCGGCAGCAGAGCGTTGTGCTGTCATGCTGCTGACCCAGGATAAGAAGTACACCTGGAAAGTCATGTTGGGAGGCAGGCATGGCCAAGACAGCTGATGCTTGGCAGTACATCTCTGGAAGGGCTGATGGTGGGTTTTACCAACACAGTAACCCCTGCAGCTGGGCCAGGGAGCTTGCTCTTGCTGCAGTGGAAGCTACGGATGTGCGAGATTAACAGAGCCTCTGCCCCCACCAGGAGAGGTAGGAGGAAAAAAATATTGGAGAAAAACTCAGTGGCCAACTGAATAATGGCTGGGTTCAACCTAATTAGGGTATAACCCTGTGAACAGGGTATATCTCTAAGAGATGACCTATGTGTGCCAGCTCTCTAATCAATTACTCAGAGGTTGGTCATGGTATAAACAGCCAAAGATCCCAAAATAAGAACAGTAACTAAAGCTGAGTTTCATGATATTTTGGGAAACTGTGGAATTCTGTAATACTTTTGTCAAAGCCATGTCCGTACATGTTGCCATGTCATACACTTGGGTTGCCATTGTAGAGGAAGGTAAAGTATAGGTATAGAGGCAATAAGGTAGTATTCATAGGAGGCTCCCAACTAAAAGTATAGTAGTACCAAGTGTTAGGTCACTATCTTGAGTGATAAACCATGAAGAATAGCCATCAACATCAATGTGCACTAGCCTGTCTTCTTGCAATATACCAGCTAGCCACTAGAGCTCACTGACTTAATGACCTGTGGTAGCACAAACGTGTACAGCATTTTCTGTAAAATGCCACCTGCTGACTCTATAACAACCCAGTAGATAACAGTGTGCATTTTTACTATTTGAAAACAGTGGCACTAAGTGACGCCAACCCTTACAACTAGATGTGAGTTATGTCACTGTGACAGAAGTATCTGGATATCTTTTGTCACGATGATGAAGCCATGATGCTAGGCAGTACTGTTGCAGGAGTGTTGGTGGGGGATTGCAGGGCCATGATGCTAGGCAGTGCTGTTGCAGGAGTGGTGGGGAGCTTGCAGGGCCATGATGCTGAGCAGTGCTGTTGCAGGAGTGTTGGTGGGGCATTGCAGGGCCATGATGCTAGGCAGTGCTGTCGAGGAGTGTTGGTGGGGCATTGCAGGGCCATGATGCTAGGCAGTGCTGTTGCAGGAGTGTTGGTGGGGCATTGCAGGGCCATGATGCTAGGCAGTGCTGTTGCAGGAGTGTTGGTGGGGCATTGCAGGGCCATGATGCTAGGCAGTGCTGTTGCAGGAGTGTTGGTGGGGCATTGCAGGGCCATGATGCTAGGCAGTGCTGTTGCAGGAGTGTTGGTGGGGCATTGCAGGGCCATGATGCTAGGCAGTGCTGTTGCAGGAGTGTTTGAGGGGATTGCAGGGCCATGATGCTAGACAGTGCTGTTGCAGGAGTGTTGGGGGGATTGCAGGGCCATGATGCTAGGCAGTGCTGTTGCAGAGTGTTGAGGGGGATTGCAGGGCCATGATGCTAGGCAGTGCTGTTGCAGGAGTGTTGGGGGGATTGCAGGGCCATGATGCTAGAGCAGTGCTGTTGCAGGAGTGTTGGGGGGATTGCAGGGCCATGATGCTAGGCAGTGCTGTTGCAGGAGTGTTGGTGGGGATTGCAGGGCCATGATGCTGGCAGTGCTGTTGCAGGAGTGTTGGTGGGGATTGCAGGGCCATGATGCTAGGCAGTGCTGTTGCAGGAGTGTTGGTGGGGGATTGCAGGAGCCATGATGCTAGGCAGTGCTGTTGCAGGAGTGTTGGTGGGGATTGCAGGGCCATGATGCTAGGCAGTGTGCTGTGCAGGAGTGTTGGTGGGGATTGCAGGGCCATGATGCTAGGCAGTGCTGTTGCAGGAGTGTTGGTGGGGATTGCAGGGCCATGATGCTAGGCAGTGCTGTTGCAGGAGTGTTGGTGGGGGATTGCAGGGCCATGATGCTAGGCGAGTGCTGTTGCAGGAGTGTTGGTGGGGGATTGCAGGGCCATGATGCTAGGCAGTGCTGTTGCAGGAGTGTTGGTGGGGATTGCAGGCCATGATGCTAGGCAGTGCTGTTGCAGGAGTGTTGGTGGGGATTGCAGGGCCATGATGCTGGGCAGTGCTGTTGCAGGAGTGTTGGTGGGGATTGCAGGGCCATGATGCTAAACAGTACTGTTGCAAAGGAGTGTTGGGGGGATTGCAGGGCCATGATGCTAGGCAGTGCTGTTGCAGGAGTGTTGGTGGGGATTGCAGGGCCATGATGCTAGGCAGTGCTGTTGCAGGAGTGTTGGTGGGGATTGCAGGGGCCATGATGCTAGGCAGTGCTGCAGGAGTGTTGGGGGGATTGCAGGGCCATGATGCTAGGCAGTGCTGTTGCAGGAGTGTTGGTGGGGGATTGCAGGGCCATGATGCTAGGCAGTGCTGTTGCAGGAGTGTTGGTGGGGGATTGCAGGGCCATGATGCTAGGCAGTGCTGTTGCAGGAGTGTTGGTGGGGGATTGCAGGGCCATGATGCTAGGCAGTGCTGTTGCAGGAGTGTTGGTGGGGGATTGCAGGGCCATGATGCTAGGCAGTGCTGTTGCAGGAGTGTTGGTGGGGGATTGCAGGGCCATGATGCTAGGCAGTGCTGTTGCAGGAGTGTTGGTGGGGATTGCAGGGCCATGATGCTAGGCAGTGCTGTTGCAGGAGTGTTGGTGGGGATTGCAGGGCCATGATGCTAGGCAGTGCTGTTGCAGGAGTGTTGGTGGGGGATTGCAGGGCCATGATGCTAGGCAGTACTGTTGCAGGAGTGTTGGTGGGGGATTGCAGGGCCATGATGCTAGGCAGTACTGTTGCAGGAGTGTTGGTGGGGGATTGCAGGGCCATGATGCTAGGCAGTACTGTTGCAGGAGTGTTGGTGGGGGATTGCAGGGCCATGATGCTAGGCAGTACTGTTGCAGGAGTGTTGGTGGGGGATTGCAGGGCCATGATGCTAGTGCAGGGAAGGTGCAGGAGTGTTGGTGGGGATTGCAGGGGCCATGATGCCTAGGCAGTGCTGTTGCAGGAGTGTTGGTGGGGATTGCAGGACCATATGATGCTAGGCAGTACTGTTGCAGGAGTGTTGGTGGGGGATTGCAGGGCCATGATGCTAGTGCAGGGAAGGTGATTCAGTGTTGATAAGTGCTTTGTGAAAGTTAAATTCCACAAGTGGAGTTCTACTGGCATTACCTACTATGCATCCAAAAGGTATCAAATCACCCACATTGTTCATCCTGTTATGTGTCCATGAATTTTTCAGCAAATGTTACCAATTAGTGATTTCTAAAGTATCCACACTAAATTTTAACCTACTAAACCACATTTATCCAACTTAATTAGATTCCACGACATAGTTACCTTGGTATGTATAACAAATGTTCAGTGTATGCATGTTAAAGCAGTGAAGCTATAAACATACAAATATTTTGAAATGTTCACAAAAGTTAACAAATAATTAAATTGTGAAATTTTTAACTCCTGTTATCTAAAGTTACATAACTAGTTACCCCTTTATTAATCAGTGTCAATGACTCTTCCAAGAAAGCATGTTTATAAATTTTCAATTATACAATGGCAAGAAAAAATCCTGGACTCTGATTGGTCAGTCTTGGGCTGGACCCATGATGTTATCCCAGCACAACATTACTGGTCTAGTCTCAGCCTCACTGTGAACCTGTAGATGAGCTTGATATGCATTTGCTTGATTTGATTTTGCTTGATTGTTTCCTCTTCTTTTAAAAAACAAAAACATTTTTCCACACAAAAACATCTTTAAAATGATTTTTTTTATTCTGTATAACAATGCGACATTGTATAATAGCAATAATGCCCTCCAGGGTGTGTGTCGTTTGGGATAACGTCACACCTCAGCTACTGGATGCACTCGGCCTGCGGCCTTATGCCCAGCCACCTGAGGCGTGACGTTATCCCAGCATGACACACACCCTGTCGGGCATTATTGCATAATTATCTAGCTCCAAGGATGGCTATGTTGTAAACATAGAAATATTTTCAGAAATATTCACATTAACAATAAATTGCCAACCTTTGACCCCCATGACTTCCCTGCCATTAATCCAAATGTTATGAAACCCGTCAACCTTTTAGTGCCTCTCCCAAACAGTAAGCATTTCAAATTTCTTATCTCTAGCTGTAAGACTGACCAAGTTATGACCAAATAAAGAATTTCAGAAATCATTCTGGAAAGTTTCATGACATTTACAAAATTTCATAAAAATCCCACAAAATCAGAATTTGATCATTTTGTCCAGCCCTATGACATCAAAATATATATAATTATTTAAGAATGTTGTGTTTTATTTACTGTACTACAAAAATTGTTGTGGTAATGACAATGGATTAGATTAGTCTTTACAGAGTTACTGTATCAATCTATTATATATATTTTTAGCTTTACCAAAAAAACAGATCAGAGAAATGATTTGATAAAAACAAGAAATAATGGATTAGTAGCTACAAAAATACAAGGTAAATGTATTTATTAGGCTATTATAGTGTATGGTGGAACAATGTACTTGTTTGTTTTTTATCTGTGCTGAAAAGCTGATCAGCTTAGATAAAAACAGTTCTTAGAATGCTGCAGAACAGTGTTCTAGTGATTCATAAGACTTCAGGTAGGTGTACATGAAGCACTCACCGAAAATGGCAGGGATCAACCAGATAATCCATCCCGGCATTGGCGGCACCTCTGCTACAAACTCCATACTTGCAGGATCAACCAGATATGCAGACAGGATCAACCAGATATTATATAAATTACAAAAAACTTTATTAATGCATCAGTTAGGGTTGAAGTGGCAAAAGTAGGGGAATGAGATGTTAGGGTTGAGCCCCTAACATCCCCCCATCCAACCCCACCAGACCACCCCACATCCACTCTTCACAGACCAACAGGCATCAGAGTGTTCCTTGGGGTCATCAGGCCTAACTCTCACCCTATTCCATGTGTAAGAAATTTGAACATGGTACAGTATGGGAGAATGGGGTGAGAGCTAGGCCCGACAACCCCAAGAGACACTGAAAAGGAACACAAGGAACAGCATCTATTCTTTTAATTATCTTTACAGTAATGTACAGTATTTCCCTAATGAAGTGAGCCTTTGACTCATGAAATGTTGGCACTATATCAGTACTGACTGTAGAAAAATAAAAATATTTGAATAGATACTGGTGAGTGAGCCATTTGTCCAACAGTCGTAGCACTGCTAGATACATTGGATGACTGCCTACTACTGCAGCTGGCCTGGGAACCCACAAAGCAGGATGCCATTCTTGATGTGGTGCTTACCAACCTGGAAATGGTAAGCAGAGTGCAGGTGGAGGAACCACTAGGGTCCAGTGACCATAAAACTACATGATTCAAATTGACCCTTAGTACCAGTACACCTCCCCCCCGTCAAAGGCTGAAGTCTTGTATTTTAGAAGATCAGATTTTAGCCAGATGAAGGAAATTGTTGGGGATAGGTTGGTTGGAGTGGACAGAATCAAAGATGTAGAGTTAAAGTGGAGAGAATCAGGGGCATGGAGGAAAAATGATGAGAAATGAAAGGGGCCATTCTTGAGGCAAAAAGTCTTGCATGAGGATGGTCATCAAGAGAAACAGGTCACAAAACCAATCTGGTTCTCTCAGAAGTTCAAGAAGATGGTGTAAGCCAGTAAAAAGGCATTAATCAGATAAAAGGAGAAGCAGGGGGATAAAAAATGGAGTGAGTACCAAGTAAAATCAAGTGAGGTCAAAGGGGCAACCAATGATGCAGTAGCAGACACAGAACAGTGTATTCTAGAGGGGTGGTCAAAGGTGGGGGAAAATACTTTTTCAGACATATTATGGAAAAAAAGGAGGAATTGTTAGACTGACAGAAGAAAGCAAGGTAATAGAGGAAGACATGCAGAAGGAGGCCGTTCTTAATGGCTACTTCTGTTCAGTTTTCACAATGGAAGACAGTTGGCCTCTGCCAAGAAGTGGCATAAATGCTGCTGAAGAGGGATCCTAGAAATGAGGCAGAAGGTATCTACAAGTGAAAGTGTCAGAAAAGGACTTGCAGCCCTGAAGACAGAGAAGCCCAGGGGCTGGATTAGATGTATCTGAGAGTGCTCAGGCAACTGGCATCAGAATTGTCTGAACCCCTGGCAAGGCTATTCAATAGCTCAGTTCAATCAGGGGTGGTTCAGAAAGACTGAAGAGTAGCAGAAGTAGTTCACCTCCATGCAGGTGGGGACAAAAAGCAACCAGATAACTACAGGCCTGTCAGTCTTACCTCTGATGTAGGTTAATTGATGCAGGCACAAGTCCAAAAGGACCTAGTGGACTACAGTACCAGGACAGTAGTAGGCTCTAGGATAGTAAATGGCATGAGTTTGTGGCAGGGAGGTCTTGACAGACCAATCTGATAGTACTTTTTTGACTGGGTAACTAGGGCAGAAGATAACAGACATGCAGTCAATTTATTTTACTTTAAAATCAGCAAGGCATTCTACTCAATGCCTTGGAAAAGGGTGCTAAAGAAGGTTAAGGATCTATGTGTGATGAAGAACATTGTTAAATGGGTGGGTAGTTGGTCAGAAGGAGATAGCAGAGGGTAGTGATAAACAGAGTCAAATCCAGAGACAGAGGTCACAAGTGGGGTGCCACATGGTTCGGTCCTGGGTCCAGTCTTTTTCAATATGTTCAGCAACAGTATAGGAGAAGGAAGTCAGTGCAAGATGTGTCTCTTTGTAGATGACAATATGCTCTGTGGTGTAGTAGACAGCGAGGAGGGGTAAAGGAGTTACAGATCGACCTGCAAATATTGGAGAGGTGATCCAAGGTTTGGCAGTTGAAGTTCAATGCCAAAAGTGCAAGGTGTTGCACATTTGGAATAGGAACCCCAAGACAGAACATTGGATGGCAGGGGTTAAGCTCAACACTACTACTGAGGAAAGGAACTTATGAGTCATCATTAGTGACTCCCTTAAACAACCAAGCCAATATTTCAAGGCCTACAGCAAGGTAACCAGGATGCAGGGGTGTATTGGAAGTGAATCTAATAATAGGAGTAAAGAGATAATGCATCCTCTCTACAGCTCACTGATAAGTCCACACATGGAATACTATGCCCAATTTTGGAGCCCTTACTTGATGAAAGACAGGGATAGGCTGAAGACAGTGCAGTGTAGTGTAACAAAAATGATTAATGATATGCAAGATACCTGCTGCAAGGATCAGCTTAGTACACTGAACATGTACTCACTGGAGGACAGAAGGGCACTGGGTCCGAACAGTGGCAACAATAATAACGTGGTCCAGAATTGCATGGAAAAATTAGCTGTGATTTTGTTTTTGCAGGGGGTTCTGCCTCCTGCATCCCCTGATTAGAACCTTGGTCTACACTGCTGCTGGCCGAGCTGCTCTATGCACCAGCTTTCCATGCCACAGGAGCAGCTCAGCCAGCCTCCTGGATTATGGTGCCCTTGTGCCTGTACAGCACCATGGAAAGCGACCAGGGGAGTGCTTACTGAAAGTTGTGTATATCCCCTCTTGCTGTCCATGCTAGCACTACACAAACTAGTGCTCAGTAGACTGGTGCTATTCCTGTAGCACCATTCTAACCGGCTACCGGCCAGAAGTGAGAGGTGTGATTTGATAGAGACCTTTAAGTTCCTGAAAGGAATGAACAAGGTAAACTGCAGGGGACTATTCAACAAGAATAGCAACTCTAGAACACAGGGACATAAGTGGAAGCTTGTTGAGAGGGAAATTCAGAAGGGAAGTGAGGAAGTTCTTTTTTTATGGAGAGAGTGGTAGAGCCATGGAACAGTCTGCCAGTGAAGGTTGTGGGCATCAAGATCATTAATGACTTTAAATACGTTGAGACAGAGTTAAGGGCTTAACAGTCACCAAGGAGGGTAACAGCAAGGCAGGGAACATGGGGGTGGGTAGCGTGGCCATAAACAATGTACAGACTTTAGGGACCAGATTTTCAAAGGGCTGAGAATGCCGCAAGCCCCGAGTGTGCCGAACATATGGTGCACGGGGCTTGTGGCATTCTCCCAGCCAGCAACTGGGATTTTCAATCCTGTGCACCAATTGCCATGAATTAGACTAAATTTTTCCCGTCTAGCTTGCAGCACTTCTCGGTACCCTTTTTATGGGACATGCACAAAATACTTAACGCAAGCCACTGTAAATGGGGTGTGAATACAGCGGGTCTGTGGGAAATCTCCTGAATCATTGAGGACTGTTGTGGTTCCTAGGGGCTTCCTGGGCATCCCTTCTAGTGGGAATTGTGGGGTGCAAGAGGACTTTCATTTGTGAGGACCTTGCTCCGTGGCTGGATTCTAGGACTTTGGCAAAGCATATGGGCTTCATTTTGCAGCCGATCCTGATTGTGGATTTTTATCCTTTGCTGGTGTGAGGTTATTGGGTGCCAGTGAGAGGGGTTCCTGGTTCTCCTCTTTACCCTCAGTCTTGTGAGTTTGTTCCATCTTACTTTGACTTCAGCTTGAAACTGTACAGGTATCTGGCATGAGTGAGAGTCCAGCCAGACCTCTAATTTGACTGTGTATTTTTGGTCTCTTCTCTCCCATCTCTGCCAATATAATTTGAGTCTGTCAGCCAGTTAATCAACCTTTCGGGGAGTGAAGGCACCTCCCCGAGCTGAGCTGATCTGTCTGGTTGAGGGAAGATAGACCATAGCTCTGCATACATTTTTTTTACTGAGAAGGAAACAATGCTGACTGTATATTCATTTCTGCTGTGAACTTTGGACACTGCCCTTAAAGGAGCTGTTTTTACTTTTAGCACTTCTATTTCTCTCCTGTAGAATAATTCTCATACCTAGAAATAGTGTACAGCGGTTGGAGGGTGGGAGGTCATAAAATTGTAGTTGGTTTTATGGGATTAAGGAGGTGAATGTATGTGTAAGTATATGTGGTAGTTATTGTGTGTTTAAGGTGTGTGTGTGGTGTGAGAAGTGTTTTGTAGCGATAGCCTCTTAAAACAAGAGCTTGATTTTTTTGGGAGGTTCCGGCAGATAAAGTAATCCATCCAGGGAGTGTAAGGGTCCAGGGCTGACAAAGATAGCCTACGAAGCTTCCCAGCTGCTCAACCTCTGACTCTTTATTAACCTCCCTGTATCATTTATGACTGCAAGGCACTGTTGTGAGGTCAGTATCTTGAGGAATCAGAGTGATTAGCTGTGGCGGGGTGCAGTAGGCTTGACAGAGGTGGGTAGGATGGGGTGATGAAGTGCAGGAGATGCCCTGGGCTCAGACAGAACCTGGAGAGAGGCCAGACATGTTTGGTTTCCATCCTCAGGGGTCCCACCGGACCAAGTGGGCAGGCAGCCAGAGGGGCTGCAACATCTACCAGCTCCCTTTGAGCAGTGCTGTGCAATCCTAGATTGATCAGGAACAAGACCGCAATTATGGCGAACTTGATTTCCTTGGTCAATCTGGCTTGTATGATGGAGATCTGGGTGGGAGATGCCGGGACAGTTTTGGAGGCAACTGTCCCCCTTGGGTACTCTGTAGTGCATTGCCCAAGGTTGGAACACAGGGGTTGGGGTGTGGCCATCTGCTTTAGATCTGACCTGGGCTTTGCCGTGCACCCGGAGGGAGCTACCAGGTCCTTCTAATGTGTGGCAGTGTGTGGGGGTCCAGGTGCAGGCTGCAGCATTCTCCTCATTTACTGCCCTCCTGGGGCAAGGGGAGAATTCCTGCAAGAGATAATGAATTTTGTTGTCAGTGAGGTGTTGGAATCTCCCAGGTGTTTGATACTGGGGACTTCAATGCCTGGGCTGATGAGAAATCCTCTTGGCTTGGTTCCAACCTCCTCCAGATGATGCCATCTCTTGGCCTTACACAAGAGGTTACTTCTGCCACCCACTATGGTAGCCACATTTTGGACCTGGTGTTCTCACTGGGACTTGAGGTAGTAAACCTCAGTATTGATCAGGTCATTTAGTCTGATCATTGCACACTGAGATTCTCTTTTGGGCCCCCCTCCCCAGAGCACTCCCCTTTTGAGATGCCCAGCTACCACCATTTAAGGGGAATGTCCCCGGAGGGATTCTTGGCAGTGGCTGATCTATCTAGTGTAGATGTTGCATGTGCAAAGGATGCAAGTGAGGTGGTTGCAGCCTATGACTTGGCAGTATCCGAAGGACTCAATGCTTTTGCACCGGTCCATGTATGACCCAAATCTTCTCACTTGAGGGCTTCCTGGTTTGATGGAGAGCTCAAGGCAATGAAGATTAGGGATTGGAAGTTGGCATGCTGCTGGTGGAGGACCAGGTCAGAGGAGAAAAAATTGGCCCTGCGTGCCCACTATGGTGAGTATCAGGGGGCAATCAACCATAACAAAGCAGAGTTCTTGTCCAGGGAGACTGCTGCAGTGAAGAAAAAAACAGCTGTGCTATTTCAGACTGTTGACAGACTTTTACATCCAGTCTGTCTACAGATGAAAAAGGCCTTTTCAGTCAATTTGTGTGACAAGTTTGCTTAGTTCTTCACTGACAAGGTGTCCTCCATCTGGCAGGGAATCCCATCAGTGAGTTGTACTACGACTCGCAGTGATTGCCTCGGTAGTGATAGAGGCACTCCATCTGTCTGGGAGAAGTTTAAACCAGTGGAGATGGCTGACATTATTGAGGTAATCTCAAAGTTAAAGCACACTTATAGTGAACTGGACCCAGCTCTTACACATTTCTTGATGAGATGTGCTGGTTCCGTTGGCCCGGTGTTCACCTTGATTGTCCGGTGCTCGTTGCCGGAGGTAGTCTTCCCAGATTCCTTGAAAGAGACTGTGGTAAAGCCCCTTCTGAAAAAACATCTTTCGACCCAGACATTCTGGCAAATTACTGACCAATCTCCAACCTCCCATTCTTGGGAAAAGTTGTTGAGAAGAATGTGGTGCAACAGTTTGAGGAGCACCTCATGACCTTCAACATCTATGAGCCACTCCAGTCTGGTTTCAGAGTTAAGCATAGCACCAAAATGGCATTAGTTTGGGTGCACAATGACCTCTTCAGGGTGAGGGATAGAGGAGACAGGTCAGTTCTAGTTCTCCTTGATCTCTTGTCAGCCTTTGACAATGTTAACTGTATTGTGCAACTCGATCATCTTAGAGAGTACTCTGGATTCGCTGGCACTATCATCTGTTGGTTTGAATCCTATTTGGCCAGCAGGAAGCAATGAATGGTGATAGGGAATTTTTCCTCCTCCCCGAGGCCCCTGATGTGCGGAGTGCCTCAGAGATTGATCTTGTTGCTAATGTTGTTTGCAGTGTACTTGCCACACCTGGGTGAGCTCATTAGGAAGTACAGTGTGGGTTTTCACTGCTATGCAGATGATACCCAATTGTACTTATCTTTTGCCACAGGAACATCTAATGCTGTGGAAGTGTTAAATATCTGCCTGGCTGAGATCAATGACTCGATGTTCTACAACTGGTTGCAACTAAACCATGGCACGATAAAGGTTCTAGTATTGGCACCGGGCCAAGGGTGTGATAGGAGTGCCTCCGATGGGGCTACAGGTCTTCTCCTGGGGCCTACACTGTTGATGACCTCCTCTAGGGTGTGGGATCTTGGCATGTTCCTGGAAAACAGACTAACATTTGAATCACAGGTGTCATCTGTGGTCCAAAGTGGTTTTTACCACTTGAGGAACATTGCCAGAATTAAATCCCTAATTCTGCCAGAGGACCTTCCCACACTGGTTCATGCCTTTGTGACATCCAGGCTTGATTACTGTAATGTGTTATATTTCAGGGTCTCAGGAGATACCCTTCCCCTACTGCAGCTGGTGAAGAACACAGCTGCCAGGTTGCTGATGGGCTTCTCTAGGTTTTGTCATGTAACCACGGTGCTGCAGGAACTGCACTGCCTGCCAGTCAGGTGGAGGATGATCTTCAAGGTGTGCTTGCCCACCTTTAAGGCCTTACATGGACTAGGCCCTGACTACCTGACAGTTCTTCTAACACCTGCCGCCCCAGTCCACTCCCTCCATTCCTCTTCTAGGGGTCTCCTTGAGATTCCCAGGACTAGGTTGAGAACTGCCGGTGACAGAGCATTCAGTGTCTCTGGCTCAGACCTGTTGAACGCATTGTCTTTATCTGTCAGGGAGGCCCCATCAGTTGAGGATTTTAAGGGCCGGCTAAAGACCCACCTGTTTTGTCTTGCTTTCCCAGATGTGATTATTTAATCTGGGACAGTTATGCCATTTTGAGTTATTTATTGGGTTTTTTAACTGATTTTATAATATATGTATGTTTTTTATGTCTCTAAATTGTTTTTATTGTTAGGTGCCCAGAGCCTCTGGGATTGGGCACCCTAGAAATAAAATTCTCCTTTCCTTGCCTAGCCATTTGCCAAGTGTCATAACTGCACCTGGCCTACTAAAATCAGTAGCAGTTTGCAGTAGAGATGTTGGTGCAGCTGTGCCAACAAAAGAGTTTGATGCCAGCCCTGCATCACCCTTTGAAAATCTGACCTCAGGCCTCAAGGGTATGATAGGGTATTACGGGCAGACTAGATGGACCAATTGTCTTCTGCTATCAGCTTCTATGTTTCTGTGCTATTTGGGCCCAGAAGATGTAGGCACAGGATAAGGGTTCTGCACAGTACGGTACAGATGTAGGGCTACTGTTCGTTTGATGATACAGATTGGTCAGGGGAGGCTAAGATTGATGTAGTGGAGTTGTCTCTGTATCACTGGTGGAGGGCCCCTTAAAAGGCCAACTTAGCAGTGAGATCTTCTAGTTTCCAGTGGCTGACACATTAAAAGGTCCCTTTCTCCCACCCATGCACACTAACCTACTTTCCATGGGTAGACACACATATATGCAATATACTGTAATTACAAATTGTTAGAAATTAAATGTCTTGATGTTCTTCTAATTGTCTGTTCTAGCAACATTTATTTCTTTACTGTGCATCACTGTGAAATGTCTTGGTGCTGTACTATTCTTCTGTAACAAGAAATTGTTGTACTTCTCTGTCTTCTTCAGCATGCACCTTGTACCCTAGTTGCACCTGGTAATGAGCCACGGCTCAGTGTGCCTTTTCTGGTCACTGCTTATAAATAAATAAATAAATGTGCTCCTACCAACACACACATGAATGTATGGATCAATACAAGTACCCACTGACAAACCCATGTACACATGGACCCACACACCTGTCTCCTATCACAGAGATTTCCCCGTTCAATTAACAGAGATTTGCCCCTCTCAGTGGCATTACATTAAAGAGATAACACCAGTGGTTTTTATTAACAAAGCACTTGATTTTTGTTCTAAAACACAACATGTCTGACTTTAGCCAGAAGTATCACCTATAAATATGTGGTACTGCCCTGGGGGCATCCATGGCTCCTACATATGCTAACCTTTTATTTGGCTTATGGGAAGAGGAGGTTATCTATAAACCAGAAGCCACCCCATACATTAGAAATATGAGATGTTGGTTTTGTTATATTGACAATTGTATTTGCATTTGGGAGGCAGTACCATAGGAAGGGTGGGGTGGGTGGTGCTCCCACCCCGGGCGCATGCCTTCAAGGGGCGCACCCGGCGCAGTTTTCAAGTCAAGCTCTCATGTCTGATTCAGTGGCCTAGCTGTGCTATAGCTTTAAATGTTAAGTTTTTTTTATTTTTTTCCCTGTAATTACCAATTACTGTCAGCAGGGGCACATCCGTGGAAGGACCAGCAAGTGGGGGGGAGGTGTCACATGGTTGCGCTGTCTGCCCAGACAAAAAATCATGTGGTGGTGGTGGTAAATGTCCGTGGGCAGGCCAGCGCCACCCATACAGTATAAAAGGAACGGGCGGAGTCGCAGAGCACGTGGTTGTGAGAGGTGGTTTAGTTGGAGATAGATAAATTGAACAGAGAGAGCGAGTCTAGTAGAAAAACGGAAGAAAATGCAAAAGTGATAGAATATACACACAGAGTAGAGAGGACAGAAATAAAGTGAGGAGACTAGGAGAGATTGAGATTTGTGTAAGCGCAAGCAAAAGCATTCTTCCATTCGTTCCTGAATCCCTAGTGTTATCTACAGTCTCTGACTGCCTGACTGGAGTGGACTATTAGGACTACTGTGCTGATTGCTGAATGATGACTGACTGACTCACTCAGACTAGTGAACATTTCCATGATCCACGTCGGGTGGGGGGGTGATTGAAAATCATTGGGTGGGCCTGGCTGCCTGGTTTAAATGAAATCTGTGGTGAATTTATGATCCATTTCGGTCTCTGTGTACTTGCTGTGTGATGATGTGACTTTCTCAGGCATCTCCTCACCCATCCCTCCCTTGGCTTGCACTGAGACTCCCGGGCTGGGACCTCAACCAGTCTGCCCCTCTGCGGCTCTGAGTCCATTCTGTTTCCACAAGTTCACGCATGCTCCAGCTCCACTATCACACCCAGCCCCAGCCGTGAGAGAGGGGACCGCCTAGATCTTGTGTATCTGGTGGACTGGAACTTGGCCTGCAGTGCTGGCAGGCCCACCTGACTCAGCTGGCTCTTTTGTGCTTTCTGTGCTGCTGACTGACTAGGCCACTGCTCCATCATGGCTCTCACTCCCGGGCCAGGCCGCCAAACCATGTTGCTCCCTAATAGTTCAGGTGGGTGGCTGGTGCCCGGCAGCGACGGGCCATCCCATTCACTCATTGTATTCCTAACGGAACTTTACACTGCATTCTATTTTACTGATGATCAGTAAAATAAAATGCACTAGTGAAGCTGTGAAACTGATGACAAACGCATCATTTGCCATGGGAAGTTTTTTTTATTTTTTATGATATAGCTAGCCAGTCAGCCAGATGGTTAAGTTGTGTGAAGTGTGCAGCCAATCCAGCTTGACTAGTGGTCTTTGAGGATCATTCTTGCAACACTGCGGCTTCAGCTAAAATAATATTCCCATTCCCTAATCCTTACCTAAGACTGTACACAGAGTAGCAGTCTGTCAAAATCTTGAGGCAGGCGCAGGTGGCAGTGAAATTATGTGTACAGGGCAAAGGGCCAGGCCTGGTGCCACCTGCTGAACTAATGGGACAATAAAATCACACTGGTAAATCAGTTATTGGCTGTACCTGTACTGTGCAGCAGTTTACACTGTGGGGAGGTAAATAATAACAGTCAGTTTCATTTTCACAGGACATTTGTTTTAATTCACATAACTGATCTCAGTTCTCCCCAACCAGAACACCATCACCAAGCACTCCACATAACCCACTGGCAGTCTAGTGGTACCCCCGCCCACCCATAGCCTATCGCAATATATGCTTAACACAGCCCTGGCAGTCTAGTGGTACACCTCCCGTAAAGCCATCCACTAGTAAACCCTAGAGAATAATATCCCTGGTGGTCAGTGGCACCTCCCACCACACAGGACCCCACCCACCCAACTCCCCCGTCATCGGTGGGCAGCAACAAACCCATCTGTATACCCGGCTGCCCTCCGAATGGCAGCTACAGAATCAGCTGTAAGCCCATTGGTCCACACTGTGGACCAATTGCCTGCAGTGCATACTGTAATAGTCAGTCACAAATATGTGTATGAATGACGTCATTCGGTTGGCAGTCGGGCGGTATGCAGGTGGGTTTGTTGCTCCCCGCCGATGACGGGGATGAGCTGGGTGGGTGGGGTTCCCGTGTGTGTGGGGGGGTGGGGGGTGCCACTGGACCACCAGGGACACTTTACATTTATATTTATTGGCACTTGCCACTATGGGGAAGGGGTAGGTGCCACTAGACCGCCCCCTGGCAGCACCACTTGTGTGCAGGGTGCCGTGTGCATTTCACTGGCCAGCCCTGCACAACTCATGCAAATGGGGCCATAATGACATGCAAATGGCCCCATTTGTACCTTGCATATATATTATGGCCCCATACTCACCACAGAGCATGTAAACCTCGCAGAGCTTATGGGGGTCTTATGGCCCCCAGACCCCTGGCTCTTTTCCGGGGGAGGGCACAAAATTAGTCTCTTGCCCAGGGCACCAAAATGCCTTCCTATGGCTCTGTTGGGAGGGGACAAAGGAAAGTGCTCTGAAATTCATTAAATGGCTTAACGTGAATGAATTAAATCTGAGGTTTACAGCAACAGTAGATAAAACTCATGTTGATTTTCTTGACCTTACACTTACTAGGAATGTGGAGACAAACAGCATTACAACCAAGAGCTATAGAAAGGAGATATAATAAATGCACTTTTGAGACTCACAGTTCCCACTCTGAATCATTACGATAATCCATCCCATACATCCAGGTCCTCTGAATTAGGAGGAATTGTTCTGAGTTGTGTGATTTTGACATACATGATGCAGAATTAAAATAGAGATTCATTGAAAGGGGCTATAATGGGGAATTAATTGAAAAAAGCCTACCATGAAGTTAGACTGAAACACATGGAAAATGTCCTAATCCCTAAAAAAATCTGGTCCAGGTAAGTGCGTGGAGAGTGGCCCAGTTATCTTCTCCACAGAACTGAATAACTTAGCAGAACAAATTGGCAACATCATTTGGAAAAGCTGGTCCATACTACTTAGTGATGAATGAGTGGGGGAATTGGTAGGCAGAACCCCAGGGTCATCTTTAAGAAAAGCCTGAGCCTCAGAGATAGACTTGTCCAGAGTTAATTCGCTGCACCAACAGTGAATCAAACCTGTTGGCCCCCACAGAGACCAATGGGACACTGTAACTGTAATAACTGTAATATTTTCCAGTTCTCACACCAGGCCAAAACATGTTTATCCCAGAACTAATAAAGAGATACAGATCAGAGATTTCATCTCTTGTAAAACCAGTTTCATGGTATACATTCTCTGGTACTCTTGTAATCCATGTTATGTGGGGAGGACAATATGTATTCTTAGTGAATAGATGCAAAAGTACATACAATTAATTATTAATAGGAGATAAGATACTCTTGTGGGCTGGCACTTCAGTGAAGCATATAATGGAGATCAAAAGTACTTGAAATTTATGTATTGGAAGCAGTCACATCTCCTAAAGGGCTCAATTTTCAAAAGTCCTGAAAATGTCACAAGCCCCTGGTGTGCTGGACATATGATGTAGGGTGCTTGTGGCATTCTCTTGGTGCCTATTGTGATTTTCCATCCTGTGCATCAAAGTCGCAAGTTAGACCAGCTTCCCATGGTCTAACTTGCATCATTTGGTGGACCATTTTTGTGGGGTTTGCGCCACATATTTGGCCTAAGTTGCTATAAGGTGTGGAAACTGTTGCAAATGTGCCCAATGTACTACAATTGTGTGCAGTTGCATTAAAGGTATTTGGCACAATTGCACTGAACAATGGGCCTGATGTAAGACTTGATGCAAGCCCTGCATCAATCTTTGAAAATCAGGCTCATAGACTCCAGACAATCAGCCCAAGCAACCTAAATGAATACTGGGACCTAAAATCATTTTTGACAGAGAATTAAATGGTGAGGCATTATGCTTCCCTGTCCTCTGCATCTCCTAAAAAGACCCTCCATCAAATTAAATACTTCTGAATGGTTATCTCTCAGGAAAGCTTTTGAGAACCTACATTTTCCTTTTGAACCTTGGCAACCCCCTCAAAAAAAATAAAATAACAAGGTGTTTCATTAGCACTTTCAAATAATGCTTTCTAAGTAAGTTGTATATATGTGTATTTGATTTCTGTTTTTCTATGTTTCAGATGTTGGAATCTCTAACATCTCTTGCCACATTCTGTATCATTTGTTGCTGGACTGGGCAGTTCCTGTGGATCCCTAAGGATTTGTCTGGGACAAATAGGAAGATGGGTAACCATGGAATGGATTGGAGAACTAGCTGGGGATATATTGCAAGAACTCTATTTAGCATATTATTGCTATTAAAATGACTTGAAAGTTTATGCAGTGAAATGTTAGGTATTTAGTTAAAGCAAATATTTGAATTGTTGCTCTATTTTTGTATGGTTCTATGTGATTTAAAATACTATGAATCCTGCAACTGTTTTTTTATGAGTAAACATATGTACCTTTTGGATTGGTGGATACCTTGGTGATGTCACTATACTGTGGCTATATAATAGCCGTCAATCCCAGCTGTTCCACCCACTGACAAAGCCTGGTAAGACAAAGCACTGTGGTTTCTTACTCTCGTGGTGATTGTCATATCTATCTGCACCTTATTGTTGTAATTAAGTTTTGCAATGTCTACAAATTGAATTGAAGTACCTGGCAGCACACTGCATTGTGTGTGGACCATTTTTCATCATTTTACACTGAAGTGAAGCTGACCTTGTTCATACAGAATGTGGGGTAATGAGGGTAGAAGGAGGAGGTCAGGAGCACAAAGCATGGGCAATATAACAGAGGGACAGGGTGACAGCAAGTTGACAAATCTATGGGACCTGATAGATTGCATCCTAGGATGTTCAAGGAGACTGTAGAGGAAATAGTGACTCCTCTTGCAGACTCCTCTTGCAGACATACTTAACCACTCACTGACCAAAGGAGTGGTCCCTAGGGACTTGAAGATAGCAGACATGGTCCTTTTACCCTAAAGTTTGAAGCAAAGATGAGTTAGGACACTATAGACCAGTCCGCCTTACTTCTATATTTGGGGAGGTGATGGAGTTCAGAATAAGAGAGGAACTAGAGGAATTCCTAAAAGATAATGGGCTATTGGACACAAGGCAGCATGGGTTCATGAGAAGACGGTCTTACTAGATAAATCTTATTGACTTCTTTCACTAGGCAACCAGAGAAGCTGGCAAAGGCCAGGCAGTCAATATGATATACTTAGATTTAAGTAAGGTCTTTAACTCGTTCCCCATGTGAGACTAGTCAAGAAGCTAAGGGAACTGGTGGTGGAGGAAAAGTTGGTGATGAGTAGAAAGTTGGCTGAGACGCAAAACTCAAAGAATAGTAGTACATGGGGTTTTCAGAGGTAAGGTAAGTTATGAGTAGAATACTGCAGGGATCCGTGCTGGTCTCTGTCCTTTTCAATGTGTTCATATGTGACATAGAAGGCATAGAGGGCAAGGTCTGTCTTTTTGTAAAGGAAGCAAAGATTTGTGCAAGGGTTGACAGAGATGGTGGGTTAAGGAAGCTTAGAGAGGATCTGGGTAGGCTGGAGAACTGGTCAGCTGGTCAAAGATTTTGCAGCTGTTCTTCAACATTAAGGAATGCAAAGTAATATACATTGGGAAAAAGAACCCATGGATGCAATATAAAATGTGGGGGTGATACTGGAATGCACGATGGAGGAAAAGGACCAGGAGGTTATATCTGTGAAGAAACAAACCAGGCAGCTGGTCTGACTCCCTTTATTGTCCGGCCTCCTGCTTCTACATACATAAAGATTCCTACATAGTCAAAAGTTCCTATCATTACAGAAACTGAATACTTTCCACTAAGTAGGACTTCTATCAGAAGACTTGAAATCCACAGCACAGTGGAACAGAGCTGTAGGTAAAGTGAACACAGTGTTGGGATGCAAGGGAAGAAGGTTCAACAAATGAAGCTAGCAAGCAGTCTTCCCACTGTGCAGGTCCTTGGTGTGACCCACTTGGGGAATAATAATGCCCCCCCCCAAAAAAAAACAAGCTATTCATCAACAAACATAAAAAAAGAAATGAAAATATGTTACATGTTGGGTATTACAGTGCCTGTGACAAGTTTTTCTTTAATTGATACTGACTCTGTGTGCTGTGTGTTCTCAGTGGCACGCCTAATCAGACTGAGCTTGTTGATGATGGCGGGAAAACAAAAAAAAAAGATGGCTCACCTAAGTGCTGACTACTGGTTTAGGGACCCCACTTAGGTGTGTCACTTAAATGTGGAGTTTCAATAAATTCTTCCTCTACTAAGTTCTGGTGTGTGTACTGCCTCCTTACATTTTTCTGTAGACAGCCCAGGTGTGCCAGCTGCACTTTGTTGGTTAGCATGTGCTGTCATTTGTTCTTATGACTTGATGGTGATGACAATGTGCTATAGTAGTGTAGTAGGTGTCATCAGGAGGAGTTACACCGCCACACCGCTACTGCTGGTAGTGGTGAGCTGGACTATGGTGCCAGGCTGTGGAGTGAGAGTTGTGATAGACAGAGTTCACTCTGAGGAAGGGAGGGTTACCAGCAGGGTGCCACAGGGATCAGTACTGGGACCAGTCCTCTTTCATGTCTTTATTAGTGACACTGTAGAGGGTCTGGAAGGGAAGGTGTGCCTTTTTGTGAATAACACTAAAATCTACAATAGGTAGACACTCCAGGGTGGTGGAAACAATAGAGATCTAAAAAAGCTGTATTAGTGGTCAAGGAAGTGGCAGCTGAGTTTCAATGTGAAGAAATGTACAATCACACACTTGGGGCACAGAAACCCAGGTGTGGAGTACAAAATGAGGGGGGAAAGTACTGATGACCACCAAAGAGGAAAGAGACCTGGGGTAATCATATCTTATGACCTAAAGATGGCCAGATAGTGTGACAAACCAGTGTGGAGAGCTAGTGGGATGCTAGGGTGCATGGAGAGGGCTATCACCAGAAGAAAAAGAGAGGTGGTGTTACCATTGTATAGATCACAGGTGTGACCTCACCTAGGGTACTGTGTCCAGTTCTGGAGACCACATCTATTGAAGGACATAGACAGAGTGGAGGCGGTCCAGAGGAGGGCAACTAAAATGGTGCAGGGCCTGCATCAAAATGTCTTTGAGGAGAAACTAAAGGATCTCAATATGTACATCCCGGAGGAAAGAAGGGGGGTATGATAGAGACTTTCAAATACATCACAGGTATAAATAAGGTTCAATGAGGAAGCATTTTTCAGAAAAAGAGATGCTCAAGAACAAGCAGACATGCAATGAAGCTGAAAGGGGTAGACTCAGGGGAGATGTGAGGAAGTACTTCTTCGCAGAAAGAGTGGTGGATACCTGGAACAGCCTCCCAGTGAAGGCAGTGGGGGCTAAAATAGTAACAGGATTCAAGATGATATGGGATAGACATAAGGGAACCTTAGTGTTAAGGAAGGGGGGTAGATGCAGGTGATTAAGTAGGATCTGAGGCATTACAGTAGATAGGGTTAATGGGCAGGTTAGGTGGGCCAAGTGGTCCTTATCTGCTGTCAAATTCTGTGTTTCTATGTTATGTTTCAGTTGGAGGATTATGGAGAGACCTGCCACTAGGAGATGTAGAAGTAGAAATAGCAGTAAATGTAATTTGACAGACATGTGAATAATTGAATGAATTGTTAAAATTAATCCTTGGTAAGTTACGTTCAAGAAAGGCTAAATATGCAAGATCCTCAGGCTCTAGCCTTGATGTAAAGTCTGGAGAAGAGGAGGATAAGGGGCTGAATTTGTGGCATAGTAGCATAACTGCCACTCTTGATGCCAGTAAACTGTTTTTTGGCCCTGAGCCACCCAGACAGAAGAGATTGATAGGTTGAAAGAGCCTCCAGGTGATCCATCAGTTCCTCAACCACCACCTTCTCAATAACCTTCCCTAAAAAAAGGAAGATTAGAGACCAGCCTGTAATTTGTTTGAACATCAGGGTCCAAAGATGGCTTTTTTAGAAGGGGCCTGACCACTGCTTTATTTGGGGATCAAAGGAAAGACACCCTCTATTAAGGACCCATTCACGATCTCAGAAAAAACTGTACTTAAGAACTCAGTGCGGCTGATAATCAGCCATGGTGGACCTGGGTCCAGTTCACACTTGGTTGGACACAAACTGGAAATCACCTGGAGGACCTCAGCCTCAGATACTAGTCGAAACTCATCCCAGACAGGCAGATTTGTGCCACCATAGGTGTGACCCACCCCCCAGTCCAAGCCTGGTAGCTAGAAGAAATACCCAATCTAGTGGCTGACACCTTGTCAGGAAAAAAAATGCCCAAATTCCTCACACATTTCTGCAGAAGTAGCTCCTGCAGACTGTAGGCAGGAAGGTTTCAACCATCTGTCCACAGTACGAAAGGGCTGGACTGGGTGATTCTTCATTGCAGCAATTGACCATGACAAGAATTCTGTCTTTTTCAGGTTGTTTACCTGTTGACATGCAGCATAATGAATTCTCAACACCAGTCTGTCTTCCATAGATCCAGATCTTCTCCAGGAATGCTCCAACTTACTCCTCTTTGTCTTCAACCCCACAGCTCAGCACATTACCACAGTGAACCACGGCAGGAGGTCAAGGGGTGAGCATGGAAAGGTGCCATTGAGTTTGTAAGTGCCATATTATAACACTCTGTGACTGCCTCTGAAAATTGTGCACAGGCTAGCAGCATACCCTAGAAATCCAGTGCCTCCTGGAGTCTATGAGGCTCCAATTTATATTTAGGGCAGCACTAGATAATCTATACAATGGTGGGGTATAAGAAGACTAACAAACTTTGGGGATCTCTTTCAGAAGTTCAATCTGGGTCCACAGGAAGCTTTCCACTGCAGGTAGGTACACCCTTTTTTACAAACAAGGGGGAGGATATCAATAAGATGTCAAGGGAAAGAAACAAGCTGGAAGATTCCTTCTGTACTGTGGTGATCCTAAAAGGCAAATTTCACTACATGTCAGAAATGTATTAAACCCTAGGAGATGGAGACACCCACCCAATGGAACAATTCAATATAAAATAGGAACAGGAGGGAAGCATGGAATGCCAAGAAAAGTGGTGACAGTTGAGGTTCGAAGGGGGCTGGAAAGTACCCTCCTGATCAATCCTATGAGAGTTTGCTTGGCAGGTACTGGTGCATTTTTTATACCCCATCCAAGATCAAACATTTTGGCAGCACACACTCAGATGACTGCTAACAGAACTGCTGGGGGGGTACACACATGCATATTTTTTTGGACATGTCCTACAGTTTCTAAGTTTTGGGAACAGGTACATAAGGGTGTCTCCAGGTTCTGGAAACAGAATAGCCCATCATACTATAAGATATGATTTTTGGTGCCCCAGCATTCATCCTAAAATGAGGATGCTCATTTATTATGTTGGCAGTATAACATAGAAACACAGAAAGTGTGCCAGCAGAAGGAGACCCTGGGTCCATTAAGTCTGACCAAAGATTTGCCTGGAGCCTAGGGATGCTCCAGGCACCTATTCCTCATTAGGGTGCCTTGGCTTTGTACTCAGTAGTGCTTGCCGACTGTGCCCATAACTTATCCCACTTGTGCTTGAAACTTGCCACCATGTTGGCGCTAACCACTTCAGGGGGCAGTTTGTTCCATGGCTCCACCACCCTCTCTATGAAAAAATATTTCCTGATGTCCCTTTTGAAGGCCCCTCCCTTCACTTTCCAGTTGTGACTTCATGTAGGGGAATTTGTGCCCTAATGAACAGTTTCTTGTATGACATTGTGTTCATGCCCTTAAGGAACTTAAATGTCTCAGTCATGTCTCCTCTCTCTCTACGTGTCTCCAGTGAATGCATCCCCAATATCCTGAACCTCTCCTCATAGGAGAACCCTTGCATGCCATGAATCATCTTTGTTACTCTCCTTTGGATTATCTCCAAACTATCCACCTCCTTCCTAAAATGCAGTCTCCAGAACTGGATGCAATACTCAAGATGCAGCCTCACTAAGGATCGATAAAGAGGAAGTATCACCTCCCTGTGTCAGCTATCTATGCCTCTCCCTACAAAGACCAACATTCTATTTGCTTTACTATAGGCCTTATTGCACTGACTCTGCTGCTTGAGTTCAGCATGAATGATAACCCCTAGGTCCCTTTCCTCTGTGGAAAAGGTCAGCTTGAACTCATTGACGTAGTATCCCATTCTGGGGTTTTCCCTTCCCAGGAGCATCACTTTGCACTTCTTCTTCTTACTGAACTTTTGTTGCCATTCTTGTGTCTATTTTTCCAGTGTCCTGAGGTCCTCGATCATTTCCCTGACTCCCTCAATGCTGTCCACCCTGCCACTGAGCTTGGTGTCATCTGTGAATAGGGCAAGATATTCATATGAATTTCTCAGCTTATGTATTTATATAAGGATACTCTGAATGAAGACTACTGATTTTCAAAGACTGTTGTTTCTCCTTTGGGAAAAGTGACTTTCCTTTTGAGTAATGGTTAACATCAAAAATTACTCTTGACTGACTGTTGACTGAAGGCACATAATGCCAAGGTCCCATTTTTAAGTGCACTTTTAATTTTCTTCTTATTTGTGATCACAAAGGAGGATTACATCTCCAAGTCTGTGACCAGCCATATAGTAGAGGATTTCATGTGGGACATGAAACAACAGTCCAAAACCTGGGTGTGGGTCAAGAAACAGTTTGCAGATTTAGATCATGACAAGAAGCAAAAGGAAAAAAAAAGGTTATTGTGTGCAAGGTTCGTTTGTTGTACATGGCTTGCCAAGCATTCAAAACTAAAATGAAACATATGAAAGACAATTTGAGTAAAACGAAACCAACCTTGTCAGACAAAGATCAGACCACCCTGGCCCTTACCGACCAGTGGACTAATTTAACAGCTATCAACAAAACACTGACTTGCCACATAGATGACAAATATGATGAGACAGATAGGCTGCAATTAGAATTGTAATGTATAACCTGTGATAATTTCATTCTCAAGCAGCAGTCCATGGGCCTTAAAGGAGGAGCCATGCATGTGCAGCACAAGCAGTTACAAGTATTAGCTAAAGGGACCAAAACTGATCACTCTAAATGTTGCTAAAAGTATACGAGTTTGTAAGAGCCAGCTTTAAATGACGAAGCTTAGGTGTGTGAAGGAAAACACTGACATGCTGAGACCTGAAATGTTCAGTGCAGAAACGGACTTTCAGCATGCCAGCCCTGACCTTTAACTTTACTTTCCTATTTTGGCTGCAACCTTTCTTGTATGCCAAACTTTCTTCTGTGCTAACCTTTCTAATAGTTTATCTTTTTTTTCTCTGGTTTGATCACCCAGGGTAGATACTTTTTTATGCTCTGACTCTTCTCTTTCTGCTCCCCCCCCAACACACACCTCCACAACTAAGCATTTAGTCATATGGGCTGCTTTAGATTGGTTAGAATAAAAGAAAATCTTGTTGGCTTTGGTGGCGTGTTCTTCTGATAAAGTTACAAATTGTAAAATATGGTGTTGGGGGACTTAAACATGCTAGGAACAGACTGGGAGACTATGACATCCTCGGTGACCAGGGAACAGAGGTTGTTGGATGTCTTTCAAGATGCGTTCCTAACTCAGCAGGTGGGGGAACTGACCAGGGAGGTGCGGGTACTGGATGTGGTCCTGGCAGACAGTGACCAGATTGGGGGTCTGGAGGTAAGGGACCCATTGGCAGGGAGTGACCATGCCATGGTCTGGTTCTGCCTGGACCTAGGAGGGGTAGAAGGCTGCACAAAGATGGAGGTAACTGACTTCAGGGGGGTGGATTTTAAGGAAATGGGAAGGATCCTTAAGGAGCATTTGGATGGGATTGGGTCAGACATGGATCCTGATAGTAGGTGGGAAATCATCAGGAGAGGGGTGCAGGATGCTACCAGCACCTGTGCAAGAGTAAGACGAAAATGCGGTAGGGCCCAAAAACCCTGCTGGTGGACCAGGGAGGTCCAGGAGGTGGTGCGGGGAAAGAAGGCAGCCTATAGGCAATTCAAGTGCTCAAGGAGTGAAAGGGATCGAGGGGGGTATGAGCTGATGGCTAGAAGGGCCACTAGGGCAGTGAGGGTGGCTAAGGCAAGGAAGGAGCAGAACCTGGCCAGGGAAATTAGGAGAGGGAACAAGGGGTTCTTTAGATACATTGGGAAAAACAAATGGTGAAGGGGCAGATTAGCAGGATTAAAACAGGAGAGAGATGGGCACAAGACCTGGGTGAGCAGGCTGAGGTACTAAATGAGTACTTCACCTCAGTTTTCACTAAGGAAAATGGGGGTGCTGCATCATACATGGGAGGAGACGGTGATACTGAGGAGGGGGGGTCCTTACCGATCGGCGGGTCTGGGGAGAGGGGGAGGCATCACTGGCAGAAGAGGGGAAGGCTAAGCAGGGAGAAGAGTTAGCAGAAGTGGAAATCATGGCATAGAGAGTGAGGGAAGCCCTCAGGTCCCTTAAGACGGAGAAAGCACCGGGGCTGGATAAATTACATCCCAGAGTGCTGAAGGAACTTGCGGATGTCCTGGCAAAACCCCTGGCGGAGCTTTTCACCATCTCACTGAGGACAGGGTGGGTGCCCCAGGACTGGAAGGTGGTGCATATAGTGCCTATCCACAAGGGGGGATCAAGGGAGGTGGCAGGGAACTACAGGCCTGTCAGCCTGACATCAGTGTAGGCAAGGTGATGGAGCTCATTGTCAAGGAGAGGCTGGGGGGGACCTGGAAAAGTCAGGGTGCCTGGATGATAGACAGCATGGATTCGTCCCGGGGCAATCGTGTCAGACAAATCTTATGGAGTTCTATGACTGGGCGACAAGTGCCTTGGACCTGGGTAGACCAGTGGACGTCCTCTTTCTAGACTTCAGCAAGGCATTTGACTCTGTTCCTCACGTGGGCTTGTTGGATAAGCTGGGAGAAATGGGGGTGGGGAATCAGATGATCAGATGGATAGGCAATTGGCTCCAGGACTGGACCCAGAGGGTCGTAGTTGGCGGGATAGTCTCATCCCCAAGGAGGGTCATTAGTGAGGTTCCACAGGGATCAGTCCTTGGGCCCCTCCTGTTCAACGCCTACATCTCTGACATAAGGACAGGTATCAGGAGTGAGATGAGTCTCTTTGCAGATGACTCAAAACTGGGGGCAGTGGTGGATGGGGAGGAGGGGAGGGTGGCCCTGCAGGGGGATCTGGAGGCTCTGGAAAGATGGTCTAGAAAGTGGAAGCTGAAGTTCAATGCAGGGAAATGCAAGGTACTGCACCTGGGAGCCAGAAACTCAGGCCAAGTTTACACCTTGGGGAGGGAATGCTATAAATCTCGATGGCTGAGAGGGCCCTGGAGGTGGTGGTGAATGTCAAGATGAACAACTCAGAGACTTGTAGGAGGGCAGCAGCCAAGGCCAACAGGATGCTGGGATGCATCGCTAGGTGGATCACCTCCAGCAGGAAGGAAGCAATACTCCCTCTGTATAACTGCTTGGTGAGGCCGCATCTCGAGTACTGCGTGCAGTTTTGGAGGCCACACTTAAAGAGGGACATTAAACTCCTGGAGAGGGTCCAGAGGAGGGCAACCAAAATGATTTGGGGCTTGGGGGATAGGACCTATGAGGAGAGGCTCAAGAGCTAAATATGTACATTGGAAGAGAGAAGGGACCGGGGGACATGATAGAGGTCTTCAGGTACATGAGGGGATAAATAGGGAGGAACAGTCAGGGTGCTTGAAGGAAGGAGGAGGGGCCACTAGAGGGCATGGGTGGAAGCTGGAGGAGGAAGATTCAAGGGAGAAAGGAGGAGGTGCTACTTCACTGAGAGGGTGGTGGAGCCATGGAATGCACTGCCTAGGGGCTGGTGGAGGCAGAGATGGTGGAGGGGTTCAAGAGGGGTGGGACAGGTACAGGAGAAGGGTTCTGGAAGCAAAATCCAATGCAGCGAGAATATCCAGAACTGGTAAGGGAGAAGCCAGAGAAGGCAAGGGGGGCAGCAAGGTCAGCTCCCAGGGTGTGGGCTGACCAAACGAGCAGACGCGAAAGACCGTTAGGCCTATTCTGCTGGCATTTTAGTATGTTAGTAGCTGTAATAAAAGGTACATACGCAAATGCTATCACACTGTTTTCTGACCCTGAAAAGTAAAAAAAAATATAATAAAATCAAACACTGAAGGTGAACCACCATAAACCATGTTTATTTTTCATGAAGAGAAATGAAGGTGTCAGAAAGCTGGGTGCAGTTTGGGGGATAAAAAATATTTCAACCACATGTTTTACAAACTGCATTACGATGCCTTTTGATTCATATTGCTGGTTTCTACTTTATTTTCTTGATACTAAATTAAATGTTTCCTTAAGCACAAACTGCACATTTGCTATGTTTACGAAACTTATTATGTTGAGAAAATTATTTTATAGATTACTCTGGGCTCAGGCTGGCTGAAATCTGTGGACTTTATAGAGCTCTGTCATGAGGAAGTCTGGAAACAACAAAGGTAGGACTCTCTTTATTTTCTTTTTACCTTATGTTGTAACTGTATAAAAGCAGCTATATAACAAATATTTGTCAGTGCTGAATATTCGCCAGTGGTAGTGCTGATTGGTTCCATGTGACATGAGCGATTGAAGACCTGGTGGTAGTATACTGCATTGTCAAAACAGCAACTACACATATATTGCTCAGTAAAAAACACTGAGCAGTAATAACATGGAATGAAAACAGTAAATTACTTTTTTTCTGTGGGGGGCTACGTCCCCAACCCCCCCAATAAAATAACATCCTCTAGGGGTGCAACTCTGGGACAGGGTGAAAACTCAGGCGGGGGGAATCATGGACCACACAAATGTAAAGACAAGAAAAAAAATAAACAAGCCTAATCTGGGACTGGGAATAGAACCCCAGTCTACAGCTGCTTCATTGTCCTCAAGCCCCAATGGCTCTACACCCTGAGCCACGGCAGCTATTAAGTGGGCCCCCTTTCAGCAGAGCTCTTACCCTCTGCAGCAGTGCTTTCCAAGAAACAGCTACAGGGTCACCGTTACTGCTCCACACTATCTTTGTCATGTGGCATTGTATACCCTGTAGCTGTTCTTCCACATGCTGTTGCTGTTGCATGGTTTTGCCTGCAGCATTGTGTATACGACATATTGACCCAGTACCACACATTTTAACTATATACAGTATTTACCCAGAACAGGGCAGATGAGATGCAGTGTCTCATTTTTAGTGGTATCCTGCTTTTACACATTGTTAGTTGTAATTACCAGCGATAGGGAAGATGAGAGGCAATATCTAGTTTTAAGTGTGCTCCCACATTTAGATCCCAATATACAAGTCTTTTTTGTGACCTGACATTATGATCACACACCCCTGAGAAGACTCGCGAGGAGTCAAGGGGCTAGGGTGACTAGTTGGTGTGCACTGTTGATGTTTAACTCTTAGAGCAAACACTTCGAATAAATTAAGTTCCCTTTGGACTTCAGTGCTCAGAGTGTTGTTTGTGACCACGAGTGCTTTCTAAAGTTGTTGCCTCCATTATGATCAAGGCAGGCAGGATTTTTAAAATCCCATAAGAAAGGTAATTTTGCTGTGCGACTATGGAAACATGATTTGGAGAGGATTTAAAAAACGACACCTGTCTGTTCAGGAGGTGGGGTAACATAAAGGATATACTGAACATTAGGGGCCAAAATCTGCAAAAATAAAGTTATGAGTAAATGTTGGAACATGTACATGTTTCCTCATAAATTCATCATTTTTTTACATTTTTACCCCAAACTTTTAATATAATGTTTTTATGACCACGCCTTCTAAGCATGACAGGTGTCATTTATAAAACAGTGGCTGAAACATAATTTTGTGCAACAAGTGTGAAAACACATTTTGGCCAGGATTTGAAAAATGATAGCTGTTACATTCATGAGGTGTTGTGAAAAATAGGTGGAGATTTGCTCATTGTTCATGAGGTGAGTCCCAAAAAAGGCATGTTGAAAATCTGGGAGAAAATATTAAAAAATGACCATGTTATAATGACAAGTTCAAAACCCACTGATATACATTGAACCACATACCTGAGTTCCTCAGTTCATGGTCCAACGTTGAAAAGAGAAGATGTATTTCTGGTTCAGAGAGGATTATGGCATTGGACATCCAGTAGGTAAGAAAGGGCTTGGGGGTCGTAGGATGGTGGGTGCTGAGTGGGATGGTCAGGTGGTGGGACAGTATCGGCGGTAACAAATATCGATGGACAGTGTGTTTTTTTTACAGGGTTAGTTTACATTTAAAAAACTATGAGGGATGGTTTTATTTGTCCTTGGTACTGACACTGGGAACTGGGCACACCAGTGTTGGTGTTATGTTTGGTGGCATTGGGGGTGGACTCCCCAGTGTACCACAATCAAAATGGGAAGGGTGGATGGTAGTAGCCCGCAGTGTGGACTGGGCACCTCTGTGCTGAAATTTTAATACAGAAGGGACAGGAAACACTGAGGGAGGGAGGGATTTCGATATGTTTGCCAACACCAGGGGTGGGCTCCTCTGTGTCGCACAATGAAAGGGCAAGGTGGGGGGTTGAATTTCCCTCAGTGGCGTTGTAGCCAGAAGTGGGGATGATGTTTTGGGAGGGAGATACCACAGCAGGCTGATCATAACAGATCAGCTGTGCTAGCTGGGCAGTCTTATGTAGATCAAAGGAAAGAGCCACACTATGATTGGGTCAGCACTCTCTTTTGAACTACACAAAGTTTCCACCCAGCAAGCTAGAACAGTGTCATGATCAGCCTGACTGGTGACTGGTGTGACACTGATGAGCCCCTTGCAAACTGCCCTGCATTGAAATGACAGTGTCATCCCTCTCAAAACTCACTCTCATAACAAAATATTTGCTGCATGTGTGCATGGTGAATGTAAAAAAGATTGGAAGCCCTGAAGCCCAGATAGTATCATAAATAGGGAAGTTAAAGAAAAATAGGCACATTGTTGGCTAGTTGAAACAGCTTAGTGTAGATAAAATACTGTAACATACGCTTCTAAACAAGCAGGAAGAATCATTCAACTTGTTGTCAAGGGCACTGCTTTAGAGTAAAATACTTGCATTTTGAATTTTCAATTACTGTAAATAATGGCTGAGTACAGTATAGCAGAAATATGTTCTGCCAATGTGAAACTGGTATTATTTTCTTTTTAGCTGGCTGCAAAACCATTTTTTAAAGAACAAAAGAGGCTTGATTTGAAATAAACTGTTTACCAAAGGTTAAAACCAATTGTGCCCTATGTAAAATAATTTACGTCCAGATGACATGCTATCGTTACAGCATAAATATTTGTTTTTAATCTCTAAAGTTTTTGTCTGTTTGACCAATTGGCTAGGTCTGAGCTGAAGTAAACAGTGTTCCTTTGCTCCCTAAGCTAGTCTGAAAGTGTTTCATATTATTAAATTCTCTGGGTCTGTGGAATTCAGTTCTTCTTATGAACTGTTCATTTAGGCACTAATTATAATGTTTATCATCATTAATTAAAAATAGATTAATAGAAAAGAGTAAAAGTGATCAGAACAGATAAATAACATTTTCTGGTCATATCTGTTTATAACTTTTGATACAACTACTGTACATCTCACTTGATAGGTTAGTAAACGTGACTTGCCAGTGTCGTTTATCTTCTTCACTACCTGTGCTCTACACTGTCAGTCCCCAAATGATCTCTCTCTCTCTCTCTCTCTCTCTCTCTCGCTCTCTCCTTTCCCCTTCTTATCTGAAGACTTTTTTTCCCTCCTGTCTCCTCCCAGGAAGTTTTCCTTGTCTTCATGTCTCTTAACCCTTCCAAATAGAGCCCTGATGGCTTGGATCCTAAACTTCTTCATATATCCAGTCCTGCTATCATCCACCTGCTCACTCACCTTCTGAAACTATCTTTCTCCCTCTGTGCAGTTCCCCATGCCTTAAAAATTGCCAGAGTACTGCATCCTCATGAGGGGAAGGGGTCTCTCCTCCCCGGGAAACTATAGGCCGATCTCACTTCTTCCCAACCTCCCTTGCTAAACTGCATGAGTCCCTAATTTACTTCAAACTTGCCAACTTTCTAAACTCCTCATCTTTCTTCTCTCCTTTCCAGTCTGGCTTTAAAAGAAATCACTCCACCATCTCTCACCTACAGTGTGTAACTGACTTCATCCTTACTGGGATAGATCAGGGACTTATCACTGCAGCCATATTCATTGATCTTGCAAAGGCATTTGACTCGGTATCCCACCCCCTCCTCCTGAACAAACTCACCTCAGCTGGCCTCTCTGCTGCTGCAGTAGAGTGGCTCCACTCATACCTTACTAACCATCAACACTCAATTCAGGTGGGTGGCATGTGGTCCCCCTCATACTGGCAGGTGTCCTCCAGTTCTCCATCCTGGGGCTCATACCATTTTCCATTTTTTTAATGATCTCCCCTCTGCCTGTGTCTTCTTACAGGTACACATGTATGATGATGATACAGTCATTTATTCATCAGGTCCTTCTGCATCTGTGGTTGAAGCCTCACTCCAGAGTGATTCCCACAATGTGCTACATTGCTTTCATGCCAACCAGCTCAAAGTCAACAGCAAAGAAACTGTGTCCATGACCTTTGGCACCAGCCAGAAATTAGCAAGCCTCTTGCTTTTCTGAGTCTTCTCCACACTGGATGGCACCCAACTGAAGGTTGTCCCTGCATTCCAATACCTTGGTATGTGATTTGCTAGAAAACTAGATGTCTCAGTCCACAATGCTGCCATACACTCCGAACTTTGCCCCAAGTTTGGCATCCTATACCGTAATAAGGACTGCCTCCCCACCAAAGTCCGCCAGGACCTGCTAACCAAAATGGTCCTCCTTATCTTTGACTATGCAGATGTGGTCTATAGATCAGCCTCTCCATCTTCTCTTGCCAGACTGGATATGCTCTGCAATGCTTTCTGTTGCTTTGCCTCCAACTCTCTTCTCTGCACCAACCATTGTTCCCTCTAGCCCTCCCTTTCCATCTCCCCCTACCCTTATTACACTAGTCACACTGCTTCACCTTCATTGCCAAATAATGGGTTTGGTTCCTTTCCCTCCTACCTATCTTTTCTACTCTCTCCTCCCCCCTTCTTTTACTGTCTGTGCTCAAAGGACACCCACACCTTCTGTATTCTTCACACCCACTCACACACTGGTCAAGCTACTTTCTCCTACCAGCTCCCCTCCCTTTGTAACCTGCTGCCTTTTCCTCTTCATCTAGCCTCTTCCCTTCTAGCACTAAAATGCATTCTAAGGCTCACTCCTCCCCCTCCATGTAGATATTGCCCCCCCTCCTGACTCCTCTGTTCCCTTTCCCTCCACTGCGTCCAATTCCCATCTTGGCAAAGACTTGTTTCCTGGCATTGCTATACTCCATCTCAGTGGCAGTCCTCAAGACAATCGTACATTTCTCTCCCAGTTAACCTCTATAAACACAAAATGCTCTCAGGCAACCAGCCTTGTAGTACCTTCCCTATACCTTTAGCCTCCCACAGGCCCAGCCAGAAACTATTAACCTGCATCCACCATGGAAGAAGACTGTCTAGATAAGCTTAACACTCATCCTCCACCTTCATGCTTATATTGGTACTTAGGCATCTGCATACCAGGGCCTAAAGTAAATATAGTTGGTTCCCCATTCCTATTCATTACCCGTTTAATTCCCTGGATATTTTCATTTATAATTACATGTTCTTCCATGGTATTTATGATTACAGTTTGCCCAATATAACACATACTATATATATATTTTATGGATTTCATTGCATCTCCTGTTAGTACAAGACCTCCTACATTTTTATATATTTTCTTAATAAAACCCATATTTAATTACCAATAGAGCAAATACTTGCTGATTTATACCCCAAAATAGACTCAGCAGCTTTCCAACCAAAAGTAACAGCATTTAAAAAAACACTATAAACTGCACAGCAAACATACAGTATGAATAAGTTAAGATATATTCAAATAAAATCATATGGTATTTTAAAAACAAAACTAAGAGTTATATACCAGCAGCACATGGGTCATGGTCAATGCTGTAAAATCGTGACAAAAGAAGCACAGCAGCAGTTTTAGCATTTCAGTGGATTAAAACAAAAAGATCCTTTTCTGTCTGGAGAAAAATCTCAACAAGACAGAAGCTGAGTGCTCCATTTAACACCTGAGTCCACCAGTTATATAAATTAACAGCTTACTGCAATCCAGTAAAGCAGTGCTTCTAACACTAACCTTACTTACATGTGTTTCAATATTGCATTTTAGTTACTAATTCAAAGACTAATTCAAGGCAAGGCAAAAATATTAAATTGTGCTCCAACCAGTTTCATTAATTCAGTAGGTGCCAGAGAATATGTGAGAAAGTTTCAAAAGGTTTTAAATAGTTTAAAACTCCTGTTGACCTGCCAAATTCAGATCAGAACTCACGTGGCGTCCCATAAAAAATGTATTAGATGAAGTTGGCAATTTTTCCACTTCAGCAACACAGCAGTTAGTGCAATGATTTTTATCTCACAAATTTTGTTTTTCCAATTGTTTAACCAGGTGAGATACACTAAGCTGAAAGCTTGTTTACAGGTGCAAACTGGGAGCACAGGAAGTTAAGTGACTTGCTGAAGGTTACACAGTATGGAAGGGGGGCTGTGGGATTCAAACCCAGGTCTCCACATTTGTAGCTCAGAGCCTTAAACCACTGTGCTATACTGCCTCCCTGGCTTCATTTCAGATCATTTAAGCATTTCAACATTTGGCTCTGTAACTACTGTAGGAGTCCAGTCACAGTAATTTCATTTTAATTCCAGTTCCACTGCCCGAGCAAAGAGGCAATGAAGTATCATGAAACAATGGGGACTTTTTACCAGTTTGCTCCAGTGTTTTAAAACACATAGTAGGCAGTCTGTTAAAATATATTGTAGGCAATTAACCTAACGTATACAGAACATCTCTTGGTTTTGCCAGGGTGTCATTTTCCTTCACCAGTGCTAACAAGGAACTTATTAAATTACCCTTCATGTAAATATTTGCCTCTTTTACAGATTTTATAGTTTATGAAAATGAAAGCCAAGCACTAAGTAATCCCCGTAGGGTCTTTTTACCACATATAGTCTCCTCACATAGTCTCCTCATCCCAGGAGCCCTTAATATACTTCAATGGTTCCACACAGACCTGAGGTGTTGTTGCAATCAATCCTTCTTCTCAAGTTCTGGGAGCAGCTGCACCTGCAAAACTAAGCAGAGAAAATGCTCTACTGAGTGCAATAACTTGGGGGTTAACCTGACCCAAGAAATAATAGTAGCCTATCCCCTGTGACAACATTGGCATACCTTTAGTAGGGCAAAATACGCCTATAATCCAGCTATCCTTTTCTCCGCTTGAGAATCCCAGATCCATTTGTAGTAGCAAAAACACCTTAAAGAGTCCTTCAAGATGAATACTTATAGAGCACACATCTGGTCCATCTATCTGACCACTCCATACGTGGTTTACATAAAATGCCAAAAAAATCTGGGTGAACAGAGCACAGCGCACGCTATATGAAGTGGAGTCCCAAGAGGTCTAGGAACGAATTGCCTTGACAACACTGCCTTCTCTAGTTTTTAGCATTCTAGCATTCTATTCACATTATATTTTCTTGAAATGCAGAGTGGTTTTGTCTGACCAAAAAAGAAGTAAAGGCAGCCTCAATAGATAAAAAAAACATGTTAGAGCTAAAAAAACACACAATCTAGACATAAAAAGGACTTACAATAATTCTAAAATCAATGAAGAGGGGGAGAGCCATTTGGAGCAGAGCAGCAGTGTGGCCATCTTGCTGCTCCACACCACCATCTGAATCTTTGAAAAACTTAATGCGTTTATGAGCATACGAACACACAAAATGCCAGTAGAAACAGGCCACATGGTCTATCGAGTCTGCTCGATTATGCAGCTTGCCCCTCAATCTACAGTTGCTCCACCCTTCCCTCCCCTTCTTACCATCAATCCCCCCTCACTCTGTCCCATACCTTCTTGAAACAGCCCACTGTCATACAGGAAACCACCTCCTCAGGTAGAGTGTTTTACTTGTCTACCAACCACTCTGTGAAATAATGCCTCCTGATTTCCCTTCTGAATTTCCTCCCCCCAGCCTAAGCTGATGCCCACTTGCATCCATCCCTCTTCTGATCCTGAATATCTCTCCTATATTAGCATTGTTTACCCCCTACAGGTACTTAAAGGTCTCACTCATATCCACCTGGAGGGACACCAGCCTATACTGGCAGGATGGTTTGCATCTGTCCAGAAAGGGAACAAGTCTTTTGAGCAATCGGTTTAAATGCTTCATTGGCAAGCTTTTAAACTAGTCAAGGGGGGGGGCACTGATAAGCAGCAGGAAATTCCCAGCCTCTCCCTACAAAACAGGGTACTAAATGAGAAAAAGACCGAGGTAGACAGGTCAGTGGGGGATGCTGCAAAAGAAGGTAAAGCCATCAAAAAATGGAGAGCAATGAGTACCAATGCCCATAGTATGAGTAACAAGCTTCCTGAATTAGTGGCCTTGATGGAGGAGGAACATCTGGATATCGTGGCAGTCACAGAAACATGGTACACACAAAACCATGACTGGGACATAAACATACCAGGATACACTATCTACAGGAGGGACAGGGAGGTTAAAAGAGGAGGAGGAGTAGCTCTTTACATAAGGGAAGGAATCAAGGCAACAGAACAAAAGAGAAAATAGGGAGGAGAAGAAGCACTGTGGGTAAATTTGGAGACCGGCAATGGCACCACAATCAGCACAGGGGTTGTATACAGACCCCCTTCTCAGGGGAAGGAAATGGACAAGGAACTGATAGAAAGAATACTTAGAATGGCAGAAAAAGGGGAGATATTGCTGATGGGTGATCTGAATATGCCAGATGTTAACTGGAGTGCAGTTGCAGCAGCCACTTCAAAGAGTGGGGTTATTCTAGATGCCCTACAAGGGGCATGCCTTAGACAACTAGTAATGGAGCCCACTTGAGAGGGAGCAATCTTAGACCTGGTTCTCTCAAATGGAGATGAAGAGAGGATCACAGATGTAGAAGTGGGTAGCCATCTGGGAACTAGCGACCATCGAACAGTATGGTTCACAATAAACACAGCAATAGAGTCAAGCTATACAAAGGCAAAAGTACTGGACTTTAGGAGGGCTGACTTTGCCAAAATGGGTGAGTGCCTAAGGAATGCACTAGCAAATGGGCAGGAAGGAGGGGTGGAAGAACAATGGGGAATAATAAAAACTGCCATCACAGAGGTAACAAGCCTTTGTGTGAAGCAAATTAACAAAATGAAACGATGTAAGAAACCACTATGATTCTCAAAGGAAGTGGCAGTGAAGGTTCAAGAGAAAAAGAAAGCATTCAGGAAGTACAAGGAAATGCAGAAGGAGCAGGACAGGGAACTGTATCAGATAAAGCAAAAGGAAGCTGGGAAGGCAGTCAGAACAGCAAAGGCCCAAACTGAGGAAAAGATAGCCAACTCTGTTAAGAAGGGGGATAAAACCTTCTATAGGTACATCAGGGAGCAAAGGAAGACCAAGGGAGGGCTAGTGAGGCTTAATAAAGAGGAGGGAAGGTAGGCAGAGGGTGACTGTGAAAAGGTAGAGATACTAAACAAATATCTTTGCTCAGTATTTACAAAGGAAGTGGGGGAGGTACCTAAAACAAACAGTAGAAACACTCTGGATACAGAAGTTGATACCAGCCCATTTACAGAAGAAAGGGTTCTGAAAGAACTCGTAAAACTGAAGGTGGACAAAGCAATGGGGCCTGATGGGATTCATCCCAGAATTTTAAAAGAACTAAGGGTAGAACTAATGACACCACTGACTACAATGTTTAACAAATCATGGGAGGATGGGGTGGTACCCGAGGACTGGAGAAGGGCAGATGTGATTCCCCTTCACAAAAGTGGGAGCAAGGCAGAAGCAGAAAACTGCAGACCTGTTAGTTTAACCTCAGTGGTAGGGAAAATGATGGAATCACTTCTGAAGGAAAGAATTGTTAAGTATCTAGAGGCCAGAGGGGCTCAGGACCCAAGGCAGCATGGATTCACAATGGGAAGGTCATGCCAGACAAATCTGATAGATTTCTTTGACTGGGTGACCAAAGTAGTAGATCAGGGGCGGCTGTGGACATGGCCTACCTAGACTTTAGCAAGGCATTTGACACAGTCCCACACAAAGATTAATATACAAGTTAGCCAGCCTGGGAGTGGGTCCCAAGATGACAGCTTGGGTAAAGATTGGCTGGAGAATAGGACACAGAGAGTAATAGTAAATGGAGTCCACTCTGAAGAAAGGGGGGTTACTAGTGGGGTACTGCAGGGTTCAGTATTAGGACCGGTCCTCTTCAATGTCTTTATAAGCGACATTGCAGAGGACTGGAAGGAAAAGTATGTCTCTTTGCAGATGACACAAAGATCTGCAACAGAGTTGATGCACAAGGTGGGGTGGAAAGGATGAGAAGGGACTTGGCAAGGTTAGAGGAATGGTCAAATGTATGGCAGCTTAGACTCAATGCTAAGAAGTGCAAGGTAATGCACCTGGGAAACAAAAACCCTGGGGAAGAGTACACAATGGGGGATGAGATACTAACAACAACAAAAATGGAAAGGGACCTGGGGTAGTCATATCAGATGACCTAAAGGTGGGCAAGCAATGTGAGAGGGCAGCAAGGAGGGCTGGGGGGATACTGGGATGCATAGGGAGGCATCACCAACAGAAAACAGGAAGTTATTATCCCTCTGTACAGACAGTTGGTGAGACCCCATTTGAGTACGTGCAGTTCTGGAGACCCAATCTCCACAAGGACATAGACAGGATAGAGGCTGTCCAGAGGAGGGCAACTAAAATGGTGCAGGGTCTGCACCAGAAGACATATGAAGAGAGACTTAAGGAGCTGAATATGTATAGCCTCAAGGAAAGGGGGAACATGATAGAAACTTTCAAGTATCTCAAGGGAATCAACAAAGTCCAAGAGGGTAGCATCTTTCAAAAAAAGAGGTGTGCAAGAACAAGGGGGCACAATCTGAAGATAGAAGGGGGTGGCTCAGAGGTAATTTAAGGAAGTATTTTTTCACAGAGAGGGTTGTGGATGCATGTAATGGCCTTCCAGAGGATGTTGTGGAGTCAAAAACAGTGGTGGAATTCAAGCATGCATGGGACAGTCATAAGGCAATTCTAGGGGTTGGGGGTAGGAAGAAGTAGGCTGCTGGTTAACTAGGATCTGCAGCTTATTCAGTAGGTAGGGAAATGGGCAGACTGGGTGGGCCAAGCAGTCCTTATCTGCCGTCAAAATCTATGTTTCTATGTTTCTATTTCTCCTCTCCTCCAGGGAATACATGTTAAGCATACTCATCCTTTCCTCATAAGATTTCCCCTCCAAACCCTGGATCATCTTAGTCTCCCTGCACTGCACCCCTTCCAACAATCTGATGTCCTTCTTCAGGAATGGGCACCAGTACTGCATGCAGTATTGTAGGTGTGGCCTGACCAGTGACCTGTTCAGGGGAAGGATCACCTCACTACTTCTAGAGGAGATCCCCCTTAATATACAGCCCAGCATCTTGTTGGCTTTCACTACCACCCTCCTGCACTGAGCTGAGTTGTTCATATTCCCTGTTATTATTACCCCAGGTCCTTTTTCTCTTCTGTTCACCCCAACTGTACCCCTTCAGCTGATAGCTCCTGCTCCTCCTCTGGTTCTTAGCTCCAAAGTGCAGTACTTTGCACTTCTTGGCATTGAACCCTAACTGTCATGTTTCTGACCATTCCTGTAGTTTAGTCAGGTCTCCCTGCAGTCCCCTCCACCCCTCAATGTCACCTACCACAGCTCCCATCTTGGTATTGTCTGCTAACAGACTGATTGTACTCTGGGTTCCATGTGAGATATCTATTGTGAATATCCCAAACATAACTGGTCCCAGTACCGACCCCTGTGGCACCCCCCTTGTAACTGCTGTTGGTGATGAGAGTTTCCCCTCCACCACCACCCTTTGCTGTCTGCCCTTCAGCCAGTTAGTGATCCATTTGACCATCTTAGTACCCACCCCTAAATATTCCAGCTTCCCCCCTAGCCTCCCATGCAGCATGAAATTGAAAGCCTTGTGGAAGTCCAAGTATAGGACATCCACTGCACGGCCCTTGTCCAGTTCCCTGGTCACCCAATCATAGTACTCAATCAGGTTTGTCTGGCAGGACCTGCCCATGACAAACCTGTGCTGCTGCCTGTCCTGGAGGTCATTGTCCTCCAAAAATGTCAACACCCTCTCTTTAAGGATTGCCTCCATGAGTGTTCCTACAATTGATGTGAGGCTCACTGGTCTGTAGTTACAGTACCTGGATCATTCCTTGGGCCACCTTTGTGAATGGGCACCACATAAGCCAACCTCCAGTCCTGTGGTATGCTTCTTGTGTCCAGAGAGGTATTGAACGGGTCAGCCAATGGTTCTGCCAGGCTCTCTGCCAATTCCTTGAGCACCCTAGGGTGAATGCCATCAGGTCACAGTGCCTTGTCCACCCATAGTGTCCTCAGTCCTTCCAGTACCCTGCCCTCTGTAACTTCTCCATCTGTCACTCCCTCCCCTGCCCACTCCACCACTCCCATGAGGTATCTGTCCCACCCTTCCATAAATACAGAGTAGAAGTACTCATTCAGTGCCTCTACTTGCTCCTCCCCCTTCTCTGTCCACCCCCCATCCTTTTTAATTCTCACTATCTGGTCACTGTTCTTCCTTCTCTCTTCAATGTATCTAAAGGAGTCCTTCTCTCTGTCCTTAATGCCCTGTGCCAGCCTCAGATCTCTGGATGCCTTGGTGGCTTTGACTAGTCTGGTAACCTCCTTGGACTTCTTCATATACTCCTCCCTGTCTTACCCCTTCCCTGATCTCCTGAATCTCCAAAACACTTTCTTCTTGGCTCTCACCCTCTCCAATACCCCCTTGGTCAGTCAGCTGGGCTTCTTTGCCCTTCCCTTCTTACTGTGTGCACTAGTACATGTCCCAGTAGCCTGAGCCAGCCCTGCCTTAATAATACTCCATTTTTGATTGGCATCCATGGTTAGTTGGATACCCTCCAGATGCCGTATCAGAATATCCCCCATTGTTTTAAAGTCTGCACCCTGAAAAGCAATTTCCCTGGTACCTGAGCCATTAGTTTGCTTTCTCATTCTGAGTGTGAACCACAGTGAGTGGTGATCACTCCCAGCCAGGGGGTCCTCAACCTCCAGGTCCTTTACGGCCACCCCGTTTGATAGTACAAGATCCAGAGTCCTTCCCAACCTAGTTGGCTCATGTACCAACTGCACCAGGAAGATATTCTGAAATTCCTCCAATATGACCTGCTCCCTTGCACTTGTGGTGGTTGATGGGCTCCAGTCCACCCCAGGTAGGTTGAAGTCCCATCACCACCACTGTGTTTCCCTTCAAGCAAACCTTCCTAAATTGTTCTCCCAACTCCCTGTCTAGATCCTCCTCCTGAGTTGTTACCCTATACACCACCCCCATCCTCAGTACCCTACCCTTTGAGTCCTGAAACTGTATCCACAGGGCCTTTGTCCTGCCTTCCTCCCCCTCTTCTCTTATGTACCTTATTCCTTCCCTTACATAGGTTGCCACCCCCCACCCTTCCTGTTTGCCCTGTCCTTTCTGAATAGCCTGTACCCTGGAATCATCATATCTCAGCCCTGGTACTGGGTGGCCCAAGTTTCTGTTATGGCCACTATATCCACCTACCACACTGCCAAGAGAGCCTGTAGCTAGGCTGATTTGTTACCTAGACTCCTCGCGTTTGGTGACACTGCCATCCACCCTACTCCTTTCCCTTCCTCCCTGATTTACTCCCCCTTTTACTCTACCCTGATGCCCTCCCCTATAGTTTGGGGATAAGCTCACCTGGCTCCCCTCTTTGGAAACCCTGCCTACCAGTTGTCCACTTGCCACCCCCTGTCCTGTCATACATTGTGAAAACATATGTTATCATGTTTTAATAAGTTTGAAAGAGAAGATTAAGATACAAGTCTTTACAGAACACCATGCATGGAGTTAAAAAAAATAAAATTTGTATATGACACAATAGAAACATGTTGGTTAATTAATACAGTAAATATTAAAGAGAAAGTCAGCAAGAGTATCCAAGTTAAAAGAGTAAATAGCACTGTTTAGGGTGTTTATGTAAACATAATACATGAGGCATCTGGTCTTCAAAAAATGAAAGTTAAATGAATTCCATCATTTACTATTTCAGCAGCATTATAGAGCAAAAGTATTAAGAAGTTTGTTGGTGCTTAAATGCACATGTTCAGCACAAAGGTAATACAGCTGTTTTAGAAACTGTAAATGTATACAACATATTAATGGACGTACAAAAAATATAAAAGAATATTTTTTTTTCATAGAATGCATCATCAAATCCCTTTGAAAAGTCTATTTGATTTGGCAAAACATTGCTTTTTTTTTATATAAAAGAAAAAAATGGTTTGGGAAGAAATACCCAGGGGTTTGTGTGGCTTCAGTTCAAAAGCACAGCACCTATGTATTTTCACATAGTAGAAGATTATCTGGACCTGTAGTGGAGGTGCATAACACTTTGCACCATTACCCAGGTGCATCAGTGACACACCATTATTCTCCCTGTAAAGGTGATTAGAGAGGTCATAGAAATGGTAATGTGGAGAGGCCCTGGGGACTTGCACAATAATGGCTAGGAAGATGGGAATCCAGGCAACTTCAGCGGGCACAAGCACAGATTCACTGGGTACAAAAATGGGTCACTCTTGCTGAAAAATATTATGAAACAAAATGAAGGGGTATGGTCTGGAGCATCTACAATGGGAGGTCAAATGGATCAATGGCTAGCATGTGGAAAAATTGAATTGAAAGTGACTGTACTAACAACGATGCAGCCACCCATCATGAGCAGTATGGACATTGTTGAAACTACTTTTGTGAGTAAGACTGTACAATGCCCTGGAGAAAGACTGGGTTCACCTAGTGGTTTAACTCCTACTTCTATGCTGAGAACTTTGTTAAACTTGTGCATATACCTGTATTTTTTTAATCTTTCTTTCTGACTAGGATATGATGGAATACAAGCCTTGTGTAGGGACACATGTATCTATGTTTTGTGTCCCTCTTTTGATGAGGTGTTATTGCTGCTTACCAAGCTAGGGCTCAAGATCCCATAGCCAGACATGAAACTGTTATGCAGCATGGACTCTTCCATTCCAGGTGGCTACAGAGCTTAGATGGAATGGTGGGCTCCATCTTGGGGCTTTTTTGGTTCGTGTATGTCCATATGGAACCAGGCAGACTTAGAAACAATTAGAAGACATCTCCATTATTTTGAACATCAGTCTGCTGAGTCTCTCGTTAACCTGGCTTTGCAGGGAATTGATGGTCTAATTATATACTGTGAACAATATGCATAGCATTGCAAGATATTTTTATGAAACACAGTCAAAAAATGAATGAACTGATCTCTGTTAATAACAAAGAAACATGCCAGTAATGAATGGGCAGAGAAGTAATATTGCACAGCTTATGGAAATTATGTTCTTACAATAATCACAAATTTGCTTAGGGATGTGGAAACAAGATGTTTCCCTGACCTCATTCCAGATAACTACTTAACCAAATAGTTTTGCTCAGTCTGTGTTACCAGTACACATGGCACCCATTTAGGTCACTTGAAATGCTTGAAAGCCTGTCAGACATTTTCATCTGTGACAGCTAGAAACCTGGTGTATGTTACCTTGTGCTCTTACCAGGCAAGTGTTACACGAGTGGGTCCTGTTTGATACGGGCTACTTTTTACATATCCTTCACCGGTTCCCTACCAGTGTTTGACCAGCTGAAGCTGTTTCTGACAAACTGACCACATTCCATTCAGTAGGCAACCTAGAGGGGACATTTATAAAGAGATAGTGGTCAACCATCCCTATTGGTTTACATAAGGTAGGAGATGGATGCAAAGCAAAAGTGGGTAGTTATTAAAACTGGGCTAACAGAGGCTACAGTAGCCTACCAGGACTAGGAGCAAAATGGGCAGAGCCAGAAAAGCATGCTGTCTGAACACTGAAGTACTGAAGGGGGTGAGGGCAAAGAGGGCTGTGTATCGGAAGTACAGGAGAACAGGGAAGGAAGAGGATAAGGAGGCTTATGGGAGTTGGTCCAAGGAGGTGACCAGGTGAGTGAAAATAGCCAAGGCCTCAAGGGAACTAAGGTTAGTGCAGGGCATAAAAAGAGGGGAGAAGGACTTTTTTAGATATGTCAGGGAAAAGATAAAGTGCAAAGAGCATATATTAAGGATAAAATGGGGAAGGGAATGGGTGGAAAAGAGAGTGGAACAAGCAGAAATTCTGAATGACTACTTCTGCTCTGTTTTCACTAAGGAGAAGGATGGACCACTACCACTATGGACTGGGGGGGGGGAAGGGGGGAGATGATAGACAAAATGATCATGGGGAGTACAGTGCTAGAGGGGCTGAAGGCATTAAGGTTGGACAAGGCACCAGGTCCTGATGGTATCCATCCCAGGTTGCTGAGGGAGATAGAAACATAGAAACATAGACTTTGACATCAGATAAGTACTGCTTGGCCCACCCAGTCTGCCCATTTCCCTACCTATTGGATAAGCTGCACATTCTAGTTAACCGACAGCCTACTTCCTGCAACCCCCCACTATAATTGTCTTATGTCTGTCCCATGCATGTTTGAATTCCCCCACTGTTTTAGACTTCACAATCTCCCTAGAAAGGCAGTTCTATGCATCCACCACTCTCTCCATGAAAAAATATTTCCTCACATTGCCCCTGAGCCGTCCTCCCTCTATGTTTGAATTGTGCCCCCTTGTTCTTGCACATCTCTTTTTCTGAAAGATGCTACCCTCCTGGTGGATGTGTTGGCTGAGCCACTGGCAGATCTGTTTAGCACCTCCCTGGAAACAGGTTGTGTGCCTCAGGACTAGAGGGTGGCCCATGTGGTGCCCATACACAAGAATGAGCCTAGAGAAGAACCAGGAAATTATTGGCTTGTGAGTGTCACTTCCAGAGTGGGGAAACTTATGGAGATGATATTGAAAGAGAGGCTGTTGTCATTCCTTGAGGTAAATGTCCTCCAGGATGGGTGGCAGCATGGGTTCATCTCGGGGAGGTCTTGTCAGACAAACCTAACAGAATATTATGACTGGGTAACAAGGAAGCTAGATGAGGTTCATGTGGTAGATGTCCTCTACTTGCACTTCAGCAAGGCCTTTAATACAGTGCCTCATGGGAGACTGGGGGAAGCTGACTACCACAGGGGTGGGGAGAAAGCTGACAAACTGGATAGAGAACTGGTTACAGGGGATTGTGCAATGGGTGGTTGTGGGGGGAGCTATCGACACCCAGATCAGTGACAAGCGGGGTGCCACAGGGTTCAGTGCTGGGCCTGGTGCTATTTGGGCTCTTTATTTCAGATATTGCACACAGAGTTGGGAGCAGGGTTAGTCAGTTGGCAGATGATACCAAAATAGGGGTGGTGGTGGACAAAGAAGATGGATGGAAACAATTGCAGGGGCACCTTAACCAAACTGGAGGCATGGTTGGAGAGGTGGCAGCTGGGATTCAATGCAAAAAAAAGTACAAGGTTATGCACTTCAGGGCAAAAAAACCATAGAAGGGACTACTGGTTGGGTGGGATGAGGCTGGGGATCACGGAGGAGGAAAAAGACCTTGGGGTGTTGGTAACAGGGAGCATAAACAACTCAGCCCAATGCAGGAAAGTAGCAGCTAAGACAAACAGGATGTTGGGTTGTATTGCAAGGGGTTACTCATCCAGGCATAGGGAGGTGATCCTGCCCCTCTACAGATCCACATTTGGAGTACTGTGTGTAATACTGAAGGCTATATCTGAAGAGGGATATAAAATTACTGGAGAGGGTCCTGAAGAGGGCAACACAAATTTTACAGGGGATGGAAGGAAAGGCCTATGAAGAAAGGCTGCAGGGACTGAATATGTACACACTGGAGGAGTGGAGGGATGGGTGATATGATTGAAACATTCAAATATTTAAGGGAGTAAATAAACCTAGCACTGAGATGGTGTTTAAACTGAGGAAAGGTAGGGAAATGAGGGGGCATGGGCTAAGATTGGAAGGTGGACAATTTAAGAGGGAGATGAGGAGGCACTACTTCACTGACAGGGGGGTGTCTTAATGGAATGTACTACCAGAGGGAGTGGTATCGTGTATGACAGTAGGAAGTTTTAAGAATGAGTGGGACAAAGCAAGAGGGATGGGCTGAGTGGTGGAGGCTTTGACAGGTATGGGAGGGACAGTTGGGGAGGAGGTTGGGGCAGATGCAATCTAGGGTGCTAGGTGCACACTCGGGCAGACTTTGATAGACTGGTTGGTCTGTTTCTGCTGGCACATTTGTATGTTCATATGTTCAAAACCCCAGTACAGCAATTTGGCAGGTGACACATACAGCATGCTGCTTGGTGAAAGGATATGGATATGTATGTCCAGTGTGACATCTTTGATATTGCTGTACATTTATGTGGATATGATTGGGTTCTGAACCAAAATACCACCCCAAACTTTACATGTTAGTGTGGCTTACCAAATTGCATCTCCTCATGGCAAAGGTGACCTTCAACATGGATGGTCAGCACTGCATAGCCACTTGTCCTAAATCATTCACTTATGGGAGCTTGATATGTCCAGTGATTGCCTTAAACTTCTGCTTCATACCCACTGTCTGTTTGCATTGTCATTGGTCAAACAATTATATTACCAGTGCCACTTTCTGATGAATAATATGGCCTCAGTGAACTTGGTCATCAAAATTAGGTCATACAATACATCCCAGCATTTAATGTGCATATTGCTCTCTCTCCCTAAACTTTAGGTTTATTGAACCTTAAAGATGGACATGTGATAAGAATCATTAATAGCATGAATCCAGCACAGCAATCATTGTCATTGAATACTCTATTACATGATGGTGATTTTGATTTACTAATCTCAAGTAGTTGAACAGAAATGATTAGGCTATTAATTGTCCTAAATCATTCTGATTTTTATTGTTATTTTATGCTGTTTTGTTTGTGATATACTCTGAAGCAGCATTCCAATGAACTGAAAGCTTTAAGCTTTGTTCATGCTCTTATATCTGCATAGTGTGACAAATTAAATAGGTGATGATACCAATTTCATGGTATCAAGCTGGGGACTGTAACCACATGAATTTGTTAGCTTGTGTATTTGTATAAGAATGCAGTGAATGAAAAAATACTGATTTTCAAAGACTGTGTGGTTTCTCCTTCATGAAAGGTGACTTTCACATTGAATAATGATTAACAGGAAAACTTACTCTCAGAATAAGAGCTGTTTGCTTTAACCATAGAGAGGAATTTAAATATTTATATATTTGTGCAGAATGCTCTCAGAATCATAGAGAGGAATTTGCCAATTTTATATTTGTGTGGATACTATCAGAAGAGGAACTGTTTACTATAACCATATAGAAGAATTTGAGTTGACTGGGAATTGGTTTTACGTTGTGACTAACATCCAATGTTTGAAGATGATTTGTAATCTTACACAAGAGCTTGAAGGTAATGTGGTTATTATCAGAAGCTTGAGGAAATGGTTCTAGTCTTCCAACACTGTAAGCACATTTGGTTTAAATATAGGGCAGTTAGGTGACTAAGTTGAGACAGAACCTGGATTGCAGGCAGAACTATGCTGCAAATCTGTTCTCCCAGGAAATGTGTTGTCCCTTTCTTTAAATTGCATGGCTGATAAAGAGAATGTTTCTATATGCTGTAACTGTGTCTTTCAATGATGCCAATACCCACTACAGCACAAATCCACCAGGGTTTGATTTTTATAGAAATATATAGTAGTCACTCAAAGGTGCATCACTATTATCTAGTAACCCAAATGGTTATGTCGAAGCATCAGTGTAAAAAAAACAAAAACAAGGAAAAGATAATCACAAAGTGGAAAATTATAGATCAATGGCTATTCAAAACATTGAATTCAAGATATTTGCTAGGATTATCAACAACAGAATGTTACCACTGTTACAAAAATAATTCATTCTAACAAAAGAGGGTTCATGCCTTACAGACAAATGCATACAGGAATTTATAAAGTACAGCATATCATTGTATTGTTACAAAAAATGCAGATAATTATAGTTATTCCAGATGCAGACAAAGCATTCAACATGGCTGAATGGAATTTCATGTTCCTTGTATTAAAAAAATGGGATTTTCCAAGTCTTTTAGTAAAATGTGTCAACACCCTATATGACTCCTCTAGGTCAAGCATAGAAAAAAATGGTAAATTTACAGAAACATTTTTTCTGGCTAGGGGAGTCAGACAGGGCTGTTTGCTATCACCAATATTGCTTATTATAGCACTTGAAACTGTACTGTTAGTAATAAGAACAAATTCAAAGGTGAAGGGAAATCAGATCACTACAGATGTTTTTAAACTATAGGTCTATGCTGATGATGCAATGAGAGTGTTAGAAGATCCATTTAATAGTCTGAGAGAGTTAACAGAAATAAGTGCACCTTTTTCCAAAGTGTCAGGTTACTTAATCAAGGAAAACAAATCAAAGATTCCTCCCTTTGACATTGACTCATTAGAAAACATTCTGTCAGTATTTAATGCTACCGTAAAAACAGATTACATGTTATGTTTAGGAATTAAATTAACTAACAATGTAAAGAATTTATACATGTATAACCATAACCATTGCTGAAAGAAATAAAACTAAAGGGTCAGGGCTGGCAAAATCTTCCCTGCCCTTATGGGGAAATTGAAGTATTAAAAATGGTAGTAATTTTATATACTTCATATATACTACAAGCCTGTCTTGCAGCAGAGATCCTGGACAGCTGGTTTCAGAAAGCAATAAATGTTTTCCAGGATTTCATATTGAACTCCAAAAATGTCAGAATATCTTGGTAGAAATTGTGTCTACCTGGGGGGGAGGGGGTTGCCTGCCCTCACCCTAAGAACTATTATCTGGTCTACATGACTAAATATGCAATTTCATTAGTGTGTATCAAACATGATGAACAAGTCTTAGAAGAGGCACTCTTTTTTTATATATATAGTTTTCTGCTCCTCCATGGCCACCTTCTCCTGTTGTCGGGTCCTCTGCCTCCCCCAACTCCATCAGCCTCTCCCCCCACCATTGTACCAGAGGGGATCCAAAGGGAGCAGGGTGTAAGGGTGGTGGGAGCCATCACTGATGGCCTCAGAGAGACATTCTTTTTTTTCCCTGTAGTTTTCTCCTTGCTCTCCCAGAACAATTGCATGCATGGCAAGTGCACGTGCATGGAGGCAGGCAGGCACTCCCAGAAACCGAGAGCTCCTCCCACCTGCCCCTATGTTATGTCAGCCCTGGCTCTGCTCTGACACCTGGCCTCCACCGGGTGTCAGCCAAGAGTGAGGAACTGTACCTCCCCAATCTGGGAGATGAGAGCAGCCCAGTGGCTACTATAATCATCTCCCAGCACTCCACCCTGCCGACCTCTGGTGGCCTGTGCTCACCCTCGAACTCGGGTCGCTGGCATGGTGTGAGTTATGGTGTCTAGCACCTTAACCCTCAGTGACACTGGGTCAGATAGAAGATGTACTTTTTATCCTAAATGATGACTTAGTTCTGAGTATAGCTAATATTTTGTTTGCTCCATCACATTACTAGGGTAGCAAACATAGCATAGTGTAGAACATAAGCAAAATGATGAGACTACATTTAAATAATACAAAAAATAGAAACTAAATTGTTTCTTTCTCTAGTTTAGTTTAGTTTATTAGTCTAGGAATTAATACCTTTGAGCCTGGGCTCTTTTACAAAGGTTCCACGTCACAAAGAACATTTAACAAAGCACGATACACATTACAGGTAAAACCAGACAGGAAAGTTACATCATAAATTTGCTATTAACAGTTTAAGGCAGTAAAGTTTTTAAGTTTCATAGAAAAACAAGCTATAACAGGTTCAAGCGAGTAGACAATTTCGAGGTTAAGGAAACTTCCAGGGAGAGGGTGATCATTAGGCGCCAAAAGGAGGCTAGAGAGGAGGGAAAGGTGGTGAGCGGGAGAGTAAGTGAGAGGGGACAGGAAAAAAGGGGGGGAGTGAGTTTGGGTGGGAGACAGGAAGTAGTAGAGGTACCAGAGGATTCATTAGTCAGGGAGGAAGAGGCCTCAGATGTGAGGATGGACATGAGGAGTAGTAGTCTTTATCTAGCACAATCACAGTTGCTAGTGGTGGTGAGGTGGGCATAGAGCATGGATTTGTAAGCTTCAAGCGAGGTTGAGGATAGAGTAGGTGGACTAAGCGCATTGAACCTTGTCGGGGCCCTGTTTGTGAAAGATCTTTGTCCCTGTGCAGTCCGGCATCTCGGAACCAGGAAAGGTTGGCATTCAGATCTGGTGGAGGGTCGTGAGCCAGGATTCAGTCGGAGTAGGTTTTGAATACATAATGGAGTCAGTCCCAAGATAGATTTTTTTGCCATTGTGCAGGTGAGATAAATAAGACGATTTGATAGGTTCAACCAGCCTGATTCATAGTACAGATCAAACGTGTGAGTCAGTCTTTGAGCCCCCATGAGGAGCCGGCAGGCCTTATTTAGAGTGATTGAGATACGCCTTAGAGCAGTGGAGGTAGCTGAGCCATAAATGATAAGGCCATAGTCAATGATTGAGATTATGGAACTCTGTATAGCTATTCTCAATGCCGCTTGATTTAGAAATTGATGGTTACGGAACAGTATTCCAAGGCGTTGGTTCACTGTTTTCGCAGTGTTGTCAATGTGGGTTGCAAAGGTGAGCCCTTGGTCAAAAGTGATGTCAAGGTATTTGAAAGTATTTACTTGGTCCAGTGTAATTCCCACAGAGGTTTGTATGGTGAGTGCAGTATGCCTATTTTTGTTTTGGTGATTGGAGAAGAGCATGGCTTTTGTTTTATTGTGGTTTAGCACAAGTTTACTATCCAGGAACCACCTTTCAACACTAGAGAAAGCAAGTCGCAGGCTTTTTCGTAGGGAGTTTGGATCCTTGTGGGAAGAGAGAATTACAGCATCATCAGCGTATAAGATTATTTTCTCTGGCAGATATCTGAGGGAGTTAAGGAACAGGCTAAAGAGGAGCGGTCCAAGAATTGATCCCTGTGGTACACCCGAGAGAACTGGTTTGAAGTCGGAGAGTTCATTAGAGATTTTTACAGCCTGTGACCGATTGGACAGGTAACTTTTTACCCAAGCACAAGGACCTTCGGCCAGGCCTAGGCTAGAAAGTAGGAAGGTAAGTAGGCCATGATGGACTGTGTCGAAAGCTTTTGTAAGATCGATAAAGACTGCACCTGTTTGGCACCCTTTGTCCAGGGCTGAGTGGACTTCTCCAGAGAAATCAAGTAAGGCTGTTGTTGTACTATGTCCTTTCCTAAAGCCGTGCTGTTGATTACAGAGTAGATTGTATTTGTCCAGGTAATCAGAGAGTTGGTCTGCCACTATTCGTTCAAGTGCTTTGGAGAGGGGAGGGAGTATTGATATTGGTCGATAGTTTCCTGTTGAGGTTTTGTCCCCCTTTGTGCACTGGCGAACTATGGCAGATTTCCATTTGTTGGGAAATTGACTTTGGCAAAGTGACAGATTAAGAATTTTGTGCAGGGTGAATTACTTCATCCAGGGTGAGAGACAGGATTTTTAGATCAAGCTGTCACTACTTGTTCTGGATTTGAGCAGGCCTTTCTTATGTACTTGTGTGCTTCGTGCACTTTGATTTTCTTGAAGTAAAATTGTGGTTTGTCACGAGGGGTGTTTTGTGATACTAGGCTAGGCACAGGTAAGTCTGAGAAGAAATCTGGGGGGAGGACCCCACTAAGGTCTGTGAATGTCTTATTAAGCACATCTGCAATAGACTTTGGGTCAAGAGTGGTGGATCCATCAGCTTTCATAATGGTAGGTGACGATTTCGATTGTTTACCCATTATGTTTCGGATGTTGTCCCGAAAAGCTCTTCCATCACCCCAGGTGGATTCAAGGGCATTTTTGAAATAGGTGCTCTTCATTTGCCTAATTTGTGAGATACATCTATTTCGTGCCTGTTGTATTTTAGGGTATCATGAGGTGAGCCTGTGTCTCTGGCAACTGCCCAGAGGTGGTCCCAAACCTTGAGCTCGGCAAGTAGTTTGGCAGTAATCCATGGATTTGATAGCGCTTTGATTTTACGTTTTTTTACTGGGACGTATAAGTGCATGCAGAGTTGAAAGATTTAATGAAGTATTCTAGTGCGGTATTAATATCAGTTGATTCATGATTAGCACCAGTCCTGTTGTAGGAGATGGGTTTTCAACTTGATAAGATTCCCATAAGGCAATACTCTGCTTGTTATAACTTTGGGGGTGGCTTGAGAAATTTATTAGACCAGGAACAGGACACTGGGGAGTGGTCACTGAGGAGTCAGGAGGACTTTAATGTTTTTATCTGGTCAGGGTGATTTGTGAGAACCCAGTCAATAAGGGTGCTTGTACCAGTTTTGTAATTTTTCCGGGTGGGGAGGTTACCTGAGTCAGGTTTGCTGCTAGGATGTCATCTTTGTAACAGCCAGTGTCAGAGGCAGCCAGTTTATGTTGAAATCTGAGGAGGAGGAGCTCATTTTCAGAGGCTGCAGACTAACAAAATCAAGTACAGACTTAATACTGGCACGGTGGTCTTTTGAGGATATAGACTGCAAGAACTTTGTTTTGTGCGCCAAGAAGCAGTTTGATAGGGAGGAGTTGCATCTCGTTTGTAGGGGTGAGCTGCCGCGTTGACAGGAGAGGTTGTCCTTATGTAGATAGCACAGCCCACCTTCTTGCTTGCTTGGTCGAGTCTGAAAAGATTGTAGCCTTCAGCAGACCGCATGATCTGGGGTGCTGTAGATAGCCAGGTTTCCACAATGGCTAGTATATCAGGGTTTTTTGTCCAGCGAGAGTTTGAAGAGATGCCAATTTGGGAAGGAGGCTGCAGATATTTAGAGTTATAATGGAGAGACCACTACCAACTTTCCTGTTTTTGTCGGCTTCAGTGCAACAGGGCCAGGGTTTGGGTGTATCCCACCAGATATTAAAAGTAGGAGGAGCAGGAGTTTCAGCGATGCCATTTGTAGTTCATAATAGGTTGGAGTGAGTTTCTGCTTGTACTTTTAAGATGCTTGGATTGTCTTCTGGAGTCCCAGTAGAGGGTGATCGTAGTGAGTTATAATGATGTGGCAGTTTCCAATTAGGAATATGGCTCTTGCACCCAGGTATTAATTGGGTGATGTTTGTTTAAGACTTCCATAGTAAAAGCCATGGTACAATGTTTCGGTAGTAGTATAGAAAGGTGAGAGTAGGTGGAGGGGTAGGGTAGGCGGAGGGGGGTTGGCATAAAGGGAAAAGGAGGGTGAGGGTGAGCAGGAACAGGTGGTGGGGACTAAGCCAAAGCATTTTTTTAGCGAGGCAGGAGAGAGCCGAGAAGTAGTGTGGGCTAGGCAGTTGGCGGGGTGGTGAGCAATAGGAGGGTGGTGGGGTACAGATTTTAGTGGGCTAAGGTGGATAGCTAAGCACTATGGCGAAGTACAGAGAAAAAAGAAAAAAGACTGGGAGGGTTTGGTACCAGAGGGTTTAAGAGAAGTACTATAGTACTGTTGAGATCCAGGATCACATAATATGTTAAAGTTCCTGAAAGGTGATAAACTGTGGCCTGGCATATGCAATGTGTAAAACCTTTTGTCTATATGTTTCCTTTGTTCTTCAAAGTCCTCAGAGATAAGTACAATACCTTGGGAGTAGGTCAGACAGTAGGCATATGCAATGTGTGAAATCCTTTTGTCTGTATGTTTCCTTTGATCTTCAAAGTCCTCAAAGACAAGTACAACACCTTTGGAAAAGGTCAGACAAAAATGTTGATTCAGTTACAAAATGTGTTAAAATTCCTTTGTTCTTTAAAGTCCACAAGTGCAGTTGCTTTAAGAGTGGTCAGATGAGAATGTTGAAAATGTTGATTCAGTTGCAGGACCCAGCATCACCATGTTTGTAAGACTAGTTGTAAGGCATATGCTTCCTTGGGGAGGCTTCAAGAAAGTTGATTTAAAATTAAAAAGCTGATACCTGATGATGGCGATTTGCAGAAATTTCTAACAGACTATGGAACAACCCTAATGCAAAATTAATGGAAAACCAATAAACCTCAATTTATGGAGACAACAGAGAATTTTCAGGTGGTCAGATATCATAGAAAACAACAATTTGTTGATGTAGAACCTGTGTAGATACCAGTATCAACTTCCACACACAGAGTTTTATAGATACCTTCAAATACAGACTATTTGTTATGGACTACGTAAGATAGGAAAAAGCTCCAAATAAGAACCTTTCATTGACATTTGGAAAAGAAGTATGCAATTTACGGTAAAAAACATACCAGATTTATTCACTTGGTTATTCCTACAGTTACAAGATAAGAATAAGAAAGTATTCAGGGAAAGTGAAAGAAAAATTGTCAAAAGAAATCAACTGTAACTTAACACAGATGCAGTTGGATACTTTGTTACAATCAATTGGCACATGCACTGCTTTCAGAGATTGGTCACTTCAGTATAAAGTTAACAGGCCATACTATACTCCATACAAACTGTTTAAAGCTAAATAAAAAAAAATAGCTGCTAGTATTGTTGCAGCCCAAGAGCAGACCTACTGAATGTATTATGGTCATGCAAACTGGCTCAAAGTTGGTGGGACAATGTGTTTAATATTATTAAAAAGATTAGCCAGCTATCTGTTGGAAAGTGGCTGGGACTACCAAGCACTTTTTCTGGGTGTGTGACCGGGCTTTCTCCTTTTTGAGAGAGAATTAGAGCACCTCTCAATCCCATGCTTGGGTTAGAACACTACTTTACCCCCAAATGTTAGGGCTCTTCCCTAATGATATGCCAGGAGCTCGTAAAGCACACATGGCTCTTATTTCTGCAGTAGCGAAACTGGTTATCACCCGCCATTGAGTGGATCAAGTTAGTCTACCTTTTCAAGAATGGCATGCGGACCTACTCCAGGCATTGGAGCTGGAAAAGCACACAGTCGAATGAAATAACTGAGATTTGGCCTGCAGAGCTTGATGGGGACAGCTACTAGCACTGATACCTATTCTACACATTGATCATACAGCTCCCAGCAGCTTAGGGAGCTCCTAACTCTCCAGGGAGGAAATCTCATCTATTTGCATCACATAACCCCTCAGCAGATCGAATTGCCCAATCTTCAATCACTTAGTAGCACAGTTTAACACTTACCAGTACTTCCACTAGTTTACTCAACATATGCTCCAGGGTGGGATGATTAGGGTGGGGGTTTGGGAGGGGTGGGGAGTAGTCTTATTCTTTTCTCATTCATAGATATATATATATATATATATATATATATGCATTTCATTTATAACCACTGGCCCTTACATTGCTATGTTTGTTTTCCTTAGTCTCTTGCAGGCCCTCCAGCTATTGCCATGGATAACCCACTGGCCTACAGCTATCACTGTGCATATATCTTATTTCATCTACCAACAAACCAGGGAGTGTTCACCAATGTATATGGTGGGAATTATCCTCCTTTTTTTGTTTTTTTTGTTTTTGTTCTTGCTGTAAAAATGATAAGTCAATAAAGTATACTAATTTGGAAAAAAAAAAGATTAGCCAGATAAGCCTAAAAATGGACCCAGTGTGGATTACATTAGAAGGCTTTAACTAAAATGTGCTAAAAAAGTGGGCATTCATAATCTTTAAAGCTAATATCATAGCAGTAAAAAATATTATTATTGAAATACTGAAAGTCTGAAAATCCAGCAGAACCCTTCCCAGTGTGGAAATGGAAATATGTAACTGTTTCCAACCACATTGTTCAACAATACGTTTTTTTTTCCAAAATGGCCAATGCTGGAAGCTGTTAAAATGCCAATAGATGATTAGTCTCAAAATCTCTTTCCCGTCTGAGTCATCTTTCATAGTAGTTGGATATTTTAGTTGACTTATGGTTTATTGGCAATACATAGAAAAACAATTACAAAATGAAATTCAAATACATTGGATTTACAGCGTTTCTTCAATCTACAATGTTACCATCTTGCATTGTTTTGCATTTAGTTCCTTCAATGTTTTCCATCCTGTATGTTGGATTATTTGTACTGTGCCGTGCTTATGAACAAATATGGGTGAATATACCCTTACCAATGATATCCCATGCCCCCAAGGTCACAACTGGAAACAAGTCCTCTGGGGTCTATGTGCTTAGCCAGTAAAATATATTTAAATAAATAAATAAATAATGCATGTTTGCTATTTTGCACAAAATGCACAATATATGTATATATTTCTATGTATATTTATACAGGATATTTAATGCATCACTAACAGTTCTGAGTTATACTGATATTTTTAAAAAGATGTATTCTATATATACATGACTGTTCCATATTGCTGCTATTTATAATATTCAAACATAATTTGTACATTAGAGCTCTTACATAATAAAACATATTATTGGTTAAAAAAAGAGCAGTGCATCACCTTATTTTACAATTTTTATCAAAACAACATGGCAAAATAAAAAAATTAAAAACTGAAATTTTGCATATTTCTTCTTACAGGGAAAATAAACAAAATCTGAAAATTGAACTTTATTTGGGACTCTGTGAGAAAGTGGTGGAGAAGAAGGCAGTGTGTGAATTTAGAGTTGGAGTTAATACAAAGCGGCAGTGGTTAGCACAGATTATGGACCACAGTATCACAAACTGATAACTGTATATGTGGGGTTAATCACAGACTGACTGTGTACAGTACCTCTTATTTGATTGCATGGCATTTGTTACTGAGAGGCAGTTGCGGATAAGCCCTTGGCTTAGGAATGTACAGAGTGACTTTCCTAGTGCCAAAGCTGCAAAACATTTGTTCATGAAGGAAAGAGTGGTCATATATGCTGTGGCCAAATTAGCTTCTAAAGCATTGGCTAAACTGATCTTATAACTTTCCTATCTGTATAAGGCCACAGAATCTCTCTAGATGTGCCATTTTGTGTGTTGCATGTATAAATTTGTGGGTATACTATGTATTGACTTGAAAGGAAAACTGTCAAAATCAATAGTGACCCTCACCCCTAAAGGCTTACCCTCTGATTACATTTTTTTTTAGAAAGAAAAGACTTTTATCAGCTGGTAGTGACTTTATTTTAATTCTGAAAAGTTTGGGAGTTGGGAAGATGGCAGACTGTGTGTGGCTCCATTTAGTGAGAAAGTGCGGGTGCTGCACTGCTCGCTGCAATACAAATATAAAACTTAAGGGGCAGAATTCACAAATCAGATGCACTGGGCGCATTTAAGATGCAATGGCACAACATGGAAATGTACATTGGCACCATTCACATAGGGTAGAGATGCCCCAGCACATCCTGGGTGCGTTGCGCTACACAGGATGTGCCAGAAGGCAAATATAATGATATGTAGTGTATCTGGAGGGGGCATGCAGCTGCATACACAGCGCAGAGCCATCTACAAAGCAAAATGAATGCACAAACACAGCACATTCACAGCGCATCCACCAAATGTGCCATAAGGAGATAAACATAAAAGAAGTAGACTTAAGTGCAAGCCCCCAGCAGGCAGATTGCAGGATAGCAGCAGCAGCTGCATCAGGCAGAACAGTAGCAGTAGAAGGCAACTGAGGATGTCTGCCAGCACAGTGGCTGGCTGCTGCAGAAACACAGCACCCTGTATACATATCTCTCAACTTCCTGCCTTGCATATCAGGGACAAGGCTTAGTACAATCAGGGATGAATGGCCAACATCATGGTAACATTATAAACAATGGTAATATCAACTCAAATGTCCTGCCATATTGTTTGGCTTGGTGTGAAAGGTATTAACTGGAAGGGTACTAGACTCTAACACAAAGGTCTGGCATTCTGTTGTTCTATGAATCCTTACTCTTCTGCAACAGAACTCCCAACTGTAGACAGAACAGTGGAAATCTGTGAGACACACTCAGGGACATGCCTGAAGATTAGAGGCAGTTGAGCAGTATGCCTGTATGCCTCAAATCCCCACTGTCATATTGTGCTGACAAGCTGTAAATAGTAGAATGTGAACAGACCTAGCTTCAAGGATGCAATTCCTGTCAGTCACCTGAGATGTTTGGAGGTGCATTCAGGAGCATTTATAGCTCAGGGCATGCAAGTGATATTGGGAGCATATGTAATTAGATATGCTAAACAGGTAAGATGCCCCTGAATTTGTCAATGAGCTGATTTGGGAGCATTGCCTGGGAATTGCATAATTGCCCCCAGCTCATCTCAATCAGCAATGTGCAACTGATGCACTGAGCGCATCCCCCATGGCACATTCCCCGCGCATGCACAGTTGACTTGGGGCATTTTCTGAATGTGGTGCACCCCCGCGCATGCACGATGCAGACTCAGTGGTATGTCAGGCATAGCACTACCTGTCCAGTGGGTCAAACTGCATGATAGATAATGGCAGCACATCAGGGTCCTCATGCACCATTGGTGCAGTGCTGCATGACACGTTGAGTGCGTGTATTGCACTTCAGTGTGACATAGCATCAATGCGCACCTGCAGTTCATGGTGCAACACTAGCAGTGTGCGCAGCAACAGTGCAATGTGAGTGGCATTGTTTGCCATTCACAATATGGTGGATATGCACAAAACACGCATGCATGACCCGGTCATGATTCCTGACCCTGGTCTCCCACCCGTGCGGTGCACAGTGCGCATGCACGGTAATGTGCAATGGGTGACAATTGTGTATGGCCATGCTGCAATTCCATGTTGCGTGGTCCAGTGCATGATGGCCTATTGCGCATGTGGCAGAAATGGGCCATTACATACCAGCAACCTGATCTTTGCACACCTGCCCAGGAGACACAGATATGAACCATGCTACATGCTTAGGCAGCAGGACCCAGGGCCATGAACTGGATAGAGGTTGAGGGACAGCTGTTTGGCACAGATGATCTCACTGAGCCACACACATCAGTGTAGGTGAGGGTGGTGGCGCCCGGTGCGCAGGACTGGGGAGGAGCACACAGGTAAGCAATGCTGGCACCACTACAGAGATCTACAGTGCCAGGACCCAGACAGGCTCCAGAGCCTCCGAGATCAGGTATGCAGGGGTGCAGTGCCATGCCCTGGTAAGTCACATCAACTTACAGCTACACAGGCAGGCAGGGGCTTGTCTCCATGGGGGACTGTGTGCACTGGCGCAATGCCCACCACACATACACACACAGACACACACACATGTGTGGCATGCCATGCCCCTGCAGCATGTGGGGTGCAGGCATGGTCACTGTTCATAGCTGTGTGCAGCATGGTGCATGATTGGGAGGTGCATGGACGCTGTGGCAGCTATGTTGTGGTGCAGCCATTAGCATGGTTTACATCCATCCACACACACACATGGTGGGCACGAGCTGGGGTGATGTGTGTTGCTGCATGCTGACCGGGGCACTTTCATTGGAGCACTGTGGAGGCAAACCAATCACTGCATGCTGGCACCACTGTTGTTGCTGTGGGACGGGAGGGCTGTTACACACCTACCATCAGCTCATGGTACTTTTTGATTATGTTTCCCTCCAGGGTTAGCAGACAGGCAGAGGGCTGCAGCAGCAGTGGAGGCCAGGCTCGCTACGACCAGTGGTGGAGGCCAGGGACCAGGTCACGTGGGTGCAGGTGAGTGTTCTTCTTATGCATCCTCTTTGTGTTCATGGGGGTTGGTGCCCATTGCAGGCCATTGCTAGACACATGTGCATGTCCATGTGATGCATGTTGCGCACACACATGGGGTGTGGCCATGGTGGCATGTGCTTGGGCCACAGTGCACATGGCTCCTGTGTGCGCATTTGCCGCAGACCATGGGCACACTGTGGTGCTCTGTTGGTGTTTGGATGGAGCCTGCACACTTGTGCAGCCTGCTGGCATCTGCACATGCTGTGTGGGACATGGCTGTGTGCCCCTCTGTGCCCACCTCTACATACACATGTGGGCCTTGTGCTGTCTGAGTACCATTGCACGGTCAGAGTTTGGCACTGTGTGTCAGTCTGTTGCTGACATGCAGTGTGGCACTGTGTGCCAGCCTGTTGCTGGCATGTGGTGTGCCTGGCGGGCTGTCAGCCATTGCCGTGGTGACTGCCTCCTGCACACTCACATGGTGGGCAAGGGGGGGGCAAGTGTGGAACATGGCACTTAGTACCTGTTGTCTGTGTCCCCACTGTAGGCCCATGGAGAGTACAGCCAGGTGTGCCAGGGTGGTGGAGGAGATGTCTCATTGCGTGACTGACAGGGTTGTAGCTCCAGAGGGTGCTGAGGAGGACTATTGAACCACTGTACAGGTGGCAGGGGTAGATCCTGCAGGTTATCACTTTACTTGTCTGGGTGCTGAATACTAGGGGATGGAGGGGTGACCACCGTGCTGCGGTCCATCCAGCATGCTAGGACACTGGGACACTTGTACATAGTTCCTTTGCTATTTTACCCCCACCCTCCATGCCCATCCCCATTGTCTGTTGCTGTCCCCTGTTCCCCACCACCATACCATCACCTACCTGTGGACTGTTTGTTATGTTCCTGTTCTGATTCCCACACCAGACTTTAAACTCTTCCTACTGATGTCTGATATTGTACATAGTTTCATCTGTTATCATTCTTATTTTGCTAAAATGTTTTGTATTGCAAATGGTGTCTGTGGTCATTCATCATACCTTGTGCATGTGTCCTATTGTGTTTGCAGGTTTCCACTGTACCTTTGTTCCCATTCACATGTGTGCACCTGTGGTACTGCGCACTCACATACCCTGTCCCCTATTCATGCCCATTGCAGTGTGCCCCTGCTTGTTGCCTCTGGCCTGTTGGTGGGCATTGCAGCATGCTGCCTTTCACAGTGCCCCTATTCTGTGAGTGGTGCATGCTGGCTGCTTCTGTTGTTGGGTAACTAGACAATTGGACATGGGCCGTGTAATGGATGTCCTGTTTCTGGACTTCAGTAAGGCATTCGACTCAGTGCTGCATGGGAGGCTGGGAAGTAAGCTGCCTGGTACAGGTGCAGGGAAGAAAATGGTGGGATGGGTAGTAAACTGGCTACAGGGAAGGCAGCAGAAGGCGGTGGTGGGAAGGGAGCTCTCATCTCTGAGGGCAGTGACAAGCAGAATACCGCAGGGCTCAGTGCTGGGACCAATGTTGTTAGGGTTGTTCATATAAGACATCTCAATGGGCATCAAGAGCAAGAACAGTTTGTTTGCTGATGACATCAAGATGGGAGCAGCAGTGGATGACCTAGGAGGGTGGCATGGGTTGCAGTATGATCTGTCAAAATTGGAGACCTGATCGGACACCTGGAAGTTGGGTTCAATGCCAAAAAATTGCAAGGTGCTACATTTTGGGTTGAAAAAAAAGCAAGAAGGAGCTACCAGCTGGAGGGATCAGCTAGCCATGATAGAGGAGGAGAAGGATCTGGGGATGATTATAATGGGCTCAATGAACAACTCAGCACAATGCAGGAAGGTGGCTACAAAGGCCAACAAAATGCTGGGTTGTATTGCCAGGGGTATATCTTCAAGGAGAGGGCAGGTGATCCTGCCGTTGTATACATCACTGGTTAGTCCACACCAGGAGTACTGCATGCAGTACTGGCACCTATATCTGAAGAAGGACATTAAGTTACTGAAGGGGGGTGAAGCGCAGGGCAACAAAGATGATCCAGGGACTAGAGGACATACCCTACATGAGCAGGCTGAGGGAGTTGAACATGCACTTCCTGGAGGAGAGGAGAGACGGGGGGATATGATTGAAACCTTCAAGTACATGAAGGAAATAAACAAGACAGGCATAGAGGGACTATTCAAGTTAAGGTGGGGGTAGAGACACTCACAGTCACGATCTCAGATTGGAGGGGGGAAGGTTCAGGAGGGAAATCAGAAGACACCTTTTTAAAGAGAGAGTGGTGTCTGGGTGGCACTCATTGCCCACAGAAGTGGTATCCTGTAGAACAGTGGACTGCTTCCAAAGGAGATGGGATAGTGGAAGAGGAAGGGTCAGGAGAGAGGAGGGAGGGTCAGCTGCAGTATAAGGGTTGCTAGCTGCACACTCGATCAGACTCGATAGACCATAAGGCCTTTATTTGCTGGCAAATTCTTATTTTCGTATGTTGTGCTGGTCCCCTGTTGTTGTGCCACTCTTCTTGCAGGCCACATTGCCTTTGGTCATGTTCCACCTGTGCAGGATATGGCCTTTGGCCTGTCTGCCATTGCGTCTGTCCACCTGTGTGCACATGTGTGGCATCTCCCTTGTCTACACTGCTGTGTTCCTTTGAACTGGGACATTTGCAGAACCCTCTACCGTGCTGCACAGTGCCCCTCTGCTGCTGTGGCTGACCTTACCAGGCACCCCTGTGCATGGCATCTGTGCCTGTTGGGCCCCAATGTGGGGTGTGTGTCTGGTGCTTCCAGGTGTCACTGTGTGTGTGTGCTCCTGAGGACTGAGGCATTGGATGTCACACTTCGCACTGCACTGGCGACCCGGGTTTGGGAACGATCCTGGACCGCTGTGGGTCAGCAGGGGAGAGAGAGGATTGAGCATCCAGAGGATTGCTCTCCTTTCTTGGGGAGGGATCCAGGGGTAGCCCGGCCAGCAGCGGCCCCTGCTGGAGGTCAGTGGCACTGCAATGCTCTGGGACTCACGAGCAAAGGGAAGACGTGGCAGCTGCCTTCCAGACGTGGGTGGGAGCACCCATGTTGTGGGTTAGGTGGCATTGCATGTCCAACATTGAGGGTATAAAAAACTTCAAGAAATACCCCTCCGGCTAGGATAGGCAATGGTCCTGCCAGTGCCACTGCCACATGCCCAACACTGATTCCCCGTCACTGTCCCCTGTGGTTTTCCTGAGTTGCCATCCCCCAACCTGGGGAACTGTGATGAAATTGAAGATGTAGGGGAACACAGCAGGCAGTAGAGTGAGTTGGCGAGTGCAGTGGCCCAAGAGAGTTCAGAGCCGGAGGGCCAGAAAAATAGTTGTAAAAAAAAAAAATAGTTGTAAAAAAAAAAAACTGTCTGTGTGCTCTGTCTGTGCACCTCATCTGCTTTGGCCACTCTCCTTCACTTTGGCATTCTGGCCAGTCCCTGCCGGTCTGTTCCACTGTATCCTTTGTACCACTGCAGTCTCCCCCTGTTGCTCTTCTGTCCCTTGCTTACTTGCTCCTTATTCAGTGTTGTGTTGTCCAGGGTGCTTCTGTGCATCCTGGTTGCACTGGGGTATCTTAAGTTACACCATGGTGCTTCAGTGACATTCACAGTGGGGATGTACACAGTGCATCTTGCAGTGCATCCTTCTGTGAATCCCACTATTTGGGGATAGCGCATCTTATTTGCACCCAGCGCATCTGCTTTGTGAATCCTGCCCAACGAATTTGGAACATTTGCACTTTGCAAATTCTGTGGCATTCACAAATTTGTTTTTGAAGTGAATTTCATCCTCTTCGCCCACCCCTTGCTTCAATATACCTACGGCTTGGTCTAGACACTAATTAGTTCCAGGAGCAAACACTTAGTGGGACCAAACCAGGAGCTCCAAATACACTGGACTTCATCTCTGCAGATGGTGCAGACATTTAATTTTGTAACTGTCCTTGCAACTAATAGTTTTCATCTCTAGTTATTATCCCCAGACTGGGATTATATATAGAATAATAATTAGGCATCATTTTTTCTCTAAGGGAAACCTGGTTTGTAATTTGCCATTATAAAGGAGTGTTTATAACAGCAAACATACACCCGGTTTCCCTTGCCTGTGCATGCGCCAGCTGCCACTCTTCCCTTCCTCGTCACCAGATACGTTGGCTTACCACCAGAGACTACAGTGTCACTCGGACTCCATGGTAAGTCCATAAAACAAAAATATTGCGGGGCTGAAAATGATTAAACTGGGCTACACTTTTTTTTAAAGTGGAAAAATGTAAAGTAAACATTCTTTTCAGCAGCCATGTCCAGTCATGGATCCTGGCTGAAATCCACTTAGATTATGGCTACACAGAGACTTTTTATTATTTTATATAATTGTTGTGGCAAAAAAATGATACCCAGCAATTATATCAAATAAAACACAGGGCTGTATGTAAAACTCAAATTTTACACACACCCTTGGTGTTGGATGCCCAAATAAACCCCTTAACCTTCAATCTTGGGGTTTATGTAGTATCCAACATCTTAGGTATGTGTAAAATTATCATTAAACACACAACCCCATATATTATTCTATATATAATGCATGGGGAAGTGTGTGTAATGAGGATTTTATGCACACCCAAGGTGTGTGATGCCTCAGAAACCTTAAGAGTGAAGCTCAAGGGATTTATCTAGGCATCACACACAGAGGGTGTGCACAAAAGCTGAGTTCACACACTTCCCCATGTTTTATTTTTTATAATAACTGGTCCCTTCATTTTTGACTGAAAAAAGTTCCCCTTTATTTTTTGAATATAACTGAGATTCCCACTTGGGAGTTTCTGTGAGGTAACGTGAGCAAGTTGACAGCACAAGTTGTTAGCTGGGGGAGCCAGTAGTGCTAGCATGAGACAAAATTTAGAAGTTTTTGAAAAGGTGCTTAATCAAACTCCATTATACACAGGTCATTATATACAATGATGTATAATGAAGTTTGACATGTTCTGCTCACAGTTGATAATCATTACTGACCAGTTATTTTATTGCAATAAATGCAAAGGCATTCCTGGTGTCCCATCCCTCCTCAAGAGACAGGTGTTATCACTTGAAAATCTCCTCCACCTGAGAGGGAGGTTTTCTTAAAGATAGGTTGGGACTAGTTACATCAGGAAAGTACTTACTTTATTCCTGAAAGTATTGAAAGCATGAATGCAGCAGAGCATTCTAAGCTAATAAACCTGACTGAGATGACCTCAGTAATTCTTACAATATATAAGATGAACCCTGGCCTCTGAAAGGGCATGATGAGTCAAGCTTTGGGGTGGGGACTGTAATACTGTATGAGCATGGTAGCAATGATTTTAAGGACTGTGTTTAAATTATTGCTTAACTAGAGGGAGATGTATGTATACTTTTCATAACAGTTTGAATTAAATAGTTTCTTTTATTCATAACATTTATCATGGTAATACTGAAAGTACAAGTGACCGACCATGACACTGGTCATGAAACTGTAAATATGTTCATTCTGTTATTTCACAGTGTATGTGCTGTTTGTTTGTTTGTTTGTTTCTTAGATTAAATAGGTTTGTTTAACGAAACCGAAAAAAACTTGTTTGAGTATAATTTTGGTTTATTTTTGCCTTGTTTCTCCATCAAACATGTGATCCAGAAAAAAGGAACTTATGGAATGGATAAACAAAGGATATTGTTAGTTTGTAGCTCAGAACTAGATAAGAATTAAAAATAACAGAAAAAAACTTTGAAGTAACTACCCTGATAAGGAGATGTTTTCAATAAAAAAGAAAATACAAAATCACACATGCCCACACAATGCAAAGCATCATGGGCTGCATATGCAAATCACCACAGAATGTTATGCTGGTTCAACTTTAAGCAGAATTGCATGGTGCCGAAAGGCCTTTCACACAGTTTGAAAAGGGTGCTAACAGATGACATAGACACGTGTTTCGTCCTACCAGGACTCATCAGTATGCCTCGTCTGTTTGACACCCCAGTGGAATGAACCAGCTACCCTAAGAAGGTCTGTCTGGGTTATGTTGTGGTGAACCCATTAAAATAAAAAACTATTTAAAAGACAAAGAACCTCTGTGCGCAAACATTGAGGCAAGGGTTGCACCAAAGGGCATTTGGCTGGGAAGCCAAGTTTCAAGAAAATACAAAATCACACATGCCCAATATTCAATAAAAAAGGTATACTTGCTAATGAGTAGTAAGAGTGATGGTCCATCCTTTATTCAGTTCTTGTCCATTATAAAAGTTATCAATCATGCACATTATGGAATATTGACATGCTGTAGTGAGGCTGATCAGTTCCTCCTTAAGTACATTAAATAGCTTATAACATGGATTGGAAAAATGAGGCAACTCAATTGGTCAAAGAGCATCAGGTGACCATTGATTAACTCTATTTAATCAACAGTTACTCTGCCAGAATTACTTCACAGAGAAACTCCCATATGAATGTGCCTTCAGAAAATATCCCTCAACACAGAGACACAAAGAACAAAGGGAATCAATCACCAGGCATGGTCACAGATTTCCACATCTGAAAGCTGGGAACAAACGGCAGTGCTGCAGTGGAGGTCTGCTTTTCTTTTTTGTGCTGTTACTGTCAATCAGTGGCTAAATGAAAGTTTTCCAGAAGGTAAACTTCTGTGTAGCAGCATGGAACTCTGTCTTGTGGAGCAGCACAGCATGGGCTATGAAAGTCTTTGAAGAGTGGTTGACACCCTGTATACCGTATCTTGTTCTGTGGTTAAGGAAATAAACTTGAAGGAAGCAGTTGATCAGAGGTAAGATTCTGCTTATGCAAGCTAATTAAAACCCTTTGAAGGGCAAGCAAGGCACATTTGTATGATTCAAAATATTTTTATGTCTCTCTCTATCTCTCTCTCTCTCTCTCTCTCTCTCTGTCTTCTAGTTTAGTTTGTGTTGCTTTCTTGGTGGAGGGGGGGAGGGGGCGAGAGAGAGAGAGAGAGACCGCAGACTCATGCATATGTTATTTATTTTACGAAGATACAAATGTCAGAAATCATTTCAGAACTCTATTTCTGGCATTTGTATGTTCTTAAACTGTATAATATATTGATGAGTTCTGGGGACTACTTTTCAAGTCAGCAGGATACATTCAGATTTTCCCTATTCAAAGAGCAAAACAAAAAAAAACACCTTTGTGATTTTTTTTTAAACATAACCCATGTTACAAGTGCAATAACCCACTCCAGGATATTGGGTTATTGGGATTTAATGCCCCTATCGGGTGCTGTGAGGGGACTCAGCTGTGCCTCGTGCCTCACAATGCATCCAAGGCATGTAATAAATTCCTATAACCCCATACCTTGTCGTGGGTCATTGCTTACATTTTGCACACTGTTGCTCTTGCCCCTAGTCTCTGCTTACTTATTTTGTTATTTGAAGTTTTTCTTTGCTGCTGGTTTAGGTGTGACATTTACCCTTGTTTTTGGCATTTTTGTATTTCTACTGCTTTGTTCTCTGTTAATGGTCATTAACTGTTGTATTTTACTTCACTGCTGTTATTTTCATATCATGTACTATATGCCACTGTTGTGTTGATTGTATCACTGTATTTAACTGTTTCACTTTCCCCCTCCCCCAGGATGCATCTGGGAATGAGATGTTACCAGCTCAGTATGCATTTCCCGATCAGATGTTTGAAATAATTAAATAAGTAATCTGGTGTTCAAACAAATTATTAATTGGATACAGCCACTATTCAAGTGCCACAAAATATTCTACCATCCTAGATCGGACACCTTGCTGTGTGAGGTGTTGTTTCTTATCAAGAGTAGCCAGGTTTGCTTGAGAGTGCTGTGTTTAACAATAAAAGCTGAGATTTCCCTTGTTAATTCATTTTAACTTTGCCTCCACATGCTTGTTTCTGCCAGACACAGAGCTGTGCCAGTGAGGAATGCCAGGCCACCATGAAGCTAATAGAAAGTAAAGATTATTCACCACACAGGGTCCCCTGATGCACTGAGCCAGAGCTGGTGCAGATCCCACCTCTGAAGTTATGGTCGAGGAGAATTTTACCTAAATCTTATTTTTTGTGCAGAAACTATTTCATATGCTATATTTGTGGGGCTTCGTCCCCCATTCTTAAATTAAAAAGGTAATTTCATCTACAACTAATCCAAAAACCTACTCAAAAAGAGAAAAGGTAGCATCAAATAGTGATGCAGTCTACTCAAATCTCATGCCAAAGCTTGTCCACTATTTTGAAAAGGCAGTAACAGGCACAACACACATTAAACCTCATTGAGCCTCCACCCATCAGTGTAGGATTAAAGGGACAGAATTACTGAACACTTTGGCCCTGGAGTACTCTCCCCAAACCCATGGGGACACTTGGTTACACATGCACAGCAGAATAGTAATTGAAGGTCATAAAAGACCCCATATTCATCATGCCCACCCCTGATTCATAAGCAGGTATGAATATGTATGTTGTACAAATATGTACAAATCTAAAAGTGTTCCCTTACAGAATAATGAACTGCTATCTGTGAAGCATGGGCTTGTTGGGACACTGGGGGATTCTGGTTAGATCATTTTGTCTTTGGTTTCATGATGTCACCTGCACCCCATTAAGACAAAGAGAGAGAGAGAGAGACACCTGCACCCCATTAAGACAAAGAGAGAGAGAGAGACAACATCCGATTTATGGCATGTTTGTTCTCCATCTGCCCAATAAGCGAGGGACCAGGGTCCCTGCCTGTTCCAATTCTCCCACATGGCAGTGCAACACACTGTTGCTAAGCCACTGAGCCTCAGCTCTGGGTTTTTGTTTTACTTACCTAATGGGTCAGGTTCTCCTTCAGTCCATCCACAAGCCCAGGATCTCACACATACTGGAGCAGTCCTGCCCCCAAGATACAGTACCCACTGCCTGTCTCGTTGTATGCTATCTGGGACCTACCCATCTGGGTGGAGCCCACTGGCCTGAACTTTACTGACTAGGAGAAAGGGTGCGGGGGACCCAGAGATCAATGTGCTACAGCTGAGCAGAAAGTACTATGCACCATCCACCTGTACATCACCCTTGTTTCTATCTATTGTGTTTCCTCCCTATAACAACCCCAGCTCCACTGGGATATCTGTTTTACTTTTAAAGACCTTGCCTACTGCACTAGGATTTCATTCTCTGTTTCCTTTGATCCTCTAGCATAGTCTGGTTTTTTGATAATTCTTCATTTGTACTGTAGCCCTAAAAATTTACCTACTTTATTATTGTTCTGCTTCATTTTTTAGACCAAGATCTCTGGGTCTGCAATTCCATGCCCAAGGAATTTTCTGCAGAACCTGTATTCTGCCACAGAATATATGTTGTACTTTAGTATTCATTGCTCTTGGAGATTTTTTCATTAAAATACATGCATTTTCCATAGTTCCTGTCTCCCTTCTCTTCCTTGTTTATCCTGAAGCCCCTCCACTATGCTCATCATGTGGTGTCATTGATGCTATCACATCATATTTTTTCTCAAGGGTAGTGCTATATTCTGCAGCAGAAATGAAGAATTCAAGATGCAGAAATGAGCAAACACCAGTGCAGGTGCCTACTTGTAGGTGTCCTGCAATAGAAACCAGGACTGTTGTGCCACAGAAAACTAGAAGCCTTGCTTTAAACCCACTGTGAACCAAATATCTAATATGATACTACTCCACTGTACAGTATTTAGTGACAGGTTCAAATAAAAAGACACTCTATAGGAAAGGAATTTGATTTTCATGCAAATTGTATCCCAAGTCACTTTACACAATGCAGGAGAAGGAGAGGAGAGAATGGTTCTGTTAATTATGATGCACAGACAGATTTAATGAGCACAGAGACAAATTAGAGCTAGATTAGAGAGAGTTTAACATGTCTTCCAATAGCACTTTTAAAAGTCTGAACATTCCGTTGCTTGACAATGGAGGCATTGGCTAAACTGAGTTTAAGCAGGGGGAAGTTAAGTGACTTGCCCAGAGTCATAGCATGAGCAAACGGCGGTTCTGGGATTTAAAACAGGGGAACTCCTGGACTGTTCACAGCTCTGTGCACTAAACTCTAGATCAAACTGCCTCACTGTATAAAACCACATTGTAAAAGAATGGGATCAACCATGATTACTGGCTAATGACCTTGTCCCATAGCTGTTTCTATAACCTGGCAGTAAAGCTTAGTGAATAAGAAATGTGGTATGACTAAGCTGCCTGGGGCACTAACTTTTTAATGTATTCAAACTGCAGTATCAACTTTTTGAGTCAACCTCAAGCAGTACAGTTCAGCTATAATTAGAATTCCCCTGAGTTACAGGGCTATTTTTCTTCCCTACCGCAGTAGCTGGAGGTTAGTCTGTTTCCAGCCCAAACATTCTTTTGTTTTATTTTTCTGTCTTCATCACGTGTGGCAAAATCAATTCCTTTGACTCAGTATAATACATTAATGAAAGTCGAGTTTGCTGGGTCATAGGCTGTCATGCTTTCTACTTGCTCTTCTCGTGCATGAGTAAAGCAGGCACTCTATTTTGTAATCATGTTGTTTTGAATACTGTATACTGTGGTCAGCAGCCATGCCTTGGATACATGGGCAAAAAAGCACACCATATTAAAGAACTAGCATAGTGCCTAAAAATAATACTAGTTTTCAAAAGCTATCAACTGTTACCTTTTATATCCGAGGTACTTTTTCTTTTCCATTGGTTTAATTAGAAGATTGTTTACCTGAGGTTTAAAGGTATGATGTGTGGAACAGCACTTTGGCTGGCAATTGACATAGCTAGTTCTATTCCCCTCATAGAAACATAGAATTTGATGGCAGATAAGGACCGCTTGGCCCACCTAGTCTGCCCATTTCCCTACCTAATGGATAAGCTGCAGATCCTAGTTAACCAACAGCCTACTTCCTCCTACCCCCCACTAGAATTGTCTTATGTCTGTCCCATGCATTCTTGAATGCATGGGACACTTCACTATGTCATCAGCATTGTGACCAGCATTGTGACTGTGACATCACTGCTGCTTAGGAACAGCCATTCAGTGACTGCCAGGTCAGTCACCTGTGGGGTTACTATCAGTGAGATCACAATACTGATGATGTAGTGGGGGCAGTAGCGCTAGCTATGTCAGCTGCCAGGCTAAGAGCTGTTCCACACATCCAGCACAATATTATCACACAGAAGACTTTCTAATGAGCAAAAGGAAAAGGAAAAAAATGCTTCTGAAATACAAAGTAACAACTGACTACTTCTTAAAATGTCTATTATTTTCTTGTCTGCCTGTTTTGGCTCCACTAGCTCTTTAAGCCCAACTATGTTGTTAAAGAGCACCTAACATCACTATGGAAACTTTGGAAAAACATGAGTTTTAGACATACTGTAGTTCAATTTATATTTCACATATTTTCTTTATTTATCAGCCACCCTTTTTATTTATTAACAAGTATATAATCGCAGTATTCAGATACCTAAAATGAACAATACCACCAAGCCTAGCATAAATCTTTAAGATGGACAAGGTGAAAGGACAAGGGAACTCTTAATCTCATTGAAAGGAGGAAGGTTCAAGGAGAACTCCACATAAGAAATCAGGGAAAACTTGGAAGAGACTGCCAGAGCATGTGGTAACAGCAAATACTGTGATGGCCTTTAAGCTTAGACTCCATGGGCCAGATATTCAAAGGGGTTACACCTGATGCAACTGAGTTGTGCCAGTGCAACCCCAGAAATGTGCCCTGAGACAATATTCAAAGGAGGGACTTGTGCAGCGCAAGTCCTGATGGGCCGGGGCTCAAAGATAATGTATGCGTGCAACTCCAGGGGTCATGCCCATGCATATACGGCATTTCCCAATATTCAGCCCGAGATGTGCAGCACATATGCTGGCACAACCCTGGGATACGCCACATACTGGGGCACAAAGTTGAGCACGAAAAAGAAGGCTCAAATGGTAGCCACCCACAGGCAGGCCACTGTAGTGCAGTGCGCAACACAGCAGCCGCCAGCTTTGGGTGGCTTCCACCCCCCAGAACACCATCCACAAGCACCCACATAACTCCCTGGTGGTCCAGTGGCACCCCCTCCCTCTCCGTAGCCCCGATCACCGTATAACAATTTACCAAACTTCCCTGGTAGTCTATTGGCATTCCCTTCCCTTCCCATAACTGTAATCACTGTAAAATACATTTTTAATTATTCCTTGGTAGTCTAGTGGTACCCCCCTCCCTCCCCATAGCCCTGATCGCCAAATGTAACAAAAATATAGATCCCTTGTAGTCTGGTGGTATCCCCCACCCTGCCCATAACCCTGATTGCTGGCAAACCCTAAGAAAATAAAGCTATGGTGGTCCAGTGGCACCCCACCACCCACACAGGATCCCCTGCCCACCCAACCCCCCATCATCTGTGGGCAGCAGCAAACCCACCCGCATATCACCCGGCTGCCCACTGAATGACAGCTTACAGTATCAACTGTAAGCTCATTGGTCCACACTGTGGACCAATGGGCTAACAGTGCATACTGTAATAGTCATTCACAAATATGTGACTGAAAAACTTCATTCATATAGTTGTGAATGACTATTACAGTATGCACTGCAAGCCCATTGGTTCACAGTGTGGACCAATGGGCTTACAGCTGGTACTGTGAGATGCCATTTGGTGGGAAGCCTGGCTGTATGTGGGTGGGTTTGCTGCTGCCAGCCAATGATGGTGGGGGAGCTGGGGGCAAGGGGTCCTGAGCGGGTGAGGGGGTGCCACTGGACCATCAAAGATTTCTTTCCATAGGGTTTACTGGTGATCAGGGTTACAGGCAAGGTGGGGGGGTACCACTAGACTATCAGGGATCTATATTTCTGTTATATTTGGTGATCGTGACTATGGTAAGGGAAGGGGTACCACTAGACTACCAGGGAATAATTAAAATGGTATTTTATAGTGATCATGGCTACACGGGGGGGGGGGGGATGCCACTAGACTACCAGGGATGATTTGAAAGGAATTAAATGGCGATCGGTGCTATCGGGAGGGGGTGCCACTAGACCACCTCTGACAGTGCCACATGCTGTGCAGGGCGCCATGTGCATTTCGCTGGCCTGCCCTGCACAACTCATGCAAATGGGGCCGTAATGACATGCAAATGGCCCCATTTGTGCCTTACATACACCATGGCCCTATTTGCATGCTGCTGGCTGAATATCAGGAATTTGCACACAGCGTAACTCTGTTGCACTGGCGCAGTTCCCATTCCTGCTATTCAGCCCTGTCTGGGGTTATGCACCAGCTCATCGAATTTGTGCAGTGCGCATTACCTGATATATTCAGAGGAGATGCGCCATTGCTCATCTCTTTTGAATATATCCATGAGTTTCACCAGTGCAGCACAGTTTGCACTGTGCCACCACATGCGCCATTGCAGGGAGCAACTCTGAATATCGGGGCCCATATGTATTTTGAAGAAACTGGAGTTGCAGTGCATGCCAAAAACAAAACAAAACCAAGCACTAAGCATTACTCTGCACTGTGCACCACACATGGATTCTATAACCTCAGCATGTCTTCTCATCTTCCCTTTTTTGACAGCTTCAGATAGTTGACCGAATCATAAATTGGTTGACCTCTCCAGAGATCAAAAGACACCTCAGTCAGGATGAGCGCTGGTGTGTGAGGAAAAGTGTACCTCAAATGTGCTGTTTTAATTGACTGTAGGGATTTGAAGTGTGTTGATAAATGTAAAGAGCCTCTGGGTGGAGGGATACTTTTTATAGTGTGTTATGGTCTGATAAGGTCATCAGTGAAAATGTAGATAGCCTATAAGGTTTCTTTATTTGTAAGACCAGTTGAATAATATAGAGAATTATAGCTGCGTAGGGGGTTATAACAAGGATTTTATACCCCTCAAGGTGTGGGATGCCACATAACCCTGAGAGCGAAGCTCGAAGGGTTTATACAGGCATTCCACACTGTGGGTGTGTGTAAAATCTGTGTTTTACACCCCCTCACCTCACCTTTATTTTATATAATTGCTGGGTTGCATTTTTCCACCACAGCAATTATATAAAGAATATTGCTTTCTTGTTCAGCTGCAGTGCCGTCTGGCTTATGTGCAGTCCACTGCTGGTGAGACTTTTTTTTTTTTTCCAATTTGTAAGGTAGCTGTGCAGTCCTTATTTGTATGTGGGGGTCCAGGGCTACAGTTATTTATGTTTATTTTGAAACAGTAGTTTATGCACCACCAAGCAAGTAGTGGCAGACTGATGGTGCGATTTTCTGTGCGACTGCCAGTTTGGGCATGCACAGAGTGAAGGAAACCCAGCTCATGTTCATCGTTATGACCAGCTGGTTATAACAGAGAAATTGCAACCAGGTTTCCCTATGGGAAAAAATCGTGGACCAGTAATTATTAAGGAATAATACACAACAGGGTCTGGGATATAAAGGAATATCGTCATGCCTCAGGTGCATAATGAGGCACAGGCTACAGGCCAAGTGCCTTATGTGCCCAATAAGGAGTGATACAGCCTGATCTCTTAAACCCTAGAGTGTATTATTGCTATTATGCAATTGATTGTTTTTGTGTTAATGATTAGTAAGTAAAAATAGTTTTTAAATATTTTATCTTTTTTTTTATGTGTAGGTGTACATTGTTAAACAGTTCTATTTGTACTGTATTATACTGTGGGCAGTAGTTGGCAGTGTTGTAACTGGAGCAGCAACATAGAGATTGTCAGCAAGAAGGGCAGTAAAGGCAATGGGAGCAACACAGTCCAGACTGAGCCATCACAACAGAGATTTGTGGGTAAGAGGGATAACAGCAATATTGAATTAGCTGCATTGTGGTTCTGTTTTGAGTCTGTGTCTGGCTGATGATGAGAGAAGTGAATGATGTTATTTACAAGGCTGCTTTCATTTTAAGTCTAGCCTGTGGGTGAAGTGAGGGCTTTGTACATTGGCTACAGTACATGGTGGTGTTAATTTGATGTGTGTGGCAGGAGTGGGAGCTACAGTTATTTTATGGGTGCCAGTCAGGAGAACTGGTGAAAATGTGGCTGTATCACTGTTTTACTTCAAGTTTGTTGGTGCAGGCGAAGTGAGGGCTCCGTACGTTAGTCATGGCAAAACCTGTAGAAGTCGGCTGCATCCCAGCATCGAAAAAGCTGATTATAAAACTGCTCTTGGGTGTAGTGATTTGCAATGTGTTAATGCATGGAAACAAGCTTAAGGTAGAGGAACATATTTTTACCAGTACAGTATGGGCTGATAACACAACTAGTAAAGAATGTTGACAGACAATCAGGTTTATGAATTCTTACGCTCCATTCAAAATTGTCATTAATAAGGTAGTTAGACTGCATTTGCATCTGGGTGTCTGTAACAGGTGATTTTATCATCTAGTTTATTCACCCTGGATAGCACAACTCAGAGTTGCAATACCTCTATAATCAACCTTTCCTCTTCCTTACCAGTACAAGTCCGGTTAATAAATGGTAGTGTGTGTAACAGAAATGTCTGAGTCATGCACCCCTTCCAGACTCCTCCAGGCGAAACAGGTTAGACTTCTGAGTCACTGTGCCTGCCTTCATATGTGTGCAGTGGCTGTGCTAATGTGAGTGGCTACTGCCCCTCTCCATGCCTATGTAGTGGAGAGGGCAGAGCACATGTTTTAGTTCTGAGCCACTAGTTCTGACAGAACTGCAGAATTTCTGGCAAAGAGAGAGAAAAACAGCAAGAAAGACAGCAGCAGCTTCTCCCCACCCTACAAAGTGGGGATAGGCGATCACTGGCCTGAAGCAGCACTACATAAAGGAGAGAGAGAGAGAGAGAGAGAGAGAGAGAGAGAGAGAGAGAGAGATCAGGAAGAGCAGAATGAGTAACTGAGGTAAAGGGAGAATAAGAGCCAGTACAGATTGGTCAACAAAGAAATATGAAATTGAGAGAATCCTGAGACCACACAGAGTCACCAGTCCAGTGCAGAATGCAGAGGAGTTGTGAGGTTCTCCACTCAGGGGAGCCACCCAAGGTCTGTGAGGACTTCCTCTAGGCTTCAAGGTGATAGAGGAGATATCCTGGACCATAAGACAGAGCCACAATGGAATCAAAGGAACATTCTTTCAGATCTGGTAATGCCATATGTTCCAGGAGAGGTCACACATGTATGCTGAGTGTTTCCTGTCAGGTTTTTTTCTGTACTCTGGAAGGACTCAAGAAAATTCACCCTTTGTGAGCTGGATCAAAGGGTAGAATATAATGGAGCCTGGGGAGAGTACCCATAATATCATGTCTCCCAGGGAAGGGTAACAACAGCCCCCAGAGGGTAGGTAGATGTAATAAAGCACAAGGCCCCTTCCTAAGTTGCTTAGGTTAATGTGGCATTTTTGTACTTGCAGAGACAAACAACATTGTTTTCATTTTTTTATAATGCAGCAATAGGCATGAGTTGCAGAACCAGTCTTCCGCCATCGAGAAGTTAACTTGCAAGTGCCGCTCAGGGGTGGCGGGGTCAGGTTGACTAGTGTCAATTACGGCATCATCTGAATAGAGAAGTATTCTGTCATGGCATACTTGGGGGAGGTTATTTAAAAAGAGACTGAATAGCAAAGGGCCCAGAATGGACCCTTGATGGACACCTGTATTGATGCTCTGGCTGTCAGAGAGTGTATTGCCGATTTTGACTTGTTGGACACACCCAGCAAGGTAACTTTTAAACCAGCACAGCACGGTTGACGAGACAGAGGAATTGCTTAGTTGGGTTAGTAGAAGCTCGTGGTTCAGTGTATCGAAGGCCTTAGTGAGGTCTATAAAGGTAGCCCCCATTGAGTGCCCGCAGTCCAGTGAGTAGTGTATGTAGCCCGTAAACTCAGCTAGCACAGTTGTAGTACTGTGTTGTTTTCTAAATCCATGCTGTTCCTTACATTGCAGTTGGTATCTGTCCAGGTGGTAAATTAATACAAGTAATATGATTACAGTAAATTAATACAAGTAATATGATTACAGTATACAATCATCAGGTATTATCATAACAACAGAAGACTGATGAACCCTTCAAATAATGTCTCACACTTTTTTTAAATACCAGTTTCATTATATCCACATCTATCCTTGCTCTTATTAGGTTATTTTGCAACTTAGGTCCATAAACAGTCATTGAGTGGTCAGCTGTTTTTGTACTTACCTTTTTTTCTTGAAATTGTTTTATTGAAGTTGTTCATAATGCCTTTGTTTTCTTAACCCATGTGAATTTCTTATTTAGAAGTATTGGCATTTCTGATTTCACAACTTTATGAATAAACAATGTTGAATTTAATATTCTCTGCCTAGGTGGCATAATCCCAAAATGTTGATGTAACTTATAGTGATGTTCCTCTTTATGACAATCAGTTACAAATCTCAAGATGTTATGAAATGTGACTGAATATCTTTATAACAATGAATCTAGTACATTCATCAATAATATCGAATTATACTCTAAAGCTGGCAAAAGCACCTGGTTTGCTATTGTTCTTTCAGCTTGCTCAGATAAACTATTTTTATTTCTGTATAAGTAACCCAGTTTATTTACTTTTTTTGTCACTTTAGTAATATGTTCATTTAATGATACTGTGCTATCTAACTCCCAAATAACTGAAAGTTAACACCTCCTCCAAGCTATTTACATTTTCCACACTGCTGTATTTTCATAGTGTTTCCCTGGTGTATTTGCTTTGGTTTGTTCCAAAAATCATGGCTTTGATCTTCTTTTCATTTCATTTAACAAGATCTTGTTTTCTAAGAACCATTCTTGCAAGGTACAATATGCAGATTGCATTTTTGTTTCTAGGTCCACTCATGTTTTACCCTGACAATAAAGCACTGCATCATCTGCATACATATTTACAGATACAGTACTGCAGGTTTTTGGTAAATCATTGATGAATAGTGAAAACAGGAGCAGGCCAAGAACTGAGCCTTGTGGTACTCCAGTATGAATTGGCCTCATTGTGGATCTTGCAGATCCAATTTTAACTAGTTGTTTCCTGTTTACTAGATATTTTCTAAACCATTCACAAGTATAGTTACTCACTCCCATCAACCTAAGTTTATGGATTAATGTGGGGTGGTCCATCAGGCTGAAGGTCTTGGTCTGGTCAACAAGACTCCTCCAGTAAGCAGTCCTTGATCCATATCATCATATATGTAATTTATCAACCTGACCAAGGCTGTCAACGTGCTGTACCCCCACCAAATCCATAGTGGCCCTGTGTTAAAAGTTCATTGCTTCAAGATATTTGGCCAATTGGCCAAAAACTATTTATTCTAACAGTCTTGCCAACACAGGCAGCACAGACATTGGCCTGTAATTAACAACTGATTGTTTATCACCTGATTTGTATATTGGTGTTATGATGGCTGTTTTTCACTGACCTGGTATGTAATTTAAGCATACAGATAGATTAAAGAGATAAGTTACTGGCTAAGCCAGTTGATATGCAGCTAACTTTAATAACCTAGGAGGGAATTCATCCACTCCTGGACATTTATTTTCACTCAGTTTTTTTAGAAGTGAAAAATCTTCCTTTTCCTTTACCCCCCCAAAAACTAAATGTTTGGGAAAATGTTTTGTTTTCTGTTATTACTTCTCCATCAGTTTGTAAAACAGTTTTACTCTCAGTCATAACTTTTCTGTCCATGTAATTTAAGTCTATTTGTTCTTTATACTGGGTCATATTGGTGAAAAACTCATTTAATACATTTCCCACCTCTAAATCATCACTTATCAGATGTTCCCCAATTAATCTTACTACTACATAATGGTTTATAGAATTTCTTAAAGGAATCCCAAAATTTCCTTGGATTTGTTAAGTTTTCCATTTATTTTTCTTCATAGTTCAGTTGTTTAGTTTTTTAATTTCTACTTTACACTTATTTTGAATATTGCAATAATTATTTAAATCACTTTGTGTGCCTGTTTTTGGGGCTGTGGGCAGAGCCTACAGCTGCTTTGCAAAAGCTTTGTAGCTCTGAAAATGGCCGATCGCAGAACCCCTTCTGATGAACTTTTGAAGTATCCTTCCAAAAGCCCAATGGAAATTAAACCCCTCCACCATAATCAGCCTACAGAATAACAGCTGCACTATTTCAACTGTTACTTCCATATTCCAATGCGTGAACTGCGCATGCACATGACTCATGCACATTTGCAGCATTGTGTGCATGTGCAGTTTTGCGGGTGCCACTAAGTTGCGAATGGCAAAATACCATTTAGTATTTTCTGTGCCCCCTCCCCAAGTCATGCCCAACATCTCTTGGCACACTGGGAGCCCACCCCAGTGTGTGGATTTTTTTTCCCTGTAAATCAGAAAACGGTCCCTCATCGTGTTTTTTTTTTCCTGGTGCCCCCTGCCCAACTCATGCCTGACATCAGGGTGCCCAATCCCCATGTTGGCATTCATGTGGCACACTGGAAGCCCACTCCAGTGTTCTGAATTTTTTTTTTTTGCTGAAAATTAGAAAACAGTCTCTTATTATCTGTTTTTTTTCCCTGTGAAACTAAAAATGGTCCCTTGTCATCGCTGCAGTCCCCCTCCCCCCTCCCCATGCTCCCACTGAGCACCCACCTGCTCACAGCCCCCCTTAACCCATACTTACCTCTGGAGGTCAGCACTGTCATCTTCTCTGGATGGGAACACGTCTGCACTCTCCAAAGCCCAACCGCAAACTGAAGAATTAAAGGTAAGCATGCTATTTAGCCATTCAATGGGGTTTTCAACTTATGCTGATATCTCAGCCATTTTTTTTGGAATTTTTGCCCCAAATTTTGCAACATGGGGTTCTTGAGACCCAACCTCATGAAAACTGTCACTGTCATTTTGTTAATCAGTCCCAAAAGGTGATTTTGCCATCACTGCACGGACTCACCTTTTGGGACCGATTCACGAAATGACAGTGCCACTGTTCATGAAGTGGGGTCCCACAAAGCCCATGTTGCACATTTGGTGAAAAATTCCAAACAATGACTGCATTACGAGCATGCATTGCGCAGTTGCTACGCACGCTCCTAATGTTGCCAATTTTTAATATTTTCACTTCACATTTTTAACATTGTCATTTTTGCACACCTCCTTCAAAGCAGTACCGCTGTCATTTTCTACAACCTGCCCAAAACGTGTTTTTGCACCTGTGGTGCAGAATTGCATGTTTGCTCTTCGCAATCACATTTCGGGACAATTGAACAAAATGACACTGACGCTGTTCATGAGGAGGGGTCCAAAAAAGGCCATGTTGAAAAATTGGTGCAACACCTCCAAATAATGGCCAGGTTACACTTGGGCTTTGAATACTTTCTATACACATGTGTAACTTTCATCCACTTGGTAGCTCTTCACAGCCCTATCAGCTCTGGATAGAGTTTGTTTAAATTGTTTCCACAAGGAATGTCTTACTTTAACCAGATCAAGTAGATTAGTGTTTATTCAAGGCGAACATTTTGTTTGCACCTTTTTTTTTTGGTGCATAACAAATTAACTATGTTCATTAAAATAATTCACTGCACCCTCTAAGTCTCTTATTTTATACAATGGAGACCAATCTATCTTATCAATTTCCCTTACCAGGACATTGTTGGTCAGGTTCTTAAATTATCTTACTTCCAAAACATTTATTTCATTCACACTATCTTTTTATTTTTTCCTAATCATGTAAACTGGACAGTGATTGGAGATCACAGGCCAGATTCACAAAACTTTGTATTTGCGCAGGTGCAAACCCAGTTTGCCCGATTTTGCCCAGAGTCGGTATTCACAAAGCCCAGTTTTCCCATGCAAACTGGGTTTGCACCCAGGCAAAGCTGTGAGGTGGTCACAATGCAAATGAGGGGGAGGGTACTTGCATATCCCCCCAGTGCAATTCACAAAGGTCTTGCTCTATGCAGGTACCTTTTGCAAAGGCCCTTGCATGGAGAAATTACCACCAATCAAAACCTGGCAGTATTCCACACTACACTAATGGTTGGTAGTGGTACTATGACCCCCAACCCTCCTCCCCAATCTCTGATCCCCTCCCTGAATAAATAAATACAGTCCCTGGTAGTCCAGGATCCCTCCCCCTCCTCGATTGCCAACTCATATATAAAATGAATGTTTCTATAATAAAGTGTCTCCCCAGGTCACCAATCCCTTCCCCAAATATTTAAATTCAGTCTCTGGTAGTCCAGGGTCCCTTCCACCTCACCGATCGCCAACTTATATAAAGATTACTGTTTCTATAGTATAGTGTGCCCCTTGGTCACTGACTGCTGTCCCCAAATACAGTAAACTTATTCCTCTGTATTCCTAGGGTCCCTCCCCCCACCTCCCCAATGATCTCCAGTCCTGTATCAGCAGCACTTCTTCCTGACAGTCTAGTGGCCCCCCACCCTGACCAGTCTGCTCCACCATCCCACTCCCCCATCCCAAGTGACAGTCAGTGACCAGTACAGCCCTCCTCACACCACCATGACTGGTCACCAACTGACGCCTCCTTGAGCGTACTGTATACAGTAGGGCTCATTGACTGTGATTGTCCAATGACAGTCAAGGAGCAGTACTGTATACAGTACATGCTCTAAGAGGGCTCAGTCGGTGGCCAGCTGTGGTGATGTGAGGAGGGCTGTGCTGGCAGCTGACTGTGACTTGGGCTGGTTAGAGTGTGGTGGATCAGACTGGTCAGGGTGGGGGTAGAGGTCCAATAGACTGCCTGGGAGTAGTATTTGCATGTTATAAGACCAGTGATGATTGTGGGGGTGGTGGGAGGGACCCTAGAAATACAGGGGAATAAGTTTACTGTATTTGGGGATGGTGATCGGTGACCTGGGGGGGGGGGACACCACACTATGGAAACAGTAATGTTTTGTGTAATAAAATGGTAATGGTAAAGAGCTGAGATAGAAATGTATGTATTTTTGAATGTTATAGAAGCCAGAAGGTGAAGGAAGCATATTCAATTCAATGCTTTACAGTAACTGGTAATTGCTGTTTTTCTTTTAGACTTGGATTGTGGGCTTTGGTGACACTGTACTTACTTTGTTGTCTTTACTTAGAATTGTTTTTGGGCTATTGAGGATTTAAAACGTAGTGGTGGTGTATTCTTTGCTGTCTTTGGTTGCTGCAAATTTTTGCCCCCCCTTCCCCCAACTCTTGATTATATGCCCTGTTAAATCTGATTGACAGGAGCTAAACTTGGTATAGCAGGGTGTGGAGTAGAGGGGCATACCAGAAAGGAACAGTAGCAAGGTGACTGCTCTTCAGTGGAAGTGAAGTAAATGCAAATCTAGAGCTTTCATTATACTTCTTCGCATGTTGCATTGGGGAAAGGAGGAGTACAAGTTTGAAGAAGGTTGTGCAATAGCTACTTAAAGTCTGTTTTTGAGTGTGGATAGGAAGGATAGGAATATAAAAAGCAGTTGCTCAATATATCTAAATGTGTACAACAAAGGAGGTAAGGGAAATAAAGAAATGTTTTGCACTGATGGAGGAGGGAGAGGGGAGACTTGAGGGAGTGTTTGGTATCCTGCATCTGGAAGGGTGGGGGGTCGCTGGTGGGCAACAACAGCAATGGGTAGGGTGGTAGGCTGCAACAACTGCGGTGCACCAATCTTTCTAAAAATTGCCTGGAGTGTGGGAGGATGTTTAGTGAGCAACCACATAGAAAAACTTAGAAAGGAGATTGAGGGTCTGCATGAGGAACTAAGACAGGCAAGGCAGATTGGGGGTGGGTTTAGCCCAATACTGGAGGGAGGAAGAAGGGGAGATGAGGGAGGGTGATTTAAGCCAACAGTGGCGAGGAGAGGGTCAGAAGAAGAGAAGCAGAGACAAAGGTGCCCAGGCCAGGAAGAACAATTGCCGGGGAAACCAGGTCAGGAGACAAAAGACAAATGGAAGGAGGAGATAGGGACTTGTGAGGGAGGTGAAGAAGTGGCAAAAGTCATGGAGTGGAAAGGAGAGAACAGGTTACTATGAAGAGAGAGGGAGTGGGCATTTGTGAAGGGCCTTCAGAAAACAGTTGTGCTCTGCTAGAGAGGAAGAAGGTGGAGGAGGGAAATGATGAAATTAGAGGAGTAATTGATAAATGCCTGGACCAAACTGGAGCAGGGGGAAGTTCTGCTGGGAGAATTGCAACAGGGGTGAAAGGGGGAAATAATGTGCAGGAGGAAGAAGAGGAGCTGGAAATGAGAGAGGAAGATGAATGGAAGCAAGCAGGGAGTAAGAGGGGTGGAATCTTAGTGTTGGGTGACTCAATACTAAGAGGAGTTAGGTGGGGTAGCAAGGGGGAGAGGCATAGTCGCATTTGGGTGGAGGCCATGCCAGGAATGACAGCGGAAAGGGTGGGACAGTCTGGGTGGTCGTTCTGAAATATGCTAGAAGGGGTAGGGACAAGCCTCATTTAATTATACATCTTGGGACAAATGACCTGGCTGACAAGACAGTAGATACAGTCCAGAGGAGGTTTGAGGAACTAGCACAATTATGTGAGGGGGCGAAGATGAGTAACTTTTTCAGAGATACTTCCGTGCTAAAGGCAAGCACAACAAGAAAGCTGAGAATAGAGGAATTTAACAGATGGCTAAGAACCTGGTGTTGTGCTAAAGGATATGGGCTGTTGGGGGGGGGGGACCTGGGAGGATAGTAGTCTCTATGCCAAGGACAGACTACACTTGAGTAAGGAAGGAAAGAAAGTGTTGAAACAGAGAATGGAGCAGTACATAGAGGAAGTTGGGAATTTAAACTAGGAGTGGGGGGTGGCAGTTGGGGAAGAGATATGCAGAGACCACAGGTTGGGAATCCATATGAGCTTACCCCCCTTAACAGTGACAAAGGACAAATGGCAAGTACTATTGGTGATGCTAGGAAAGGAGGGCAGGATGGGAGGGGGAGAAAAGGGTGGACGGTGGTTATCCTTAATGCTAGGAGCCTTGGGAGGAAAACTGCAGAGTTACAGGTTCTCATGGCAGAGGGAGAGGTGGACATTGCAGCCATCACAGAAACATGAGCCACCCAATACAATGACTGGGACCTGTATGTACCAGGGTACAGGTTATTTTGTAGGGACAGGGTGATTGGGAAAGGAGGGGGGTGGCACTATATGTGAAGGAAGGACTGAAGTGTGTAAGGGAGGAAGGGGAGGAGGGTAGTACGGAGTCACTTTGGATGCAAATCCAGGATTCCAAGAATAGGATTCTTAGAATGGGAGTGGTGTACAGGCCACCATCTCAGATGGAGGAGTTAGACAGGGAACTAGCGGGACAGATCAGGAGGACCTGCGAGAAGGGTAGTGTGGTGATTGTGGGGGACTTCAACATGCCAGGAGTGGACTGGAGCACCACAACAACCAGGAATAGAAGGGAGCAGGTACTGCTGGATGCCTTCCAGGACAGCTTTCTGCTGCAAATGGTTAGTGAACCAACCAGGTTAGGGAATACCCTTGACCTTGTGCTGGCAAATGGGGACTTTGTGAGAGAACTTACAGTGGAGGAACCGCTGTCAGGGAGTGACCACCACTCAGTATGGCTCACATTGGATATGGGCAAGGAAGGAGTGGAATCTGGCACAATGGTGCTGGACTTCAGGAGGGCCGACTTTGGGAGGATGGGGGAAGTTGTAAAAGGGTACCTTGCCAGAATTCAACCCAGTATGAACACTAACCAGAGGTGGGAGCTCATAAAGCTGGGGATAGTGAAGGCAACCAAAACCTGTTGCAAGGCCCAAAGCAAGAAGGCTAGGGCTAAGAAGCTGATCTGGTTGAGCAAGGAGGTCATGGAAAAGGTAAGGAGGAAAAGAGGTGCCTTTAGGAAGTACAAGAAAACAGGAAGGGGGGAGGACAGGGAGGAGTACTTGACAGAATCGAAGGAGGTGACAAGGGCAGTAAGGGGAGGCAAAGCATCTACGGAACTCAGGCTGGCACGAGGCATTAAGAACGGGAAGAAGGACTCTTTAAGTACATCAGGGAGAAAGGAGCTGTAAGGACCACATAGTAAGGATTAGAAGGGGGTTGGGTGGAAGCAGGGTGCGATAAGGCAGAAGCACTAAATGAGTACTTCTGCTCAGTATTTACTAAAGAGAATAGGGGGTGGCACCCAAGGTGGGAGAAATGGCAGAAGCGGGGGGAAAGTGGTGACAGATGGGGAAATCATGGAGAGCAGAGTTCGAGAGGGTTTGAAGGCACTGAGGGTGGACAAGGCGCCAGGCCCAGATGGCATCCACCCCAGGGTACTGAAAGAGCTGGCAGAGGTCCTTGCAGGACCTTTGGCAGACCTATTTAATGCCTCACTACATTCAGGGTATGTACCTCAGGACTGGAGGATGGCTCATGTGGTGCCCCTCCACAAGAATGGCCCCAAAGATGAACCGGAAAACTACAGACCAGTGAGCCTCACATCCATTGTGGGTAAGCTAATGGAGACTATCTTGAAGGAGAGGCTGGTGGCCCTCCTAGAGGCCAAAGGACTACAGGACAGCAGACAGTATGGCTTCATACGTGGCAGATCCTGCCAAACCAACCTGGTCGAGTTCTATGACTGGTAACTAGGCAACTGGACAGGGGCCATGGCAGTGATGTCCTGTATCTGGACTTCAGTAAGGTATCGATTCAGTGCCACATGGAAGGCTGGAAAGGAAGTTAGGAGGCACAGGGGTGGGTGCAAAGCTGGTGAGATGGGTAGAAACTGGCTGCAGGGAAGGCAACAGAGGGTGGTGGTGGGGAGCCTCACACCCAAGGGCAGTGATGAGCGGTGTTCCACAGGGCTGGTGTTGGGACCAGTGTTGTTTGGGATATTCATTGCAGACATATCATGGGACATCAAGAGCAAGATCAGTCTGTTTGCTGATGATACCAAGGTAGGCACGGTGGTGGATGACCTAGGGGATGGTGCAGGGGTTGCAGGATGATCTGGCAAAGCTTGAAACCTGGTCAGACACCTGGCAACTGGGCTTTAATGCCAAAAAGTGCAGGTGCTGCATTTTGGGATGAAGAACCAGGAGGAGTTACCAGCTAGGGGGGTGCAGCTAGCCTAGACAGAGGAGGAGAAGGATCTGGGTGTGCTCATTACAGGGTCAATGAACAACTCGGCACAATGTAGGAAGGCAGCTGCAAAGGCTAAAAAAATGCTGGGTTGTATTGCAAGGGGTATATCCTCGAGGAGGGAGGAGGTGATTCTGCCACTGTATAGGTCATTAGTTAGACCAAACCTGGAGTACTGTGTGCAGTACTGGCGTCCGTATCTGAAGAGGGACATTAAGTTACTGGAGAGGGTGCAGCGCAGAGTGACAAAGATGATCAAGGGGCTGGGGGACTTATCATACGAGAGGAGGTTGAAGGAGTTGAACATGTACTCACTGGAGGAGAGGACAGACAGGGGTGACATGTTTGAAACCTTTAAATACATGAAAGGAATAAACAAGACAGGTACAGAGGGGCTGTTCAAATTAAGGGAGGGGAGGGACACCAGGGGCCATGATGTGAGACTGGAGCGAGGAAGGTTCAGGAGGGAGATGAGGAGACACTTTTACAGAGAGGGTGGTGGCTGGGTGGAATGCATTACCTGCTGAAGTGATATGCAGTAGAACAGTGGACTGCTTCAAATGAGGATGGGACAGGACAAGGGGGAGGGTTAGTAAAGGGGAAGGGTGGAAGGGAGGGGCAACTGCAGAATAAGGGGTGCTAGCTGCACATTCGAGCAGACTTGATAGACCTCTAGGCCTTTATCTGCTGGCAAATTTCATATGTTCGTATGTGAGTCGGTGATCAGGGAGGGAGGAGGGACCCTAGACTACCAGAGACTGTATTTATTTATTCAAGGAGGAGACTGGGGAGTAGGGGAAACACTACACTATGGAAACATTGATTTTATATATGAGTCAGTGATGGGAAAGAGGAGGGAGGGAGGAGGACCCTGACTACTGGGGTATATGTATTTCTTTGAGGGCAGTGATCGGACAATGGGGGCACTACACCAGGGAAATGCGGCTGTGTGGGGCATGGGCTGGTGGGGGGCCATGCTAGACCATACAAAGGCCATACAAATGGGCCCATAATGGACATACTAATAGTGAATTGCACCTTGCATGCCCAATAGGTTCATTTGCATGGCCTCTTTCTTGAATAGAGGCTTAGCGCGTAAGCACTAATGTTGCCAGCCCATTTTTCTGGCTGGCTGTGGGGGCAGCAATACTGGGGTGCCTGGTGCTTTTCCTAGGTTAGCGCTGCCCCCACCTGCCTCTATTCACAGTGGGATAGCGCAGGGCACTATTGGACTGTGAATAGCAGGATTGCCCACCAGTGCAACCATGGGTGCAGCGCACATTTTTGTGTAGCACTTTGTGTTTTTTAGTGAATCTTGCCCCATGTCCTTTAAAACACTTAAAGGGTACCTAAACAAGCAGTTTTTAAAACTGCAAACTCCAAAATCTGACTTCATAGCAAGGTAAAGTAACAGCTGCTGTTTACATTTATGCTAAAACTGCATTTATGTAAATAACATAAATGCAGTTTCATTGCTTTGGAAAAATGTAAACATCAGCCTTTCACTTTCAGACAGCAGCCTTGGTTTCTCCCTAAGATGTCTGCCAAGTTGTTAAGTGATGAGTCATGATGACATCATCTGAGCCAGAGCCAGAGATCCACATATATTTCTAAAGTGCTAACTAGTTCTTCTTTCCCTCTTTATTTTGAATTGTTGTACCAGAATGATCAACATCATGTATTACCTCATGGATTATTGTAGGCTGTACACATGTTAGGCTATGATTTTGTTCATTTTGTTTACTTTTACTGATGGAAAATGTTTTGTAATCCAGCTAAATTTTTCTTTGGCAAACTGCATTATAGTACAACACTTCAAATACCTGATGATCTAGTGGTTATATGATGCACTGCATTTTGTTTTTTTGTTAGCCAGGAGAGACACACTAAGCTGAAAGCTTGTTTACAGATGTGGCCTGGGAGCACAAGGAAGTTTAGTGACTTGCTCAGGGGCACACAGCAAAGTACCGGTCTTGTTCAGTTCAAAAGCTCATGCTCTCTTGTTAATCCACAAATAAGGCTTTCTTTTTCCATGTGTACCCCCTGCACCAAGCCTGCCTTTTGTTGAACACCCCACCATCCATACCCTGTTCTTAGTACTGCCTGGGGCCATGAAGAGAATTATCACACCTCAGATTGTATTCTTGTACCCCAGAGAGTTGTGCACACCTATACTGATAGCATCATTAGCTGGCATTGTTAAAAAATGCCTCCCAAATCACTCTCCAGTCCACATTCTCAATGTTTGACTTCTGCTCCCACAGTAAACATTGAGTGGATCACCACCCTTCTGCACAGTGACGGTAGTATGTACAGTTCCCCTGTTGTGTTTTTTCCCACCTCATTAACCAACAACTAGGTCTTCCTGGAGGGCCAAGCAATAAGCATCATGACCCACCAGAAAAACTGCTGTTCATGCCCTCATAAGGGCTGCACTTACAATGGATAACAATATTATTAGTAGGAGAGGCATACTAATACCTTAAGCGAATCCACCTAACTTCCAGTGTCAGTCTGTTCATTTACCTGTGATCTGCAGAACCCCGCATGACAGTTCCCAGCAATTCTTCTCCAGTACTTTTCTGTGCTCTGCTCCACAATGCAAGTTGGCTGGCTACCACCCTTCCAAATCTTGAATGAGCTATACACAGCTCCCTTAATACTGTCCTAACAAACGTCAACATCCCTTCCCCCCACCCGAGGGTAATCTCCCTACACTGAATTCAAGTAACAGCTTAGGTGTAGCCCTGCCACTCTGAGTATTTGTCAATGCTGGCTTCTCTCATCCACAGTCAGGTAGTGATCAAGATGCTGGCAGCCCCACATTTCAGATCTCACAGTGATCTGTTCAGCGTCCTCTTTCAAATCTTCAACTAACCTGAAAATAGCTGTACCCTGCTGGAATGGCTTTTCAGTCCCTCCTGTAGCATTAATTCTTCACCACTGCTCCCCATGCAAACTGGTGGGTTCTACCTTTCACATCATGGATATGTGTTTAGTACAGTCTCCCATGTTATATTTACATATTAATAATGAACATGATCTTCTGGTAAACCAGGCTGATAGCAGCATGGCACAAGTAGAAAAATAGGCTTTCCTACCCATATAAGATCTAAGCCACCTATGATTGGGGACTATTATATGACGTGCATAATGATGTGCACACCGTTCATTTATTAGTGCCTAATCAAAGGTAGCCGACATCTTTTATGGATAGAAAAGCCTATAATTCCCCTTGTTCCCTGCTGCAATGAGCCTGATTTACTGGAAATATACTGTATGTTTATATTTGATATGTCAAAATAAAATGGGGACTGTACTACTTTTGATGTAGAAGGGTGATGAGCTCACCAGTTTTTGGTGTGAGGAGGAATAGAGAAGAATGAATACCTGAGGGGGACTGAGAAGGCCATTCTTGCATGGTACTGCTGTAGTCAGGGAAGGGAGAAGACAGAAGGAGAGATATGAGCAGATTACTGTGAGGAATAAGATGTGGGGCTGCCAGCACTTTGATCACCACCTGACCCCGTTGTCCTGGCCAACATTCCCCTTCCCATAAAACCAGTTCATGCAATTGTCCAAGGCTGTGTGTGGATATTAATGTATGAAATGGCACCACTACATGTTCAGCACTTTGGGATACAATGTGAATGAAAACCACTGTATAGATGCTGATTCTTCTTCTTCTTATTATTTCCCATGGAAAAAGAAGACAAGACAAGCATATATTTGAGTTTTGAGAAAGTATGAACACTAATATTGGACTGCACAAGAACTTTGCTACAAAAAAGTGGTGACTCTAAGGGGTGGTGAAGGGTGTGGCTGCAACCTCTCCCCACACACACATAGTAACGTACTTGCTTACTACTGCTGCTGCATTTCACTTTGTTGAAGACTGATTTATTGATTGTACAAATGTTTACATTCAAACTATGGATTAAATTTGTAGGTTCTGTCAAAAATGTACTAGAAAAGAATAATAGCAGAAAGTATAAAGGTTTAATAGAAATGTTAAAAAGTGCATATTAAGCACGCAAAACACCCCATCACCCCCATTTTAGCATCCTGGATCCACCATAACTGCTAGACCACCAGGTTATTCAAGATTTGTAGTGCACTGTGGTTTGCCACAGAGAAGGTCGGTTGGATTAAAGCACATTTTCAGCATGTTAAAGTAAACAAAATGAAAAGAACCATAGCCTAACATGGGCATAATACAAAATAATAAACATGGTTTTGACCATTTGGGTGAAACAATTCTATACAAAGGGAAAAAATAACTAGTTAGCACTATAGAGAGCCATATATCTCTCTGACTTTGGCTCCAATGATGTCATCACATAACACATTGGGCGGCCATTTTAGAAAGCAGGTAAGACAATTTTTTGTAAATTGGAAGGCTGCTTTTACTATTTTCAAATGCTCTGTAATAACATTTATGTAAATTATGTAAATGTCGTTTTTAGCATTAATGAATACAGCAGACTTTCCTTTAGTCACCTACAGTTTGTTGTCAAAATGTTGTTTAGGTATCCTTTAATCATTTAAAAAGTGTTCCTATTTGTCAATACCAATCTGCAATAGTCCCCCCAGTTTTATCATTTTTTCTAGTTTGTTCTTTAATAACTTGATAATATCCTTTTCTTGTCACAGCACTTTTTTACCTAATCAGTTTTTTTTGTGAGCTGCCCAGTCCAAATTAAAATCAACCATAATTATATGCTTTTTATTACTTTTGTTCAAAATTAACAATTCATCTAATATAGCAATATCAATTTTAGCTGACTTTGGTGGCAGGTATACACATGAAAAGCAAACCTCAGTTCCATAAATTCCACCCAATGTAATTTTAATCATTGGTTAATCAGCTGTATTATTGCAGTGTCCTACCTTTACTTGTTCAACAACAAAATTATCTTTTACATAAATAATAACTCCTCCCCCTTTACCTTTAACTCTGTCATTTCAATACAGGGTATGTCCCTCAAGACTGATACATTAATTTGTAATTGTCTGTCTAAGCCAAGTCTCACTTACTGCTATTACATTAGATTTTTCACATTCCACCATTAATTTCAATTCATTTGAGATTAACTAATATACTTGTGTTTAAATGAACAAACTTAATACCTTTTATACTGGGCTTCTCAGATGTCATTTTCATTCCATTTACCACAGGGCTAGGGTTTTTATTTATTTATTGAAAGAAATCGGAATTACAATCCTTTGAGTCATAGACTCCTTTTCAAAGGCTCCACATCAGTAAGAATGAGAAAAGAAAATACACAAATTATCACTTGTAAAGTACAAAACTTAAACATTTGGCACATTGTACAATGTAGGTTTATGTCAGCAGGGATCTTAAAAGAAGGTCCCGGGTCAACACTTATGTACATATGGCAGTAATTCAGTTACGGAGGGTCTTACAAATAGGCCCAGAGTCATAATTTATTTACAGTGAGACTGAGGATCCAAAGCTTGGGAAAAGAGAAGAAAAGGTCCCTATGCCGGGGCTACCTCATTGCTGTAGAGCTGGAACCTACTTGTAATATGGTTTAGTTTGCTTGTCAGAACGGGAGGTGAAACAACCCAAAAAAGGGGGGGCGGAGAAGTTATAGGCAGTCACAGGTTGCAGAGTTGAGGAGGGTCTGGAGACCAGCTTTAAATTGACCCAAACTGGCTGTAAGGAAGATTGTGGATGGTAGGTTGTTTAGCCACAGAGGGGCATGATAACAGAAGGACCATTGCCCAAGGGAGGTTCTACAGTGGGGTATTAGTAGGGAGGTGTTTGCAGAGTGCCTTGGTGCCCTCCTGTGAGAGGTTGTTTGATTAAGAGGGTGGAGGCCTATTGGTGCTTGTTTGTGTAGTATCTTTTTTGTTAGAAGGTAGGTGTGATACTTAACCCTGTCTTGGAAGTTTAGCCAGCCAGTAAGTTTGTAAAGCTCACAAGTATGAGTTAGCCTGTTACAATTTGAGACCAGATGGCAGGCTTTATTGAGGGTGAAGTTGGTGCTGCACAGTGCCGTACAGTCAGCAGACCCATAAATTACTATGCCATGGTCCACCAAGGGTGGTATAGAGGAGGACACAGCTAGATGCATTGCCTGTGGAGGAATGCAGTGCCTATGTCTGTATAGGATCCCCAACCTGGGGTTAACAGAGGAGAAGACTTGTTGAATGTGTGAGTGATAGGTGAAGGAGGTGTCCAGCATGACTCCCAGATATTTGAAGCAGTAGACCTGCTCCAGTGCTATGCCACGGGAGTTAGAGATGATTAGCGGTGTATTACAGAGCGGGTTCTGGTGGTGGTCGAAGATCATAGATTTAGTCTTCTTGTAGTTAAGTAGTAGACAGTGTTCAGAGAACCAGGTTTCAAGCTCTCCAAAGAAACCCTGCAGGGAAGATTGTAGTGTGTTGAGATGGTGATGTTTCCAAAAGACTACAGTATCATCAGCATAAAGCAGTAGCTTCCCACTACAGGATTGGGGGAGGGAGTTCAGAAAGAGGGTGAAACGCAATGGGCCTAGAATGGACCCTTGTAGGACCCCTGTTAGAACTAGCTTACTGGAGAATAAGGTTTTATTAACCTTTACCTGTTGGGTCCTGCCAGTGAGATAGTCTTTGAGCCAGGAGGTAGCCTCTGGGGAGATATTCAGTGAAAATAGGGTGTGGAGAAGCACAGCATGACTGACCATATCAAAATCTTTGGTCACATCGATATAGAGAACTCCCACCACTGAGCCCTGATCCAGGGCCTCATGTATATAAGAAGTAGATTCGACAAGAGCAGTGGAGGTACTGTGACCCCTCTGGAACCTGTGTCATTCATGACAGAGCAGATTGTGTATAGTCAGGTAGTCAGTGAGCTGGTCTGCCATGATTTTTTCAAGGGCCTTTTGGTGGGGAGCAGGATGGATATTGGCCTATAGTTGCAAGTGGAAGTGGGGTTACCATTTTTCAATATGGGAGTTATAACTGCTCTTTTCCAAGAGATGGGGAACTGGCTGTAGCATAAGGATAAGTTACGTATTTTGGTGAGATGGGGCAGGGTCACATCCATAGTAAGCCAGATGAGCTTGAGGTCCAAGCCATCGCTACTATAGCAAGAGTTTGCCAGGGCTTTGTTTAGATAGCATTTTGCCTCATTGCATTAGATGATTCGTAGCCAGAAAAGGGGATGGTTGAAGGTGGCAGGAGAGTTTATGGGGTGGTTACCAATTGGGTCAAAGAAGTTAGGGGGGAGAATATGGCTTAGTTGATGATGGGGTACCTTAATATGCCAGGTACAAACTTGGGAACCACGTCCTCTAAGGTGGCCAAGGAGCAGAGACTGCTGGACGGCTTCCAGGATGTGTTCTTAACACAGTATGTGATGGAGCCCATAAGGGAGGGGCATGTCCTGGAAATGGTTCTGGCAGATGGGGATCTGGTAAGGGACCTGGTTGTAGAGGATCCCCTGACTGGGAGCAACCACAATACTGTCTGGTTTCAAATAAGCATGGGGAAGGGGGGAGAGATCTAGGACACTGGCAGTGGACTTCAGGGGGGCAGACTTTGTGGGCATGGGAAATATTCTCAAGGATCACTTGAAGGGGGTTACATCAATGACAAATGTGGAAAAGAGATGGGAGGTCATAAAACGGGGACTTCATGAGGCAGTCAGGACCAGCGCTAAGGTGAAACATAAGGGAGCAAGGTCACATAAACCATGCTGGTGGTCCAGTGAGGTACAGGTAGCGGTCAGAGTAAAGATGGCGGCCTACAAAAAATATAAAACAACAAGAGGGGATAGGGAAAAGCAAATGTACCATCTTGCATCTAGAAAAGTCACCCGTATGGTGAGGGGGGCAAAGTCCAGTAAAGAGCAGCAGCTGGCACAGGGGACACATGCTGGGGAAAAGGGGTTCTTCCGGTACATTGGGGAGTGGAGAAAAACTAAGGGCCGTCTTGGCAGATTGAGATCAGAAGGAGGGTGGGTGGATGAGGCGAGGGACCAGGCAGAGGTATTAAATGAGAACTTCGCCTCTGTGTTCAATAGGGAGGGGGATGGGATATCTACAAAGCAAGGCACAATGGGGATAGAAGCAGTAGTGAGTGGCATCAGGGGAGCAACAGAAATGGAGCAAGAGGGAGGGAGAGGTACCCCAGGGGTGTCACATCAGGATAAGGATATAAAGGCCAGTAAGGTGGAGGGGACGGATGATGCTATCTCCACTGAAAGGGTGTGGTTAGCCCTCAGGGCCCTAAAGAAAGATAAATCTCATGGGCCAGATGGCATTCATCTGAGAGTACTATGGGAATTGGTGGACATACTGGCTGCACCCCTGGTGGAGCTCTTCAACAGGTCACTTGAGACAGGGAGGGTACCTAGGGAATGACGAGAGGCACATGTGGTTCCAATCCATAAAGGGGGGTCGAGGGAAGTACCAGGTAACTATAGATCCATCAGTTTGACCTCGGTGGTGGGAGAATTAATGGAGACTATACTAAAGGAACAATTGGGGGTGTACTTGGAGGAGGTGGGAGGTCTGGATAGTCGGCAACATGGGTTTGTGCCAGGTAGATCATGTTAAACCAATCTTGTGGAGTTCTACGAATGGGTAACAACAGAACTGGACAGGGGAAAGCCTGTGGATGTATTATTCTTGGACTTCAGCAAGGTATTTGACTCTGTCCCCCACAATGGTCTGGTGGAGAAACTGATGGGTTGGGAGTAGGTCCTTTGATGGTCAGATGGATTGAAAACTGGCTAGCTGGATGCACCCAGACAGTAGTGGTCGGTGGGGAGCTCTCAAACCCTAGAGAGGTCAGTAGTGGGGTACAGCAGGGCTCGGTCCTGGGTCCAATCCTGTTTAATGCATACATATCGGACATCAGGGAGGATATAGGGTGTGAAATGAGTCTCTTTGCTGATGACTCCAAGATGGGAGCAGTAGTTGAGGGGGGAGAGGGGAGGTTGGCCCTGCAAGGGGACCAGGACACCCTGGAAAGCTGGGCTCACACATGGAAATTAAACTTCAATATCACCAAGTGCAAGGTGTTACATCTTGGGTGTGGAAACCCTAAACACAGGTACACCCTGGGAGGGGAGGCACTGGAGGCCTCAACAGGGGAAAAAGACCTAGGGGTCATGGTGGATGCATGTATGAATAACTCTGAGCAGTGCAGGAGAGCGACTAGCAAGGCAAACAGGATGTTGGGATGCATCGTAAGGGGGATCGCCTCTAGGAACAGGGAAGTGATTCTGCCACTGTACAATGGACTGGTTAGACCACACCTTGAGTACTGTGTACTGTACTGGAGACCACACTTGAAGAGGGACATACAGCTCCTGGAGAGGGTACAGAGGAGGGCAACTAAGATGATACGAGGACTAGGGGTTTGACGTATGAGGACAGACTTGAGGAGCTCTGTCTGTTTTCATTGGAAGAGAGGAGAGATGGGGGGACATGATTGAGTTCTTCAAGTACCTCAAGGGAATAAATAGGGTAAACATGGAAGGGATCTTTAGACTAAAGCAGGGAGGTATCACCAGAGGGCATGGTTTGAAGTTGGAAGGTGGAAGGATGAGGGGGGGGAAGAGGAGGAGGTTTTTCACTAAGAGGGTGGTGGACCCTTGGAATGTGCTGCTTGGTGAGCTGGTTCAGAGATCCACAGTGGAGGACTTCAAGAGAGGGTGGGACAGACACAGAAAGCAGATGTATCAGATGATGGCCTGGCCCGGGGGGTGGGGATGGATGATAGGGGTTTCTGGAACACAAGGGGGGGAGGGCGTCAGCACCCAACTAGGGATCTGAGGTTCGAGCAGACTCGATCGATATTAAGGCATAATCTGCTGGCAATTGGTATGTTAGTATGTTAGGTCAGTGAAGGCAGTATTGAGGGTATCAGTGATAGATTTTGGGTCCTGGGAGATAACCACATCAATTTGAAGCTGCACTGGGGTAGGGGATACATTTTTTCTGGTTAGTTCCTTAATGTTGCTCCAGAAATTGCTACCAGAGCCCCAGGAGGAGGTGAAGAGCTTGGTTGTAATACACAGCTTTGGCTTGTTGGATGGCCCATGTGCAGCTGTTTCATGCCTCCCTGTAACACTGTCTGTCTTAGGGGAGTTGCGAGGCAAGGGCCTTATGCCAGAGGTTATCGCTTTGTCACATTTGGTCAAGTAGAGACTGAGAAATCCAGGGGGTGTCCAGAGTCTTTACTATACTCCACAGGGGGTTGGGGTATTTTCTAGTTAGGGAAGTGAGTGGAGTGCCCAGCTCCCTTGGACCTTGGAAATTGCTACTATAGTGGCTCTTTCTTAAGGTCCTTTGGTGTGAGTGGCATTAATTGCCCTGGTGTGCACCTGGTAGAGAGTAGTGGGGTTGGAATTGTGTTCTGGACTAAATCCCCTCTTGGACCTCTTGATCCTGTTATATAGAGTTTCTGTGGACCTCCACCTTAGATTGTTTCCCTTTTGGATTTATTTGGCTGTCCTCCTTGGATCTGGATCTTTTGAACTTACATGGATTTTTGGATCTGCTGCAAGAAGCTGCTGACTGCTATCCTCTTCTGGATTTTGTTTTGGACTCCCGGGTGGTGAGAGGACCCAGGGTCCATAAATTTTTGTTTGTTTTAATTCTTTTCTGTTTATTTTGATTTTACAGTTTGTGTTTTTCTCCTAACAGGGAGAAAGACTGATACTATTTTTCCCAGTTGTGAGAGAATTGGGGGAGTTCATTTTCTTTTCTTTTTTGTTTAGAATTGCATATCTTTATGCTGGTTTGGCAGTGAGAGTGCCATTGTATTCTCATTCCCCGGTGGTGAGAGGACCGGGAGGAGGGATTATACAGAAATGTATTATTTGTTTTGTTTATATTTATATGTTATTGAAATTGTATATTTAATTTAGTTTTTTGTTAGTTTAGGTTAGTTTGAATTGTTGGTTTGCTTTTGTTTGTTTATGTATTTTTGTGTTTTATTTTAGTTAAGCAGCGTCATGTGCTGGCCTTTATCTCCCACGGTGGTGCGCTATTCATCCTCCTTTCTTCGCGCCTTCTGCCCCTTTTGTACTCCTCCCCTATAATTTGACATTTACCAGCGGTGTAGAGCATTAGGGATTGCTCGTGGGAGAGTGAGGGGGCTGGGAGTGCACGAACAGGGGAGGATGAACGAGCGGGGCCATCGTATTGGGGTTATTAAGTCCAGTAGGCACCCTGGGGTGAAATGGAATCCAGATCGGGGTTCGCCTTGTCTGGTATCCATACCCAAGGGCACTACTGATTTCAGTAGGCAGATAGGCCTGACAACCTCCGAGGTTTGTCCAACTCGGGCGGTGTTATGCAATGCCAGGTCTGTTAGGAACAAGACTGCTATTATTGCTGACCTTGTTGGCTCGGCTGACCTGGCTTGCATCACCGCGAGACCTGGCTGGATGAAAATTCTGGCCCTATAGTAGAGGCCATGACTCCGGCTGGGTACTCGGTGATACACCGCCCGAGATTGGACCGCAGGGGAGGGGGGGTTGCAGTCTGTTTTAAGACTGAATTGGGTCTCACGAGTGTGGCAGTAGGGGAGGTTGAGTCCTTTGAGCGTTCAGTTGTAGCAGGTGTAGGCGTTCAAATCATTCTCATTTACCGTCCACCCGGAGATGGGAAAGGCTTCTTACAGGAAGTTGCAGACTTCCTCGTCGACATGTCGTTTGAGTCACCCAGATTGATGGTGCTGGGTGACTTCAATGCCTTGGTAGACGATGAACTCTCACAATTTGGTAATCACTTCCTCCAATTAATGTCTTCTTCTTTGGGCCTTACACAGGTAGTTTCCACTGCTACGCATAAATCTGGGCACTCTCTGGACTTAGTCTTCCTTCTAGGGATTGATGCATCCGATGTGGGGGTGGAACCAGTCGTTTGGTCTGACCACTACACCGTGAGGTTCAATTTTTGCACCCCCCCTAAGGAGGCCATCCGCTGTGGAGATGGTCAGGTACCGCCCATTACAGAATGTTACTTCACAAAGCCTAGCGGCGTTCCTTGATCTATCATCCCCCGTGTTGGTGAGCAGTAACCCAGAGGCACTGGTGTTGGCCTATAATGAGGCCATCACGGTTGCCCTGGATTTTATTGCTCCTGTTCATGAACGCCCTGTTTCCCTTCACCCCAGGGCACCTTGGTTTGATGGGACTCTGAGGGAGATGTGAAGAAAACGGCGAAGGTTAGAGCGTTGTTGGCGCAGATCCACCCTTGAAGCTGACCACCTTAGATTGATAGAACATTATACTAGCTATCAATCTGCAGTCACCCATAAGAAGGCAGAGTTCCTGTCCAGGGAGATTGCAGTTGCTCAGAATCGACCAGCTCAGCTGTTTTGAACTGTAGATAGACTGTGCAACCCAGCCTGCCTGCAAGTTCAAAAAGCCTTTTCGCAAACAGAGTGCGATGAGCTCACTCGTTACTTTGCAACTAAGGTGGCTGACATCAGAGCGGACCTGTGTTCGACAGCCTCTAAGGGTGATGTTGTAGGGGACGTGCAAGAACACAGTGCCTCGTTTCTCTTGGAGTTCCTTTTATCGAACTGAGTTTGTGGATATTATGAGGCTTATCCATAGTGTGCACCCTACAAGCTGTAGCTTGGATCCTGGACCGACTACCCTAATTTTGGGTTGTGTTGATATCATTGGTCCAGTTTTTGGCACAAATAGTCTGGTGCTCCTTAGAGTCAGGTGAGTTTCCTAGCTCCCTGAAAGAGGCAGTGGTGACACCTCTCTTGAAGAAAGCTTCCTTAGACCCAGACTGTTTTTCAAGCTACAGACCTATCTCTAACCTTCCCTTTATTGGGAAGGTTATTGAAAAGGTTGTAGCTGCTCAATTGGATGACCATTTAACCATCCATAGTATCTACGAATCCTTCCATTCTGGTTTCCGTAAAAGACATAGCACCGAGACTGCGCTGGTTCGGGTGCTTAATGATCTTCTGAGAGTGAGGGATCAAAAGAGACATTCCATCTTGGTTCTCCTCGATCACTCCTCAGCTTTCGACACTGTGGATCATGTGGTGTTGTTAGCATGCCTGAGGCAAATCTGTGGAATGTCGGGAACCGTTTTGCAATGGTTCACTTCATTCCTTACTGGGAGATCACAAAGAGTTGTGTCGGGGATTTTTTCCTCTGGCCCAGTCTCTTTGTTGTGTGGAGTGCCTCAGGGTTCTGTGCTGTCACCCATGTTATTTGCAGTGTATATGCTGCCCCTCAGAAATATCATAAGACGTTATGGGCTGAGGTTTCACTGCTATGCAGATGATACCCAACTATACCTGTCTTTTGCACCTGACCAGGATGGAGCTCTCTCGGCGTTTAACAACTGTCTGGGGGAAATCCAAGACTGGATGGATTCTAGTTCGTTAAAGCTGAACTCAGAGAAGACTGAGGTTTTGGTGGTGGACCCGGGTGGTCAGATTGAGAGGTCGTGTACTGGCATGCCTTCTGGAATTTTTCTTGGCGGCGTGTCATTACCAACCTCTGAACAGGTGCGTAACCTTGGGGTGATTTTTGACAATAAGCTGACTTTACAATCTCAGGTGTCAGCCGTCATCAGCATTTCCTTTTACCATCTTAGAAATATTGCCAGGGTTAGGCACCTTGTTCTACCTGACTCCTTGCCAATGTTGGTCCACGCCTTTGTGTCCTCATGCCTGGACTACTGCAACAACCTTTACTTTGGGCTTTCTGGGGTTGAAATCGGCCGCCTACAGCTGGTGCAGAACACTGCAGCCCGGGTTTTGACTGGGACAAGTAGGTCCTGTCACATTACCCCAGTGCTGCGTGAACTGCACTGGCTGCCTGTATGGTGGCAGATCACCTTTAAAGTCATTTTATTGACTTTTAAAGCCCTTCCCGATCAGGGTCTGTCCTATCTGAAAGACCTCCTGGTTCCTTATTGCCCTGGCTGATCGCTCCACTCGGCCAACATGGGGTTGCTGGAGATTCCAAGAGTGAGTTTAAAAACTTCAGGCAGCAGAGCATTTTCTCATGCTGCTCCCACTCTTTGGAATTCTCTACCAGGCCAGTTACGGGAGTGCACCTCCGTGGAGATATTTAAGAAAGAATTAAAAACTTTTCTATGGAAAATGGCCTTTTTGGAGAATTAAGTTAGTTGGAATTTGACTTGATTTTACTGTCATTTATTATGTTTTTATGATGTATTTTATGATGTGTTTTTATATGTTTTTATGTTTGTATGGATATTTGAATTTATGTTATTAATCTGTTCAGAGCTTTGATATTTTGAAAGGCGCTATATAAATAAAATTATTATTATTATTATTTATTATATGCTTGGAGAAGGGGGCAAAGATGTCACAGGCAGTGTTAAAGGTGGAAATAAAATAGGTGAGGCAGCATCAACTGATTTGCCAGTGTGAATAGGAGACCAGTCATAGGAAGCAAAGTAAGATTTTAGGTGTGGGAGGGCTTCTTTCTTTAAACGTCTTTGCACGGTGACCTTCGGGGGCATTGGGGGAATTTTATTAGACCACCAACAGATAACTGGGGAATGGTCACTTATCGAGTCTGGGAGCACTTTGGTATGGGAGAGGTTTTGGGGCGGTTGGTGAGGATGAGGTCAATAAGTGTAGATGTCCCAGTTTTGGGCTCCAGCCTAGCTGGGGACTGGACCATTTGAGTGAGGTCATAAACAAGCACTGATTCTTTGTAGGGGGAGGACATAACAGATAACCAGTTTACACTGAAATCTCCCAGTAGGATGATTTCACACTTGGGAGGAAGGTGGGAAATACTGGCCAGTACTGAGTCAAAGGTAGGCTTTTAGTTTCTAGGGGGATGTAGACTGCCAAAATGCATAGTGTGTTACCTGGATTGCCAAAGCTTACTGTGACAGCTAGGGTTTGGGCTCCATCCGAGGGTTGTGGGTTGGAGACTGAGAGGGCTTGCAGGAAGGATCTAGTATAGATGATGCAACTTCCACCCCTCTTGGTTTGCCTGTCGGCTCGATGTATGGGTTCTGTCTACTTCACCTCTAAGCAACAGATGCATCACATGAAGTAGTGCTTTCATCGCACCCCTTTTGTTTGAAATTTTCTGAAAACATGTTATTTTATTCTTATATTTTAATCCATTAAGTACATATCAATTACAGTTTTGTGTATATGCTTGCAACATTTGGGTACCTACTAAAGGAAAGAACCAACTTAAAGTGCATTTCAGTGGCGTATTTACATCGTGGGGACTACCACAGATAGCTTCAATGTCTCCTTCCGCTTTTGTCAGATTTTAATACAATAATTTGCTATTTGACTCTACTTTCCCAGAGAGAAGAATGGCCTTTGTGTCTGAAATATATCTGGTATTGTTTAGCAGTCATTAGGGCCCCCTGTTGGCCCCCATTTCCTTAACACAAACAACAACCCTGGCTAGTTCCCTGCCCTGAGGGATGGGGCCTGTTGCACCTGGCATCTGGGGGACTGGTAACACTTGATTTGCAATGGGGTCCTGCTTCCACTCATTTTTTATAGGTGGGGGTACAGAAGCACAGTCATGGGGTCATGTGACCTGCTCGATGTCACACAGCAAGCCACTGGCTGCTGTTGGATTTGAACCTGCACCCTCCTCTTTCACAATTTATTTTGCACCCTACTGCCTTACTTAACTGCAATAGCAGTTCTTGTGGGACGAGGAAAAGGAACATAACTGAAGACCATTGTTAAAGCAATAATGCTTACAGTACTACAGCAGGCTGTACCACTTGGTACTGTGCAGCTGCAACAAATGTAAGGCCAGTTGGGACAGTCAGATAGTTCTGAAATAGACTGTGTAATAAGTACTTGCCGACATAAAATATTTAAAAGACTGACAATGGGATGAAACCTAAAAACATTAATGTTGAATGCAGTTGCCTTAAGCATAATGGTTTTAGACATTTTATTTTAATAGAGGCTTGCACTTTAAGCATCCTGAACTGAAACTGAGGGTATACGATGAAAGCCAAAATCAAGGAATGAATCTGGGGCCACAAACATGAGAGCTAGCAAGTGAGAAACAGTGATAACACTACAAGGAATCATAGTTAGTGGTTAGAGATCCCATCTGCAAACCAAGTGACCCAGATTCCTTCTTACCCCTCCAAAGCCACTTATTTGTGCTGCAACTTTGAGCAAGACACATAACTTCTCAGTGCTTCAGTTCCCCCAGCTACAAAACTAGGTATAAGCATGGCCCCACCGAAAATGAGCTGTTGTAGCTCAGCTGGGCTCTCCTGAGTAAGTAAAAACAGTAAAATATATATATAAAAAAAAAGATACCTCTCTATGAGGTATTCTACTGCAGATGAGAAAAAAGTAACCCCAGAAACCTCAGTCGACCCATCTGACCAAGTACAGTAAGGCAAGGTAAGGCAATTTTATTTATGAAGTGCCTCATTCCCAAAGGGCTCAGAGTGCTGAATAATGTAAATTATACGATACAGAAATAAATTATAGTGAACGAAAATGTGAGGTGAGTTATTAAAACAATAAAAATAACTAACAGATCAGCTAATAAACACTTACAGTATATTCACCAAGACTAAAAGCCAGCTAAAACAGAACATTTTTTAATAAGGATAATAATTATTATCCTTGATAATTACCAATAGTATCTATAATATACATGTAGATATGTGTCCTAAATTCACCATAGTATAGGATAAATATCTACATGCATCTTATAATGTGGAGAATTTAGGACACATATTTACATTTATACAATAGGGGTGAAGTGATATGCTATCACATAAAAAGCTGCATCAGAACCACAGTGGGATAACTAGATCATGACATGTACACTGTGAAGAAATCAACCACAGTGTACACATCATCGCTGGTTATCAACACAGTGTACACATCACTTCCCCCGTCTCACGCCACTAAAACAAAAAAGAAAGAAAAGTAACAAAAAATGGAGCCCTACTGTATAAAGCGCATACGTGATATCCCATTGTGTGATACTGTATGCATCACAATGAGTGGACAGTGACTTCGGAACCCTCACTCGTGGCTCTGCTTCGCTCCACCACTCGTGAGCAGAGGTGGCTGTCCACTCATTGTGATACATGTGGTATCACACACCAGGCCATCACATATCCTCTTAGTATCCTATAGTTTCCATACTACAGAGTACATGTAGTACTCAGCTCCTGTGACTGCAAGTTCTATCCTCCTGCCACCCTCCCTTCTGTTTCTCCACTCCCTGACCACCCCGACCACTCAATCACCTCTCCCCTTTTTCTTCAGTCATTCCCCCATATCCTCTTGCCCCATCACATTTCCCTCTCTTCCCAGCCCTCATCCCCTCTGTCACTAGTCATTCCACCTCCCCCGTAATTGTCTCCTCTCTCACCAACCCTTTCCAACACCAATTGCTCACCCTCCCCAATAATCACTGACAAGGACACCATTGTCTGCACCATGTTTTTCTACCCCTACCCCCAGCCCTCTTTACCTCTTGTCATAGATAGCCCTGACAGCTCCACTATCTACCCTCTCCACCTCTCCTCACTGTGCTAGGTCTGTGACCTCTGCACTCATAACTAATCAAAACGGTCATAAATACTGCCTGTACTTCATTGTATGAACTAGTGCATTTGCTTCTTGCGTATAGTATTGTTTCTTTTTGCATAGCTTTTTACTCTTTGTAACTCTGGGATTTCACCAACGATTGTAAATCATGTGTTGTACTTGATTATGTCTGTACCTTATGTTTTTAATTCAGTATGTACCAATTGTTTGAACCTTACCTGATGTGGAACCTTTGTAAAAATAGCTTTTTGTGCAAAGGTGTAATTTTGAGATGACAAATAAATAAATAAATAAAAATGTAGATACTGTCTGCTCGAATGAGTGCAGAGGAGAGTAACACATTTGTGCCAGCCCCTGGTGGTTAGTCATTACAAGGATCTCCAGCATGGGAGGTGGTCATTCACAGTTCTTTTGAGTTTTGGTGGGGCCAGAGGGCAACTAATATGCTCACAGGCATCACACTTAATTTCATAACACGTGATTGTTCACTCACAGTTCTTCAGTCAGGCAGTAGCCAGGGTAATTTATTAACAGACACACTTAGAGGGCGATAATTTGATGCTACCGCATGGCAGTTCCTTCATGGGAGGCTGTTACATTGCTATTAAGTAGGGCTGTGCAGATCTCATATTCCACTCTCTACATGTAGAAGCATAACATTAAAACATTTCAATCCTACTTTCATCCTTTACTTGTATTCTGCCCTCAGCTACTGGTTTTCCCATCAGACAATTTTTGTAGTACCTCCCTGGGTAACAGATACAGTCTGAATGGCTGCACTCAGCACACATACATGACCCACAAATAGGAGAGATTCTATGACTTTGGCAAATGATTTCTCCTTGACTGTCACACTGCATCACATTCTCCCCATAGAACACCTCCTCCATCCATCTCAGCTCTCTGATCTTTTTCTTTGGGAGGCTCTATTAGGATGTCCCCATACTTAATTCCCTGTAGCTGTCATACTATCCCAAAAGCTATTACATGGATTGCTAACTGTCTACTTTTATTTCAATATGTTATGCAGGTTCCTGCCTTCTCTTCAAGCTAGGGCTGCAAGTTTGGCTCTCCAAATGCATCGAATACCTCAAACTTTGGGTGTTCAGTTCTTTCAGAAAATGGTAAACTTTTAGTTGAAATAGGCAGATATTTGGTTCACTGGTTCAACCTGGTTCGAATGCTGTGCACCAGTCGAACAACGAACTGCATTCACACCTAGGGTACAAGTTCTAGTTCCACCCCCATTGGCTACCTTATTCAGTCAGTGCCTGCTTAGCCCACCCTATTGGAAAGTTGCACCATGTCATTGGTAGGATGTGGGTAGCCTAACTGCACAAGTTCCATACTGTGTGAAGGGGAGTGTGTACACCACACACTGATTGGCAGTCCAGCACCACCAGGGACTCGGTCGAGTTAGGAGTTAGTTTAGTTACCAGCTGTCAAATCCTATTGATGAGTCACATGTGCTCACACAGACAGGAACATTATATCAATTCAAGAGAGAAACCTGGGGCCTCAGATCTACTGCTAAAATTCATTCTATCCCTAAGTTTGCTGCCTGACATGACTGCTTGCCTGCACCCACCACTGCCACCATTGACCTCATGCCACAAGATGATTCAGGATGCACTGGTCTGTGGGCCTCAATCAGGCTAGTGGTGCACCCCAGTTGGCATGCACCACCCACCATCACTGTCTCCTGATGCTGCAAGCAGTGCATTCCAGACAGTGAAATCTTGACTCCGCTTAGGCTTGCAGTTTGGTAAGTGGTTGGCTAAGTTCAATAATGTTCAGCTGTGATGGGGCAGGTGTTTTCCCTTAGGCTGCCATTAGATTTAGAACATATGGATTTTTAAGATGTGTATACACACCGGTGGCAGAACAGTGGTTAAAAGATGTTTCCTTTTAGTTTGTTTACCCAGCATTTCCTAATCCTAATGCATTACTGCTTACTTAGTGTACTTACCCTATGCTTTTTTAATGGGGAAACCAGGTTGAACTAGTTCACTGTTAAGATAATTTGGGGGAACTTTAGGTGGTTAGACAGCCAAAGTTTGTGCGATCAAACTTTTGGAGGTTCGAACAGCCCTACTTAACGCTCTTTCTCTTAAGATGCACTTTTCTTTCTACTGATCCCTAGGTAAATGCATTTACTCTTCTTTTGCACCATACTATTTTTCATTGACTGTCTCACAACCCTCTGAAATCTCTTTCAGCCCTTTTCTACTTTAAGTCTCCTTGGTTATCTTGTAACTGTTAGGTCATAGCTGCTGTTAGCTGACATGTTCCCCAGGATATTCTGGGAGCTTCTGGTGTTCACTGTAGACTTTTATCTCTCTGGGCTACAGATACGGCACTCTGGGTCTTGTCCCATTTGAGTTCTATTTCAATCTTGGAGTCACTGTTCTCTGCTCTGTTGTGTGCTTTTCTGCTCTGGGCAGGGACCCTCTGGGGACCAGGACTCACAGGCTTGCCTGTGCCACTACTAGACCTGGAGCCCAGACACCACAACTAGGTCTGTCAGGCTCAACTAAGCCACCACTGCCTGGTGACCCACCCAGGCCAAAGGCAGGGAGATGCTTCTGCTGCTCTCTGTCTACACCTGACTCTTCTGACTAGGCTAAACTAGACTGGATCATTCTTTGCTGTCTTTCATATCACCTGTAAGCACTCCACCTCTGCTTCCTTGTTTACAGCTACTTACATGGACTCCAGACTGACCATTAACCCTTTACTTACTGGAACATGCTATCTAGGCCACAGGGTCACTTAAGTAACCCACATGTGATTGGGGGGCTACATAAACATAGCAGATGGTAAGGAGGATTTAAACAATGAGGACCGGCTATCTGATCAGGGTTTTTCCTCAGTAGAGAAAGGAAGACATAAATAACAACTAACAGTGAAGTGTGAAGAACAAGCTGGTTCACACAACTAGTGGGTGCTGTGATGACATTTGGCATGAGAACAAGGCTCAGGTACCTCAGTGATGTCACAGCAATGATGTGTGTGTTAACCAGCGAATTCTTCACACTTTGGTGGTTTTCATTTTTTATAATACAAAAGTTAGCATATTTTATGCATGTGGGTTTATTTGTAACTGGAGACACTGTTAGTGAGTGAATTCAGAAGCAAAAATACAGTTTGTCTGAGCTCACTGTTCTGATTAGTACAGCTGCAACCACAACTTAGCTTGTGCTCAAGGTTCCAAGTTATTCTTAAAGTTCTGAAAAAATTATTCTTAAAGTAGGATAAAACTGCTTTTTAAAGTCACAGGAAAAGCATGCTAAGTGTGTATTATTAAAGGGATACATTCATGACAAGTGGTCATCATAGTTTGAAAGTCCATGCAAAGATCTTTCAAGCAAGTTATTGTGCTCACCTGTACTTGGAAGTGCACCATAGATATAGATGACAAAGTCTGTTCAACATTACTACTATATTGCAGCCATTTTTAGAACATTGTGATGTCATTGAGGTAAGCTGTGCTTATCTACATTGATTCAAGCACAGCTTGTTCTTCAATTACATCACAATGTTCTACAAAAGGCTGCAGTGTAGTATTAATATTGAACAGACACAGTCAGATACATAAATATATATATATATATATATATACTATTCTTTGCAAAAAACTACGTCAATGCAGACATTAGGGTTTTAAAAACGCAAATGTACAAAGACGGTAAATGAAAAAACATTACAGATTTGGTTCTCTGGAGTATTGACGAATCAGTGGTGGGGTCTTACTTGGGATTGTCAAACCTAATGCCCACTGTCATGAGTCCAAACTCAGGGGGCGTGGCAGGACCTCCTGTTTGCAGGGAGGGTCCCCCTTTTTACAGAACCCTTGAGCAGTTGTAGGGTTCAGGAAGAATCACCAACCTTTCTTTTCCCTTTGGGAGGGTGGAAACTGTAGTTTCAAGTCCCCCTGACTCTGTACTATGTTTGGGTTTGAACCCCACCACTGCCAATGGCAGCCTCTTGTCCTAAATAGTTTGTAGGATAGCCAAGCAGTCACTATCTTTGTTATCAAGGCATATAGTCTTTACAAAACCCTTCTGTTAGAATGTTAGCTCACACACTCTGATCCCAGGCAGAATTGATAAGAAAATCATAAAAGTTTACTTAAATAAAAACAACACAGTAAATTCTACAATTTGGAAGATTTTTGAAAAACAGACAGTAGCAAAAATAACACTAAATGGTTTACAGAAAACACTGTATACTGTTGTTCTAAATTATACCTTGTTCTGAGGTTTTTAGTCAAGGAAAGTGTCCTTTTTGAGAATAACCTTCTCTCTGTGTAGGTGAAGAAAAGTTCTTTGGAAACACAAGAGTTGCGGGAATTTAAAATCTGTCTCTGAATTTCCTGTTGTAGAAAAACTCAGGGTTTATCTTGAAAAGCGAAGTCCTTGCTCCCAAATTGTGCCTTAAAATCAGAATTTCTGTTTTGCATGTGAAAAATCTGTTTTCCACAAAAACACAGGTCTTGTCCTAAGGGCAGTCCAAAACCCCATATACTTCAACCAAAGTATATACTGTAGCAGCTTAAGTTCTCTCAGCTCTGAGATGTCCCAGCAATGGTCCTTCTCAGGGTCTTACTTTAAGCTAAATGCCCCAACGTTTAAACTGTGTGTCGGATAAATACAGTCTGAATGGTCATTTTCAAGCCTCACCCACCCCTTTTGGGATATAGAGTTTGGGATGCAATAGTTTCACCTCAACCTGCAGGTGTCACTGTGTCACTGTGGTTCATGTCTAATCCCTGTAACATCTAGTTTCTGCATAACCTGGTTCTGGTTTTTATACTTTGTAACCTTAAGCTGGCCTCCTGCTGGCCCTTTCCTGCTAGTGGAGGCTAAATATTCAGTCGGACCACTCGATCCAAGAGTTATGACTTTTATGGTCATAAACCTATTAGTTCCTTATCTAGGTAAAAGCCAGGTCCAAACTGGCTTTGGTAATTTTTTCTGCTTTTGTTTAGCTTTTTAAAACCTTCTTAAAGGGACAGTGTCTTAACCCTGGAGTGCCATACAATTCCAGGAAATAGAAACACTAAATACTGTGGTAATAGACCTATCTTGCAACATCCCTCCCTCCTAAAATAGAACCTGGGGGAACATGCCCCTATTGGAGGCAGTTCTTCCCAGTTTTGTTATTGATCCAGTATGTGAGATAGGCCATCTGTGTTCCTATTCTTAGACCAAGGCCTATGCAAAATCTCCATGTCATAAGCCTGCAAGGCGATACTCCATCTCAGAAGTTTTCCATTTGTTTTCCTCATTTGGCCCAACCATACTAATGGGCTGTGGTTTGTTTGGACCTTAAAATGCCTCCCATAAATGTATGGTTCCAGTTTTTTTAATGCCCAAACTAAGGCAAGACATTGCTTTTCTACTGTCATATAGGCTTGTTCCTGTAGAACAGCTTCTTGCTTAAGTATACAATGGTAAAGTATACTCTCTCCCCAGATTGGATTCTTGGCTAAGGACTGCCCCAATTCCCACATCTGAGGCATCTGTCTGCACCACAAATGGCCTGTTGTAGTCTGGGTTAGCCAGCACTGTGGCCCTACACAGCGAGGTTTTCAGCTGTGTGAAGGCCTGCTCACAGTCTGTGTACCATTATACCATCCTAGGCTTATTCTTTGTCAACTCAGATAAAGGAGTGGCCAGGGAGCTGTAATTGGGAACAAATTTTCTATAATACCCTGCTGTCCCAAGAAAGCTCCTAACTCGTCTCTGGGTTTCAGGTGCGGGCCATGATGCAAGCACCTCTATTTTTGCTTGATTTGGGTGGAGTTGGCCTCACCCCACCACATGTCCCAAATAAGGGACCTCTGTCATGGCCATGTGGCACTTTTCTAATAGTTAGACCTGTGGCTGGTATTCGGCCAAACACCTCCCTCAGGTGTGTCAGGTGTTTCTCCCAGCTATGGCTAAAAATAGCAATATCATCCATCATCCAGGTAGGCAACTGCAAAGTCCTCCATATCCTGTAACACCTTATTTACTAGCTGCTGGAAGGTAGCAGGGGCATTCTTCATCCCAAAGGGCATGACGCTGAACTTGAATAGGCTGACTGGGATGATGAATGCTGATCCTTCCCTAACCCTGTCAGTGAGTTCCACCTGCCAGTACCCCTTTTTCAGGTCCACTGTAGTCAAGTATGTCACCCCTCCCAGTTTGTCAAGTGCTTTATCTGTGTGTAGCATTGGGTGGTCATCAGATTTCGTGATGGCATTAAGCCCATGATAATCTATGCAGAAACTGTGTAGTTCCATCCAGTTCTGGGACAAGGACTACAGGTGAGGCCCAGGGACTGTGGAACTTCTGGATCACCCCTAGATCCAGCAACTCCCCTACCTCCCTCCTAATGTCCTTGAGAACTGTCTCTGATACCCAGTAAGCTGTCCTATGTATGGGTGCATGGATCCCCGTGTCTACGTCATGCACCACTAGCGGTGTCCATCCAGGGTTTGCTGTAAATAAAGGGGCAAAGTCTCACAAAAAGGTCACAAAAGTTAAAACTAGAGATGGGCGAAGTGGCCCCAATTTGCTCCGTGAAGTGATTCATGGAGTAAAGATGAGTCATAGAGTGCTCCACTGAGTGGCAGAGTATTAATATTATAATGAGGACTATAAGTCCATTGAAAACAATGACTTTGCAGTACTCTGCCTCCCAAACCACTACTCCACTATTTTCTAAGGTGAAGTACATTGAAAACAATGTACTTCACCTCACTTTGCCTTGTTTTTAAGCTCCAAAGGCAAATTTTGCAGTGATTCATGGGATTTCAGGTCACATGGGCTCTAGATTGTTCTGCACAGCCTCAGTTTGGGGTAGTGTGTGTAGGAAGCTGTAGGAGACAATCTGCTCTGAGAGCTCTCTGTGATTCAAGCCTTCTAAAATCTGTTAAAAAGCCTTTTTGAGTCATTTCTTTTGTTGAAACTTTAGTTCATCGATTATAGGAAACCCTCCTGTGCTCATATCATCAAGCATTTATTGTTTGTGTGTGGATTTTGAATGTTAATGTACAACATTCAGTCTATGTACTGAGGGACAGTGGAAGTGTGCTTTGGGGAAGGGGTGTATCTATGGTGTAGGTAGACTAACTTGGAGAAAAAGGCATTGCTTTCTGTTTTGATTATATTTTTCTTGTATAACTGTGTTAAAGTACACACAATAATGTTTTCAATAATTTTTGCCTTTTTTTGCTGATTGTTGTGGTGCAGCAGTGCATATTTTTAGTTTGTTTAAAATATGTGGTTATATTACTGAAGTTTTCAATTTGCTATGCATTACTTAGTGTGTGTGTGAGTGTGTGTGTGACACGTGTCATCAAATCAGACACCTTTTATTGTGTCACATAATAATTTCAGCAATGTGAACCTGCTATCCACTGCAGCTGTGTGATTTTTGTACTTCTTTGTGGTATCTTTACTGGTACTAGTACTAGTGACTGTTATTGCAGCAGTGCAGTACACGGCCCCCTCCCCCGCGGCCTGCCCCAACCGGCAAAGGTATTCTTTTCCAGATTTGAATTTAAGATGGTGAGCACTGGTTAGGTGTTGTGCCTTTGCATCTGCATCTCTTCAGTGCGCAGCACAATCTTAATCTGTCTGTGCATTTGCATCTCTTTAGGGCCCAATCTCCATCTGTAACTTAAGTCACAGTTGTTTTTTGGGCTTCCCTTCAGAGTACTGGACAGGTGAGGTGCATAATTCTGCATGAACATTGTACTCATTAATATGCGTTTTTAAGTCAGGACCATCATCACTAGTCACTCGTGATACAAATTACGTACTTCATTATCACGGTCACAAATGCAGTCACAAATCACTATTCATGATCACATCATGTATCACAACATTGATTGTTTTACTAGTTACTTGGATGTATTGTAAGCCTGTTTTGTAGTATCTCTTCAGGCTTCGCCATTCCACCATTTTACTCATTAATAAGCATTTTTAAGTCTGGGAGTTTTGTGCTACAGCCCATCAAGGAAAGTACAGCCATAGGCATTTGCGTTCCTTCCCGTACAGCATGTGAGTTATAGTACTGTAAGTAGTGGTGGGCGAAGTGGCCCCAATTTGCTCCATGAAGTGATTCACTGAGTAACGTGGAATCCGTGGAGAACTCCACAATGTGAAGCGGAGTACGTCGCTTAATAATGAGAAACGTGAAGTCCATTGAAATCAATGACTTTGCGTTATTCTACCTTCCCCAAACCACTTCTCCACCAATTTTAAGGTGAAGTACATTGAAATTAATGTAATTCGCCTTACTTCACCCTGTAATTGAGCTCCAAATGAAATTCTGCAGTTGTTCATGGGATTGCAGGTCACATGGGCTCTAGATTGTTTGGCACAGCTTCAGTTCTGGCCTGGGTAGTGTATGTGCAGTGGTAGCTGGAGACAGTTTGATCTCAGAGCTCTGCGATTCAAAACCTCTAAAAGTTGTTTAAAATGCCTTTTTGAGTAATATTTTTTGCTCAAAATTTAGTACATCGATTGTAGGAATCCCTTCTGTGCTCATATCATCGAGTTGTTTATTGTGCGTGGATTCTGAATGTTAATTTAGACCAGTCAGTCTGTGTACTGTGAAGTGTGCTTTGGGGGAGGGGTGTCTTTGTGGTATAGGTAGATTAACTGGGAGAAAAAGGCAGTCTTTCTGTTTTGGTTATATTTTTCTTGTATAACTGTGTTAATGTACACACAGTAATATTTTCATTAATTCTTGAAATTTTTTTGCTGATTGTTGTGGTGCAGCCGTGCACAATTTGTCTGTTTAAAACATTTGGTTATATTACTAAAGATTTTCAATTAGCTATGCATTATTTGAGTGTGTGTGAAAGTGTGTGTGTGATGCGTGCCATTAAATCAGACACCTTTTATTGTGGTACAGAGTAATTGTAGCAGTGTGAACCTGCTATCCACCGCACCTGCATGAATTTTTTATACTGCTTTGTGGTATCTTAACTGGTAGTGGATTGTTACTGCCGTGCACTAATCCCCCAACTGGCAAAATGTATTCCTTTCCAGATTTGGATTTGTGACTTGTGAGCACTGGTTAGGTGTTGTTTTGCCTTTTCTTATGCATCCCTTGAGTGTGCAGCGCAATCTTAATCTGTCTGTGCGTTTGCTTGGCACCATTAATTCTTGGAGACTGCATTTCTTGTTATGGTCTCATTTCACTTAGTCAGCACTGGGGAATTTTCTGGACAAAAGACAGTAGCATTTGGGGGATGCACCTTAATTCTGGTGACTCTGTGTGTGACCTGACCACTGCACGCATGACTGAGTGTGCCATTAATTCTGGGAGACTTTGCATCTCTTATTACACTCTCATTTCACTTCATCAGCACTGGAGAGTTTTCTGGACACAAGACAGTAGCACTTTGGGGATGCACATTTATTCTGGTGACTGTGTGGGTGGGATGCTGCCAGTACTGTTGTCACTCCACCTTACTTCGTGTTTAAGGTGGAATGACAACACAAAGTAATGATAACAAGGCAAAGTGAGCCTTTCCTATGGGTCACTCCATGTAGCAAAGTGCCAACGCAAAATGGCCACTTCACGTTCACTTCACCGGTAGATTTTAAATTTGCTGCATCTCTAGTTAAAACCTGTCCGTATTGACTTCTGTGATTTTAACTAGTTAGAATATTTTCTATTTTTACTTTTGTACAAGTGCTTTGATGTATGAAAAATCGTGTTTTAAAAATAAAGATTGACTTGACTCAGTTCTTGGGCCTGTCCAGGTGTCAGCTGGGGTGACAGTGTGATGGTCTCCACAGATGACGCCTGCTTACTTTTGGCTAATAAGTTGAGAAAGGGTTCTTTCCCATCTAGCTCCTCCCAAGGACTGCATACCACAAGTACCATGGCAGCCCTATTAAAATGTGGCTTCATCATGTTTACGTGATACATCCTGTGAGTGTGTTTTTGGTCAGGTATCTCTACAATGTAATTAATATCATTTACCTGCTGGACTACCTTATATGGCCCTGCCCACTGAGCTTGCAGCCTGTCCTTCAGGACCAGAACCATTACCTCCTGTCTTATCCCGTGCGAGTGAGCTCTGGCTCCATGATCGTACCAGGTCTTTTGTTTTTGCTGGGAAGCTGCCAGGTTGCTCTGGCCCATGCCCATAAGCTCCTTCAGCATCTCCCTGAATTTTTATTTTCATTTATACTTTTAGGGTTTTTCTTGTTTACTCCCACTTCCCCCCCAGGGTCATGGTGGACACATGCATGTATGCACACGTACAGGCCAGGATCCAGTGGCCCCTTCCACCCTTCCCCTGACTTTTATTGATCCCCCGTTGCCACCTATGTACCCACCAGACCTCCACCTGGTGGGAGCAGGACTATGGATGGGTGGGTATCCACCCCATTGGAGGGGAGATCCATGGCTCAGTCCTGCTCCAGCCCCCCCAAGCCAGCACCCTAGCGACCTGAGGTCATTCCTGAACCCAAGTCACCAGCAAAGCGTGAGGTAAGGTGCCAGTGCTTCAGCCCTCTGTGCAACCGGGCTGGCTATCTCCCTGAATTTTAACACATACTCCACTATGGAAGTCTCCAGGGTGGCATGTTTACCTTCCCCAGTCTTCTCATATTAAATCTAGGGGGCCCATCACCCTGCGTCCATACAAGAGCTCGAAGGGTGAAAACCCAGTCACTCTTGTGGCACTTCCCTATAGGCAAACAGCAGTTGGGGCAGGTATTTCTCCCAGTCCCACCCATGCTGTTCTGCAAATGCCACAAGCATAGCTTTTAGGGTCCCATTAAATCTCTCTACAAGACCAATTGGCTTGTGGGTGGTAAGGCGTTGTGCACCTCTATTCAACATCACACTTCTCCCTCAAACATGTTATTAGGTCCGACATGAAGTTACCCCCTCTATCAGAGATAACCTCCTGTGGAAACCCAACATCGGAGAAAATCCCCAACAAAGTGTCTGCCACCTTGTCCACCTTAATGGAGGACAACGTGATGGCTTCAGGATAGTGGGTAGTATAATCGATGACTGTCAATATATACCTTTTTCCAGAGGAACTTGGGATATTCAAAGGGCCCACAATATCCATTCCAACCTTCTGAAATGGCTCCTCCATAAGTGGTAGGGGAATCAGGGCAGCCTTGGCTTTGCTTCCGGCCTTCCCTATTTCCTGACATTGGTGATATGATTTGCAGTATTCCTTCACCTGCTTGGTAATATTGGGCCAATAGAAATTGTGGCTAAGCGCTGCATAGTAAGAGCAATTCCCAAATGTCTAGAGATGGGAATATCATGAGCTACCTTGAGCAATAACCCACAATACTCCTGAGGAAAAACAAGCTGCCTGCCCATCACCCCTCCCTCTGTACTGATGTCCTGTGTGTGTAACAGTTCGTTGCCTCAATACACCCTATGCTTTCTATCACCTCCCTGTGTCCCACCAGACACTGCACAGGCCTTCAGCTTCTCTAAGCTAGGGTCTGTCCGTTGTGCTGCTGCTAAGTCTTCCCACTTACCCAGAGCATGTGGCATGTCCCCATCAGTTCACAGGCTGAGGTCCATAGCTGCGGCAGTAGGGGACTCAGTATCACAACCTTCCCCTTCCCCTGGGCTATGTGTCACCTCTTAAGAGCAACCTTCAGTAGCAGTTGGGTTAACTGCCACTAGAGGAAGTTCCATCCCCCTGTTATTACCATGTTTTACAAGAGCCACAGGTTGGCTGGACTGTCTCCCAACCTCCCCAGTCTGAATTTCTGTGGGGTCCCGAAGATCACAGGAGCTCCTATCCTTTTGGCTCCAGATCACAACACAAACCACTCCCTGAGGAACATCATTCCCTACAATAACATCCATAATGTGTTTGTCAGCTACAGCCACCTTCCTTGTCCCTTCACCTGCATCTCCCCAGTCCAGGGTAACACTGGCTAATGGGTAGGTTTTCTTTTCCTCAGTGTAATCTCTCACAGAGACAAACTGATTTGGTAGTAAATGTTCAGCCCCCACCAAATTCCCTTTCACCAGGGTAAGAGATGCTCCTGTATCCCTTAGCCTTCTTGTCTGTACCCCATTCACTGTGACTGGGTGAATGTGTACCCTCATATTTTTAGGAATAGCGTCAGCAACACAGTTGGCAATTGTCTCAGTTTGTACAGACCCATTGACATTGTGTGCCCTCTTAGGACACTGCCTAGAAAGATGGCCTGGCTGTTTTCAACACCAGTATTCATCATATTTTTTGTCCCCAAACTCCCTTTTGGGCACTGTGTGGTTCCCTTCTTTTTGCAGAGGTACCATGGTTTTTGGTTGTCCAAAATGCCCACTTTTCCCCTTTGCCATTGCACTCCCTTTGGGAGCAGCCCTGCTTCAAGCATAGGGATACGCCAGTTCTGTAGCCTCTTTGGCAGTCTTTGGATCTCAGTCCTCCAGCCAAAGCTTTTGTTCAGGTGAGCAAATCCAGTAAAACTGTTCAAGCAATACCACCTTTTCAATAGCTTCAACAGAATCTGCTTTCAGCCCCTCCCACCAATGTTTTAAATATTGATGCTGTTTAGTGGCTACTTCCTCAAAGCTCATTTCTAAACCTTTTCAAAGTTTCTGGAATTTTGTTCTGTATGCATCAGGGTTCAGATCATATATTTTTAATAATGCAGTTTTTAACCTATCAAAATCTTTACTATCAAGAGGTCTTCTTAGGTAGGCTGGCCAGGATACAGACCTTTTCAAATGAATTTAAAAACATGTCCCTATCCTCCCCCACTTTAAACTCAGCCATTTATTTTGAATTTAACTTGTACCCCAGCCCTGAAGTTTCAGATCTACCCCCACCACTTACCTGCTCGGGTGTTGCTGGGATTGCTGTCTGTTGGAACTTCAGCTTTTCCAGCTCAAACTCTCTCTGGCATTTTCATTCCTCTACCTCGGCTTCTCTCTATCACCGTCGTTCCTCTAATTCTATCACAAACCATTTTTGTTCAATCTCAGGCTGTTTCTCCTGCATCCACAGCCTCCTCAGCTCCAGCTCCTTGTCTGTGGATGGCTTCTTCTTCTCTGGGCTCTGGGCCTCTGAAGTCATCACCTGTGGCTCTAAGCGTGGTGGTGCATCCTCAGTCTCAGCTGCCATAAGGGCCTCTGTGAGTTGCTTTTTATTTTTGTTCTCACTGGGAATGCCCTTTTCCACACAGATCTTTTTCAGCTCTTCCAGATTCAAAGCGTTATAATGAAAAGACATCCTTCCTCTTTACCACACTAGTTGCTCAAAAAGAAATTCAAACAGGATATGGTCTTATTGTCTGCAAGCCCATTTCTTTTTTCACCTTTCCAAATTCTGCCCTCTATTGTGTGATGGTTTTGTAAGACTGTTCAAAATCCCAGTAGATGGCACCACATCTGTCATGAGTCCAACCTCGGGGTGCGCGACAGGACCTCCTGTTTTCAGGGATGGTCCCCCCTTTTTACAGAACTCTTGAGCAGTTGTAGGGTTCAGAAAGAATCACTAACCTTCCTTTTCTCAGTGGGAGGGTGGAAACTGTAGTTTCAAGTCCCCCTGACTCTGTACTACATTTGGTTCTAAATCCCACCACTGCCAATGGCAGCCTCTTGCCTAAGTAGTTTGTGGGATATCTGAGCAGTCACTATCTTTGTTATCAAGGAATACAGTCTTCACAAAACCTTTCTGTTAAAATGTTAGCTTACACAATCAGGCCCTAGGCAGAGCTGATAAGAAAACCATAAAAGTTTACTTAAATAAAAACAACACAGTAAAATCTACAATTTGGAAGATTTTTGAAATATAGACAAAACCCAAAATAACACTGGATGGTTTACAGAAAACACCATATACTGTTGTTCTAAACTATACCTTGTTCTGGGGTTTTTAGTCAAGAAAAGTGTCCTTTTTGAGAATAACCTTCTCTCTGTGTAAGTGAAGAAAAGTTCTTTGGAAACACAAGATTTGTGGGAATTGAAAATCAGTCTCTGAATTTTTATGTTGTAGCAAAACTCAGGGTTTATGTTGAAAAGTGAAATCCTTGTTCACAATTTGTGCCTTAAAATCAGAATTTCTGTTTTGCATGTGTAAAATCTATTTTCCACAAAAACACAGGTCTTGTCCTAAGGGTAGTCCAAAACCCCATATACGTCAACCAAAGTATATACTGTAACAGCTTAAGTTCCCTCAGCTCTGAGATGTCCAAGCAAGGGTCCTTCTCAGGGTCTTCTTTTAAGCTAAGTTCCCTAATGTTCAAAATGTATGTCAGATAAATACAGTCTGAATGGAGATCATGTGATGCCTCGGTCGGTATAGTCGCTTGCTTGAGCGCTCCTGCTGTTTCCTCCTCTAACCCCCGATTAAGCTCCTATTTTTACTCCAAAGTGCCTAAAACCAGGTTAAGCTGCTGTACTGCAACTCTTCAGTGAACATCTGAAGCAAAATTTGGAGGAATTGCCTTACCATTGAGGCAGAAATAGGTTCTGCTCCGCCGCACCACTCTCCGCCGATCATGCCTGAAAAAACTCCTAAGAAAGCCAAGGCTCAACCTGCATTGGCGACCCGATGACTCACTACAACTACAGAGTCAACTCCTTTGTCCCTGGAGCACTTTCTCAAAGAATTTCACCCCTTTAGGGATGAAGCACCTTCGCTGACAGGAGAAGTAAAGGCGGAGACTAATAAAATCGAGGATCTGGTACAATGCACAGGAGACTGCGAGGTGCATATATTGTCTCTGGAGAAAAGGATAAAGAAAGTGGACCTGGCCATGGCAATTGTAAGGTAAAGAATTGTTGAACTAGAAGCCAAGACCTTGAGGGCAGAAGCCAACGAAACAACGTGGTGGGTATTGGACTCCCGGAGCATGAAGAAGCGCTGTCTTGTTTGCCCAAATGTTGGTGCAGAAACTAGCAGGCCCCTCTCCCTTTGGTCCAGAATAGATAGTTGACAGGTCATATCAAGCATTATGGCCTATGCCACCACCAGGGGCTCAGCCCAGAACATTAATTTTCAAGTTCCTCAATTACCAAGAATGTCAACATTTGCTGGCAAAAGTTAAGGAGCTGAAGGAAGTGTTGTTGGAAGGATCCCTGATTTGTATTACCCAAGACCTCCCCCCATCAGTGCACCAAAAGTGGGCAGAATATCATAGTGTGGGGTCCAAGTTTATTGCTGCGAACATTTGGTTTCGAATGTTGTACCCTGCCAATCTGCAAGTATCAATAGAGGGAAAATGGATCCCTCTGGAAAAGCCAAAATTGGCAGAACTGTAAATCAAAAAGCTACTGCTGAATCTGTTTTGAGATGGGTGAGATTTCACTTAAGTATCGGGGGCTGAGATGTATCAGTATGTCTAATGGAACTGTGGCGAATGTCTGAGCAACCTCATGCAGCAATATCTGGGAGAAACAGTTGAACAGTTCAGCTATTAAAACTTTTGTTTGTTTTGAAATGAACTGGGGGAACCTCCTCCATGAGACCAATATCTTTAACATATAGCTAACTTTGACTTTCTGGAGTTGAGAGTTTTAATTTCAATGGGGCTTGGAAACATGGCGTTTATATTTTGTGACGCACTCAGAATACAGTGCATCTGAGGAGCTTTTGGAAACAATGTGAAGGACATAATAACCATACTTATATGCACTGTATTTCTGTTCAATATCTTGGGGGGAGATACCCTGAGTAGCAAGTTTAAGTTTCAACCTAGGGTCTTCCGAAGGCTTGTAGCATCATTTTATTTATTTTAGTTATTTACTTTATTTTATTTTAACATCAGTTTAAAAACCTATGAGCCAGAGGCTCATTTACAAAGGTACCTCATCGAAAGGAAGACAGAACATACATACATGAAGCAATCCAAAAATACTGTACAGTAATAAGACACCGGCAAATAGCAGGCAAGGTGAGACAGTCAGCAACACAAATTAACAATAGGCAAATTCACACTGCAGGTGATGAGTGTCATAACACCATTGTCAGTTAAACGAGATGGGAAATGCAAAACCCCAAATTATCTATCTTTTTAAATTTTGTTTTCCATTAGCTTATCATCGAGGATGGTGGGGACAGGTGGGGGGTCAGGGGCAGTGGCAGGAGTGTGAGGCGAGCAAGTGATTTTTTAGGCAGTATTTGAAACTAGCGAGTGAGGGGGCATCAGTGATGCCTGCTGGGAGGGAGTTGTACCAGGAGGGGGCTCTATAGGAGAAAGCCCTTTGGCCCTGGGTGGTCCGTACCCTTGGGATGACCAGGGCAGTTTTGCTGGAGGCGCGGGTGTGAACTGTGGGGTTGGATCGGTGAATAGAGTTGGCAAGGCATGGTGGGGAAAGACCATGGAGGGCTTTATAAGTAACTTGGCAGGTTAGGAACAGGAGGCGCTCACTGAGGTTGAGTAGGGAGGCCATGGAGTAAAGTTGACATGTATGGGTGAGTCTATGGGCACTGGTAATAAGTCTACATGCTTTGTTAAGCGTTAGGTGAACCTTTTGAAGGGCTGTCTGGTCAGCTGCGCCATATACAGGAAGGCCGTAGTCAACTAGTGAGAGCACCGAAGAGGTGACAGCCAAGCGAAGAGAGTTTGCGTGGAGGCATTTTTTGTGCCGGTAGAGATACCAGCCGAGCATTGGAGGCAGAGGTCAAAGCAGAGATGTGGTTATGAAAGGAGAGAGCAGGATCGAAGATTATGCCAAGGTATTTATAAGAGTGCACAAGTTCCAAGGGGTGATTCCGTACGGAGTGAACAGAGAGAGGAAAGTTGCTGGACTTATTTTGGGGGTGAGTAAAAAGCATAGATTTAGTTTTCTTGAGGTTGATGACAAGACGGTGGTCAGAGAACCAGTTTTCAGCTGAGGTGTAGGCACGCTGGAGTCATTTACCAGATTTAATTTGGGCAGGGTCTTGTTTTTACCGGAGGAGCCAGCAGGGACTCCAGATGTTCTGGTAGCAGGGACGGGAATTTTGGGGTGCCTCCTCGCCCTCCTAGGAGTACTATCCCTTAATGGGATAATTTAGTGCCAGGCCTCACAGTGGATGAGGTACACAAGAGGGGAATCCCTTGTATACTTTGGGGTGAGTAAAATGGGAGCATTTTATATTAGGAAGTACATAGGTCTCCCCTGTACTACTACTGTTTTGTTCTGAGTGGCAGGTATACAGGTAGCTGCAGGGGAAGACATTATATCTAGGACAGGCAGTATTAGGAATGGGTACAATGCAAGTAAATGAGGGGGAGGGGAGGGGAGGGAAAGTGGGGTAGCGACACAGAAATGGGAATCACGCACTGTAAAATTATGAGGTGGGAGGCAGAGGTCCTCCTTTCAGATCCATAGTGACTTCAGAATATTGCAAGGAGGACACACCAGTGGGACAAGTTTGTAGATAGGGAGGGAGGGGCAGTTGGGATAGAAATTGGCAGTTGCTGTGTTCAGGGGAGAGTGAGCCTTTTGCAAGTGGGATGGGGAGACGTGGGAGGGACAGCTTGGCACAGGTGTTTTTGGATTATTTCACAGCAGGATGTATGAATGCGATTGGTCTCCACATCTTTTTATGCAGGAAATGGCTGGAGTTAACAAATTTGTATCGTGGAATGTATGTGGGCTCCACTCCAAAGTAAAATGATACCAGGTGTTGAAGCACATCAGCTTGCTTAAAAGAGGCCTCACATTCCTCCAAGAGACTCACCTCTTGGAATCAGAGGGGACCCTCCTTCGAAGGTTCATAGGTCAGGTTTTTAGTGCCGGGTATAGTACCCAGAGTCGAGGGGTGGCCATCTTAGTGGCCAGAAACATCCCCTTGAAGTCAGAGCAGGTTATTGGAGACCCACAGGGGTGCTATATATTTGTAAAGGGAATGTTAGAGAGGACTTCTATAATTTTCGGGTGTGCATATGGACCCAATAATGATTCCCCATCATTCTTCACTAACTTGTTACAGGCTTTGGCACCATTTACAGTCACTCCTTGTATTATGGGAGGGGATTGGAATTCACCTTTTTCATCAGACCTGGAGAAGTCAGACCCCAAAACAAAAGACCTTTCTCCAGCACAACCTATATAGAGAGGTGGTAGACCATTTGGGACTTGCAGACCCCTGGAAAACATTGTACCCCACCCTGAAGGAGTTAACTTTTAAATCCAGTGTGCACAACTACTCCTCTCAGATAGACTATTTTTTTAATTAGTCAGTCACTCCTGCGAGAGGTTGTATCCGTGGGAATAACTCCTGGCTTAATTTCGGATCATTCAGTAGTACTTCGCGATCTGTGTTTATCACCAGACATGATACATTGCTGGCTGTGGAAGTTGAATAACCAGCACCTTAGGAAGCCAAAAATAGTACATATTATTACGCGAGAAATTGAAGAGTTTAATAGGTTAAATCTGAACTCCACAGCATGGCCAGATCTTGAATGGGCAGCTCTAAACTGTGTTTTGTAGGGGGTATTCATCAGGGAGGCATCTCGAAGGAAGAGAGAAAGAGACCAGAAAGCCCTCTCTCTACTGTCCAGAATTCATACTCTAGTGGCCTCATAGTGCCTTGCCACTTCCCAGACAGATAACAAACTCTTGGTAGGATTGAGAGACCAATACAGCTCCCTCCTACGTGAAAAGGCTGAGTATGCCATTTTAAAATCGGGGGTGACTTATATTGACCAAGGGGAGAGAGCAGGCCATCTTTTGGTGCTCAGATTAAAAAAAGTAGAATCTTTCTGAATAATACAGAATATCAGATCCCAGCAAACAAGGAAACTTTGCCTTACTCCCAAAGAAATCACTGCTGAATTTGTAGGATACTATAAAGATCTCTACAAACCTATGGTCAACAGACCTACCTCTGAAGTGGTGGAGCAATACCTTCAGCCACTTGCTCTCCCAACTCTGTAGGATTTGTTAGTGGCCCCCATATCAGAGAAGGAAATTCAAATTGCCATCTCCTCACTGACAGCGGACAAAGCTCCAGGTCTGGATGGGTATTCTCCCAATTTTTATAAAGTCTTTAGCAAACTAATAGTTCCCTGGTTAGCCCATTTGTTTGAGTGGTTGTTGGGGGGGGACCATTAGATAATTCCCTGCTGGAGGCCATTATAATTGTACTGCATAAGCCTGATAAGGACCCAGAGCTGACAAGTAGTTACCATCCAGTTTCATTACTGAATTGTGATATCAAAATTCTAGCAAAGCTTCTTGCTAACAGACTTAAGGGGGTTCTCCAGGATATCATTCACATGGACCAAGTGGGCTTTATGCAGGGGAGTCAGTCAATGGACCACTTCCAGAAACTGGCACACGTCTTCTCCACATCCAAGGACTCTGACATACTTGTGGGTCTCCTGTCTCTGGACGTGGAGAAGGCTTTTGACCCTGTAGATTGGCAGTTCCTGTTTATGACTATGCACAAGTTTGGCTTTCCAGCTAAGTTTGTGGCCTGGACTGCTTCCTTGAATCAAAACCCCCAGGCCAGGATATACTGCAACGGGATTCTCTCAGACAGGTTCTCCTTACACTCTGGAACTAGAAAAAGATGTCCCCTCTCTCCTCTGCTTTTTAACATTTACTTGGAACCATTATTATTCAGGTTAAGGGCTAATGAGGGGGTACAAGGGATACCTGTGGAACAGCATGTATTTAAGCTATCTGCCTATGCTGATGATGTGCTTCTTCACCTGCTCCACCCAGCTAAATCTTGTCCCATTGCTTTGTCTACTATACCTGAATTTGGAAGTGTCCAACTATAAAATCAATCTAAATAATACTACTGTTTTTCCCCTTAATCATAGATGTCACAAACAAGATGTTTCCTCTTTGGGGGTACAGTGGCGCTTCAAGAATATAAAGTACTTGGGCTTGATGTTGTCTAGGAATGAGGGTCTTATGAAAAGGCTGAACTTTGACTCTCTGCTAGATACTGTCCAACAGGATTTTAAAAGGTGGCAATCTCTTCCTACATCTCTCTGGGGGAGGATCAGTATAATTAAAATGAATGTCTTGCCAAGAATATTCTATCTCCTTAATATGTTAAATATATGGTTGCCCCAAGCTTGATTTAAGAAATTGCATGCTCTTATTTCTTCTTTTATATGGGGGGAAGCATCCTCGGTGGGCTTATTTAAAACTGGCAGCATCTATTAATGTCGGGGGGGCCTTAAACTTCCTCACTTTGGAATGTATTATTGGGCAAGCCAGGCGAATCAATATTTAAGATGGTTTATACCCCAGGGAGAGAGATTGCCTCCTATCCATATGTACCAAAGTGGTTAACTCTAGAAAGACAGATAATTGCCACCCTGAATATTGCTAAGGAGGCTCTCCTGTATGTCTCTCTGAAGAGTCTTCCCTCTGCCTTGTGCAATTCTCCCATGTTACTTTCCCTCAGGGTTCATAGCCAACTTTGCACATTCCTTAGGTACCGGAATGTTAGAGATCCCAGACAACCAATAGTAGGTAACCCAAATCTCCAGATTGGGGGACTACCATTTCCCCACATTGGCTTCCTCTGCTCAATCAGGCCAGGGTTGAAGATCTGTTTGCTGAGGGTTCGTGCATGGACTCAGGTACCATTATGGCACCATACTCCATAGATAGGAAGCAGATCTTTAAAGTCTGGCAGCTCAGACATCTCCTGACAAAGAAGTTCCCAGGGCCAGGGAGCTTGAAAGAAAGCTGTAGTTGGCTGTATTCCTTGATTCCAGTAAGTTGAAAACCCAAAGCAGTGTCCCAAATATATGCCTGTCTACAAACAAACATACTTGATACATGCAGTGGAGCTCCTAGGTACTGGAGTTCTTGTTTCCCAAACTCTCTAGAGAAATGGGAAGCCATCCAATTAGACTTGTTTAAATATGTCTCACAAGACAGACTGAAGCTTACACAGTATCATATACTGAATGATATGTACTGAATTCCTATCATGCTGAAAAGAATAGGAAAGGTACCAGCTGCTTCATGTCCTAGGTGTAAAAGTGCCAAAGGAGACCTGGTTCATATATTCTGGGATTGCTGTCAGTTTAGGACCGTATGGGAACTAATCAAGGCTAGGGCAGATCCCCTTCTGGGTCTGGAGGATCTATTCATACCTGAGATCTGTCTTTTGGGGGATCTCTCTACAATCCCAGTTAGGACTTGTAGATACCATATAGCCTTAATAGCACTTACCCTTAAGTAACTTATTTTGTGCCACTGGCTGGATGGCCATAATATCACATATGAGGAATGGTTACGGAACCTATTATTTAATCTCTGTACTGAACAAATGAAAGCTAGTCTTGGTGGTTCCATTTCCCGTTACAGGAAACTATGGGAAGGTCTTCACACCCTATACAATCTTCAGACTGTGGCCTCACCAAAACTAAGGATCTAGCCTGATGAGTTTTCTAGCTATATATATGTCATTACATTATTTTGGTGTGATGATTATCTATATTTCTTGTCTACCATAGTCCTTGCTTTTAATACGGAGGATGTGCCAAGCTGGGGTGGAATGTGGGGGGGGGGCTTTAGTATGGAGCTGATAATTACACTGTATTCAAATATATTAATGCTGCCTGTACCTTCATGTTAAGGCATTTATCCAAAACTCAATAAACTTTAAATAAAAAAAAAAAAATACTGTCTGAATGGTAATTTTCAAGCCACACCCACTTCTTTTGGGATATAGAGTTTGGGGTAAAACAGTTTCACCTCATCCTGCAGGTGTCAAAATGGTCCCATGTCTAACCCCTGTAACATCTGGTTTTTGCATAACCTGGTTCTGTTTTTCATATGTTATGACCTTAAGCTGGCCTCCTACTGGCCCTTTCCTGCTAGTGGAGGCTAAATGTCTAGTTTGACCATTCAATCCAAGAGTTAAACCTGTAAATTCCTTACCTAGGTAAATGCCAGGTCCAAACTGGCTTTGGTAATTCTTTCTGTTTTTGTTTAGCTTTTTAAAGGCTTTCTTAAAGGGACAGTTTCTTAACTGTGGAGTGCCTCAAAATCACAGAAAATAGGAACATTAAATACAGTGGTAAATGGCCTATCTTGCCACACTCACCCCTCCAGCCCAAAGCCTCCTGTCCAAAGCACAAGATACAGCTCCAATCTAGTACATCATAGTGCTACAGTATGGCCAACATAATCTATCAGAGTTTATTTCAGGCAGGGCCCTGTGGGACCTGCCTGAAGACATCACATTTGACCTAGTCTGATCCAGGGCAGGAGTGGGCATTAGGGTCGACAACCCCAAGTAAGACCCCGCCACTGATTCGCCAATACTACAGAGACCCAAATCCCTAATGTTTTTTCATTTCCCCTCTTTGTATGTTTTGCATTTTTACAACCCTAATGTCTGCATTAATGTAGTTTTTTGCAAAGAGTTTCCCTTCTTTTTGTGATAGTTGAACTGTATCCTCATTTGCACAAGTCCCTTTGGGACCTGCACAATTGAGCTAAATACAATATTGGAGACAGTCATGATGCAGTTCATTGGCCCAGCAGACCCCGGCACACATCTCTATGCCTTGTGGGTGAGATTCCCTGACCCACCACAGGGTGTGACGTCTGTGCTAAAACACTGCTTTATCCCTATCCAGGCTGTGACTGGTGCTGTATGCAGTAGCACCTTCCCCATCAACCTTGTCCCAGTAAACTGGCTCACTGAATGCATACTTGAACTCATCTCACTGGCACAGTAAGGCAGTGTGTTCTCCAGAGGTGCAACGGAAATCCCAGCAATCAATGTTACTTAATAATTTTTTTGTATTTTAATATTTTGATCCCAAACTTTCAACATTTTCTTCTTATGACCCCACCTCATCAACCCCACAGGTGAAAATTTTCAAATCCATGCTGAAAAGCCATTCCACACCACACATTTCAGACAGGATGTGAAAAATGACAGTTGTACTGTTCATGAGGAGGTGTGAAAAAATGGGTATGCTGAAAATCTGCAGTCAAAATATTGTAAATTAACAAAGTTATGCTCCTGGGTAGAAACTGTGCAATGCACGCTCATAATGAGGCCATTTCTAGAAATTTTTTCACCAGATTTTCTACATAGACTTTTTGGGATCCCACCTCATTGACACTGGCACTGTCATCTCATTAATCAGTACCAAAGGGTAATGCCGCACAGTGAATGCAAAATCACCTTGTGGGACTGATTAATGAAATGACAATGCTAGTGTTCATGAGGTGGCGTCCTAAAATGCCCATGTTGAAAATTTGGTGAAAAAAATACCTAGAAATGGTAAAGATATCAACATAAGTTGCAAACACCATTGAAATACATTATACAGCACTTACCTTTGCTCTTCAGTTTACGGTTCGGCTTTGAAGAGTGCAGATGTGTCCCGGTCTACAGAAGATGACATTGGCTGACCTCCGAATGTAAGTATAGGGTAATGGGAGTGTGGGGTGGTGGTTGCTCAGTGGGAGGGTCAGGATGGGGGAAGGAGGATGGCGGGGATGACGAGGGATGGTTTCCTTTTTTTACAGGTTAAAAAAAGATGTTGGAGGACTGTTTTCTTTTTTTACAGGTAACTAACATTAATATATCTATATCAGGACATTGGGGGTGGGCTCCCCAGTGCCCCATACTGATGGGGGAAATATACTTCATTCTGACATGGGGATTGGGGTCCCCGATGTCGGTAAAGTGTCAATAAATAAGGTGCTGCAGGGGGGAGGGAGTCTGATACTGGGGGTTGGCATCCTGGTGTTGGATTATATAAATGTTTTTAATAAACTATTTCAGAACACTGGGGGTAGGCTTCCCAGGTGTCCCATACTGTGGGGGGGGGGACGGTGGGGACAACAAGGGATGGTTTTCTTTTTTTGCAGGTTACAAAAGAAAAAAGATGTCAGGGGACTATATTCTTTTTTTTGCAGGTAAATAAAATTAATATATCTATTTCGGGGCACTGGGGGTGGGCTGGCCAACACTGTGGGTGGGGGTGAGATCTAATAAATGCTGACACAGGGATTGGGACCCCCAGTGTTGGCAACCATATATTAAACAACTGTCTGGGGGGGCCAGCACCTTAACTTGTTGCTGTATAATGTATTTGATGGATAGGAGCTGGTTGCACTATATGACACAGCTGTTGTTTAGTTAAGGACAGCTGTGTTGTATGGTTTGCACTATATAACACAGCCATCCTTTAGTAAACAACAGCTGTATCATATAGTGCAATTGGATCCTATCTGCAAAATACATTATACGGCACTGACTTTTATTCCTCAGTTTGCGGTTCAGCTTTGAAGACTGCAGACATGTCCCAGTTAACAGAAGATGACAGCATAAATCCCCAGCAGCTAAATGTAGGGTAAGGGGTGGTGGGGTGGTGGGCACTCTGTAGGAAGGTGGGGAAGGGGGGAGGGTAAGAGCAGTGATGACGTGGGACTGTTTTCTTTCTTTAAGGTTTAAATTAAAAAAAAGACATCAAGGGATGGTTTCCTTCCCTGCAGATATAAATATAAAATTAATCTATCTCAAGACACTGGGAGTGGGCTCCCCAGTGTCCCACTTAGCTGGGTGTGTGGGAGTGGTGAATTACATGAAACAATGGGCTCTGGGGGCATACGACACCGGGGTTGGCATCCCGGTATCAGATTGTACTAATAAATAAATAAATAAATACATACATACATACATACATACATACACTGCCACTGGGGATTGGGGCGCTGGTGTGCAGATACAGTTGAAGGCACAGTCAGGCTGGTGGGGGTACAATGAACGTATCCCTGTCCCTGACCTACGAGTGGTGACAGCAGCAGGACTTGCACTATACAACACAGCTGTCGTTTATTAAAGACAGCTGTGTCGTACTGTATAGTGCAAACTACTGCTTTCACAAAAATTAAATTATGAATAGGACGTTGATTTTTTGAACAGCGCATGCTTAGAAACAGAACATTTTTATTAATTTAAAAATGAATTAACAGTGGGACCTAAAACTGACAAAAGCACACACCTTGGACTAACCTCTATCAAACCTGAAAGTTTCAGGTTTCAAAGCCTCCTATTTTTTTAGTTATCGGGTTGCAAAACAAGTCTTTATATTTTCAAAAATGGAGACGTTTGCAGTTTTTAGCACTTCTGTAACTTTGCCTCCCCTAAACTGATCTACATTAAATTTACAGGGTCAAGAGATTCTGGCACAGAAGCTGTGCTTTCCAAAATGTCATGTAAACCAGTTAAACAGGGGCAAAGTTATTAAGGTGCAAAAAGCTGGGGTTTAACATAGAAGTGCTTACTCAACCCTAGTATACAAGCACGACTGCACCTGTATAATATACTGTATATCTTTAGAGTATTTTCAGCTACAGGCAAGTCCAATACTTCATTTGAAGGAAGCTTTTCATAGCCTTTCAAACTATGTCACTGCAATACATGAATGTTTCCCCTTAAGATATTATATAATAACTGTCTTCAAACCGGCAAAAGGAATTCCTCCATCTGATCAGATGAAGCTACAAATATATCAAAAGATGACAGAACTAAAGGCATAAGTGGGCAATTAAGGGATGAACACTTAGGGCTCGATTTTCAAGTCGGCCCATAGATTGACACAAGTTGCACCAATCAATGGCTATGACAAACTATGGGTGAGTCATAGACCCTGCACCCTATTTTATAATACTGTGGGTCCCTGCACCAAAGTCCCAAGAGTTGTCATAGCTTCAGGGTTGCACCAAACATTTGGCACACCTGAGTGGTTTAATGCAGGGTCCTGTCAAGTCCCCTGCCCAGTACAACCCTTGAAGAACCACAAAGGTGTGTGGGTGGTTAAGGATGCCTGCAGGAAGGTGAAAGGGGACAGTGAAAGCAGTGGGAGTGGCATATGGGACAATTGAGGCATGGCAGCAGTGTCAGGGTGCTGAGGTGACACCTCGCAGGAGTGCCCTGTGCAGTGAAACAGAAGCAGATAGGCCAGAACAGAGGGGGGCTGGCAGGACAGACCATGACCCAGACTCCAGGTGGCAACAGTCCTGGCACCTGCCCCAGAGGTGCCACAGTCCCCTACATCTGGTGAATGGCAGTGGCTGCAGGTTGTACAGTGTAGTCAGCAAAGAGGGATGTTCCCTGGGCACCACGACAGTCCTCTGGTACTCAGTCTCCCATGTGGAGGCAGGCCGATGCCCACCTACATTGTCAGAGACTGTGGCATCTATGAGGTAGGTGCCAGGGCTGTTGCCACCTGTTGTCCAGGTCATGGTCTGGCCGTGCAAACCCCCCTCTAACCAGTCTGATCAGCTGTGTTCCACTGTGCAGAGGACCCCCACTGGGTGCCACCTCAGCCCCCTAACACTGCTACCATCCCCCTGTCACCCCCTATGGCACCCCCGCTGAGCCTTCTGTCCCCGGTCTCGACCTTCCAGGCCCCCCCGGCACCTCCCTGCTTGCAGTGGTGCAGGACCCTTAGACCAGCTCCTGGTCGGCCTAAACTCAGCCTCCTGTTGTGACCATGGTGGGGTTTCTAAAATTCAAAAAAAGGGGATGGTGCAGTCCCACCATGGCACAAGCCCCCTTGCAACCTGGCACAAAGGAGCTTCTGCCACAAGGTTGGTGCAGGGCAGCTGTGGCACAAGCCATCCTGATTTTGATGCAGCCTACATTCAAAAATTGAGATTGCCATAAACTTTGATGCAAGGTGCCACTTGCATCAAAGCCCTTTGGCATGGACACCTTCGTCAAAGCCCTTTGGCACAGGCACCTTGCACCAAAGTTTGACTTTTTAAAATCAGGCCCTTATTCTTTGGAAACATTTCACAGAATGAGTGATGGATGTGTGGAATAGACTTTCAACTAAGGTAGTATCAGCTAACCCATCCACTTCTTTAAATTAAGTCTGGTTACTACAGATAAAGGGAATTAAGTGGTTATGCTCACTGACTTGGTGGAGGAAAGAATTTGATGGATTAAAAGTCTTCTTCCTTTCCTGTTTTGTCTGTTTGTATTGTAAATGAACCTAGCTAATCGTAGTAAAGTCTCCTAATAGCTAAGCTAGAGCAGGTTCTTCATTGACCTGCTAGCCGAATGCTGGGTCTCCAGAAACAGTTGCAAGGGACAATCACAAGTGGTTGCATCCCATTATGTTATGCACAATTAGGTCATAAGCCTTCCCCAAGTGATTACAAACAGTATTGCAGCCATACAAGGAATTGGCAGGGGATCGCCATGCAGATGGTCAGTTGGATCCTTCACGAAACATGGCAGCCCTTGCACTGGCTGTCTCAGAATTTTGAACCACTGCCTGCCTGCGCTTAGACCTATTACAGGTGGTAAGGGTGTCACAACACTACAGCAGAATGGAATGGAGCTGATGGGGGATGAAGATCATCATTTAACCAGGAATTGAAGCAAATTGTGTGGGGGACAGGACTAGGGAGTAGGGTTCCGCCAGACACATACAGATGTAGCAGCCAGGATGCAATGCAGAAATGCTTCAGAATATCTCAGAATGTTGCAGTTTACTTCAGGTGCCATTGTAAGTTGATGGCAATTAAGCCCTTTTGTCATGCAGGATTTTGTGACATGTCATTACTGCAAGTTACTGCACTTCATCGTGGCTGACTTCACTGTAGGAGTGACTCATGCTTAAAGAGTTGTTAGGCCACTTACTACCAGGGATACAACTATGGCAATGGAAAAATGGAATGACTAGCAGCTCTGAAGCTGACCTACAGGTGGGTAGATAACATCTAGAGGCAGTGGCCAGCCCAGTGGTGCTGAGGGTTGAGGCACTGAATGCCACACCTCATGCCACGCTGGCGATCCACGTTCAGGATCAAGTTCAGGTTGCCATGGGTTGGCTGGGGGGAGGGCACAAAGTTGGATTCAGCAGCCAGCAGGCAGCTCTCCTCTCCCTGGGAGGGATCGGGCACACCAAGCAGCACTAGTGGCTCCCAGTGGAGACTGGGAGCACAGCAGCTGACACAGGCATGCTACAGGGGTATGGAGTGAAGGCAGACGTTATGCAGGTGGGTATGGGAGTGCACCTGTCTCGCAGTGGACATCATTGCACGTCCATACCCCCGGGACCACAGAACAAGGAAAAGTCCTGGCACCTGTGAAGGTGAAGGCTGGTGCAGTGGTCAGCCCCCATGCTCAATGTCAGGTCTGCCCCAGCCAGCATGTGATCTCCTACCCACTCTGGCTGCCCTACTAGATTATAGATACAGCACCAGTAGGAGTGGTGTTCCCACCTTGAGGGGCTCAGAGCCAGGTGGTTGGGAGGGTCAGTAGTGTGGTGGGAGAATCTCAGGACAGAGGCAGGACTGGGAAGACTTCAGATAGAGTGGGAAGTGGCCGGACCCTGTGACCACACTGGAGGGAGTCCTATGGGGTCAGAGAGGGAGGATAAATAGAGTTGGAAACAAAATCTAGAGGCAGCATCAGCTGCAGTGGGTGTTGCATGGCATAGCACCTTACAAAACATGCTATGCCATGCTGTACCTCAGTATGAGAGCCTCACATCACCATATTAGCAGAGGTAAACATTGTCTGCACCACTAACATCTATTAAACATATTTGCACTGAAACATACAGAAGAATCCTGATTATTCAAACTGCCTAGGTGTTATCAGTTTGGTTCAGATAACTGGGAGTTTAGTAAACCAGGACTGGGTATTTTGAAGTCACTTTGTCATGTCCCTTTTCATGTCCCAGTCCCTGCTTCAGTTCTCTGTGCGCCAAAATTCCTGATCCCTTGTCTGAATGCCCTCTGTCCACCTAGTCACTCTGCAAATAGACAAACACAGGAAGCCACCACCAAAAATCGGAATGGGAATAGAAATGAAAGTGAACTCTGACACTGGGTGTTTACTCACCTGGTAAAGGTGATTGTGTTAGTTGTCTCCATGACACTCCAGACATTACCTCATGGGTTCCCAACCCACCTGATAGGCTAGTGATGCACATGTGACCCAGATCAAATTTCACAGCATACCCAGGTCCCAGGAGTCCCTATTCTCCAGTTCGATTTTTCCATAGCTGAAATACAAATGTTTTAACTCTCATCTTCACCCCATATCTTTATACATATATAGAGTATAACCACACAAAATTCGAAAGGCAGTCTTTTAGGATAACCACCACCTGGGTTTATTCCCTATAGGTACAATTCTAAAATGGGTAACCGAATGATACCGACTGTAACCAACTGTGTGTTCAAAACAGTTTATAATGATCTTGGAATACAGAAGCTCTGCACACACAAACATATCCAGAGAAGATCTCTGCCATGGTCGCCCTGACGGGTGGGTAGTGGAGTGTCAAGGAGACAACTAACACAATCACCTTTACCAGGTGAGTAAACACCCATTGTGTTATGTTGTCTCCATGACACTCCAGACATTACCTCATGGTTTACTATAATAAGCAGTTCAAAACATCCATCAGGGTGGGACCGGGTGATCTGGCAGAAAGTTCTTGCGACACGCTAAAGATAGAATCTTTCTGGCAAATTCAGTCCTTTGTCTGTATAAAGTCTCAAGTCTATAATGTCTTGCGAAAGTGTGGACCGAGGTCCATGTCACCACTCTACATATTTCCTCCATGGACACATTGACTCTTTCTGCCCAGGAGGCAGCCACTGCCCTTGTTGAGTGGGCTCCAATTCCCTCTAGAGGCGTAATGCCATTAGCTTTGTATGCTTTCTGTATCATCCTCTTTAACCAGTTAGCAATGGTGGCCTTTGAAGCCGCCATTCCTTGCTTGCCACACTGAGCCATGATAAAGAGTCTTTCGGACTTGCGAATTGTCTGTGTCCATGTAATATATTGCGATACAGTACTCCCTACATCCAGCGGATGGGGAGTTCCAGAGTCGCCCTGTTGCCGTTGTGTGTGGAACTTCGGTATCTCCAGGGTTTGTTCTGTATGGAACATGGACGTGACCTTGGGGCGAAAGGCTGGTACTGTTTTCATAAAGACCCTTTGTGCAGTGAAAATGGCGTAGGGTTCTTTGAAGGACAGGGCACCTAGTTCGCTAATTCTGCAGGCAGAGCAGATTGCTAGTAGAAAAATTTTTTTTTTTTCAAACCAGCCAGTAAAGTGGGAATTGATGGCCCGACTTGCACGGGCCCTTGATTAGGTGATCGAGTCCATGGTTGTGTGCTTAGCTAGTCTGCTCTGACATTCAGTTTTCCCACCAGGTGCACTGCGTGGAGGTGGGTGAGGTTGGACTGGGCCCAGTTTGACACCTTGGCAGCCTCTCTAAGCATGGCTTTGCTGCATGTTCTGCCTTGTTTTGCTATGTATGCTACAGTGACCTGGTTGTCTGATTTTACCAAGCCTGCCCGGCTGGCAATGTTGTCTCTGAACACTCTCAGAGCATGGAACACCGCCCTCATTTCCAGGACGTTGATGGACAATCATGCCTCCACCCTCATCCATTTGCCCTGCGCTGTGAAATTGTGCATGCATGCACCTCAACTGATCAAGCTGACATCAGTCTCCACTGTCACCTGGTATGACAGCTCCAGTGGATAGCCCCTCTTGAGGTTCTGGTGGTGGGTCCACCACTCCAGGGAGTCCTTGACCTTCTTTGGCAGGTAAACAACCTTGTTGAGGTCGTTCTTTGATGGGGAGCCTTGTTGCAGTATGCAGCTCTGCAGGGGGAGCTTATTCCAACTCACCCAAGGGACCAGATCTAGGCAGGATGCCATGCAGATGAGAACCTGTGTCGCTTGACCCATGGTCAGCTCGGCTACGGACTGCAGTCTTCGAACTATTGATATCATTGTGTCAATCCATTTTCGTGAGGGTCTCGCCATCCCCTCGGCTGTGTCTGTCTCTGCTCTGAGGTACTCTATGCGCTGTGATGGTCATAAAGAGCTCTTCTTCCGATTGACCACCCAAGCGTGCTGGGACAGAGCTGACAGAACTGTGTCCATGTCCTTTTGAGGTTTGATGCTGCTGTGTGCCTGTATCAGCCAGTCGTCCAGGTAGGGAATGATACCCACCACCTGTTCTTGCAGTCGGGCTGCTAAAACAATGGACACTTTTGTTAACACCCTGGGTGCCAAAGTGAGTCTGAAGGGTAGGGCCTGATACTGGAAGTGTTGACCCAGTATGTGGAACCGGAGGAAGCGCTGGTGGCTGGGTCTGATTGGGATATGCGTGTATGTATCCTTCAGATCCACGGACGTGAGGTAGTCCTCCAGCCATATGTTCTTCAGAGTCAACCGAAAGGTCTCCCCTTTGAACTGTGGGGTGGATATGAAATGGTTCAGAAATTTTAGATCCAGAATAGGCATGAGGTCTCTGTTCTTCTTTGGGACCAGGAAGAATATGGAGTAGACCCCTGTGCCAGCCTCGGAGCCTGGTACTGGTCAGATTGTGTTGTTTGTAACAGGTCCCGGATGATCTCTTGGACTTGATGGGCGGTGGCCCTCCTTTTGCAATGGGGGGCAGTATCACTCTGTCTCGGCAAGGTTTGTTTAAATACTTGATAGAGTAACCTTAGGATTTAATCTCCAGGACCCATCTGTCTGAAGTTGTTTGCTGCCATTGCTGATGGAATGGCATCAGTCTATGGCCCACAGGCAGGTAGTCTGAGTGTTGTCTTGGCAGCGGGGAGGTCGGGGGGAAATAGTCAGTACTGTTTTGTCTTTCCTCCTCTGCCTATGCCTCCAAAGCATGTGTTCCTTCCTCTGGCTGCTGAGTAGCTGCCCTGTGAGGTACTTCTGAAACCATTATTGTTTTTGTTATGGCCTCTACCCTGAAAGGAATTGTTTGAGTAATTCTGTCTTCTGTTCTGCTGAAACCTGTTATTCCCTCAAAATCTATGCCAAGCTGATGGCAAATAAGTGGTCCTCTGTTTTTCTCTAGCGAGATCCTTGCCCTCTTCCTTTGTTTCAGGAATTCTTTAAGGCCTTTGCTGAACACATTATCCCCTTTCAGAGGCAGGTTCTGTAAAAGCTTTTTCAACTCATTGTCTGCTTCCCAAGATTGAGCCATAGCTCGTCTGACTCTGTTTGTCAGGACAGCAGATCTGGCTTCTAATTTCGGGGTATCTACTGCTGTGTCCCCCAGATACTTAGCTGTATCTAGGGTACATTCCAGTAGAGGGAGAGGGCCCCTAGGTCTAAGGGGGTGAGGACTCAACTAGGCCAGCCGCTGTGGGAGGGGCCTAGGCCTGATGAGGTAATCCCAGGAATTCCTTAAGCCAGCAGGTCAGGAGCCAGCTGTCCTGCATCCCTACGGCGCCTCGAGGTTTAGGCCACTGAGGAAGGGGCTAGGCCTGATGAGGTAGTTCCAGTAATTCTTTAGGCCAAAAACACAAGGAAAACACCAGCTGTTTTGTGTCCCTATGGTGCCTCAAGGTCTCCGCTTGGGAGAGGATCCCCCTGAGGCCCGAGGGAAATTATCATCCATCTTGGCGAAAAATCAGTGAGTCCTCTGAGCAACAGCCAAAGGTTCTTTGAGGTTCCCCTCCCCCCTGTTTGAGTTCTGCACAGAAATAGAGGCTGTATCTCTTTCAGCAGACTGTTCCTCCCTTCTGACTCTATTGCACCCTTTTTTCTCTCTTCCTCTCACTTAAACCCTGAGAAGGCGGGTCATGCTCTCCCGAAGCCACTGATCGAGTTCGGTCGTCGGGGGAGAGACAGAGAGAGAGAGAGGGACCAAGAGAGCTGCGTAGCGGGCAGGGCTGCCCCTTGGGATGCTCGTGCATCAGCAGCCTGCCTGACATGCTGGAAGAGACACGCCTGCCACATGGTGACTGAAAACTGCACCGCCAAGGACAGCGGCGACTCCAGCATCGAACACCAGCAAGTTAGAGCCTTCTCAGGGGAAATTGGGACACCAGCGAGTTGGAGCCTTCTTGGGAAGTTAACGAAGGGGAATGGGGCGGGGGTTCGCTTGACCACGTGGTCGCTACGAGCATTTTCACTTCTAAATCCCATAGAAGGGGGGTGCTCCATACACAAATGAATAAGTACCCTATATAAGCCTGGTGCATGAACTTAAAACAGGGTCTTGATGTAATTGTGGGCAGAGAAGCCCTTTCAGCAGCAAGGCCGCCTGGCGTGCTATCCAGTTATCATATGTCTTTCTATACATATGTGTGTGTATGTATGTACATATATATATATATATATATATATATATATATATATATATATATTTATATGAAAACCAATACATTTATGGAATATACTGGGGCATGGTATGCCATCGCTGCTGCAGCAGCACAGAGAAAAAGAATGCATGCATCGAAAAAACCTGATCAATTGAATCTGGATAGAAAATGCCCAAAGGCTAACCCCACCCTGTTAAGCAGCATATGTTTACCCTGTACATCACACTTGTCGGGCGATGTAGTGAGGAATAAACATCAATTTAGACTTAAAGTGGTGGCTGGGTCCCAATGGATAGCGGCCTAGTTCAAATGGTGACTGGGCTACCATAAAATGGTGGCTGTGCCACGGGGCTTGCCAAAAATGGCAGCCAAAGTAATTTGGGAATTGTCCTATTCAAGATGGTGACCAAGCCATGCTGTGAAGGCCTCCCTAAAATGGCAGCCATCTGGTAGGGACTTGCTTCAAAATGGAAATCATTCCAATTGAATGGCGACCAAGCCATGCGGTGAAGGCCTCGCTTAAAATGGTGGCCGAGGGCTTAGCTACTTGATCCGAGATTATTGCGACCTGAGCCATGCAGAGAATCCACTCGATCCATGGTTCCGGGCCCTAGCTGTGGCGCCACGAGGTGCCAGGTGTACCTGAACTGCAGCAGGAATCACAACATTCTCTTTCTCACAACAATTGCACCCTCAGGCTTCTCTCAGCCAGCGGTCGCTGGTTTAGAGGCCGCATTCTCAGCAATTAGGGACTTAGATACCTGACTTCTCAGTGCTTCCAAACAGGAACAACAATTCTGTCAATTTCGTGCTCCAATTTCGTTTTAAAGAAAAAAACCTCCCTGCAGTAGTTGCCCAGCTAAAGACTATATGCCGTGGTTAATACCATGTCCTACACTACCTGCAGATTTGGTGGTAGCATAGGAGCACACAGAAGTGACTGTGTGGGTTCTGCTTGGAAGGGGAGACCACGGGCCCGGGGACAGGTTAAGCGCATAGCTCATTCGGACAGGCTAAGACGCTGTTGATACACCAGCGGCATTTGGCGATGGGCCTCGCTTGGAACGGAGGACCATCAGCTACTAGTGGGTGCTAGAGCGCAAATCCTAAATGGTGCATCCAAGCATGTAGGTAGGAATCGCTCGCTACAGCATTGATTAAACATTCCTTGTTTCTCATTAAAAACTCAGCAATTTCATCTCAAACTGACAGGATTTGTTTCAAATTGTGTTCAATCATTCTATCCATTCCACCAGATTACATAGCAGTGAAAGGAGAATACAGGGCTTAGAATCTAGTCTTTTTTTCAGCAAGTTACAAACAAAACAGATCAGATGCCAACAATTTCTAACAAAGAAACATCTGACTACCATTCTCTCTGTCTCTCTTAAAGAAGGCACAATCAGACAAACAGAAAACAGCTGAAGTGCATAATTTATTCCATGCAAGAAATCTGGGCCTTGTTTGCTTTATTCTAACTAAAAACAAACACTTAAATTAAGGGACTGCTAGCAGAGGCTGATTGCATGTACTGCGCTACCCGCAGGCTCGGGAGTAGAGTAGTAGGCAGAAGCGACCGTGTGAGCTCTGCTTGGGAGGGGAGACCACGGGGACAGAAATAAGATGCTGAGAAGATGTTTTCCAGCATTTTGGAAGTGGGCCCCGCTTGGGAGGGAGGACCACTGGTTACTGGGCGGCGCTATGGTGCAACTTTTAAACTCACAACCCAGGCATGCAGTAAAGAACCCTTGCTACAGCATCGAGCCACATTCTCTCTTTCTTTCCAATAATTCAATCAAATTGTTTAAAAACTTGCAGAATTCATTTCAAGCTAATTAAAACTGTTTTAAGCAGCCCAAAGCACAAACACAGAAGCAATGAAAGAACAGATTTCAGGTTTTCCAATTCTTATCTGCATGCTATCAAGTAACACATCTCCAGCTGCTAACAAAACTTCACAATAAACCTTTGGCTATCTAACCTGTTTCTCTCTCATTCTCTCTCATGCCTTGAGGCAAAACAAAAACCAACAGCAACAGCTGAGGAGCATAATCCAATACAGCCAGAGAAAGAAGGCCCCTGAACATTGTTTGCTGTTTCCTAGCTGAGAAACAATTACTTAATTAACCACATTGCTTCCAGTATAAACACAACTCTATATAACTAACTATAGTAGCTAACTGCTGTGGGAGCCACACGTTTTGCAACGAACTTGTTTTGGCCTACCTTCTTTGATTGACCACTCAGGGACTCCTGGAGTGCTTGTAGCCTCTCAGTTGCAAAGGTTGAACTGGAGAATAGGGACTCCTGGGACCTGGGTATGCTGTGAAATTTGATCTGGGTCACATGTGCATCACTAGCCTATCAGGTGGGTTGGGAACCCATGAGGTAATGTCTGGAGTGTCATGGAGACAACATAACACAATCTGCTATACATGTCCACCAAGATACCTCTGTGGTATGTAACTAAAGTGCTATAACACAGGCCCAGCTGGGGGGATTTTAAAGTAAAAGTGAGCAATGAATCCAAACAGAGCTACCCCAGAAAACTTCAAACAAGAGTAGAACTGAAACTGATATCTTGCAGTTCACACTTACTGCTGTCTCACATATAACTAATAACAAGCATCAGGGAGAGGAAGAACCTGCTCACCCGCTACCACTTTTTGGGAATAAAACTGAGGCTGCTGCAGTTCACACTGATTCCTACAAAAAGTGAGCACTGACTGTTATGGGCTACCATGATTAGGGGATTTAAATATTTGGCAGCTGTAGTTCACACTGACTCCTGAACTCTTCATATACCAATCCCTGCTGCAATTCTCAAGCAAATGGATAAACAAACTGAGCAGCTGCTGAAAACTGGAAACAGAGGTAACAGTGAAAAATTAGCTCTGACCCATTTGTTTCCCTGCTTTCCAGTACCGTAAATGGGAATATAAGTGAAAAGGAGCACTGAAGCTGTGCCGACCTTATAAAATAAACAAATTCTTCTCAGAGCCACTACGACTGCTAATACATTAACTTGACAAGAGTTTTTTATAGCCTTAAACGTAAAGATGAATTGCTGTAGTCAGCTCCATGTGTAAATTTCATTGTTGGTAAAGGTAGGTCATTTATCTGGTTGATTCTGTGTTTCCCATGTGTTTAAATGTGAGTGGCAAGTGCATGTTGTACTATATTTGGAAGGAGAGGGAGCTCCACACCAAGACCTTTAAGTAATGGTAGAAGGAATGGTGCAGGGAGGAGAGGTATGTCTACATTGGGGACTGTGGGCCAAGCTAGAAGGATAAGAACCTATACTAAGGTGATGGCCTGCTTTCATCCAGGAGGCAACCACAGTCCTCAGTGGATAATTCAAATGTTACTTCGATAGACATTTAAAATAGCCAGGGGGAGGTGATGGAAGAAATAGGGGAGGCAGAAAGTGGGCCATTACAAGCTGAGTTAAAGAGTAGGGAGATCCCGAGGGGAGAGAGTCCCACCAGGATACACGTTATTCAAGGAAGCAAGGGGTTAGCAAAGGAAGAAGGGGGAAAAGGAGCAGTCAAAGAAGAAAGGTGTGGAAGGGGGCAAAATTGAAAAAAGGAGAAAGCGGCAACAAGAGAGGTGAGGGCTGTCAAAATGGTGCAAGGTCTGCATCAGAAGCCCTATGAAGAGTGACTAAAAGAATTCAATATGTACTCCCTGGAGGAGGAGATAGAGAGTGGGGATGTTATGGAGACCTTTAAATACCTCTTGGTGGTTAATAAGGTACAGGAGGGAGATATGTTTCAGAGAAAAAGGTGGTGTAGAACAAGGGGTCATGATGTGAAGCTGGAAGGAGGTAGATTCAGGAGAGATGTGAGGAAGTAGTTCTTCACAGAAAGGGTGGTGGATTCCAGGAACAGCCTTCCATGGGAAGCAGTGGGGCTGAAACTAGTGCTGGGTTTCAAAAATGCCTGGGATAGGCACAAATGAATCCTAGGAGGGAGGAAGGAAGGGACTGGAAGGTGGAAGAGACAGTGCTGTAGGGCAAATTGTGTCGTCACTATCTGCCATCAGTTTCTCTGTTTATGTAACCCCATCCCCTGGAGATTACTAGTCTATTCAACCCTCCCTGGGTTTTTGTGGCCTAATTCAGCCCAGTAGGGAAAAGGGTTAATTCTTCTCAGCACTCAGGCGGAGCATCCTGCGGGTCATGAGACCACCATGGGTGCATGGGGGGGGGATAAAGCCCAGCAGTTTAAGCAGGAGGGGGAGTTCTGGTTGGAGGAGTGAGCGGTGAGGGGGTGAGAGTGAGTCAGGGCTGGGCAGGGAGGGGTGATTGCTCAGCTCCGGCTCACCAACCGGCAGGTAGCACATGGGGGGGCACAGAGGAAGAAGTGGGAGTCAGTAGCCACAAGCTGCAGAGTATCTTGGAGGGCAGCTAAAGTCAAGAGGGGAGCCAGCAGCCGCAAGTCTCAGAGTGCCCTGGCAGCCTGCGCCAGTTCATGTAGGGACCCAGTGTTCAGAGAGCGAGTTGCCTTGGAGCTCCACAAGACATGTCCCCCTTCTCAGTTCAGGGGCAGTTGTTGCCAGTTCTTCGAAAGGATGCAGGGGTCATGAGGCAACTCACAAATCCCCAAGCCACAAGGATTGCATGTTCCGAGGGGGACCAGCTGAGCCAGTGCAGAGAAAGACAGAGAGAGAGAAAGAGAGAGATGGGTGCCATTGAAAGTATGGGTACCTGTGAAGAATAATGGGCTGTTAGACACTTTGAAATGTTTTGGGACTTGTGCTGCCTTCAAACATTTGTGACCATAGTGGTACTGAGTTAATGCTGCCCTAAAAACTGTGTGACCTCTTCAGTCCAGGTAAAAGCTGCTATTATGGCCATACTGGCCTTATGAAAGCTGAATGTGTTCTCCACTAATTAACTGATGCTACCTGGAGCTGTGTGTGAACATGTTTAATGAATTTGGGATCCCTGTTATTTCTTCAAGTTCTGTGTGGGCATTCCAGTCATTGGAAGGAACTGTTTAATATGCATTAACCTGTTGTTTTCATCCAGCACCAGAGAGGAAAAGGGATCCTATGTGTGACGTCTGAGCCTGGGTAATGTGGCCACTGGAAGTGTTTCTGCTGCTGTAGGCTCCCCCTTCCCACAGACATATTCAATATATACTGCTAGACACAGGGAGAGATGGCTACATTTCTATGTATGGCACGTTATGTGATTCAAATGGATAAGGCACATAGCTGTTACAGTTTTGCACTTGCACAGTTGGTTTACAGAGCAAGTTTAGATACAAATGTGTGGGGTGGTTGTTTGGGGCCAAAGGTAAGGAGATGTGGTTGATGATTAAACAAAACTAAAAACAAAACAAATTAAATACCTGTGCCATATAGTACTATGAACTCCATCAAGCCAAGCAGTGATGAACATTACATACATATTCTGTAGGTTACAGTCGGTGATTTCAGAAATGCATATTTTTTATCCAAGCCATCAGCCTCCATTCAGTGCACATAGTAAGTTTTATTTGTAAAAGACTGGGAAATAATTAAAACATTTAAGTTGATGAACTAGCCCAGTGGCGCTGGAAGTTGAGGCACTGGTTGCTACACCTCGCACCATGCCAGTAACCGAGGTTCAGGAACGAGCCTGGACCACCCCGAGGGTTAGCAGGGGCAAGAGAGGATTGAGCATCGGGAGGACTGCTCTCCTCCTTTGGGGGAGGGAGGTTCTGTCATCCTGCTTGTTAACTGCCCTCTGGCAGTGGCTGGAGGGCAGTACAGGTCGGGAGGCACGTAATTGGTGTCTCTACGCTGGTGGGGGGGATGGGAGAAAAATATGAAAAGGGAGCTGGCAGGCTCCATGATGGCCAGTCATGTCCTCATGGCCACCCCGGCTTCTGGATCATGCTCTGGGGGCAGGAAAAAGCTGGTGCTCCCTTCCCTGGCCCCTCCACAGGGATTAAGATGCCGGGGAATTATAGGGGTCGGTTGGCGCGGTGATGCTCGGGATCAGAGGATGAATTTCTCTGAGGGAGGGCCATAGTCACCTGCCAGGCTCCAGGGAGGCATAAAAACCTATATGGGAAAAAAAACGTTTACGTTGACAAAAAGTCAAGTAAGTTATCATGTTTGGTCAGCTTCACCGTTCAGCATTTCCTTATGCACCCCACTCCTGATGTCTAGGGATATCCAGATGTCAATTTGGTGGGGAGGAGGGCACTGTACAACCACGAAACACAGTCCAATGAAAATAGAAGTATGCTCATTACCTGGTTCTGCTGATGCTGTGAGATGGCTTCACAGAATGAGGAGCAGGCATGCTTATTTGCTTCGGAGGACTAACTGCAGGGGTCAATGTTCATTAACAGGCACACATGCACAGTTTAAGTCAATTAAATTCAATGTCTACTCCAGAATCAAAAGTGCAAAAACAGATTTAATGTAAAACAAGAAACTTAATAAACCACTCCATGGAGCGTGGGGGTAACAAATATGGTGGGGCTATTCACAGACCATGTTAAGTGTGGGTATAAAACAGACACTTTAGGCAGGAGTATAGTGCATATAAAAATGCACAGGTGCGTTCTTAAGTTTTATTTTCTTTAAATCACAAAATAAAAAAATATGTACTTATATATAGAATGAAAAAATTGGGTGTTCGTACAGCACACCTAGCAGCCCGTAATTAGCTAGCCCCAGTTATGCCACTTCTTCCTCAAGTCTTAACTTTGCTTTTTAACTCGGACCGGTGTAAAACACACACACCTTCTCTCTCTCTCTCTCTCTCTCTCTCTCTCTCTCTCGCTAGCTACACACTGGCTCACCTCTCTGTTCTGCACCCCAGTGATGGGTTTTTATACCCTCCTACTGATGACATCAGAAGTCATGTGATTAAGTAGTTAAGCTTTACTTTAGTATACTTCTTTCACTAGATGTACTACCTATTAGATAGTATTTGCTATAAAGAAGTAATGACCTTAGCTTCAAATACAATATCTCGCATTAAGGTAGTAGGCTGTTAAATACAGATAAACCTCTTTTCACCGTAAGGGTGCTCATTAAGGGGTGAAGCCCCTCCTACCCTGATGACATCATCAGGCAAAGTTTCCATATAATCATTCAGTTTGGGGCTGCCAGCCCTATATAGCAGTACCAAAGAACATTCCAGGTAAAACATTTTCTTTCAAAAACTGATATTTACTATGGCTTTTTATAGAAGGGAATTTCTGGGTTAATAAGGGGAATGGGAGAATGAGAGTGTGCTCCTCTTCTCCCTTCTCCCTCCAACTCAGAAGTCGAGAATGCTTTTTAAGATGTTATTTATTCCTCTTTTATTCATGGCCACAGAAATGCATTTAGACACTTTGGCCCAGATATTCAAAAGAGTTGCCATGCTTAACGGGGTTCTTGCTGTCACATAAGTCAAAACTTCGCCATATTGCGATATTCAGAAGGAGGCAGTTGCACCCCCGAAAACATGCTGAGCAACAGCGCAATGAAAATGAAGGCATGCGTAACCGAAGGGGGTGGATCCATGCATAAAGACCGCAATGCGATATTCAAAGACTTGCGCGATGCGCAATAGCGGCACAGCCGGAAATTGCGCACTAGCGGAAATGAGCCAAAATAAAAAGGCTCAAGGAAGCGGCTCAAGAACGCTACCAGGCTGCCAAGTGGGGGAGAGAGAGACAGAGACAGAGACAGGCAGACAGACAGCAAAGCGCAGGCAAGGAAAGTGTGTCCCATAGTCTGTAGAGGCCAGCGGGGGGTGCAGTCAGGACAGTGGGGGTAACACAGCAGCACCAGCCAAGGGGGGTCAGAAGCCAAGGAGATGGACAGTGCCCGTTTCCACATGGAAGCTGTAATGAGGGGGGTGAGAATGCATGCTGCAGGGGGCCGTGGCCGTGGAAGGGCCCGTCGGCGGTACGCCCCCGACAGGCGGTAACGTGCCTGCATCAGCTTTGAGCTGTACACAGATGTAGAGATCGTGGGCCGGTACCGCCTGAACAGGGCAATACTGAGATGGCTCTGTGAGCTGTGCAGTGATGTGATGCAGGCACCCTCATGACGGAGTCACGCTCTGTCGGTGGAGACCAAGGTGACAGCCTGCATGTGCCTGCTCACCACGGGCACCTTCCAGAGGCCGACAGGGGACACCACAGGCATCACACAGTCAGCCACATCACGCATCCTCACCCAATTCCTCAGCGCACTGCTGCCACATGCTGCGGAGTACATCCATTTCCCCAGCACCGCGGCAGAGCGTACAGCAAACATGCAGGAGTTCCACAGGGTAGCACGTATGCCTGGCGTGCTAGGGGCCATAGACTGCACCCATGTGGCCATCCGCACGCCACCTGGGCCCGCTGGCCACGCATATCGAACAGAAAGTGATTCCTCAGTGTCAACTGCCAGGTGGGTGTGATGCCACTGGGCGCATAATCAATGTCTGTGCCACACACCTGGCGGAGCACATGATGCCTTCATATGGTATCAGTCTGCACTGTGCCATCGATTCGAGAATGGGGACATCCCCACAGGACATCTAGTGGGTGAGTACACATGTATGGAATGCAAACTCTGGGCAAGGGTGGGAATGCCACAGGTGCCATGGTAGTGGCACACAGGGAGATGGCCAATATGGACCTGAACATGACACTGATCTCCACTATCTCCACACAGGTGACTGCAGATACCCACTCATTCCCTGGCTGCTCACACCGTACCGGCGCCCCATGACCCCAGCGCAGCTATGCTATAATGAGGCACATGCCGCAACACGCAACATCATAGAGCGGGTGTTTGGGATGCTCAAGGCACGCTTCCAATGCCTAGACACCTCCGGCGGTGCCCTACAGTACAGCCCCCAAAAGGCCTGTGAGATATTCCTGGCCTGTTGCATCCTGCACAACATGGCCAAAGACCATGGGATAGCCATACAGGTCGAACAGGGGGACAGCGATGGGGACGCCAGTGGCGCCGGTGATGATGGTGATGAGCAGCCCCCTCTAGGACGGAGGGACCCCCGACTGATCCGGCAGGCCCAGCTGCACCGGGACACCATCACAGAGGAGCACTATGCACAACACAGGTAAGTCAAGGGGACATGTGCAACCAACACTGTCCACGCGCAAACCACAGGCACACAGGGGAACACACCAGGGGTGCATGATGGTCAGGGGAGTGGAAGGGTCCAGGCATACAAACACACCTTCAGGGAGGGGTGAGCACTCATATGGACACACACACACACCAGGCACAGAGCGTACATGGGCAGATGCACAGCACTGCAGAACCGACATTGCTAACACACAGCACCACCAACCACCCCCACCACCCGTACTGTCCAAGTACATGTGTCAGAACCTGGGCACCCTTGCACCTTGGTGTACAGTGCAATGCAGGCATCATTATGCACACGCACCTGTGGACAGCAGTTGGGAGGGTGTGCAGGTGGTCCATGTGTCGGCGTGGTGAGCAGAGCACCCAGTAGTGCACTGCCCACCATGACACACATTGCACACATGGCAGCACCAGACAGGGCCTGCACTGGGAGACAGCTCAGTCATGTAGCACTGTCCCACGGCCACCGCGGATGCGTGGGTGGCCCCGCTGTGACCCAACAGCACGGGCAGGCTGAGCAGGGGCCACATGGGGTGGCACTGTTGCACCACCAGGGGTCCCACTGTGTGAACGTGACCTTGCCCACACAGGGGTCTGCAGCATGCCGAACAAACCTGCACCAGGGGTGCTCGGGATGCCCACAGCAGAACCCAGCGTCGACAGGCCTGGTGTCGCACGACGCCGGGAATGGGGAGTGGAGAGTGCACTGTGTGGGGTGTGCGGTACAGGGGCACCTGACTGTGTGCCCAATGCGTCCACGACAGAGACCACTGCCTTGGTCAGCCTGTCAATGATGGAGGTCACATCCGTCCGCATACGGACCAGCTCGGCTCGGTCCCGAGCACAGTCCCTGCTGTGCCACTCCACGGACACAGACAGTGCCTCCACGGACCTTGCAACCCACCTCTGCAGCTGTACTGTTTCCTGCAGCATGTGGGTGTGCTCGTCCAATGGGTACTGTGCCCCAACGGCATCCTGACCCCCAGGGTGTGGACAGTCCTGATGCACAGCACCCCTTAAGGGTGGGCGCTGTTCGCCAGGACCAGGAATGGGTGGATCAAAGGGCGGCGGACATGTGCCACTGCTTGACACTGTACCCCCAGACCTGGTGGGTGACTGCTGCTGCTGCCCCTCCAACCGCTGTGCCCCCGGGTCCACTCGTTCCACTGCTGTGCTGGCAACAGTGCCAGACACCTGCACAGCCACCGGTGCTGCCCCACGGGTGCTGACAGACACAGCCTGGGACCATGCCAGCATGCTGGTACACAAGTTGGAACCAGATAGGCCCAGGGGCACGTGCTGGCCTGCCGTGTGTCCGTCATGGGACACACAACCATCACTGCCCATTGCAGGCCTTCTATCATCAATGGTGCAGGTGCGTTACTGCCATGGTCATAGCGCGCTGGCATGCTTGCATGCCAGACTGCTGAGACACAGGCTGTGCACCCCCGCACCTGTATCACTGACACCAGAGTTTGCGGCCCAGCGTGCATGCTGCTGCAGTGCCTGCTGGCTGGTGGTGGAGGTGGATGGACCCTCCTCCATGTCCAGCAGGTCAGCATCACTGTCTGGACCCACCACCACCATCTCCTGAAGACGAACAGGATCTGTAACAGAAAGAGAGTACATGTGAGTGCATGTGAACAACCGCCCCCCCAAACACCACCACCATGTCATACCATGCAGTGATGGGCTTCCACCTGTCTGGAATCCTCCGCCTGGTATGCCCTCAATGGCGCTCAGCTGCATGGCTGTGACCAGTGTCTCCTCAGTTTGGGTCAGCTGCAACACCACTGGCGGGCCCCCGCCAGTGCCAGCACGTGCCACCCTGAAGGCTGCCACCTTCTCCTTCAACCTCATGCGGTCTGTCCCCATCTTTTTCTTGCATTCCTGCACGGAGCGCTGGTGGTTTCCATGCAGGTTAACGGCCCGAGCTACCCCCTCCCATGCAGCCACATGGGACTGAGGGGTGCCCCTCTGTCCACTCAGCACTGGCTCCTCATCCAGGTAGACCTGGAAGAGAGCCTCCATCTCTGCTGCTGTAAAGTTGGGCCTCCTCCTACGCCCACCGTCCTGACCCTCACAATGACTCTGCTTGGTCATGGCGATCTGTATGGGGGGAAGTGGACACCTGTCACTGTGCAGTCTACAGCATTTTCCCATGACCATCGTCCTGAACATCACACAGCATGCAACTCACCTCTCACCTGCAGTAACCGACTCTGGCCACCAGCCCAATGTCGCACATTTATAGCGCAATACATGCAAATTAGGGTGGAGCAACTATAATGACATGCAAATCGGCGCCACTGTGCCCTTAAATGGCTGATCAGATGATTTGATGTGTCGGGCTGAATATCGCAAATCTGGCGCTTTGCGCATCACGGAAGAGTCGGCTGAGCCAATGGCGCAGATCTGCCTGTGGTACACTGCATTGGCGCATGCCCAGATAGCTTACGTGAGGCATCTGTCACGCTGCTGATGTGCTGAGCGCGATCGTAATTCAGGCCATGGCCACCATTGTGCCAGTGGCGCTATAGCAGTGGGCACTATATGGGCTGTGGCACTACTGCGCAATACTCCACTGTTGCACTGGTACGCAGCTGGTTGGTCGCGCAGGATGCCTATACGTCAGATGGCGCTGTGCGTAGCCTTGCGTCATTGCCCATGACCTTGTGTATGACCTTTGCCCCCTGGCACTGTTCACCTGCCATGTGTACGTCCCTATTGCGCTGTCTGGTGACAGCGCTATGTGAAGTGATGGCGCTGTTCGAACAGCGCGATTGGAGCCTGTGGTGGTCTATTGTGCAACATCTCCACATGGGGTTACGGTGCAGCTGGGTGCCATATTGCCTGCTGTAAAGTTGGTGCCATGGCTAGGAGGAGGGCGGTGTCCTGGAGCCAGCTTGAAGTGGCCAACTTGGTGGCCCTAGTGGAGCCCCACTATGGGGCACTTTATGGTGAGGTGCCCCTCACCATTGCCCGGACCCAGGTGTGGCAGCAAGTGGCCACTGACCTGGTGGGGGTCACTGGACGGTGCCGGTCAGCTGAGCAGTGCTGGCACTGGTACAGTGACCTCCGCTGGAGGATCCTGATCTGCTGGATCAGCTGCGGTCACGTGCCAGGCGGGCGTGGTGCCTAGGCCAGGTGGGTGTGCCATATATGCACCTGTATTATCTGTAGGGGTGTGTGTGTGTTTTGGTGGCTGTGCATAGGTGATGGCTCGCCACGGTTGGCTGTGTCAGTGTGTGCAGCTGTGAGATGACTGGGTATGGCTGTGTGGGCAGGCACTGTCACTGGGGCAGGGGCAGTCTGCTTTTGAGTCACACTGATGTTTGTCTCAACATATGTCTCCCACAGGCGGGGATGTGAGGATGCGGGCAACAGTGAAGAGGGCCGTGCCAGGGACCCGTTGCCAGCAGGGGTTGGAGCCCACCAGCAGCAGCAGGCCAGCAACAGCACAGTCGGAGCTGCTTGAGCAGTGTGAGTATCATGACTTCATGGATGCTATTGCATGCTGGGGGCCAGTAGCCATGCACAATACAAACATGCAGGAAAGGGGAGGTCATAATTCCACTATACAAGACACTAGTGAGGCCCCACCTGCAGTACAGTGTACATTTCTGGAGACCATACCTACGTAAGGACGTAGAGTGGGCAGAGAAGGTTCAGAGGAGGGCAACAAGGATGGTGCATGGCTTGCATCACAACTCCTAGGGAGACAGGTTGAAGGAACTGAACCTGTACTCCCTGGAGGAGAGGAGGGAGAGAGGGGATATGATTGAGACATACAAGTATCTTACAGGGTGGAACAGGGTGCAGGGAAACACTATTTTGAAGTGCAAAAGATGTTCCAGGACTACAGGGCATGGGATGCAGTTGGAGGGAGGACGATTCAGAGGAAACATGAGCAAGAATTTCTTCACAGAACGGGTGGTGTACAAGTGGGACACTCTGCCAGAGGGAGTGGTGGGGGCTGACACACCACGGGATTTCAGACCTGCCAGGATAGACATAACAGAATTCTTGAGGTCAGGGGTAAGGGCAACAGACTTCTAGGTAAACAAAGTAACTTACAGGCTGAAATGGACAGACTGTGGGGCCATAGGCCCTTATCTGCCGACACTGGCTATGTATCTATGTTGTAGGCACGACACAGGTGACATGCATCACTGTCCAGTTTCACAGCACGTCTGTGTATGCATCACTGGTGGTCCATGCATGCACTGGGCACATAGCTGTGTAACTGGCATCCGCTCCCATTGCCCGCGTCACTTGCCAGCCTTGTTTGTGCTGTGATGGACATGGGCAGTGTGTGTGTGCAGTGGTGCGCATAGCTGGTGCCGCCTGTTTGTGATGGCCATGTGCATGTTCACTGTGGGTGGGTGCATGCCATCACAGGTGCGGGACATTGGGCTATATGGCTTGCAGGTTGGGTGGTGTTCAGGGTTGTGGTCAGTCATAGCCATTGACTGTGTTCCCATTTTCCTAGGCCTCGAGGTTCTCCAGAGGATGGTGAGGGATGTCAGGGCCATCCGACAGCTTGTGGCCCAGAACAGCGACATCCTGCAATCCATTCACCGCCATGGCGTGCGGAGGAGGTGGCAGAGAACTGCAGGACACCGGCAGGAGGACGGGCGGCCGGCTGGCCCATGACCTCTCTACCCTTCCCACTTCTCCCATCCCTACCACCCTGCCTTCCCTCTCCAAGTTTGTCATCCCTACCCCTTGACCAACCCTACCTTGTACCCGTCCCCCTGTAAATAGTTGTACTTGTTCTTGATAATGTTTGTTGTTGTGTAATACATTTTTATATTTTTATACGAATAATGTGTTGCTCTCTGATTTGCAGCTGCCTATGGGTGCTCAATTGCAGGGGTGTACATGCCATCTGGGCTGGTATGGTCCTGGGTATGTGTGTGTGTGTGCGTGTGTGTGCATGGGGAGGTATCTCCAGCATGGCAGTGACTTTCGGTTGGTCTTGCCGTCTGCTGCCACCCACTGCTGGGTGCACAGGGTGTCTGGCTTGTAGGCTTCTGTGCTGCATGAGGTTGACGTGTGCTGGGGGGGATGCATGGTTTCCTGCAGTGCCAGTCACTGCACATAGGTGGTGTCTTGGGTCACAGTGCAGGGTGTGCTGTGCGCTGGGGGCTGATGTGCACTGTGGTTGTCAACCCCTGTGCACTCTCAGCCTGCCAGTGGTTGTGCTAGTGTCATGGTTTGCTATGCTTTGTTGGCTTGTCCCCATGGGCAAGTAGATCATCCATCCCACCCCCAGTGATGCTGTGCTTGGGGTGTGCAGGTGTGGTGTGGGTTCTGCAGTGTGTTCCTGTGCCCATGTGTGGCATGGCTGGTGGTGGGCCCCAGCCTGCCTCCCTGGATGTGCAGTTCCATTGTTCTGGGGGGGGGCTCTGCTTGCACTATGGCACCTCTGGAATGCTCAGCTGGGCTGCCCTGGTTGCGCATTGGCGCAACATTTCGGCTCAGCTTCTCCTTCCTGGTTGCGCAATGGTGCAGTATGTGCGATATTCAGACGTTGGTTGCTTGCGCAATTTGTTCTGCTCCATGTTTGAATATCGCACCTGTTACGCATTTGCGCAACTGGTTTGTGCTTGCTCCTGCTGTTGCGCTCATTTTGAGCGCAGTTTGAATATCTGGGCCTTTATGTTCCTTAGCTTCACAAGGTCTACACACTAGAGCCCTATTTCTGGGCTATGGTTCATTGTGGGGCTATTTATTTATTTCATTAACCCCCTCGCTTTGGTTTCAGATGGCTGAAATATCAGTCACTGGGTTTAGTTTCATTTGGGCCTTATGTGACATTATATTAGCTTTGTCCCATTTAGTCCATAATAACCTTCTGGGCTTCTATTATTGCAGACACTACAGAACTTTTAAAACCTCTGCCCATAGCGTTCGTTACACTTTACAGCTTTCACTGCCTGGTGCGGCGCTCATTTAAACAGAGCACCATCCTGTTCTGATAATAACATTTCATTCTAAGCTGCTTGTGCTGCAACTACAGTGTTTTGGAGCTTCCTGTGCTCCAAAATAGTAGAAACACAACTCCACCAGCATTTTTAGATCTTTAGCCACATCTTGCGGCTGGTGACTGTGTTGGAGCTGTATTCTGCTCCAGAACGTTAGGTTTGGTGCATAATCTGCATGGTGCAGTCTTTTCTTAGTTTGGAGCATCGTTCTTCTCTGAATAAAACCCTGTCCAAACTCAGTCGCATGTTGCGGTATTCTTGAACACCAGCTCCAACACCGCAGGAGTGGTGTGCTCCTTGTGTGCTCTCTGGAGCCTTTTAATTCTTTTATAGGGGCATAATCTTTTCTACAGCACCCCCGCACTCCAGAGCACATCACTTTATTCATTTATTTAGCTAAAGCACAGATCGCACTTATATTTTTATCTCCCACTTGGGAGTTTTACATTAAAGGCACGGCTCACGCCAACGACAGGCAAATACAGTAGATTTCTGAAAAGGGACAGTAAAGGACTAAGAATGCTCTCAGGTTGTCCACTCTGACAGAGAAAACATAGAAAAGAAAAGAAGAATAAGTAGAGAGGCTAGGACACAATGGAAAGAATAATTCTTAATGGGGGGGGGGGTTCACATATTTGCTGATTATGGTATTTCTTTATTAACAGGGGCAACACACCCTGTTACAGGCCAGAACCTGACATTTGTCCTGCAACAATCTCTTTTTTCAACAGGTTGATTTATAGCTTGCAGACATTCCCTGGAGCCAAAAGGGCTACATTCCTGACAGCAGCATTTGATGTGGACCAAAACAGGCCTCACACAGAGGTAGTTCGAACACAACAGCACTCTCATTTCATGTCCCTTCACTTTGCTCTGTCTTCACCCAGGCACTTGCTTACTGTTCCCTTCTCTTTGTCTCAGCAATAATCAAACTGATGCAGCAATTGTGACAGCATGAGACATTTCTACTGTCCCAATCCCATTTCTTGCTTTTCATTGCTTTAACCTTCTAACACAGGGGGCACTTCAAAACACAGGGGGTGGATTTTAAACCGCTGGGAGCATATCTTCTTTACAGAGATGACTTAAACTTCCAACAGAGTTCCTTTTAGCAAGAACAAATACCACTGAAGTCCTTCCTGATACCCAGTCGCTGATGCCACTTGCCTGGCTGGTCTCCCCAAGGAATTCTGAACATTCCTAGAAATACAGAGCCCCAATGCACTATCTGCTCATGCAGTGATTTCAATTTCTGGACTGCCTTCCCCCAGGGGACTGCTAAGCTGTGCCACACAGAGCACCCACATGGCCTACCACCCCACCGGGATCTCAATGAACCACTCCCCACATGGATCTTCTCCTTCCTACACAGGCTGCATCCCCTGAGAGCTCAAACACTGCAGTGGCCACTGACCAGGGGAAAAGGGGTAAAGCTGCCACCACTACACCCTCAACAGTCCAGGCTGCCACCTCTGAACTGTGCCCTAGGCCCCATCTGCATCTTCATATATGAGTCTTAAATGGAGGAGGGCTGAGGTGTCAAGCAGCCCTCCTCGGCCCCACCATGGCCCTCTGGCCAAACTAGCAGGCCCAAAATCCCTGACTCACTGTCCTCTTCTCAATCCCCCAGAAAAATTCCCTCTGCTCTCTAAATTCTCTCCAACTTATACCCTTAAGGATGGGCCCCACCTGCAGACAGCAAGCAGGCCCACATCCCAGACCTACCGGTACCATTTCTCCCATTGCCTAGCTACACTTAGCAACAAAAGTTAACTAGTAATCTGCCTTTGATAAAGGACATCTGTCACCCAAAACGCATCAGGCAGTATTTCTTGTGGAGCTTTATGTCAATAAAATTACTTCTTAAACTTTCAACCAGCTGTGTGGCACCCTTCTACAAGACAAGGTGGTGAGTACCAGAAATCCATGCTTTTACTAACTCTAATCCTTTCTTGAGCACCACCAGACCTTCTTCCCACTTTTGTGTTTGAAAAACCCATTGGAGGGTTCCTCAAGGCTTAGCATTGACAAAGGATGTATATAAGGTCATGAATGCTTTATCTGCATGTACCATGAACTGAGACAGTTGGAGCAGGGAGGGCAAGACTTCGCAGCGACAGCTGCATGAAATACAGGGCATGGACAATGACATCACAACCCACAGACCTGACATGCAGCAAGGGTTCCACAACCTGTGTGAGACCTCGAACAATGGTATGACCATAATTATCACTGTTCTACAGCAGGCTGATGTTTTCCATTCATATCTAGTACATGGCAGCCAACCCCCAAATCACCATATGTCATACACCAGAACCACAACACCATCAAGCACACCAGCATAACCCACACATGACAGCCAACCTGCAGGGGTGCACAGCCAACTGTAACAGATGATGACCTAATGCCAAGCAGGTCTCATGGCATGTACACAGCCCAGTCACACGGCAAGGGCAGGGGCAATGCCAGCGGTAGGCTCATCCCACCCTAAACACCCTCTCTGGAAGTCATCCCAGACACCAAAGCCAAAAAACACATGTGCCCTAATGCCTCATCTGAATACAGCACAAGCTTTAATGCTGAAGAACTGCCATCCACCATCAGATGTATGTGGAATTCACTTCATGGGTTCCATGCTTGCTCACAGCCAGGGGATGGGAGGCTGGCGGTAAGGGGCAAGCTTGTGGAAAATCACTCGAGTCGCTGGATGCAGCCCAATCCCTCACCATCAGATAAGACCATTCAATACAAACAAAATTATTAATACAAAACATCACACTCACCTCATTGCTCCTTTTATGATAAAGCTAGACTGGTTATTAATTCATATTGTTTTGTTGGCACTGACCATCTAACTCACTCAGTCCTGGCCAAGTCCCAACTCCTGACCTGTGAAAATGAATCCCTTACAGGCTCATAGGGTGTGACTAGTCTGCTGCTTCTTGCTTGCACTCCGCTTAGTACCAGCTGCACATCCAGTCACACAGGTACAGATAGATGCTCGCTGGGTTCAAGGATTTCTATAGGATAGTCCCCAGATTGCAGATCTATCTTTCACATTAACAAAAAGTACCAACTTCAAGATGAGAACAAAGTTATCACTACCTGTTTATTAAGTTATTAATCCTTCATGGAGAATACATTTAAATACGCACTACTGCTTTGCCAAATTGAAAAAGTTAATTAAATAAATAAGTCTACTATACTGCTCTATCCTGGAAAAATACAGTACATAGTAAAAGCTGGGCCCCAATGAAAATGAGAAATTGCCTCTCACTTGTGCTGTCCTGGGTAAATGCATTATAAAAATGGGTAAAAGGAGGACCCTTACTAAAAAAAAAAAGATCTTGCATCTCGGCTTTACTATTCTGGAAAAACACAGTGTAAAAACTGGATCAAACAGAACCCCACTGCAAACAAGATATTACAACTTATATGGGTATCCTGAGTAAATATATTGTAAAACTGTAAAAGCAGGACTCTATAGCAGAGCCCCACTGAAAAGCAGATGTTGCATGTAAACTGATCTGTCCTGGGAAAAAAGATTGTAAAAGCATCCAGTTCACCCATCTTGTAGCTTTCTGATATATCCTGGTAGTCTAGTTGTCCCCCAATAAGGGCATCTGGCCCCCTCCCAACTCATCCTCTCAGGCACCCCCCAGCCCTGGTCACCTAATCCAAACTGTACCAGTAGTGATGACTGGCACAGCCCTCTGCTCACCATCTCAACTGGTTTGAATCTGATGGTCTCTGAGCAATGGCAAGTATTGTACAAACACCTGTGTCTACTGTACTCATGAACACTCATTGGCAATTAGACATCAGCCAACCAAGGTGGTGAGCAGAGGGCTGTGTAGGTCACTGTCATTATTGCCATACTTCAGCTTATGTGACTTGAGTGGGGGGGTAGGTTGTGGAGAGGAGGGTCCTGAGCAGGTGGGTTAACAGAGGATCAGATGCCCTTATTGGGGAGAGACCATTAGACTACCAAGAATATTCAAGACAGCTACAGGATGGTCGATTGGGGGTGCAGGAACCATTACACCACCAGAAATATTCGAGACAGCTACAGGACAGGTGATCAGGTGGTGGGAGACCACTAGACTACCAGGAATATTCAAGATAGCTACATGACAGTCAATTGGGGGTACAGGAACCACTACACCACCAAGAATATTTCAGACATCTACAGGACAGGTGAATAGAAGGGTGGGGGGGACCACTAGACCACAAGGAATATGTAAGACAGCTACAGAATGGGGGGGCACACACATGTTAATGGCCCTTAACAGGCATGCAAATGGGTCAAGCACCTTCCATGGCCAAAGGGGTCATTAGCATGTTAGGACTAAATATGGTCCTCAGGAGCCATGCTGCAATCACATTTGATCCGCATTACCTCCATTGTGCTCCTGTCAGCCAAATTCAGTCTGGGCCTGTGTCAGCACAGCATAAAGTCACTATGCACTAGACTGACATGGCTCCATATTTAGACAGTTTGCATGCTCCAGTTTCAGTGAGCTAATTGTTTGAATATTGCCCCATCTCCCCCCAGGCAGGCTGTATGCAAACTGCCACAGACCACACATGACCAGCTCTGAATATGGGGGCCTATACTCCTTAACCCAGTGGAACCCAAAGTCCATGAAACAATGGCTCATGAGAGTATAAATGGCCTGTCTACATCCTCAAAATACTGTTGTTATAACTTGTAACAGCATGAAAGCAAACATGTTTGGCATTGACTTATGTTTGTTTGTTTGGACAGCAAAACATTCATAGCATTACCACATCAGCCAAATGCTTAATCTAATACAAATAGAAAGATAACACACAAGTAGATAGTAGGAGACACTATGACAAGTCAAAGAAGAGCAGTGCATTCAACTCCAGGGTCCATGCTATCACGAGTGCATAATTAGGTACCACCATAGGGCAGTTATCAGATAAGTGTAATCCCAGTTTAATGTCATAGTTACTCTGTCTTACTGTTTACATGTTTGATTATAGTACTAAATAGAGGAGACTCTTACAGTACCTTGCAAGTCTCAAAGGGAAGATAGTCATTAGACATAGGCACCAATAAAACTGTCACTTTTTTGTCAATTAAGCAGTATTTCCAAATAAACTCCTTAAAAATGCAAATAAAGTATAACCAGTCAAATGCTTCCACTGGATTGTCAATACAAAATCTGAACATAGGGTTACATGATCTTTACTTACCTTAGTATGGAAAGTAACTTTAACTTAGTAAACAAACAGATTCTCTGAAAAATGAGACTGCCTGTTTTACTCAGTTGGAAGCTCATCACAATGACTGTCTGTCTGACCCAGCTCAGTGACCCCACTGCCACAAGCCAAAACCTGATCTCAAATCACCATGTGCTGTTCTGTGGAGAAATTCAGCAGACAGATAAAACAAAGTTCCTTTACAGCTGTGCTTCAAGACTGTTCAGTTGCTGATTTAAGACTGCTGCCTGGAGAACTATGTAAATAAACATAATTGAAGACTTTAAGAAGTATGGGAGCACTACACCCCTGCCAACAAGGCATTTGACAGATAAAAATTTGTAAAATGAGGGTTTAGGTGTTCTTTCACATGGAAACAAGCTGCCTGTGCTGTTTACATTCCACTGATTGTAATTTGAGCTGGCAGGAGAATGCTACATGTTGTAAAGGAACTCTCCCCAGCATAGTGATTTCAGGTAGTGAAAGGCTTGTGGTTTAACTCCAAAACTGTGCCTTGGAAGGAGTCTGAAGTGCTCTTTTTCCCAGGTGCTAGAAAGACGTTTGCAGGGCTCTGCCCCTGCAGCTATAAAAAACATATGTAGGCCATGAGTTCAGCACCAGTAATTGCAAAGTACAGTGGGATCCCAATTTAGTCGAACAGAAGTTTAAAAGGGAAAATCTTGAGTGACAAGTGCCCTGTTTGTCAGATATAAATGTTTGGTACTTTGGGGTTCATTAAATCAGGAATCTTCTGTAGTTGTGGTGGGGGGGGATCTATTTGACAGAAATGGATGGCAGTGCAATGGGTAGCCAGTTTGTATCCTGTGTTGTATCACTACCCATTGCAACTGTGAATGCAACCCCAGGTCTTTCATACTTTTCAATCCTCCAGACACATCTTGCATCTAGCCAGAGGTAAGTGCTATATAATTTGAAAACATTTTTTGCGTAATTTAGTGTCAAGTCTGTACATGGCAGTAGTAAGTATTAGCCAGCCTTTACATGCACTGCAATGTAATATACAATATTCCTTTCATCATGAACCCCCCTTTCACTCAGTTGACCAGCTAGAGTGTCTGTGTCCAATGGAGGTGGGCATTGTGGTCCAGAGTGATCCTATGTCCAGAGGTATCTCAATGGTAATTTAGCTTGCCAGGAAGCCCTTACAAACCTTAATTATTGATTGGTTCAACCTTTTCATTCCATCAGGAACTGCTGAGACACACTGTAAAGCTAATGGCAATAAACACTCAGACACAGAATTTTTAGTCCTTGACTCTCCTTCTCTGAGGCAGTTGTTACAAAGGGCACAACAAATAAGTCATATTGGACCCATAGACCTAAATCAGTTCAACATCTATACAGTTAATTACAGTACTCCAGTCAGTATTCCTTGAACCAAGCACTACAGCTACAGCCTGACCTACAACCTTTATCCTGTAATCCTGAAGTTCTTCTGGTCCCTGTTATACCCAGGCAGAGCCAAAGAGTTGGACACATCCCTGGTCCCACCTTAGCCACTACACTGGAATCTTATTTCCCCAACTTGCACAATTCCATTTCTTAGCAATCTGTCAATAATCTGCTCACCAACTAGGTATGCTGAAACACGACATCCAGAAGGATTTCAGGTAACTAGTAACTTGTCCACCATTCAGTATCCCTTTACAGCAACTTAGCTATGGATGTACACAGGAACTTCCCATGCCCCTGCCTTGGTGGCCGTGCTATCAACTAAAGTTCCACTCTCCCTGCAACACCTTGTGGCCCACCCTCCTGAGGGATACCTGCTCATGCTGCCATGAATGCCCAAAGTACCTCTCCTGTGGGGACCCTCACCACACTTTTGGAGATGATTTCCTATCTGTTTCTGGGAGACTATCTCCTTACCAAACCAGTGTATAGCTCTGATCCTCAGTCATGAATATATACTTTTCTGCTCCTTAATGACATGGCTGCTTGGTCCTACTAGACATTTACATCCCCAACCACACATTGCTTGAACATCACTTCTTAGGCATCCCACTCAGGCCCCACAGGTTGTTAGGCTATCAGGGTGTACCACCAAGAATTCCTGTCTTCCCTTGGGAACCACCCACACTGTCCCCCAAAGTGCCACTGATTTTATTCCATAAACCTCTATTCCCAGAGCCAAAATATCTGAAGTTTGGTTCTATTCTTGGCCATTTTGTGTGCTCCCTGACTTTATTCTGAGGTTCAGACCTCATGCCACTCATGGCATGGGAGTGACCAAACCCCCTGTCCAGGAACTGCACATGCCTGGCTCTTTCAGATGCTGTAAAGCTGTCATATACAGGAGTTTCCCTTAAGCCCATACCCTACCCTGGTCTAGAAAATTGCTCTGGTTCTTTGCATTTTGGCAAAGTTCCTTGGCCATAATGCCATTCCCTTCTTCTGGACTGGAGATCTGTTCACTCCTCACTGCTCACTTTCCCACCAAAGAACTCCTCTCCTAGGCCACACAGGCCAATTTTATACCACAATTCTCCTCCCACTACCTCTACCCCATAGAGCCAATGCATTGGCACCATTCCCTGTATAGGTACAGCTACTGTAGGAGCAAATACTGTCCCTCTTATTGGGGAATGGGGTTGTTAAAATCAAGTAATCTGAACTTGCTGAGGATCCCAAAAAATGTAATCTGAAAAATAAATGAAAATACTATATAACAAACATTACACAACATTTTGCCCATGTTGGTATTTCTAATGGGGGTCTGCCCTTTCTAAGACTCTATTAATATTGATGAGCACACAAGTGCATTAACTTTGGAAATCCTGTTTTTCAGCTTTTATAGGTTTTATCTTAAATTGCTCAAATTATCACTGGGGCATAGACATGTTTATTGTGAATTCAATCTCTGGTTTCTAAATTTAAAAACAGCAATTTGTTTCAAGCTGTGACATTTATCTTCAAAGCAATGTATTAAGAAATCTGCTCGCTGTCTTATGTGACAGTCCAAACAGCAGGATATGCATTTGATAGTGGTTTAGAGGATACTGGGATTTGACTAGTCAAACCAGTATGTAGTGTTACAAACACAAGGTGCTCTATTTTCAGTGGCATTAGATACTATCAAAGCATTGCATTTTGCAGTGCAATCTGTGGTCTTGGGCATTCTCAAAGCCAGTTCTTTAGATAAGATGAGTAACAGTCTATTTTTCTCACATAGCCCCCCACCCCTACCCTCCAGGTGAGAGGCAAATCCTGATAGCTGGAAGGAGAATCTGAGTCTTTAAGCCTTCGGGTGGATGGTGCCTATGTTTGAGGTGGTACTGGGACATAGATGTACTGCAGTACATATACCTATGTAGATACTTCCAACAGATCTGCTTGGGTGCTTCTCTACAGGAAATGATAGTTCCCATCCATGGTGACAGGGGACCCTCCACACACTATCCCAACACAACTAATAGGCAATATACAATACAGTAAGCAATACTGTATGACAACAATATTAGTGCAACCTCTTCAAAGTGTACAGGCTTAGCTTTGGCTCTGAGGAGCTCACTTGAACTGCTGCCACCTATCATTGTGCTCTCCAATCCTCACTGACTTCCTCTTGCTGTGGGGGGGACTGGTTGAGTGCTGTTGCCAGGGAGCATGATTTCGTTGGCATCTTCTGTGCCCACATGTACCCTGACTTCCTGAAGGACACCAAAGGGCTACTTGCCCACCATCAGTGATTAGTGAGTGATCATACTCATGAAGAAGCCATTGAATCCTTCAGTCAATGCCTGACACAAGATGTGACAGCACAAACAGCCTGGGGCACAAATAAATTGTTTAAAGGCAGGAACCTTTATGAAAACAATCATTTGAAGACAGAGTTCCTACACTAAATGGCCGACACCATCTTGCCAGCCCCTAACCTTGGCAAGCAACTAGTCGGACTATGAAAGCAATTGCTTGCCTACATTATAAGAGAAACACCTGCCTAGATCAATTATCAGATTGCTTGATTGTTATTGTTCAGATGGATTCTGATACAGACATCAAGTATTTAGAGGGAGAAGTGTAACTCTCCCTCAAGTGTGGGAGCTAACCTTTGGCTCTAAGGAACCTGGCCAAACTGCTGTTCCCCATCATTGTGCTTTCTGACCACTGAGGACTTCTGCTTGGTGTGTGTGATACCAAAGAAGCATTGCTTCTAGTGAGGAATTGTGGGGTTTTTCATGGCCTTCTGCACCTCCTGAACCACAATTTCCCACCGCATATCAAATGGCTGCCCACCACTGATGAGGCATAAGCAATCGTGGGCATGGAGGAGGTGAGGAACCACCCCAATCAACACTCACTGCGACTGGACACAAGGTGCTACCATGCATACAGTACAGTAAAGGGGAACAAATACATTGTTTAAGGGAAGAAACTGCTACCACCCATCATTGTGCTTTCTGGTACCGGATGACTTCTGCTTGGAGTAAGAGACTATATGAGCATTGCTGCCAGGCAGCATAATTTCTTTGCTGCCTTTTGTGCCACATAGACCATAGCTTTCCAATGGATACTAAAGGGCTACCTGCTCACTGCTGATGAGAAGTGAGTGCACTCATGGAGGAGCCAGGGAATCCCTCAATAAATGTTTTAGTCAATGCCTGACATGACCTGACACAAAATGTGACTGCATAAACAGCACAGGAGCACAAAGAAATTGCTTAATATCCAGAACCCTTTTTAAAACAAGCATTTGCATACAGAACCCCTACTGTGAATGGCTGCCACCATCTTGAAGACTCCTGACCCTGGCATCCAACCACTCAGTGGTCAAACTGAGAAAGCAACCTGCTGAGGCTCCCAAGATGCAGGAGGACTGAGTATTTCTGATGTCCTTTTTGGGGTCAATGGACTGTTTAGTGATAATCTCTAGGATTACCTGGACATGACTGATAGCTGCAAGAACCAGTGGTAAGTTGACATTCCACAGAGAAGAACAGGGGTTGAGTCAGAAGTGAGGCAGTCTGCGAGTTACTGGGGTAAGAAGCATACCTGTTGATGGCTGCCGAGAGGGGTGCTGCAACAGATTGTGCACCTGTCATAGTTGAACTGTGTGACAGAGAGTACATGAAGAGCCTGCCCTGCAATTGAGGATGCAGTGTAAAATAGCTTGGAATCATTTCTTGCATTTGGCCATTGGGCCAGGATTTATAAATACCTCACTTTGAGGTTAAGCCTAATTTTCAGTTGCATGGCCTTTGGGGTTAGGTCTGATTGAAAAGCATGTATTATTTATTTAAGTGCACCACTGCCAGTCAACCACGTGCAACACTGTTGGGCCTACACTATTTCCACAGATAGGTACCCAGTGGAGCACTGGGACTTCCCTAGAAGGTTGAAGAGGGCCAAACACTAGTGCCAGTGGGGAGAGTGTTGTGCCTCAGTACAGGAGAGCTGAAGCAAACTATTACACAGCGCATTGTGGCGTTGAGGCAGTCAATGTTTTAAGGGTTGTACCTAGATGGGTATTTCTAAATATAACCATTGCATGTAGGTTGGGTCTACAATGGCACTAAAGAACCAGCTGAGGGTGTACATTGCTCTTTTCACAACTGCCTTACCATTTTCTTTTCCCCCTTGGATCTTGTTCCTGACCACCAATAAACCATTGTGTTATTTGTTCACTGTTTCTGACTTGTGGGTATATTCTTTTGTTGTGAGCATATTACAAGTAGAGTGATAATTATTATATTTTTGTTAAACTGTTATTGCACAGTGTGGGTGAATGGGTGGGGTGCTGGCTTCAAGACATGGGGAGGTACTGCATCCCAGGGTGTTCTCCAGCACTGGCACCACACTTACTTAAGGCCTTTCCCTGGGTAAAGACAACATGCAATTAATGTAAATGTTGGGTTTGACCCCCCCATCCAGTCAGTAGTTTCATGACCCTGGCCCTTCAAACTTCTTTAATCCCTCAAGGCAGGGGTATTAACTACAACATCCACAGCAACCCGCTAACACTAGTATGGCAACTGAGGCAGTAAATATTATACAAAGAATAAAACAGGACTTTATGGGGGGGGCAACAGGATCTAGGGGAAAGAAAATTAAGGAATGCAACTGACATAATATTGGAATCCCTACACAAACACCTATCACACACTGATAATTCCACTATACAAGACACTAGTGAGGCCGCACCTGGAGTACACTGTGCAGTTCTGGAGACCTTACCTACGTAAGGACATAGACAGGGTAGAGAAGGTTCAGAGGAGGGCAACAAAGATGGTGCATGGATTGCATCACAAGTCCTATGAGGACAGGTTGAAGGCACTGAACATGTACTCCCTGGAGGAGAGGAGGGAGAGAGGGGATATGATAGAGACATACAAGTATCTTACAGGGAGGAACAGGGTGCGGGAATGCACTATTTTAAGCAAAAAGATGTTCCAGGACTAGAGGGCATGGGATGAAGTTGGAGGGAGGACGATTCAGAGAAGCGTGAGGAAGAATTTCTTCACAGAACGGGTGGTGGACAAGTGGAACACCCTGCCAGAGGAAGTGGTACGGGCTGAAACAATCACGGGATTTAAGAATGCATGGGATAGACATAAAGGAATTCTGGAGGTCAGGGGTAAGGGGCAACAGACTTCCTGGAAAACATAAACTGAACTTACAAACTTAAATGGGCAGACTGGGTGGGCCATAGGCCCTTATCTGCCGACACTGTCTATGTATCTATGTATCTATGTATGACAGAAAGTATTTATCCCCATAGATCCTCCCCATTGGTGCATCAGTAGTGTCAAAGTCCTTAATGGAGGCTTCTACAGCCTTTATTGTGCACATGTGTGGAAGGTTGCAGGCCTGATGGTCATCCACACAGTGCGGTACCAGTGGGGAAAATTTTGCTGGGAATCCCTGAAAACTGAAACACAACCTGCAGTCAGTTACAGGTGCACTTAAGGAAATCTGTCTGTTGGGTGTATTCTTAGTTCATGCAGGACTGTCCCAGGTACTTTAACTAGTCTATATCCGTAACTGTTGTAGGGTAGGACCCTGATGTACTCATGACCTGGAACTCTGCATAGCTGCAGCAGTCGCTCTGTACTGCTTTTCTTTTGTAATCTAAGTGGCTAATCAGCTGTAACATTGGACCTGCAGGCTTACTGCATTTCTGAAATTGCAGCAGTGTACGCCATATGGAAATACTTCTGCTGAAAAAAAAATCCTTCCGTGATCATCTTCTAGCCACAAGGGACTTTTCTTCACCCACCCCCAGGTAGCAGTCACACATGGCCTTTGCGAACGTATGTGGCAGTCGCGAAGAAACTTGGGATTCACACCAATAACCACAATGTAAATCAATTGTATAGATTACTGGTGAGGCCGCACTTGGAGTACTATGTACAATAGTAGTGCCCATACCTCAAGAAGGATGTGAGGCTACTGGAGGGGGTGCAGTGTACAGCTGCAAAAATGATCATGAGGCTAAGAGAGATGCCTTATGAGGAAAGATTGAAGGAGCTCAACATGTACTCGCTGGAGGAGAGAAGGAAAAGGGGAACATGATAGAGACCTTTCATTCTTGTTCTGCCGCCAACGTGTATACACATCCTAAAAACCTACAGTATATGTTCTAAATCTCCTGGCAGCCTAAGGGTTAAGTACTTGAAAGGCATAAAAAAAGTCAAAGAGGGAGGGCTGTTCCACTTAAAGTGTGGTAGGGTCACTGGGGGCACAGTCTGAAGCTGGAAAGGGGAAGGTTCAGGAAGGAAATGAGAAGGCACTACTGCACAAAGAGAATGGTGGCAAAATGAAATGCACTGCCAGAGGAGCTAATCGAACTGAGGACAGCATAGTAAATTCCTAGTGATGAATTAGAAAACCTTCAGACTTGTGCAGCTGCCAGACCCTATTTATTTATTTATTTCATTTAGGATTACAATACCTTTGAGAGCAAGTCGCTTTTTTGCAGAGGTTCCACGTCAGTAGATGAGGTAATAAACAAACAAAGGAATACTAAACATAAGTAATCTAAGGAGACAGGAGAGCATTTAAAATCTGAGAGAACTAAACAGTAGTAATCAGATGTCAAAATACAACATTAATCTTGGAAAAAATAGGTAAACACAGTATTATAATCAGCAATTAAGTAGAAAGATAGGGTAATGAGCAGGATGGGGGAGGTGGGGGTAGAAGGGGGTGAGAGTAGCAGCCATTAAGCTAAGCAAAAAGCTAAAGAGGGGAGCGGGGTTGTGAAAAGGAGACAGACTAGGGAGGTGCAGGAGGGGTCACAGGAAATGTAGGGCAGGGAGAGGGGGGTAGAGGAGCAGGAAGAGGAACAAGTAGGGGAGGAAGGGGGTTGAGGCAGGAGAAAACAGAGGATGTGTGACATGCAGAGGCAGATTGACATGGGTAGGATTATGTTGACGTAGGCAGTGACATAGGTGTGATGAGAATGGACACTGGAAGAAGCAGTCACAAATTGACAAAGGGAGGATTACTTCAACAAGGGCAATGATATAGGTATGATAAGTGCAGTCATTTGAGGAAGTAATCACAGGAACTGTTAGATGCCAGGTACTGTTTAAGCTTGTGCTTGAAATGGCCAAGTTTAGGCGAAGAAGCTCCATCAAAATGCAAGGAATTAAACCATAGGAGGGCTCTGTAGGTGAAGGCTCGCTGTCCTTGAGTAGTCCAGACGTGGAGTAGTTGGTAGGCAGCTGATCGGGTATGCTTGAATCTGCACGGGGGTGTCAGTAGTGCTGCAGACCCAGGAAGTAGATGGCCCAGGAGTGTTTTTTGGCAAATAGACAGGTTTGATATTTAATCCTACTACTAAGCTACAGCCAGCCAGTCTGGGCGTAAAGTTCACAGGTATGAATAAGGTGGTCGGTGCCTGTTAGAAGCCTGCATGCCTTATTAAGTGTAACAGTTATCCTTGGAAGTGAGGAGGGAGGGGAGTCATAAATAACAATGCCATAGTCTATGATAGAGAGAATGGAGCTATGGATAGCCAAATAGAGGGCTTCCAGGGTTAGGTTGCACTTGTGCTGATAGAGGAGCCCAGTTTTTACATTTATGGTCTTAGCTACATTCTTGATGCACTGGGCAAAGGTGAGGTGGCTCTCCAAGGTAACCCCCAGATATTTGAAATGGACCACCATATCAAGTGGAACACCACATTGTTTTTTTATATTGAGGGCATGCTCTTTAAACTTACTGCGTGTGGTACTAAACATCATAACCTTCGTTTTTTTGTAGTTTAATACCAGTTTCTGGTCACTGAAACATTTTTTGACTTCCTCAAAACCGAGTTGTAGGTGATGTTCGAGAAGAGCAGGGTTAGACTGGCTTGAGAATATAACAGCATCATCTGCGTACAAAATTATTTGTTGATGGCAACAGCGTGGTAGGTAATTTATGAAAATACTGAAAAGAAGAGGGCCTGATTGTACAGTCTGCCGGTAGGAGGTGATACCTGAGATTTTTACCATTTGATAGTCCTCCAGATAGTTTTTAAACCAGTGCATGGAGTCAATTGAGAGTCCTGCTGAGGTTAGTTGTTTAAGCAGCAATGCTTGGTTCACCATACCAAATGCCTTCATTAATTCTATGAAGACTGCACCGACAAGATTCCCTTGATCAAGCGATTGGTGAATGAACCCAATGAATTCCTGGAGGGCAGTTGTTGTGCTGTGCCTTTTCTTGAAACCATGCTGCTGTGGGCACTGGATGGAGTATTTTTTTAAGGCAGTCTATTAATGGATCCACAACTATATGATCCAGGACTTTCGACAGAGGGGGGAGGAACGAGATTGGTCTGTAATTGATGTGTAAGGTGTGGTCCCCAGATTTGTGAACTGGAGTTATCAGAGCAGTTTTCCAAACAAGAGGGAATTGTGATTGGCTAAGTGATAGGTTGAAGATCCTAGTGATAGGAACTATTACTTCATCAAGGGTAAGTGCAATTAGCTTAAGGTCAAGGGAGTCATTACTGAACCGTGATTTACCCAGGACCTTGTGTAAGTGCCTTTTAACCAAGGAAACTGATCCTTTCTTAAAGCAGAACAGAGGGTTAGTGTTGCAGTCAGTGGGAGGCCCAAGAGGGTGCTCTGCATGATGCAGTGTTGAGATAGAGGAGAATGATTCACTAGGACACTCTTCAGATTGGAAAAAGTGTTGTTGCAGATGTTTGCAATAGTGAGAGGATCCATAGTTGGTACTCCATCAATGCTGAGCACTGATGGTGACACCTTTGGTACCTTGCTTGTGACATCCTTGATATTTGCCTCAGAATTTTTACTATTACCCCAGGAGTTGGCAAGCATTTCCTTATGATAATTGCTTTTCTCCTGCATGATGATCTGAGTGCACACATTCCTTGCTGCTTTGTAGGACTGGATATCGGCAAGCTTCCCAGTGGTTTTAGCCTGGTGCCAGAGGTGGTCTCTTAATTTCATCTATGAGAGTAGTTCAGAAGTGACCCAGGGGTTAACTGTACCATGGATTTTCCTTACCCTCAATGGAGCGTGGATGTCACACGCAGCATTGAAGTGGGAGATGAAAAACTCAAGTGCTGTGTTAACATCGGTAAAGGAGTTAAGTTCATTCCAGTCCATGTTGCTCAGGTGTAGTTTCAGAGGTTCAAGGTGTCCACGTTTGAGAACTCGGCTGTAAATTGTCTGAGGGGGTGGTTTAGTGAATTTATTTGTCCAGGAGCAAGAGACCGGGGAGTGATCACTTTGTGACTTGGGGTGTATAGCAACGTTCGAGATGTGATCAGGATGGTTGGTGAGGATCCAGTCGAGAAGGGTTCATGTCCCTGTTCTATAGCTGTACCTTGTAGGAGAGTTAACAAGTTCTGTTAAATGGAGCATTGATGGTGAGTCATTGGCTGAGCTGTTAACGGGCGAGTGCCAGATTAGATTGAAATCACCCAGAAATATGGTCTCAGAGGTGACTACAGATGTACTCCAAGAGGCTGTGCAAGCCAGCTTCAGGATTTTCTGGTGGCACAGATGTCAGATATACTGTCGGCACTTTGTTATGTGCCCTGAGAAGTATTTTAACAGCAAGTGCCTGGGACAGGCAATCAAGGTTTGGCACAGTAAGAGCATGCCCCTGGAGCATGTCCTTCAGGTATATAGCACACCCTCCACCATGCTTAGACTGCCTGTCCTGTCTGAAGATGTAGCCAGGAAGGGTTACAGCTGAGTCAGGAACTGCTGGAGACAGCCAGGTTTCGATGACCCACATTACATCCGGTTTATGCAGAGTTATCCATGCCATCAAGCTGTCCATTTTTGGGAGAAGGCTGCATATGTTTACTGATGCCATAGAGATAGTCCCCTGCTTTCTCATGGTGATGATGTGTTCATTGCAGGGGGGCCAGGGTTCGGGTGTAGATTGCCGGAAAGAAGTAGTAGTAGTTGGATGAGCCCAAGAAAGTTTCTTAGCATGAGCTTATTTAGCAGTTTTAAGGAGCATTTTTTTGCCCATCTCACCCCTTTGTCAATAATCAGGAGAGAGCATCCAGTTGGTGAAGTAGAGTTGGTATGGCTGGAGTGACTTGCAGTGCCAGCCAAATCAAAACAATGTGGTGGTAGCCAGTTTGGTGATCATATACCTTTAGTAATAAGAAAGTAATTCCCAGAGACGAGTCCATGTTCACTGTGAAGGATCTGATCAATTTTACATTGCTGGGTGTGTGGCAGGTACATGGTATGAATGGACCCAAAACTAAGAATTACCAACAGGAGAAGAAGTTGCCGTGCAAGTGAGCAGAGTGAGTACATCTTCATAGAATTGTTGTAGGTGGTTTGTTTGGAGGTATGTGAGGGGAACTGGATAGGAAACAGAAGGATGGGAAGCTGCAAAAGAGGATAGCAGGAAAGTTGGCCTAGTGTCAAGAAGGAGTTATAAAAGGGTGGAGTCAGTAAAAAACCTCTAAAAAAAACCTCTAGTGATGGTGCAGTATAACCAGTAACAGTGAGAGGCGGCGCCGAGGCAGCTGTGAGTGCTGGCGTGGGTCAGTCACACTTCCTTCCACATTAACAAAACAAAATAATCTCCTATGTTATTTTCTTTAACTTTCCTCAAAGCATTAGTTTCAGTGCATTCTGACAAATAGCATAACATATGTAACTTAAGTATTTCAAAGAATCCAACATATTTACAGTGCTTTTTAGAGTAATGGTAATATTTCTCTGTGTTATAAACAAGTCACCATATATGGTCGGTGACTTTACATTAGTAAAGGACTCCATCCCTTCCTGGGAGTGCTGAAGCTCATTTCACAGCTATTTGGAATCAATGACAGAAGGTTTTTTTTGTTTATTCCAGTGGGCTATACATCGACCATCAGATGTCTTTCTGTGCTAAAAGTAACATGTCTTTGAGCTTAGAGCTCACTCACCAGTGCAGACACAGGAACCTGCACAGTTCTCTGACATGTTCCTTTAGTCCCCTGCATCCTACCTCAAAGTGGGGATTGCCAGGGAGGGGCAGAGGCACAGTGGAGAAGATAAGGGAGGGCATAATTAAAGCAATATTTCTTCATTTTTCATTTTCATTTCATTTCATTTATTTAAGGTTATAACCACTGAGCAAAGCTCATTGACAATGATGACCCATGTGAAGCAAAAACATACATATACATGCGAAGCAAGACATACAGTATAGTCACTATACAACCAATTACATGCAAATGTAAGTATACAAAATTGTACATGACTTAAATACATAATAAAAAAAGAACAATTTATACAAAACATAAATAAGTATTCTGGGCAGATATATGACATAAAAAAAAGTGTTTCAAAGCTACAACTGAGGGGGAGTTTCGAGGAGGTAGAGAGGTGATATGATCAAAACATTCAAACACCTTAAAGGCATTATCAAGGTGAAAGAGTCTAACATGTTTCAATATAAGAAAAATAGCAGGACAAGAGGACATGGTATGAGATTAGAGGGAGACCGATTAAGGGGTAATATGAGGAAGTTCTTTTTCACAGAAAGGGTGGCAGATGCATGGAATGGCCTACTTCAGGAAGTGGTAGCTATGAATACAGTGCAGGGCTTCAAACAGGCATGGGATAGGCATTAGAGAGCAATACAGATGAGTATGAATAGACTGGCCATTGACAGAGTAAAGGCTGATGGCATATTTATAAGGTAGAAAAAGAAATGGGCAGACTGGATGGGCCTTGCGGTCCTTGTCTGCCGTCAGCTTCTATGTTTCTATGTTTCTATGTCTAACAGTCTAAATTCAGGCAGAAGTTTATTCCAATGAATAGGCACAAGCTGACTAAAAAAGTGCAATGGATCTTTCAGTTTTTGTTCTTGGTACCACTATTTCCTGCAAACATGAATTCCTCAAAGAAGACCCCCTGTGGTCAAAGCATCAGGGTTTGTCTCTGCTTGTTCTCTATGTTCACTTCTGAATTAAATAGCTATTCTAATAATTGATTTTCTTTTGTCTCATTTATTTAAAATTTAAGACACAGTCTCTCTCAGTGCAAGCTTTTTGTTTTCATAATTAAAGCAACCAACGTCTATGTGAAGGAAGTCCGTAAAAGTGGAAGGAAAAGATTTTTGTTATGGTACTTTAAGGAAGTGGCCAAGGTGGTGAAGGAAAAAAGGGTGGCATTCAAGAGGTATCAGGAAACACAAGGGGAGAGGTACCGGGAGGCATACTTTGTAAAGCAGAAGGAAGCAGGCAAGAAGGTAAGGGGAGCAAATGTGTAGACAGAGAAAAGTATTGGCAAAAGGGTTGCTTAGGAGGATAAGACTTTCTTCAGATGCATAAGTGAGAAGAGGAAAGCAAGGGGAGGGGCAGTGAGGATTAGAAAGGTAGAAGTGGGAGACAGTGCAGAAGAGGTCCAAGAAAAAGTCGACATCATAAGTGGGCACTTCTGCTCAGTCTTCACATGGGAAGGAGGGGAGACAGACCACTAGTGAGAAGGAGGAAAGGGGGAGAGGTGGACATAAGTCCATTTTTAAAGGGAAAGAGTCCAGAACAGTCTTGCAGCTCTGAAGGTGGCGAAGGCTATGGGACAAGATGGGATACACCCAAGGGTACTAAAAGAACTCAGAGAGGTGCTTGCTGCCCCGCTGACAGCCTAGTTCAACAGCTCACTGGAAACAGGCAAGGTTCTAGAGGGTTATCAAAGGGCTGACATGGTCCCTCTACATAATAGTGGCAGCAGGGAGGAGGCACGCAACTACAGGCTGGAGAGTCTTACTTCAGTGGTGGAGAAAATTAGGGAAACCCTACTGAAGGAAAGACTGGTAGAGTAGCATGAATCCAGTGGGCTCCAATGAAACAGGCAGCACAGATTCACAGGAGGAAGATCATGCCAAACAAATCTGATAGATTTCTTTGACTTGGTGACCAGGTAAATGGATCAGGGGAGGGCAGTGGACGTGGCCTATCTGGACTTTAGCAAGGCCCTCAACACTATGCTGCACAGAAGGTTGATAAAGAAATTGAACAGACTAGAGGTGGGATCCAAAGTGATGATTTGTGTTAGAAACTGGTTAATGAATAGGAGACAGATGGTGGTGGCTAATAGCACTCACTGTAAGGATGGGACCATGACTGGGGGGGTATCACAGGGCTCGGTACTGGGACAAGTTCTGTTCAATACCTTCATTGGGGATATTGCAGAAGAACTGGAAGGGAAGCTATGCTTTAATGCAGATGATATCAAAATCTGCAATAGGATGAACACTCAAGAGGGGGTGGAGAGAATGTGCAGGGATCATGGGGAAGCTCAAAGAGTGGTCAAGGACATGGCATTTGGGACTCAGTACTAAAAAAATGCAAAATCATGCCCATAGGGCATAGGAACCCAAGAGCTGAATGTAGGATTGGGGCCGATACTGACAATCACAAAACAGGAAAGGGACCTTGATGTTATCATATCTGAGGACCTCAAGGTGGCAGGCCAGTGTCACCAAGTGGCGTGTAGGACTAGTGGGATGCTGAGGTGCATAGGGAGGGGTATCTCCAACAGGAGGAGGGAGGTGCTGTTGCCAAAGCATAGCTTGCTGGTGAGACCCCATCAGTAATATTGTGTCCAGTTTTGAGACTGCACCTCAGAAAGGACAAAGATTAGGTGGAGGTAGTCCAGAAGAGGGCAACTAAAATGGTGCAGGGTTTGCACAAGACTCCCTATGAGGAGAGACAGAGGGATGTCAACATGTACACCCTGGAAGACAGGAGAGAGACAAAGGTGACATGATAGAGACCTACAAGTACTTCAGTGGTGAACAGAGTGCAGGGAGGATTCCCTTTTGAATGAGAAAGTGCACAGGATCAGGGGGCATGCAATGAAGCTGAGGGGAGTTCCAGAGAGATGTGAGGAAATATTTCTTCACTGAATGGGTAGCAGACACCTAGAACAGACTTCTAGAGGATGTGGTGTAGGCTAAAACAGTGGGAGCTTCAAGCATGCATGAGATAGACATAGGGTATTTAGGAAAGAGGCAAGAAGCTGGAAGGGTGACTGGAGACTGGATAGGGTCTGCAGAGGTAGATTAGGAAAGGAACATCTTGTCATACTGGGTGGGCCAAGTGGTCCTTTTCTGCTGACAAACATTTTGTTTCTCTATTTCTAGAAAGCAACTGAGGCTGTGGACATGCATGGTTTAAATACAGTACTACAATGCAGGGGGGATGACATCACCAGTGATGTCTAGATGAACAGGACTGGCCCGCCCATCATTGCCACAGGAATTTAGCTAAATACTGGTGTTCTGCTGATGTTCAATGGCTCAGCGGTTGGGAGCTAGTACTGATGGCAGAATGCTGGCATAGTACTGGCCACAAGCTGTGGTGGTTTTATCCCCTTCCAGGACTCTGTGCCATGGTGCATTATTCCCATAGATACTTGTTTGTGCTATAGTCATGCCTCAAAGACATTTTATAGTGTTTGGAAAAAATGTAACTGCCACTGTGGAGCAGATCTGGGATGGGATAGGCGACTGTGTCAAACTAGAAATTTACAAGTAATTCAGAGTCTTTTGCACTTGTCTTTGTATGACATTCATAATTATTTTGGTATAAAATTAATTAAAGAGCTGGTGTACTACATGGAAACTGCCTGCAATTAATTATAACTTTCAGATGTAGTCAGCTATCACTTCTTACAGTATATCTCAAGTATTTTTTCTTTTCTGTTTTTCTGTTTGCTAATTAGAAGATTTTCCACCTGGCAGTACTGGGGTGATGTGTAGAGCAGTACTCCGTCTACGGGGGGGGGGAGCCAGTTCTGTTCCTCCCACTACATCAGCACTGATGCCACACTGACTATTGACATCACTAGCAACCAATGAGAACCATTTCTCACTGCCAGGTTTCACTTTCACATTAAGCAGCAAGGACTGGCTCTCCCTGGTTACTAGTGGTGTTATAATTTCCTGCATTTTGATTGGTAGCTTGTGAGAGTCACTGCTCAGGCTGCACGGATTGTGGTGTCTCAAGGTGTTTGGTCTAATTTCTGACGATGTAGTGGGAGGAACAGAACTGACTTTTTTTTCCTCCAGAGTGCTGCTCCCCACATCACCCCAGCACTGCCAGGTGGAAAATCTTCTAATTAGCAAACAGAAAAGAAAAATTACTTGAGATATAAGAAGTGATAGCCAACTGCATCTGAAAATTACTATTAATTCTAAGCAGTATAATAGCTCTTTAATGAAAACATCCAGTTGATGTCCTCTGTTGATTGAAATTATTAGTGATAAATTATTACTAATGGATTTCCAGTTTAAAAAAAACCTCAAGAACTTAACCACTAGGTATATTTTTAATGGTGTGGTTGGGGGTCAGAGACTGGTGTGAATGAATTCAAGCTATATCTAAAAACTCAGATTTTGTTTTTCCAGTAGCCATAATAAAACACACTTTTTGGACTTACTAATTGTGAGGGAAGGTAGATTGATTGGTATTAATTTGTTTAATTAACCAACCAGTACTAACTCCATCCTTCTAGCCTCCTGTAACCACCGCCTGCCACACCATTAACATATATTTTGAAGTCAAGTCTCAAGAGTTTGTCATTACTGCAGTGAATATAATAAATATAGCATGCAACCAGTTACAATGCAGAATAGATTTCAGCAGTCTGTACAAAAATGAGGTTGTGTCATCTGCCCAGGAGTTGGTGAATAGCCAAAACAACATTAGTGGCTAACACTGGACAAAGAACAAAAAGAGAAACTATGGAAGAAGAAAAGCTTGTTCCCAGGTTTGTAACTACTTTTTCCTCACAGGCACAATCTATTGGAGATGTGCTGATGTGGAATTGACACCTGGTATACACAGGCCAGGTCCTGGATAATATCATGCCAAGGGATCTCCCACAGATAGTGGTCAGAAGAAAGGAGAATCAAGGTGATTTCCTTGTACAGACCCTTTAAAAACAACCCCTCAAAACCCTATACCTGTTTCCCCTTCCAAAGGGGATGTTCAGATGTGGCAGATGTGTACATTGTTCCCATGTGGATAAAGCAGATACATTTACAACAATTAATAGCAATAATGATTTTCAGATTTTGAATTTCGCAAATTGTGACACAGGCAATGTTATCTGTGTTGCAACGTGTACTTGTAGCTCTTCCTGTGTGGACAAAACTATGTGTAAACTCAAGTAGCAGGCTGCCAGGAATTTGAATTCAGACAGCACCCCATCTGCCCATGTTACGTCTAGTGTTCCAGTTGCTAGGCATGGGTGGTCTTTTAAAGGTACAGAAGAAGTTATCATGGGCATTAGGAAGAGGGAACGTAATAACAAAGTGTTACAGAGGGAAGACTTTGGGACACAAAAATTGGGGTGTATGAAATGTCCTGGACTGAATGAAAGATTTGAACTGGTTCCCTTTTTGAAGTGATTGTATATAGTCTGCTGTTTCTTGATACTATATTTTTTTTGGGGGGGTTAACTCCTATCTATCTATCTATCTATCTATCTATCTATCTATCTATCTATCTATCTAGCTATCTCTCTCTCTCTCTCTATCCATACATATATTATAGGGGTGTGGTCGCACCCCTATAGTTAGAGTCGTGTAACCTGTTTAATGTTAAACCACATTTTTTGCACCTTAATAACATTTGCATTCTTTGATGAACTAGCCCCAACTTTGGCATGCTCAGTCAGGCTACCAGAGTCCCAAGATGTGGAAATATTTGTGATAACATCTTGTATAGTTTTCAAGATACGGCATGCTAAAAAAACAGAAAAAAAATATTTGGTTTCCCTATACTTAACATTGGGTATTTTTTTCTCTCACCTACAGCCTAGACCAAGTGAAATTTTTTCATGAAACTTTCAGGGTTGAAGGGGCCCATGCCAAGGGTGTACCTTTGGAAGGTTTGGTGAAAATGTATTATACTATTTTGAAGTTATAATGATTTTTGAGTTAACCTTCTGGTGCGACTGGTAAAAAAAACTATTATGAAAGGTAAAAAAAAATATCGCGAGTGGTTATTTGTATGATTTACTTGTCATGGGGAAAAAAACAGTCAAGATGGCTGCCATTTTCTTTTTACTGTTTAAACTTTCAAACAGTAAAAATATATACAAATTATGTATTTAAAAAAACTCTGAACCTAGCTAAATGAGTCCAAAATGTCAGTGTTTTTTGGTTTTTCAAGTTATCACAGATACCTTTTCCGGGCACCCAAAATCCACTGAGCCCAGCTTAGGGAGGAGCCATTCACTCGCATTCTGTGTATGAGAACAATGGGACTTTCTTAACTTCTACATCTGCAGCTGGAACTCATTCTGCAGACTGCAGTGAGAGCAGTGAGCTGCCATTTACCTGGTATCTAGTTGTGCCCCCCCATTGCCTTCCTTTTTAGTATGCTATCCCAGTATCTAGTGGTACCCCCCACCCTCTGATCACTGTCCCCAAAATTAATGGAGCTTTCCCTGGTGTCTAGTGGCACACCCACCCTCCAATCACCATCCCCATAATTAATGGTGCTTTCCCAGGTGTCTAGTGGCACACCCCACTCTCTGATTGACACTTTCCTTGGTGTATAGTGGCACCCCCAACCACCAATTACCATCCCCGTAAATAATGGAGCTTTCCCAGGTGTCAAGTTTCACACTGCACCCTCCGATTGCTGCTTTCCCTGGTGTTTAATGGCACCCTCACCCTCTGATTGCCATCTTCTTAAATGATGGAGCTTTCCCTGGTGTCTACTGGCACCCCCACCCTCTGATCACCATCCCCATAATTGATTCAGCTTTCCCTGGAGAAAAGTGGCATCTCCCACCCTCCAATTGCCATTCCCATAATTAATTAAGCTTTCCCTGGTGTTCAGTGGCACTCCCCAGCCTCTGAATCACCAACCTCATAATTAATGGAGCTTTCCTTGGTGTCCAGTGGCACTCCCCACCCTCTGATCATCATGCCCTTAATTAATGGAGTGTTCTCTGGTGTCCAGTGGCACCCCCAACCTTTGATCACCACCCCTGTAATTAATGTAGCTTTTCCTGGTGTCTAGTGGCATTCCCTACCCTCCAATCACCATACCTGTAATTAATGGCACTTTCTCTGGAGTTCAGTGGCACCCCCCAACCTCCAATCGCAGTCCCCATAATTAATGGAGCTTTCCCTGGTGTCCAGTGGTACCCCCAGCCTACAATCATCATCCCCATAATTGATGGACCTTTCCCTGGTGTCTAGTGGCACCCCAACCCTCCAATAGCTGTCCCAATCAGAAATACAGAAAACCATCCCTGGATATTTTTTCTGTTTTTAAAACCTGCAAAAAAGAAAACAGTCCCTCAACTATCTGACTCCCATCCTCACCTTCCACTCAGCACCCACCACCCCACACCCCCCAGTACACCACCACACACCCTCACTCACCTGAACAGGTTACAGGGTGAAGATCCACTCTCCAATTGAAGATACATCTTGCTGCTGGAACAGCAATATGAGAAACTAAGGTAAATGTGGTTCTATGTATTTCAATGAGGTTTTCAACACTGATATATAACTTGGTAATTTTTGCATATTTTGACTCCACATTTTCAACCTGGCCTTTTTAGGATGCCACCTCATGACCAATGGTGGTGGAATTACACAAATCAAGCCTGAAAGGCAATTTCATGGTCACTTGATGAAATCACCTTTCAGGCAGGATTTTAAAATGTTCACTGCCCTTGTTCATGAGGTGGGTCATAAGAAGGCTATGTTGAATATTGGAATCAAAATATGTAAAAACGGCAAAGTTATGCCCGTATGTTGAAATTTTACTACGCTCGCTTGTAACTTTGGTAATTTTAAATATTTTGACCCCAAATTTTCAACATAGCCATTGTTTTACACTAATTCATGAATATGACAGCTATCATTTTTCAAATTCTGACCAAAATGTGTTTTTGCACTTGTGGTACAAAGTCACCTTTTGGGCAGGATTTGAAAATTTTCTCCACCCTTGTTAAAGAGGGGTGCTCAAGAAGGCTATGTGGAGTCATAAGAAGGCCTAGAGCAAAATTAATATATAGGGACAAAGATACAGCCAAAGACTAAGAACTAAACATAAGGTACAAAGCAGCCTGCAATAACTTAACTAATTAACTAACAAAGGGTCTGGAGGGTGAATGAAAGATTTGTATTGTACAGTATATAGTGTAACTGATATTTTTTTATATTGTCTCCCTTTTTAAAGTAAGAAGTGATGTCAGTGACCTTTGTCCTACCTCCACTTTTGACCTTGTCTTCTTTCAATTTGATACATGATTGGAATCATTATGGATGTAGCTTGAAGACTATCAAGAAGCACTCATCTGTATTTTGGTACCAATCGATGCTAGGAGTTTTAGCCCATTTTATCTATTTTAGGGCTATTTTCTCCGTATATTTGAATGAATCACTATGAATTATCAGCCAAGTCCCTTGTGTTCCATCCACAAAAATAAATATGTTTGTAAATATCTTTATTAGCACTTTATAGTAATACTTTTTCAAGTCTGATATATATATATATATATATATATATATATAAATATTTATACAATAGGGATTGAAAAATACTCCGAATAAATGTAGTTATTTTGCTTACTATTGAATATCACTGAGCTGATGTAGAGCGTGTGGAATATCACCACGAATATTCCACAATGTCTGCATCATCTAAAAATATTCCTCACTGACTACATCACAAAACCTAACTGCAAATGAAACAGAACGGAACTTCTTTCCTTATTAAACAATGACTAAATTAATAGAAAACACCTGAACATATGAACCCACAAATAATTTGTGCTACCTGTAGAGTTGCAAATGCTGCATTCTGCACTGAAAAACTAATCTCTCGGAGATAGTGCTGACAATTAGAAAACATAACAGGAGTAATAAAACAACCTATCAAATAAACAAAAAAAAAAAAAAAAAAAATGGACACAACTGAAATAATGAAAAAAGCTGATAAAAAAATGAACAACATACAAGAACAACAAGAACAACAACACTGGGTAAATAAGGTTTCATTAAAAAAAACGTGCAGCGAGTTTAACGTGTATAACGAAATCGAACTCAGATGTAGTCAATTTGAAGCTGATCTAGAGTCACTCGAAGATCCAAACTTAAAAAAAGAAATGATTACAATGAAAATAAGACCAGAATATAACCCAGAAGCACAGAAAAAAAAGAAATAAACACAGACATTATAAACTCATTTATCAAAAGCACAAAAAATGAAAAGGAAAAAAGACAGAAAATGATGTAAACCATTTTCAACAGTATTTACTGGAAAAACACAACATAACCAAATTATTTCACTACATGCTGGAACAAAAATTAGATATGTTACTTTGCCAATACTTCATATCTATGCAACGAGCAGATGGACAAGAATATGAACCTTTAACCATCAGATCCAAACTGCAAAGCATAGAACGTTATCAGAAAGAAATGGAGTACCCACATGACCTGTCAATATCAACCTATTTCAGTAAAACAAGACAAGTTGTTCTTTCAAAACAAAAATTATTGAAAGAACAAAGCAAAGGCAATTGGCCACAAGCAGCTGATGACCTCACAGATACAATTATTGAACAACTATTTGAAAAAGACATTCTTGGTCCTAAAAATCCACAGTCACTCCTCAACACAATGTGGCTTGTAGTAACAATGCACTTCGGATTAGGGGAACAACTGAAACCAGTAATCTCCAGTGGGGAGATGTTAAAATAGGAAAGGATGAACATGGTACCCTGTACCTTGAATATATACAGGAAAGACAAACCAAAACTAGAATGGGAATTAATCCAAAAGATGTCAGACAACTAAAACCAAGAGCTTACCAAACGAACGATCAGATAAAATGCCCAGTGAATAATTATTTGATCTATAAAAGCAGAAGACCTATTAAATGAAACCAGGAAGATACACTGTTTTTCTTAGCCATCAATCACATCACAAAATCAAACTATCCAACTTACTGATATAAAAACCAGCCACTTGGTGTTAATTACATCAGCAAAATTGTTAAAACCATGATCACCAGTGCTGGAATCCACACCAAAATATGACTAACAAACCATTCTGTACATAAGCATTTAGTACAAAAGTTAACCGACTCCAACATTCCTGCAAATTAAATAATTCAAATTTCAGGACATAAAAAAATCCAGTCTATCAATACTTATTCAAAGCTAAGTGATGAAAAGCACAAAAATATCTCTAACATACTCAGTAATATGATGGAACCTGTACCATCTACATCTTTTCAACAATACAAACAAAACCCAGTAATAAGCACCATTTTCTTGACCACCACAGAAGAACAGAAGCATAGTGCTGACATAAATGAAAAGCCACAGACAAGCAGAACCTTTTCTTCACATACCTACAGCTATGCAAAAAATCTGCAAGAAAACACCCCATTTTCATTCCCAACCAATATGTCAGCATGCTTCACCTACCTCACCATACATGCGGAAAAGATCACCTTCAATATTATACAGGGTATTGAACTGATATTTAGGTACCATATAACTGTTACCACTAAATGCAATTAAACATGTTAACATATGCTTTTTCCCTCTTTATGACAGGACCACAACACGAACATAGAAGGGAATGCAAAGCACCTGTGATCTCTTCAGATAGCGACTCGGACTAAAAAGGCACCAGTATCACTGAAGAATGAACCAGCTGCAAGAAATCAAACAACTAAAACCAAAAAAACTACATTGAGCAACGCTTACTTTAATTTCATTTTTGTTCACTGTGAGAACAGTTGGAATAACTAAATAAAATCAAAAAGTTATGTAGAAAAGTATTCAAAACACAAGCGATCCAATGAAAAAAGAATAAACAATATAATGTTATTCTGCTAAACTAAGCAGAATACATATATAAATGTTATTCTACATATTCTTTTACTAAAACACTCTGAAGTTTATATTCAACACACAAATAATTACTGTGTTATGTGTCACAACAGACTTCTGAATCAATGGCACTCATATAGCACCGCTGTAATAACAGCACACAAAAGCCACAACATGAACTGTGCAGTACATTATCAATCTATCATTGTCACTACAGAAGTTAAATATATCATAGTCGAGTAACATACAGCAGTAAGAACTGTAGAACTATAACGCATACAAACCTCCATGAAATGCTGAAACTCTGCAGCAACTGACAACTCCACCCCCCAAACCACAACAACCAATAGAACAAAACATACCAGGCACCAAAACGACCACAAACCAATCAAAGCTCTCAACAAACACCATTCAGAAATGTAAACCAATGACTAAATTGACACCACAGCAACCAAGCAGAGCACACAAACCTCCCCCACACACTACTTCATTCATAAAAACAAACAACGGTGGCAGAACACAGCGACACTAAATAACACCACACTCTACACATAAAAAACATTACCACACATACCCTATTGTATAAATCGCACACATGATGGGTGACTTGTGGAATATGGATAATATTAGCACTCGTGTAGAGTGCCCTGTGATAATATCACTTGTGGCTTCACCACTTGTGATATTATCACAGTGCACTCTGCACTCGTGTTAATATTATCCATATCCCACAGTCACCCATCATGTATCCCCTATATATTCTTTGCAAAAAACTGTGTTAATGCAATAGCTAACCCAAATGCTCACACCACTGCAGTAACCAAAAAGCTGAGATGTGATGGAGACAGGTGTGTATGTTTCATGAGTGTATGGAATGGCTTGAGCTTTAAACCTGACAACCCCAAGGAAGACTCCACCACTCATTTGCTTCAGGAGAGGGGTAGGGGTGTTAGGGTTTGAAACCTTAACATCGAATTCCCCTACTTTTGCCAGTTGACTCTAAACCCTAACTGCTGCATTAGCACAGTTTTTTTTACTTTCTGAGATAGTATAATCATTTTCTCATTTTCCTATGGGAGCACAGGGCCCTCTGTCCCATCTCTCCATAGGTGCATAGATGTATGTTGCTGTGGAAGTGCAGGGGCCCTGCACTTCCATTTGTGCCAAAACAGCAACCAAATTATCTGCATAGCCTTTTTATTATCCCCACCTCATGAACCCGGTAGTGAAAATGTACAAATCCCCACCAAAACATCATTTCTCAGCAACAAAACTTCATTGCACACCACAGGTGCAAAAACAAATTTTGGCCAGGATTTGAAAAATGCCAGCTATTGCATTCATGAGGTGGCATCTAAAAATGGCTATTTTGAAAAATTGGGGGTCAAAATATTTACAATTAGCAAAGTTATGTAACAAGATACGTCTTTGATTGGAGAGTGGATCTTCACCCTGGGACCTATTCAGTTGAGTGAGGGTGTGTGGGGGTGTACTGGGGGTGTGGGGTGATGAGTGATGAGTCAGAGGTGGGGGGTGGAGGGGTCAGATCAGCAAAGGGCCATTTCCTTTTTTGCAGGTTTAAGAAAAAAACATTCAAGGGTGATTTTCTTTATTTTAGACAGGGACAGTGATCAGAGGGTGGCAGAGTGCCACTAAACAGCAGGGAAAGATCAATTCAGTATGGGAACGGAGATTGGAAGGTGAGGGGTGCCACTAGACACCAGAGAAAGATTAATTCATTATTCAGACAGCTATCAGAGGGTGGGGGTGCCACTAGACACCAGGGAAAGGTCAGGTCATTATGGGGATAGAGATCAAAGGGTGGGGGTGCCACTAGACAATCCAACCAAAGAAATTCAGGCACCACCTGCCACCAAATCAACACTGCATGGCAGTGTTGATTTGGTGGTGGGCGGTGCCTGAGTTTCTTGTGTTGGATTGTCTTGTTCTCCCTGAAGACACCCTGCTGTGGGGTAGCATTTTCTGTTATTGGGTAGCACTAGACACCAGGGAAAGATCATTTCAGTATGGGGACAGTGATCAGAGTGTGTGTGTGTGTGGGGGGTGCCACTAGTCACCAAGAAAAGATTAATTAATTATGGCAGCAGTAATCAGAGGGTGGGGAATGCCACTAGACACCAGTGAAAGATCAGTTCATTACAGGATGGTGATTGGAGGGTGGGGGTGGTGACACTAGACCCCAGAAAAAGATCAATTCAGTATGAGACAATGACCACAGGGTGGGGGTGCCACTAGACATCAGGGCAAGATCAATTCAGTATGGGGACAGTGATCAGAGGGTGGGGGTGCCACTAGTCAGCAAGGAAAGATTACTTACTTATGTAGATGGTGATCAAATGATGGGGGTTCCACTAGACACCAAGGAAAGATCAATTCATTACAGGGATGGTGATTGGAGGGTGGAGGGCAGCACTAAACACCAGGGAATGATTAATTCAGTATGGAGACAGCAATCAGAGGATGGGGGTGCCACTAGAAACCACAGAAAGATCAATTCATTATGGGGATGGCAATCATAGGGTGGGGGTACTGCCAGACACCAGGGAAAGATCAATTCCTTATGGTGATGGTGATTGGAGGGTGGATGGTACCACTAGACACCAGGGAAAGATTAATTCATTACAGGGATGGCAATTGGAGGGTGGCAGAGTCAAGAAAGTCCCACTGTTCTCATACAGAGAATGCAGACGAGTGGCTCCTCTCCCTAAGCTGGGCGCCCTGGATTTTGGATGCCCAGAAAAAGTATTTCTGGCAACATAAAAAAACAAACAAACACCAGAATCTAGCTAAACAAGTTCCGTTTAGCTAGGTCCTGGAGTTTTTTTTTTTTAAATGCATAGTTTATATGTACTTTTACTGTTTATAAGTTAGAACCAATTTTTCTGGTTCTTGTTTGTGAACTATAATTAGTAGTCCGAATCACTTTTCCTGGTTCACGATACACAAAATCTTTAGTTTGAACCAAACAAAGTGGTTCAAATCAGAAATCACTCAGGAGAGATTACGAATATGTGAGAAATAAAATTTTTTGGCACATTTCCTCATAAACAGACAATGAAATATTACTTGGGGAAAACATTATAGTGTACATCAGGGATGTTTTATTCTTGCTAAAACTATCCCTTTACAAGTGTTTTCCAACTTCAATAACAACAGAAATAAAGAAACAAGATGGCAGCCATTGTGAACCAAAAAAAAAAAAAAAAGAAGTGGTTCATGAGACCCATTTTTGGTTCGTGGTACAACAAATATGCAAACCAAAAAACAGTCTTGCAAGTCAGAAATGTGTGGTTCATATGGGGCATCTACTGTAGAACTGTTTATTGTTGCACAAGTTACATTTAGCACATAGCACTAATCAACCTCAATTGTGCAAATTTAATGTCATGCTCTGCAATTAGCTCCTAATTGATGCCCATTGAAAATATACAATTTTGGCCAATTAGCGCCATTTCATTTTAGTACAGTTATCACTTAAGCGAATATAGCCATAATTATTTTACATCACGTATAACCTGTTCTACAGTATTTTTTAAATCCTTTTAGCTCAGGAACCATTTAATATTTTCTCACCACTACTTCAGCACAGACCACATGTACCCTAAAAGTTATGTGCATAAATTCAGTAACATGAAGCCTGTACATGAGAGCCAAAAAATACACCAAAGAAAACATGTTAAGTATTGGGAAAAAGTGAAAGCTTTACAAAATAAGGGGTATCCAGATCTCAGAAACCACTCAAGGTGCCATCAAGAAATTCTCAATGTTTTTACAACATGGCACATCAATGGAAAGTGCAGATTTGTGGACTATTCTGACAATTCCCACCAAAGTTATTAAACTGCAAAGTTAGGGGTTTAATATTGAGCACCCTACTCAACCCTAACTGTAGGGGCACTACTGCACCCATACAGTATACACGTTTATTTATTATTTGTCACTTAATGCACTTTATGGTTATGTATTAAGGCATTTCCTTCATTGTTTTCAGCCTGGAGCCACAGTATGGAAACCGCTTTGGTCAAGTTCACCAATTATGTCCTCCAGGCCCTGGATAATGGGGTGCTAACTGGAGCCATCTTTATTGACTTTACTAAAGTCTTTGACCTTGTCAGTCTCTCCATACTCCTTGACAAATTAAAAGACCTTAGTCTTGATTCCCATTCTCAATCATGGTTTGCTCACTATCTCACTCATAGGTCATAAAAGGTTAAGTGGAGAGGTGCCTTGTCCAGTAGTATGCGCATAACAGATAGGGTTTCCCATGGCTCAATACTTGGCCCTTTACTTTTTTCTTTATTAATAAATGACCTGGAAAGTAGCTATGATAAAAACCTCCTCTTACTCTATGCAGATGATGCAGTCCTTTGCAGGGGCTTCCAGGATGCAGCAGTACTCAATGCTCAATTTTCTAATGCCTTTTTGTCCCTAGTAAAATGGATAATCTCTAATAGGATGATTCTTACTGTAAAAAAAAAACAAGGCTATCCTATATGGACCCATTCACCTTGGACCCAATAGACTGCTACTGCTCTCCCTAGCTAACTCTGTAGGAGCTCAAGTTGAGTTGGTTGACACAGTAAAGTATATTGGGCTTCATCTAGACCAAGATATGACCCTTAAATACCATGTAGACTATGTTATTTGAACAATCCACCAGAAGCTTGGGCTCCTATACAGACTGAATGACCACCTCTCGCCATGCTCCAGGCAAGCCATATCAAATAGTGTCCTACTCCCTAACCTCTTATAGGGTGCCCAGTCATGCAACCTCTTAGGAAATCTGAAGCTAATAGGCTTGAGATCTTATACCATAAAATAGGTCATTTTGCTCTGTCATCTCCCCCCTGAGACATCATTGTGAGGTGCATAACTCTTTACACTGGCCATCGCTAGAAGGTAGACTCAAGTACCCCTTATTATGTATGACACACAAGCTAATGTATCTACATACCCCACTTAGTTTAGCATGTTTGCTAGCCCCCAAACCCATAAGAAAGCTTCTTCATTTCTCAAATAGAAAACTGCTTGATGTGCTTAGGATTCTGACTTTACCCAATCTCCAGCTACTCCAGTGCTTCGGACTCTATTGTTGTATGATTCTGTCCTTCATTTGTGACCTCCATGTTGAATGAGTTTGTCATGTTATTATGTACTTGTTCTACTTGCAAATGTTCTGTGTATATTGCACCTGAAAAGTTACTTCTAGCTTAGCCTTAATTAGTATCTAAGCCCTCCTATGTATAGTCGTCCAGCCTACTGTTTGTTTATAACACATGCTTGTTATGCACTTGCTCACTTTGTAAATGTCTCTTCATTTGTAACTATACTATGAACTTGCGCTGATATATCTGTGATTAATTCTGGGTCACCCCTGAAAAATGGACCTTTGGTCTCAGTGGGTCTCACCCAGTTACCAAAATGAAACAAATAAAATGACATCAGCAGCAGTTGGATGCTCATCCCTCTTCCACACTCTTGATAAAGCACTCTTTAGTGTGAAATGCAGTTGGGTGCTGTATCTGCTTGGAGATCCTGTTCACCTTTACCAGTTATGCACTTGTCACTTTGTCTGGTATCGTGAGTAACTAAATAAGAAAGTATTTTTATCACTGCCAGTTTTGTTGGCTTAATTATTTAAGCACATGACTGCAGATTGGGTGTGTGCAACTACATTTTGTCAGTTAGTAGTGTTGTCACACTTTACACCAGTGCTTGGGATGCACTCTTTTTTGGTCACTGCAGTTTGGGTTCCCCCTGAGCAGGAGTCTGTTCTCCATCTCCTGACTAAATGTGGTATATTCCTATGGGTCACTACAGTTCCCTGTGGCTCTGATGAACTGAAAGTTGAGGATGCTCTATTTTAGTTTTGGATCATGATAGCTAAAATTATGGAGAGTTGAGTTCCTATTGGTATCTTTCAGATACAGTGTAGTTTGTAGCCCATGTCTGTCTCTATAGACCCAGCATTCCAGGAATGCTACCCATTGACTGTCACAGGTCATAGTGTACTCAAGGCACTGAGTCCTACTATTAAAGTAAGCAATCCTTCAATGTTTTTTCCGCTGCACTCCAACATGAGAAAAATGTCATCAATACATGTTTTCCAGTAAATTAAGTGCTGTTTGAAGGGGTTCTGGCTGTTCTCATGCTCTTACATTTACTACTTAAGAGTACATTTTCATAATGCCACATGAACAAGCTAGCATATACTGGGGCAAGTGTGTTCCCTATTGTAGTGCCCATTACCTGTTCAAAAAACCTATCTTCAACATCATGTGCCAGCTTGTTCTTCTGAAGTATATATGCTTTTTCATAATGCCACATGAACAATAAATGTATGCCAACGCAGCAGCGACATATTTCGATAACGAAGTACATTACACCAGAAAGCTGCTGTTGTTGCTGTAATGTCCCTGTGGGACTCTGGTACCGCTTTCTTCAGGTTTTGCCCCCCTCTTCAAATCTACTCTGACTCAGAGTTGACAATTCTTAGTTATGGGGAGTGTGGGAGCAGAGCCCCCTGCATGACAGATAGTTTTCCAATAGATTTATGCCAACCACAAATCTGTCACTGTAATGATGCAAAAAACAAAGTTGCAGCTGTGGTGTCATGGATCCAGCAATAAAGTGGGATACTGTCACAGAAAATTGTACTAAACTCTTCACACCTACATTATTTATGGTAAATCTCCTCTGGACTGAAGACAGGCAGTATGTAGCCTAGTAACATAGAAATATAGAAAATGTCAACAGAAAAAAGACCATCAGTCCATCCAGTCTGCCCTGTTTTACTCTATCCAGGTGGCACTATTCACAGTGTTAAATAGCTAAGCTGACAATTCCTCCTTTCCACAACCACTGATGGAAGGAGCTCTGCATTTTTCAGGATAATTTCTTTCTTGTGCTTATTATGATGAGCATGAAGAGTCAGCTTGTCCTCCATAGTCCTTGTTCTGCACCAGGAACACTTCAGTCTTCATTCCTGACCTTCAACCTCCACAGCTTCCCATTAAACCATGGAAAATCACAGCAGGTGACCCTTGGGTATACATGATCATGTGCCATGGTATCTATGGCTGTTGTAAGAGTAAAATTATAGCTCTTGATGGGTACTTCAGCACTAGCCACACATTCTGCCTATAGTATATGCCCAAGAGGTCCAGCACCATCACAAACCATACATTCAATACTGACAGGAATTGGGTGAGGAAAGGGGGTCCACTAAATTGCCAGGTTAGGGCTTTAGTTCCCCAATACCAGCAGGGATTGGGTAATGCAGGAGTGTTTGCTACACTGCCAGAGTTAGGATCTTCACTAGTGCACAATAAAATTATTCCACTTTATCAACTAAAATTAGGGTTGGGGGACCACTAGACTACCAGGTTGGGATCTGCAATACAGCTCTGTACCAGTGAGGAAGTGATGGGTGGAACTATTGCTGCTGGGTGGCAGGAGTTATGAACCACTGTGCATTGAGAAAAGCATGGTTTCATAAGTGTTAATTAGTGCTGCCTTGGCAGACTATTAGCTCTTACAACTTTTGAATATACAGCTGCATTCTGTATGCAAGACGGCACCCTCATTTGCATGGGCACAGCGGTGTATTCTGTGTGCCAATGCTATTCACTCTGTGTCATGCTGGGTGACCCTTTGGATATGGCCACTGCCCCGTAATGACATGCTATTTCTGGTTAGTGCAGCATGATGCCTGGTAGTGCTGCACTAACCGTCATAATACAGTAAATGAGTTAATTTGTACCTCATTTTACCCCTCCCTCACAAACACTAAAGTATCACCCATAACATTTAAATATTTAATAAGTTATATTACCATAAAGTTTTTGCTCTTGTGGAAGTTAAACACTAACTAGAAACCTTTGCACAGTAGGTAGATTTTGAAAACCATTGTGCAGCATATAGATTTTGAAAACCATCATACAGTGGGTAGACTTTCAAAACCTTTGTGTAGTTCTCCTGTCTGAATGTTTTGTGAAAACCACTGTGCAGCTTGTAGAATTTGAAAACCATAGTGCTGCATGTACAGCAAATATTGAAAACCGTCGTATATCACGAATATTTTGAAAACTGTTGTAAAGATATTCAAAATAATCATGCAATATGTAGATTTTCAAAAAATATGTGAGGTATTCTTGTCTAAATGTTGTCTTTTTAATTAAAGACATCTAATTAGTACTGTATTTCATCAAATAGACACTGTGAAGCTTCTATTAAAATGTTGTAATTTTACCTTTATTCAAGGGAGGTTTGTATATTCTATTTAGCAATTAAAAATTCTCAGTGCAGTTAATCACGCTATGTTTGCAGTCTGAATTGTTTTAACCTTTGTCTGTGGCCTTTCACGTTGGCCTTTTCCTTTTCTTGCTCTTCACTACTTTTTGCCTCTTGCCATGAGAGGCAGAGGAAGGAGCCATGCAGCTGAGTGTCCTAGTGATGGAATAGCCAAGCTTATAACAAAGACGGGAATACCGATCTACCTGAGGAGCGAAAAGTTAAAATGATTTAGGCTGAAAACATAGTACAGATAGCTGTGTTGAGAATCAATAATGCATCAGATACAGTACAAAGGACTGATTCACTAAAAAGATGGACTTGTCAGTCATGCCACTGTCACTGCCACATATTACAAAGACATGAACTATAGAGCAAAAAAATTTAGATATTAGGCACCATTCATATAATAATGGACAGAGTTTAAGAAATCAACTGCTAAGAATTGATCACCTCTCATGACTAAGCTTATAGTGAAATGAGTATTTTGTGGTGGTCAGTATGGAAACAGAATAACATACAAACAAAGATTACAGCAATTGAGTGTTGCTCTTTTCTCTTATAAATGGACTTGTTTGTTTTGGGACACACTCACTCTGAGGGAATAGTTTGTATTCACACCACTTTAGGGTCATGGATCTGCCTGGTGTTTCTTGAAGCACCAGCTCTTTTTTCCCTTTCCAACTTTCTTACCTCCATTAAAACACCCACTGGCCTTTTCCCTTTGCAACTTTTCTTATATAGTCCTTGCTGACCCCTCTGCACCTCCCTTATGATGCCCTGCCATTTTTTCTTCACTTCCTCTATCTGACATACCCCTCTGAGCCTGGCTCAAAGTATTTCCTCTGTCCTCCCAAATCAGTACTCCTAAAATACAAAAACACAATTTTGGATTTCTGGTGTCTGCTCAACATGAGAATTTTGAAGCATACAGAGTATCACTTACTCTATGGGGAGCTTTCACAGTTATCACATTTATGAGGTCCTCACTGATAAGCACCAGCTCCAGGATTGGCTGCTCGCTGGTTGACCCCCTTAGGCAGGCAATCACAGAGAGCTGTGTGAATTAAGCTCTCTCTAAGGATAAATCTACTCAGTGGTATGTCTCTGGAAAATGCAGGCTGGCAATAGCATCTCATACAGATTCAGAATGATGCAAGGCAACCCCTACTCTAATAAGTTTCATAGGTTTCATAAGTTGAGATGGAGCTTTTGGATACCATGGTCCATTTGGCTCTCTGATACTGTTTTAGGAATACCCAAATATGTTCTTAATTAGGTAAGTGTCGAACTTATTCTTAAATTCATTCATGATTTTACTGGCCACCACCTCGATTGGGAGCCCATTCCAGATCTTAGTTACCCTCACAGTAAACCATTGCTTTCTCCTATGTGTGTTAAATCTCTCCCCACTTAACTGCAACGGATGGGCTCTGGTACTATGTATCCATTCCCTAAGTGAAAAGCCCAGCTGTTCCCACATTAGTACATCAGTAAGGGCCCTAAAAATCAGGCACTTGTCACCACGCAGTCTACGAAACTCCAGTGAATACATTCCCAAACATTGTAGCTGATGCTCATAGTCCTGACCCTGGACTTCCTTTATTCTCTGCATTGCCCTCCTCTGAATCCTCTCCAAGGCCTCGATATCACCTTTGCCCTCAGGTGCCCAGAACTGGGCACAATATTCCACATGGGGGAACACCAGTGAGGTGTAAAGCGGAAGCAAGACCTCCCTATTTCTACTTTTTATATGCTTGTGGATATAGTACTGAATACTACTGGCCTTTTTGATGACCTGATTACAATGCATCCTAAAGTTAAGGTCATTGCTGACTCTTATGCCAAGGTCTCTCTCATCATGGACTACCCTTAATATGCTGCCCCCAGCCTATATTGGAACTGCAGATTATTTTTTTCCTAAATGCATCACAGTGCATTTATCAATGTTAAATATTGACTTCTTATCCAAAACTCATGTTTCCAATTCTGCCAGGGCTGCTTTCAGAATGTCTGCATCCTTATGGTTGTTAACTGAAAAGCTGATACGAGTATTATCAGAAAATTTAGAAAGCCACACATCTGACTGAGTGTTCATTAAAGAAATATACAGATTAAAAAGACATGGACACAGGCCAAAGCCCAGGGGGACCCCAGTGGTCACGTCTGCCCAGCCTTAGAATTCTCCCTTGATGCAAACCCTCTGTTTCCTTCCCTTCAACCATGCTTCAATCCAATGGGATATATTCCCATGTACTCCCAGTTTGATTAGGGCATCAACCAGTTCACCATTCGGAACTTTATCGAAAGCTTTGGCGAAGTCCAAAAAGATAATATCGACAGACTTTCCTTCATCCAAGGCTTTACTAGCTTTACCATAAAACTCTAACAGATTCATTTGGCATGACCTTCCCTTGGTGAACCCATGATGTGTGGTATCTACATCACCTGTCAAGAGTTGGTATTCTGTGATATATTTAAGCAATAATGCACGACAGGGTGTGGTATATCGTGGGATATCGTCACGCCTCGGGTGGTTGGGCACGAGGCCGCAGGCCGAGTGCGTCCAACGACCCGAGAAGTGACGATATCCCACGATATACCACACCCTGGAGTGCATTATTGTTATTATGAACTGGATTAATTGATATTTTATGCCTTTAATACAAAAAAGTAAAGTTTTTTAATATTTTATTATTGTTTTTATATGTGTAGGTAGACATTTAAAAAAAAAAGTTCGTGAATTTCATGTTTTGGCCAGTAGGTGGTGCTGTTGCAGGAGGATTTTGTTACAGGCTTAATTGTTGTGGCATTGATCCCTCCGGAAGTTTAGTTTACTGAAGTGCGTTAATATTGTTTTTGTTGAGGAAGTGAAGATGAGTCGTGCCCTACTTCTGAGGAAATGGAGAAGGTAAGGGTCAAGCCTGAGGAGCGGGTTGTAGCTTTTGCCGTTTGGCGCGAGGCAGTGAGGCGAGCGGTAGTTGGTGCTCACGAATGAAGCAGTTTCGGTAATAAAAGGGAGATTTTTTTTGTTGTGTTTGTAGCGTGTCTGGTTTCGGCGACCTGTATGGGGGGGGGAGGCAACTGTGAGGATGTGTTTTTTTTTTTTTGGCCTGTTAGTTGTAGTGGAGGTCTGACTTGCTTCGCTTGTGGGGAAGTGGAGAAGATTGCGCTGGGAGTGAGCAGGCTGGTGGCCGGAGGTTTTCGGAAGCCGTGATGATGTAGCCCGATATCATCACGGCCTCGAAACCCTCTCGGCCAATCAGGTTGCTCAAATTACGATCGCCGGTTCATAATCTTTATTATACAATGGCAAGAAAGAATCCTAGACTCTGATTGGTCAGTGTATGCCTGAGACAGCGATGTTATTACACAATAACATCACTGTATGGATGAGCATATTCTTGAGCTATTTTTTTAAGAAAGAAAGATATACTGCCACACTTAAAATCTACTAAAAACATTTTTTTAAATGTTTTTTATTTTGTATAACAACGAGCCATTGTATAATAGCAATAAGGCACTCCAGTGTGTGTGTTATTGTGTAATAACGTCACTCCTGGGGTGGTGGCAGCACTCAACTTCACCTCGTGCTTCAACCCACCCCAGGAGTGATGTTATTACACAATAACATACACCCTGTCATGCCTTATTGCTTAAATAATACCCTCGAGGATTTTTACCAGAACCGAAGTCAAACTAATCGGTCTGTAATTCCCAACCTCCTGCCTCGATCCCTTTTTGAAAAAGGAACAACCACCACCTGTCTTAATGCCTCCAGGACCTCCCCTTCATCCAGTGATTTCTGAAAAAGACATGCAACTTATTCTGCCAAGAGCTCTGCCAGTTCCTTAATCACTCTTGGGTGCATACCATCAGGGTCCTGTGCCTTATTCTGGTCTAGCTTTTTAAGTTTTATTTCCAAATCTGAGGTATTAAGTATGAGACTAGAAACAGATGAACAATTATTATGATGATTTTTGGTTGTTAGTGACCCTTGATTGAAAACAGAGGAGAAATAACTGTTGCACTGTTCCGCCATTTCCTGGTTATCTGATATTAGATTCCCATCAGGGCCTTTAAAAGGGCCTATTGTTCTGTTACCTCCCTTTTTATTGTTAATATATGAGTAAAATGACTTATAATTGTCCTGCACTTTAGTTGCTAGTTTATACTCAAATTTGTTTTTGGCCAACTTTATACTCCTCTTTGTAGCCTTTAGGCAGTTTTTGTATCTATCCCAACATAATCTGTCTCTGCTCAGTTTGGCCTTTTTATAAGCTTTGTTCTTTTTCTTTATTGCCTTTCTGACTGACAGAGTCAGCCATGGGGGAAGGGATTTTTTGGGCCCATTATATTTATTTATAGTGGGTGCATATTTTTGGACCAAGCTATTAATTTTAGTAGTTAATTTATCCCACATAATTTGTAGTGGTTTATTGCCAAATTCCATTTTCCAGCTCCAATGGGTCAGATCCCTTCTCATACCATCAAAATCTGCCTTATCGTACTTATAAATTATTGTACTGCCAGTATCATTGCCCAGTGAACCTGTGTAATTAAAAGTAACCATAGAGTGATCACTGGAACCCAAAGGGACCAAAACTGTACAATTTTGAATCATACTACCAAGATTGCTCAGGACCAAATCTAGGACATGGGTACCCCTAGTACTACTTAACACAAACTGGTCCAAGCCTGCCAAGTTGAACAGTTCTAAATAACTAGACTCTATTGGGGTATCAGCTTTTAATGTATCCCAGTTAATCCCAGGGAGATTTAAATCACCTAATAATATGACATTCTTGGCTAGCGTTAGCTGATTGATAAAGTCTAATAGTAGGGAGTCCTCCAAAGCGGCAGTAGAAGGTGATCTATACACCAGTCCTATATTGATTTTAGCTGTGTGTGGTGGGGATATTTTTATCCACAGTATTTCAGTGTTCCCCCATTTGGAAGTATCTATACATTCTGAGATGATATTATAAGAAATGTACAGTGCCGCTCCCCCACCCCTGGACTGAATCCTACTTTGTTATATTGAGTATAACCTGGAATATTTTTATCCCACATATCCTCCTCTTTCCACCAGGTTTCGGTTATGGCACAAATGTGTATATTGGAAGCATGCAATGTGAACCAAAGTTCATCTATTTTATTAGTAAGTCTTCTGGCATTTATTAAAAGGAAGTTCCATTTGGGTTGTATGGTCTTTCTAGTGTGTGTAACCCTAGGTTTAGTGTTGCCCCTATCCCCATCCTACAAGTTCAAATGGGTATCAACTATTTGTTTAAGTTTTTGTGCAAATATACGTTTCCTCATTCTATTTAGATGCAGTCCATCCAGTGCAAACAGATGCAATCCTTGAAAGTCCTGCCAGTTGTCCACATATGCATACCCCTCCCTAAAACACCAGGCTTCGGCCAACCATTCAATCTATGTATGTCCCTGTTTAGTATTTGGTTGGCCCTGGAAACAGGTAAAATTCCAGAAATCACCAGATCACACCCATTGGATTTTAGAGATAAGCCCGCCTGCTCAAAGTCTCTCTGTATATCTGTAAGTGCATCCCTGTTGGGTGCTTCATGCTCAGAAACTAGACTGATGGCTTCCCAGAGTGGAAAAATAGTTGCAAATGGTAGTCAAAAGCTGGGCTGTACATCATTTGTTTCTCTCAAGCAGATCGGATCTGCTTGTGGTACCTCTGCAGCAGTCCCTCTCTCAGTCCACAGTCTCATTGGTTAGTTCTATTACTGGGGAACCTTCTCATTGGTCTGTTTGCAAGGGTCATGTCACACAGCTTGCAAACATAGATCTGAATGGAGTGGAATGGTTTACTGATGCCACTGACTGTTCAGGCAGTATGAAAACAGAGGTCTGAAACTGCTGGGGAGAGAGGGATTCAGGGTACTCACAAAGGCAAAAAATAGATTATTAATTTAACACAAAAAATCAAAACATATTAGACTATTGATATTCACTAAAAGAGAAACATGAGGGCATCTACTGTAGATGTGTAAAAAAATATCCTATCACTTTTAATGGACAGAACTGATCACAAGGGACCCACAGTAGACCCCAGGGAAGAACCTCTAGTAACTTGGTGACAATTGGATACACAGTAGTATGACAAACACAGCAATGGAAGAGCTGTGGCATTGATAACCAGTGATATATGAAGTTATGATATATCAGATAAAATAAAAAAACAGGAAACTTACATCAAATCCAAGAAAAAGCTGTTAAAGCATGAAATGTGTCAGGTGGTTTATGCTGAACTGGAGAGGGCTCCAACATGCCAGCACAGCATTCTTGTGTTCAGCCAGAAAAGTTTGTGTCTAATGGATTTTACTACACACTGTGAATGCACAAAGGACACAAAATAAAGTTGCTACACAAAGCAATCTACTCCTGCTTTATCATTTGGACCTTTAACGAATATAAAGCCAATGTGTCTCCTGCAGGTGCCATCCCATTGCTTTTGATCTAGTAGATTGACCTTTTTGGCTGTGGCAGTGTTTTTTTAACAATTATTTCTTCTCTGTCTACAATGTAAGGAATAATACAATATTCTGTATTATGAACTGCAGGGGGAAGTCAAATTTCATGGATACTGAAATAATGGAGGGTGAGATTATAGATAAAATTAAAAATCTCGATAGTAATAATTCAACGGGGCAGGACAAACATCCACCACAATTTCTAAAAATGTTACTGTATGAAATTGCCAAACCATTATTACTTATTCTAAACATAGAGGACAGTGTATGGGCAACAGTGAACAACAACAGTGTTGTTCACTTCGAGAGGTTGTCGTGACAACCATTGAAACTTTGAGAGCCAAGCTCGAGGTTTGAGTGTTCATGACACCCTCGATATGAACGGCACTAAGAAAGAAATTTTCTGCTGCCCATACACTGTCTTTTATAATGTATGGGCAAAAGCAATGAAAAAACAACTTGTGGATTCTTTCCTGGTCATGCTGTGATGTAGGGGAACCCCACGCTGAGCCCGTGCTGGCGACAACACTCCTGTTACTCTGGTCTGCATTTTAAATTAATATTAGTTGGGCTCTGCGATGTGTGCCGGCTAAGATTTCAACAAAACGGCACAAAACACAAAACATAGTCCCCAAGAGGGACGCCAGTAATACTAATACACAGCATACATAGTATAATTCCAAGGCAATCCCCAACCCCCCAACCACCATGTACCCGTCCCTCCCCTCCATACCTTCCCCCTAATTCTAATCCTCCCTAACCCCCCCCCCCAGCCAAGTGTTACTCGTCCACTGCTCCAACAAATATGCACTCATTAATCTATACTCAGACCTATTTGGTCCTCAAAGCTGATAACAGGGCATCTAGCACTCCCTATCTACTCTGGAAGGTTGCATATCTATTGCGCATCAGGCAAATGTGTTTCTCCAACTGGATGGCTAGCAACATTTCTTTATGCCATTCCAGAACAGAAAGGGGAACACTGTATCTCAACTGCTACAATATAATCAACTTTGCAATCATCGCTGCCAGAACCATATGGCTCTTCCTGACCTAGGGCATACCCAGAGGGAAGTGGTTCAGCAGGCAAACTTCTGGGGTAAATAATGGATCTAACCCCAGAAAAGGATCTAGAGATTGTCTAATTGCCTGCCAGAAAGCTTGCACTTTCGGGCATGTCTATATCATGTGAAACAACGTACCCAGCTCCCCACTACATCTGGTACATACAGGGGAAGAAAGCCGCCTCAAAGAGTAAAGCTTCACAGGAGTGAAATATAAGTTGTGCATAATATTAAACTGGGTTAGACGCAGTCTATCTTGCTTAATGTAAATGTAGGAATTGCGCCACAGTCTCCTCCAGAAGTCAATTTCTGTGTTTAGTGACAATTCCTGAGTCCAGTAATAGCAAACCCCTTGAGGTAAGTTATGCTGCAATGCCTGTAACTTCTTGTAAACCAGAGAAATGGCATGAGGTTGTCTAGCCAATCTGAGAATAGAGGGCAAGTCGATATCCACAGCGTCTGATCTTGGGGTTTTACCTATATGGGAGACAACAGCCTCCTTGAGCTGCACATACTGAAATATACCACTCGTCTGTACATTGAATCTACTTTGGAAAACAGTAAAGGAGATTATTCCTCCACTATCGTACATATCCGCAGCTTTCTTCTCCCTCAGATTAGGCCGGTAGGATAGTGGGATAGGCCGCTTCCCTATTTTAAAATGCGGGTTGCCCAAAATAGGTTGATCTAGGGAAACATGCCAATTAGCGGCTATCTCCACTTGCAATTGGTGCAACACTTTGATGGACCAGCCCAGCGGGGTAGATCTAAGGGATTTGGGAATAACCCTAGGAGTCACATATAGGAGAGCCTGAAGAGTACACCTATGCTGAGATGCAAGATGCTGTTCTATTTCCAACCACTCTGGTGAGTAGGCAAACGGGTCTAAGGCCAGTGGTTACTGCATCCACTGGGCGAGTTTACTCAAGTGATGGGCACAATAGTACAGGAAAAAGGAAGGAACCGCCAGGGCACCTAGTTCCCTTGGGGCAGTTAGCTTGAAATAAGACCTCCTAACCTTCTTACCCTGCCATAGGAATGCATTCAGCATTGCTTGCAATTTGGCGAACCATCTCTTGGGGAGAAAACAACCCATCATGACCATTGGATACAGGATATGGGGGAGCACATTCATTTTCACTGTGGAGACTCTACCCCACAGCGATAAGGAAAAATCACCCCATCTCTCCGAGTCAGCTTTGACCTTGGTCAATAGGTCCGAAAGGTTAGCTTTCAACATGGAGGTTCGATCCTTTGCCACATGAATTCCCAAGTACAAAAGGGTTTAGATTCCCACGACAGAGCAAAGTTGGTCACATCCTCTCGAGAGACATGGTTGTTCAAGGGAAATACCTTGGTTTTGGTGAGGCTAAGCTTGTAGTATGAAACCTTGGAGAAAGCCCCAACCTGGTCTAACAGCGCAGACAAACTGTCTCTTGGGTCTTCCAAATGGAGTAATAGATCATCTGCATATGCAGGAAGTGTGTATCTGCGGCCTCCAATTGAAATCCCTCGGATGTTTGGAGAGGCTATCAAGTGCCGGATAAGGGGTTCTAAGTATAGATTAAATAAAAGAGGGGAAAGGGGGCAACCCTGCCAGGTACCTCTGTGAAGCAGGAAAACCTCAGAGTGAACTCTGTTACATCAAATTTGGGCGGAAGGAGAGGAGTATAGCAACTTAATCCAATGAATGAAGTCCTCTGGGAACCCAAACCATGACATGGTGGTGAAAGGGAAGTCCCATGACACCCTATCAAAAGCCTTCTCGACATCCAGTGACACCAAGATCATTGGCAATTCTGAGTCATTGGCGATCGAGAGGAGGTGTATTAGCTTCCGCATATGGTCCCCAGAGGACCGACCTGCCATAAAACCAACTTGTTCTTTACTTACTAAAAGAGGCATAATAGGCCCCAACCTCTTGGCTAAGATCTTGGCCAAGAGCTTAACATAAGTATTAATCAGTGAGATAGGTCAATAACTCTCTGGATATTGCAGATCTTTACCCTTTGTAGGAATAAGTGTGATTATTGCTCTTAAGAAACTGGGGTCAGATAGCCCTTTATCGAACCAGTGGTTATAAACCTCCCCCCAATATAGTGGCTAACTCTGGTATACAGGCCTCATACAGACCATTAGGAAGTCCATCCAGCCCCAGGGATTTATCCATTGAGAGGAGTGCCACAGTACTTGTCACCTCTTCAGCCGCGATGGGGCTGGCCAGAGAGGAGGTGTGAATGGGCGACAGCTTGGGCAGGTCAACTGAGCTGAGATAGCTCAGGATATCTGCCATGGAGGGATGAGCATCTGCTTTCTCAGCGTACAACCTCTGATAATATTGCTTTAGTACCTCTGCTATAGCACGAGGATCAGTCACGATGGATGCATCCTTATCCGGCTTGATACCCCGGAATAAACCGAGATGCATCCTCTTGCCTGAGCCGTGAAGTCAGCAACTTGCCAGCCCTTTACCCAGACTCCAGATATTGAAATTTGGTACATTTAAGTGCAAGTTCAGCTTTTTGAGAAATAAGACTGAAATACTGAGCTCGCAGTCTATGCAACTTGGTTTAGTCTTCATCTGGGGATGAGCGAGAAATAGTGGATTCCAATTGGCTAATTGAGGAAAGCAGGGAGTTCATTTGCAACTTGAGCTGCCGGAACTTTGTTGAGGATAACCGGATACACTCCCCCCACAGGGAACACTTTAAAGCCGCCCAGACTATGTCAACCCTACTAACTGACCCCCTGTTGTTTCTTATGAAGTCAGTAATAACATTTTGTATATGTTGCAGGGAGTTAGGTTTGTGCAGTAATTGGGTGATTAACCACCAGAGGGTGTCCCTTTTCACCCCAGGTCCTACTAGGAAAAAAAGGGAGATGGGCGAGTGATCCGATATAACCCTGGCGTGAATATCTACATCAATTACTCCAGGGAGGGCAAAGGAGCTGATAAGGAAAAAGTCGATTCTCGAGTATGTTTTGTGTGGTGGTGAGAAAAAGGTATACTGGCACTTCTCTGGGTGCAGGATGCACCAAACATCAATAAGATCTACCTCCCTCATGAGCTTATGAAGGGCCCTCTGCGCAGGGGGAAAAAACCCTTCTTCGGGAATCAGACCTATCAATGTGTGTGTAGGGGGTGATATTCCAATCCCCACCCAAAATAGTAAGTTTAGGGGGGTTGGAAACAACCAACCTTAATAAGTGAGTGAAAAAATGGGGGGGATTCAGCATTTGGGCCATAGACTGCACCCAGCATCAATTGGTGCGATTCCAGTAGACCAGTCACTATAACACATCTCCCATCAGGATCCCAGATTTCTTTTCCTAGGGTGAAGGGGATCTTTTTGCTTATCAGGATAACCACTCCCCCATTACTGGTGGAAATGTCTGCCCCATAAACATAACCAACCCACTGTTTACGAAACAGTACAATATCCTCGCGCCGGAGATGAGTTTCTTGAAGGAAAGCAATTCCGGTGTTTAGGTGTTGAAAGTGTCTGAAAATAATGTGCCTTTTGTGACGATCATGGGCGCCCTTAATATTCCAACTTATAAACTTATATGGGCCACTAATAAATAGCTCCAGCTGTGCCCTTAACCCTGCCACAGCTCCGAGATAGAGCGGGACGAGAACACTTGGCCCCCACAATATCCCATCCAACCTTTTTATACACCTAAACTCAGAATAGTACATAAATTGACACATAAAACAAAATTCAACTAACTCTAACTACTTACACAACTCTATCCCCAGTTCTAACACTGCACTTCACTCCTACCTCTGGTGCGTGATGTTAACGTAACCTGCTTCCCATATCACCCCACCCGCTACTTCCCACCCCGCTATTACTAACCCTGAACTGAAAGCAGGAGGAGGAACCCCCCCAGCACACTTGATACTGATCCACCCTCTTGTCTTTGTGCCATTATTTATATACTAGAGCAGTCCCACCAAATCAAAGGTCCTCCCCCCATTGGAAGAAAAAAAGATGAAAAAAATCCTTAGGTCTCTAGGAATACAGGGCAGGCAGGCAATCCCCTTATTATACAGGCGCTGCCCCGCTAGATGATTATAGCAGTGACAATGAACGACAGGCAGCCCTCTGGGTTGAAACTGATCCTTATCTATAAACCTGTCAAACACACTAGTGAGGCTGTTGACAACAACAATAAGAAAGCGGGAACATAGTCTGCCTGCCCCACACACCAGTTGTCCCTGAAAGAGTGTAGCCACGTCCATCATATCTTATCTATGCTAACCCAAGCGATTAGATACAAGTCCAGTGATCAGGAGTCCTGATAAGGGCATGGGAAAACCTCATATGTTTTTGCTGATTCAGAGAGGGGTTTAGCCTGCTATAACTTGCTGAAGTGACCGATCCCCCGGTGAGACTCTCACTGCAGAGGGGCTGCTCAATACAGATAAGATGGGACTGTAAGAACTCTTCCAGTTGCCAAAGGAGGGCTCCTTCTGCCAGCTTCAAGTAGTAGTACCAGAGAGTAAGGATAAACTATATGTCCAACCAGAAAAACATCCATGCGTGTAAGCACTTAACAAGGAAGATACAATGCCAGTCTGCCCTCATTTGAAGAGATCAGGGAACAAAACCTTAAGCTCCTTCTTTGCCTGATCCTAAGACTCAAACGAAAGCCATTTCTCTCCGGATTTGACTTGGAGCGTTGCTGGATATCGCATACGAAATGGCAACCCCACTGCGATCAACTTGGACACTGTCGGATGTAACTCTTGCCATTTTAGTCGAACAGACTGTGGGAGATCTTGAGTAATATGAATTTTACGCCCTTCCCAAAGGATTTCCTGCAAAGCCTTGATTTTATTCAGAATAAATTGCTTGTCCTGGAAATTGAGCAATCTGAAGATAAACGGCCGGGGGGGGGACATCAGGGGGTGGAGGAGGGCGCAGAACTCAGTGGGCACGCTCTATGATGTAAACCATGTTATTTGGCAAAGGCCCGGCTATCTTCTCATAAAACTTCTGGGCAAAAATGACTGGGTTGCTCCCTTCCTCCTTTTCGGGTAAGCCAATCACCAGAAGGTTGTTCCTGCTGCTCCTTCCCTCTAAATCTTCGAGCTTCTCCTCCAACCTCTTCACCCTGCGGTCCAGCTGAATAGTATCCTGCTCCATTTTCTCCTGTTTGTTCTCCAAAGAGATAATGTTAGCTTCTAAGTCCCCCACACGCACTGTTAGCGATTGAACCGATGTTTTGATTTGCTGCAGATCATCCAAAATATCCAGGATTTTTTCTTGCAGGGGCTGCATAATTTCAAGAAATCTCTCCTCGGAAAGGGCTGTGGTCAATGTAGTTGACTTGACTCCCCCCACAGCTTGCTGCTTCGGCCGCTTTGTGGCCTTGTCCTTCTCGGGTGTCAGCGGGGGAGAGTGCCGCGGAGGAGCTTTCTTCATGAAAACCTCCATTTCTGGCTCACCAGATCCGAAGCCCAGCAAACGCAGAGCACTCTTACTTTTAATCGGGACCACTTCTCGGACGTGAACTATTCTCGATGTGGATTAAAGCACAGGAATTGTTTGCTGGAGAGCGGAGCCACGGGCGAGAGCTGCTTCATCTCAGGCTGCCATCACATGACCTCCTAGGCACTTACTTTTAAGTTAGGAGGTCCTCCAGTGCTTACCCTGAAGTGCTGTGGCCATGTTAATGACAAATAGAAAGCCCGACTTGCACATGCTCACATGTGGGCAGTGCTGTTGTACCATCGATATGATGTACCTACGATGGTACAACAACATTATGACGTCATATCAATGGTACAACAAGACTAGGGAACATTAGGTTTTTAATGAATACAGCGTTCTAACATACACTATAAATCACTAATAATGGGGGATGTACCCAGTAACTGGAAACATGCCAACATTACTCCTATTCACAAAAAGAGAAAAATAAAAGAACATGTTGAAAACTATCTATCAACCAATCAGTCTGACCTTGATCAATGGTAAATAAATGAAATCAGTAGGCAATGACAGGATAGAAAACTACTTGACTAATAATGGAATACTAGATATAACACAACACAGTTTCAGAAAGGCTAGGTCATGTGTCACAAAGCTAATGAGCTTCTATGAGAATATAAGAAAATGCCTGAATGATGGAAAGCCAGCTGATGTCATCCTCCTGGATGTCAGCAAGGCATTTGATAGAGTACCACATAAGGGCGTTGCTGGTAAATTGGAATCTCTGGATATAGACATTAGACTTGTGAAATGGGTGAAGGCATGGCTAGTGGACTGTACTTAACAGAAGTTATACTGTAAGTGGTTTCTTCTCAAAAAAATGCAAAGACATTAGCAGAGTCCCCCATGGATCTGCGCTAGGCCCTATACTATTTTCAGTGTATGTTGTGGATATGGACAAGGGTAGAAATAGCTGGTGTAACAGATACACTGATGATACATGTGATGACCAGACAACTTTTGTTGGTGGCTTTAAATATGTGAGGTAACTTCTGCAGCAGTGTGTGTATGTGGGGGGGGGGGGGACAGGAGGCAGAGCTCAAAGGTGACAATACTAACCTATTTGGGAAATTCTCAGTAGCACAGCAGGGTTTCTTAAGTAAGTGTGAACATCATTTGTATTGGCTTCCTGAAAGGGGGATAGGTTCGTCAGTATACAAAGGAATATGAGACATTCTGTCTCAGTGGCACCCAAACCATACATTCAGATGCTAAATAATCTGTATGGGGAAGTTGGATCCCAGAGACACCAAGGATATCACAAGGTAGGCATCACCCAAAATTCCAGGCATGAAGCAGTTTCAGCCAATCAGATGAACGTGGGTATAATGAAGAGACATCAGCCTCACTTGATGAAGGCACCAGGGAGAGACAGGAGATGGCATAAATGCTTCAACCCAGAGTGTTTCTTCCTTTTTTCATTGGAGTTTCTGTGTGTCCAAGAAGGGAGCCAGACAGTGCGCCTGCAGAGAGAGGGTAAGGTAACAAGGCTAGCTGACAGTGAGGTAAGAAGACTGTAACTTATAAGAAAGATATAAGTAAAAGGCTGCAGTAGCTAGTATATTGTTTACACAGGCCAGGCCTCCTATTAAGGTTAATGGAAACATAGATTTTATACAATAGAAACTCAGTATGGCTGTAACCAGGTAACTAGGATAAGCTCTGTAAAATGGTAGTGACATTAAATATCCTGTAGTGTGGTGTCAGCAACTGAAACCTATTGTGAATACACTGCTATGTGCTAAGTGAAATAAATGGAAAACTGAAAACTTCAATAAAACATTATATGTTAAAAAAGAAAGATAGAAATATAACCTCTGACTCTTGCTCAATTCCTGGAGGTCTGGAAGCAGGCCCTAGTTACACCTGTGCACAAGGAAGGTAACAAATCCTAGGTAGCCAACTATAGGCCCATCTCAATACTCTCTCCACTGTCCAAAGCACTGGAAAAGATTGTGGCTGGTCCGCTTACATTTGCTTAACATATTGACTCTCTGGTCAAGACAGTCAACATTAAGATTGGTGTCCTTTACAGGCATAGGCAATACCTTTCTCCCAAGGCCTCCGCCTTGCAGTACACAGCTCCATATTATCACATATCGACTATGGAATAGTGGTATATGTGGCGGCAATGGATACTGCATTGAAATGGGTCCAAGTGGCACTAAACAAGGCCTGTAGGCTAGCTCTAGATGTAGAGCATGATACGCACACCTGTACACTGTACGAGTTTACAAATTGCCTATCCCTAAAGAACAGGGTCATACATCAGACGTGCACCCTAGGGAAGAAAGCGCTCATGGGGAAAACACCACCATGCATTGGCAATCTGTTAGTGGCAGCAAACACACCATAGGCCACCAGGGGAAGGACAAGAGGGGCCCTGTCCATCCCCTTCTGTCGTACCTCACTTGGGCAACGGGTATTTGCCTATCGTGCCCCCATGTGAATGAATGAATTACCCAAGCACCTCCTTGCTACTACCTGTCTAGCCAAATTCAAAACTGACCTCAAACAACACCTAAGTACAGTTTCTAGATGCTCTTGCAACTAACCTCAGGTATCTCAATTCTCTGCCAAAGTTATGAGCCTGCATTTGCAAATTTCAACATAGGCTCATAACTTTGTTTTTCAATATTTTTACGCCAAATTTTCAACATAGCCTTCTTATAACCCCACCTTATGGACAAGGGCAGAGAACATTTTCAGCTCCTACCCAAAAGGTGATTTCACCCAGTGATCTTTCGGGACATATTTGCCTAATGTCACTGTAATTGTTCATGAGGTAGGGTCCCAAAAAGGCACATTGAAAATTTGGGGCAGAAATATTCAAAAATGGCCAATTTATGCCACTAGATTCAAATCCCCATTGAAATACATTGAACTGCATACCTGATTTCCTCAGTTTGCAATCCGGCGTCGAAGAGTGATGACATATCTGCAGTTGAGAAAAGATTATGGCATTGGACCCCCGGTGGGTGAGTAAGGGCTGGGTGGCAGGGTCGGTTGGAGGGGGAATAATGGTGCAACAGATATCAATGGATGGTTTTCTTGTTTTCAGGATTTAAAAAAAATGACAAGGGACATTTTTCTGTATTTCAGTTGAACACACTGGGTATTGGTCACCCCCAGTGTCAGTGTTGTGTGTTTGTATTGGGGGGGAGTGGTGGGTTCTGAGAAGGAGGGTCAGATGGGGGGAGAGTTATATGGGTGCCAGCAACAGACATTGACGGATGGTTTTCTTTGTTGCAGGTTATAAAAAAACACTATGAGGTGGACACTGGGGACTGGGCACCCTAGTGTCAGTGTTATTTTGGGGGATGTAGGTGGTGGGTGCTGAGAGGAGGAGGGTCATGGGGAACAGCCACAGGGCACCAGTGAGAAACATGGATGGATGCTTTTCTTTGATGCAGGCTATGAAAAAACTATGAGGTTGACACTGGGGGATTGGGCACCCCCAGTGTCAGTGTTATGTTTGTGTGAGGGGATGTGGGTGGTGGGTGCTGAGAGGGAGGGTCTGGTGGGGGGAGAGTTACAGGGGTGCCAGCAACAGACATTAATGGCTGGTTTTCTTTGTTACAGGCTATGAAGGAAAAAAAACTAGGAGGTGGTGACACTGGGGGATTAAGCACCCCCAATGTCAGTGTTATGTTTGTGGGGTGGTCGGGTGGGGGATGCCACTAGACACCAGGAAAAACAAATAATGTGGATAGGGAAATGTGAGGAATTTCCGTGACTGCTGGCATGTGGATGCTAATGAACATGCCGGAGTTATGGTTCCAAAGACAGGCTCCTGATGTTGAAAGCTGCTCCGTTGTTTGCTGATGTGGCTTCAAACAAATTGAAGTACCAAAACCCTCTTTGCTTGGCATGGCTTCAGTCCTTTGAAGCACACAATGTTTTCATGCAGCAAGCAGAGAATGGCATCACAACCACACTGTGTGGTCATTGGTCTAGACTGCCGAGCCACTGGTATTGTGAATTGCAATGGGCTCAGCAGTGACACCTCCCCCCAAAATCCCTTTTCACTCATCCCAAAATGTTTGGTGCATAGCCACAACAAATGTAAAATTAGGAGAGTTTTTATTTGGGGGATGAAAACTCAAGACCAAGCTTCTAGAAGGAACGATTAAGATAAGGCAGGTATGCAAAATAGCAATTACAGATCCATAACTCACTAAATTCCATTCCCCACAGTCCCAAAATACTATCCCTACTTGTGCACCAGTTTTCAAAGTTCCTCAGGTGTACATATACAATATGGTGAGCCATTGCAGGCCTGTCTTCATGGAGGTGCTGCACTGGTTGGTGGAATTGAGAGGATGAGGTGGTACAAGTAAGAGGCTGCGAAACAGTCCCTCTGAGAACAGCAGGAATCCCTGTCTATGGGCACTTCTCTGGTTTGTAAAGTTCAAGCCCAAATTATCAAACTCTCCCTATGTAGTTATTGGTGATGTGGAGCAATGCTCAGGCCTTTATTAGTTATCACACAAATGCTGCACAGTACACTGCTGCAGAAATGTCCTACACAGTGATGTTGCAAACTGGCTGTTCTAAAAGTTCAGCAAACCTAATGCTTCCCCTGGTCACAGAAGGTGTGGACCATGACAAATCCTATTGAGCTTCTGGTCAGTCCTCTTCACCCCATGGGGGCCTTTTCCTCATCTCCTCCCAAAGTCATGCAATGACAAAGGGCCATGTGTAACTGGGCACTGTAGAATGACTAATTCCTGCAGTAGCATCACAAAAACACATGATGGCTTCTACTACAGACTCGATGAAGGGCAACCCTTGCTTCAGTGACTGATGCCTCCATTGGGTGCTTCAGGTGTTAGGCTTAGAATCTATATCAATGGCTTCCCAAACATGGAAAACCTGGTTGTGAACAGAATCCAAAGGTTGAGCTGTCTCACATGCGATCAAGCAGATCTGATCAGTCACAGGCACTTCTGCAGCTATCCCTCCATCAATCTAGAGTCTCACTGGACAGCTCTATTACTGGGGACACTCTCATTAATCTTTTTTTTCTCTGCATATATCTTATGCAGGATGTAGGCAGTGTGCATGCCTTGTCTATGCATTCCCCAGCTTCTCATTGGCTCACAGGCAGTCTGCTTTGCAAGCTGCCTCTGACACCTTCCTATAAGTCAGTTTGGCCAAACAACAACAGTGAAACAGAAACAGAGAATCTGTCAGCAGAAAAGGACTTTCTGACCCACCTAGTCTGCCTTAAAGTCCCTACCTACTGTTCTACCATAGACCCTAATTGATCTCCGGCCTTAACCTCCCCCCAACCTTGTTACTAACATCCCTCTGTGTCTATCCCTTGCATGTTTGAAACCTGTCACTGTTTTGGTACTCACCACCTTTGCTGGAAGGCAGTTCCAGCATCCACCACCCTTTCAATGGAAAAATATTTCCTCACATCCCCTCTAAGTCTTGCCCCTTCCAGCTTCATATCATTCCCCCTTGTTCTTGAGCATCTCTTTCTGTGCAATATGCCACCCTCCTGTACCTTATTGATACCCTTGAGGTATCTGAATGTCTCTATCATGTCTCCCCTTTCTCTCCTCTCCTCCAGTGAGTACATATTTAACCCCCTGAGTTTTTCATCGTAGAGCTTCTGATGCAGGCCATGCACCATTTTAGTTGCCCTTCTCTGTACCACCTCCACCCAATCTATGTCCTTCCTGAGATGGGGTCTGCAGAACTGGACACAGTACTCCAGGTGTGGCCTCACCATTGATCTATACAGGGATAACACTACTGTACCTCCCTTTTTATGCTGCTGATACACTTCCCTATGCACATCAGCATCCTACTAGCCTTTCCCACTGCCTTATCACAGTGCTTTGCTAACTTCAGGTCCTCAAATATAATGACCCCCCCAGATCCCTTTCCTGTTGTGTGGTTGATAACACCCTTCCCCTAACCGATACCTTGCCCTTGGGGTTCTGTGTCCTATGGCCATATTTTACATTTTTTGGTGTTGAATCCCAGTTGCCAAATCCGTGACCAGTCTTCCAGCTTTTTTAGATCGTCCTTCATTTTTTAACCCCCTGGTGTGTCTGCTGTGTTGCAGATTTTTGTGTTATACACGAACAAGCATACCTTTCTTTCCAGCCCCTCTGTGATGTTGCTAATAAAGACATTGAAGAGGACCGGTCCCCAGTACTGACCCTTGAGGCACCCCGCTGGTTACCATACCATCCTCTGATTGAACTCCTTATACCACCACTCTCTGAGTTCTGTTATTTAGATAACTTTGTACCCATTTTACTATTTTTGGACCCACCCCCAGGCTGCCTCGATTGTTTACCAGTCTTCTGCGTGGAACGGTGTTGAAGGCCTTACTGAAATCCAGGTAGGCCACATCTACCGCTCCCCCCTATCCACCTCCCTGGTAACCCAGTCAAAAAACTCTATCAGGTTTGCTTGGCATGATCTTCCACCGTGGACCCGTGCTGCCTCAGATCCTACAATCCACTGTTTTTTAGGTATTCCCCAATCTTTTCTTTAAGTAGAGTTTCCATAAGCTTGCACACAACAAAGATGTCAACTTCCTTGACATTCAAACAGTTTTGTACTTTCACACAAACATGTCTCTGATAGTGGCCTCTAACCACCGGGTATACCTACCATGCACCAAGTATCAACAGTGCAGCAATCCTTTTCTCTCCCAACCCTCTGTTTTTCAGTGTTAGACAAGCATCTAAGAGCACCTCTAATCATGATATCCTCAAGAATCAGTTCCAGTAAACATTTCCATGGCCCAAGGCAAATGTCCAGTGGATCCAGATGTAGAATAGATTGTTTTAGTAGGCCAGACCCCTGAACAAATGAGTCATACATGATGCTTCAGAGAAAATGGCCACAGCCATGCAGTTATTAAGGTAAACCCAGTAATACACCAATTAGTCTGATGTGCACAGCCCAGGAGTCTCAACAAATTTTTGATTGGTCAGTGGCATATTCCTGTCCATCCATCCCCTACCTCAACAGGGACCCTCTGGATGGACCCCTCATTCCCAAATGGTGCAACCTTAGGAAGAACACTGGCCTCTGAGGCTTAAGGGATGACTCTTGGGCAATGTGTGGTGCAGCCCTCCCTATTGGATGGCACTTCACAAGCAGGCCAAACCCAAAGATGCTGTCCTCTCACCAGCCCTGGAGGGTACCTGGTCATTAGGGCCTCACTTCCTGCCAGCCTTGGGAGGAACCCGTCTCTGAAAGAAGCAACTTTCCCCTTCCCTCCTTGTACACCCCTTGTGAGACTACCATGTTGTCACACTTAAATGACTGTGATGTACCTAACTCCAATAACCCAAATTGTAACTCTCCATCAGAGGAGACTAAATCCCCAGAAAACCCATTAGGAATTGAGAAGGAATTTTATAAGTTTTTTTTCCCAGGTTGATTCCCCCTAGTGGGACATCAGGGTTTCCTAACCTACCTACTAACTCAATCAAGATGATTTTCTGAGAGTGGGAGGGTTGAAGAGCCAGCTGGAGAGAAGAAGCAAAGGGACCCAAATCGGGTTTGCAGCTGGTTATATACTCTGTTGCTCCACCCTTTCAGCCACAAGTCCTCTCACCCCCAAGGGGCCCTGCCTATCTGCCTAACTCCTTCCCTTGTGGGAAGCCTCCAGCCACCTGTCTCAGCTCAGGTGTTAGGGAGGAAGTGTCCACAGACAAAGGCCCACCTGCTACATGGTACCCTTTGCAGGCTTTCTATTGTCTTAGTAGGCCACATACCCCCTAACCCCTGAACAAAGGAGACGTACATGATGCTTTGGAGAAAATGGCCACAGCCATGGTGTTTGTTAAGGTAAACCCAACAAGATACCAACAGTGGGACATGCACAGCCTGGTAGTCATAGAGAGTATTTGGTTGGTCAACGCCATATACCGGTCCATCCCTTACCTCAACGTGTACCCTCTGTGCAGGATCCACATTCCCTAAGGGTACAGTCTCTGGAGGGACACTGGCCTTTAAGGCATAATCGATGGCTCTTGGACCATGTGATGTGCACCTCTCCCCCATCAGATGGTGCTTCACATGCAGGCCAAACCTGAAGAGTTTATCCCTTTACTGGCCATGTAGGGTGCATGGTCATCAGGGCCTCACCCTCTTCCAGATAGGGGGAGCCTGTTTCTGACAGAAGCAGATTCCCCCTGTTACCCTGTTCCCTCTGTATACTCCTTGAAAGACTACCATTCCTTCACAGGATGAGCAAATCTCGCCCCCCAAAGCACCTCATGCCAACAGTTCTTCAAGTCACCTCGTAGGTCTGCTAGGAACATTTCATAACCTACGTCTGACAAGTGTTCACCATCTCAGGTGTATAAATGGGGTATCACAGTGACAATCTCATTTTACCTTAACACAATCTCACCAACAGAGTCCATGAAACTCCACTTCACCATGTTGAACATACTGTAAGCATTCTTGGTTGCAGCATTGTTCCTTGTATGCCACCAATGATACCTCTGAATGATATGAAACAAGACTATTACCACCTCACCAACCTTCCCAGGGAATCCACAGATCATCTTTCATTTGGCACAATTATTCTGTTGACTTCACAACCCCAGATCATTGCCTCCCACTTGAACCAAAAACACAGTGGAATGGGGGCCTTGCTGCCAAGCTTTTATCATAACCCACAGAAGCAAGTCCCCCCATCTCATCCCCTGACATCCCATCCAGTGCACCTGCTGATACCAGGGATCCAGGAAAAGGTTCTTACCTGCAGGAGTCTGCCACACCAGCATGGTTGCCAAGTGAATGAAGGAGTACCTGCTTATCAATACATGCTTTGCTTTTCAGACAACGAATGATTGCTCTGCATATCCACACCTGCTTTGTCTGGAAAGCACCACCTGCTGGTAAACAAAGACAAGAGAGTTATAGTAAATGCAGCCACACATAACCTTCAAAAGCCTGTGACCTCACCTGTACAAGTGCCTGAATCGGGCTATCTGTCAAACTTTTGACCTTAGCATTGGTCGCTGCCCCAATACAAAAGGAGTGGGTATTGTAATCCATGGAATTCAATCTCAACCCCCTCATGGATGGCTGAGGATGTGTTGGACCTGGAATACTTTCATGAAGTTCCATTTCCATGGCAGAAGAATGCAATCCTACCATCTACCCTTGGAGCTACATAATCCTGTACTTGGTCCTGGCCATCCCACTGTGCCGCTGAAGATGGCCTCAAGATGCACCAGCAATATTGAGCCTGGTGATCTGTTTTCATCTTCCAGAGTTATGGGAAGACCTTCTCCTGGGTGACAGCCACATCCTTGACTGCCAGGGTCACTGAAACCCCCAGCACCTTATTATGCTGGGTTAATTCAGATACGCAAAATGCCCTGCAGAAGGCCACCAAGCTGGCTGTGTGGAACAACACGGCCTCCATCAGGGACCAGCACACCCCTGGTAATTCACCTTACACCTGCACCAACATACCCATGAAAATCAGGCCCTGCCAGTCAACTTGCTTTGGCACTCAGCAGGACCATCCTTCCAACATCTTGCGAAGTCAAAAGAATGTGTGTGTCCTCCAGCCCAGAGACCCCGGAACCAAGAAATGTCTACCAGGTGCTGACAAACTGTCCCCAGCATCAAACCCTCTTACTTTATCTGTAGTGGCATAGCTTATTTACCAGAACTGGCCCCACATTTTGCCAACCTTGTGCCAGCTGCACACTCAGAAAGTTCTCAACACCCCTCCTGTATGCCACCCACAAGCTGGGTGCTAAGGAGTTCCTAATCAGCTCCTAGTCAATATCCAGAAAGAACAAAGTGGTGCAGGGCCCATGTATTTTGTTATGGGCCAGCAGGAACCACATATTCTGTGCACCCTGAATCATCTCCAGGAGGTGTCCACATTCCTCAGTTCTGGGCCTGCCCAGAAACAGAAAGTTGTTCAAGTAACAGACTATCTCAACCTGACCCACCTTGCTCACTACTACTAATTGTCAAAAGGTGCTGAACAACTTGAACATGGTGCAAGTCACTGCACACCCCACCTTAGTTGTCAGGGAGGAAGTGTCCATGGTCAAAGACCTGCCTGCCGCATGACACCCTTTACAGACTCTAAAATATTATAGTATGTGATAATTCTCTTCACCATGCTCTGAAAACAAAAAAAAGTAAGTCACCCTTTTGGAAAGGGAGAAGGTGTGACAAGAAATGTGAATACATTCATTTATTCCTTTTCTGTAGTTTAAATATTCTTCTGTTACAGGTTCTGTTTGGGCTGGACAAGATGGCTGCCAGGTCACATTTATAGGCAGCTTATGACAGCTGGTCACCCAATGTGGAGATGCTGATGTTCTTGTGGGAAGGTTAGCAGTAAGTACTTTCAGGATAAGAAGGAAGGAGGCAATTACGCCATAATCCTAGTGGGGAATCCTAGTACGAAATGGTGGTGGACTACCGGGTGGACAGCAGATGGCAGGATGAAAGGCAGCACAGATTCATGAATGGGAAGTTCTGCCAGATGAACCCGATAGAGTTGTTCAATTGGGTGGTGCAAGTGGTTGACCGGGGGGGGCAGTGGACGTGGCCTATCTGGACTTCAGTAAGGCCTTCGACACCGTCCCTCACAGAAGGCTAGTAAATAAGCTAGAAAGCTTAGCGGTGAGACAGAAAAAACTGGATGGGTGGAAAACTGGTTGACGGGCAGAAGTTAGAGAGTGGTGGTAAATGGAGTGCATTCCATGGTGGGGGGGTTTTGAGTGGTGTACCACAGGGGTCAGTGCTGGGACCCCTCCTTTTTAATATATACATCAGTGATATAGCAGAAGGTCTGAAGGGAAGAGTTTGCATATTCATGGATGATGCAAAAATCTGCAATAGGGTGGACATTCCGGGGAGGGTGGAGGACATGAGGCAGGACCTGAAGATTCTGGAGGGGTTGTTGGAAACTTGGCAAACTGAAATTCGATGCCAAAAATTGTGCTGTGATGCATCTGGGGTACAAAAACCTGTGAGTTGCTTATACTCTAGGAGGGGAGGAAATCAAAAAAACAGAGCAGGAGAGGGATCTGGGGATTATAGTCTTGAGCAGCCTTAAGGTGGGTAGCCAGTGTAGCAAGGCGGTGGGGAAGGCAAATGGAATATTGGCATGTATTAGGAAGGGCATAACTAGCAGAAGAAGGGAGATGCTGATGTCTCTTTACAAGGCCATGTTGAGACCACACCTGGAGTACGGGGTCTAGTTCTGGAGGCCACATCTACGCAAGGACATTGATGGGATGCAAAGGGTTCAGATAAGAGCAACCAAGATGGTGCACGGTATGCAGGGGAAACCATATGAACAGAGGAGTAGGGAATTGGATCTGTACCCATTGGAGGCTAGAATGGAGAGGAGGAACATGATTGAAACTTTTAAATATGTGAAGGGGATCAATAAGGTGAAAGAGGGTAGCTTGTTCAGAAGGAAGGAGGGGGCTAAAACTAGAGGGCATAGCCTAAGATTGGAAGGAGGAAGATATAAAGGTAATTTGAGTGGGCGGTTCTTCATGGAGAGAGTGGTGGAGGCCTGGAATAAACTACCAGAAGAGGTGGTGGAGGCCGAAATGGTGGAGGGATTTAAGAGTGCATGGGACAGACATATGGTATTGAGATGTGAGGGGAGGGGAAGGGACCGTAAGAGTGGAGATGAGTAGGGAGGGGAAAAGGGCAGACTTGATGGGCCAATGAGGTCCTTTTCTGCGATCAGTTTTCTGTAATTCTGTGAGTCTTTTCTGGATATGTTTCCATGTCAGGCAATGGACCCAGGTGCATGTCATAAAACCTTACAGATAGCAAGGAAGTGACACACACACACACACACACACACACACACACACACACACACACACACACTGCATGGCCGGGGATACTGGGGGAATTGTTACTCAAGAAGAGGTCACTCCACCATAGCTCTGAACACATACATTGGGGAGCTGGGGCTACCAGCTCTCTCTCTCTCTCTCTCTCTCTCTCTCTCTCTCTCTCTCTCTCTCGGACATCTGAAGAAGGAGGCCCTGCTGGGAGCTACATAGAAACATAGAATTTGACAGCAGATAAGGGCTGCTTGGCCCACTTAGTCTGCCCATTTTCTCTACCTGTTTCATGTATTGCTGATCCTAAATGAACTGCAGTATGCAGTACCCTTTCTTTCCTATCGCTAGAGTTCCTTTATGTCTGTTCCATGCATTTTTGAATTCCCCTGTAGTTTTTGCTTCTACAATCTCTGCTGGGAGGCTGTTCCATGGATCCACCACCCTCTCCGTGAAAAAATTATTTCTGTCATTACTCCTATGTCTACCCCTCTCTATTTTCATATTATGGCCCCTTGTTCTTGAATATCTTTTTTTTTTTAAAGATGCTACACTCTTGTACCTTATTTACACCCTTGAGGTATTTGAAAGTCACTGTCATATCTTTCCTCTCTTTCCTCTCCTCCAGGGAGTACATATTGAGATCCTCCAGTCTCCTCTCATATGACTTTTGGTGCAGCCCCTGTACCATTTTGTTGCTCTTCTCTGAACTGCTTCTATTGTATGTCCTTCCGGAGATGTGGCCTCCAGAACTGGATACAGTACTCTAGATGAGGTCTCACCAATGTTCTATACAGTGGCATCACCACCTCCTGCCTTCTGCTGGAGGTACCTCTCCCTATGCACCCTAGTATTCCACTGGCTCTCCTCACAACCTTCTCACATTGTTTGGTAGCATTTAAATCATCAGATATGATCACTCTTAGGTCCCATTCTTGTTTGGTGGCCGTCGGTACCTCCCACCCCATCATGTACTCCTCCCCCACATTTCTGTGCCTCAAGTGCATAATCTTTCACTTCTCTGCACTGAATCTTAGCCACCACACCCTTGACCACTCCTCAAGCTTGCTTAGGTCTCTTCTTATTTTCTCTACCCCTCCTGGAGTGTCAACCCAGTTGCAGATCTTCATGACATCTGCAAAGAAACACATCTTCCCTTTCTGGCCCCTCTGCAATGTTGCTTATGAAGACATTAAAGAGGACTGGTGCAAGCACTGATCCCTGAGGGATCCCACTGGTCAACCCCCTCTCTTCATCTTGAACTCCGTTCACCATCGCCCTCTGTGTCCTATCTCTCAGACAATTTTTGACCCAGTTTACCACCCTGGGGACCCACTCTCAGACTGCCCAGCTTATTTACTAGCCTCCTATGTGGGAACGGTGTTGAAGGCCTTGCTGAAATCCAGGTAGGCCACATCCATCACCCCTCGCTGTTCCACCTCCCTAGTCACCCAGTCAAAGAAATCTATCAGATTTGTTTGACAAGATCTTCATGCTGTGAATCCATTCAGCCTCGGATCCTGTGCTCCGCTAGATTTGAGATATATCACAAGCCTTTCTTTTAGTAGTGATTCCATTAGTTTCCCCACCACCGAGGTCAGGCTGGCTGGCCTGGAATTGCCAGCCACCTCCCTGCTCCTACTTTTGTGGAGAGAGACTACATTTGCCCTACTCCAGTTCTTTGGTACAACACTTGTTTCCAGTGAACTGTTGAACAGGGCTGTGAGTGGTGTTGCCAGCACCTCCCTGAGTTCTCTTAATACTCTAGGATGTATCCCGTCCGGCCGCATTGCCTTTCCCACTTTCAGATTAGTGAGTTCCTTTAAGATTCTCTCCTCCTTAAATGGATTGGTGTCCGCCTCCCTCCCAGTGGTGCTTCTGTCACCGAACTTTGATCCCTCCCCTTCCCCTTCCTCTGTGAATACTGAACAAAAAAACTTGTTCAGGATTTCTGCTTTTTCTTGGTACCCTCTGCACACTTACCTCCTTCCCTTTTTAGTCTCACAATCCCACCCTTAGTCTTTTTTCTTTCACTAATGTACCTGAAAATGTTCTTATCCCCTTTTGTTATTGCCTGAACTATTTTTTCTTTGGCTTGCGCCTTTGCACTCCTGACTACTTTCCCCACCTACCTCTGCTTTTCCAGATACAGTTCCCTGTCTTCTTCCCTCTGTGTTTTCTTGTACAGTACTTCCTGAATGCTACCCTTTTCACCCTTACCCTCTCGGCCACTTCCTTTGAGAAACATAGTATTTTTTTCTTTCTCTTTGTTTTGCTTACTTGCCTAATGCAATGGCTTGTTGCCTCCACTATGGCTCCCTTAAGAATCTCCCATTGTTCCTCCACCCCCTCTTTTCTCCTTTCCTAAAAGTGATTTCCTAAACTATTCCCCCATCTTTGCAAAGTTGGCCCACCTGAAATCCAGGACCCTTGCTTTCATGTGGTTTGACTCTTCTGCTATTCTCACATTGAATCATACCGTAGTGTGATCGCTTGATCACAGATGGCTCCCCACTTTTACATCTGTAATTCTATCCCTGTTGGTGAGTACCAGTTCTTAAGTCACTCCCTCTAGGATGGGCTCCATCACTTGCTGTCTAAGGCACGCCCCCTGCAGGGCTTCCAGGATGTCTGTGTTCCTGGCTGAGGCTGCAGCCTGGTTGCTACAATCCACATCCAGCAGATTGATTGAAGTCTCCTACCAGCAGCACCTCCACTTTAGCTGTCATTCTGTGGATGGCTTCAACAAATACCATGTCCAGTCCTCCATGTGTGGGAGCCCTGTAGGTCACACCAGTATAAATGGCTGTTCCATCTCCCATCTTCAGGGTGATCCACAGTGCCTGCTCCTCTCCCTGCATTCCCTGTACCTCAGTTGCCTTAATTCATTCCTGGATGTAGATAGCCACTCCTCCTCCCTTTTTACCCACCCTGTCCCTCCTGAATGGAGTATAACCTGGTATTGTCATATCTCAGTTATGGTTCCCCATGAACCATGTCTTGGTAACACCGACAATGTCCAGGTCCACATCAGCCATCAGGGCCACTAAGTTCTGGATTTTGTTTCCCATACTGCATGTATTTGTGCACATGGCCTTCTGAGTTTTACTGCCTCCTCTCCTAATAACTCCCCTCCTATCACCATATCTTTCCTCCATAGCCCTTTTGTCTTTACTCCCATTCTGCCTTTTCTCTGCATTGTTACCTATTTTGGTTTTAGTTATCTTTGGAGATTTCTCAACCTTCGGGTCTCCTCTGTTGTCTGTATCATTTTGTTGGGGGGCTGTTTGCTTCACCCAGCTTATTTCTACAACCCTATTTGGCTAATTTAAATGCTTGCTGATGAAACATTCAAACCTCTCAATGAGGATCCTGGTTTCCCCCTGGATAGATGCTGGACATAGCCCCTTACAGGCCTGCATCCCTCCAGGTAGAACCCCACTCCTCAGTGAAGCCAAATTCCCTCCACTCTGCACCAGTTCTTCAGCCATGCTTTGAATCTCTTGGTGGAGACTACCTTGTTCTCCCCCTTGCCCTCGATGGGTAACACCTCTGAAAAGGTTACAGAATGTGCCACCTGTCTAAGACCCCTCCACAACTCCCAGAACTGCTCCTTCACTACACTTGGCTCACCATTTGGCAAGTCATTTGTTCCTAGGTGGACAATGACATCTAGCTCACCCTCTCATCCTGCTGCCCCAGCAATCCTTAGGATGCGCTATCCATCCCTCCAAGCCATGGTGTAGGGTAGACACTTGACCTCACTCACTCTGTCCCTTCCTGGCCCCAAGTCTACCACCCAGATGATGGAGTCCCCCACCAGGAGTTACTTCCTCCTCCTCTGGGGTCCTCTGACTTCCCTCCCGGGGTCTCTGCAGTGGAGAACCCCCACATACTCCTTGATTACCACTGCAGTTGCCTCTCTGGGACAGTTCTGCCCTGCCAGAGCAGCATAGGAGGTATGGGGTGGAACCATAGGAGGGATGTGTCTCTTCCCCACCACCCTCACCCTTCCTGAGCCCACCATTGTCCAGCTAGCTTGGTAAGGAAGCACAGCCTCGGGTGAATGTCTCTTAAGCTAGCTGCAGGTAAAGAGTCTCTAGGTGAGGCTAAAGTTCAGATTTTTCTAACCATCAACTGTTTGTTTAACTTACTTTCTTTTATGTTCTTAATAAACGTGTAATCCTTTTGTCTTACTGCATATACAGTATATCCTGTTTGTAAATACCTGTAGTATCTTCTAGTAAAGAATCTATTTTGATAGAACCAGTGACTGCCTCATTATTGACAAGGTAAATTTAATTTTTTCTGCTGAACCCTGTTTGTTGTCCATCTCTGAAGTGAACTCCACCAATAGATATTGTGTTGACCTTCCTGAGCCTGATCAGAGGGCAAAAGATGGTTTCCTGATTCATGATGCAAATCAGGTGGTGGCAGAGAATTAGAAGTCTTCAGTAACACCACAGTGAGGCAGTGTGGCCCACCTAGTTCCTACAAATATAAAAAAGGCTCCGGGAGCGATCAAGTTCCAAACACCTAATTTAAACCAACAAACACAATTGGAGACAAGACCCACTCACCGGATTGGGTTTTAGTGTTTTTGTTTATTGTTGTTAAACCACCATATTAAATTTGATCTGTGTTTCACAGTATTCTTACTACTTCTTCAGGATCTAAAGGAGTTAAATATTTTTTTAGAAAATTACGTTGCTTTAATTGTTGATTTTTTATCAGAAAACAGCACTTCTACTACTTGTCCTAAACATTTTTAAGATGCTTTTATAAAAACATTTATTTGTCACATATTAAAAAGTTCAATCTTGATATTTGTTATTTTATGCTAATACAATAACAAGAATTATGTGTAGTTATAATTTCATATTCATGTACCAATTCTGTTGTATTGCCCACCTTATTATTGTGGTTCCTTTCATATACAGCTTTAAGAGAGGCTGGTATAGGCATAGGAGGAAGGTACGGATCATGGGTAGGGAGAATGGGAGGAGTGGGGAGGGAGGGAGGGACAGTAGCTCAAGCTGTGGACCCTGCAATACGAGTAGACTTGATAGACCAGATGGCCTTCTTCTGCTGGCTTCTTCATATGTTCATATGTATATAATCAGATGGTTGAAATTTTTAGGAAATGTTCTGTCTTGCTTTAACTAGAATAATTTATAGCATACATCAGGTTTTAACATAACATTTTAATCATTCTTAATCTTAAGCATTTTAATTAGAAGTCCCCGACAAAACTGCCTTGTAAGCTGAGTTGGCCCAAGGGGCAGGTTTTGTTACAGGGGGGTTACAGCTTTTGTATTTAAGCAAGACAAAAGAGTCTGAGAATACCTACTTTTATACGTGGACCACAATGTCTGTTTTATTCAAGTATAAATTGTATTGGCTACATGAGATGAGGAGGGCTGGTTTATTTACAACAGTCACAACGAGATAAAAATGTATTTTTGTTTACACAATGGGACAAACACGGTTCATTTATTTATTGAAGCAAACATGGGAAAAGAATGGTTATTTCACTGATGAGGTCCACAACAGACAAGAGAGGCTATTTTACTGGCAAGGCCACAGTGGAAACAAAGGCCTGTTTTATTTAAACAGGCAAAAATGGGACACAAATTCATGTTCTATTTGCACAGCAAACAACGGAATGCAAAGGCCTGTTTTATTTCTTGTATGTATAGCAAAACTGAAAGCAGAGGGCTGTAATATTTATGCAGGTTGCAACCTGAAGCAAAGGGCCATAATATTTATGCAGGTCACAATTAGAAGTAATGAACAGTAATATGTATGCAGGTCACAGTTGGATGCAAAAGACAATAATATGTATGCAGATCACAGCTGGACACTGAGGGGCTTCTGACTTTTTACATCCACAGGTCTTCTCTTCCACAGATTGTGTTACATTTGGGGGGCTGTGAGGTAATATCCCGAACTTCAAAATCTGCCTGCAGCTCTGAACTTTTCAAAGGCTAGCTCAAAGTGTGGCTATTGTGAGTTGCTTAACAATGTTACAATTCTCAGTTTCCTACTACCTCCCTCCCCACCTACTTCATTTCTGGGTCCCTGCTGAAAACTGTTGGTGATCCCTAGTGCACCTCCATGACTGGGAGTACTTCACTGTGTCCTGAATGATGTTGCCATTACATACAGAGTACCACACAATTTATGCATTTTCATGAGGCTCAGCATCGGATACAATGTGATCTACATCCTGATGCTAGCAATTGCTATTGACATCCGTGGCATCAAATTCATTCTGTTCAGCGTTCATCATGAGTGATGCATCATTTGCATAAGACTTCATCACACTAATGATGTTTTTGGGACACTGCAGAACAAAACTGTCACACATTGCAGGTTTTAGAAAGTCAGATGTTTTGAATTTGTTATCTGGTGCATTACTTTTCATGAGCTTGATCACGGCTTTATTAGAAGTTGCTTGATTCTGATTTCTTTGTTTATTCTGTCTGATGAATAGAAGAAAGCACCCTGCTGGGGTTTGTTTCTATCAAGATGACATTCTAAAGCATCAACAGGTCAGTGAGTCATCTGTTATACTGATCCATTTTTTTTCTTGTTGTCGGTATTTTGGGTAAAAATTGAATCAAAGCATTTTTCACTGATATGCCAGTTGCACTGCCTTGAAAAACTCAAATTCTATAATAATAGGATCTGACAAACATTTTACCATGTTTTTTTCTTTCAAGCAAACTCAAACAAAGGTAACCTTTTTACAGTTTAGAAAATGTGAAGCAGTCCTCTGCAGACAATGTATCCCACACGATTTCAAAATAACTGGCCTGGCACAAAGTTGCAGCTGGCAGTGGCAAACGTTAGGGGTGCAAAGAGGCTCCACAGTCTGCCTCCCCCCAAAAATGGCTATGCAAACATTACTAACTTACCAGTCAGGAGAGGAGTCTCCCCTAGCAGGAAAGACACACTGCAAATAATAGTCACCAGATGTGTGTGGTCGCAAACTGCATTCTGACCTCAAACATCAACATTATGACTGCCATAAACTTCTGGACATGGCTTGGTACCAGTCACATGTGATGCCATGCCAGGAAGCTGCAGCATGAGGTGCTATTACCTCACTCATTGCCCTACCCTGCAACTTGATGGCCCTCATGTGCACCAAGTAGATTTTGAATGATCTGCTCCCTCCCTGGTCATCCCTGGTGGTCTAGTGACTCCCTGACTGCTCCCAGCACATTTTGTAATCCCTGATGTCCAGTGGAACCCTCTCTCTAGCCTTGTTCCCTTGCATGTTGCTTTTAACATGATAGTCTCTCTCCAATCCCAGTCTCTTGTCAAATCCTTAGTCAGCCACCACACCTGTGCCACCCCTTTAGAACTGCTTCTTACAGTTCCACAGGGGTTGGCAGTGCTGTGGCATTCATCCAGCTGTTCGGGGGCCTCAGAAGGCTAGCCTCATTTAGGTGCTGCACCTAACTTCCAAGAAGGTTCAAGGGAGTCAGAGCAGTATCATGCCCTGTACATACAGTATGTAAAATGTATTGTACCTACGAAGTCACAAGTTCCATAAATTCCAGAAATGTATTGATGTTTATTTATTTATAATATTCATTGCAAAAAACTACATTAATGCAGGTATTAGGGTTGAAGATAAAAAAAGCAGACAAAGTAGAGAAATGACAAAACATTAGGGATTTGGGTCTCCATAGTATAGGCGAATCAGTGGTGGGGCCTTCCTTGGGGGTATCAACCCTAATGTCCACCCCCCTCCCCTGAGCAAACAAGGTCAGATATGATCTTCTTTTTCACACAGGCCTATAGGCCCTGTGCGAAGTAACCTATGACACATTCTATTGCAACATGTGGCAAGCCACACTTCTCTACCTTTGAACAGTGTATCATTTTGAGGCACTGGCTTGCAGCTGTACCTTGAGCTTTGGACAGGAGGCTATGGGTTTGGGGGAAGGGTGGGCATTAGGGTTGACAACCCCAAGGAAGACCCCACCACTGATTTGCCAATATTCCAGTGACCCAAATCCCTAATATTTGTTCACTTTCCTACTTTGTGTGCTTTGCAGTCTTCATCCTTAATGCCTACTTTGTGCACTTTGTGTTCTTCAACCCTAATGCCTGCATTAATGTAGATTTTCGCAGTGAATTTCCCTTTTTTTCTGATGTGGAATTGTATCCTCATTTGCAAGGGTCCCTTTGGGACTTTCGCAAAATGAAATAAACACAATACTGGAGACAGTACTCACCCAGTACATGGACACAGCAGGCCTCAGCACACATGTCAATACCTTGGGGGTAAGGCTCCCTGACCCACCACAGGGTGTGGCGTCTGTACCAAAACACTACTCTGTCCCTACCCAGGTCAGGGCTGGTGCTGCATGCTGCAGCACCTTCCCCATAAGCCTTGTCCCATTAAACTGGCTCACTGAGTTCACACCTGAACTCGGCTCACTGGCACGGTGTGGCAATGAGGACGGTCCCCAGTGGTGCAACAGAAATCCCAGCAAACAACATTACTTCATAAATTCTTTGTTTTTTACTATTTTGAGGCAGACATCAGCTGGTCTCACTTAACCCAACTCAAAACAGAAGTACAGATTCTTCCTTAGTTTAATTCATTTATTCAAGAAGAACATATGAAAAATTAAAAAACACACCAAACGTACACCCACAGTACAACCTCCTAAATTTCAAGCCGCACTGGCTCTGTCTCAAGAAGTAACTGAGTCTTGTAGTACAATGTTTAAATAGCCCAGAAGGACATCACTTGCGAATGAATGAAACTAAGGAAGAACCTGTACTTCTGTTTCGAATTGGGTTAAGTGTTTGAGAGACCAGCTGATGTCCTGCCTATCAATTTTACGCTGTGGATCCACTTGTTTCACTCTGTACTGTCTCAGCCCTTAACTAAATTTTACTATTTTGACCCAAACTTTCAATATAGTCTTTGTATGACCCCACCTCATGAACCCTGTAGGTGAACATTTTGAAATCCTCACCGAAACAACATTCCACACCACAGGTGCGAAAACATGTTTTAGCCAGGATGTGAAAAATGACAGCTGTAATTTTCATGAGATGGTGTGAAAAAAAGGCTATATTGAAAATCTGGGGACAAAATATGTTATGCACATGCATAGAAAAATGTCAACATACGCTTGTAACTTGGTCATTTTTAGGAATTTTTTAATAATTTCGTACGGTTTTTTGACCCCACTTTGCTGAACACCCGTGGTAAAATTATGTTAGTTGGGCCCAAAAGGTTATTTTGTGCAGTGATTGCAAAAATCACCTTCTGGGCCTGACTAATGAAATTTCACCACCAGTGTTTATGAGGCAGGGTCCCAAAAAGACCATGTTGAAAATTTGGTGAACAAATTCCTAAAAATGGTGAAGTAAATACAAGAGGTTTAAAATGCCATTGAAATACATTATACAGCACTTATTCCTATTCCTCAGTTCATGTTTCTGCATTGAAGAGTGAAGACGTGTCTCTGATCCACAGATATTACTGTGTTAGACCTTGGCTGGTAAGTATAGGGTAAGGAGGGGGGGTGTGGGGTGGTGGGTGCTCAGTGGGAGGGTTGAGATGGGGAAGGGGCAGCAGCAATGATGAGGGACCATTTTCTTTCTTTCAGATGAAAAAAAAGACATCATGGGATGGTTTCTTCTTTCCAGGACCAGTTATACTATACATATACTTTCAGCCATCGGAGGGTGGGGGTGCCACTAGATACCAGGGAAATATAAACAACAATGGGGACAGTGATCAGACAGTGGGGGGTGCCACTAAACATCAGGGAAACAGGAAACAGCAACTGGGAGGTAATCAGATATTGGGGGGTGCCACTAGACAGCAGGGAAAGACTAATTATGGGGACAGCAAGTAGACAGTGGGAGGTGCCACTAGACACCAGGTAAACACAATTTAATTAACAGAGCACAAGAGAGAAACAGCTTTCTGCATTTTCCTTATGTGTGTTGTATCATATACTGTGGCACTCTGCTATATGAAATACCACAGTATGTGATATGGCACACATAACGAAATACAGTATGACAACAGGATATCACTTTTTTTTTTTATAAAAAGGGGATTGAGGCTGGGGGGGAGCTCGCTAGACCAACAGGGACATGTTTTTGGTTTTTTTTTAAAGAGGATTGGGGCATCTCTTTCAAAGAGGGAAACACCTTTCAGCTTTTTCCTTATGTGTGTCATATCATGTGCTGTGGTGTTCTGCCACATGAAACACCACAGTATATGATATGACACACATAACAAAATACATCAACAGGGCATCAGGCATTTGCAAAAAAACAGCTATCTGTAGAATGCTTTTTTTTATTTTCACCACTGTGAATGCCCAACAATGACTAATATTTTATAAATTAGTCAAAAACTGCTTGACCCTGATACACAGAAAACATAAAAGCACATAACTTGGGCCAAATTCTATCAGACCTGAAAGTTTCAGGTTTTAAATACTCATATATTTTCAGCTATTGGGGAGCAAAAAAAGTCTTAAAATTGTGATTTTTACATATTTTGTACTCTGCAACTTTGCCCCCACTGAACATATGTACATGAAAGTTCAGGATCAAGAGATCCAGGCACAAACACTGAGGTTGCCAAATTTCATGTAAATCTGTTGAACAGGGGCAAAGTTATTAAGGTGCAGAAATAGGGGTTTAACATTAAAGTGTTTACCCAACCTTAATATACAGGCATGACCACGCCTGTATAATTTGGCCTAGATGGCACAATAGTCTGACATCACCTTGTTTCCGTGTGTATCCTGAACCAAGGGAGTTGGGAAAATAATTAAGCCAAATAATACTACTGAGTATAATTTGAAAAAATGTGCATGATGAATTAATGACTGTATAAAATAAATGTTCAGAGATATACTAACTAAACACAGTTATCAAAAACAATTTCTAAGGTAAGAGCTCACACACCAGAGGGGGAATCATTGAAAAGACCACGGCTGGCTATGGGACTGCTTAATTTATTTTTTTTGTTTTTATTCTTTTTTCCTTCTGGTTGCCAGCTTCTGGACCTCTCTCACTCACCCAGCTGATCCCACCCAATCTGAAATCCTCTCTTCCTTGGGAACCCCTGAACCTCCAATCCACCCATGATTCACCTCTCAGGCAACCCCTGGCTTGTTCCCCCTGGGGCCACGTCCAGCTCTTCTGTGCTCCCATACATGCATCCAGTGACCTGAGGGCAGAGGTCAAGATCGACAGGCTTTGGGACCCAGGAGGGCAGGATCCAATGGTAAGCATGGTGCTGGGTCAATGTCACCTATCCAGGAGCAGGGGATGCTCCCTTGTTTTGTTTGGTTACCCCCTGCCCTTTGGTGAGCATGGACATGCAATGATGTCCAGTGGAGGTGCATGCACTCCAGTGCATGCCACTTTGATGTTACCATGTCCCACCACCCAGCGTATGGAAGACTTGCAGCTCAATACCTCCCACCCACCACTGAGAGGCGTACTGTTGCTGAAGAGGGAAGCTTACAAATTTTTGGAGTGGTGTCCAAAGAATTTTAAAAGACATATTTATTATCTCTTCACCAATTCTCTGGCCTCTTATTTATTGGGACTAAGCCATCTTCTGAGCTGGATGGCAAAGATGAGAAATATTTATTTAAGACCCTGATCACTGCTACAAAAAAATAATTATATGAATTATAGATGGTTAACACCATGAACTCTGCCTTTACAAAATTGGGGCACCACATTAGATCCATTAAACAAATGGAAAAAACTTAACGTTTACTATGTTAATAAAACTGAACAGTGCTAGAGCTACTGGACTCACTGGGACCTGGGTGTAAAAGAGTTCCCAGAGTTTATGGAGTCATAAACCTTGAACTCAAACCTACTAGTCTCTCAATTATGCAGTCTCTAACCCTCTTTCTGCTCTATTAAACATTAACTTAGTAAAACTCTTCCAGGTTTCTCTGCACTTTCAAACATACTTTCCAACATGGATAGTCAAGTGGAGTAGCGTGAGATCTGGTAACGTTCAAGACTTGAATGATGTCCACTGTTGGTTCTTTCAGTCACTCACCCATCCAAGTTTCTTTTCCTAATCAGAACACTTCAAGCTCTGCACACCTGTGTAGTACGGTGGCCCTGAAGTGCAAAACACACAACAAAAAGTACCTTGCATTCAAACAAGTACAGCAACAACCAAAAAAGTAAAATGCAAACAAAAAAGTAAAATAATAATCAAAAAATGGAATGCAAACAAAAAGCTACAGCACAGCTATAAAATGAATGCAAACAAAAATGAACAAAATACATAACAAACCCTAAAAATGCAAACTGCAAACAAGTACAGTACAACTATGTAATGCAAAGAAACAAAAAGCAGTATTAAACAGAACAGTATCAATGCAAACAAGAAAGCAAGTAAAATATGAATGCAGACCAAACGGAAAAATAAAGCAACTGCAAAAAAAAAAAAAAAAAAGCTGGAGGGTACAAAAAATGAAAGCAACTAACTAGGTGAAGCAACACATAAAACAGTAAAACAACCTGTTTAATATCTTTATAAGTGATATGGCAATTAGCAGTTTCAATGTTCTTTCCAAATTTGCTGAAGACACAAAGTTAGGTGGTAGAGTGGACACTGTTGGAAGTATTTCTTCCCTTTTGTCAGACCTAAAAGGAGTGGAACAATAGGCTATAGAGAATGAAATGAGGTTTAATGTGAACAAGTGCATGGTTATGCATTTTGGGAAGGATAATCCTAACATAAATTACTTTCTAAACAATAGCCTAATTAAGGTCTCCTCTTGTGAGCGGGAGCTAGGTATCATTGTAAACAACAAGCTAACTTCATTGGATCATTGTATCAAAACTATCCGCTTGACTAATGTGGTTTTAAAACAAACTACGCAGACCTTTATAACTAGGATGGAACATTATTATAAAGCAAGGTTGAATGAATAATTCTGATTGGCTGGCACAATTCCAAGAGGTCAACATGAACTCACGTTAACCTACCATGTACAGCCTTATCACAAAGTGTAGGTTAAATATGAATGGTGAAAAAGTCCCAGTAACTGAGTAAAAATACCGGAATTAAATGGCTGCCTGTATGCAGTCTGCAACTTGTTCAAAACGTCAGCCCCACAACCGTGTCATTAAAAGCCTAAAATTGATAATACATCCACCAGCTAGTGACCAGTGGAATAGTAAAAAAGCAAAAGTAAACTGTTAGAAGAATCCTAACAGCACGAGCATCAGGCGCCACATCTTTCCGTATTACTCAGTCCACATCTGACTGGCTGCCTGCTCAGCATGCTGTGCTAGGTGAACTATCTAAATAAACAAATATTGTCACACTCTGAATTAAAAGCACACAAAAACGAGCAGTGCACAAATAATCTGTAGAAAGCGATCCCGAAAAAAAAAGCGATGGTAGAAAGAGTATGTGTCCCATAACAAGTACTCAGTGTAGACATAAAAAAAGCAAGTACCTTAACAACAGCCATTTCTCCCCGTGGTATTGTAGACTGTCTCGCCATTCAACAGCAGCTCCTCCTTCATCCAGCAGCTCATTCATAGTCCAAAACCAGCCAGTAATCAAGCAGCTAGGGGAAAAAAAAAGTAAAACAATAAAACATTTATCCATTTCTCCCAGCACTGAGAAACAGAAGGCAGCGTTTATAAAAAAAAAAAAATCATTAGTGTAACAAAGCGGAAGTCAAGCACCAGAAATGTAAAGACAGCATGTAATGAATGAACATCCACAATAGCAGATAATGTGTATAAAGCACAACATATTAGGTAAAGTGGCACATAGATGTAAAAAATGTCAACCAGATTGTCCGCTCGCCCCACAACACAGTAAACACACACGCACCATAGAATCATGAGAAAATTCCTGAATTATAGAATACTAAAACGGCAGTTAGGTTAGTACCCCAGCAAATAAATACCTGGCTGTATGAACCTTTAAAAATGTTAATACTTCAAGAGTGTCAAAACCAGTCAAGTATGCCCCTTGAAACTAATTTCAGCCTGTTTGGAAATATCTCGGTGCCAGATTGGGTAAATGGTACTCCTGAGTTCACTAACGCCCACACAAGTACCACTCCAGTGTTCTCTGTTGTCCATGACCCAAGAATGTCACCGCTTTGCACACAAAATGTTCAGTCATCGGACATCATGAATGACAGCTTCGACAACGACGAGGTTACAGATGTCATCCTGACAGCATCTCAGCTCGACTACCAAGCGCTGCAACAGAATCCTTTGCAAGCAGTAACCAGTGTAGACAAAAATGACAGCAGTACTACAAATCACACACTAGATCCAGAGCCAGAAAAAACTGACACAGAGCCTAGCAATGCAACAGCAAACACAGATTCCACTGAAGAAATAACAGTTACTCTTTTCCTAACAGAGGTGACAGAAACAAAACATGAGAATGTCAGAGCACCTGTACAAAAGGTCTCCATATGTTAGCAAATGAATGTAGTTGAATACATATGTAAAACTGAGTTATCCAGAGTGCTCATATACCTAGTCATGCATCCAGTCAGTATGAATGTGTATATGTGTGTGTGTGTGTGTGTGTGTGTGTGTGTGCTGTGTGTGTGTGCTCATGCGTGTGTGTGTCTTGGTGCTGGGATGGAGGAGAGGTTCAACCAGCATGTATGGCTGAGTGGATGTCTTTGATCGTGACTTAGTAGAGCGCAATGGGACCCGCATGTAAACATAAAAAAATTTGCATAAATCCTTAATCCCCCCTCAGCTCATAAGTAGCATGGTAACAAAATGAACCCAAGAAAGCAGTAATTTCCTAAGAAATCAATAACACAGTAGGAAGTCTAGTATTACTAAACAGATGTTATCATCAAAGCGCAATAATATCACACAGGCTTTTCCTATGTGCAAATGTAAATCCCAATAAAAATGCCACAAATGTATAGTTGGGGCAGTGCTGTTTACTGTTTAGAAGCTGCATGGCAGACAAGGTGCTGTACCAGTGACCTGGGTTGAGTAGCAACCCAAAGTACTAGGTTTCAGCAGGTAAGGTATTCCGTTTTACAGTACAAGAGACAGTTATCATCCCAAGAGGTATCAGGCTTCTTTCTAGGGCTCTAGAGACCCCTAGTCACAGAGTGGTGTGTTGGACAAGCACAGTAATAGAATAGGTAACAACCATAGAAGTAATCAGCGAGGTGACACAATTGAACACTGTGCTCGTGGCCACATAAAAATAGAAAAAAGAACTCATGCCTGTAAAGTCGACAGCTCCTCTCCAGTCCACTGACACATGATAGAACTGGACCTCGCCTGTACCTCTCTCGCCCCTCCTCCTCCCCCACATAGTACAAGATTAAAGATAGACCACTGGTAGCAGTGGTTGTTCTGACCCAGGGGTCCAGAGCAGAGAGGTTTCTTAGTTCTTAAGGTAAAGTAGGGGTAGCATACCGTAAGACGAGGCATCGTATCACTTTGACATAAAAGTGACATTGAAAACAATAAGAGTGAGATAGCCAGAGCATGAAAATAGCAATAAGGCATTCCCAGGGGTTATGTCAATGATCAGTAAAACAACCTCTAGGGGCATGTGGCACTCTGCAACACCTCATGCCACACTACTCCCCTAGAGGGTGATTAACAGACCATTAACAAAATCCCTGGTCATACCTTATTGCTCAATGAGATCAAACTTCGATATACATGGCTGCACCCCCAGACATGGCCTACCTAAGCTAAACATCACAGTACTTACTGTCATCCCCATGTAATCAACCAACAAATGAACCCACTCCCCTGTTGTCATGCTGACCCCCTCTCATTCCACGTGTGTATCACTGCAGGAACCAATCCTACTCAGTGTCATACAACCCCCCACTGTTTCCTTGGCAATGAGTAACCCAATCCACATCAGCAACACTTCTCCCCTGTATAGTGTAATTAGGTGACATGCAAGCCCACCCCCCATCAGAACAATGTGCCAACCCCCATCATCACCTGCATCCCCGGTCAGTGACACCCTCCCGCAATGCAGTATCACATTGGTAGCCCACCACAGCATACCAAACACCTTATTTTAAAAAAAGACAACTGCCCTTGCTGTGTTATTTTTTGTGAACTGAAAAAATCAATGGTCCTCTTGTGGTCTCTTCTAATCCCACCCCAACCTGCACCCATCCTCCACGCACCCTGCCTACATATAATATATATATATAGATAATAAAAAGAGTCTGAAAATAGAGCTTTCTGTTTGGCTTTAAACATTCTAAAGCCTTATGTAAATCTTTTATTAACATAAGCCGTGGCAATTCCTTATTGCAAAATTACTCAGTATATTGCTGAGGCAGTCTGTCTACTGAGTTAGAGAAATGCAATGTGAAAATCTGCATGTTGTGTATATGTATTCGTGTGGGGGGGGTGAAGAATAGCAAAATAAAAAAACAAAAGCAGATCTAAAGCCACACAATGCATAAGAGTAATAAATCTAACTGAGTAGTAACCCTCATCCTGACCAATAAAGTAACAGAATGTCCTAGATAAAACAGCCACCAACAGTGATGTGTTTTTTTTTTGTTTCTTACCTAAAAAAAATACAGGTTCAAATATCGGAGGAAGAGCAACCATTGCCAGACTCAACAAAGATGACTAACTCTAGACATGTACAAGTCACAGAAGAACATCTAGATGTGCTTGAAGAAAACAGAAATGAAAAAAGCACAAGAAAAGCAGCACAATGGTCTGTGAAACTCTTTAGAGAATGGTTAACCAAAACCAAAAAAAGTGCAGAGTTTGAATACTTGCCAGTGCCTGACCTATGTAATATCTTAAGACAATTTTATGCATCAGTTCGCAATAAAGAGAGCAAGCATTATAGTCTTGAAAGTTATGTCAGCATAAGAGCGGGGTTAAATCGTCATCTTAATGATCTACCTTTCAGCAGTAAAATAAATATAATGCATGGCAATGATTTCCAGACAGCAAATCATGTTTTTCTTGGTCTAATAAAAACACTTCATAAAAAAGGTGAGGATAAAACATCCCATTATCCCTGAATAACAGACACCGATCTATCAAAGCTTCGCTCCTCACCACTGATGGACACAAAAACAGCAGCCGGCCTAGTCCACAATGTATGATTCAACATACAGCTACACTTTGCCAGACATGGCCGAGAAGGGTTGAGGGACCTGACACCAGCTTCATTTGTAGTAAACACAGATGAAAATGGACTAGAGTATGTAACACTATCTTTTAATGAAGATACAAAAAACCACCACCAAATGCATGAGTCCAATAAAGAAAGGCTAAGAGGTCATATGTACTAGATCCCAGGTGACCCCACATGTCCCATTCAATCATTTAAAAAATATGTCTCTAAATTACCCAAGGATGCATGTGCATTTTACTTGCATCCAAAACGTCTATCACAGCAGTTGTTGGATGCACAGGCTACATGGTACAGCCAGACACCCATGGGTGCATCATACTTAGGTGGCATGATGTCACGTCTCAGTAAATTGTCTGGGCTAAGCCAGAGATACACAAATCATTCAATTCGCACAACAGCGGTGCATCTACTACACACTGCAGGGCTTGATACTAAATCACTAATGTCAGTAACAGGGCATAGATGCGAGTCATCCATAAAGAGTTACTGGACCGCAAGTAGTGAAGAACGTAAATCCTGGTCATTAATATTGTCTGGCAAACCAGAATATAAATTAAACTAAGTGCAACAGTACCTAACCAACAGTCCCCTACTAAGTTAGTCTGTAATAGCAATGTATTAACAAGTGAGAAAAACAAATATCTCCCATCTTCTAGCCAGTACCTTCCCAACTGCACAGTCAATGGTGGTGTCCACATATATGTGCAAAACCAATAAACACCACCGTCATGCACCATTCAAACCATAAAACTTGTAGAAGCGACAAATATCACCCATGTCAAAAAGAATGTAAAAATGTTAATCGTTACTGCATTGCTTGCCAAAAATGAACCAATGAGTAGTAAAACTAAGTAGTCATAGCAGTGTATTGTTTCTGTTGTATGAAATATGTGTAGAGCAATAAAAAATAAAACAGTAACATAAGGGTGTTAGAATATTTGCAGCCAATCAGAAGGCTCCATATCTCAGACCGTTTTTATAATCGTAGTAAATAAGTAAACCTGTTTAGCGTCTATGTTAACAAAAGAGTCAAATATAAAAGAATAGAAATATTGTAACAGTGTCATAGAAGTTTAAATAAAATATTTTTGTGGTATTCAGAATACCACTGTGTTTTGTATCATGTCAAACAACAATGCACATACCTATACTAACACGTGTTTGTGTTCCATATAAAGAATTGCATAAGTAAGAACAAACAGTAAGTTATGATGTTAACATCAAAACAACACAGTATTTTTTCCTCGCACAGAACAATGAAAGTTAGCAGCTGTGTGAGTGTGTGTGTGTGTGTGTGCGTATGTGTGTGTCTGTCTGAGTGTGTATGTGTGTCTGTGTGCATCTGTGTGTGTGTGTGTCTGTGTCGGGGAAGTGGGTGTGCTGGGCATGGGGGGGTGGTACATATTAGCCAATAAATAAAGACCATGGGTTAGATAAACAGTGCATCAATCACCACCCCCCCGCCCAGATTCTAATGTGGTATGAGGTGCAGCCAAGTAGCACACTGTCCCTAGGGTTGTGATAAACTAACTGCAAATCAAACTCCTGGGAGTGTCTATTTAAAAAAAAAAAATAACAGAACTGAAGTTTAAAAGAGTACTTTATCAATGTTAATCTAATAAAGAATTAGATATTAAATGAAATAATGCATCCACCAACAGAATAAACATGCTGGTTCACAATCAAAATTAATAATTCAACCATTTCAACAGCGGACTACGATGGAATGTTGACAAGGAGGCCCCATGCAGCATGTTCATCAGGCTGAGAATGATAGTGTACTAGGGTGGAATGTAAGTCAACTGCAATCCTAACAGCCAATCAATTACCAGAGTTCCGAGACCTTTCAAAAATCAAACTCCAGCAGTACGTATGCAGTTCAGCACTGTTCATAATCTCAGCTGACACAAACACACAACAGTAAGAGACATGCAAAATGAATCTCAAGGCTAAAAATAGCTGTGTTACCTAGCTAAATGCCTAACTGATCGGCAATACATGTAACAAGCTAAATTCCATAAAAATCCCCAACATCATCCTAGATAGAAGGTTTCTGAAGTGCATGCAAAATCTATGTATCTGAGAACAGATGTAAAACTATGTCAGTATTTGGTAAACAAACAGTACACAGATGTCGGTGTAAAATCTGGCATACTGTGAGTAGGCTACCTCAGCAATCGATCACCATAGTAACAAGCACTATTCCCATAGACAAAAACAGTACTGACATACAACTCTGCAGTCGTGTAAGGCTGCAAAGGAATAGACAGAAGGACAAACAAACAAGAACAATTCAACACACACATGCAGCCACACACACACACACAAACACACACACACACAGTGGTCCAGACTGAAACAGCCACATACATGCACACACACACACACACACACACACACACACAGTGGCCCAGACTGAAACAGCCACACATACACACACACACACACACACACACACAGTGGCCCAGACTGAAACAGCCACATACATGCACACACACACACACACACACACACACACACACACACACACACACAGCTGGTCACAAACAGCCACATACACACACACACACACACACACACACACACACACACACACAGTGGCCCAGACTGAAACAGCCACATACATGCACACACACACACACACACACAGTGGCCCAGACTGAAACAGCCACATACATGCACACACACACACACACACACACACAGTGGTCCAGGCTGAAACAGCCACATACACACACACACACACACAGTGGTCCAGGCTGAAACAGCCACATACATGCACACACACACACACACACACACCACACACACAGTGGTCCAGGCTGAAACAGCAACATACATGCACACACACACACACACACAGTGGCCCAGACTGAAACAGCCACACATGCACACACACACACACACACACACACACACACACACACACACACACACACAGTGGCCCAGACTGAAACAGCCACATACATGCACACACACACACACACACACACACACAGTGGTCCAGGCTGAAACAGCCACATACATGCACACATGTATGTCCCAGATTGACACAAGAGAATGACGCACTGAGTCCCTTAAAACAGACAGAAATGAGCACCAACATAGCACATACATACACCCCTAAACAGTCACACAACAGTACATAGACTAAAGAGACACATCCTAGAACAAAAACACATGGAACCCAACACAGAAACACACAGAACCTCAGACAGGCATATTTTAACCTCCACTGAGACACACACTGGACCACTATACAAACACAAAGTTAACATGGAGTGCTCATAAAGCAATATATTTTCAATTGTAAAAAGTAGCAATTTTTGCTTCCCCTCTTATTTCTGAGAAGGTATCAAGATAATTTAATCTAACCTGTGCACCTCCCTCCCTCCTTCAACACACATGCGCGTACACACACAGGGTCACACACATGCAGGCACTGCAAACAAACCACAGTTGCTTAGAGCTCCTGCCAGAGACATAGGACTTGATTTGTGAATGTTTTTGATTGCTGCAAACCCCAGTGTACTGATGAAAAATGTCACATGCTCTAAACAGCAATGTAATCGGATAAACCACCACATGCTGACAATAGGCAAATGTAAACCAACATCTAGCTGTTCCAACATGTACAGTTAATGGCGTTTGTCATATGAAGCTTGTGTCACATATATGTCACAAGGCATAGGGAACCATGAGAATAACTCAAACTGCATCAAATAATATTAAATCATGTGCAATTGTCACAAATGTCTCAATGCATCACCAGTGTCAAAGTATGTTGTTGCAGGGCTGAACACAGGCCCTGCACCAACATCCGTAAATTCAACTGCTACTCTCACTCTGTTAACAGCAGTCTGGTGAAATCATCACCACAGATATTGTGTCCCTCCCTCTACCAGAGGACAAGTGGATAAAACCCATTCCAGAGTCATAGTGGAGCTCATCTATGTATTTACAAACATCTCTCTCGATCTTACTGCATAACAGGAAATATTCACTGTCATTTTAGTTTCACTATATTCACTGGTTCCATGTTAGAGTGAAAATAAAAAGACAGTGAATATTTTGTAGATCACTATATATAGCAGCACTAGTGCTCCACCAATGAAAATCATAGTAAGTGAATATGTGTGGGTGTGCTTAGAACGCTAAAAATAAAGGTGCGTCAACATAAACATCTATATAGTACCTATCCATCTGTCTACAAGCATCTCAATAGAGTCCAAGTTTCCTCAGCAGATGGCAAAACCCTCCCCAAGAACACTGGTAAACCCTTTCAATCAAATGCATACATCAATCACTATATACACTGTACATACCCCTCCATCCTAATCCCTCAAACCTTCCTAGATCTCTAATGCAACCCCTAAGCCCAAGGTATCTAAAATCTCTTCAGAGTCATTATGTGTCCCCTAACCTAAATCTCTCCCCAGATGCACTGTGCACCCTGGTCACTTCCTAAATCCTCACTTTAGGCAGCCTGTATCAGTCATAAACTATTCACAGAGGCATCATGTACACCCCTCCTCACCCTCAACCAGTCAGCTACAACTGACCTGATGCATGACGGTCTGCAATGTTCCCCCAACACCTGGCATGATGCCTTGAAACCTCCCAAGAAGCATCATGCACCCCCCCACACACAAAAAAACACTAACCCAAAAACAACATGGATGCAACTACTCTGAATCCCACCAACTAAATACCCCCAAAGTGTCATCCCACACAACAGCTTACTTAATAAAACTCTTCCTAGACTCACCACACCACCCACCCACCACCTCTGAGCAGGTATTTATAAACCCACCCAGAGGGGCTGTGCATCATTCTCTGTGGAGATGTCTAAACCTCTCTGAACAGTCACTGTTGATCTGGTGTCACGCATCTCCCCCTACAAATACCCTAACCCTGCATACAGTTATCACGTAGCTCCACTGACCTCTCAATAAATCTAAAACCTTTACCAGAGTCACTGTTTTCCCCCACGTCAAAACTCCAATCATCCACTTCAAAGACAAAATGTTTTGGCAAACCTAGCTATCCACCTAAAAAGGTATCCTAATTAATTGTGCACCGTCCCAGACAGGCATCGAAAATCCTCCTAAAAGCAACATGCAACAACCCTCATCTGACTACCCACACACAGCCAGTTGCCTAACACTCCCCCCAGATGACTCATGCACCATTTAGCCTCCCTCTGACAGTAAAATCAGACCATTGTGCACCCCCAATGCAGTTAACAAAAACCCTCCCCAGAATCTTAAACTATCCAGCAACCCCATGCATGTACCTACGATAAATGTTTTTATCTCCAACGCCTCACTTACTTTACGGCCTACTGATTGCTTTAAAATCACACCCTCTTACACTCGATCGATACCTCTCCAGTGCCATTCCATGCAACAAAAATACAGTTCTTACACCCATCACTGAAAAACACAGAATGTCACAAGAGCAAATGGCTAATGACAGAAAAAAACGCATTAATGTATCGTAGAACATAAAAATGTGCTACACAATTCCCGATTACCAGATATCAGCCTGAGACTCGTCACTGAATTATGGTGATGAGGTACTGCGAATAAAAAAAGCCTTGATCCAAATTTAGGCTGAATAGTGGACAGTAATAATACACAGCCTGCAATAATCTTAAGTGAGCAGTAGATTTGAAAAAGAAATATTCGAGGTAGGCCGCCAGTCAAACTCACACCAGTTCGGGCACTGCTGTGCATGCTCACTTTAAAAAGCTCCACAGGAAAAAAAAAAGTAGATTTCAACTGTTGAAATGAATTACATGCATGAAAATTATCAAAATGTGCTAAAGACCAAAAAAAGTTAGTATAACACAAAACATAACTGCCGACATATTACAATAAGAGTCCGTTTTACATTTTACCAGCATATATAAGCGAATCACGAGTTACAGACCACGGGTTGGTATTTGTCATAAAAAACAGCTATTTCTTTATAAAATAATTACTCAATTTTAAAAAATAGTGAATCTTTCTACCGAATGCCCACACTTACTAGCACTTGTTCTAAGAAACACCACCAGCAATGTATTCACTGCCACCACACGTTCTGAATTATCAATTACTCTAATTATCCGTGGAAGGACTATTTTACACTGAACCAACATAGATTTCTAAATTAAACATAAATAAATAAATGTCAATGAATTCAATACCACTTGAACTTGTAATAATAGCAATAAGGTATGACCAGGGGTTAGATTAACAGTCAGTTAATCACACCCTTTGAGGCAATATGGCACTCGTCTACACCTTGTGCCATATTACGCCACAAGGGGGTGATTAACAGACTGTTAATCTAACCTCTGGTCATACCTTATTGCTTAAGTGTCTAATACCTGTATAACGAACATATGTTAGGCACTTCTAGATTACGGTTCTCCGTTTTGGTGTCCCTACCTAAAGGGAGACATCAATTTGGTTGAAAAAAATCCAGAGGAAAGCCACCAAAATGGAACCAAGATTATCCAAGTTAAATTACCAATCCAGGTTGAGAGAAACTGGACTGTTTTCTTTACATACTAGAAGACATAACGGAGGACATCTTCTAAGCTATAACATTTTACAGTCCCAACAGTTGATGGAGACCTGTGGTCTCAAGTTTTCCAATAGACAAACTGTTGCTAGATCCCATAACAAACAACTTGTAGTAGATTGGGCTAATACTGCAAAAAGGGATAATTTCTTTACTATTAGAGCCTCTAAAGCTTGGAATTCTCTGCCTCAGGAATTTATTGATTCTGATCATTTTCTAACTTTTAAAACTAGACTAGATAAATGGTTAGGTTTCCATCCAACTTAGGTAAATTGCCCACCCTATGTGGGGAACAATCACAATGGGTGTAAGCCTATTTTTGTCCGAACTAACCAAGTAAACCAAGTAAACCCAAACAAGAAAACTGCAAACCAAAAACCAGTTGAATATCAAAAAAATGCTAAACATGCAAAAAATCAGTTGGCAAAAAAAGTATGCAAAAAAAAAAAAAAAACTGCAAACGGAAGTTGGTTCCACAATGGAAATTAAATCTTACACAACCACAATGGAAGGAGAGGAGGAGGATAGACCTTTTTCTTTTTCCAATTTATTTTCCCCCTGCTGAAATCTTTATTTTATTAAGGTAAATGCAATCTCCTGTTCTACATCCATCTATGTAAAATATTGGCTATGCTTTGGGGGTAAGTAACACATCAGAATGCCTTTTTTTAACACATGAGAGCCTTTGTAAGGCAACTTTTCAGATTGCCTGCCCAGTTCTTGGCTCTGCCTCCTACACACATTTATATTAATGAAGCCCTATAGGGCACTTCTAAACTTAGCCTGTGTAGTTTTAATTAATGCCACCTACTCCCTGTACTTACTTCAACCCCCAACCTGTATCTAAAGCCCCCCAAGGGCTATTTAACTAGATAGAAGCCATGGTGTGGCTCACCTGCCTAGTGCACCTTCCGCTCCTCACTGGAAGCTTTTAAGACAGTAGTTCTCATAGTAATAAGCATTTGTCAATGCTGAATGCTTGCTTGCATGTATTTGCTGTTCTGCAGGTGTACCCTATTAATTTCTACAAGCTGTTCAGACTCGGCACCCATCAGTCATCCAGGTCACTAGGCATCCTGCTTCTGACACATTTATGTCCACTTCACTTTCCAGCATTTATAAGGGGAGCCATGGACTTGTGGGGGAATCAGCAACCCCTGGTCAACAACACATAAAAACCACTTGCTAGATATCAGATTCATTGCTCTTTCCATAGGCTGAACGGAACAAAAACATACCATGCATATTTCTCTAACCTCCCTGATTGTCAACTCGGAGAACTATAGCAGCACACTAATCTGCACCCAAATGAGTGGTACCTACAAGTGCAGTACCAAATGCAGGGTGGAAGTCATTGATCAGTTATGATGATCTCCAGTTGTAGAATAACCCTTCTAGCATAACATCTCTGAGTGGGGTTGGGGAACAGAAAGGATGTTTCTGAAGTACCAGTGCAGTGACGTCCCTACATGCTCATTGGACATCTGTAGTTGCCAAGCCTGAGTACAGTGCTGAGGGGAGCTGACAGCCACAACTCTGATGGCACTGCAAGGGGAAGGAAGGGGAGTTGTAACTCAGCTAAACATGAAACTTGATGTTTAATTGCTTCTTTCCTTCAACTACAAGTGTAATGTTGGCATACTTAATTAAGGACTATCCATGATAGACCGGCAGCTGCATTCTTAACCTATTGCAGACTGTAACAAATGCAATTTGGTACAAACCTTGTAAGATTTTTGCAGCAAGAAATTGCCAGTTGGCTTTATGCAGATGAGCTATTAACTGCATATGCACCAAGGGGCATGGCAGTAAAAGCAATGAATGATATCCAGCCAATGATTTTGGTGTGCTGTTGACTCGGGGTTGCTGATTCCCCACAAATCCACGTCTCCCCTTATAAATGCTGGAAAGTGAAGTGTACATAAATATTTCAGATGCAGGGAGTCTAGTAACATGGATGATGGGTGTTGAATTTGAACAACAGCTTGTAGGAATTAATAGGTTACACCTACACAGCAAATACTTGCAAGGAAACATCTGGTGTGCTTTCAAACCATAGCCCAGAAACGCAGACCTACTGTATGGCTGCTGTGCATCTTGTCTTGTGAAACATATAGAAACATAGAATTGGATGGCAGATGAGGACCGCTTGGCCCACCTAGTCTGCCCATTTCCCTACCTATTAGATAAGCTGCAGATCCTAGTTAACCAACAGCCTACTTCTTCCTACCCCCCACCAGAATTGCCTTATGTCTGTTCCATGCATTCTTGAATTCCCCCACTGTTTTTGACCCCATGACCTCCTCAGGAAGGCTGTTCCATACATCCACCACCTTCTCTGTGCAAAAATACTTCCTCACATTGCCCCTGAGCCGTTCCTCCTCTATCTTCAAATTGTGCCACCTTGTTCTTGCATATCTCTTTTTCTGAAAGATGCTTCTCTCTTGGACTTTGTTGATTCCCTTGATGTACTTGAGAGTTTCTATCATGTCCCCGCTCTCCCTCCTTTCTTCAAGGGTATACATATTAAGCTCCTTTAGCCTCTCTTCATATGGCTTCTGTTGCAGACCCTGCACCATTTAGTTGCCCTCTTCTGGACTGCCTCCATCCTGTCTATGTCCTTGCATAGATGGGGTCTCCAGAACTGCATGCAGTACTCCAGAGGGGGTCTCACCAACTGTCTGTACAGAGGTATAACAACTTCCTGTTTTCTACTGGTGATGCCTCCCTGTACATCCCAGTATCCCCTCAGCCCTCCTTACTGCCTTCTCACATTGCTTGCTTACCTTTACGTCATCTGATATGACTACCCCCAGGTCCCTTTCCATTTTTGTTGTTGTTAATACAGCCCCCCCCATTGTGTACTCTTCCCCTGGGTTTTTGTTTCCCAGGTGCATTACTTTGCACTTCTTTGCATTGAATCCAAGCTGCCATTATTTGACCATTCCTCCAACCTTGCCAAGTTCCTTCTCATCCTTTCCACCCCACCTTGTGTATCAACCATATTGCAGATCTTTGTGTTGTCTGCAAAGAGGCATACCTTTACTTCCAGTCCCCCTACAATGTCACATATAAGGACATTAAAAAGGACGGACACAGTACTGAGCCCTGCAGTACCCCGCTAGTAAGCCCCCTTTCTTTGGAGTGAACTCTGTTTACTATTATCCTCTGTGTCCTGTTGTCCAGCCATTTTTTAACCCAGGCTACCACCCTAGGGCTCACTCCCAGGCTGGCTAATTTGTTTATTAATCTTTTGTGTGGGACTGTGTTAAATACCTTGCTAAGATCTAGGTAGGCCATGTCTACAGCTGGTCTACTGCTATGGCCACCCAGTCAAAGAAATCTATTATATTCATCTGACATGACCTTCCCGCTGTGAATCCATGCTACCTTGGGTCCTGTGCCCCGCTGGCCTCTAGGTACGCAACAATTCTTTATTTCAGAAGTGATTCCATCATTTTCCCGCCACTGAGGTCAAGTTAACAGGTCTGTAGTTTTCTGCCTCTGCTTTACTCCCACTTCTGTGAAGGAGAATCACATCTGCCCTCCTCCAGTCCTTAGGTACCTCACCATCCTCCAATGAATTGTTAAAAAGGGTAGTCAGTGGTGTCACTAGTTCTCCCCTTAGTTCTTTTAGAATTCTGGAGTGAATACTGTCAGGCCCCATTGCTTTTTTCACCTTCAGTTTTAAGAGTTCTTTCAGAACCCTTTCTTCTGTGAAAGGACTGGTATCGACCCCCTATCCAGAGTGCTTTCAATGATTGGATTAGGTACCTCCCCCTACTCTTCTTTTGGGAATACTGAGCAGAAGTGTTCATTTAGTATCCCTGCTTTTTCACTGTCACTGTCTGCCCACCTACCCTCCCCTTTATTAATCCTCACTATCCCTCCCTTGGTCTTTCTTCGCTCCCTAATGTACCTATAAAAGGTTTTATCCCCTTCTTAACCGAGTTGGCTATCTTTTCCTTGGTTTAGGCCTTTGCTATTCTGACTGCCTACCCCACTTCTTTCTGCTTTAACTGGTACAGTTCTCTGTCCTACTCCTTCTGTGTTTCCTTATACTTCCTGAATGCTGTAATTTTCCCCCAACCTTCCCCACCACCTCTGTTGCTGCTGTTGTGCACTGTCACCTTGCTTTCAGTTTATCCTGCTACTTGTCTTTATTTTATTTATTTTGTTATTCAACAGGCTTAGAAATTGATGTTTGTGCATAAACTTCTAGTGACTTTTATCTGTCCGGGGGTGATAAATACCTTTATATAGATTTAATAACCTTCCACATTGCCCTGACTTAGGTGGTGGGATTATGGTAGCAGTGCTCTGATACTGGATGGTGCCTGTTAAATATTAACTTCTCCTTTTATGAGGTGGCAGATGGTGTAACAAAGTTGTATTGTGAGGTGTGTAAATGTGTCACCTCATGGTTATGATAAGGTGAAAAGAAGATGTGCAGGTCTCCCTGAAGTGTCCTAGTCCTCTGCCATTAACATTGACATGGGCTTACACCATTCTTCGCTGCAGCTCCCTGATCATACACCATGCCATTGGGAGCTGAATATTGACTAGATGAGTTTTGTGTTTGGCATATGGGGTAAACTTGTTAATGATAAATTAGTCCTTTGGTTACCAGTCACAATAGCTTCTACTACCCTGAAAAGTGGCTTTCAACTCTGCACCACCGAAAGAAAAACAACAGACTGTAGCCTCCAATTGTACGAACATAGGAACATACGAACATACGAAATTTGCCAGCAGATAAAGGCCTAGAGGTCTATCAAGTCTGCTTGAATGTGCAGCTAGCACCCCTTATTCTGCAGCTGCCCCTCCTGTCCATCCTTCCCCTTCATTAACCCTCCCCCTTGTCCTGTCTCTTCCCCTTTTGAAGCAGTCCACTGTTCTGGATACCACTTCTGCAGGTAACGCATTCCACCCAGCCACCACCCTCTCTGTAAAAAGTGTCTCCTCATCTCCTCCTGAACCTTCCTCCCTCCAGTCTCATATCATGGCCCCTGGTGGCCCTCCCCTCCCTTACTTTGAACAGCCCTCTGTACCTGTCTTGTTTATTCCTTTCATGTATTTAAAGATTTCAATCATGTCCCCCCTGTCCCTCCTCTCCTCCAGTGAGTACATGTTCAACTCCCTCAACCTCCTCTCATATGATAAGTCCCCCAGCCCCTTGATCATCTTTGTCATCCTGCACTGCACTCCCTCCAGTAACTTAATGTCCCTCTTCAGATACGGCGCCAGTACTGCATGCAGTACTCCAGGTGTGGTCTAACTAATGACCTATACAGTGGCAGAATCACCTCCTCCCTCCTCGAGGATATACCCCTTGCAATACAACCCAGCATTTTGTTGGCCTTTGCAGCTGCCTTCCTACATTGTGCCGAGTTGTTCATTGACCCTGTAATGAGCACCCCCAGATCCTTCTCCTCCTCTGTCTGGGCTAGCTGCACTCCCCCCCCAGCTGGTAACTCCTCCTTGGGTTCTTCATCCCAAAATGCAGCACCTTGCACTTTTTGGCATTAAACCCCAGTTGCCAGGTGTCTGACCAGGTTTCAAGCTTTGCCAGATCATCCTGCAACCCCTGCCATCCCCCTAGGTCATCCACCACTGCTCCTACCTTGGTATCATCAGCAAACAGACTGATCTTGCTCTTGATGTCCCATGATATGTCTGCAATGAATGTCCCAAACAACACTGGTCCCAACACCGAACTCTGTGGAACACTGCTCGTCACTACCCTTGGGTGTGAGAGCTCCCTACCCACCACCACCCTCTATTGCCTTCCCTGAAGCCAGTTTACTACCATCTCACCAGCTTTGCACCTGCCCCTGTACCTACTAACTTACTTCCCAGCCTTCCATGCGGCACCCCAAGTCGAATGCCTTACTGAAGTCCAGATACAGGACATCCACTGCATGGCCCCTGTCCAGTTGCCTAGTTACCCAGTCATAGAAATCCACCAGGTTGGTTTGGCAGGATCTACCACGTATGAAGCCATGCTGTCTGCTGTCCTGTAGTCCTTTGGCCTCTAGGAGGGCCACCAGCCTCTCCTTCAGGATAGTCTCCATTAGCTTACCCATGATGGATGTGAGGCTCACTGGTCTGTAGTTTCCCCAGTTCATCCTTGGGGCCACTCTTGAGGAGGGGCACCACATGAGCCATCCTCCAGTCCTGAGGTACACATCCCAAATGTAGTGAGGCATTAAATAGGTCTGCCAAAGGTCCTGCAAGGACCTCTGCAAGCTCCTTCAGTACCCTGGGGTGGATGCCATCTGGGCCTGGTGCCTTGTCCACCCTCAGTGCCTTCAAACCCTCCCGAACTCTGCCCTCCATGATTTCCCCATCTGCAACACCTTCCCCCCTGTTTCTGCCATTTCTCCCCCCTTGGTGTCATCCCCTCTCTTCTCTTTAGTAAATACTGAGCAGAAGTACTCATTTAGTGCTTCTGCCTTATACTCACCCTCTTCACCAACCCCCTCCTTCTAATCCTTACTATGGGGTCCTTACAGCTCCCTTTTCTCCTGATGTACTTAAAGTCCTTCTCCCCCTTCTTAATGCCTTGTACCAGCCTGAGTTCCGTAGATGCTTTGGCTACCCTTACTGCCCTTGTCACCTCCTTCGATTCTGTCAAGTACTCCTCACTGTCCTCCCCCTCTCTGTTTTTTTGTACTTCCTAATGGCATCTCTTTTCCTCCTTACCTTTTCCATGACCTCCTTGCTCAACCAGCTTGGTTTCTTAGCCCTAGTCTTCTTGCTCTGGGCCTTGCAGCAAGTTTTGGTTGCCTCCACTATCCCCAGCTTTATGAGCTCCCACCTCTGGTTAGTGTCCATACTAGATTGAATTCTGACCAGGTACCCTTTTACCACTTCCCCCATCCTCCCAAAGTCAGCTCTCCTAAAGTCCAGCACTCTTGTGCCAGATTCCACTCCTTCCTTGCCCATATCCAATGTGAGCCATACTGAGTGGTGGTCACTCCCTGACAGCGGTTCCTCCACTGTAAAGTGCAGCAGTTATTTTATTAATTTGCATCCAAGCAGTTAATTCACATCAGCAGATATGACCTACATCTCAAAAGTAAATCCAGCTACCATCACCGTAGCTCAGCAACTCATTTATGCCAGAAATAACTTCATATTCAAGCAGTACAGGCATATAGAATTCAGCTGTATATTTTAGCCAAAGAGCCAGAAACAAAAAAAAAAACAAACAAACAAAAAAAATGGTAGCACCAGTGCTCCTTGCTCATGTCATCCAGGTGGTTGCATAGGCACTAACTTGTAACATGGCAATAAATGCTTTAGTACAATAAGCTATTGACATTGGTGGAACTAACACATGACCCAACCTCAGCCATGCATTAATTCCCTAGTAATGGCCACTTGCTCCTGTAATACTTTTAAATACTTTTGTCAGTGGCTCAGTCAGTAGCACACTCACCTCTGAAGCTGGGAGATCAGAGGGCTGTGAGTTCAGTTCCCACATCTGGCACTTGGGTTAATATCCCAGTACCGACACTGTAGTGCAGCATGAGAGAGGTGCTGCACTTTTGAGGTGCCGTCTTTTGGATGAGAGGTTAAACTGAGGTCCCATCTGCCTAGATTGGTGGTAGTTCAGGTGGATGTTAAAGATCCCATGGCACTTATCGAAAAGAGTAGGGGTATGTTTATTAAAATCATAATATATACAACAAAATAATATACAGAAAAAAGAAACAGATAATTTATGAAAGTTTATACAAAATTTCCAAAGAAAAAAACTCAAAAATTCCACATGTTATCCGAAAACAAGATGAAGAACATAAAACTAAATTGGCAGAAACAAAATATATTCAAGGAATAGAAAATTGGTTCAATAGAAGTCCCAATATCGTTCCCAAATATTCCGTTTGAGAAGTTTCCTTTCTCCCTCCTTAAGACGATCGATATGGGCCACCACTTTCGTAAACAATTCCTCAGGAGTAAGATAACGTTGTTGAAATAAAAACCAACACCTAACCTGCCATACCCAATACAGCATCACAATCACTATTACATTTAGAGTACTAGAATTACACTCAGCCCATGAAGCCGGAAATAAACCAAAAAACAAAGCTCTCTGATCCCACTTGCGCCAAACTTTATTCCAAAACCGGTGACGCCACAGAAACCAAAACTGTAAAATAAAAGGACAAGGAGAAATATAAATGAAACATAGACTCTGTAAGGGCCGTACAAGAAGCCCGAAAACAGTAATGATCCATCAATTGTTTATGTTTATGGTTTCCACGTACGTTAATTTTACCATGTACCCCTAACCAAGCAATATCCCACATAGTCACAGGGATCCGTGTATCAACAAGGCGACTTCCGATCTGTTCCTTTTCTGTCATTATAAAATCCGGAAAAACTTCTTCCAAAAAATTTGACTCTACTATCACTGTATATAATTTTTTCTGAGAAAACTCCTTAATCATGGATACCTTAATATGCCATGTCCTAAGCATGTCAAATACCATGACCCAATCTGGAGATAAAACATATTTCCACTTATTTTTGTGGATAAAACTCCCCAAAAACCATTCTTGTAAAATCTCCAAAAGTGAAATTCGTATGAAAGGAACCCAAAGCTGTGATGAATTAATAATTAAAGGCTTTAGATTGGTAGAAAAAAAAGAGAATAAAAAAACACTACCGGGTGACCCATGTTAACCCCTTCCCACCGATAATCATTCAACAAAATGTTAAGTTTAACCGAGCTGAGGAGGCTACCCCAAAAACAAGAGAAAAAAAGGCTCAAAAGGGGCACAAAAAATCATCTAGGCAAAGGAAAAATATGCGCCACATGTAAAAACAAAGGCAACAAGCAAGTTTTAATCAAAAAAGTCCATTTCTTCTTCCCCATAAACCATTTATTCCACTTACACACCTTTTCCCTACCCTTATTCAGACATATTTCCCAGTTATACAGAGCCACATCCGGTACACCAAAATAGATACCCAATAACTTATGCAGAGAATCCACTAAATGGATACCCCCAATAGAGGAAATTCCCTCCAAAGAGGTAGCTAAGTTAAAACACACGCTTTTCTGTAAATTCAAACTTGAACCAATAACAGATAAAAAAACAGAAGAACCTTACATAATAAATAACCCACTGGTGCAGTAGGCACCAAAACACATAAATCGTCAGGGTAACAAATTACTTTCTGAGTACTGTAATCTGGACCCGAAAGACCCAAAAGTCTGGGGGATTTGTAAAGTAGTCTAATAATGGGGTCCAACGCTATGACAAACAACAGTGGCTCAAGGGACAACCTTGGCAGACTCCCTGGCAAATGTAACAGGGTGACCCAATCCACCCATTTACATATAGTCTAACATAGGCTAAAGAATAACATAAAGTAAGCCAATTTATAAAAATCTGAGGAAACCTATAAGCTCGGAGAGTCAACCATATAAATTCTTGAGATGCCCCATCAAAGGCTTTTGAGAGATCAAAATTAAATAAATATCCTTGAAGAACTCCCTTTTGTCACTGAGAAAATAATTCTTTTATCAAAAGCGAAGCGTCTCGGATGGACCTACCTGAAACTGAGCAATACTGAAATTGTGAAATCAAAGAAGACAAAAATATCGAAATCCTGTTCCCCAGTAATTTGGAAAAAATTTTATAATCTGTATTTAACAGGGTGATTGGTCTCCAATTCCCTAAATCATATTTGTCACCCTTTTTATAAAGAAACAGCATCAAACCTTCGTACATCTGATCCGATAAACGATCCTCATGTAAAAAGGCATTGAACACAGCTAATAACTGGGTCGGCATAAATTTCCATAAAGATTTATAAATTTCAGCCGACAACCCATCAGAGCCTGGAGCCACCTTATCCCTAAGACCACAAATAACTCCCTTCACTTCTTCTAATGTAAAAGGGGCTACAACCTCTTGCTGCTGAATTACCGTCAGGGTAGGTACATCCGATGCTTGCAACAATAGCGACATTTCAGGGGATTCAGATACTGGAGACTCAAATGTGTGCTTCACAAATTTAGTAACACATTCCATAATTTTCAGCTGCCCTTTAACAATATGCCCTTGATCATCATGAAGTTGAAACATCTGTTTACCACAAAATTTATCCCTAGTAATGTCAAAAGGGTTAAATTGACTCTGCTTCCCAGAAGTCCAAAATTTCTGTTCAAAAACAATAGATTTTTGTCTATCATACTGAACTGTAGTCAAGGCTGGTTTAACCTCTTTTATATGGGCAGTACAGTCAGAATGAGACAAATAGGATTCAGTAAATAATGCAAATAATTCGGCCCGAAGGAGCTGAGAGGTATGATGTCTAGTGTCAGCCAACAATCTAGAATAGTTTTTAAAATAGGCCACCAAACACTTTTTGGTATCAATCCACCAATCAATCATGGAATCATAGAGAAAAACCACAGAAATGCGATCCGAAATTAAGTCCAAAAACCTTGATGAAACTCTGGAATCAATATTAAGGACGCATTAACCCTCCAAACTCCTTGCCCCTGTGATAATACTTCCCCCAAATGAATCTGTATCCCTAATAAATTATGATCTGAAGTAGCCATAGGTATTACTACACCATCAACCTCCCCAATAGTACATGAACAGAACCAAAAATCTATCCTAGAGGTCAAGCTACCTTTCAAAAAAGTAGGTAACAAAGACTGGGCAAATACATCAACCAAATCCATCTCTTTAATAATAGTACGCAATGCTTAGGTATCACAATAAACTTTTTTAGTGGGAGGGACATCTAGACAAGAGTTAAAGTCTCCACCCCATAAGATAATCCTATTAGTAAACAAATAGGGCTTAATTAAACGAAAAAGCTGAACCCTAGCAGCTTTCTGTTGTGAAGCGTAAATATTAATAAGCTGATAAGACAAATCATACCATAAACGGTCTAACAATAACACTCGTCCTGGAACTAAATCCACTAACTTCTGCAAAATAAAGTCAGATGAGGTAAAACAATATCCAATACCAGAACAGCGGTCCTGGCCTAGAGACCAATATGAGGGCCCCAACCCCCAATCTCTCGTGGCTGTGGCAGCCTCACCAGTAGTGTAAAGCCTAATATCTTGTAAAAAATAAACCTCATAAGTCAAACTATGTAAAGCCGAAAAAGTAGCTGTACATTTATACTGTGATTGAATGCTATTAACATTTAGACTAGCTAAACATACAGAAGACATGAAAAAGAAAAAAAAAAAAAACCTCATTAAGAAGGACCAGTTCATTTCTTTCTCCTGGTTCTAGCAGTTTTCTTTTTCAGAATAGTCCCAGAGTTATCAACCGGGGGTATTGGTGCAGAGGAAGTCGTAGGAATAGAAGAAGGAAAAGAGTCCCCTAACTCTTCCTCATCCATAGCATCACCCCAACTCTGCAAAGGTTCATAGGGATTAGTTACTGGGACTGAAAATGTAGATACTTCCTCCACCTGTTTGGTGAAACGAAGTCATCTAGCAACTGGCGGTGAGATCTCCAAAACCTCCCCGTCTCCAAATCTTCACTTGCTTGGAGAGGAAGAGACTGTACAGGAGTAGGAGCTGAAACTATAGGTGAGGGAGGTAACTCATTGGGTGGGGGGGCCTCTGAGGCATCCGGTCGGCTTGGGATAGCCGGGACATCAAGTGAGGCCGGAAAAGAAGGGGTCTTTAACGCAGTATTGGAAATAGGGCCTGATCCGGGGGGGGGGGGTTCGAGAAGAGGCGAAGGACTTAGCAATATAAGAATCATGTTCTATATAATCAGAGGTATTATGGGCTGCCCAAGGACAAGCCACAAAAACATGAGTATCTTCGCCACATAAGTTACAAGTGGGAGTGACAGTACAAGACAAAACCGAATGACCCAACATTCCACAGGATGCACATTTCAGTTGGTCACAATCAGAACTCAAATGAGACAGCGAGCCACATCTATAACAAGAACATGGCTGTCCTGGATAAAACAGGATACCACGGTCCCTCCCCAAATAGAAACAATTAGAGAGATGTTGAATCCCAGCCTCAGTCATTTTGAGTTGCACATTAAATTTCCACCCTCCCGTCCAAAATCCATTATCATCAATCAATGCATGAGGCACCCCATTGACTGCACAATGTTGTTCCAACCAATATAAAATATCCAGTACATTCACTCCTTGATTTCAAAAAAGAACAGTAACAATTTTAGCAGTTGGTCTGGTAATAGGTATAACCACAACATTTTTCCAAATAGGGTCTATACGAGTAGCATAATATGCAGACCAAAATTTATCTAATAAAGCTGCAGAACGAAAGGAAACATCAAAATTATGGTCCCCAGAAGAGTGGATTAATGCATACACCTCAGAGGGTCGAATCCCCAAGGAGTCGATAATTAAGGATTTACCCACAAAATTACGATCTGGGGGGAGGTCCATAACCCCTTTATAATAGATACGTGCTACAAAACGTTTTCTAACAGGGACGTCTGTAGATTTAAAGAGGGAGGCATAGCTAGCCAGTTTTACAGTATTTGCTCGAAGGGGTACTGCCCACAGGACTGACCGGCATATCGGCTCCTACGGTCTGAAGACACTGACCTGGCAGGGAATTTTCAGTCTGGTGTTCCGAAACAGCAACAGTAACCATCGCAGGAGCCAAAGAAGCTGGGAAACCCTGTCCCGATAAGGGAGACTCTAAGCCAGACACAGGAACAGCTGAAACAAGACCCCTGGCTGCGGTACTGGCAGGTGGAAATGACGCAATGGTCTGGTCCTATTCCGAAACCAGCAGTCCCTCCATAGCCTACGAACCCAAAGGTTCCACCAGTCGGTTTAGTCCTTCCCCCGGTAAAGGGACAATGGGGTCAGGAATCCAGGCTTTCGGGGTCTTCACCCAACCCACACTCACTAACGCCACTTCTGGAGACCAAGTGGCAAGCCGAGCTGAAAAAGGGAATGAGTCATCATCCAATGTAGCAGCCAACACACCTGCCTCATCAACCGATGGGTTGTCTACTACCTGTAAGTTACATTTCTTCGCTGCACCAAGAGGAGCTACCTGGCAACCTTCTGGGCGTATTCTCTTTTTGTCATCCTCCATGGACAAAATCACAACTGGGTCAATAACAGTCGTATCCTCTACAGCAATGGGCTGAGCCGAATCCACCACAGGTAAGGGACTTCTTAGGACATCCATGTCGTCCATCCGAACAGAATCCTCATCAAGTACAGCAACTAGGTCCATAGAGCAGTCCTCCAACACCTCCACACTCTCCATTGACTGAGACATACTGAGCACAGTCCAGTCATCTCAGGGGAGGGGCCCCCTACCACCAGACTAGGGGAATTTCCCCGGTGTCCTGGCCAAATTTACCCTCATTCACTAAAAATACCACCAAGAGCTTAATCTGGTTCAAGGTCAGTTGGAATTCATCTGTATCCTCTCCCCTGGGTCGTGCCTGAAAATAGGCAGGATTTGTCTAGTGCACTTACCCAGTCAACAAAAACTAAAAACCACTGGAAAATCACTACTGAGCACTAGTCTCTGTATAGTAGCAGGATCATGCTCAAACATCTCAAGACTGAGAGACAGAGGACAGCATGAGACAGAGGAGCAAGTCAGCAAAAGTGCTCTACTCTCTGTGTTTTTTGCTGTGGTGTCTGTGGTCTTTGCTGTCTCCACTGTCCCCATGTCTTCCCATTCATTCCCAGCTACCCGACCCATGGACGTCTTGGGAGTGAAGTGTCAGGGTAGCTGTAAGCCATTGTTTTTGATTAGCTCTCTGCTTGTGGCAGAAGTTATTTACTTTACATAAACCAACAAGTATTGCTTGACCATTTGGACTACTGCCTATTTACTATCTGCTATTCTTCAATCCTGAGTGCAGAACTGTTTTGGTTTTTAGATAGCAGTCACTGTCCCTGCCAGACAGTGCAGCCAAAATCTGAACTATTGCCTACATTGTGGACAGAGAAGAGAGATGCAAGAGTCATCTGTATCTTTCGATCGTGTCTCTCTCTCTCCCTATCACACAAACCCCTTCTGTCGGTCTCCCTTCCATAATAATTTTTTTATCAAAACCTCCTATGGCATGAAACACAGAGAAAAGACATGCAGCAACAATGTAGACAGATGAAAAGCACAGCAGCAGTACCCTCAGTTACAAGAGAGACAGACAGCAAGAATTCTGAAAGAGCTACACCAAGCTGGTGCTCAACACAACGGAATCATTTGTATCTGTCTCTTCATTTGTCTCTCTTTCTTTCTGTCTGACAATGCTACCTTGTAAATACAGAACGAGATATACTGTAGACAGAGCAGTCCATCGGGGCACAGAGCTGTACAGTTTGCATAAGTTTCCTAACATGCAGAGGAATACATTCCCAGAATGAAATTCAGCATACTGTATAACGAACAGCACTACAATCTTTCTGAAAATTAGTCAGTGAAAAAATGAACATATAACTAACTGTTAAGCAACTCTGTATACAGTAAGTAACTCGTTCTCTTTACATTTGTACTCATGATGGTACATCTGCACATGGGAGCATGCTCAATAGACTGCCACCTCAGAGACACGTAGACAGAAACATTCTGAATTATACTTCTGCAAATATTGGGCCCTATGCATGATGCCAATGCACTGCAAAAACTGGGTGCATTGGCATTGATATGTGTGAATGCCGTGGAACGGGGTCCCATGGATGCTGCTCGGCATTCATGAATGGGTTGCAAGGCAGGTATGCAGCCACCCTCCCTGCTGCGCGGACCGCAATGAGCTGGGGGCATTCTGGGGGTGTGCCAGCACTACGTGGTATGTACATAACCACATAGTATTGGCCACATGGCTGTGGAGCTAGGCATTGGTTATGGCATCCAGGACCTTGCCATAAACCACTGTGCACCTACAGGTACTGCATTGTCTGTTGCTGGGGGACTGGTAATGGGGCCCCCTGCTTCTACAGCCCACTAGCTGATGGGGAGAGCTGGGGTACACAAACAGAAGAGCGCAGAGAAAGCTGTGGCAGTAGCCCCTATGTGCCTAGCCCCCCACATGACAGACCCATACTCGGGACCACTCACGCAACACACCCCAACCACCCACTGGAGTCCTGGTCCCAGTGACTAAGGACCCCCCCATACACACACACCCTACTGCACCCCATCCCTGTCATGCACTGCAACCTCCATGCCACACAGCACCGCTCTAACACAGCACAGTGCATGCCCCCCACCCGAACCCTGCACCCCCACCCCGCATTGGTGTCCAGTGGTCCCCCGTGGCACCATCACCCCATCCCATAGCTGTGCACCAGTGCTGCCCCCTGAGATGGCCAGTGGCACAGCCTCCTTTCACCACCATGGCCACAGCCATCTGACATATATGGGCACGCATCTGCTGCACCCCTGCATATATCAGATGGCTAGTGGCCATAACAATTAGAGAGGGCTGTGCCACTAGTCATCTCAGGGGTGGCACTGATGCACAGGTATGGGAGATGGGGGGTAATGGTGCTATGGGTGGTGCCATGGGGGTTCACCATCTGACTGACTGGCCAATTAGGGTGACCGCAGGTGAATGCAGTCACCAGTGGATGTGGTACTAGCATGGGTTTGGCCTGCTGCAGTCAGGGGCATGGGAGGGGGGTTTGGGTTGCTGTCTCTGGTAGTGACCCTGCAGTGTGATGGGTGGGGAGGCCACCAACCAACAGCCCATCATGAGGGCATGTAGCTCCAGGTGCCTGCGATGGGCATTTACGCACCTGGACCTGTGCCTCTCAGTACAAGGGATCCACTTTTGGCTCATGATGGGCATCCGATTGGATGCCCACCTGGGACTGCAACCTCATCCCTGGTCGCCCTGCGGAGTCCTGTGCTCTGGGGGGGTGGGGCCACAGACAGGTGTGCTTCTGTGGTGCACACCCCTGGGTGTGCACCCGTCTGCAGGTGCAGATCTATGCGGGTGGGATATGCACCTCAAACATGTAATTCCTGCCCATTCGTGCATAGGGCCCATTGATATAAAAACATTCAAAACCTCAACAAGTGTCTGCATTTTGTTACTATATGTGTCTAACATGGCAATATTTCCTAACCAGCGCTTGCCATGTTACAAATGCATTAAGCCACTTGAAAAGAGGCTTCTACTAGGGAGTTAATGCATGGTTGGGTGGTTGGGGCACTCAGCCTGCAGCCTTATGCTCCACCCCCACCCCAACTGTGCATTAATTCCCTAGTAGAAGCCTCCTTTCAAGTGGCTTAATGCTTACATATTGACTGGTTCGTCATCCTCACATAACTTTTTTTTTCTGGCTTCTTGCTCCTTAGCTAAAATATACAACCGAATGCTATATGCCTCTACTGGTTTCAGTGTGAAGTTATCTCTGGCATAAATGAGTTGCTAAGCTAAGAAGACAGTAGCTATCTTTGCTCATGAGTTGTTGGTCATATTTTCTGAAGTGAATTAACTGTTTGGATACAAACTAATAAACTAACTGCTGCACTTAATTATTAGTACAATTGGAGGCTACAGTCTGTTTTTAACCCCTTTAAGTGGTGCTGACCCGAAACCCACTTCATGGAGCTTTTGTGTTCATTTTAGCATTTTACATCTGTTGGTATGTGCACGCAAATTTACTGATTGTTATAGTAAGGTGTGAGCCCTGTTCTTCTGCTTCCATTAGCCTTGTACAGTTCTTCATATTTCAAGCACTATTTGAGAAAGGTGTAAATTATACCAATAAAAGCAGCATTTTGCAAGCAAAGTCCTGTGTCCTTATTTACATTGGGAGCATTTATGCAGTGTGGCTGCAGTAGTTTAGAAACAATGAAAATGTAGAAAACTTTGTACAAAAGCCACTTTTGCATCGATCTCTCTTCATCCCCACAAAGATGCATGTGAAAAGGGAGCTGCTACCTCTGCTGCGATTGATGCAGAAGTGGCTTCAGTACAAAGTTTTCTACATTGGCATGGTGTCTAAAATGATGCTGCCTCACAGCATAAATGCTCTTGATGTATATAACATTGTTAATTGTTGGTATTTGACATCATGGCATACACTCTGCACCTAATTCAAAACTAGGAGGCAACCATCTCTATCGACACCAGTTAATAAATACAGTTAACATATATTAACAACAGGTTGTTAACACAAACAGACATCAAAAGACATAAATTGGAATGTTGAGAGGTTTACACAAAGGGACATCATAGAAATCCCTGACTTCCCTGGGACAACTCTGCCCCCCACCACCACTAATGCTAAATTGTTTTAATAATGCCTGGCCACTAGCCCAAAAGAGTTTCCAGTAGCCCACCTGGGCTATAGTAATTTTTTTTTTTATTAGAGAGATTTATTTCCAACCAGTAGCTAATCAGTGCAGGGATGTACTTTGGTCAGGTCAAACCTGGTTCCCATTCAGATGGCTACTGGGTGTTTTTTCTCCCCCTTTCATTTCCTCCTTCTACCTGTTTTGGGAATGAGTGCCTGTAATGGCTGTGCACGACCACAGTGTCCCCATGCAGCAGGAGCAAGCTCCCTAGCCCAGCTGCAGGATTCGCTGTGGTGGCGGAGTGAGACGCCAACCCTCCCCGACCAAGGTGCACTGCCAAGCAGCAACTGACTCTGTTATGGCCTTCCAGCATGACTTCCCGGGCTTGCTTCTGAATCCATGTCATCAGCATGGCAGCTGGGTTTCTACTTTACAGACCACTAAGCCATCTTGGTGGGGTGATAAGTGTTTTTTTCTGTCCCCCCCCAACAACACTTTCTCTTCTCCTTTCATGTCTATTAATGTTATTTCTTTCACTATGTCTCTTTCTCTATATCTGTATCTTCCTGTTTTGCCCTAACTGTAACTTTTTATCAAAAGCTCCCTTTTATTTTTAACTAATATGCTGTCTTATACCCCTTTTCCACTCTCTGTCTCTGCTCTTGCTACTGTGTTTTCTCCATATTAACCTATTTTTTCTCTTTAACAGGTCTGACAGGATGCTGACTCCTTCCCCAACAGATAAGCATTACTCTACATCTAACCTGTCCTATCCTTTCACTTTAATCACTAAAAACTACAGATCCTTTGTGATCCTGATCCTTTATTTTATTTTACAGATCCAACAGACATCATCCCTACAAGATTCCTACCTCAAGATCCCTAGTACCTAGGTAAGAGACCATTTACATATTTGCTACACTTGTTGGATTTAACAGTGTGGCCACACCTGTTACTCTGTGTGTGTGTGTGTGTGTGTGTGTGTGTGTATTAAGGTGACACATGCCACAGCTTTTTTTTAAATAAAGCTGTTTGTCTTGGGGGTCAACAGAGGTGGGCCATCAGCCCTGTTCCCATATCCCCTGGAACTACAGAACCCAAATTCCCCCCCCCCCCATGGCAGAACCATGCTGGAGAGGGCATCCTTCCAAACTCCCAGTGACTCACAGTCAGAACTGGGCCAGTGGTCCATGTGATGGCGGGGCATGGACGTAGGTGGGAAGGGCTTCATGAAGCCTGTGTGAATCATGGTTCCATTTTCTCTACTTGGATCCATTGTGTAACCGTGCATGTGTGGTGGTACCCATGTATCACAGAACCATGGCCACTCCATTCCCTGTTGCTCAAACATCCTGTGATACTCCCAGGCCTCCACCTCGGGGCAGCCAAGGGCCTAGTCATAATGCCTCCCAACTGCACCTCCTCTACCACCACTCTCCGATGTTTTGTGATGTCAGAGTTTGGAGAGCACAGAGGTTCCTCATAGAGAATGCTAGGCGTGTCTTTTAAATAGACATTTTTAATAGTTTAGCAACTAATTTCATCAAGTCAAAGCCGTGGCTTAACTACCAAGACCATTGCTCTGCAAGTTGGTATGCAATTGAGTATGTATGCATACTGTCAGTGGAGACCCATCCACTAGTGTCCTTGGACAGGAAAGAAAAAGTGGGAAAAGCCTGGTCTACAGGATAGTGCCCAACACACTTGCCCTACATAGCCTTCTGTTGCATCTACTTGCCTGTGCTCTGAAAGGAACCCTTGACCTTCATGCTCCACAATGAGAAGGAGAGAGGGGGCAAGTTATGGAGATGGAAAGAGTGCTGCAGTTAACAGGTGGTAGCCATGGGCAGATGGGTAAGGCCAGTAATGTAGTAGGGGATTAAAAGTGGCACAAACCCACCAGCCATATGCTGGTAATTTGTTTTTAATTGGACTAGTAATATATTATATCTGACAAAGGACCAATAAGGAGGCTCCAAGCAGTTGGTAGACCATGCAGTGAGGGACCTGGAGCTAGGAAGAGGAGTTATACTGGATTGGAGGTAGTGCTTAGGATATGGGAAGTTGGGGAGTAATGGGCTAACTGTGAAGATCACAGGATCACCAAAAAAATTATTTGAACAACAGCCAAGAAGCAATCCTCGGGAAATTTGGTGAGTGAGAACTTCAGTGGCACTGTAAGTGCTTGAGAAGTTCTTGTATGGATTGGTTTCATGCAGCTATATAATGCTATAATATATTTTATGGAATGGATGCTTTTCTCTTATTATTTTTCCTACTTCACCTGGCAGTGGGTGCTTCTCTCTTTCCAGCCTTGTATGAGTCCATACACCTGCCCACTGGGCTTACTGCAGACACCGGTGCAAGCCACTTGACTCCCATTGTTATCCCTGGTCAGGGTACATCACTTCCTGGGATCCCCCAACCCCTCTGTGGCAACAAAGAAACACAAAATGGTTCTTGAGTTCTGTGAGACAAGGGCTGGTGACCATACGCATTGCCAAGCAGGGTTTGGTGACTTGGGTGCATGGAGACAGTCATACAGAAAGGCTGAGCCGGACATTTTTTCCACTTTATTGTGGCACCACCTTGCTCCCCAAGACACATCTACCATGGAACCTGGGGCAGGAGTGTGCTCAATGTGTGGTGACTCACATCATGCACACTACCTCATGCAAGCAGCATGAGCCAGTTCAAGAGCAAACAGTATTATGACCCTTCCCTGGAAGGAGAACATCTACATAGATGCTCTGTCACCCTCCCTGCTGGCATCCGCTTCTGACATCCCGGGTTTGGGTGCAAACTAGACACTACAGACTGCTTGGCTCAGGGTGGAGTGAGGAAGGAGATGGCATTAGAAACTATGGAATGCTTCACAAGGCATAGTATGAGGAAAGGCAGTGTCTCTGGACACCACGGAGTGTTTGACTCAAGATGGGATGACAGAGGGGATTCCACCAGACCCCCAGATGTGCTTGGCATGGAACAGGCTGAGGAAGGAGGCCTAGAACCCAAGGACATGCTTGGCAGAAAATAGGAAGAGGGAGCTGGCACTACTGAACACCAGAAAGTGATTGATACAGGATTGAGATGTGGTAGGAGTATGCCACTGGGCATCAGAAAATGCTTGGCATAGAGCTGAGGTGAAGAAATTAGGTGCCACTGGACATCAGGAAATGACTGGTATGGGCCAGGAACAGATGCCTTTGGATATCATAAAGTTATTTGTATTAGGGAGTTCTTGGCAAGGGATCAGATAAGGGAGGAGGGTGCCAATGAACACCAGGGAATGCTTGGTGCTGGATGAATTCATTTGCAATTACCCTTTCGGGCCAGCTATTTATGGCACCAACCAACTTTTGGACACCAGAGAATGATTGGCATGGGACAAGAACAGACTGCCTTTGGATACAGAAATACCACCAACAGTTTAATCTGGTTCAAGGTCAGTTGGCATTCATCTGTATTCCCCTCCCCCGGGTCGTGCCTGAAAATATGCAGAATTATTCTAGTGCATTTACCCGTTCAACAAAAACTAAATAAAAATTAAAAATATTTGTATTAGGGAGTCCTTGGCAAGGAGTCAGATAAGAGAGGAGGGTGCCAATGAACACCAGGGAATGCTTGGCGCTGGATGCATTCATTTGCAATTGTCCTTTTGGGACAGCTATTTATGCACCAGCCAACTTTTGGATTTTAAGTTCTGCAATTTCTTTGTGTTGTGCTTTTTTGTATGCATTCACCTTTTTGTTGTGCTATGCTTTTTTGTTTGTATTCTCTTTTTTGCTGTACTGTGCTTTTTTGTATGCATTCTCTTTTTTGTTGTGTTGTGCTTTTTTGTATGCATTCACTTTTTTGTTGTGTTGTGCTTTTTTCTTGCATTCTCTTTTTTGCTGTGTTGTGTTTTTTGTATGCATTCTCTTTTTTGTTGTGTTGTGCTTGTTTGTATGCATTCACTTTTTTGTTGTGTTATGCTTTTTTACTTGCATTCACTTTTTTGTTGTGTTGTGCTTTTTTTGTATGCATTCGCTTTTTTGTTGTGTTGTGCTTTTTTGTATGCATTCACTTTTTTGTCATGTTGTGCTTTTTTGCTTGCACTCTCTTTTATGTTGTACTGTCCTTTTTGGTTTGCATTCATTTTTTAGTTGTGCTGACCTTTTTGCTTGCATTCACTCTTAAGTTCTTTACATTTCTTTTTGTCTTCTTACTTTATTTTTTTGTGGTATGACACTTTAGGTTTGGTTTTGATGCTTTATTTTTTGTTTGCATTTAATTTTTTTTTTGGTTGTTGCTCTACTTATTTGATTGCATTTCACTTTGTTTGGTGTGTGCTTTGCACTTCAGGGCCACTGTCATGTAGTCTGTTAGTGTTCTATTCATGTATCAAGGTCCTGCTTGCACTATGGGTATGCTTGATTCCTACAAAAGGGCAGAACCTCATTTACTCCTTCTAATCTCTCAGTGGCTTCTTGGACTTCTCCATTAAGGATATCAATGGTATAGTGACTCAGCAGTTGCCATCAAATTACCACTAGGCACCAAGAATGCATGCAAGTGCTGTACCATCTTGCTTTCGCTGATGAGCAAAATGTTTTAACAATGATATCCAATACCCCATCTGAGGCTGGCTCGAAGGTGGATTCAGGGTGTTCACTGTATGAATCAGGTGCCACCCTTCCCAAGTACTGGCAGGTACAAACATGGTGGGCAACTTTAGCATATCCACATCCTTAACACTCTCCAGTATTTCAGTCACTGTATTAGTGGTGGGATCACAAGACAGACAGTGGGCCTTCACTTTTCCAATCTCCTCAAGTCCAACATGCAAAACAGTCAAACACTGACTCCACTGACCTCCCTCAGGGATATTCTTCACTAACATCTTTCTGGGGTCCAAACCCTATGCAGGACAATCACTCTGAGACCTCCTGGAAGCCCATGTTGAGTTTCCAAATTTTGGGAGTGGTACCAAACTGCTCCTTGCTCTCAGTGGTGTTCCACATGGATGACCAGTTTGTAAAGAGGAGATCTGAGAAGTGCCCCCAAAGATGTAACCAAGTCACTGTTGATGTTACAGTCACTGCCTCTGCCTTATGAGCTCAAACAAAGTTGAGGGGCCTGTGTTGGTAAACTTGTTCTTCCCCAATCAACTATTTATCCATATTGAAAGGTATGTTTTAAGTGTGGAGAAACCCGTCCGAGTTCTGACTATGTTAACCTTCTCTTTTTATAATGCATTCTATCTGATGCTACCATTTTGGGTCAGGTTAAGCAATGGATGGTTCTGACACCATATGGTGCTAATGGGTAGAATGTTAACTAGCAATTTTATTAAATGTTTCTGTACATACAGTACCATAATAGGAGACATGCAAGTACAGCAGATACATGTCAGAATCAATAGAACAAGTGTGTCAAGCAACATGGATAAGTGCAGCTATAGTGGAGCACACCGGGATGCAGTGCAATACTGCAGAATTCTGCAGCAGAATTACTGCAGGAAACATGACAGTTCAAGGGCAGCCAATCCCTTTTGTCATTCAGTAATCTGAGACACTGCATTGCATGCTTGTGGGCACCTCTGTAAGTATGTTATGTCTAACTACCAACATAGCAGATATAGTAATGATAGAAGGATGGTCCTAACCGCTCTGCACATCCTGAAATTAACTAACAGTGACCATAATAAGTAAACATTTAAAAAGGACTATCCAGACATAACTTTATAATTTTATGCATTTTTGTCTACACTTAATTTAATGGACATTGCTTATAAATACCAACAGATTAGTCTGAAACTTTAATTAACCAAACAAGCATGACCCAGCTGATTATACTGCATTAGCAAGGAATGACAGCAATGCAGAAGATGTACTTATTGCAGTGCAGTATCCACAGGTAAAGATTTCATAAACCCCAAAACTGGAGTTACTCAGGAAATAAGTGATCTCATCACATGTGACATGGAGGGTGTCAACTCTCTGGTGGTGTGTGAATGTGGAGTGAACTACATGGGTAAGACAGGAAGAAAGGTTTGTGACAAAACTGGGGAACCCCACACAGCCACACAAAATTAAAGTTTACAATATGTCCTGCAATGCAAGTCCACAGTTCTGGAGGAGCAGAAAGACACAAATTTACCTTCAAGGGAACAGAATAAATATGGGGCAATCCAGGGTGGGAGGTAGACCATAGTAACCAAGATCTTAAAAGGGTGTCTTTCTGGATCTTAACAATGAGGCAAACCAGGACTAAATGGTAACTTTGACCTGGCACCTTTTTTGAAATAACAATATTAATACCTAATATTGTTCTCTGTGTCTCGATTGCAGATAAAAACTAAGAATTATATCTAAAAGGAAATTGAGGCCAAACATAGGACAGAGGGGCTAAGTGAAATCAGTTCATTCCTGATTGATTGGTTAATAAAGGTTTAGAATAATCTGTTGATATTTACAGGTGTTGTGCATTAAAACAAGAGTAGTTAAAAATGCATGAAATTATAAAGCTATGCCTGAATAGTACCTTTAAGATGTTTGTTTATTATGTTCACTTGCACCTTAGCACTTTGTAGTGTTGTAAACCTTGTACCAGGCCCTTAAACCATGGTTGTAAATGGTTAAACCACAGTTTTACATGGTTTGCAACCATGGTTATTCATGATGTGTCTATGATTATAACCATGGTTATCCATGAGTAACCACTGACACTAAATGACACAGGGCCATATCCTGGATAATAATGAGAACTGAAAATTGTTCAAGTTGATCATGGTCATAAACAGTAATCCATGGTTGTTAATTTCAGACATTTCCTGGATTATAAATGTAGAATAGCATATGGGTGAGTGTGTGTAACCAGAATTTTACACACACCTGAGATGTGGAATGCTTCATAAACCCCAAGGGTGAAGCCTGAGGGGTTTATACAAGCATCACACACTGAGGATGTGTGTAAAATTCTGGTTCACACACACCCACCCATATATTATTTTATTTAATTAATGTCCAGCAATTTTTTTATGCAGTTTTCTGATATTTTGTTCTGTTTTTTGCCTTGGTGTTTTGTCTGTGAGGAAGTCTTTTTGTTTGTTTGTTTGTTTGTTTTTTTATTATGAAAGTATACAATATTAAATTCCACCAAGTTTGGTACAGTAATATACATTAGGTCTTGCAGATACATAAAATCAGGAATACATAAAAAAAAGAAAACAAAACATCATATTTTAGTTAACATAATGTTACAGTATTACATTACTATTAATCATTATGAGAATTGATCAAAGAGATTCTTGAGGATAGAAAGTTTCCAAAAAGCTTCCATACATTATCAAATTTCTAATAATCTTTTTGTAAGCAACAGTGAATCTTTTCAATCTTATAAACATCAACCATAAGGTCTATCCACATTTCATAATTGAGTGGAATCAAATCCTTCCACTTCATTAACAAACATTTATGAGTATTTATAATTGCCAGCATTATTAAGCTTTGTTGCCTATAATTCACTTGTTTGGGAAGAAAGTCAATGGTCAGAAATAGACCTTCAATATTCTTACTGCTTTCCAGAGCAGTCATTTTATGAATAGCTAATAGATTTATTTATTTATTTATTTTTTTTGCCAGAAAGTATTTATTTTCTGATAGAAAATAAGCATATTTTCTAGATTGGCATTTTGAATTTTACATCTGGGACAATGATTTGAATACTGAGGATTCATTAGATTTAGTCTATGAGGTGTGTAGTATGTCTTGTGTATAATATTAAAGTAAATTTGAATTAATCTTGTAGATAGTAGTCCAATGTTCTAAAATTTTTTAATTTGTTCCCATTTAACATCTGGTATTTGGGACTTATGTTTATCTTCCCACTTTAGTTTTAGTGAGCTTAATAAACTGTTTGATTTATTTTGTAATAAAATATATATTTTTGATATTAATGTGGTATTATTTTTCATCATAAGTTGAGTTTCAACATCGTTTAAGGATGGTTTAATATAGAGTAATCCTTTTTTCTCTTTATAATCTTTTAACTGTAAATATCTAAAAAAATGATGGTTTGGAATACTAAGGGACATTTTAAGTTCATTAAAGGATATTAGTCCTTCCATATTGTACAAAGACATGATCACTGATACTCCATTGTTATACCAAATTTTAAAACCTTTATCTTCTACAGAGGGGATAAAATCACCATTTAATATTATAAGGGTATTTGGTGATAACAAATTAAATTGAAAATATTTACTTATAGTCATATCCCATAATTTACAGGTTGTTAGTGTGGTTGATAGTATTTGGTTAATCTTTAAGCATGCAGTATCTGAGTATAATATATATGTTTTATAAATTTAAATGGTAAATGGGCTAGTAACAATTGACAATTTGCCTGATAGTGTTCTTGCTGGAGCCATTCATATATTATAGAGAGGTTTGCTACTAAATAGTACCAGAAAAAGTTAGATAAGGACAGGCCACCTTCGGTCTTGGAGAGATAACGTTTTTCCATCTTTAACCTCGGCTTTTTGCCTTTCCATAAAAAAGTAATTTTTTTTATTATTTTTTCCATTTTTTTGAAAATATATTATTAATAAGAATAGGTAGGGGCTGAAATAAAAAGATACATTTTGAAAGTGTGTTCATTTTTATGACATTGACCCTTGCTATCAATGTCAAGGGTAATGCTTTCCAATTATTAAATTGTTGTTGTATTTTACCCAATAAAGGTTCAAAGCTATTTTGAAAAATGTGCTCATTTTTATTGTCCAGCAATACACTCAAATATTTTAATTTCTCTACTTTTTTAATGTTTGGATTAATTGCATTGTTAAATGAATTTGAATGATTCATGGATTCCATTAGCTCAGTTTTTTCCCAATTAATTTTATAACCAGAATGTTTACCAAATGTATCCAATATATAACTAAGTTCAGCATATGTTTTATTTAAATTTTCCATGTATATTAAAGTGTTGTCCGCATATAGGCTGATTTTGTGGTCTACTTGTCCTGCTTGTAGTCCTTTAATTTTTTCATTTTTTCTACTTGGGATTGCTAAAGGTTCTATGACTAAAGCAAATATTAAAGGGGATAAGGGGGAACTCTTTCTTTAATTGCCAGCTTAACACTATCTGGCTTGTCTCCCAGTGCATAGTATTTAGATCTAGTGTTTAATAATTGCCTTTCAGCTTCAGAGGTTGTAATTTTATTATATTGATTTCTGAGTTCTAAAGTTTCCTGTAAGATAGAGGCATCCTTGTTGATGTTAAATAAATGTTCTTTCTGGGAAAGCTTATTCTCCAAGGATCGTAATTTTTCTTTTCTTGAAATTTTTGGCTTTGTATGAAAATATTATGCCTGTAATCTAGGCCTTAAATGAATTCCACATCATTGTGGCAACTATATCTTCATATTTATTTAAAGAAAATAATGCTTCTATCTCTTGTGTTATTTTGGAGATGAATAATGTGTTCTTAAGTAAAAGATTATCAAATCTAAAATAACTATTATGATTTGATTTTTTAATTTGAAGTGTCAAGGTGACTGGAGCATGATCAGATATGTGTATAGTTCTGCATTCAGTTTGTGTGACTAAATATAATATTCTTTCTGAGATAAAAAAAATCAATTCTAAAATAGGTCTGGTGCACTGGTGAGAAGAAGGAGTATTGTCTAGACGTAGGGAAGATATCATGCCAGGGATCAATAAAATTAAAATCATTCATAAACTGTAAGATTTTTTTACTGCAGTCTGAATTTGAAGAGGCATAATGTTAAACTTGTCCAGTTTGGGGGTTAGAACCAGATTGAAATCCCCTCCTATGATTAGAGGAGATTTATAAGTAGCTGCAGTTAGAAAAATCTGGGTAAACAAATCTGGTTCATTCTCATTTGGTCCATATGCAGTTGATAGTGTTAGAGTTATACCTTTTACCAGAATTTCACAAAATATAAACTGGCCATTAGGGTCAATGTTTTCTTTTAGGATAGAAATGCCTGAGTTCCTTTTAAAAAAAAATTGCTACCCCTCTTGCATTAGAGTGATATGGTCCATTTATGCCTTGCCCCCATTCATTTATTAGCATAAAATTCAAAATCTGCTGGTAAAAGATGTGATTCCTGAACCATAAGCACATTAGCTGATTGATTATTTATATAATTAAATATTTTCCTTCTTTTCACTCTTTCTCTCATTCCTTTTATATTCCATGTTGCTATTTTTAAATAATTAGCCATGGAGATCAAAAATGAAAAATCAATTGTTAACATTCCTACGTGATTGTTTAGCATCGTATTCTTTGCACAAGATATTGCAGTTCTAGTTTACCATTTTGCCATTCATACCATTTGTACCAAACTAAGATTATTTTGATGTTCTTTTTAATTTTTTTTCCTTTTACCCTCCGGTGTGTATCTACCCCTTCCTCCCTCTCTATTAATCTTCCCCTTTACCATTGGTCCAAAACATATTTTACATAGCATAATGATTATTTTATAAATAGGATAGTGTAACCTTGGCTCCCCCCCTTGTTCACCTGTCTTGACAGCCATGGATGAGGAGTGGCAGTGGATGCTCCAGAAGCGAGTGAAATCTCCCACCTCCTGTTCCACTTTTATATAGCATCAACCCTTCCTTTAGCAAATAATATATAGACAAGTCAGAAGCTCATCTATTTTCAAACATTGCCTGTCTTACTTTTTAAACATAGCTATTACCAAAAAAACAAAAAACAAAGAAAAAAAAAGAAAAAATATATATTAATTCAATATCAATTCAGAAAACATTTTGCCCTTTTTACCTTTATTTTATCATAAATGATGATCCCAAATCAACAAACAATAAGGAAAGAGAATTTATATAAAATGGGAGGGGAGAAATATAGATTTAATCATTAGTCACTACTTTGACTGGTGGATGGGATTGCATAGAAGATTGCATCCCAGGTAGAAGATGAAATTGTGATTTCAAAAGAAATTTAGCTTTTTTATGATCCATAAAGAAGTGCATTTTCCCATGCAAAAAAAATCACACTGAAATCTGGGAACACAGAGAATTTCAAACCATCTGCTAGTAGTCCCTTTTTGATTCTAGCCTTTTGAAGCAGTTTCTCTCGATATTGGAAATTATGGATTCTAACACACACTGGCCTTGCCAATTGTCATTGAAATGATGCATTTTGAGATTTAGGTGGATATGGCCTTGCTCTATGAGCATGATCTAATGAAATTTTTTGCTTGGGGTATTTTAACCCCATAGCCTTTGTTAGCAGTTCTTCAAAGAATTGTATAGACCCCCCCCCTTGCCTTCAACTCCCTCAGTGATATTAATTAGTCTCAAATTATTACATCTAGACCTGTCTTCTTAGTTAATGATTTTTTGTTGCAAAAGTTCCAACTGATTTGCATGTTGTAAGGTGTTGTTGTAATGGGGAGACTGTATCTTCTAAAAGGCTAATCCTGCTCTCAGTATCTGTAGTTCATTTAGTTAGAGAGTCAGTTTTAGTACTGAGATCATTTATGGATAAGGTAAGACCTGATAGTGCTTTAGTGATTTGGTCAATCGCCATTTGAATGCCACCTTTGATTTCATCTCTCATTTTATTTAATGTTTCACAATCGAAAGTATTACGTGAGGCTCAAGTGTTAGTTCCATGCTTTTCAGCCTCTTCTATCACCATGCTAAAATTAGATGTTACTGTATTTTGTTGTGCATATGCTCCTTTCTCTCCTATGATACTTGTCACACCCATGGAAGTCGACTGTGATTCAGTCATGTTATTGTGGCCGTTAAGCACTAGAAACTGTTTATCCCTGACATTTGTTGATTGAAGCTTACTTTGGCTTACCTCTTCGAGTTTAGCATGGGTTGCCGTAATGTTCCCCTCGGCCTCAAGGATGCCATTGTCCTGTGTCACAGATGTTGTGGGTTGGGTGAGTCTTCCTTCTGCATTGTAAAAGAGCATAATATCTCTTTGCCCATCACCAGCATTCACCTTTTGATTCAGCATGTTGAAGTTTTGTTGTATTGGAGAGTTGCTAAGTAGTGATAATAAGTTTGGAATTTTTAAAAGACCTTGTTCTGTGATCAGTAAGAACTACAGGGTTTTTTGTTGTAGCCATGTAAGTACCACAGGTTGCATAGTGGAATCAGATGGTCCAGGTGTAGCTTCGGGATCAGATAAGACACTACTCCTCAAGCTATGGTGGCTTTGATTTTTCTTAGATGAAGACTTGGCTTTTTTCTTTTCTGGAGCATTGAGTTGTAGTTTAAGCTTTCTTAAAGATTTTGACATGGCAGCATCTCCTTTGCAAGTTTACCTTTAATGCATATTAAAGAGTATGTGTCGCTGCTCACATAGGAAGGTTCAGTCTGAATAGATTGAGGAGGTGTAGCGCTCGCCTCTGCACATCCGTGTCCTCAGGTGGCCATCTTGAAGTCCTCCTGTGAGGACGTCTGTTGAAGCAGTTCGCAGTGGGTTGCTTAGCTCGTGCTAAGGTGAGCAAGAGCGAGATTGACAGATGCCAGTTACCACCTCCCGGTTATAATAAAAAATATCAACTGGCGGGTTGTAACCAGGAATAAAACTATCATTATCTATATGTAAAAAATGCTGGCCATTAATTAAAATACATTTCTACACTACTCAGGTAATTTTATCCTTTCCAACAACCCTAACATTTTGTATTGAATGTATATTATCCACACATGCAGTTCTTTTGAAATAGCTTTCATTTACTTACCCATTTCTGTTGTTTTTTCCATTTCTAATGGAGTCTCTCCTCATTCATAACTAATAGAATGGCCTAGCAGCTTTTTGTATCACCATAAAATAAAACTCTTTCAGGATCTGGTGAGTTATTATATTAATTTTGCATGTTCAAATAATTAATTACATTGTGTAAACATTGTTTTTTCCATAATTAGTAAAAATGTTAATATTGTGATTATTTATATTAAAGTGTAAATTTTTTTTTCTGATATGCAAATAAATTATGCAAACTTGGCTATGATTTCATGCTCGTATGACCATGTACAAGCCATGCACAAGTAAGCAATAACACAAAACAGAGTGTGCAATTATTGGGTAATTCCCGCAGGTTCCCAAAGGTTGGAAGCACAAGGTGTTATCTGAGTGCCCTTCAGTTGGGGGGGCAGTAATTACCCAATAACCACACACCCTGAAGTGTGTCATTGCATTTATAAAATGGCCCACACATTAAAACACAAGAAATGACAGAATTTAAAACAGCTCTTTATTTGAAGTTTCCCACTGCTATGCATGCAATGTGCATAAAGTAGTCCCTGTTCAGTGTAAACAGTTACATTAAAGTTTACAGAGATGGTGGTGTGTGTGTGTGTGTGGTTTGACCTCATTAAAGATGGCTGCCTAATTCTTTCTCCCTTCACCTCATCAACCCTATAATAATTAAAATAATCATAACTTTATTTTTAAAGTGCTATTCACAAAGTGTCAAAGGGCTGTACAGTGCATACAAAATACTTAAAAATACTAAAACTCTAAAAACTGTCATCCACTCAGTTATTTAAAAATATAATTACAGTAATTCAATGAGGACTAGGTAATAGTATCACAAAAGGCGAGCCCAACTAGATAAGTTTTTAAAGCAGTTTTGAAGCTCTCCACTGTCAGGCACTCTCGTATCGGACAAGGCAGAGAATTCCACAGGGTTGGGGCTGCAAATGAAAATGCCCATGATCCAGAAGTTTTTCACCATACCCTGGGAATCTCTAGCAATCCCTTGTCGGCCGAGCGGAACAGTCGCAGGGGGCAGTAAGGATGCAGGAGATCTTGCAGGTAGCTCAGTCCCAGTAAGTGTAGGGCCTTGTAGGTCAGTAAACCGACCTTGAAGGTGATCCATCACTGAACTGGCAGCTAGTGAAGTTCATGCAGCACAGGTGTAATATGACTGGATTGAGACTATCCAGACAACAACCTGGCCGCAGCATTTTGCACAAGCTGCAAGTGGCAGACATCAACCCCTGGAAGCCCTAGATAAAGGGAGTTACAGTAGCCCAGGCGAGAGGTCACAAAGGCATGGATCAGAGTTGGAAGGTCACCAGATGGAATGAGGTGCTTAATCTGGGCAATATTCCTCAGATGATAAAAAGAGGACTTAACCATGGCTGACACCTGGAAACAAAGTGTCAGCCCAACATCAAGTATTACCCCCCGATTTCGTGCCCATTCAGAGATCCTCAACTGTGCACCCCCAAGCCAAAGCTCTGAGGGACATCCCACTGCAGATCCCTCTATCCAGTGATCAGGATCCACTACCAACACCTCAGTCTTCTCTGAATTCAGTTTCAGCCAGCTGGTATTCATCTACTCCTGGATTTCTACTAGACAGTTGTTAATCATTGAGCGAGCACTATCCTAGTCAGGCACAAAGTAAAATCTGGCAGTTTCTCTTAATGTAGCATACTTGTGGCTGGCACCATCTATGAGCGCACCTCAGGCTGAGTGGTTGACACCAAAAAGTTGGAAATCACACTTATGGTTCCATGGATTTCAGTCACACTCTTTCACATTGGGGATGGTGTTCAAGCCCCTCACCCTGTGTCACGATGGCGGCTGCAGTCCTCCTGCCTGACAGGGTGGAACAAACGCTTTGGCAGATCCTGCAGGACATGAAAGGCATCCAGCTTAAAATGATGCAAAACTCAGGGGCCATTTCTCAGCTAAACACCCACCTGAACATATCTGAACAACAAGGGCAAAAGAATGACTCAGCACTACACATAGCATAGTTACATAGCAGAGGAACTGGAAGGGAAGGTCTGCATCTTTTTGGATGACACCAAGATCTACAACAGGGTGGACACTTTAAGGGGGTGCAAAGGATGGAAAGAGACTTGAAATGACTGGAGGAGTGGTCAAAAGTTTGGCAGCTATGGTTTAATGCAAAAAAGTACAAAATGATGTACCTGGGTCACAGAAACCTGGGGGTACAGTACAAAATGGAGGGAGAGATAATAGCTATGGCCAAGCAGGAAAGAGACCTGGGGAATCATATTGGATGACCTGAAGGTGGCCAGACAATGTGAAAAAGTGATCAGGAAAGCTAGTGGGATTCTGGTGTGTCTAGGTAGGGATATTACCAGCAGGAAGAGGGAAGTGGTGTTGCCACTGTATAGCTTTGTTAAAACCCCACCTGGAGTTCTGTGTCCAGTTCTGGAGGCCACATTTCAGGAAAGACATAGACAAGATAGAGACCATCCAAATGAGGGCTACCAAGATGGTACAGGGTCTACATCAATTGTCCTATGAGGAGAGGCTAAAGGAACTAAACACTTACACCCTAGAGGAGAGGAGGGAGAGGGGGTATATGAGCAAGAACTTTAAATACCTCACGGGGTGAATATAGTACAAGTGGGAGATATTTTTTTGAGGAAAGGGTGCTCCATAACACGGGGCCATGATATGAAGCTGGAAGGGGGGGTAGGTTCACTAAAGATGTGAAGAAATACTTCTTTGCAGAAAGGGTGGTGGATGCCTGGAACAGTCTTCCAATGGAGGTAATGGGGGTGAAAACAGTGATGGGATTCAATAAAGCCTGGGATAAGCATAAGGGAATTATAAGGGATAGGTAAGGGGTGGAAGAGAAAGTGCCGTAGACCTGGAGAGGTCTACAGCATAAGCAATGCAACAAAAAAGGGTAGACAGGATGGGACATGTGGCCCTTATCTGCTGTCAGTTTCTATGTCGATGTGTCTATGTTACATGACCTACAGGTGCAACTCAGAGAGCAGCAGAAACTCATTTATCAGCTACAAGAAATTTGATGACGCAGAAAATCGGAGTCACCACAATAACCTCTGATTTGTGTGCTTCCCAGGGCATGCAGAGCTCAAGGATTCCACTAGCTTTCTGTGCCACACTCTGCCGAGTCTGCTTAAATTACCTGGAACCTTTGAAACTTAGACAGCCCATAGATCTCTGGCACCTGCCCCAAGAAAGTGAGAAAAGCTTAGGCCCATCATCTCCAAATTCCTCCATTTCCAGGTGAAGGAGGAAATCATTAAGAGAGCCAGAGAACTCATGCTACTTGAATGGCAAGGCCACAGGATTATGATATTCCAAGATTTCTCTTAAGATCTTACCAGTAAAATCAAGGCATTCTCAGAAGAGAGACACCTTCTCCACCAGCTGGATATACCCTTCTCACTGAAATACCCAGCCCACATCTGCATTACCCTCATTGGAACATCGAGCACGCTCACCTCACCAGAAGTCATAGTTGCATATTGATGTTGAGAATATAAATTGGAATAGATTAGAACTGATTCCCACTTCTTCTGATGCTTGGGAATTTTTCCTAAGTGAATTTATGACCATCTGTAACATACACGCCCCCCTGAAATCAAGAATGATAAAAAATGGTGGTAATGTATGGTTTTCTCCTGAATTATTTAAGATTAGAAAAGATAGGAATAAAAAATGGAAGAAAGCAAAACAAACAATGTTGGATCAGGATTGGGTATCTTATAGACAGGCTCGAAATTTTTATATTTCTAAAATTAGGGGAAACTAAAAAACAGTATGTACGATCTAATTTACAGGATAATCATGAATAGAACCCAAGGAGATTTTGGGGAATGGTTTCAAATTTGGTGGGGAAAAATAAACAAAATAGTGTAAATAAAATAGAAAAAGATGGTGTTTCATTACCCTTGGGCAAAGGAATGGTAGATGCCTTTAATAAATATTTCTCAAAAAGGGGTTTCATCAGGTACCTTGGATAGGGCTCATAGTGTTCAAAATGAAACATCGGAGACTAATTACAGGACTAATGCTGGAGGAGATAGTGTAAATGGTGGTTTTGATTTTGATTATATTTTCCCAGAAACTATAAGATCTGAACTTCTTAAATTGGATATTTCTAGGGCGAAAGGACCAGATGAGATTCCCACTATATTGTTAAAATATGCAGCACCTTGTATGGCCTATCCGTTGGCCTATATTTTTAACCTATCCATTGTAAGTGGGGAATTTCCAGAGGGATGGAAGACTGCTAAGATTAGACCAATCTATAAGGCTGGGGACAAGTGCGAGCTGGGCAATTATAGGCCCATCTCACTCTTGTCTCAGATTTCTAAGGTATTTGAAAAGATCATATCATGTCAGCTGGAAGGTTTTCTTGAGGATAATAATAAGTTGGCACCTTTTCAATCGGGTTATAGGGCACATTATAGTACACAAACAGCTTTGATGAAGGTGGTAAGCGAACTGCAACTGAGTCTGGACAGGAGGTTAATGGTAGGAGCTTTATTTATAGATCTTTCTAAAGCATTTGATACCCTTAATCATCGGGTTCTCCTGTCCAGACTCAGTGAGATCAGCTTGTCACCTAGATCAGTTAAATGGTTTGCTTCTTATTTGACGGACCGTAGACAATTTGTGGAAGTGGGCTCCTATAAATCTAAGATTTTGGAAATAAATAATGGAGTGCCTCAGGGATCCATTTTGGGGCCCTTATTGTTTAATGTCTATATGAATGATTGTAAGGTTACAGCAACATCAGCGCAGTCATATGTATGCTGATGACACTGTGCTCTATGTTGAGGGACTTACTGTAGAATCCATAAATGAGAAGTTGAAATTGGCTTTTGATGAAATTCAGGGATATTTCAAAATGAGTCACCTTATTTTAAATACTAATAAAACACAATTATTGTTGTTCAAAAATTATAATAATAAAAGAGATTTGCATCTGGATATTCATACTGTTGATGGCATTGCCATCTCACAGGTGGATTCTTATAAATATCTTGGGTTTGGTTAGATACCAATTTGGGGTGGGATGTCTACATAAATTCCCTCATAAAGAATATTAATAGGAAAATAGGTGTATTGTATAGATATAGAAAATTCATGCCCAGGGATGTTCGTCTGACTGTAGTTAATTCTTTGATAATTCCAGTGTTAGATTATGGTGACATACTTTATGCAGGAGCCCTTGAAAAATATATAAGAAGTGTAGACTTAGTTTTTCGTAGATTGGCCCTCTTTGTCTTAGATGCCCCTTGTAGAACACATAGGTGCTTACTTTTTAAAGAATTAGATTGGATTAATCCCAAAGTAAGAAGAGAATTACATTTGATTCAGTTCATGATTAAAGTTTGGCATGTGAAAGTGCCGAGTTATGTCTCTGATTTATTTGAAATCAGGAAGATCATGGGAGGCCTAAGGGCCTCATCTGGAACTCAATATGTCCCGCTTACTTGTAATTTAATGGTAGGGAGATCTTCAGCTTTTGCCAGAGGTATTCGTTTATGGAATCGATCCCCGCCACCTCTCAGATGTATAAAAACTAAATACAATGCAAATGAATTAAAGAAATGGTATTTGTCTGCACTAAATAAGAACATATTGTGTAATGGTTGATCTACATTATAATGTTCATATGTTAATGTTTTCGTGTGTTTTCTCATATTGTTGTTGTATTGTGGCAACCTTCTGTCTTGATTGTGACATTGTTTTATGCTGAGTTCTTTTTTGAAATTTGATACTTGTAACTTCCTTATAAATGAGCTATGCTCAAGTGAATGTATCCAATTATTCATATTTGAATAAAAAATTATTTGCTACTACTTTACTTACATATGTCCACAACCACTGGCCTTCCTTGCAGACAACTTCCCACTGTTTCCCCAAGATGACCGAGCCTCTCACAACTGATCATGAAATGGGCACCACCCCTGCCTTCTTTGCCTAATGGAGAGCAAGCAGCAATTCTCCATCACCCACCTGAGGACTTGACACCATCTTCAATCCACTCGCAGAGCAATAGCATGAGCAGGGACTCCGCAGGCAATGAAGATGAGTTCTCTGCACTGGCAGCCCCCAACAAATATGCCACCCTGATGACTGTCACACCAGAATCTCCAGGCCTCCTACAGCAAGCACAGCAACCTGACCTGCAATTGGAGGTACAATTATCCCCTCCAAATAAGTTTTCCCTGTGGAATGATCCTTACTCAGACCTCAAATCGGATTATGAGCCTACTTCTCCGCTGCGCAGGTCCCACTCACACTCTTAGGTTACTACGGGCCTGAGGAGGAACGCCTGACCACAATCCTCCCTGGAGTATCTAACTTGAGTTTGACTGCTATTGTTGCTGATGTCCCACCCCACAGTGCAAAGGCCACGGGATAACTCTCCAGTTCCTCTGCAGAGAACATCAATCATTCCCCTAAGCCAGTTCAAGATGTCTTGTCCTCCCTGACCTGAACTTCAACTGTTTAAGTGTGTTCCATTCCCCTTTTGCTCTATTTTGACTGTATTGCAAGAATTCCCTCTGCTAGCTGACTTTACTGAACACTTACCTCCATCTACAGACTGATCCGGTTGTCCTCCTCCTCTTGGCTTGATTTGTGTTGCGCAGGCTGGCTTCCCCTTACTGGCACCAACAGGAATTACCCGTGCAGGGGGCATCCTCCTGCTAGTAAAACTGCAGATGGGAGTCAGTATAGTGAAGTGGTTTAAGGCTCTGAGACGGAAACCTGGAGACCTGGGTTTGAATCCCACAGCCCCCACTTTCATACTGTGTGACCCTGAGCAAGTCACTTAACTCCCATGTGCTCCCAGGTCACACCCGTAAACAACCTTTCAGCTTAATGTGTCTCTCCTGGTAAAAAAAATAAAAAATTACCCGATTGTCACTACACTTACTGTCCCCTCTACATCGGTACAGACCTAAATTTCATCACCTGCCTGGACAAGGGACTGCAGAACCTCTTTTTAATTATTTCTATGTGCTGATTGGTGTTCTGGGAAGCTGCAATGTTCGGGGCTGTGGTGGTGGATGATGCTGGGGCATAATGGGGATTTCTCTACTTTGCTTCACTCTGTTAGCTACCCTTACTCCCTGGTAATGAACTCCTTCAAGGTATCTGTGTGTGTGTGTGTTTTTTTAAAGGAAATAACCAAAGCGAGCAACATAAATACTGGGTAAAGCAGGTGTATGAGTTACAAAACAAGACAAAAAATAACGCAATCGGTTCTAGCATTCCTCTGTCCCCAATGTGCCTAACAACTACACCTGGGCCCCTACAAAACTAAGATACATGGGGATATTAAGCTGGGGACCCCTCAGTCCTGATAGCCTTCCCCCTTGTGTGCAAGTCAGCTGCCCTTGGCCTCCAGTAATTCACCCCAGCTCCCTGTGCCACTGTACCATCCTGGCTACTAACTCTCATGCTCAGCTAAATTTTTTATTTCTGTTTCTTGGCCCATGTTTCCCCTTGAGCTGTCTCCATCGGTAGCCCCAGGGAGGAAAGCCAGTGGGACCAGGAGGGAATATGTGCCGATAGCCTATTTCCTCAGCTGGAGCATGCCTGTCAGCCATTACTATATGTAACTATGCCACCAGCGGTGGTGCATTACACTATTTTTGCACCCTCTTCCTCTCCAAGTGCCAGCATGTGGTGGGCATGGGAGGGATGCTAGGCTCACCCCTGTTCCATTTAGAGTATACCTGGGACAGGGTTACTTTATTTATTTATTTTTTTTGCGCCTCCCCCTCTCCCTGGCTGCCCACTCCTTCAGGTCTCTAATGTCCCTCCCGACTGCCTGCCCTGACTCCCATACCAGCTATCACCTCATATGGCAGTCCCCCTGGGTAACCCGGCATAACCCTTTGCCGGGCGGGTCCCCCTCTTCTGAGTGGGAAGACACCAGTGTGGTGGCCAGCACACTTTTCCATTGGCTCTGGGTACTGCTGAGGCGTACCGGTCATGGGATCAGTGGCAGCAGAGGACAGAGAGACCATCATCCGGCCGGCCAGGAAGCATTTTCCTGTTTTTTTGTGGGGAGTGATGTCCTGACATCAAGGCATAAACCGACATCTGTCACTCCCCTTGAGCTTTGAACCAGGCATCACTGCTGTGCTCCCAGACTCCACCAGGAGTCAGCATGTGCTGGTGCGTATCCCCACCCTCCCCCCAGAGAAGGAGAGCTGTCCCCAGATGCTCCATCCTTCTACCCCCGACCGGCCCTCTGGTGACCCGAGTCCATTCCCAAACCCGGGTCGCCGGCGTCGCAGACGGAAATCCAACCGCTGTGCTGATGGGCCGGTGGACAGAGTCACTTTACGAAGTTCTAGCTTTAAGTGACTTACCCCCCCCCCACCAAAGGGACCACCAGCAGTTCATATTTTTCCATCCAGCTTTACCCACTCTACCCTTAAATTACTGATCCCTTTTTTCTGTCTACACTAGCCCATTCTGAGGTACCCATTCACAGCAGGTCAGCCTGTATTAATCACACCTGGTACTAACATACTAACATAATATTTGCCAGCAGATTAGGCCTTATGGTCTATCAAGTCTGCTCGAACCTTAGATCCTTAGTTGGGTGCCGAGACCCTCCCATCCCTTGTGCTCCAGAAACCCATATCATCAATCCCAACCCCCCTGGGACAGGCCAACATCTGATACATCCACTTTCTGTGTCTGTCCCACCCTCTCTTGAAGCCCTCCACTGTGGATCTCTGAACCAGCTCACCAGGCAGTGCATTCCAAGGGTCCACCACCCTCTCAGTGAAAAACCTCCTCCTCTTTTCCCCCTCACCCTTCCACCTTCCAACTTCAAACCATGCCCTCTGGTGATACCTCCCTGCTTTAGTCTAAAGATCCCCTCCATGTTTCCTATTTATTCCCTTGAGGTACTTGAAGACCTCAATCATGTCCCCCCTGTCTCTCCTCTCCTCCAATGAAAACAGGCAGAACTCCTTAAGTCTGTCCTCATATGTCAAATCCCATAGCCCTCGTATCATCTTTGTTGCCCTCCTCTGTACCCTCTCCAGGAGCTGTATGTCCCTCTTCAAGTGGGGTCTCCAGTACTGTACACAGTACTCAAGGTGTGGTCTAACCAGTCCATTGTACAGCGGGAGAATCACTTCTTTGCTCCTAGAGGTGATCCCCTTACGATGCATCCCAACATCCTGTTTGCCTTGCTACAGCCTCCTGCACTGCTCAGAGTTATTCATACATGCATCCACCATGACCCCTAGGTCTTTTCCCTATTGTGGCCTCCAGCACCTCTCCCAGGGTGTACCTGTGTTTAGGGTTTCCCCGACCAAGATGCAACACCTTGCACTTGGTGATATTGAAATTTATTTCATGTGTGAGCCCAGCTTTCCAGGGTGTCCAGGTCCCCTTGCAGGGTCAACCTCCTCTTCTCCACCAACTACTGCTCCCATCTTTGAGTCATCCACGAGAGACTCATTTCACCCTATACCCTCCCTGATGTCCAATATGTATGCATTAAACAGGATCAGGACCCAGGACCCGAGCCCCACTGCATTCCCCACTACCAACCTCTCTAGGGTTCGAGGCTCCCCACAGACCACTACTCTCTGAGTGTTCCAGCTAGCCAGTTTTCAATCCATCTGACCATCAAAGGGCCTACTCCTAACCCCATCAGTTTCTCCACCTGACCATTGTGGGGACAGAGTCAAATGCCTTGCTGAAGTCCAAGAATAATACATCCACAGGCTTACCCCTGTCCAGTTCTGATGTTACCCATTCATAGAACTCCACAAGGTTGGTTTGACATGATCTACCTGGCACAAACCCATGTTGCTGACTATCCAGACCTCCCACCTCCTCCAAGTACACCCCCAATCGTTTCTTTAGTATACTCTCCATTAATTTTCCCACCACCGAGGTCAAACTGATGGGTCTATATTTACCTGATACTTCCCTCGACCCCCCCTTAATGGATTGGTACCACATGTGCCTCTCGCCAATCCCTAGGTACCCTCCCTGTCTCAAGTGACCTGCTGAAAAGCTCCACCAGGGGTGCAGCCAGTATGTCCGCCAATTCCCATAGTACTCTCGGATGAATGCCATCCGGCCCAGGAGATTTGTCTTTCTTTAGGCCTTGAGGGCTAACCACACCCTTTGGCAGAGATAGCATCATCCATCCCTCCACCTTACTGGCCTTTTTATCCTCTCCAGATGTGACACCCTGGGGTACCTCTCTCTCTTGCTCCATTCCTGTTGCTCCCCTGATCCCATTTACTGACGTTTCTATCCCCTTTGTGCCATGCTTTGTAGATATCCCATCCCCCTCCCTAGTGAACAGAGAGGCAAAGTACTCGTTAAATACCTCTGCCTGGTCCCTCACCTCTTCCACCCACCCTCCTTCTGATCTCAATCTGCTGAGATGGCCCTTAGTTTTTCTCCACTCTCCAATGTACCGGAAGAACCCCTTTTCCCCTCCATGTATCCTGTGCCAGCCACTGCTCTTTACTGGACTTTGCTCCTCACCATCACGGGTGACTTTTCTAGATGCAAGCTGGTACATTTCCTATCCCTATCCCTCTTGTTGTTTTATATTTTTTGTAGGCTGCCTTCTTTTCTCTGACTGCTACCTGTGCCTCACTGGACCACCAGCATGGTTTATGTGACCTTGCTCCCTTACGTTTCAAATTAAAGCAGATCGGACTGCCTCATGAAGTCCCTGTTTATGACCTCCCATCTCCTTTCCACACTTGTCATTGAGGTAATCCCCATCAAGTGATCCTTGAGAATATTTCCCATGCCCATAAAGTCTGCCCCCTGAAGTCCACTGCCAGTGTCCTAGCTCCCCCTCCCCCATGCTTATTTGAAACTAAACAGTATTGTGGTCTCTCCAGTCAGGGGTCTTGTACAACCATGTCCCTTACAAGATCCCCATCTGCCAGAACCACATCCAGGACATGCCCCTCCCTTATGGGCTCCATCACATGCTGTGTTAAGAACACATTCTGGAAGCCATCCAGCAGCCTCTGGTCCTTGGCCACCTTAGAGGACATGGTTCCCCAGTTTGTACCTGGCACATTAAGGTCCCCCATCAACACCACTCCTTCCCCTTTTGGTCCACACTGGGCAATGATGTTGTCCAGCAAACCATCCTCTAGAACATCACTCATCCTGGGGGGCCTATATGCTACACCCAGCTTGACCTTATCTCCTGCTGGGGATTGTAGGTGACCCATAATGTCCACATTTCCCTCTGCCTCTTCTACCCTAGCAATTTCTATGTCATCTCTAATGAACATAGCCACTCCACCCCCTCTGCCCTCCTTTCTATCCTTCCTAAGCATAGTGTATCCCTGTACGTTTAGCTCCCAGTCATGGTTTTTGTTGGCCCACGTTTCCGTGACTGCCGCCACATCCACCCCCGAACAGCATGGACTGGAACTCTGGCATCTTGATTCCCAAGCTCCTGGCATTTACTAACACCAACCCCCACCCCTTATCCCTGATCCTCTTTGTCAAACTCCACCCAGATTCCTTATACTTCCATCCTCCCTCTGCTCCTCCTGAAACCTCCACCCCAATCTGTTTCCCTCCCCTTGGGCTTGAGGCTACTCCCCTCATCTGGAGGAGAGGGCTTCTGGTCAACCCCTCCCTTATCCCTTCCACCTCATGTTTAACCCCTACCTTTCTTGTATGTAGTCAGGCATCCCCTGTTTGCTGACTTCCTTCCCTAATGGACAATTTGAAACCTGTCCTGGCATATAGCCCTTATCCTCCCAAACTCCATTCCAGTTCCCTAACACCCCAACCCACTCTTCTCACCCCACTTCCTGAGCCAGTCATTAACCTCTGTGAGCTTCATTTTTTCTCCACTGAGGCCTTTGGTACTGGCAATATCTCTGAAAAGGAAATGTTGCATCCATTATCCCAACAGACTCTGGCAAATTCTTGGAACCTTGCTTGGATTTCCAAATGCTATTTCCTCTAGATCATTAGTTCCCAAATGCACCAGGAACCGATTTCCCTCCACAATCCTAACCATTTCATACACCATGAACTTTGCTCTGTGCACTGTCAGCCCAGAGATACTCACTACCTTCACCTGGCTATGGCATCCACCCCTGTCCCTCCCACTGGATACCCCTAATCATCGAGTCTCCCAATAACAGAACCTTAACACCGCCATCATCCTTATGGTTACCGCCCACTATGCCCTCTCAGCCCCCTTCCCCCTTATTCATGATCTCACCTGTCGTGAGTCTTCTGCCTGTTAGAGACCCTTGTCACCCTCCCTTTCTGTCTCCCTTATTTTGCCCACTTAACTCAAACCCCTATGAATAGGTGTCCCTTTAACCCTCTCTTATCCAAACCATTTATCCTGGCCCTGTTGGTTTCCCCTTCCCCACTGCCATCCTCCCCCTTGTAATAGTACCCTGCCTCCAGAGGCTCTCTGTGGGTCCCCTTTAGCTAGGGCCCCATCCTTGGTACTGATCCCCCTGCTGAAGGGAGGCTCCTCTCCCACCTCCTTGTCTCCCAGTATCTCTCCAATCATGCTCTCCTCCCTCATGTCTGGAATATGTTACATCTCCCCCATTTGCTTAACATATATGTTTTCCCTTCTCCCTCTGGGACTATTTCTATCCTTTCCATAGCTGGTCTGTGATGCCCTATGGGTATCCAACTCCCTCCCCCTGACCTCTGTATAAGTTTCCTCATTTGCACCAACCCCTTCCTCCCCCTCTAGGTTGCTTAGTAGCTCAAATTTATTGTAACACTATGTCAGCCTCCATCAAGTAACCCGAGTTTCCCCTGACTGCACCTCTAAACTGCCCCTCTTCTTCCCCTCTTGCTCTGTTCACCTTAGGAGCTCCCTTCCCACAGTCTGCTGTTTTAGGCTCCCGCACAACAGCCCCTCCTGACTCTTCCCCCTCCACTCTCTTTGTATTCAGAATGTTCACCCCGTACACTTTCCCCTTAGCATCAACTTCCCTATCTAAGGGTCCTCTGTCCCTTATATCTCCCCTCCTGCTTGCTGTAACATAATTTCCTATAATTTCAGAGCATTGCCCCAGCCGCCCCTCAGCCCCACCCTTCTGCTGCCCATATCCACACCCCTTATCCTTGGACACCCCCCCAGCTCCCCCCAGCATACTCCTTAACCAATATACCTCACTCCTGATACAAGATAGCTGTCTACAGAGTGGGCAGCCTCCATCTCTCCAGGCCCAATTTAGAATTATTGCCATCCCACAACCTGTGCAGCCTACAACCCTTCGAAGATGGCTGCCATGGTGGAATATAGCCACCCTGTTTATCCCCCTCTGTTTATAATGGCACACCCCTTTTTCTCAGTCCCTTTCCCCTGGAATACAGTTTCTCTCTATACTGACTGTAATTATTTACAAACCCAATTTCAACCCCACTAATAAAGTTCCAAAGTCTCACAAACACATACAGTCCAGTGTGTGTTCGGTCCCACTAACAGTGTGTGTAAGCAGACATCAGGTACCGTATGATATGTCACAGTCCCACCAGCTCCTGTTGCTTCAAATTTCAGTCTCAAAACAGAAATACTCAGCCCTTCAATCCCAACCCCCAGTGGTTTTCAGTATTTAAGAAGCCTACAAAACAGGGTGGGTGGGAGGGCTCTACCAAACACCAGGCAAACAGCACATTTAAATTTCCCTCTAATTAACCCTGACAAACAACAGTCCCCACGCCTCCAAAGTTACAATATCACAGCCCAAGTAACAGTTCTAATTCAAGGTAATCATTTTAACGCATAGAGTTAATTTCACTTACAAACTATTCAAATATTTCAGTTAAAACAGAATATAACCCCAGACCTCTGTCCTACCAGCCTGCTGCTCGAGTTCCCAAGTGAACAATGGAGGCCAGGGTAATTCCTGTTTAAAGACAAGGTAATTGCAGCCTAATGTCCCTCCCTAACACCAGGCAAACAACACATTTAAATTTCCTCTAATTAACCCTGACAAACAACAGTCCACAAGCCTCCAAAGTTACAATATCACAGCCAAGTAACAGTTCTAATTCAAGGTAATATTTTTAACACATAGAGCTAATTTCACTTACAAACTATTCAAATATTTCAGTTAAAACAGAATATAACCCCAGACCTCTGTCCTACCAGCCTGCTGCTCGAGTTCCCAAGTGAACAATGGAGGCCAGGGTAATTCCTGTTTAAAGACAAGGTAATTGCAGCTAATGTCCCCTCCCCCTAACACCAGGCAAACAACACATTTAAATTTCCCTCTAATTAACCCTGACAAACAACAGTCCCCAAGCCTCCAAAGTTACAATATCACAGCCCAAGTAACAGTTCTAATTCAAGGTAATAATTTTTAACACATAGAGCTAAATTCACTTACAAACTATTCAAATATTTCAGTTAAAACAGAATATAACCCCAGACCTCTGCCCTACCAGCCTGCTGCTCGAGTTCCCAAGTGAACAATGGAGGCCAGGGTAATTCCTGTTTAAAAACAAGGTAATTGCAGCTAATGTCCCTTCCCCCTAACACCAGGCAAACAACACATTTAAATTTCCCTCTAATTAACCCTGACAAACAACAGTCCCCAAGCCTCCAAAGTTACAATATCACAGCCCAAGTAACAGTTCTAATTCAAGGTAATAATTTTTAACATGTAGAGCTAATTTCACTTACAAACTATTCAAATATTTCAGTTAAAACAGAATATAACCCCAGACCTATGTCCTACCAGCCTGCTGCTCGAGTTCCCACGTCTACCCATGTTTTTTTTTTCAGCACTCCCATTAAATGGCCATTAAATGACTCTGGTAAACTAGATAATCCTCTGTTAACTGCCATGTTTTACCATGCAGTTACTCAGCTTTGTTTTTATGTTTGCTTGCGTGCATGCACAAGAAACATTATGTGGCAGCTTAGGAGAGAAGTGGGTTGTGGAGGCGCATCACTGTGGCAGTCAATGGAGGCATTGCATTTGGGGGCTTGGCACTGGTGGACCAATGGAGGCACAGTGTGCTGATGACACTGGCTTCCAAATGTGCTACCAAGTTGCAATGTTTTCGCCACAACAATCAGGGGCTGACTCGTCATTGCAGCGTCAGCCATTCCGCTGCAATGAGGGAGTGACCCATCACTGCAGGGCGGAATGTTACCTAGTGTAATATTGTTTGTGAAGATGTGGCAGCAAGCTGCATACATTCTAAACAATATCTCTAACCCACTGCCGGTGCCCAATTCCCCTCGGCACATGCCCCCGAAAACAGTCTTTGTTTGCTGATGAGGCCCAGCCCCGTCAGCTTCAGTCCCCCTGTCCCAGTTTAATTTTCCAATGGGGGAGCCCACTCCCTGTCGGCATAATGTCCCCCCCAAAAAAGTTGGTTTGTGCCGAGGGGGGTGCCAAATCCCCCGTCAGCTACAGGCCCCCCAATATAAACACTCGGATGGCATGCTGGGAGCCCAACCCTGCGTGCCAAATGTCCCTGTTAAAAAAAAAATTCTACAATGTTTTTTTTTTACCTGTAATTCAGAAAACGGTCCCTCATTGAGTCCGGTGGCCCTGTCCCCCACCCGCACCCACCATCTGTGCACCCTGCCCCCCCACACCCCATATTTACCTCTGGAGCCCAGCGAGACAATCTTCAGTGGACCGGGAACATGTATGCATTCTTCAAAGCCGATCGCAAACTGAAGAAATGCTGGTAAGCTGTATAATGGCATAAATAGTTTTTTTTTTTTAACTTTGGTGCATATCTCAGGCATTTTGGGGAATATTGGCACCAAAGTTTCAACATGGGGTTATCGGGACCCCTCCTCATGAATTCAGCCACTGTCATGGCATTATTCGGTCTCAAAAGGTGATTTCACGGTCACAAAGCGGAATCACCTTTCGGGACTGATTAACGAAATGACAGTGCCAGGGTTCATGAGGTGGCCTCTCAAAAAGTCTTTGTTGCAAATTTGGTGGAAACATCCAAGAAATTACTGTTTTACGAGCGTGCGTTGCTCAGTTGCTATGCACCCTCGTAACTTCACAAATTTGCAATATTTTAACTCTAGATTTTCAACATTGCCATTTTTCCACACCTCCTTATGAACAGTGCAGCTGACATTTTTCACATCCTGGCAAAAATGTGTTTTCACACTTCCGACGCAGAATAGCACATTCACTGTGGGAAATCAGTGTTTGGGACACATTAAGAAAATCACAGTGACACTGTTTATTAGCAGAGGTCCTAAAATGCCTATGTTGAAAATGTTGTGATGAAAGTTCATAAAATGACTGTGTTACAAGCATGTCATGCAGTTTTCACGCTTGCTCGTAACCGCACATTTGTAATATTTTCACTCCAGATTTTCAACATTGCCATTTTTCACACACCTCCTTATGAACAGTACAGCTGTCATTTTTCACATCCTGGCTGAAATGTGTTTAGCACTTCTGGCACAGAATAGTGTGGCTGCTTTGGGAAATCAGTGTTCGGGACACATTAAGAAAATCACAGTGACACTGTTCATGAGCAGAGGTCATAAAATACCTATGTTGAAAATTTGGTGATGAAAGTCCATAAAATGACTTACGTACATGTGTTGCGCAGTTTCCACATATGCTCGGAAGTGCAAGCATTTTTAATAGTCCCACTACAGATTTTCAACATTGCAATCTCTTCACACCTCCCTATGGATGGTACAGCTGTCATTCTTCACATCCTGCCTGATCTGTGTTTTCGTACATGTGGCGGAGAATGGCATGGTTGCTGTTGGAACTCAAAGTTCAGGACACATTGACAAAATCACACTGCCACTCTTCATGAGAAGAGGTCCCAAATGCTTTCATGAGGTGAGGTCACAAAATGACCATGTTGAACATTTGTAGTGCAAATACCAACAAACGTCCGAGGCGTTAGGGTTTCTAACCATAACGTCCCACCCTGTACAGACTGACAGGCATCAGGGTGTGCCTTTGGATTGTCGACTGTACTGCTCATGCCATCCCATCCCCACCCCCAGCCACTGACAGGCATCGAGGTGTACCTTGGACTCTTCGACTCCAGAGTTCACCCCATTCTCCTATGCTGCATCCATTTCAGCATATGTCCATATGGAATGGGGTGACTTTAAAGCCAAATACCCCAAGGCACACCTCAACACATGTCGGTGTCTGCCAAATAGGGTGAGGTGACATGGCATGGCCGTCATGGGCAATGACCCAAACACTTACCCCAGTGCCTGTCCATCTCTACAGGATGGAGGTGGGGTTGGCGTGAAGTTCAATACTTCACGGTCATTTCTATTCTGCATCTGTCTAACTCTTGCATTTCCAATGCTAATATCAGCAAGCAAACATTTGGCATTGGCAAATGCTTGTTTATATATTGTTTTAGTCTTCCAGCTGCTCAGTGACAGCCCCTCTGCAACATGCTATCTTTTGGCTGCTCACCTCTCATACCCTCAGTCACTAGTTGGAAACCTGCCTGTGCAACTCAATATGGGCTGGTGATGGTGGCAAGTTGTGTGGGCTCCCTTGGCCTTTTAAAAATATATAAATGCTCTCCATGGCCCTAACCAAGTGTCTTGGCTCTTCTACCAGGCCTGGCTCAGGATTGGTTATGGTCAAGAGAGATATATCTGCATTTAGTTTTCTACATTTCCTGCACATACTTCTATTCCTGCTTGAGGGGTTCTACCTTTGTCCTTTGCTTTGCTACTACTGTGGATACTCAGTACAACCATAAGGTTTACTGTCCTCTGCTACAATTTCTTGTCTATCTACGCCCTGCCAATACAGCCTGTAGTGTCCCTCTCCCTGCTGGCCGATGGTACCTGCCTAACGATTCAATGATCCTAGCCCTCTGCTTGTGTTTCCCCATGGCAACATTATGGCTGATGTGAGAATGCATACATGGAATGTTAGGGGTTTAAACTCCACAGCAGGGCTGTGCCAAAAACTGTAAGAGCCCCCTGCAAAATATTTTGTGGGGCCCACTTCCCCACCAATAAATGTAAAATAACCATTAGCGCATATGATATTTTTATAGCATAAGTTTTTTTTGTATCAGTCCTGCTAAACATACATAGTTTGTCCATGCTGCCCTCAGCCCTCCTTGCTGGCACCATGATCAAATAACTGAACAATGTAATTTGTTCCTGCTCCTCCTGGGGAAACCAGCACCAAGATTAGATGTTTTGAGTAATGGGCCTTTATTGCTTCTTTGATCTGTACTCCCCTCCCAACAATGTGAAACTGGAGTTGGGATCTTCTGTTACACCACTGCTGACAAACCAAGTTTCAAATGTCTAAGCAATTTCCAAAAAGAAACTTGCAGGTTTGTCTATGAGAAAATGTTTTCTTAATGTTGACCTCTGAGGCAGTGGGCCCCCTAACAGTGCGGGCTGTACTGCAACTGCAGCTCTTGCAATCCCTGGTCACTGCCCTGTTCCCTAGTGAAACAAAGGCAAGTATTATCCCATGTAAAACACAAGCAGGTGTCGAATTGCCCTTTTGCAGGAGACCAAACTATTACACCAGGACTCTCAAAGGTTGTGGAGAGACTAGGTAGGCATTGAGATTCACAGCTCTGCTGAAGTTAAAAAGCATGGGGTGTCTATCCTATTACACAAATTCCTAAATTGGAAGCTTAAAAATGCTTCTACAGATAATGATGGTAGATGAGTACTTGGGTGCTTTGACACAGGTCCTCTAATTATTGGAAACCTCTATACTCCAAATTCTGACTCCCCTGAATTTTTCCATGACCTGGCCAATGCTTTTATAGTTTAATGATGCTCATGCCCCAGTGGTCTTGGATTGGGATTGTAACTTAACCCTTTACCCCTCTCTGGACAGATGTCATGAGTTGGCTGAATCCCTTACTAAGGCTGCGCATATTGTTTCCCTCTGGTACAAAGAAAAAGGCCTTACTGATGTCTGGCACTCATTCCACCCACAATAACATAACTATATTTGCTTTTCTGCTGCACACAGCTCATATAGTCACCTTGACCTATGGCTGGTGTCTGCTGGAGTTATGTCAAAAATCACTGCCACCACTTGTCTGCTGGCTGAAGACTCCCAAAGGAAGGGGCAGTCAAAACTATGAAGCTTTAAGAGACAACCTCTCTGACCAGTTCTTCAAAGCCAAGGACAGCTGAGCTGGTCTTCTAAATCATCCCATCCCTCAAGAAGAATGGGAACAATGTCTAAGGGTTGCATGTACCACTGTTAGACATACCAATAGTAGGCTGTTGCAGAACAAGGTTCTGCTCCTATGGTACTGCACTCCTGCTACCCCACATACTGTGTATTTACTTTCGAATGGTTACTGTTGGAACTGTGGGCAGGCCACTGGGAATCTCTTTCATATATTATGGCAATGTGCTCCACTTCATGCCTATGGGAATCAAGTCTTTGACCTTATCAGTGCTGCCCTATCAGATGCTGCTCAGCATTTTCCAATAGTCACTGTGTTTGGCTCCCTCATATCCAATCCAGCATGGCTGCCGAATGAGTGCACATGGGTGCAAACTGTTTGCATAGAAGCAAAACAGCTCCTACTTCATCACTGGAGGACTCAAGTCCTTCCATTCCAGACTAAACTTGTGAGCAATCTCTCTCAACTTGTTAAACTGGAGAGGCTATCCCACTTTGCCTCTGGAACCCCAGATAAGTTCCAAAAGATATAGTCCCCTTTCCCAAATGTTCTGAGGAACACAGCATCCTCTCTCTTATCTCTCACCCCTACTCCATCTATTGGGGTCGATTGAAGCGCAGTATATCCTGCATCCCTGGCACCTAGGTTCTTAAATTGTTAGGGTCACATAGAGGCTGGTATGTATACCTGAACTAACACCCTATCAATGGCAAAGGCATAGGTAGTAATAACTGTTTTAAACGTTTCTTCCCTTTGTTGTTACAAGACTGTAAATAAGTTACTGTAATCTTTAAATCCCTAGTTCTAACCCTTTCCCATTACTCATGTTTTCCCTCTTTGACTCATGCATTAGTCCTAGGCATTAACAAGTTTCTAAAGGTATGACAGAGTTGGTAGGATCTACCTATTAGAATGCCATTCCTTATTACTGTCTAGTTACTCTTCTCCTTTCTAGTACAATACTACAAAATGATTTGCTGTGACTAAGCAAACTTGTTTTTTTGTCTGGCTTTCCTGTTGCATACTTTGCATTTACATGTATTAACTATTGTCTGTTACTGTTACATTGAATGTATATGTACTATGTTATCCATAAAGAGGTTAATAAACAAATTAACTACAAAAAAGATCCCAGAGATACAGTTAAACAGTAACAGCAAACAAGCTTCCCTTTCTGATTTTTGACATCTACTTCAAGTAGTTATTTACTTGCACATTGCTATGTATTGAGATATTTTGCCAGTTCATTGGCACATGTCCAGCATCATTTGAATCTAGTACTGCTGCTGCTTTGGAGGAACACTGACAAAGAGCACCCTTCCTCCCAGTGTGCTGCGGCCTAACATCAGACCTATTCATGAAGGCATTTCTTCCTGTTCCCCTTCCCTCCAATGCCTGCTGTGTCATAGAAACTGCTCGATCCAGATATTTTGCAGTGTTGGTGGTCACAGGAAGTGTAGTCGCTAACCTCTTTGATGAAGCCACGGTGCTGGCATCTCAAACATGCCATTCTGTGTTGCTGGTTCTAGCAGCCATGGCAGATGCTGAGTCAGGGTTACCACACGGCTGTTGTGAGGGTTGCTGCCAGATGGTACAAAGGGGATCACAATGGAGAGCAGAAGTGGTAGACTTTGGTCCTGGCACAAAACACAGTTCAGGAGGTAATTATAATTAGGCTTGGTTTCAGATAACACTGTGGTGTCCTTGGCATAAATTTTAATGTTCTGTGCAGCAGCTGAGTTAATTACGGGGCTAGATGGTAATTGAGGACTATCAGTGGCATAGTTTAGTAAGTTCTGAATTTTTATTACCTGGATAGAGGTTTATAATAAACTCAGAGTCACCCACGTCAGCTGCTGGTGGTACCATTAGTTCATTGGGAGCTCGATTTGTACAGCTGGCTGTTTGGGTTTGGGGGTAGACAGCATTTCTAGCAGATTCTACTACATCTGTGAATGTACTCACCCTAAGGAGCTGGTTTTGAACAGCTTCTGTGCCTCCCCTTTGGTGTCCATAGACGGGATCTCATCAGTTTTTTCAGACTTTTAGTGATGCTGTCCAGTAATTGTATTAGGCGTCCTTCACACCTATGTCCTATAACAGACATAATTTCCTTCAATGACAGCCCTCCTTGTGTAAGCAGATGTACCACTGTGCTGTGAATACAGTGATTTGTACCCCTGTAGAATTCAGTCAAAGAAAATGAAAGGTTAGTGCACAATCTAACAGAAATAAAATAATAAAGGTGCCGGGCAAGTGATGTGAAATATCGAGTTACCACTTCCTTAGTGCTGCTTCCTTCTATAGTTGTGTCATCACTTGAATTAGGTAATTAATACCCACTGACTCCTTTGCAAACCAGATTTCTTTGCTTTGGAGTATTTCCTTGGGTGACAGCAAAAATCTGGTGGGTCTTTCAGCAGTTTTGAGAGATATTTTTTGAAGCTTGTGACTGGGCACAAAGGATCTCCTGGGTGAGCAAACATGAAACCTTGGACATTTTCTTTGTTACTCTCATTATAGTTCTTATGGTTCTTTGCCTCCACATTAACATACAAAGATACATATTTGAGGTTGTTCTCATCAAATTTTATAACAAAAGATTCTGGCTTCAGTGCACGTGCACATCTGTGCCCTTGTCTGGCCAGACATAGTGCACATCCAGTCACACCTTTCATACCAGTCCAGCAGGTATGTTAGGTGAAAATACTTTAGATGTTCTCAGTCTCTCCAGATCTGTGCCTGTTATTTAGGGGTGGTGACTTTGCACATCCTTTCCTTGTTTTCTGTAAGCTTTCACAGCAGATACAGATACAATGTCTGCAGATGTAAATTCCGTGTCTGACATTCTGTTCATCTGACATCCAATTTCATTGCTATTAATATGTCTATTCAGTACAAACCTGATGCTGAAAAATACTTGAAATACTGTATTGCTCCCCTTCACTGTTTTTCACAGTGGCATACAATTCTCACAGTAATTGGTTTACATTTTGAAACAGTTATCATTTTTAGGTAACCATCAAATCTTTTTTCTCTCACCCAGTTATTAAATACAGTCAGTCCCCACGTGGTAACCTTCATGGTGGTTTTCACATTTTTGTTTTCTTCTATCTCATCAAGTTCGCTTGAACTGCCAGATGCAGTCTGCTTACTTTGCTGTTTATTTGGCCTTTTTTTAGGGTCAGTGTCATCCTCATCCATGGTGAAATGATTTTCACACCAAGCATCTGGATTTGTCCCATTGAGCAGGTCAAATTGGCTGGCAGGTAAGTCACTCATGTTGTTGATTAAACTTTCAGTATTCATTCAAACTGTCACAGTTACTGAGAATTCTGAGGCAGCGTAATAATATTCTCATACACCTAGGTCGGTCTGATAAACAAGTTCCTGCACTTGCAACCTGGTATGGACAGATATTGACCAATCAGTTCACTCAATTTGTCCTTCCCATTTAATAAACATAGATGAACCATGGTTATTCACGGTTGTTCCTGGTTTGCCCAGAGGATTCAGAAATCATATTCAGAAAGGTTGTAATACAAGAAAATCATGCTTGAAGAATTCTATAGTAACTCAGACTAAAAACAGTAGCCAAATGAAACCCAAACAATTTGTTAATTACCATGCTCTAATGATAAACCATAGATTTTAAAAATACAGTTAAAACTTAAATATATTTTGGGAAATCATTTTTTTTACTTTAAAAAACAAAAACAGGTCTGGCCCAGTGGTGCTGAGGGCTGAGGTGTTGGATACCTTACATCTCGCCATGCCAGCGAACTGTGTTTGGAAATGAGCATGGGTCACCAGGGGGAGGAAGGGCTGGGAGTGGATTCAGCAGCCACCAGGCAGCTCTCCTCTCCTGGATTGGGGAGGTTGTCTCTGTCAGCCTGATACCACCACCATGTGGAGGTGTGATGGTGGTGCAGGCATGGAAGGAGTTGGGCACTAGGCCAGGGGTGGGCAGAGCAGAGTCGTCTGAGCCAAGGCATGCGCATGTGCCTCCAAGCATGTCTCTGACCTTGTTTGGGGTTCCAGGGAGTAAGGGGAAAAAAGTAAAGTGGAAAAAGCAGGGACAGCGGCTGGATGATGCCCCCCCAGCCAGCTCCGGTGGTCCTCCTGGGGAAGTGGGGGTGGCCGTGAAGGGACCGCGGATGTCTGGTACAGATGGCTGACACAAGCCACTGGCCTGCCGGGAGAATAAACACTGATATGAAAAAGAAAAAGATATTCTAAGTAGCTGTCATTTATGGCTAAAATAAAAAGGCATAATTTAGTTTGAGAATTAAACTAATCCTGGCAAGGTTTGGATTTGTTACAGTTAGCTGAAATGAAATGAAAAAGTATAAATGGACAAAAAAGAGGCTAGCTAGAAATAAACTACATCAAGAGATTCATCTTTCAATCTAATCTTCACACTTGTGGTTGTTACCTCTAGCACTGCTTACAATTGATGAGGCCCTGTAAAGGGCTTTTCACTTAATTTCTCACAGGCTGTTGAAGTGTAATATATTTAGTCTACACTTTTCCAGTCCAATCCCTACCTCTAGATGTCTCACTGTAAAATTCAATTTCAATAAAATTTTTTATACTGGAAAGAATGTGAGCAAAAATGCCCATTTTCACAAACGTCCAGTGGTACATAAGTTCGAAGATACAGAGAAAAGGGTAAAAACAATATTAGTAAAATATTATGGTATTTACACTAGAAACAGTGTAAATGACAGGATCATCTACTGTAGAGTAGAAAAAAAATACAGAGCACACAACAATAGAGCCAATATATAGATACATATAAACTCTAAGCTAACTCAAGGGGTTGGCAGACATTCAGGGGGGTGACCTACCGGGGCAGACACAGGTGGGTAGATTGGAGGAAGTGGTCCTTGAGGGAGGAGGTGAATGAATCAATTGAACTACAGGCCCGAAGTTCGGGGGCAGTTTATTGTAAAAGTTAGGGCCCTTGTATGAGATGGAATTCTGCGCATGCTTGGTGCAGTAAAAAGGGGTGTCAAAGATATGACAGGCAGCCCCTCTTGTACTGCACTTGGCATCTGTTAAGGGGAAATGGGAGCTCCTGCTAATCAGCAGCAGGTTATGGTGAACTTTGTGTAGGAAAGTGAGCATTTTAAGTTGGAACCTGCCTTCAAGGGTGAGCCAGTTGAGGGCGACATACAGGGTACAGCAATGGGTCAGCCAGGGGAGGCCGGTCATGAAGCGTGTGATACTATTGTATGTAGTCCTGAGTTTGAAGAAAAGGGGGAATGTGTTGGGGGGAGTAAACAATAGAGCCATAATCAAGGAGGGGCAGGAGAAGGGAGCTGGCGAAGCATAGTTTGGAGATAGGAATAAAGAACTTTCTGATTCGGTATAAGAGACCTAGCCTCATATGGGTTTTCTTGATAAAGTTGATAATATGGATATTGTAGGTCAGGTGAGGGTCTAAGTATAGTCCAAGGTATTTGAATTCATAGACTTGTTCTATGATGTTACCAAGATTGTCTGAGAGGGATCGGCCCATGACTAAGGCTTTTCTTGGGCCAGAGAATTTATTTATTTATTTATTACATTTTGATAACCAGGTAGGCCCACTGAGCCCCGCAGGTTCCTTTTTAAGGGGTGACCCGGAATTAGTTACATTTAGTGGAGCATTATGAATTGATTAATACATTTCTGAACAGATCATACAGGATTACAATTAAGACAGAGTATAGAATTACATAGTACAGTAAGGTTATATACAGCAGGTTATACAGTTAAAACAACAGCATTTAATTGCAATCACAAGCATGAAATAAGGGGTTGATGGGGTACAGCCAAGGTATGTCTCACTGTGCTGTAGCAAGGTAGGTAGCAGCTGGGAGATGATGGAGGGAGAGATGGGACGATACTGCTAGGTAAAGTTATTCTCTGGGACAGAAGATCATAAACTTGGTCTTCTTGGAGTTGAGAACCATGCCTTTGGCAGAGAACCAAGTGTGTAGCTTGATGAAGTCATCCTGCAAGTTACTGAACATTGTGTCCAGGTTAGTGTTGCTGCAGTAGAGGGCACGTTGTCAACGTAAAGGATTGATTGGGTGGTTTGGCAGATGGGAAAAAAGTCCAAAGCTTTCCTAGAACAAGGTTTATTTTGGACATTCAAGCTCCAGAAAAGCTAAGAAAAACTGGGAGTGTAAGGATTTCTATGCTCTGAATAAGTTTAAGCTTTTCCAGGAGTTGTATCCTTGGACAGATCTGAGAATCCAAAAAATATACAGTCACGGCACTTACCCTGGGCATATATGTCCATGAAAATGAAGAGTCCAAGTATTTGTAGTTGAAAGAGTTTGCCTCATTTAGTTGCCAAACACAACAAGAACAGCCCTCCTGGGCCACGAAAACCACACCAGAGATCTGACATTTCAACTCTAACGAGTCTTTCTCAAAGATAGATGCCCCCATGTTTCCAACATTTAAATAGCTTGCAAGTGGTCACGTGATACCCATGTTAATTGCATGTATTTAAAGGCACAAATATTTGTACTCTTAATTTTCATGGACATATATGCCCTGGGTAAGTGCCATGACTGTCTGTTTTTTTATTTATTGGTTGTCACAGAGCACCCCAGGTCACCTTGGTGCAGCTCTCTTTTTGCTAAGATATCAGGAATCAAGCAATGCACAGGTGAGGGCATAGAATGAAGCAGCTACTTTACAATATATTTACTTTTTGCCTAGTTCAGTGTGCACCTACTGTACAACAGAGCTGATATTTTCTAAAAACAGACGGCTATAGTTAAGAGCGAATGTCTGAAACGGAAATAGCACATGGTGAAGACACTTCTATGGCTACAGTAGGAAGGGAAACCATTGAATTTACAGAAAGTTTATTTCAGAACTTACCGAGCTGGATCCATTTGAGGTGAGACAGACTACAGCAGCAGAAGGAAGTGAGGGGTTGGGAAGTAATTCTCAGGACACAGGAAGTGGTAACAGTATTAGAAGTGCCTTTTTCTCATACAAACATACAGCAGTAAAAGCCAAGAGAAATCACTGGCAAATGCTTTCGATAGAAGCCTACCTGAATGCAAAAAGAGCACATAGGGGCTTGCATATTAAAAAAAAAAAGATCTGACTTTTAGTTTTGAGGATGAAGAATTTATCAGGGACTGGAGGGCCACCTTGGAAGAAGACACCAACAAATGGGTGGAATTGATTGTTAGAAAATCTAAAAAAACACAGAAATTGAAGATGAACTGACATTAAAGGAGGGACATTTAAAATCATTCAAGGGCCACAGTAGTTTTGGTAAATTTAAAAGCCAGCTTGAAAAGGAATTAGAGTTCCAAGATAATAAGATAACAGCTACTAAAAAGTGCAAATTTGAAAGAGATGAGAATGACTAACTAAATAGACACATATTTTCATGGCCAAAAAATGATAGAAGGAAGCAAGGAAGTAGGAATAATAACAGGTGAGCAAAGGTATGCTTTGATACACCACCCTCCATCTTAAAGCAGCCTAGTAGTACAAAGCAGGCAACAACGAGCTCAAGTGACACGTCTTACATGAGTGACTCAGATGATCAAAGGTTCTTTTTAGACAAAGACAGGAAGCAGAACCACCAGAGCAAGAGGGTAAAATGCAAGAGATGTTACCAAACCAAGTCAGAAGGACACGAAGAGGAAGAAGGGTAACAAGATCACGGAGGAGGCCAGCAGAAGAGGAGATATCAAGTACAGCATCAGAGGATTCCCAAACATCTGGAACTGTAACAAATCTATCAGACTACAAACTGAGTAGCACTGAAGTGAACATCCTAAGTAACCTTGGATATTAATTTTTTTGAGACTACGATCAACATCTTTAAACTCTGCAGAACACTGAATCTGAGGTGTTACTATTATAAATCGGATGACATGGGTGAAACACCTCAGAACCTGACTGTAAGTAACGGAGCTTCCTCTCCAACCACTGACTATCAAGATGCTATACCAACACAAGATGTTTTAGATGCTCTTGATGTATTTTCTGAATATAGTGATAGTGAGAGATTGGTTAGGAGAAAGCCCAGTATCTTTTGCCCACCCCCCCCCCCGCAGTTAACACTTTTCAGAAATTATGCATACATGACATAGAAAAACTGAAAGTAGAATATATGCCTAGTTTCTGTAATGTTACAGCTTCTGAAAAGGAATCACTAGAGAATATAAAAAACAACAAAGACATTGTAGTGAAGCCCACAGATAAAGGGGGAAGTGTGGTGGTTCTTAATACATGTGATTATGTGACTGAGGTTGAGAGACAGTTGGTGAATAGGAAATTCTATACACAGCTAGTACTGAGAATGCCCTTAATGTTAAAAAATGGGTAGATGGATTTTGTCATGTGGGTAGAACATGAGGTACTTATAGCTGGAAAAGAAAAAGAATTCTTAACAACAGAGTACCCCTTGAAAGCCCAGTTCTATATTTTACCTACGATCCACAAAACCATCATTAAGCCACCAGGGAGACCGATTATATCTGGCATTGGGACAGACACTGAGCCACTTGCTAGATTTGTTGATGATAATCTAAAACCCCTTTACCCAAATTGCCTTCACACATATGGGACACTGGAAATGTGCTTAACAAACTCAGAGATGTTAAGATAGAGAGAGACTCGATATTGGTCACATTGGACATCGAGTCTCTAACATTCCTCATGAGGGTGGGTTACAAGCTGTTGGATACTATTTGGACAAGAGACCAGAGGATGTTGGCCCTGACACTGAATTTCTAGTAGACATGTCTAGAACTGTACTAGAGAACAATATATTCTATTGTGACAATAAATGTTACAGCTAAAGAAAAGGTACAGTCATGGGGGCAAGTTTAGCCCCAAACTACGCAAACTTATATTTTGGGCACTGGGAGGAGAGGGGTGTGTGTAGAACAAATATGCCAACCCCTTTTCAGAGAAAATCCAACTTTGGAAGCACTTTATTGGTGATATTCTCATGGTGTGGCGATGGGATGAAGAGAACTACAAGATTGTGTTGATTTTTTACATGAGACTAACTCAAATTTAAGGTTTACATGCAGTTTTGATAAAAAATAAATTTATTTTTTTGATTTAAGGATTATAGCAAAGGAGAATGGCACTCTGACAACAACCTTATTTAATAAACAAACTGATTATAACTCTGTTTTGCTTGCCAGTAGTTGTCACCCTCCCCCACATCATTGAGAATATATCAAAGAGTCAATTTTATCGTATTAAAAGGAATTGCAGTGAACCAAATAGCCTAAAGAAAGAAATGGAAATACTAGATTCAGAGAGAGTGGGTATGCTGAGGCCACTATTAAAAAAGCCAAAGAGACTACAGAAGGAATAGAAAGGGAGACTCTGTTGGAGAGGAACAACCAGTGGTTGGATACACCAAAACAACAGGATTGGATGAATTTTGTTAGTGCTTAGTGTATTAGATCTTGGAGGGTTAAGGATCTGATTTATAAAAATTGGCATGTCCCAGGAACAGACCATAGACTCAGAGACATTGCTTGTAGTCCCCCTAGAACAGGGGTTCTCAAATGGTGAGGCCAGCCTCCCTGGGGAGGCCCCAACCTGTTCCAGAGGAGGCTCAAGCAAGTCTTGAAAAAGCATTATATTTCAATTTTGAACTTTATAGATTTTTTGTGAAGGCATACGGCAAACTGAAAAGAGGATAACAGTAGGTGAATTTATGTATTTATTCACAAGTCTGTGATCAGGAAAGGTACTGTACACTGAGCCATGGCTTATTTCAGGTGTGCCCAGGGAAGGGTTGTGAGAGAATACAGTTCACAATGTAACTGCAAAACATTCAAGCAATACAAAACGAATGAAAGTGCAAACAAATTAAGAACAATGAACTAACAATGCAAGGAACAATTGATCAATTAGAGTGGCAGCAGAACTGTCCAAATACAAAAGTTAACCATACAGGTACTAGGAATTAAGAGCAGGAGGGAGCAAAATGTTTCCTGAGAAGTTGCTTAAGAGCAGGGTGAGAGGGGGAGAGGCAGAGGTCGGCAGGAAGTTATTCCAGATAGAGGGGAAACAGAAAAAGCAGTCTGACCCATGAAGGTATGGCAGTAAGGGGTAACAATGGTTTGAGAGTCAAAATATTGGAGCTAGTAGGTTGTCCTCTTTGGGGGGGTGGTTACAAAAAGCTTAATAACATGAGCGCCAGCTACGCAAAGAGGTGTCAATTTATTCCTGATGTACTGTGAAAAGTAGGCTATTTTTTCTATGGGGAGGCCCAAAAATATTTCAGTATTTTGGGGGAGGCTCAAGATCTTTTCCATGACTTAGGGGAGGCTCACTATGACAAAGTTTGAGAACTGTTGCCCTAGAATGACTTATAGGAGGGTGAAAAATCTTAGGGATATATTGGTACATTCAGCTTTCCAGAATAAAACAGAAAATTACAGAAATTGGATGCCTCCCTTACCCAAAGAATGTAAAATGTGTAGACATTGCAAATATTGTAGTGTGATTAAGGAATGTGCAATGTTTAAGAACCCTGCTTATGACAGAACGTATAACATCAACCAATTCATAAACTATGATACCACATATATTGTATATTTATCACTGTGTATGTACAGAGCATATTATGTTGGTAAGACTAAAAGAACAAGCATTTGTCAATGCCGAATGTTTGCTTGCTGGCATTGGCATTGGTAGTGTAGGAGTTACAGAGCTGCATAACAGGAATGGCAGTGAAGTATTGAACTGAAGCCAACCCCACCACCATCCTGCAGATATTGACAGGCATTGGGGTGTGCCTTTGGGTAGTCAGGCATAACGGCCACGCCATTTCACCACACCCTACCCTGCAGACACCGACAAGTGTCACGGTGTGCCTTGGGGTCTTTGGCCCTTATGTTCACCCCATTCCATCAGGAAATACGAAGAGATGGGTGCAGTATAGGAGAATGGGGTGAACTTTGGGACCGAAGAGTCCAAGGCACACCTCGATGCCTCTGACTGGCTGCAGGGTGTGGGTGGGGGTGGAATGGTATGAGCATTACAGGTGACAATCCCAAGTCACACCCCTGTTGCCTGTCAGTCTCTACAGGGTGAGGCATTATGGTTGGAAACCCTAACGCCTCAGGTGTTCATTGGTATTTTCACTCCAAATTTTCAACATTTTTTTGTGACCCCCACCTTATGAACAGTGGCAATATCAGTTTGTTAGCCGAAAGCTAATTTTGCACAGTGACTACGCCATTTGGCACCACAGGTGTGAAAACATATTTCGAACAGGATGTGAAAAACGACAGCTGTACTGTTCATGGGGAGGTGTAAAAAATGGCAATGTTGAAAATCTGCAGTGAAAATATTAAAAAAACTGGTGAAGTCACAAGCGTGCATAGAAACTGTGCAATGTACACCGTAATGTAATTAGTTTGAGGATTTTTTACAGCAGATTGTCAACACAGGCATTTTGGGACCTCCGATCATGAACAGTGCCACTGTGATTTTCTTTATCTGTCCTGAACAATGATTTCCCACAGTGACCATGCATTTCTGCACTGAAAGTGTGAAAACACGTTCCGGCCATATTGTGAAAAATTACAGCTGAACTGTTCATAAGGAAGTGTGGAAAAATGCCACTGGTGAAAATCTGGACTGAAAATATTACAAATTCATGAACTTCCGAGGGTGCGTGGAAACTGTGCAATGCTCACTCGTAACACAGTCATTTTGTGGACTTTTGTCACCAAATTTTTAACATAGCCATTTTGAGACCTCTGCTCATGAACAGTGTCACTTAATCTGTCCTGAACATTGATTTTGCACACCAACAGTGCCATTGTACGTTACATGTGTGGAAACACATTTTGGGCAAGATATGAAAAATGACAGCTGTACTACTCATAAGGAGGTGTGGTAAAATGGCAATGTTGAAAATCTGGAGTGAAAATATTAAAATTTGCAAACTTGTAAGTGAGCGTGAGAACTGCAATGCACATCAAATCAGACATTTTGAATTTTTTCACAAATGTTCAACATAGGTTTTGGAGCTTACCTCATGAATCAGACACTGTCATTTCATAAATCAGTCCCAAAAGGTGGTTCCGTGCAGTGACCGTGAACTCATCTTTCGGGGCTGATTAATGCCATGACAGTACCAGAATTCATGGGGGGGATCCCAAAAACTCTATGTCGAAAATTTGGTGCCAAAATTCCAAAAAATGCCTGAGATATGCATCAAAGTTAAAAAAAAAAACCCTGTTTATTCCATTCTACAGCTTACCGGCATTTCCTCAGTTCGCGGTCGGCTTTGAAGAGTGTAGACGTGTTCCTGGTCCACCAAATATCATCATGCTGACCTCTGGAGGTAAGTATGGGGTGAGGTGGGGGTGTGGGGATGAAGGGTGAGCAGTGGATGGGTACGGGTCGAGAGTCAAGACAATCAGCGAGGGACCGTTTTTTTCTTACAAGGCATGTTTTTTTTAAAGACAACACAGGACTTTTGCCATGCTGGGGTGGGCTCCCACTGTGGCACCTGGAAGTCTGTTGGGGGAGATACAGTGGAGCCGACGGAGATTGGGCACCCCCATCAGCCTTATGGAACTGTTGCCATGCTGGGGTGGGCTCCCAGCATTCAAGTTCAAGTTCAAGTTCAAGTTTATTGCAGGAAAACTCCATTGAGCAAGCTCATTCACAAGGAGGTCCTGTGACATAAACACTTAAAGTACAAACACAGATAGGTAATAACAGAATATACATGAAATTCACGTTACATGATACAGGCTGGATACACATACAAGGGTACCACATAGGGTGACCGCAGGTGGTAAACATTGATATGAGACAGGGAAGCGACTTACAGGTTGCATACTGATAAATGAAACATGATGACTGGTGTGTGCAATACATATATTTTGGCAGCTAGAACAAACAACAGTCTACAACTGATATGGGGAGGAGTGATTTGATAGAGTAGCAGTGGCGGCGTAGCATAGATAAAGACCAGGAGTAGAAGGCGAAGGGAAGGCAATTAATATGACAAATCAATTATCCTTACCAGTGGATAAATATGGCACACATGGGGAAGGAAGAGACTTAATGACAGTTACAGGTGTCTTTTATTTTGGCTGAACTTAGCGATTTGTAGAAGTTTATTGAAACTGTGCTAGTTAGTTTCAGTACGGTTTGTAATTGGTTCCAAATGGAGGGAAGGGCATATGCAATAGCACGTTTAACAAAGGAAGTCCGCGTCCTTGGTATATCAAGCATAATAAAGTCAGATTTTCTTAACGAGTATGCACTATGTGAGATATTAATAAGGGAAGAGAGATAGCTTGGCGATTTCTGCAGGAGCGGTTTAAGAGTCCATAGCCCAGTGTGGAGCAGGCGTCTAGAAGTAAGGAATGTCCAACCAACAGCTGCATATAAGTCACAGTGGTGCAAATGGTAAGGGGAGTTGGTAATGAACCGTAACGCACAGTGATAAAGGATGTCCAGTTTACTTAGATTTGCAAGAGTGGTGGAGGAATAGATTATATCGCCATAGTCGAGTAGGGGGAGAAAAGTGGCCTGTACAAGCTTGTTTCGAGTTTCAAGGGGGAAAAGGGGCCTATTTCTGTAGAAGAAACCTAACCTTGCTTTTAACCTTCTAGAGACATCTTCGATGTGATCATTGGAAGATAATTTATTGTCAATCCAGATACCTAGATATTTAAATTTGGTTACAACTTCCAGAGGCTCGTTTAGCGTGGTGACAATGAAGTCTTGGGCAAGGGTATTGGGGGGCCTGTGACAGCACTGCGGAGAATATCATCGCTTTAGTCTTCTTAGCATTGAGCAGAAGCTTTGCCTTTATTAGATTATGCTCAAGTTATGCGTGTCACACTTGAAGCACTCCTTGACTTCAGATAACGATGAGCCAGAAGTATACAACACAGTATCATCTGCAAAAAGTGCAGATTGGACATAGATATGTTAGCATCTAAGTCATTAATGTACAGAGAAAACAAGATAGGGCCTAAGATGGATCCTTGGGGGACTCCTCTTGCAACTGGCAAGGCAGCAGAAAAAAAGCCTTCTGCTTTTACTTTTTGGAATCTTCCAGTTAGGTAGCTAGAGAACCACTGGGTGGTATGGTATGTGGCACCCAACTTTGCAAGGCAATTGATAATAGTTTGTGATCAACAGTATCAAAAGCTTTGCTGAGGTCCAAAAAGACTGCACCAGTTACCTTCTTAGCATCTATAGCAGAGATCCAATCATTGGTTACTTTTGCTAGTGCAGTTATTGTGCTATGATTAGCCCGGAAGCCAGATTGAGCTGGGTTAATGAGAGAGAAGGTTTCCAAGTGAGATTTTAACTGAATATGGATCAGTTTTTCGAGAATTTTAGAAAGGATAGGCAATATGGAGATAGGCCTATAGCTGTTTACATCGCATGGGTCACCAGATTTAAATAGAGGGAGGATATGTGCTGATTTCCAGCAGGACAGCACAGTAGCAGATGTAATGGAAAGATTGAAGATGTGGAAAACTGGAGCAGTGAGATGGGCGTAGCCTGACCTTAGGAAAAAGGGTTCCAAGCCATCGTCCCCTGTGCTTTTTTTGGTGTCTAAGTTAAGAAGAGAATCTTCTACTTCTTTATAAGTTATCTCGCGCAGTTGGAAGGGGCTGGGTGCAGGACTAGATGTAGGAGGAGGGGTATGCTGGCTCACCGCAGCACCAGCATAAGGTGATGAGTCAAAAGCTAATCCAGCTGTGGCAAAGTGGGAGTTAAGTTCCTCCAGGGTTAGGGACTTGTTTTCCACAATCTTGTCACTTGCAACTATCTTTGTTGGGACAGAGGGGGCAGTGGGCCATCCTTCTATGGCTTTGATAGTCATCCATATTTTATGAGGGTTACCTTTAGCTTATTCGAGAGTAGAAATATAATAGTTAGCTTTAGCAGAGCAAAGTTTTTTCACACAGTTATTCCTGGCTGTTCTAAAAGCCTGCCAATCCGAAGATTCTTTGGAATGTCTAGCTTTAGCCCAGAGCTTATCTCGAGCTATAAGGGCTGCCTTGAGATCCGAGGTGAACCAGGGGTTGGAATTGTTCCGTACCCTTACTTTGATGAAAGGGGCATGCTTATTTGTATTTTTTATGCTTATTGTAGTGAATTTGTCATTAAGGATGTAAACTGCCTTGTTGACATCTTTGGCTAGGTAGAGATCTTGCCATCTGACCATGCTCAGGTCAGATAGGAAGTTTACTGCACTGAATTTGCGAAAGAATCGTTTTGTTATTAAGATGAGTTGCTGCCAGGCCTTAATTTGAGATCTTATGCAAGCAACAATTCCATGATCGCTCATGTCATTGTGAAACACTGCTGAATGAGATATTTTGTGTGGATGGGTGGTTAGTACCACATCTAAAATGGAACTGTTGGAAGTATTTAGAGTGTTGTTCCTAGTAGGTTCACTGACTAATTGCCCAAGACCTAGCTCGTCACAAAGGGATTTGAGGCCATGTGATTTAGGTGACAGCCAGTCCATATTTAGATCTCCTAAAAATATTGTTTCAGTTTTTGCATCTACGAACATGGATTTCAAAAGATTAAGGACTTCATCACCACCAGACGGGGGTCTATAGCCACCTAGGATAGTGATACATTCCGAGGAGGGAGATGAAGGCTCAGCGACTAACTCAAATTCCTTGGCTAGAGATTTGCAACTAATATTGGTGACCAAGTACTTAAATTTAGCGTAGATAACCACACCCCCGCCTCTAGACTCTCTATCTGCTGTAAATAAATTGTAGCTCTGCAGTGATATTTGTTGATCAGTGTTCGTCTTTTTTAACCACGACTCAGTAATTATGATAAGGTCAGGGTTAACGTGTGCAGCCCGGGCTTGCAGCTGTACAAGTTTTTTAGGCAGGCTTAAAATGTTGACCGTCATCATTTTGAGACCTGTGGCCTCAGCAAAATTGATAGGCGAGGTAAGTTGTAGGGGGGGCCAGGGTTGAGCTCACATTTCCTGAGCAGAGAAGAAGCAGAGTATAACTTTCTTTAAGGAGCTTATAAGAATGGAGACTGCTTTTTTATTTCTTCTCGGCAACCCATATCGTGCTTGCAAAGGCGGCAACACTGTAATGACAGTTGATCGTGATCAATGTAAGTGCTTGGGTAGACATGGGTGAGGACAGCAGCAAGGGGGTGTAGGCTAACTGGCAGGAATAGGCTAAAAGCGGAGAGGAGAATGACATATTGTCTGCACGGCAGACTGTTATAACATTAGGTATTGATAAGGTACACTGGAGAACTGAATTGCATTGAGGTACTTCGAATTGCACTGTATTGCTGAAAACTCTGCACCTTAGGAGCAATAAAAACACAATAAGGAGAGCCATGGTCCCAGATTGAGTGGTCTCATGATTTGTATTAGTGCAATATTTTCTAGACAAGTAATTTGCCCACCTAGGTACTCACTTAAAACCTAGATGAGAAAATACAGCAGAAAGGGGAACAAGGAGAGCAGGAGCAGCTTAGTTAGTGGCGGGGCTCAAGAGATATTCACACAGGGCAGTCTTATTGGCCACACTCAGATACCAGTCATAGGTTGGCAGCAGTCGAAACAGCGTGGCACCTGAAACTCTGTTGGGGGGGAGTGGAGCCAACTGAGGAGTGGGCACCCCCATTGGCCATACAGTGGGTGTGGGGGGGAGCACATGAGCACACTGGGGTAGGCTCCCAGCATGCTACTTGTTACGGGGAATGGAGCTGTCTATGACAGCTGATTCAGTGCAGTGCTGACATGTAGGCACTTTGCATACTGCCGATGTGACAGTATGTAAATTGCCTACATTACCACCGCTGATTGCAGCGGATTTTTGCCTTCAACTGCACGCCACTGCATCTGAAGGGCTGTCATAGACAGCTCTGACATTCATTGGCGGGGTGCAGCGATGCCTGCAAAAGGCAGCAGGGCATTGGAAGTGGGGGAGGCACACCTACAAATTCTCGTATGGTGGCACTATGTTTCTTGCACATCATGCAAGCAAACATAAAAATGAAGGAAAGAGTAGGAGAGCACACGAGGGCTATTGCCAACAAAAACCTAGACTATGTACGGCCACAGCATATGCAGAATGTGCAAAATCAAGATGAGTGCCACTTACACTTCACTGGAATTAAACAGGTCCAACTGGGACCCAGGGGAGATGATAGAGATACCCTGTTGGGGAAACGAGAGATGTTTTGGATTTAGAATCCTTCAAGGGAAAAGGACTAAATAAACAAACTGAATTGAAACTGTTTTTGAAGAACAGGCATTGAAATAGTCAATTTACCTTTCCCTCTTTCCTTTGTAGGTTAAGATTTTTTACCACCTCCTCTGTATAACCAGTAATGGGAAAGGACACAGCTGACTGGAAAGCACTTTACCTCTACTCTATCGCACTTATAGTGTTTTTTTCTATAGATCACGGGCTGTAAGTAAACTACCATCCTTAGCTGTAACTTGAATGGTGACCCGCCAAAGAGATAAAGGTATAACACTGGATATGTTGCCTTACCTAGTGGAGCCTTGGATAAAGATAAATATAGTAACTTCACAGTCCAACCATTGGTTAGTTTGACACCTGATATAACTTCCCCACTCCCCTCTATTCCTATTATCTCTTTCTGTAAATAATGTAACTCACCTCATGGTATAGTAAATGTACCTTCTCTATACTTGTTAGGCCCTATTGATGGATGTAAATAGTCTCCTCTACCTACCCATTCAGTCTTTAACAGCTTCTGTAATATGGTATTTAATACATATAAGAATGTACTATTATTTAAACTTTCTGTACTCTCTCACTTTTTTCAGTCCATAATCCACCTTTATAAGGTATTTTTGAAATAATCTATTATAAAAAGATTAATTTAATCAAATAAAATTGTGATTAGTGGACATGATATAGAGGAGAGAGCTTTAAAATATGGCTCCACTGTGTTTGTCTTTTGTTTTTACAAATTATTGATTGTAGATAGCACTAAGCACATTATTTCACATGTTGATATATGGTTATTATGTGAATGCTGCACTTTTTAAGTAAATTGGTAGCACTTTTTACATAAGAGTATGTGCCTTTAAATACATGCAATTAACATGGGCATCATGTAACCACTTGCATGCTATTTAAATGTTGGAAACATAGGTGGCAGTATCTTTGATAAAGACTTATTAGAGTTGAAATGCCAGATCTTGGTGTGGTTTCCCTGGCCAAGGAGGGCTGTTCTTGTTGTGTTTGGCAAATCTGTTTGACTACAAATACTTGGACTCTTCATTTTCATGGACATATATGCCCAGGGTAAGTGCCGTGACTGTCTGTTTTTTGATTTATTGGTTGTCACAGAGCACCCCAGGTCACCTTGCTGCAGCTCTCTTTTTGCTAAGATCTGAGAATCCTTCAGGATTCTTATGAGTCTGAATGTTTTTAAGAAAAGTTGGGTGTAACATTCTGAATGAGTTAATGTTTTTTTTTAACCTGAGGCAGACAAGTGACACTACTGCTACCTGCCTCATCCTCTAAGCAAGCAATTGAAAAAACATATGTAATTAATAAGAAGAAAACCTTTGAAGTTGGCCAGCTAGTACAGTGGCAGTTCTATCGTTTGCTATCCTGACAACCTGGGTTCATGCTCAAGTCTGGGATATCTGTTTCTGACAGTGAGGTGGGGTGTGGTGTCTATTCTGGATGTCTCCTTGTTCTGGGAGGGGGAGAGAGAGAGAGAGAGAGAGAGAGAGAGAGAGAGAGATAGGGCACCTCCCACCAAGGCATGACTGCTCCCTGGTGTTCCGGGGAGAGCAGTGTCATGAGGGAAGGAACCTCTGGTCATTTATGCTGCAGCCTTATGTCAATGTGTAAGCCACCTCTTCTGGGGTTTACCTGTTGGGGTTATGGTCCCCCGATGTCTCCTGTAGTTGCTGTGTCTGACTCTGGTCCCCTAAACCATGTAATCGGGACTGGAGGGCTCCTCTTTTTCTATGGCACCTGCCGCAGAGGGGGTTTCCTTTTCTTCAGCCCCAGGTTGGTAGCGAGGCTGAGGTCCATGGAGTTTTGCACTTCTGGGCTCTGAGAAGGACTCCTGCCCCATCCGGAAGCAGTGGAAGCTGGACCAGGAGGTAAACAAAAATGACCATGGATGCCGACGTTGAAGCTCTTAAAGGAGCCATGAGACCCTTAGATGTGTTGGGCTTTGCAGTCATAAAGTAAAATCTGTCCTGGCTCCAGGACAGGCTGCAGAGCCAGTAAATAAGCAAATAATGCCTCCAGGCATGGGGCATCGGTTTCCTGGTCCCCTAGTGGCAGTGGGACCAGAAACAGAATCGGTGAGGTGTGCATGCACACCAGCAGCCCTTAAAGGTGCAAATTGGGTTCCTTCTGGTTTTGGGGAGCCCCAATGTCAAAATGGGGCTCCCCCAACCACCATAATTCCATGGCCCTTCTAAGCAATCGGGGCCAGGGCTTATCAGAAATAGCCCCTGGATTGGCTTATAAATAACACTGGAGCCTGCAAAAGGAAGACAGCATAGTATAAACAAAGATGGTAGCTCCCAGCAGTTCTCATTGCCATCAAAGCTGCTGGGATGGGATCAGATAGAACCTTCTACAGCCCAGGAAAATGCTACCCAATTAAGTGGGGAGAAAAGGGCTGCTATATAATGGGCTGTGTCCTGGGTTCTAGAAGGAATCCAGCTGAGACTGGGTAGGAGGAGACTGTGTTTGGAGGGCTGCACAAGCTGGCTGGCTAGCCTGTGTGCAGAAAGGACCTCCTAGTCACAAAGAAGCTTGAAGCAGAGTGCCTACTAGCCCAGCCTCCCTGAAGTGAATCTGTTCAGAACTTCTCAACTGTGTTTTTCCTAGTGGGAATTACAGTGAACTGCTGTTCTTCATGCTGCAAGCCTGTAAAATAATTGAACTGTTTGAACTGTTTTCCTAGTCTTGGAAATGCCTTCGGTTGGGTCAGAGACTGGTAGAAGCCCTGCTGTGTATAAGTCCCTGCAGAATTTATGTGTTCAGCTGAATGTTCTGGGTATCGCCAGCTTGTCAAGACACCACAGACTGAAGGAAGCCTTTGCAGCGAAGACGTCGAAAGGCCTTTGTGGAGAAGATGTCGAAAGGCCTGTAATAAGTGAAGATAATGAAAGGCCTGAGGGGTGAAGGCAAAAAAGTTCTGTCATGGGTGAAGAATCTAGCACCTGTTTAGACTCTCCAGCCTGCAGCTGTTGTTCCCTGAGAGACTGTCAGCTGATTTTAGAGCGGTACCGCTAATCTGTGTCCTTCCTCAGCACTTCCAGAGACTGTCAGCAAACTGTGAGTACCTCTGGGATGTGGCCTCGAAGAGTCCTTTCTAAATGCTATTTAGTTAGATTAGCTAGATATAAAAAAAGGGGACAAAGTCCTGGGCAGGACTTTGTCAATCTGAAGGATAGCCCAGGCAGAAGGTTGAAAAATTACTTGTTTCATTGTTTGAACCCACATTTGGGGCCCTTTTATCAAGTTCTGCTTATTCAGGTTCAAAAGACTTGTTCCCATAGTATCCTCAAATTGTCTTCAACCTTATGTCATCTGGTTGGCCACCAGCAACCTGATGAGGTACTCACCATAACAGAGAGCAGTAACATGTTACGGCCATGGGGGAAAACAGCTGCACCTGTGAGGATGGTTGGGACTGTGGGGGAAAATGTTGAAATCAAAATAGTTTGTTCTGTGTTTTGTTTCCCCTTGACCCCTCCCCTATAATAAATCAGAGGTTAGATTATTTTACAATTAGTATTCATGGTTATTGCTTTGTGTATATTGCTACTGTGTGGGGAAAACTGTACCTGTGTTTGGGAGGGAAAACACTAATTGTTCCTGGGGGGAGGTTAGGGTCACAAAGGGTAGCCTTTATATACCCCCCTGCTCTAGGTGGAGGCACCAAAACCTGTTCTGGTATTCTATTTGTATACTGCACCCAAAAGAACCCAGGCTGACCTCAAGGTAGGTTGTGGTGTGAAGGGGCACCAGGTTGCACACGACAGAAGGCCCCTCCTTACAGGTGCACACCCATTTGTCTGGCATGTAACATGGAGGCATCACACACCCAGTACTGAGCAGGCAGGGAAGTTCCTAAAGAGGAGTTAGACTCACTGATAAATTTGCCTTAATAACCGCCATACTGGGTCACTCCACAGGATCACACCTTGTAGGAGGAGTAACGGTTGCGGTTATGGGGCAGGAAATGAAGGTCAGACCTAGGATAGAGAAGTCTACCCACCATGCCCATCTTGGCTACCTGGCCTATGTCCTCTTCTCCAGCTGCTCCCTGTGGTCTCTCAACCAAATGAAAGGACATTTGCCTTTGCAGGCCTGGTTCCTCCTCAGGAGTCCCAGCTGTGGGGGATAAGCTGAAAGTTACAGGTTCAGGAGCCAGAGTTAGGAGTGAGCGAAGGTAGGAATGGAGTGCCGGTCACCAGGGGTTCCAAGGAAGGGGAAAGGGACATTAAGGAAGATAGAACAAGGTTCTCAGGTCAGGTCCAGGGGTGCTAGTATAAAAAAGAAAACCTTTGTAGGACCCACTTGTAAGTCCCTGCTTTGGAGTCTTGAGCTGCAACTCCATACCCAAAACAATATTTTGATGATGCTAAGTGAGGGGCAACATGTTCCTTGTAAAGTACAGTAGAACTAGTTGGGATGGACTGTTTTTACTCAGTTTAGTGAATGGCCTCCTTTACTATTTGGGGATGGTATCATGATAAATGTACTGCCAGTAAAAATGAAAGGTGACATGTTAAGCTGTGTAACATTACAATACATTAGTATAAACATCCCCCATCTCCATTCTATTATACTTTACATTCAATATGCTTTAGCCCTCTTCCTCATTCATCATCAAAATACTATTTTAAGGGTGGGCCTACAGATTTAGACTGTGAAGCTGCACGAGACTTCTAGAATGTTATCAAGCTATATACTGTATGTATTTTTTTTGTTCTAATTAATTGCTGTATGACAATAAATTAAAACTGCATATTTACAATTTGGTCAAGTAATACCCTGTTGTGACCTGTCTACCCTAATCATGTCAGAAGCTCTGTATCTCCTTTTTGAAAGCATTTGACTTCCAAGAATAAGGTAAAAATATCTTAAAATAGAGTTGCAGGAATCACTTTGACTCTCCAAAGGGAACAAAGAAAATTGGGTGCATCTGATCTCGCCATGATGCGTATCTCATCTGCTGATCATTGAGCAAACAAGCCTCAGGTAAATCAGGTTCAGCTTTTTTCTCACTGTTTACCTCTGGTCACAGTAGCCTTCTGATGGCAAACTAAAAGATCAGCTGGTTCCACCAGCTGTAACTGGTATAGTGAATGACAGCTGTGCACTTTGACACACTTGGACTGACTGGATGCAACCACTTGGGGGAAAACAGGACCACTGGCTCCTTGGGTACCCTGATCAAGTGATGCTATCTTACATTCCTCCTCAGTTTCTTTGACTTCCTTCAAATTGTAGATGGTGCGGGGGGGGGGGGTCGCTTCTACCCCAGACAGAATGTTCTTCATCACCTTCTCATTGGCTCTCCTCTGGAGGGTACTAAATTGTTGGATTTGTGCCAAAACATACAGATAAGCAAACATTGTTTCAATATAGGGATTGGTGCATTCAGAGGACTGGCTGGTCCACAATTTAAAGATAAAGCAACAAATGAATGCACTCATATGGAGGTAGTACATACTGTATATATAAGTGTATGTGTGTGTGTATAGAGATTTACAAGTGTTTCCCAATTATAAAAACACATCCGAATCAACATGTGCCAATATCAAAGAATAGTTATTGTAAATTGCAGACTTTAGTATATAGAATTCAGCAGTACATATGTTCATTCTAAACTATATTTAAATAGAATGCAAAACAAAACATTTACAAATAGCAACAAAATAGGTGCAAAAGAACAGAATTGGGGGTCTACCCAGTACATTACTCACACCTTAATATCTGGCTCTGTATCTGTTAATAAATGCCAGCTAGGCAGTACTTGTTCATAGCAACTGCTGGAACGTAGGGACTCTTATCTCAGATTCATCCAACTATACTGGTGAGTAGAGGGCTCACTCTTGCAATTTACTAAGCAGTTACAACTAGATGCTAAAGTATGTGCAAATGAATGCTGGCTAGGCAATGCTGTTCACAGCTTACCCACATAATTCTTCAGTTTAACAGATACATCACTATTTTGCAGTGAATAAAATATGCAACATTTGCTATAAAAACTGCTGAGAGAGTGATTTTAAGCTTTAAAGTTCTAGAAGTCCTAAATTAGCCAGAATTTTACCTCTGGACCAAAAAATGTATTGGCTTTGGCTTGCAACGGTGTAACCGGTCACGTTCCACAACAGGCTGCAGGCATCTACTAGATGGTAACGCTCGAAGATGATTTGAACTCAGTCTGGGCCCTACTACTCTTTGCCCACCTCCCCAACCCCCTTCATCATCCTCTCAACTTCCGAAAGGTATGAAAATAGCTCATCTGAATGTTCGTAGTATCAGACCAAAAAAGGCAGAGCTTGAAGCTTGGGTTAATCAACATACCCTGGACATTCTGGGTATTTCTGAGACATGGCTAAGGCCTTGCATTAAGCATCAAGAGGTTGTGATACCTAGCTACAAGTGCTTCAGAAAGGATAAATTGGTAAAAGAGGTAGCGGTAATCTCTTATATGTCAAGAATAACCTGGATGCAACTGAAATTCCATCGCCTCACCCTGGCTTTTCCTCAGTTGAATCCAAATTCATTTCCTTCACCCTTGGCACCATTAAGAAACTTGTTATAGGATGTGTTTTCCTACCCCTCAAGCTTTGCGCATCCAGTCTCCCTCTATTGATTTCCTCCCTCTCAAATATTCCACGCCACGACCTAATTCAATGTGGGGACTTTAACATAGATTGGCTGAACCCTACTTCACACAAACTGCATACACTGCTCATTGATTCCAACCTAGTCCAACTTATTGCAGACCAACTAGAATCAACACAAAGACTGGCAATCATACTCGACTTGATTGGATGGTCACTAATTGTCTCACTAAGATTAGGGCAGTGGGTGTGCTTCCCAACAGCATAAGTGACCATTCTCCAACCTTTTACATATGGCGCAACAACTCCCCAAGCCTCCAATCCAGAGTCATCCAAGTTCGAGACACGAGTAACTTTGACCTTAATGATTTCACTACCACAGTCCATGACACTGACTGGCTCAGCAGACATTTAAGACCAATGTCTGCTAAGCCTTGTCACAAGCAGACATGAGCTTCCTTGTGCCCTGAGATAACCAAGGTGGTTTTAACCCTTGACCCGGCAGGACTTCATGGGAGCATGATGGTTGACATTCTCAAAGAATTTAGTCACAAGGAAATTGAGAGCTAGATTGACATCCCACAGGGCATTTATAGGGCTCCAGTCAGTGTTATGGACTGTGATAGTGAAATCATTAAGGTCAAAGTTACTCGAGTAACAGAACGAAGAGGAAGAGAGGAGACCATGGTACAAAACAATGGGGGCGGGGCTCACTGTGTGTGATGGCATTGCAGTCTTTTTTTTCTGCTGGGGAGCTGGAAGCAATGTGGGAGCAGGACAAACGTGCAATAAAAGTATGTCTTGGCTTGCATTGTTGCCTATATAAGTGATCAAAATTTACCATTATAATTGAGGGCTAGTGCAACCATCTGTGGTCTAGAGCAATTCTGAATCAATTTGCCCTGCTCGCTAGTGTAAAAATAGGTTAAGGTTGACCCCTGGAGCAACTGTTGCCATAGGCCCCCTAGCACCATGTCACAGGGAGTTTATGGCGTAATTGGTGACGTAAGTCCACTTTGGCGCAAGCAGCCTGTGACATGTTACAGGCTGCTTTGCAGAATACCGAATGTCACAACTCCTGGTGTAATCTGCTACTTGCACCATTTTTGGGGGGGGGGTACAAGCCGTTTACGCCAGGCATAACTCTTTGAGAATTGGGCCCATTATTTATATTGCACGTGATGACTGCATTGAGAGCTGTAGATTTTTTTTAAATTATGTTTTATTCAGTTTTCAAAATAAAACATAACATTCTTCCCAGCTGGGAAACAGAGTACAGGCGTTAAAAATAAGACTCACTGTACAGAATATATAGGTATCTCCCAGTAATTCCCAAACAGAGGGGAAAATCTAAATAGAAACACAATACATATTAAATGCTCAATAACTATAAATGCCATGGTATAGCAGCCCATGAGCCCATGGCAAACTACTGAAAAAGTTCAAGAGTCCACCGATTGTCCAAATAAAGCCTGCCCTTTAAAAAGAGTATGGTGCCATGCATAAAGCTAATGTTAACAATTGGTAGGTAACCAAGTACAGAATCAGCAACAAGCAGCTTTAAACTAATGAAACATGGAAACTGGGAGAGCACTATTTCCTATAATAAAGGCAGTGAGATAGGGCAGTGTAAACCAACCCCTATATTACATACAAGAGTAAGAATACATTTCAACAGAGATTAAAAGATCCGAGGGGTCTCTGCAGTTTGTAAATCCAAGGAGAGCCTCCATAACATCAGTCAATGAGCTTAACAAAAACTAAAAAGGAAGCTCTTTACTGCAGAAAACACAGTTTCCACAAACAAAACCCTAGAAAATAATGTACTCACCCAGCTGAGATCATCTCAATAATCTATTTACATAATGTAAAAGATGTAATAGACCTAACAAAATTGTGCAGAACAGACAGTATTGTCAAAGTGAAATAGCGTTCTGATGAAGAAGCAACATCTAGAACGGAATGCCTAAGAATGCAGAAGGAAAGCAACACATAAAAAGTTTTCAGCCATTCTCCCATTCTGCAGATTCAGCTTCACACTTTGGCTCTAAACTCTGGTGAGATTGTTGCAAGTTTGCTGCCCATTTCCCTGCATCTGTGGGGTAGGTAAAAATGAAGACCTTGTCTTGATGCACAATGCGGAGTTAAGCGGGGAACAGTAAGGCATGTGGTACCACCAGGTCTCAGAGCACTCTCCACATGCCATCATATTTCTTTCTTCACTGGTAATAGCCTAGGGTACCAGGTCACTACAGTGTGGACAAAACTGCACATGAAGAACCACACTGTCTAAAGCATGTATGGAAGTACAGCAATAGAGGTATTAGAGCGATACAAAAATATCGCTACCACTGTCGCTGTGGAATGGAAAATGGAAGTGGGGAAAAGGGTTTTGAGCACTGCTGGTCAAGTGCTCAGTCAAGCTGCTTCCATGGTGGAATGGCCAAGGCACTTGACTCAGCAGTAGGTGATGGGGGGAGACCAGGGTTCAGAACCCTGCATAAGATAAATTTTATTTTACTCCTGTCTGTGTGGCCACAAGTAAGTACCACAATGTGAATTTTAAATTGCCCCTCTGTCCACACTCCCTCAGAGTTGATTATAATTATTCTGAGGGGTGTGGGTGGCAGAGCCCCCCACAAAAAGTAAAGACTTCATCGAGTGTGCGGTCAACATTAAGTACCACTGCTGTGTTGCCGTATGCTGTTGCCGGTGCTTGGTGTTTCCTTGCACACTTTAGTCTCTGACATTATGTCCCCGTGCTGTAGCATAGAATATATCAGGAAATAAGAGAATGGTGTTACCCTCATACAGTAAGGGATGGTGACACCGAACCAGTTGCATCAGGTAATCCCTGGTAGCCATAGAGTCTAAGATAGCCATAACAATTTGGGGTTCATCACCTTCTTGCCATCCATGAGGATGAATCCTATCTGCTTTAAGGATAGGCCAGTCTGCAGACCTGAGAGACTATTTCAGTTGTTCTTTCAGCCATATTCTAAGGAACGGGGCAAATGATCACTCTCTGACCCCTCCAGTATATCCAAAAATGGAACATTAGTGGATCAAATTGGATTTTCCAGAACCTCCAATCTATTTTGCGTTAGCATCAAGTCCTTTGAATATTGAGCCGAGGCAGCACAGTAGCATTCAGACTGTCTCTTTATACCTTCCACCTCCATTTTTAGAACATCAACTGTCATTTCTACAGTTGCCATATGGGAGGTTAATGAATCAAATTTGTCATTCATAGCCATGACAGATGCCAGGAGCTGGCACATTTTGTGACATAGGGACTGAACAGTTTCTTCTTGGCCTGTGGCTTCTGCCATGGTATCTGGCATTGTTTGTAGGCTAGGCCCAGGTTCTCCAGATTTCAGTTGTTGTTTTCTACTGTCCGCTGCTGTGTGCTTCTGTTTAGTTTTGCTCATAATGTTTAGTACAATGTCACCCACCAGCAGGAGCAAGACAGTCATGAAAAAAGATGATTTGGAAAGTAAATTTGTTATTTTAAGATAAAGTAGTGCAGAGCTCTGTATTCAGACGTCCACTTAGCTTGGGCTCCACAGTGCCCCCCCCCAAGAGCTGTATATTTATACTCTTTCAAACGTGACCTGATTTGTTGTAAACTAAACAGAAGTATGAGTTAAAGACTGAAGTCATCTCCCAAGGTTTTATATGCTCCCTTCTATCCAACAATATTTATTTATTTATTTATTTATTTATTTATTTATTTATTTATGTCTTTGGTAACCGGGTAGGCGGACTGATCCAAATAACCATTTTTAGTCATGACTCAAGCCACAGCATGGTACAAATAAGCAATATAGATACAGGTAGCACACAACAGTAAACAGGCCTCAACATGAGGTGCAGTAATTACTGTACGGGGGGGATACATAAAGAGAAAATTACATAAATTACAACGTGCAATAGTAGGCAAGCTTACAGGTCAAAATACATAGTCCCAGGCTAGTGTACTGGACAAATACAAGTTGCAATAACACAGAGACCAAGCATAATTGTCTGATACGATACATAAAGTGCAAAGTGCATTCAGGTACACTATTAATGAACAGGTCACAATCAGAATGGATCTAAAAATTCAGGTGTGACACTTCCCCAAATTAGGGTGCAGAGGCATTGTAGTAGGGAGACAACTGTAGTAGCCACAGTGGGGCTGATAGGTGCAGAAGAGGAGGGGGTGACAGCAGCAAAGGTATGATCCTGCTGGTATGTGGACAGGTGGGGTGTCAAAAAGAGGGGATGCCTGAGATTACCAGGGTAAGCAGTGGCATATGGCTTCAGACAGTAGCTAGTCTTTGAAATTATTCGTAAAAGACAGGACGAGCGGAGTGATGGGGGGAGTCTGTTCCATAGGGAGGGAGCAGAGATGAAAAATGCTTTACTGCCCATGGTAGTGGAGATACATGGGATGACCAAGGGGGGGGTGGAGTATTCACAGAGGCTTGTAGATGCCAATATGCCCATGAGGAGGGACGAGTATGGAGACAGGTGGCCACCTCCAAGTGTATTGTCCACTAGGCAGCCAAGGGCATAATCAAAATGCCCTTGTAGGGAGAGCCACCCAAGACACTGGTGCAACACACAATGATGCGTAGAATAGGGAGCTTGGAGGACAGAGCAACAGATACTATTGTAGACTGTGTTCAGTTTTGATCGCAGGGCCGACAACATGAGGGAATAGACAGGAGAGCAGTATTCAAGAAGGGTTAGCAGGTTTCCATGTGCAATTGCGAGGTGCGTTTCTTTAGGCAGGAATTGTTAGAGGCAGTAGGCAGCACCTAGCTTCTGATTAACCCACTGCACAGAATAATTGACGAGTTCAGAGAACGTAAGGTAGGGGTTCCGGGTAATGTCTAAGTATTTGAAACTGGGGACATTTTCAAGGGGGGGAGCTGCAGGTGTAAATACAAGGAGGGAGGAGTTAGCCTTGGAGACCATGGTGAGGAATGGTTTGGATCCAAATGGACTGACTTTGTCTTTTGTTCATTTACCAGGAGCTTGTTGAGAGAAACCAGTTATGGGCAGCACCATAGTTGACGGTAGGAGTGGAGGAGATGGTTGCAATTGACTTGTCGCTGTGGTAAAGGACAAGCTCATCCACACAGAGGAGAGCCTCACCAGAGAGACTCTCAGCAGGCAGTGTGTTAATAAAAATGGAAAATAGTTGGGACCAAGGATGGAGCCTTGGGAGACCCCTGTGGATACTGGTAGGGCAGTGGAAGAGGCTGTACCAATTGTGACAGACTGTGAACTGCCAGAAAGGTAGCTTCTAAACCAGGTTGTTGTCTTGGAGGAGCAGCAAGGCATAGTGAGGTGGAGTGGAGGAGGGGGTGGTTGACAAGGTCAAAGACCTTAGTCAGACCCACAAATACAGCACCAATGGCCTTACCCACATTGATGTTTATAAGGACATGGTTGGAGAAGTGGGCCAAGGCTAATATGGTGCTCTAGTGTTAATGGAAGCTCTGTTGTTGGGGGCACAGTAGATTATACTTTCCAAGATGTTCCTGAGAACTTGAAGTGCACATTTTTTTCCAGTAGCTTGCTTAGGTGAGGGAGGAGGGAGATAGGCCTATAGCTGGACTTGGCAGTATTAGATTTAAATCGATAAATGTTGATAAATGTCGATTTCACTACACATAACACACACACACACACACACACACACACACTGATGAAAAAATATTTCCATCTATAATAATCTAAATTTGCAGAGAGGAAAAGTAAGTTATATTACTATTTTGACGTGTGAAGATAATTTGGGGTTTTATCAGTTTGTAAATCCTCAGCATTTGCTGTCATTAACTGCAACAGTGAAAATTAAAGCAATACAAATCAAAATAAATGCTTAAAACCCCATAATTTCATACAACTGTGAAAATGTTAATCATTAAAACTTGGGAAAACGGTTTAAAATTAAAAATCAATATTTTCCATTGAAAATATAAAAAAATTACAATTGAAACTGCCAGTCCTACCTATAGTTATCAGGTGAGAGGAGATCACCTGCTTTGAAAATAATCCCCACATTAGCATGTTTCCAGGAGACTGGCATTGTGGACGTGGTGATGGCAAGGTTAAATAAGCATGTGAGGGGTTCAATGGTTGCCAGGGAGATGAACCTAACGAATGAGGGGAACAGCCCATCTTTGCCAGGGATACCCCTAGCAGGGAGGGACTTCAGGAGCTTGGCAGTAACACTTTGGCCAATGGCTCTAAAGTAGAAGGTGGGGCAGAGAGGGAGAGGAGGCAGAGGAGGAGTGATTTGTCTAACTACCAGTGCCAGGGGTTGGCTGGGAGGGGAGTTTACAAAGATAGACGGAGAGGTCAGAGAATTTTTTTGTTAAAAAGCTGCACAATCTCTGTGGGATTAGACAGGGGGCCCAAGGGGGAGGTGAGTTGAGTGACTTGGCTGTGAGTCTTAGGGTTTAGCAGGGATCCAACAGAGGCCCAGAAATGATGAGGATCACCAAGGTTGTTTCTTTGTTGGTTTAGGTAGAAATTATGCTTAAGAGACTTGGCAGTTTACTTGCATGTGTTGTGCAAGCACCTATAAGCATTCCAGAGTTGGGGGAAGGGGATGCTTTGTAGGCTTTCCAATTACTATCCCTATCTTTCATCAGGGACATTAGCTCCTTAGAAATCCAGCGGGTGTCGCCCCCTCTCACCCTATGAGTAGTGAGAGGGAAGTGGAAGTCCTGTAACTGAAGGAGGGCATTTGTGAAGAAACTAACTGCAGAGGTTACATTGTTGCAGAGGGAGAGGACAGACCAGTTCACCATCCTAACATCCCCAAGTATATTAGTGGGATCCAGGCAGTTGAAATTTCTGAATGACAGATACTTGGGGGGGGGGGACTTTTGGTGGCCACTATGATGTATGTAGGGGAGTGGTCACTTATAGAATCTGACATTGTACCAGGACCATGTCTACCTGATTTGTAGCTACCTGGTTGAGGCAGGGAGTGGTTCAACATATGGACGTTGTGTCTGGTGGAGGAGGAGATGACTTGTTCAAGGTTGTGTGTTTTCAGGAGGTTTGCACAGTCAGGCTCTTGGGCTCCTAACCAATTAAGGTTAAAATCCCTGAGTAATATGGTGTCCCTGGTTAGAGACAGTAGTCCAAGGCCATCAAGGAAGTTAGATAGGCCTGGGATACCACCAGAATAGGGTTGTAGCAGCAACCCAGGTGGAATTGTTTTGAGGAACCCAGGGTCAATTGGTCCAACTGTTCTATCTTGCACCTTGCCACTATTTAAATAACCATGGAAAACTTTAAAATTATCTTTACAATGTGACAACCTAACTCAGCTTTTATCCCTTCCATCTTGATTACCCTTTTATACTATCTTAAAGCTACCTTGTACTTGAATTCTTTAATCAATTATAAAGCCTCTTTTTGTTTGCAGTGGATTTAGCCACTATGAGTTCTCTTCACAATAGCACCCCAGGTATGTTCCAGATGAATGCACCCAGGCCACGATGCCCCACAACGGCTGTGCAGCACACAGCATATGTTATGCATGAAGCAGCAGCACATCCCTGGCACTGACCTCACCCACATGTAGCAAGGGGGAGGCTTGGCAATTAACAGTGGACTAGATCTCCTGCTCCATCCAGAGTGGGAGATTATGGATACTGGCCAGTCCTCCTGGGACCACTGTATCACTAAAAGGGACCAACAGGTCTGTCTGTGTGCACTGCCATGATCCCAGCCCTCCAGGTGTGCTCCAAGGACCTGGAGTAATATGGTAGGGAGGATGACACAATGTGCAGCACTCCATGTGGCCAGTAGGAGGGGTGCATATATGGTTGGATCCCTGCTTGTGAAGCCAATGTCCCCTCCACCAGCACTCCACACTGCAGAACTGTTATTGTGCATGGCACATAGCAATGCCCTACCCTAAGTCACCTGCCCCACCAGTCCGCTTGTGTAGCCAGGTGGTTGAACAAAGGTGAGGTTGCAGAGGGGGCATGCATACCTGTTCTGGAGCATGGGGACCACCACCATCCCTGCTGCAGAGTGGGGAACATACTGTAGCCTAAACATCATGTTTATGCAGTGTGTAGATCTCCTGAATAGAGCACCTTATTTGTAAACCAAATACGTTTCTTTCCCTTTGAGTTGTATACAGTACAGTAGTAATCTTGATGGGATGTATATATTTTCCACTTTCTGGAGTTCATCTTAAATTTTGTGCCAACAGTTTTCACCATCGGATCCCACAAGATCTGATTCCCAATCCCAGTCCATGAACTTGTTTTTGATTTTTGATCGTCATTCTCCTATAGGTTCCCTAAGCTCTGGAACTCAATGCCTCATCAAATCAGGCACTCTTTGTCCCCATGGTCCATCTCGATCTCCCTCCTCAACTTCCTCTTTCCATCCTGCAGCTGCTCCTAATTTCCCCTCTGGCTTCTCACTCCTCTTAATTTCCCCTCTGGCTTCCCCATCTCCTTTCCCAGCCTAGCACTTAACGTGAGGAGTAACCAATGTGCTTTATTGCACCTCCTTGTCTACCTTGTATGTATTCATCTGCAGTGCTGTTAATTTGCTCCTCTCACATCAAATCCCAATGTTTATCTAATGCTACTGATGTATTGTTTTTTCACTCTGTTGCTGCTCTGTTTTCTATAACCTTCGGAAATGTGTTGTTGAGTATTGTATATATACTTTTCTATAATACTGCATGGAGATGTGCTTTTGATTACTGTACTCCCATGTTCCCCTTCCCCGAGGACTCTCCAAGAGATGAGCAGTTTTGTATTGTTCAGTGTCCCTTTCCTGGTGAAACTTTTCAATAAATAAATTATCACTGTATTACACAGGCAGGTTAGTATCATCAGTTTTTCTGCAATGTGTTCAGGTTAGTATTATTAATATACTATGTAGGCAGAGAAGTATTACCACTTTTAGAATGAGCTAAATTACTTAAAAATTGTAAGAGGTTTTTCCAGGGAAATAATCCTTAACTACGGCATATATTATGATGTTCAATAGTAATGTTTATCTATTACTGTGCTCACTTGTCTGACTTTCTATAGTTTCAGATCTATGAACATCACAAACAGAATAAAATGGTTTTCTATTTCAAGCAGCACTCTGACTCACATTGTATGATAATATTTTAATATCCGTTTTAATGTAATTTTATACTTACAGCTTGTCTGCAACTGTAATTGGGACTGCTCTGTAAATGAGACATCATGTCTCAGAGGGCTTCATTTTGGATAGATGCTTGGAGTTAAATATAATCCCATAGAAAGCCCCGTGGGTATACACAGACCACTCAGACAACTCTCAGCACTGTCTATTTTTTTACTTCCTTCCTAATTAACTAAACCAGAGATCACTGGTGCTCAGTAAAGTGAAAGGCACTTAACCGAATAAGTACTTAAATAGCAGAAGCAGTCGAAGCAATAGAAAGGGTATCAGTTGTCCAGCTATAATAAAACGGTGAAACAGTATGCCAGTATTATATACTGAGTAGGTAAGTTTCCATTGATTTTCCTAGGGTAGCCCGGCTAAGATGCAACAATTCATTTTCAATGGAGTCTCTGCTTCTTCTCATTTTATAATTGGATGAATAGGACCATTAGAAGCAATCCAATTGCAATCAGCGTTAGATGTAGTAAACCAGTATTTCAACAATTTGTGGCCCAAGCCACAGAGGGGCCAGCATACATGCAGTTTCCTTGTTACCAGCCTATGGAGCTTCACACACTGAGTGGATTCCCCACTTTGTGGAATATTCAACTCCTGGTCACCCATATATGTGAGTGTGATGGTCAATGCAGGGACTGGGGTATAGTGGGACAAAGAAGCACCAAATATTTGGCACCCAACTGGATGTCCAGCTCATCTGCACAATGGTTCTCCTGTGCATTGCGAAGCAGGTGATTGTGGGATATGAAAGTCAAAGTTCCCTTTGGCCAGACACATTTTTTAAAACAAAAATACAGTATGTCATTCTATCATGCCAACCCTTCATGTTTGTCCAGTGGGGCTGGTGTTGTGTGGGATGTGTTTCTGTTTGGGTCAGTACTGCCTGTGGAGGGGCTGAGACAGAGGGTATGTATGTCATAGCAGAATTTCCTCTGGAGAAGTCTAGACAGTGTGCCTTCTTTGCTGTGGATGGCTGCATAGGCAAGCCATGATTCCTTGGTGGCCGCTAACTCAACTATACATGCAAAGGAGCAGATCAGGTTGTGCCACACTTAGCAATAGACATAAACATTGCTGGGGGAGCACAGACGCCTTTGTGCTCCTGGGACCTCCTACACATGTTCGCAAGGTGCATAGGCCTATGTGATTTGACTTCAGTTGACTGGCGACTACTCCTGAGCTTCTGTAAAATAAAATGCATTTTATTCTTTTACAAAAAAGTAAGCTAAACCACCTTCCAATTTTTGTCTCAGTTCATTAAAAAGTGAAATAAAATGATAAAGTTTCAGTTTACAGTATAAATAGCTGGTAATCTGCTTACACAAAGACCTGGGGCCAGATTTTCAACCCCCCCCCAAGTTGGTGCAGGAATGGGAAAATTGATGCAAGGGGGGGTTCACTTGGAGGGCTGCAGTTATCCCCAAGGATGCTGGATTTTCAAAGACAGGGCTGTTTTACAGCTGTCGTCATGATCTGCAGCAGCTTGCAGACATTTGTTTGGTGCGCCAAAATGGTATGCCTGGTTGGACCAGGTGTGACAGCCCCCACAGCTGCACTCGCTACCTGTGTCAAGTTCGGACTGAAAATTAGAATGTCTGCTGCTGTGGAGATTTGTTACTACAGCAGTAGCTGTGGAGTTGGGCTTAGTCTCAGAATGGCTGAAAATCAGGCCCACGACCTTTATTACTCATATTAGGTAGGCGGAGGCAGTTTGGGCTATTGGTCAGAGTGCAGGTTTGTGAGCATGGGGGACATAGGTTTCCCACAATTTCTACTTCTCACTTAGTGGCTTGGAACAAGCTACTTAACCCTCTGTGCTTAACTTATTGCCTGCACCTAAAGTCACAGTCCTCTGCTTGTGACATCTTAGTCTGTTTCCATGAAAATGACTATAATGTCATAAATCAGGTTATGATCACTTCTACCAACAAAACGTTATGGCCAATGTAGTTTCCAGTTACTATCTTCATTATTTCTGAAATTTTAGTAAAAGTTTTTTAGACCTCCAAAGGATCTGCCGTTTACTTTTTCTTTTCTAGCTGGGAGTTGAAACATTAAAAATCCATTTAATGGGGAAACATCTAGATTAGTAACCCAGGTCTCCTGTAAGCATATCACATGTTTATCTTTAATAAAATTAACAAATTCCTTAATATGTAATTAAAACACAAATGTCACAATACCCCAATAATGTGAAGCATCATGGGAAGCTATATAATGCATTTGATACTATTTGATAGTCTTTAAGACATGGTGTATTGTTAGAATTATATTTAGCTGAGAACAGCATAGATACTGTGTTTCGTCCTCATTTGGAGTCATCAGTGTACCATCAATGAGGACGAAACACGTGTCTGTGTCTGCTGTTCTCAGCCTTTGCTGATTGTATTGTGAGGCCTCCTGGCACCATGCAATTCTGCTTAAAGTTGAGCCAGTCCAAATTAATTCATGGGCATTTGTATATGCTTCCCATAATGCTTTGCATTATTGGGGTATGTGCAATTTGTGTTTTTTTTTTTTAATTTGGCTGCATGACCAATATCCTCTGGGGTAACCCATGACCCAGTGCATTTGCTCTGGGGTTCTTCTGTAGTTTTTTTTATTATGTAATTGTGATGGTAATTCAGCAACATTCATTGAAATAGATAAGTTCTGCTACCTCATCCATACTGTGTTGCACGAATTGTGGATTCTGAGGTTAGAGTGCTTCAACCTGCTGTAAAGTACCATATCTATTTGTCATGGGAATTAGAAAATCCATGATATGTGCTGGTCCTCTCCTTTAGAAATTATTGCTGCTATAAGCTATATGGTATCTTTGAGGCTGTTCATCAGGTAGTGATTAGCCTAAATTTTTATTACCCCAGACAGCATTATAGTCATAGGAATTAATGCAAAAGAGATCCAATATTTCCACTTCCTGCATTATTGCCATTATCAAACACTTATCTCTTATTAAGAGGTCCACATGACCCTTCTGTGACTCCTTACCAGCACCACATTGGCAGCAATCATTCCTTGCCTTCCTAAATGTATTTTAAGGAAGTTTCTCAACAGTGAGACCACTTGTCTCAGCAAGAATTGATCAGTCTCTGTTCTTGTTCTGGCCCAACCAAAAACCATGTGCGTGGCATTGTCTTCACTGTATTCCTTATATTCACTCTCCCTTTCCGGTATAAGTTCTGCCTGTATTTTGTAACAGTGCTCTTTCATCATTAGTAAATCCTACAGGAAGAGATATGTGGCCAAATACAATAAAACAGGCCCACTATCATCCCCAGAGTGTACTCTGTAACCATAAAGGAGGTCAGAATCAGTCAGAGGGCATTTCATTTTCTGAACAATAAAAATCGTAACATGTCCATTGCTGTGATTCATGATCTTTTTGTACAGTATTTAACATTAATACCACCTTAGGGGAATTTTGATTCCTCTGAGTCCCATCATTTTGGCCTTGATTCTTGAGTTACAGCAGTCTATACTGAAGTTAGGCATGCTCAGCTGTTTCAACGAAGAGATCCTCAGACTCCTGTAACTGTGTAGGGGCTGGTGGATTACAGTGTGGGGGGGGGGCATTATTAAATCCTGCACCACGTGTTGCTGCCTAGCATTAATTTGTGTTTGGACAGCTGGAGTGGGTACTGTTGTTTGGTGCTTATTTTCTGGAATCACCAATAGTGACGCTTGAATTGTTGCTCCTGGAGTCACTTTCTTAGACTTTTTTTCTCTTTTTCATTTTAGCATTTCTGCTTTTGGTTACATCTTTACTTCTGTTCTGCTCAGTAGAGCTTGTTAGAGAGGAGAGAAAGCATATGGGGAAAATCTTGCATTCCAGTTATGAATCTCAGTGGATAGGAAGGGAGAGAAATATTTTCACCAGAGTTTGATGTGTCACTCTTCGACACAGATAAAATCCCACACTGTCCTCTTATAAAAGGCAAGCTGCTGCGTACAGTCATTTAAATCTTCCCTAATGAAAATGAATTGCCCCGTTATCATGATATTCGCTTCATGCTGATTGGCAAGTATGGCTACAATATTACAATTTAGTATTGCTGAAGCACCAAGCAGGATACCATTGGGGGGGAGCACTCTCATAAGGGCTTCCCAGTGGATTTTGTTCTACCCTTTCCAGAGAGGCATTAGAAATTGTTGTTACAGAATCAAGTACTTCATGTTCTGAATGAAAATTCTCTTTGTAAACTGGGAGAGATTTTAGTATCAACTGAAGGGTTAATGAACATAAGCCATCATATGTGGACTTAAGTGCATCAAGGATATCCTTTATAAATACATGTAATGAGGAGTAGACCCCAACCCCCTGTGTGTTTTCCATGGCTGAGCCTTAACTTCCTGAAAGATTTCACCTGCTTCTCTTTGAGCTCTTATTTCTGGAGTCTTTTGAGAACCTAAAGTATCTTGAGTTTCCTGTATTAAGGGTGATGTTTTTTTTTTTAACTAGCTGATAACTGTGTTATAATTATTGAGTTTCACTTTCTACTATTGGCAAAACCATGCCGTAATTTCATGTAATAAAGGAATGTTTATCATGGCAAATGCGCATGGTTTCCCTCGATCTGCACATGCCCAGCCACAGCACTTCTGTGGTTCTGAATGCTCGCTATGCTGCCTTCTCCGTCAAACTGCAACGCCACTCTCGGTGGTAAGTTATTCTTTTGTTTGTTTGTTTTATTTATCACTATTCTGCATTACTACCAGAGGGGGAAAATGAGAAAAAAAAACCCTCAAAAATGGATCTTTGATAAAGTGACCATGGACCACGCTAAAAGGCAACCAGACCATGGCCACAACAGAACGTCAGTTTATTTTATGTAATTGCTGTGGTCAGAAAGTGAAACCCAGCAATTATATTAAATAAAATATGGGGTAGTGTGTGTAAACTCAAATTTTACACACACCCTCAGTGTTGGGTGCCTAGATAAACCCCTAGAGCTTCACTCTCTGGGTTTATATGGCACCCAACACCTCATGTGTGTGTAAAATTCTTGTTACACACACCACCCCATACTTTATTCTATTTTTAGTAGCAGTTTTTGACATTATGCCCTGGTCTCTCTAAGTAAATTTAGGTTACCATACTGGCATGCCAGAGGTCCTAAATCTATCAATGCAGCCTGATTTATTTGTAGGCTTCTTTTAGAGATTTTTGAGGGACCCAGCACCTCTGTTAGTTTAGACTGTCTTATCACCTTTCTCCCCCCTCCATTTTATTGCTACTTTTCCTTTTTTACTAATAAAATTGAATTTTTCTGGGGCAGCTAAATTTATTGTGATTCAACTAAACCTTCTCTTCTCATCTTTCTTGTATGTACCATACTCCCGTTAAACCAACAGTTACAATGCTTGGTTCAGAACAATGGAGTTTGCCCTTTAAGGGGCAGACAAGGTTGTCCAAGAGCACCCCTTCCCTTTTCCTCAGGATGGTTGTGCTCAGAAGGTGAGGGGGGAAGGAAGGGGAGGAGACAGGGGATAGAACAATGGCCAGGGAACAGGAAGGGGAGGGGTAAGTGTAGGTACATAATGGACAGCACTGAGGGGTTTCAGCCACTTTTTGCTGGAATTTTGATCTACATGAAACTGCAGCACTTCAGATTGGTGATCTGAGGACTTATTTTGGAGCTGAGGTTTGTGCACTACAGACAAAGAAGGTAAGGCAAAAAAACAAAAAAACAATTGCACTACGATGAGATACAAAAAAAAATAATAGTAATAATGTGATACTATAGGGCTAGTAGTACTGTTTTGTGACGCAGTAAGAGCAGAATGAGTAGAGAATGTATTGTGACGACCAACACGTGGTTAATAGGAGCGTTGTCTAAAATGGCTGGTTAACAAACCTTGCATGTGTAGGGTCAGGGGTTTGACTCCTGGAGAAGTTATAACTTTTGGGGGCCATCTGCATCGTGGGGAGTTGGAGGACAGACTGTACAGCACGCGATAAGCGCCTGATGCTAGGTGGTAGATGTGGGGCCTTGCTTGAAGGCATGGAGAGTGGTTTGCAAGCAATATGGAGGGTTGTAATGGCCTGACAGCAACTTAGAAGGAAGCAGAAGGAAGCAGAAGGGCAGGAATCTGACGGAGAGATAAAAAAAAAGATGGAAAAGCTGGTTTGCCTGGGAAAAGGCTACCCCTCTGTGGTGAGTTATGTGGTTCTAGGTGGAAATCGCAAGCTGAGTAAAATGTAGGGGGAGGAGGCATAGGGGTGAGCATGGACAGCACCCATGAGTGATGACCACTTGGCATGACATCAGACGCCACGGCTGCAACTCAACGAGAGGCAGCGCTTTTGAAGCACAGAGGCCAGCAGGCTGTTGAAGGACAGCAGGGGGAAGCAGGACTCTGGGCACGGAATGTTTAAAAAAAAATGCCAAAAAGGGGCAGATACTTGATGTCCTCAAAGGGAGAGGGTGAGGGGGTTTGAGGCTGAGACACCGCGTGGCACGAGTGGAGGTATATGGGAGTGGGGGGGAATGAACAGACCTCGAGGGCCTGCAGCGGGGGGCATGTGAGAGCACAGGCCTTGAGGGCCTGCAGCTAGAGGCATGTGAGAGCATGTAAGGGGGGGCATGTACAGGCCAAAAGGCCACAAGAGGCAATGCAAGGGAGGCGGCGTGGCCATAAGTGGTCAGATGCCAGCTGGGAGGGGCACAAGAAGAGAGGCTAGGCCCAACAGGCCAGGCGCGTGGCGGCGGAAGTGGTCAGATGCCGGCTGCAGGGGCACAAAATGGGATGTGGGCCCAACAGGACAAGAGCATGGTGGCAGCTGGGAGAGGTACCTCAGGAGGAGTAAACGGGGCCCCTCAGGAGAAGGGATGGGTTTTATGTTGAAAAGGCCACGGCATGGCCAAAAGAAAAAAACAGGACTAAAGGGAAGGTGAATGGATATGCTCGGAGTGTCAGCAGCCATAGCGAGGGCATGCAGGGGAAAAAAGGTTTAGGCCTGGAAGGCCACAAGAGGCGGTGCTTAAGACGTTTTTTGATGGCCATGAGCTTTTGAGGCCTGGGGGGGCACAGATGTGGCCCTGGTACTGAGGGGCCTGGCCAGGAGGCGTGACACCAATAATAGGAGGAAGGGATCTGCCACGGAGGGGGACTGTGCTCTAGAGTGGGAGGGGTACCGTTTGGGGGACAAGCAGCACCCAGCAACCGGCGAGAGGGCTGGGGCGGAAGTGCATGGGAAGGGGAGTGGAGAAGCTGGGGAAGGCTTAGCAGCCATTGCATGGTGAGGTATGCAAGAGGGGTAGAGCTAGGCCTGGACAGCCACAGGAGGCAAAGTTTGAAGTGTTTTCAAGGCCTGGGAAGGGCCACACAAGGTGACATTGGTTGAATGTTTTTCTCTCGGAAAATGGGGACGGGTCATGGGGAGGTTTATTGGACAAGTTGTTTAACGGAATTTTGTTTCTTGTCTATGGGGGGGGCCCTTCCACATGAAGGCATGCTATAAACATAAATTAACAATGGAATCTTGTTTCTTCCTGTCAGTTGTCTTTCACAGTTAAAAGGAGCAAAGGACATGGCGCCAAAAAAGAGCAGGCCATAAAAGGAAGACGCTTACAGGGCTATAATCGAGTTGGCAGAAAAAGCCAATAGAATGTGGGAACTGATGGAAGGGGAGGAACCGGGGAGACCCGGGGAGAAAAGGAAAGCGGGACCGGGAAAAGGGGGCAGAGGGAAACGACCAACTAAAAGGCCACTCAGTCCCGCTAGGGTATAACCACTAGCAGCGGGACCCACCAAGGTGGCTGAGCCAGTACCTCTGCAGCCCATAGACCCATGTCTCCTCAAGAACAAGTCAGGATCCCTCTTGGGGAACCCAGATCAGATCCCCACAACATAGTGATTCCTCCGCAACCCCTAGTGTTTCACCCACCCCCTCAACCACAAGGTACTATAGTGGGGCACCAGGAAGACGTCAGGCAACAAGGCTCAGACAAGGACACAAGTAACACACCCAGCGCAGTGGGCGACAGTATAAAAGAATATATAAGTCAAATTGTGTCGGCACTGGTGACAGGAGGTTTGGGGCAAATGGAATCAGCTCTGGCAGAGATTAGGATGGAGAAAGAGGTGCCAGAAAGAAATGAAGGGGGTACAGAGAAAGAAGGAAAAGGTACAAGGGTGATAGGTACCCCCGGGATAAAGGTTCCACTGGCCACAAAGGAAAAAATATGGAAAAGAGAGTACATGGATATATTCGCTTTGGTGAGCTGGGAAGCAGCAGTGAAGTATGAGGAGGCAGAGAGCATAGGAAAGAGTGAAATGGCAGCAGCGGTAGTGTTGTTAGGGAAGAAGGAGGAGGTCAGATTCACAAAAGGGAAGACTTGGGATGGGTGGTTCGTAGGTTTTGCCACCTTCTCAGCCATTGTCCTGGATAAGAAGCCGGAGTTGGGCATCCCGCTCGTCACATACTCCCTAATAATAAGGTGGGCAAAAGCAAAAGGGAGGTGGGGTGGATATACTATGACACATTTTTTCAGCAGAGAATGGCAACATATGGGGATGTAAGATGGGATATGAAGCAGCTAGACTTATGGACAGATTATGTAATGGATCAGTCCACACCTGAAGGGGAGTGGGGGAGGAAAGGAGTTAAACCCCAGAGGTGCTGCTGGGATTACAACAGGGCCTTTTGTTCATGGCCTCAATGTCATTTTCGGCACTCATGTTCAAAATGCAGGGGAACGCACCCGGCAAGAAGATGCAGAATGGCATGGGCAAAAGGAGCACAGGGACCCGGGGGTCATAGTTCAGGTCAACAGCTTTTTTGAGAGGGACAGGGGTTTAAAGGGAAGGCATTGAATAGGGGAGGAAGGGGTAGGGGGAACACGAGCAGAGGAGGTCAGAATCACTGACTGGGAAAACCAAGCACTGAGTGAGAGGGAGGGACTGGGGAGGGTAGACGGGAGGAAAGACAGAGAGCAGTTTGGGTGGCCAGAACCCCTATCAGCTTAGTGGCATGGTCAGTTTGGTTGAACAGATATCCGAACAAAAGAGTGGTGGATATGATCATAGAAGGTTTTGGCACAGGTTTTTCACTGCACTGTGAGGGTCCCAGACAAGTGAGAGAGGCGAGCAACCTGGGGTCGGTCAAAGGGAGGGAAGAGATGTTAAGACAGAAGATAGAGAAGGAAAAGGCAGCAGGGAGAGTAGAAGGCCCATTTGATACTCCCCCATTGCGGAACATGCAGATTTCACCATTGGGCTTGGTATCCAAGAAACAAGAAGGGGAGTACAGGGTGATTCACCACCTATCCTATCCAGAAGGGGATTTGGTGAATGATTTTATCATGGAGAAGTATAGTAAGGTGACATATGCGACATTAGAGGATGCAGTCTAGATAATCCAGGCTACTAAGGATGCATGGATGGCAAAAGCTGATATTGAATCCGCGTTCAGACTGCTGCCAGTTAGGAGAGAAGACTGGGACCTATTTGGTTTTAAAATTGGGAGTCAGTGTTATTTTGACAAAGCCATGCCCATGGGATGTCCTATAGCATGTGCAACATTTGAAGCGTTCAGCACTTGTTTGTAGTGGATATTTCAAGAAAAAACTGGTTATAGAACGGTCATCCGCTATTTGGATGATTTTCTTTTCATTGGTAGAGGGAAAAGGGAGACACAACAAATGCTGGTCAAGTTTCAAGAGCTTTGCAGAGAATTAGGGGTTCCACTGGCACCGGAGAAAACAGAAGGGCCCAGCAGGGTGCTTGAATTCCTGGGGATTGAGATAGATGCCTCGAGGGAAATATTCAGGCTACCGAACAAAAAGGTGAAAAAACTAAGAGAACTGCTCCAGGTACACACCAGCAGGAGAAGAGTACAACTCAAACAAGTGCAGCAGATACTGGGGCACCTGAACTTCACTGGCAGGGTTATTGCACCAGGAAGGGCATTCACAAAAAGGTTAGCAAGGGCCACAGCCAGGTCACCAGGCCACACCATTGGGTAGACCTGACAAGAGGTGTTAGGGAGGATTTTAAAATATGGAAGGAATTCCTCAGGGAATATAATGATTGCTCCTTCTGGCAAGAGGAGTGGGTGTATAACACAGACCTCAAGCTTTACACAGATGCAGCCGGGGGCCTGGGCATGGGGGGTTACCTGAGGGGCAGATGGTTTGCAGAACCCGGGCCCGCTGATTGGGTAAAGGAAGGCAAGGTAAGAGATATAACATTGTTAGAAATCATGCCCATCTGGGCAAGCACCTTGGTTTGGGGGGAAGAATTACGGGATCAGAGAGTGACATTCTGGTGTGACAATAGGGCAGTGGTAGAGGTCTTAAACAACAGAGGGGCCAGGTCAGAAATGGTCATGTAAGTGTTGCACCTGCTGGTGCTAAGGGCATTGTAGTTGAACATGTCATTCAGAGCAAAACACATAGAAGGGGTACACAATATCCTGGTTGACAGCCTTTCCCATCTGCAGCTGGATCATTTCCGGAGGCTGGCACCAACAGCAGAGGAGAGAAAAACGGCCATACCAACGAACATATGGGACATTGGCAAGAAGGAGCAGAACTGTTGTTCCACAGCTCATGGGCACCACAGACTCTGAGGGCCTATGATGGGGCCTGGCGAGTGTTTCAAACATTCAGGGCAACACACCATATGGAGGTAAGTAGGCCGCTTTCGGAGGAGCAATTGGGGAAGTTCACTGTAGAGCAGTGGCAAATAGGCACAGCCCATGCCACAATGGGGGTCTACTTGGCAGGGATTAGTGTTATTCGTAGTCTAAAAGGATGGAAGGACCCGACAAAATCAATGTTCATTAGAAGAATGATGCAAGGTTGGGGTAGGTTAAAACAAGGGATGGTAGATAATAGAAGACCAATAGGGGAACAATGGCTGGTGAAACTAAATGGCTTGTTGCAGGCAATATGCAAATCAAAGGCAGAGGCCCATCTATTTAACACGATTTATGTGGTAATGTTTGCAGGGGCCATGAGAGTGAGCGAGGTGGTAGGCCACAGCAAAAAAGACAAGGAAGGGGGATTAGAATTGGAAGATATAAGCTGGGGGATGGAAGAGATACAGATCAAGATTAAGAGGTCAAAGACGGATCAAAGGGGACAGGGTTGCATGGTAACACTAAAGAGACAGGTCTTGGACGTGGTATGCCCAGTGCAGTCTTTGTGGGTTTTTGCTGTAGAGCATGGGATCAGGACAGGGAGAGTATTTGTTCATGGTGATGGAAGTAAGGTCACCGGTTATCAAGTCACAGCATTGCTCAAGAAAAGCATGCAATTCCAGGGGGAAGACCCAGTTAATTATTCATCCCACTCCTTGTGGATTGGGCCTGCCTCACAGTGGGCAGCGGCAGACGAAACTGTGACTAGTATTTTGGAAAAATGACGCTGGCAGTCTGCCAGTTATAAGAGATACATTCGAGCACTGAAATAAGAAAATTAACGTATTGCCTATCTGTTGTTGCAGGCCTGGAGACAAATGGGGGCGGGGGGAAGGGCAGGGAAAGGGATATTATGGTGGGAAACTAAGACCATATATAAGATCATTATTTTTGCTTAAACCCCATAGGAAAAGGGAGGATCATGGAAGTCTGGTTCTGCAGCCACTTCTATATTTATTGGACAGAAAGGAGAGCAGAGAAAAAGGCTGGGGGAAAGCAGCTGTACCAAGATGTGAAACAATGTAGGTTGGTTTAGCGTGGCATCCAGGGGATGAGATGGGCACAACTACTTCCCACCTTGAAGGAACTTAAGGAATGGTGACCCAGTCTAGACCTAATTATTATACATTTGGGGGGAAATGACCTTGCGGACAAACCATGGGTGGCCACAGACTTACAGATAAAAAGGGACTTAGAAACAATACGGCAGTGGTGGCCTCGGGTAAGCCTTGCATGGTCGGATATGATACCAAGGAGGGTGTGGAGACAGGAGCACAGCCATAAAGTCATGGATAGGGCCAGGAAAAAGATGAACAGAAGGGTAGAGACATTGGTAAGGAGTATGGAGGACAGGTAGTACTGCAGGGGGTAGAAGAATGGGTCGTAGATTTCTACAGATCAGTTGGGGTACACCTATCAGATCTAGCCATAGACATGTTTAACACAGAAACAATGGGTTTTATAGAGGCATGGAGGAGGCATGCAAAAACGGAATATAAAAAAAAAAGGGGAAGAGGTGGTTTAAGAAGGGGTTTTCCTGGAGGTAAAGGAGAATAATACCCTAAGTGGGGGGAAAGCTAGTCATCCAACGCAAGCTGGAGACTGGCTAATGGGGAAAAAGGGAGGGGAGGAGGGAAGGGGGGAAAGAAAAAGGAATAAGATCAAAAGAGGAAGAAGCAGTCTCAGTTTTCACCATTACCTAACAGAAAAGGAGAAGAAGAAGGCACCCAGGTTTTCACCTGGGGGGAGAAAAAGAGGAAGAAAGCGGGATGATCAGTGATTAATATATGGATGACAATAATTGAAATTGTGAGAGATATAATAATAGAGGATGATGAAATTGAATATGGAAGTATGATATATAAATAAATTAATTGCCAATATGAGCACAACAACAAACTATGGTCTCTGTCTCTTTGTGAGGGAAAAGGGGGGAAGCTGGGACAATGGAGTTTGCCCTTTAAGGGGCAGACCAGGTTGTCCTGGTGCACCCCTTCCCTTTTCCTCAGGATGGTTGTGCTCAGAAGGGTGGGGGAAGGAAGGGGAGGAGACAGGGGATAGAACAATGGCCAGGGAACAGGAAGGGGAGGGGCAAGTGGAGGTACATAATGGACAGCACTGAGGGGTTTCAGCCACATTTTGCTGGAGTTTTGATCCTCCCACCCACCCTACAAGACAGAGCAAGAGGGAAGACAGTCAAGAAGGGACTGTATGATTGGTCTGTCAAAGGTGGAGGACAGATGTGTAGGACAGTTGGACTGCCAAAGGTGGATGGCAGATAATAATATAGTTATGGACTGCCAAAGGTGGATGGCAGAAGAAAGGAGGAAAAGGGGGGGAGGAGGGGAGGGAGGAAAGAAAAAGGAATAAGACCAAAAGAGGAAGAAGATGAAGGAAAAAGCTGTCTCAGTTTTCACCGTTACCTAACAGAAAAGGAGAAGAAGAAGGCATCCAGGTTTTCACCTTGGGGGAGAAAAAGAGGAAGAAAGAGGGATGATCAGAGATTGATATGTGGATGAAAATAATTGAAATTGTGAGAGATATAATAATAAAGGATGATGAAATGGAATATGGAAGTATGATACAGTATATAAATAAATTAATTGCCAATCTGAGCACAACAAACTATGGTCTCGTTTCTTTGTGAGGGAAAAGGGGGGAATCCGGGACAATGTTAATTATATAAGCAGCAATCAGGAGCAGTGCTTGAGTAGCAAAACAGTCAATACAGCAATGTTAGCAGAATAATAAAAGTTCTTTTGATGATCTAAAAAATTCAGGAACACAGTCAAAGAAACTTCTTTTGACTGTATCCTTGCTGCAAACTGTAAACACCAGACATGTTAAAACTCTTGATAGAGTGTGTTTATACCAGTTATTCTTCTAAAGAGAATTTCTAAACTTAGCCATAGGATAAATTAGCCACTGCTACTTATACAACTAGATAAATGATTGAAAAAGTCAGATGAGTTGATTCCATATGTCAGATCTGTGTATTTGTCCCCAGCTGTTGTACAGAAAATGGTCAGTGTCTTCTCTGCTTCTAGGTCATCACCAAACGCCCACAATACACAGTGGTAAGAAAACTCATGAAGTGACAGATCAGACCAAATATTACTGCTTTCCTAAAGTGACTTCTAAATAAACTTTGTGTTTACAAATTGCAAAAATTGATTTGTTAAAAACTCACCGCAGTACTGACTGATGCATTGGACTTCATCTGCTCTCTCAAATATTGCAGCTGCTTTAAACTTTCTCATGCCTGCATGAATAAATGTGGAGTGCCTAATGGCTCCCTGTATGATTACCTCACCAGGACACCAGAAACTAGCTAATCAAAAAAGGGATCAACAACATTTTATAAAACTAAAACTAATGCTAAAAGACCTAAAAGCTTACATTTTTTGTTACCAATTTATCAAATCATGCTTAAATACAACTTTAATCTATCTATGTTTATTCTAAGTGCAGTATAAACTATCCCAGTGGCTATATATTCAAGCACTGTTTTGCTAGAGCGCAATAAAAAAGAACAAAATTATCAGTTCAGGATGTCTCCTATTAATACTCACTTTGTCTAGACATCTCAGTCATGTAGTCCAGTGGCAATTCCATGATTTGTAACTCTTCAAAATATATACAGAGTCACTTGGTCTATGCAGAGTATCCGACAAGTGGCACCTTCTGACAATGGGCATCAACCAAGTGCTGCCACTGCTCTGTAGAAAATCTAAGGAACTGCAGTATGACTTATGGAGAATGCTCCTGTATCAGCATGCAACTTCTAATAAAGTGTTGTTTTCTGAGTCTGTACCAGCACTTACAATGATACATACTCAGCGTTTTCAGTGCCTCCTCAATTTCTTCCCCTTCCTTGACCACTTCAGATTTTCCTGTTTTCCTCCATTGCCTTCACTCTCATGCCTGTCTTCTCTCTTCTGGTCCTTATCCATCAGCCAACTTCAGACTTTCTTGCCGGGTCTGCCAGCTATCAACTTCAGCAATACCACTTGAGTGGGTCTTGAGATGGCAGCTTATCTAAATAGAAAAGTCTCAGATTCAAGGTAGCATCAAAACAACTGTATCATCACACATAATATACCCACAGGTAATGGTGGAATTCCTGTATTAAAATACAATCTGACATGTACTGTAACTAAAGCTCCTCTCCCAGCAGCCCCGGCTAAAGTCAACATTTTCATAGTTGTCCTTACTGTTACTGCTAAAACCCCTCCCCAAGAGCACAAATACATCCTGACCAGACAGTTAAAAAAAACTCGATCCCACATTGTTCCACCAGTCTGCCCTATCCACCGACTGGTCCTTTACCGAATCCATCATGGATATCGATTCTGCCTTTGAGGAACTTGGCAGCAAGTTCCTTGCCATTTGCAACTGTCTTATTCCACTCAAAAAATTAGAGACAAAGGCAACAGCCAGAAATGGATCTCCCAAGAAATCCTCAAGCTCATGAGGGAAAGGGACTATACATGAGCAAAATACAGGAATCAGAAGCTCCCTCACCTTCTCCAACTCTATAAGACACTCCACAACAAATGCAAATCCTCCATTCGGTCTGCAAAAATCACATACATCACCGAGCAGCAACGCAGTTCTTGTGAAAACCCTAAGCACACGTGGAAGGTGCTAAACAACCTCACTGGAAAAGGGCAGTCCAACGAACAATACAGCCTCTCCTCTAGTGGTCATAAGACCACTGACCCCTTTGAAATTGCCTCCTTCTTTAACAATTGTTTTGGTGATCTGCACAAATACAAGCCCTCCCAAACCCCTTCCCCCACTCCCGATCCTACCAAAGCCCCCACCCTAGTTTCTTTTTTTGCTACCTCACCCCTCCTGAAGTAGTAAAAATCATCAAGGCCCATGACCCTAAGCCCCTCCCTAGGACTCGACAAGATCGACAACAGGATTCTCAAACTGGTCTGTGATTCCGTTGCCACTCCACTCACCAATATCCTCAATTACTCACTCTGCACATGGTCCTATCTGATTAAATGGAAGTCCACCATAGTCAGACCACTCCACAAATCCGGCCCCCAAAATGACATCTCCAACTTCAGACCCATATTCCTTCTTGTCCCTCTCACCAAAATACTTGAGAAAATCATTTACAAGCAAACCACTGATTATCTCAAACTTTATAACCTACAGACTGAAGCACAACATGGGTTTAGGTCTGGACATAACACCGAGACCACCCTCATCAAATTCATCAGCTTCATAAATAGAGCAATTAATGAAGGACTCCTTGCTGGATCAGTTTTTGTTGACCTTACAAAAAGCTTTCAACTTTGTGGTCCATGCCATCCTACTAGCCATCCTTTTCAACCTTCACTTTTCACCAGATGTCACAAAATGGTTCTGAAACTACCTCAGCCACAGGACACACCAAACCATCATATATGTTGTCCTTTCCAACCCCTACCCCTTAAAGTTTGGAGTTCCCCAAGGGTCTATTCTTGGTCCTCTCCTTTTCTCCCTGGTAGTAAATCCTTACCCTGACATCTGTGTGAACACCGAACTCATCTTATGTGCCGATGAAGCCACCCTGTTCTGCAAAGACAAAGACCCTACCACACTTCTTCAAAAGCTATGGGCTGACTTTAGCAGTCTTCACTCCTGGTTCCTGTCTAAAGGACTGGTGCTAAATGCTAAGAAGACAAAAACCATGGTATTCTCCAACCCATGGAAGCCAGTCCCTACTGAGTTCACACTACTTGATAATGAGGGCAATGCAAGCAAAAGAGTTAGTGAATTTAGATACCTTGGCTTGATCATTGACAGCCACCTCAGTTTTAACTCACACATGCAGGGTAAATCAGCTGATAAAGAAAACCCACCAATGGCTAGGGCTACTCTACTGAGTCAGACCATTCCTGAACAATCTAAGACCCTACTCACCACCAGTTTCCTCATCCCACTCCTCGACTATGGTGCCCTAGTCTACTTTCCACTCTTCATCCAAAGCAACTTCCTAAAACTCCATTCCACCTACCACAGTATATTGTGTTTTGTCATTGGGCTCCCCAGACTGACCCACCACTGCGACCTCTAAAGAATCTCCAACTGGACCTCCCTCAATGACAGACTTCACAGCAAAATACTTACTTTTTTCCACAAATTTTCTCTTGGCCTCCTCCCAGACAGCATTATCTTCCTTTTCCCTAAGTCCATCTATCCTTGTACCACTAGAATGTCCTCCTCCCTCTCCTTCTCAATCCCTTTTTGCAGGACCACACATGGCCAAAACACCCTCTTCTACAAGGGTGCCAAACTGTTCAGCAGTTTTCCCCCTGCCATCACTGAAAGCCCCACAACAGCCTCCTTTAAGCATAGCCAAAACTCTCACCTGTCCCAGGATGCCATCTGCAGGTGCTTCTCCACGTGATACTCCAACTGGCGAGTCCTCCTTCCACCCCACCACCTCCACAGCAATGGAATCCTGCCCTGACATAACAGAGGCTGGATCTCCTGGTCTGACAACCCCATGCACTTTGCAACCAATGCTCTTTTTATTGTTCATAATACATTATTGTGTATTCTCTTGCTTAGCCTAGTTATCTGTTGCCCAGTTGAACACCAGTATTTTCAATGAACTTGTGAGTGTTTGCTCCTACTGTCTAGTATCTTGTCATTGCTCCAATGTACTCCACCTTGTCTCTGTAGTCCCCTGACTGTTACTGTACTGCCTTCTATGTTAACCCTTACTGTACAGTACGTGTCCAAAACTGGAAGCTTCTGAAAATGGACAATTTGTGTTCACGTGCCTTTCCAGTATAATCAATAAACTGAAACTAATTAGATTAGCAGAGACCAAGAGTATGTCAGTTCTAGAGAAGATGTTATAGATAGTTGAAGAATATGTATAGGATTTCTGTATGGGATTGTGCAGTCTCCGTATGTCATGAAGACCCATCTCTCTAATAAAATTATTTAACATACACATTCTCCCTTTGAAGTGTAATTACTGGGTCTTATCTGGTTATTTTACAAAAAGAATCCAGCACTCAAACTTCAAAATTCAGCTAGAGATTTTATTATAAAAATAAAATTAATTTATTACTTACAAATATGCATATAGAAAAAAACATGAAATGCAAAGTACACAAAATTCAGATGATACACCTCAAACAGACTCACCTCTGAGCTTCAGTGCAATGCAACCACTTCCTTAGGAGGCATATCTGGTTATGGCAGTATTAAAAACAGAGTTAAAATAATCCCTTATAATGAGATATCTGCAAAGACTTACTTAATATTGGGAATGTGTTTCACATATATATATATATATATATATATATATATATGTATATACAATAGGGGTGAGTAGTAAATGAGCGAGATAAAACAGCGTATCATCCACTGCAGTGTGATATTTTTACCCTCTGCTCTACTATGATGATATCAGCCATTTACACACACAGGTCACAAAAGGTCACTGATATCATCACCCTAGGCAGCTTTCCCCTCAGCATGCAAGAAACACCTGTGCTGTTACCATAGACACAAATGCAGAACTACCTGAGAGGTCTCACTGCTGCCTACAGCTAACTCAGTGAGCATTACAAAACACACCTATCCCCCCCCCAACTTCCAGCTCATTACTGTGATGCTCTCAACTTGATGCAGCCAGAATTCCAAACAGCACAGCTTCACAGAACAGTCTAAACTACTGCCTGCAGCTAACTCAGCTACCACTGAAACACACTCTCACTTGTTCCTCAAACTGATTGTCAACCATTACAATTACTGTGACAATCTCAACTTCACTGCAGCCAGAATCCTAAAGAGCACAATTTCACAGAACACTCTGCACTCTGCCTGCAGCTAACTTAATTACCACTGAAAACAGTATCAGCTGTTCTGACACTCTGCCTCTCAGCTCATTACAATTACTGTGATGCTCTTAACTACACTACAGCCAGACTGCTAAACAATACAGCTTCACAAAAGTATGTTTCTCACTTCCATCTAAAATTAACTCATTTAGCATTGCAAAACACACTCATTTGTCTCTCAGAGTTTATAACACTGCCAACCCATTCAGAAAAGCTCACACACAGAATGAGAAAACACATAAACAGAAACAGAACACAAGACAGCGTAACAAAACTTCTGAAACTCTTGGCCCTGTTGTATATATCGAGTACATGATGGGCAGATCATGTGCTATGGCAAATATTGTCACTCCTGCATTGTGAGCTTGGATATCTCACTCTGCAGGACTGACATGATTTGCCATATCACACTCATGCCCATCATGTATCCCTATATATATATATATATATATATATACATATATATATATATATACACACACACAGTGCAAGAGAGAGAATAGCTGTGTCTGTACTGAATAACTTTCCTTGGATTCCGATGTATCTTCATTCTGAGTCCTTTGCTTCGTCTTTACTTTCTTGGTTGACCCCTTTCCTGGTGAGAATTGTCACACTTCTTACCTATGAAGAATAACCCAAAATGGAATAGTTGACCTACTCAATGCTCTTTTGATGTTTCTGCATCCTTTTCTTGCAAATACATTTCTTAAAGAAGTTCCAAGTCAAAATGCAAGGAACATACTGTAGCTCTGTTTGATCCTGGATCCTTTTACTGGGGAATGCTCACCACTAACATTTCAAGAGACCAATTTAAATGCAATATTATTCATTGTGGAAATTATATTCAGATGTGACAATAATGAGCATTAGGCAATGTCAGTGATTTTGCTGTATGCCAGCTTAAGAACAGCAAGTAATAATTTGAATTGGATACTAATAATACATGTTAGGAATTGTAAATCTGAGAATTTGAGTACAGAGAGCTGTCAAGGGTGCTATCATATGAGAATAAACATAGTTTCAATATAATTTTCAATGGAAAATAATTGAATAATGAGCTGGCTCAGTGGCATTGAGTGCTGAGGCACTGTGCACCTTATATCCTGCCACACTGGCAGCCTGGGTTCAGAAATGGATGCGAGTCACTTGGAGGCTGGAAGGAGGAGGGAAGATTAAGCATCCCGAGAACTGATCTCTTCCCTTGGGGAGGGAGGGTTGCTGTGGTGCACTGTCTCACTGCCACCTAGCGGCAGCTAAGTGGCAGAACACATAATGTCATAAGGAAAGGGAAGGAAGCCCATGTTTAGGATGACGGGGCGTCTCCACAGAGGTGGGGTTCACACACTGCATCCATAGCATGTCCTTTGGGCCAAGGGAAAAAATCGGTGGAAGAACACCCCGGCTGCAGGATGACGACTGACCTTCACAGGCCCCGCACTGGTGACTGGGTATCCCCCACAACCCAGTGGTGGAGAGCGATGGCAGGATAGTAAGTCTCAGAGAAGCCATGTGACAGGGCTGGGGGGTTGGCAGGAAGAGGGCAGCCAGGGCAGATCAAGAGTTTAACAAATAATGGAAAATAATTGAACATTTTGGCCCAGATATTCAAACTGCGCTCAAAACTGGCGCAACAGCAGGAGCAAGCACAAACCAGTTGCGCAAATGCGCAACAGGTGCGATATTCAAACATGGAGCAGAGCAAATTGCGCAAGCTACCAACATCTGAATATCGCACATACTGCGGCATCGCGCAACCAGGAAGGAGAAGCTGAGCCAAAATGTTGCGCTATGGCGCAACCAGGGAAGCTCAGCTGAGCAGTCCAGAGCTGCCATAGCGCTAAAGCACAGCCCCCAGAGCAATGGAACTGCACATCCAGGGAGGCAGGCTGGGGCCCACCACCAGCCATGCCACACATGGGCACAGGAACACACTGCAGAACCCACACCACACCTGCACACCCCAAGAACAGCATCACTGGGGGTGGGACAGATGATCTACCTGCCCATGGGGACAAGCCAACAAAGCATAGCAGAGCCATGACACCCCAGCACAATCACTGGCAGGCTGAGAGTGCCACACACAGGGGGTTGACAACCACAGTGCACATCAGCCCCCCATATGCACAGCACACCCTGCACTGTGACCCCAAGACACCACCCATGTGCAGTGACTGGCACTGCAGGAAACCATGCAGTCCCCCCAGTACTCGTCAGCCCCATGCAACACAGAAGCCTACAAGCCAGACACACCCTGTGCACCCAGCAGTGGGTGGCAGCAGACGGCAAGACCAACAGAAAGTCAATGCCATGCTGGTGATACCTCCCATGCACACACGCACACACACACACACCAGGACCAGACTACCCAGATGGCATGTACACACCTGCAACTGAGCACCCATAGCCAGCTGCAAATCAGAGACCAACACAGTATTCATATATCAAAATAGAAATGTATATTGAACATTAAATAACAACAACAATAGAAACTATTTACAGAGGGAGGGTACAAGGAAGGGGTGTTCAAGGGGAAGGGATTAAAAACTTGGAGAGGGAAGGCAGGGTGGTAGGGATGGGAGAAGTGGGAAGGAAGAAAATCAGTGTTCTGCCGGACACCCGTCCTCCGCCTGCTGTCTGCCAGTTCCATGCCGCCTCCTCCGCAGGCCATGGCGGTGTATGGACCTCAGGATGGCCTGGTCATCACTGACCATCTGTCTGATGGCCCGGACATCCCTGGACTTGCGCTGGAGTACCTCGAGACCTAGGAAAATGGGAACACAGTCAATGGCTGTGACTGACCACAACCCTGAACACCACCCAACCTGCAAGCCATATAGCCCAATGTCCCGCACCTGTGATGGCATGCACCCACCCACAGTGAACATGCACATGGCCATCACAAACAGGCGGCACCAGCTATGCGCACCACCACCCACACACACTGCCCACGTCAATCACAGTACAAACTAGGCTGGCAAGTGATGTGGCAACGGTGCGATGCTAGTTACACAGCCATGTGCCCAGTGCATGCCTGACCACCAGTGACGATACACAGACGCTGTGATACTGCACTGTGATGCATGTCACCTGTGTCGTGCCTGCATACATGGATACATAGACAGTGTCGGTAGATAAGGGCCTATGGGCCACCCAGTCTGGCCATTTGATCTTGTAAGTTCACTCTGTTTTCCTATAAGTCTGTTGCACTCACCCTGACCTCCAGAATTCCTGTATGGCTATCCCATGCATTCTAAATCCGTGACCAAGTCAGCCCCCACCACTTCTCTGGCAGGGTGTTCCACTTGTCCACCAATTCGCTCTGTGAAGAAATTCTTTCTCATGTTTCCTCTGAATCGTCCCCTTCCAACTTCATCCCATGCCCCTAGTCCTGGAACATCTTTACGCTGAAAAATAGTGTTGTCCTGCATCTGTTCCTCCCTGTAAGATACTTGTATGTCCCTATCATATCCCCCTCCCTCCTCCAGGGAGTACATGTTCAGTTCCTTCAACCTGTCTTCATAGGACTTGTGATGCAATCCATGCACCATCCGTGTTGCCCTCCTCTGAACCCTCTCTACCCAGTCCATGTCCATACGTAGGTATGGTCTCCTGAACTGTACACTGTACTCCAGTGTGGGGCCTCACTAGTGTCTTGTATAGTGGAATTATGACCTCCCTTTGTTGTAGTAGTCATGGCTGGTGGTCTTGCCCCCCAGCATGCAATAGCATCCATGAAGTAATGATACTCACACTCCTCCAGCAGCTGGGTCTGCCACTGCTGCTGATGCTGCTGCTGCTGCTGCTGCTGCAGTTGGGGCACAACACCCCCTGGCACCGGGGCCCTGGCACGGCCCACCTCACCCTCGCCCGGCGTCCTCAAAATCCGACCTGTGGGAGACATATGTTGAGACAAACATCAGTGTGACTCAAAAGCAGAGTTCCCCCTGCCCCAGTGAGAGTGCCTGCCCACACAGCCATAACCATCCATCGCACAGCTGCACACACTGACACAGCCAACTGTTTCCGAGCCGGCACTTATGCAGAGCCACCCAAGCACACACACACCCCTACAGAGAATATAGGTGCATAGATGGTACACTCACCTGGCCTAGGCACCACGCCCCACCTGGCACATGAACGCAGCCGTGTCAAGAGTTCCGGCTCCCTCCGGTGGAGGTCACCATACCGGTGCCAGCACTGCTCAGCAGACCGGCCCCGGCCAGTGACCTCCACCAGGTCAGTGGCCACTTGCTGCCACACGGGTCCCTAGGCATGGTGAGGGGGCCTCACCATACAGTGCCTCACAGTGGGCTCCACCAGGCCACCAGGTTGGCCACTTCAAGCTGGCCCAGGACACCGCCTCCTCCTAGCCATGGCACCAACTTTACAGCAGGCAATATGGCGCCTGCTGCGCCGTGACCTCCCGTGAGTTGTTGCGCAATAGACCACCACAGGCTCCAATCGCTGTTCAAACAGTGCTGTCACTTTACATGGCACTGTCACCAGACAGCGCAATAGGGACGTACACATGGCATGCGAACAGTGCCAGAGGGCAGAGGGCAGAGGGCATACACAAGGTCACGGCAATGACGCAAGGCTATGCACAGTGCCATAGGATGTATAGGCATCCTGCGCGACTGCCAAGCTGAGCACCAGTGCCACAGTGGACTATCGCGCAGTAGTGCCACAGCGCCATATAGTGCCCAGTGCTGTAGCACCACTGGCACAATGGTGGCCATGGCCTGAATCGCCTATCGCGCTCAGCAGGTCTGCAGCGTGATAGACGCATGCATAAGCTGTCTGGGCATGTGCAATGCAGTGTAGCACGCAGCCACAAACCTGCGCCATTGGCTCAGCCGGACCTTCCTTATTGCGCAAAGCGCAAATATGCGATATTCAGCCGACATATGCAAATCATTCGATCAGCCATTCAAAGGCGCAGTGGCGCGATTAGCATGTCATTAAAGTAGCGCCACACCTCATTTGCATGTGTTGCGCTATAAAAATGCGACAGTGGGTTGTGCTGGCCAGATTTGGTTACTGCAGGTGAGAGGTGAGTTACATGCTGTGTAATGCTCAGGACAATGCTCATGGGCAGGGGTGCCGGAGGATGATAAAGGCTGAGGGGGCTGAGCATGAAAAGGGCACTTAGAAAGGGACAAAGGGCACCCTTTCTATCAGTATCTGCCATGCGGAGAGGAAAAAGGGGGCTTCCGCACCCCCCCGGGCCGGCAGCTATGCTCATGGGGAAATGCTGTCGACTGCACAGTGACAGGTGTCCACTTCCGCCCATACAGATCACCATGACTGACCACCGCGGCAGAGACAGAGGCCCTCTTCCAGGCCTACCTGGAGGATGAGCCACTATTGAGTGAACGGAGGGGCACCCCTCAGGAGCGTGCAGCTGCATGGGAGGGGGTAGCTCGGGCCGTCAACCTGCACGGAAGCCACCAGTGCTCCATGCAGGAATGCAGGAAGAAGATGGGGACTGACCGCAGGAGGCTGAAGGAGAAGGTGGCAGCCTTCAGGGCGGCACATGCTGGCACTGGTGGGGGCCCACCAGTGGTGTTGCATCTGACCCCTACAGAGGAGACACTGGTCACGGCCATGCAGCCGAGTGCCATTGCGGGTGTACCAGGCGGAGGATTCCAGACAGGTGGAAGCCCATCACTGCATGGTATGACATGGTGGTGTTGTTGGGGGCTGTTGTTCACATGCACTCATGTACTCTCTTTCTGTTACAGATCCTGTTCGTCTGCAGGAGACGGTGGTGGTGGTGGGTCCAGACAGTGAGGCAGACCTGCTGGACGTGGAGGAGGACCATCCACCTCCACCACCAGCCTGCAGGCACTGCAGCAGCATGCACGCTGGGCCTACAACTCCGGTGTCAGTGATACGGGTGCAGGGGTGCACAGCCTGTGTCACAGAAGTCTGGCATGCAGGTATGCCAGCATGCTGTGCCTATGGCAGTGGCACGCACCTGCACCATTGATGATAGCAGGCCTGCAATGGGCAGTGATAGGTGTGTGTCCCATGACGGACACATGGCAGGCCAGCACGTGCCCCTGGGCCTTCCTGGTTCACACCTGTGTACCAGCATGCTGGCACAGTCCCAGGCTGTGCCTGTCAGCACCGGTGGGACAGCACCGGTGGCTATGCAGGTGTCTGGCACTGTTGTCAGCACGGAGGTGGAACAGGTGGACCTGGGGGCTCAGCAGTTGGAGGGGCGGCAGCAGCAGTCGCACACCAGGTCTGGGGGTACAGTGTCAATCAGTGGCACATGTCCACCACTCATTGATCCGCCCATACCTGGTCCTGGTGAACAGCGCCCACCCTCAAGGGGTGCTGTGCACCAGGACCATCCACACCCTGGGGGTCACGAGGCCATTGGGGCAGAGTACCCATTGGATGTGCACACCCGCCTGCTGCAGGACTCGGTACAGCTGCAGGGGCGGGTTGCAAGGTCCATGGAGGCACTGTCTGTGTCCGTGGAGCGGCATAGCAGGGAGTGTGCTCGGGACCGGGCCGAGCTGGTCCTTATGCGGACGGATGTGACCGCTGCCATTGACAGGCTCACCCAGGCAGTGGCCTCTGTGGCAGACACATTGGCCACACTGTCAGGTGCCCCTGTACCACACACCCCACACAGTGCGCTCTCCACTCCCCATTCCCAGCGTCGTGCGACACCAGGCCTGTCGACACCGGGTTCTGCTGTGGACATACCCAGCACCCCTGGTGCAAGTTTGTTTGGCAGGATGCAGACCCCTGTGTGGGCAAGGTCGCGTTCGCGCAGTGGGAAGCACCACCCGATCTGGCCCCTGCTCAGCCTGCCAGTGCTGCTGGGACACGGCGGGGCCACCCACGCATCCGTGGTGGCCGTGGAACAGTGCTACCTGACTGAGCTGTCTCCCAGTGCAGGCCCTGTCTGGTGCTGCCCTGTGTGCAATGTGTGTCATGGTGGGCAGTGCACTGCTGGGTGCTCTGCTCACCACGCTGACACATGGACCACCTGCACACTCTCCCAACTGCTGTCCACAGGTGCGTGTGCATGATGATGCCTGCATTGCACTGTACACCAAGGTGCACGGTGCTCAGGTCCTGACACATGTAAGTGGACAGTCCAGGTGGTGGGGTGGTTGGTGGTGCTGTGTGTTGGCAATGTCATTTCCGCAGTGCCTGCTGCTGCCCATGTACGCTGCCTGGTGTGTGTGTGTGCCATATGAGTGCTCACCCCTCTCTGATGGTGTGTTAGTATGCCTGGAACCGTCAACTCCTGACCTTCATGCACGGTGTGTTCCCCGTGTGCCTGTGGTTTGCGCATGGACAGTGTTGCCTGCACATGTCCCCTTGACTTACCTGTAGTTGGGCATAGTGCTCTTCTGCAATGGTGTCCCGTGCAGCTGGGCCTGCCGGTCGTCGGGATCCCTCCGTCTAGGGGGCTGCTCATCACCCACATCACTCGGCACCACTGGCGCCCCCATCGCTGTCCTCCTCTTGGACCTGTACGGCTATCCCATGGTCTTTGGCCATGTTGTGCAGGATGCAACAGGCCAGGAATATCCCACAGGCCTTTGGGGGCTGTGCTGTAGGGCTCCGCGGAGGTGTCCAGGCATCGGAGCGTGCCTTGAGCATCCCAAACACCCGCTCTATGATGTTACATGTTGCGCATGTGCCTCATTGAAACATAGCTGCGCTGGGGTCGTGGGACGCTGGTACGGTGTGAGCAGCCAGGGACGGAGTGGGTATCCGCAGTCACCTGTGTGGCGATAGTGGAGATCAGTGTCATGTCAGGTCCATATTGCCCATATCCTTGTGTGCCACTACCATGGCACCTGTGTCATTCCAACCCTTGCACAGAGTTTGCATTCCATACATGTGTACTCACCCACTAGATGACCCGTGGGATGTTCCCACTCGAATTGATGGCACAGTGCAGACTGGTGCCATATGAAGGCATCATGCGTCCGCCCAGGGTGTGTGGGCACAGACATTGATAATGCGCCCAGTGGCATCACACACCACCTGGCAGTTGACACTGGAAAAGTCCTTTCGTTCTCGATAAGTGCATTATCGGGGCCAGGTGGCATGCGAATGGCCACATGGGTGCAGTCTATGGCCCCTAGCACACCAGGCATACGTGCTACCCTGTGGAACTCCTGCATGTTTGGTGTACGCTCTGCCGCGGTGCTGGGGAAATGGATGTACTCCGCAGCATGAGGCAGCAGTGCGCTGAGGAATTGGGTGAGAATGCGTGACATGGCCGACTGTGTAATGCCTGTGGTGTCCCCTGTCAGCCTCTGGAAGGTACCCGTGGTGAACAGGCACATGCAGGCTGTCACCTTGGTCTCCATGGACAGAGCATGACTCCGCCGTGAGGGTGCCTGCATCACATCACTGCACAGCTCGCAGAGCCGCCTCAGTATTGTCCTGTTCAGGCGGTACCGCCCACAATCTTGACGTCTGTGTACAGCTCGAGCTGATGCGGGCACGATACCGCCTGTCAGGGCATACTGATGGGCCCTCCAGTGCCACGTCCCCGCAGCATGGTGTCTCACCTCATTACAGCTTCCATGTGGAAGCTGACACTGTCCATCTCCTGGCTTCTGCCCCCGGCTGCTGTTCCTGTGTTACCCCGCTGCCCCCACTGCTGCTTCTACTGCACCGGGCACCCCCACTGGCATCTCTGTCCTCCTGGACCCACTGTCCCTCTCTGCCCTTCCAGCTCCTGTCTCTCTCTCTCTCTCCCCCAGTTTGCGGTCTGCTAGGGTTCTTGCGCCGCTTCCTTGAGCCTTTTTATTTTGGCTCAAATCCGGTACTGAGCAACTTCGGCTGAGCCACCCTGCGCGTGCGCAAGTGTTGGATATCGCATTCGCACTTTATGCATGGACTCGCCTTCTTCTGCTGTTATGCATGCCTTTCATTTCCATTGCGCTTGTTGCTCAGCATGTTTTGGCACAACTGGCCCCTTCTGAATATCGCAGAATGGCGCATTTTTGGAGTTGCGAACGCGCAACCCTGTTGCGCATGGCGCAACCCTTTTGAATATCTGGGCCTTTATGTTTATGTATAAGTAAATACACATTCAAAATGTCAGATATTATTACTCATGGCACATCACACATACATACACAACTAAACATGGATATACAAAGACAAACACAAAACATAGGTAGAAAAATTGTTTACTGGGCCCAAACTGGAGTCCTAATCCATACATATATATCATGGTGTAATTGCACAATAAATTGGCTCACTGAGGAGTACAGTTCTTTGGTTAGTACCATAGTGGTTTGAAGATTTTTTCTTATTGTTGATCTTACTGTCAGTCTTGAAAAAAGAGTGCTCAATCTATTTTTTTGGTGGGGGGTGCTTTATTTGCTGTGTTCTGACTTTCAGGAGCTGGTAGTCAGTCATGCTGTGCTGGTCAGAACCTCCAATAGACCTGAGCCTCAGAACATCCTCCATCCAGAGCCATGACTTGGTTATCATGGTACGTACCATGGTCTTCCATTACTTATGAGAACTGTGATTCCCCTGTAACATGCCTCTATGCTCCTCCTGTCTATAGAGGTTTCCCTACACAACCAAACTCAGTGAGTGTGGGATCTACTCAATGTGCATGACCAGAACACCATGAAATGGATGCTGGGGGGGTGTGCATAGAGAGCAGCTCTGCACTTTTATTTGTACTTTCCTAAACTCATAAACATAAATTTTCATTTATAACAATTTACCAGAAAATGCTACTTTTCAAATTTCAGATTTCCTATCAAGGGTTTGCAACACATTTTTGGTACTCTATATAAAAGGCCTGTATAAAAAGCATTGACCTTTACCCTACTACATATAGTACTTTTACTTAGAACAGCATAGTGCTTACCATGATAAAAGTCAGTGATGTCACAAACAGAAATTGTGAAGTCAGTTGAAAACAGTCAGATTCTTTTTGACTCAGTGAAATATGCTCTGCATTACCTGAAATATTTAATAGACTAAGAATAAAAGAAAGTAAGTAAAAAGAAAACTAGAAAACACTAACATTAAACATAATTGTTGGAAATGTAACAGTTTTAAGCTTTGCATTTTAACAGAGACTTGCTCTTTAAAGGGCAGCAGTCTTCACCATTCCTCCCTTCATTCCTCCTTGCAGAACCCCTGATGTTTCACCCAGGAATCAGGGATGAAAGTCTAGACTTGAACTCAGACTCTCATATGGCAGTACAATGAGCTGCTGGCCATTACACTGGGCAGACCATGCTTTGACCAGTTACTTCCAGAAACACTTCTTGTTATTTGCAATATACAGGCCCTTCATACCCCCACAAGAAGAGATCAAAGTAAGCAATAATACCCGACAGGTTGGGTGGTATTGGGCTATACTGGACCCCACAAGGCATAATGAGCCTCAACTCCACAGGCAGAGGGCCTTATGGCCCCTGGAAGGCCCGGTATAGCCCATACCACTGATCCTGAAGGGTATTATTGAACTTAGAAAATGGGATTTGGGCTGCATTTTAGAAAAGAAATGTTAAAAAAATTATAGAAGATACTGCAAATAATTAATTTAAAAGGCCAGCCCGGTGGCACTGAGGGTTGAGACACTGGATGTCACACTTCGCACCACACCAGCGACCCAGGTTTGGGAACGGACTCGGGTCACCTGGGGTCAGCAGGGGGAAGGAGGATTGAGCATCCCAACAGATGCTGTCCTCCTTTGAGGTGGGTTACCAGGGGTGCTTTATGCACCTGATGCCCCTAAGGGTCGGTGGGAGCACCAACTTTCAGGGCTCTGGCGACTCCCTTGGGATGGAGTCAGGGGAGGGGAGGGGAGGACACTGTAAGGCGCTTGGTGTGCGACATGTGTCAGCACATTGTCCACCCATGCCAGCATCCTCAGGGGAGGAAGGGGTCCACAGAAAAGTGGAAAACACCCTTGTTGGTCCTAGGTGACAACCACTTCCTACCCGGTCACTGATGTACGGGCAGACTTCGATGTGCAGGAGCTTCTCGTCAGAGGTTGAGGAAAGGTAAGGGTAGACCTTCCTCACCCCACCCAGGGGGTTAACTGAGAATCTAGGAATAAATACAGGGAGTAACCTGGCACTCTAGGGGCAGACTCTGGGACCATGGCTTGGGGGATTGAACAGTCTGAAAGAGTGGGGCGGATGAGGGCAGTATGGAGGGATAAACAGAAAGTTAAAAAAAATAATAATAATTAATTTAAATAAATAAAAACATGTTGTGTAAAATAGTCTGTCTACTGCTGGTATTGGCAGTAGAGGGCACTGTTGTAATTAGTGTTTGCCATTCTGTTAAATGTTGTATCCTCCCGGCCCATCAGTTTCTCTCTCTCTCTTTCTCTCCCATAATACATTCTGTATCCTATGACCTTTGTCCCCGAGTACAGGTGTTGTTATTTTAACTATGTTTTTTATTTTGCCTGGTATGAAGTGAAGAAGCAAGTGAACTGCAACCTGGGAATACAGTGTCCATGTCTCCTGAGCATGATTCATTGCTCCACCAATGAGAGGCAGTGTGCGAGCAGGTGAACAGGAAATGGGGTTTTTGTCCTTTCCTTTTTGCAAAGATGGATGTCCCTGTTAAATTTTATAATGGCCACAATGGAAGGGAGTGCACTGCGAGTAGAGAGGGAGCGGGATATCAGACGCAATGGCAATCAGTTGGCACACTTCTACACTACAGTACTGAGGTACAGCTTGTGTTTAGGTTCTGATTTTTAATGGAAAAGTGTTTTTATTTAAAACTGCACAGAATGGCTGGGCAGGAGAAAGGTGTCGGGCTACCTCCTGTGTCTAAAAATGATGTTGAATTCAAAAAAGAGCATTGTGCTTGGGGACTTTGTGTCTCACTAAGAAATGACTGGCTGGGCTGGGGAAAGGCAGCGAACCACCTTCAGTGTCTAAAAATGACACTGAATTCAAAATTGGACATTGTGCTGGTGGGCTGTATGTCTCACTAAGTAAGAAAAAAAATGGTGGCATGTTCATAATGAAAATTCTATTGGCTCAGTGATATTACAACAGCAATCAGGCAGCCAGAGACTGGGACTCATTATTTCCCAGTCTCTGTTGCATGGTACCGGACTGGCTACTTGAGGAAATTAGTTAATCGGAAAGTAGGATTCTTCCTACCCATTTTCTAAGCAATTATGTGGAATCTCTACCAACACCACCATACCAAGCAACCATTCAACAAACTTGCTGACCTCCACAAAAGTGTTCTTAAACAAAACATTTCCTAGTTCAATGGAAAAACCATCTGCATGATTTTAGTCTTTTGCATTATCAAGGGCATTGACAAGATCAGGCAGAGGTGCTTGATCTAGTGTCCTATAGCAGTACATGGGTACAGGTCTTAAAGTTCAGAGGTGATAGATTCAAGGGTAATCATAAGAGGCAGCTTTTCTCCCAGTGGGTGGTGAATTTATGGAACAGCCTGCCAGCAGAGATGATGGAAATTAAGACAGTACATGCTTTTAAGGGAAACTTGGAAAAATGTCTGCTTACCAATGGAATGACCACATACCCTAGGCTGGTAAAGGGGGTAGGAAACCCCTATAAAATGCCACGTTTGCACAGCATACTTATTGCATACCGGCTTATAAAGTGTGTGTGTGTGTGGGGGGCATGATGGGGGGGGCATGATAGGCCTACCTCAACAGGGAGCCTCTGCAGAGTGGAGCCGTAGGCACACCACATGCCAGGGCTGCGGCCTGGGTGGAGGTGGTGGTGAGTGTCAACCAGCAGAGCAGCCACCAGCAGTCTGTGCAAGAGTGCAAGAAGAAGGTGGACACCGATAAGTGCTGCATCGAGGAGAAGGTGGTGGCCATTCGAGCAGCCCAGGCAGCCATCGGAGGGGGTTCTGCTGATGTACCACAGCTCACGGTGCAGGAGGAGCTGGTGGCAACCACCATGCGCAGCAGCACTGTCGAAGGTACGCTGGGTGGAGGTTTTCAGACAGGTGGAAGCCTATCACTGCATGGTATGTATGATGGGCACACATAGCAAGCAGTGGTTGGTTGGAGGAGGATGGGGTTTGGGGGAGCTGGGGGGCCATGCATCACTGACACATCTGCTTTCTCTTTCAGCACCAGCACACCTGCATGCAGTGGATGGGGCACCAGCAGCAGCCGTGGAGGCAGCCCCAGCCCCAGAGGACCAGCCATCCACCTCCATGGGCATCTGGGGCCTGTTCAGCTGCAGCACACCACTGCTGTCCAGCCGAATGTCTTGGTGATGGGGTCAGACAAGGATCTGGCTGTGTTTCAGCAGGATACCAGCCATGGCATCCTCTGCATGGAGACACAGATCGGGGCGGGGTCCAACACCGATGACGACCTGACCATGATCCTGGACAGCATGGATGGTGTTGTGGGGGAGATGCCCATACCATGTACCAACACAGGCAGCGCACCCAGTGGCCTGTCAGTGGTGGGACAGCTGCCTACCACCACTGCAGGTGCTGCCATGTGCACCGCCATGGCAGTGCCATGTGGAGGTGGTGGTGCTGCCGTGCAGGTGCTGGGCAGTATACAGGGGCCGGAGGGGCAACAGCGGCAGGCAGCATGGGTCATAGGACAGCCAAACACAGGGTCCACTGCCGGGGAGCTTGATAGGGACCTAACCCATGAGGACCCCACTGTGCAGTGTCCATCTGAATGGGGGGCTGTGCAGCATGGTCATACACTACCGGAAGGTCAGCGCCCTGCCCACGTTCCCCTGGGCACTGATCCATTGGCAGAGCACATCTGCTTGCTGTGGGCTTCTGTGGAGCAACAGGTGCTGCTGGTAGCTGGGGTGCATGGATTTCATGCGGAGGTGTGCCAGGCATCCAGCAGCATGAGAGAGGCACTGAGCAGCTCCTGTAGGCTATTCAGTGCTTGCAGGAGGACAGGACCGCATCCCAAGATCGCATTGCCAATGTGATCACGGATGGTCTAGCACTGCTGGCTGCCACAGGGCATAGCCAACCACCTCAAACACCATGTAGTGCACTGTCCACCCCATGATCCCGGCATCAAGCGACACCCTCCCTGTTGACGCCGGGCTCTGCTGTTGGCATCCCAGGCATGACTGGGGTGTGCCTGTTTGGGTGCCTACACACCCCACTGTGGCCAATGTGCAGCCTGTGGCTGCCGATTGGCCCTGGCGTGGCTGGCCCAATTGCCACGGTGGCCATGGTTCTATGCAGTGGGTCTGATGTGCATGCTACCCTGGCTGCAGTCTGCTGCTGCAGCCCTGTACGTGCATGGTTGGTGTGGTGTGTGTGTGTGTGCATACCCCAGGGGTGGCACCTGTGTGTCACACCACACACTGCCTGTGTGCATGCCACTGGGCCATGTGGTGTGGGCATGATGACAGCAGATCTGCACCGGTTGCACCTGTACTCTGGTGCACTGCATCTGATCCCCGCCACATGCCAGTGCCAGGGCACATGTGTGTGTGTGTGTGTGTGTGTGTGTTTGTTGATGTTCCCTGCTGTGTGCAGATGTGTGTGGCTGTGTGGCACTGTCACCCCCACCCCTGCACCACGCCTCTGTGTGTGCATGCCCGTTGCCTTGCATGCCCCTACCTGTGTGCTGTACCTGTGTGTGTGGCCAGTGTGTGGGTGTGGCACCAGCTACCTGCGTGCACGATAGTGCTCCCGTGTGATGGTGTCCCTGTGCTGGCATGCCATCCTCTGCAGCCGGGTATCTCTCCGACCGGGGGGGGGTGTCCACCACCCTCCGGCCCATTGCCCGCATCGTCCCCTCTACTGTCCCCCTCATCAGCCTCAACAGCTATCGCACGGTCAATGACCATGTTGTGCAATATGCAGCAGGCCAGGAATAGACCACAGGCTTTCAAGGGGTCATACTGTAGGGCACCGCAAGATCTGTCTAAGAAAATTGAACCATGCCTTCAGCATCCCAAATACACACTCAATGATGTTCCACATGCTGGCGTGAGCCTCATTGTACCATTCCTCTGCTGAGAATGATGGGCGCTGGAAGGGGGTGGCAGCCAGGGACTGAGTGGATAGCCACTGTTGCCTGTGTGGATAATGACATGGTTAGCCCTGTGTCCTCTGTTGCTGTGCCCTTTGACTATCCCTGGCACCCTCACCAGCACACCAACTCTGCCCTCCCCATCCCATGCCCTGCTCTGCCTGGCACCCCTTACCCATCCCATACTCACTCACTAGGTGGCCCGTGGGGATGTCTCCATGCTCAAACCTGTGGCACAGAGCAGAGCTGTGCCAGATGAATGCATCATGTGCACTCCCAGGGTGTGTGGCACAGACACTGGTGATGTGCCCATTGGCATCGCACACCACCTGGCAGTTCACACTAAGGTACCCCTTCCTGTTCACATATGCCACATCCTTAGGGCCAGGTGGCATGCAGATGCCAACATGGGTGCAGTCAATGGTCCCAAGCATGCCAGGCATGCGTGCTACCTGTGGAAGTCCTGCATGATTGTTGTATGCTCTGCCTGTGTGCTAGGGAAATGGATGTATTCTGAAGCATGTGGCAGCAGGGCATTGAGGAACTGTGTGAGGAGGCAGGATGTGGCTGATTGGGTTATGCCTGTTGTGTCCCCTGTTGGTCTCTGGAAGGTGCACATGGTGAGCAGGCACATGACAGCTGTCACCTTTGTCTCCACAGACATTGCATTGCTCCACCTTGTGGGTGCCTGCATCTCCTCACTACACAGCTCACAGAGCTGCCTCAGAAAGGCCCCATTCAGGCAATACTGTCCCACAGTCTCCATATCGGTGTAAGTCTCGAAGGTGGTTTGGGCACGGTACCATCTGTTCTGGGCGTACCGCTGATGGGCCCTTCCACAGCCACGTCGCTGTTCCTCCTGCCTCCTCACACACCTCATTACAGCCTCCATTAGGAAGGGTGCACTGTCTATGGCTCCTGATGTCCTGTCTCCCTCTGGCGGTTGGCTGCTGTGGGCTGTATGCCACCCTTGTGCATTATGTTACTTTGCCTGACTCTCTCTCTCACTGTCTCAGCTCCTGGTTCACTCTCCACTGCCACCTCTGTCCCACACCCCTGTGGCTGCCTGTACCTGTCACTCTGTCCCTCACAGACTCTGTCTCCCTTGCTCTGTCTGTTTCTGTTCCTCCACCTTCTCTTTCCACTGTCTCTCACTCTCCCTTGCCCCTGGTGCAAGTGCTGTCTGTGTGCTTGCGCCCTGTATTTATAGGCTCAAGTCTGCTTTGTGTATCCAGGAGTTGCTATGCACTTGCGCATTGGTTCCACAGTTGTATATTGCACTGTGCCACATATTCATGGGCAAGCCCCTTTTCTTGCACTTGCATTCATCATAGTTGCGCATTGGCACAATGGGAGTTGTGCCGTGCATTGGCTCCCACTGAATATCGCTTCTTGGCACATGTCCGCACTTGCGTCAGTGCAACTCAGTTGCTCCATCTGCAACTGCTTTGAATATTCCGGCCTGAATGTTTTAGGAATCAGGTGGCTTAACTAACCCGACTGCAATTCTTCAGTATTTATGACATTTTTTCTATATCTGTTTACAACAGTATTATATGTGATTGCAGTCTACCCTGTAGTGGTACACAAAGAACAGACAGGCTATGAAATGGCAAAGGATTGGGACTCATTCAATGGGCAGCTCAACTGATTTCAATAACGACAGCCCTACCCTGGGGGGCAAGCCAGGGGGATCGTCAAGCAGAAGTAAGTCCTGGAGGTGGAGTGGGGGACCAGGGAGAGCTGGGGCTGAGTCTTTGGTGGATCACACTACACAAAGCATACTAAATACACAAACATAGAACAAAATGCATGCCCAACTGCAATACAAAAAACAGAGCCTTCCTTAGAAAGCAAAAGCCACTTACACTGAAATCTTTGCCACTGGTTATTGGACCAGACCAGAATAAAGTGCAGAGTGCAAGGTGCAAAAACATTCACAGTGTGGAGTTCTAGCATATAAGTTTGCGATATCAGCAACAGCTGCAGGAGCTTCAAGATACAGCATTTAATGTGGCATACAGGCTCAAAGTCATGTATTTATTTTATTTATTTAGTTTTTGATAACCACTGTAGGTAAGTGGGCCAGACAATAAAATGCCTATTTTCAGGCATGACCCATAAGATTACAAGGTATGGGGAAAATATGAAACAGCAGGGTTTACCATCAAATACAATGAAATTATTAAACAAAGTAGAATATAAGCAAATAAAGATGTACACAGATCTAAAAATCAGCAGCTGCAGAGAAAACAGTAAGAATAGTACAACATATTTGATACAGACAAATAACAATAACCAGGGAACAGGCATAAAAGCAAAAATGACCCAGCAACAAGTAGAGATAAATTACCAATAAGCAGAATCAGGAGCAGTAATGATTACATGACCAGCAGAAAACAGTAAGCATAGTTCAGTTCCCAGTAGATCACATTATTTATTTCTCACAGCCTGTAACATATAACAACCCCTGTAGATCTGGTTTTCCTGTTTGTTTATAGTGCGAAAAAGGGACTGTGTTTAAAGACAAGGCTCCCAGCTCCCACCATTGTGCCTATACCTCATAAAGTGTAGTTTCAACACAGGTATGCTGACTATATAAATGTTTGGGTCAGGAGACTGGTTTTCCTGATACTTAAGTTGACACAGGAGTGGAGTCGGCCATTTTCCTCAACCAGCTTTGCTGTAGCAATCAGAATTTGTTGGCATTCACTGCTAATTGATATCATTCATCCTAAACTACTATCATACCTGCTTCCCAGGTGGTAAGCTTGTAGTTATAAATATCCAATTTTTCTGTCTATTTCTTCACAAAATGAATGTAGATGTGTAGAATCCAGCTATGCTTGAAAGGCCACAAAAATCTAGCACCAAATAGGGAATAATATTCCCAATTAGAGGTCAGCACAAATAACAAAAAAGGACATAGAATCTTCTAGACAGTGCTTTTTATTTTGGCAAATCAATGAATAAAACTTATCCCATAAAAACAGGGTTTTCCAGATCACCATACTTGCAGCTCAAATGATTAGTAGGCAAACAGACCTTTTTAGCAATATGACGGTAGTCCTAAATTGCTTCAGCGTTGTCCCCGTCCCGTGGTGCAGTAATTTTAACAATAAAAACTGAGTAGTCAAACCGACTAAATCTCGACCAATTATAAACTGAACACACTCACTATTAGGACAATAAAAGGAACATTAATGGCATGCTAGTTGCTTAAATGCTAGAAACACTGAAAGAAGCCATAGGATGCCAATTTGAACTAACCGCTGCTTGGTCAAAGCCAAGACCTTCAAACTGCAATTGCTGGTCATGCTGAGCTTACGTATCGACCAATCGGGTCATCTTCAGAAAAAAATCTATTGGAGGGCTATGCCTGTAGTTCAATGGACAAGCAGCCAGCCACTCCTCCTTTCTGTGCTATAAAAGCAGTTCCTCTAAGCCTTTCTCTCAAGCACTTTTTCTTTGCAGCCGGGGGCTCTGTTAGTCTGTTCCTTGCAGCCTGCTGGGGCCTGCCCTCCCCTTGCTGTGTTTTGGCCTCTGCTTGTTTCTGCTGGACTTCTGTTTTCTGTTCTCCTGCTTTTGGTTTGTATTGTTTACTTCCAGGTGTGTGCTTCTTTGTGTTGCTTGTCCCCTGTTCCTCTGTGTTTGTGTATCTTTTGTTTTGCTTCTTTTTGGGGGGCTTCTGTTTCTAAACTCCTTGAATTTTGCTAATCCAGAACTCATGCTACTTATTCCCATTTACTCACAATACAACTGTAATTATTATTTGTGTATTTCAGCTCAAGCTGCTTCCCTGCTGCTGCTGCTGTCCATGCTTGCACCTTAATTGTTTTCACCTGGTTCAGGCTCACTATGAACCTTAGCCCATGCAGCTCGATCCTGCTTCCTGAACTCATATCACATACCTCATTGCTGCTGTTTTCATTGCACTGCCTAGCCAAAGTGCTGCTTTCAGAGTGTTGCTTCCCTCCAATCTCTGTTCATTCGAATTACTATTCCCTATAACTCATAGTTACTCAATACTGATACTACTCTCTTATGTTTGTACACTGCTATTATACTTGGAGGTCAACTAAGCTACCACTGATGCTGTAAACTAGCTATAATAACTGGCTTAGCCTTTTTCCTATTGGGAAACCGTGGCATAATTTGCCATTACAAAGGAGTGTTTAAAATGGCAAACACACGCACAGTTTCCCTCACTCTGTGCATGCCCCACTGCAGCTCTTCTCCTCACACCGCTGCCTGCACTTTTTTCTTCACCAGACAACTAACCACTACTCAGACTCAGCAGTAAGCACATTTTTAAATATAAAATCTACCACAACGGGGGAAAATGCATCTTTTCACTAAGGAACGAAATAAATTTTTTTTTTAAATAACAAGAAAATGACACCACGGACCGCATACTTAAATCAAGCCAGACTGCCGAGCGCTCCGGGACCTTTTCATTTTATATAATTGCTGTGGCGAAAAAGGCAAACTCAACAATTATATAAAATAAAAAAATGGGTCGGTATGTGTAAGCTTGAAGTTTACATACACCCTCAGCTTTAGATGCCAGTCATAAACCCCTTGAGCTTCGCTCTCGGGGTTTATGTAGCATCTAACCCCTCGGGTGTGTGTAAACTTCTCGTTACATACCCCAACCCATACTTTATTTTCTATTTAATATCTGCATGTGGGTCATGGCCCGTTCCTCACTTTCCACAGCAGGAACTTGGAGGAGATGGGGGAACCATGGCCCTATGTGGCATACTTACCTTACGTTCTAATCCTGCCTCCACCACCAAAAAACCTCAGAGTATTTGTCCCCCTTTCATTGACTTCCTTGAATGCTGGCTGGCTTGCGGCTCCTTCTACCTCTGTGCAGGTCCAACCATTTGCTTACTCTGCTTACTGATCCATGTGCAGGTCCACTCATTGATTATGCAATTCATTGCTCAATGCTCACTCCTACCATGTCTGACCCATGTGAGGGTCCCAGCACTCAATGCTTCATTCATCTCCTACTCAGTTGTTTTCTGGGGCATGCCAGCCATAACCATTCCATGGTGCAGAGCCTCCCTGCAGCTGATGGTTTGCTCTGCACCTATAAAGTTCACATCTTGAGCATGCCTGACATGGGGTGGGGTCCTTCTCACCTGGCCCATAGCTAGGAATTTCCTTGCTCTGGGCCTAGGTTTAGCCTCTCAAGACTCAACAGTAGCTCCTGGTGTAGAATTTAAGACTAGCTGTGAAGGGTGGTTACAGCAGTCTCTCCTCCGTGCCTCAGGTCATGACCATTAGTTAGCAGTAGTTAGTGTTCCCTAGATCCTTCAGGTACATTCCACTGTTGGATGGAGGTGGATGGTGTCCCTACTTGCCATTCCCTCTCTCCTTAGGCAGCCCTCTCAATCTCCAGTGCAACCCATCGTACTCATGCCATTGCTAACCTGCGCAGCTCATTATGTTATCAAGCTGCATGATGCCTAATCTACTGCTATGTCTCTTTAGCACCTTTAGGCAAGGGAATTGTCCCATAATACCTCTAGGGGTGGAACCCTCTTTGAGGGTTCCTTGCCTTGGTACCCCTACAGGGTGGTAATTCCTCTGGAATAGAGAGCACAAATGGCCAAACCAAGTAACACAGTAGAACAAGCATAACATCATACTGACTGTGTTGGCCACTGAATTTTAAACAAGGTATTGTGCTTTCCTGTGTCAGGGCTCCTGGTAGCTTTTGCCTTGGGGCAGTCAAGGACTCCCAAAATAATTTAACCAAAAATGTGGTCCCAGACAAAATTCCGAAAGTCTGCAGTGTTTCTTTGGAGTCAGGTTTGGTTGATCCTGCTTCAGTGTGGGTGTATCCCAAGCAGCAGCTTGTGCATATCCTGAGAAGCTAGCAATACATCCCCAGAAACTCTCCACACTAATGAACATGGATCCTAATGGGCTGCTGGCGTAAGGGATGCAGTCCCCACATCTCTGAGAGCCATGCAATGGACGTTAGCATTTCAGATATATATTTTCAAGCCTGCTCTATAATGATTCAGGGTAACAGTCATTTCATGGAATCCTGAGACAGAAAGTGATGTCATGGTTGGGGGAAGCTGTGTTTTTTTTTTCATATAGATTTTTATGATTCCTCCCTTCTGTCACCCAAGGATAAACCCTATTGATCAGGGATATAACCTGTTCAGGTGATTTGCCAGCACTCTTGATTGCCTCAATGTCCTTTTTATGTTTTCTTGCACATGAACAGCAAACATTTTGTTACAAGAATAAGGTCCAGAGGTATATCACTGTCAGGTTCAATACAGCTGAGGCTGCAGTGGGCTTGACAGTGACAGCCCAATGATCATCAAGGCTGATCATGGCACTGTTCATTGCTTTTGGGGTGGAAACTTCTTGTAGTTGAAAAGAGTGAGCTCAGCTTACTCCTCTTCCTCCCACCCAATGTGCTGCACTGAATGTAAGTACTGTCCATAAGTGCTGCTCCTCTTCCTCCCCCAAAACATGCTGCACTGAATCTAAGCCTCATCTGTGAGAGGGAAGCCCACAACACAAACTCCTCCTCTTTCCTCCCATCTTCCTGTCATTTACCAGGGGTGGACTAGAGGATCCTGGCTACCTCCTGCACCAGGGTACAAGCACTACTGGATGCCTTCCAGAGTTGGTTCCTGACCCAAGAAATCATGGAGCCAACTAAGGTGCACATGTCCAAGATGTCAAGGTAGAGGCATTGCTTATAGAAAGTGTCCACCACACTGTGTTGTTCTATCTGGACATGGGCAGGGAGAGGGTTAGGAGCAAGATGAAGGCTCTTAATTTCAGGAGGGTGGACTATAGCAGGATGGGAGATATTCTGAAAGAACACCTTGCTGGGATCAGGAAGGAAATGGAGGTGGACCAGAAACTGGCCATAATAAAAGAAGGGCAGTTGGCAGTCACTAACGTGTATAACAAAATCAGAAGCAAGAGATTAAAGGCCAAAAAGCACAGCTGGTATGGTAAGGAGGTGGCTATGGTGGTAAAAGATAAACAGTCAGTCTTTCTGAAGTGCAAGCATACGCAGAAGGAGGAGAGCAAGGGAGAATAATCTGTCAAATCAAAGGAGGTTGGCTGAGTAGTTAGGACAGCAAAGGCCAACAGAGAGCTGCAGCTGGCAGAGGGAGTAAAGTCAGGGGGAGAAGTCCTTCTTCTGACACATCAAGGAGAAGAGGGTTATGAGGGATGAGATAAAGTGATGGATCGGGGCGAGTGGAAGGTAGTGAAGAGAAAACAGAAATACTTAAAATGTATTTCTGTTCAATATTCACTAAGGAGAAGGAGTGACCAGTGCTACAAGGGAGGAGTGGGTGTCCAATGGGGTGAGAGGAGACACAGATGGAGAGATCAAAGTAAATAGGGTGTGTAAGGGCTTAAAGGACCTGAAGGTGGACAAATCCCTGGGGCCAGACCAAGAGCATCAAAAGGTGCTGGAAGGAGTTGGAGAAGATTCTGTCTGGTCCTTTGGCAGACCTGGTTAACACCTCTCTGGAGTCAGAGGAAGTACCTCAAGACTAGAAGACTACAGATGTGCTCAACAAAAGTGGGCCAAAAGACAACCCTGGTAACTACAAATCAGTCAGTCTCAACTCGATAATGGGAACTGATGGAAACCATTCTGAAAGAAACTGGTAGGCTTTCTTGAAGAAAATGGGCTCCAGGATGGGAGACAGCATGGGTTTGTGCTGTACAGTCCTGCCAGACTAACCTGATTGATTTCCTTAATGGGGTAACCAGGACAGTGGACGGTGGGGTAAGTGGTAGATATCCTATATCTGGATTTCAGTAAGGCTTTTGGCTCAGTTCCCCACAGGTGGATAATCAGGAGGCTGAAGGACCTGAGGGTAGGAGATAAACTAGCAAGATGGATTACTAATAACTGGTTGCCGGACAGAAGCCATAGGGTAGTAGACAGGTTGAATTTTTTTCTAAATGTATTTTATGCTTTTACCCCTGTTTTTTCCCCCGAGAGTCCTGAGACCCCAGCAGACATGGCAGTGAGTGCAAGTGGAAGCGCTGAGTACCAGCTCAGCCCCTTTTGCCACACCCAGGCTATTGCCAGGCCCCCCCATAACCCAAACTGCCATCCATCCTCCACTGAGTGGCAGACAAGGGTCAGGGGAATCCCTCATCCCTCCCCAGAAGAGAAGATCCACTTCATGGTAGCTCAATCCTGCTCCATACTCTCCCTCCCATGACCTCTGACAACCCAGGATCATTCCCAAACCTGGGTCACCAGCATGGCACAAGGTCTGGCATCCAGCGCCTCAACCCTCAGTGCCACTGGGGTAGTCCAGGGGAGAATTCTCAGAGGCTAGGCCAGTGACCAGTGGGATCCCACAGAGCTCAATACTTGGCCAATGTTGTTTAACATCTTCATTAGCAATATAGAGGATAGGATCAAGGGTAAAATCTGCCTGTTTGTGAACAACAAAAAGCTCTGTGGTAGAGTGGATACAGATGAGAGGAGACAGGACCTAAGGGAAAACCTGGCAAAGCTAGAAAAATGGTCTGGCATTTGGCAACTGGGATTCAGTTCTAAAAAGTGTAAGGGAATACAGTAGGTGGGAAGAACCCAGAGACCAAATACTGGCTGGGTGGTGTGCAGGTAACCAGATCAGAGGAGAAGGACTTGAGGTAATCATCATGTGTGACCTAAAACACTCAGCACACAGCAAGACAGCATCAGCCAAAACAAATCAAATGCTGGGCTGTATAGCCAGGGAGCTAGAAACACAGAAACATAGACTTTGACTGCAGATAAGGACCGCTTGGCCCACCTAGTCTGCCCATTTCCCTACCTAATGGATAAGCTGCAGATCCTAGTTAATCAACAGCCTACTTCCTCCTACCCACCACTAGAATTGCCTTATGTCTGTCCCACACATTCTTGAATTCCCCCACTGTTTTTGACTCCATGACCTCCTCCAGATGAATGTTCCATGCATCCACAACCCTCTTCATGAAAAAATGCTTCCTCACATTACTTCTGAGCCGTCCCCCTCTACCTTCAAATTGTGTCCCCTTGTTCTTGCATATCTCTTTTTCTGAATGATGCTACCCTCTTGGACTTTGTTGATTCCCTTAAGGTACTTGAAAGTTTCTATCATGTCCCCCCTCTCCCTCATTTCCTCGAGGGTATACATATTAAGCTCCTTTAGTCTCTCTTCGTATGTCTTCTGGTGCAGACCATGCACCATTTTGGTTGCCCTCTTCTGGACAACCTCCACTCTGTCTATTTCTTTGCAGAGATGGGGTCTCCAGAACTGCACACAGTACTCTAGATAGGATCTCACCAACTGTCTGTACAGAGGGATAACAACTTCCTGTTTTCTGCTGGTGATGCCTCTCCCTATACATCCCAGTATCCCTCCAGCCCTCCCTACTGCCTTCTCACATTGCTTACTAACCTTAAGGTCATCTGATATGATTACCCCAGATCTCTTTCCATTTTTGTTGTTGTTACAACCTCCCCCCCATTGTGTACTCTTCCACTGGGTTTATATTTCCCAGGTGCATTACTTTGCACTTCTTTGCATTTAATTTAAGCTGCCATACATTTGACCATTCCTCCAACCTTGCCAAGTCCCTTCTCATCCTTTCCACGCCTCCTTGTGTATCAACCCTGTTGCAGATCTTTGTGTCATCTGCAAAGAGGCATACTTTTCCTTCCAGTCCCTCTGCAATGTCACTTATAAAGACATTAAAAAGGACTGGACCCAGTACTGAACCCTGCCGTACCCCACTAGTAACCCCCCTTTCTTCGGAGTGGACTCCATTTACTATTACCCTCTGCATCCCATTGTCCAGCCAATGTTTTACCCAGGCTACCACCCTGGGACCCACTCCCTGGCTGGCTTATTTGTTTATTAATCTTTTGTGTGGGACTGTGTCTAATGCCTTGCTAAAGTCTAGGTAGGCTATGTCCACAGCCCCTCCCTGGTCTACTACTTTGGTCACCCAGTCAAAAAAATCAATTAAATTAATCTGACATGACCTTCCCATGGTGAATCTATGATGCCTTGGGTCCTATGCCCCACTGGCCTTTAGGTACTCAACATTTCTTTCCTTCAGAAGTGATTCCATCATTTTCCCTACCACTAAGGTCAAACTGACTGGTCTATAGTTTCCTGCCTCTGTCTTGCTCTCACTTATGTGAAGGGGAATCACATCCACCCTCCTCCAGTCCTCAGGTACCACACCATCCTCCCATGATTTGTTAAAAAGAGTAGTTAGTGGTGTTACTAGTTCTCCCCTTAGTTCTTTTACAATTCTGGGATGAATCCCATCAGGCCCCATTGCTTTGTCCACCTTCAGTTCTAAGAGTTCTTACAGAACCTTTTCTTCTGTGAAAGACTGATATCAACCCCCTATCCATAGTGTTTCTATTGACTGGAATAGGTATCTCCGCCTCTTCTTCTTTTGTGAGTACTGAGCAGAAATATTTGTTCAGTATCCCTGCTTTTTCACTGTCCCTCTCTACCCACCCACCCTCCTCTTTATTCAGCCTTTGTATCCCTCCCTTTGTCTTTCTACACTCCCTAATGTACGTATAAAAGGTTTTATCCCGCTTCTAAACTGAGTTGGCTATCTTTTCCTTGGTTTGGGCCTTTGCTATTTTGACTGCCTTCCTCACTTCTTCTGCTTTAACTGATATAGTTCTCTGTCCTGCTCCTTCTGTGTTTCCGTATACTTCATGAATGCTATCTTTTTCTCCCTAACCTTCCCAGCCATCTCTTTTGAGAACCATAGTGTTTTTTTTCTTTCATTTTGATATGTGTATTTGCTTCACACAAAGGTTTGTTGCCTCTGTGATAACAGTTTTGATGTTTCCCCATTGTTGCTTCACCCCTCCTTCCTGCCTGTTTGCTAGTGCTTTTCTGAGTCACTCTCCCATTTTGACAAAATCAGCCCTCCTGAAGTCTAGTACCTTCACTTTTGTATGGCTTGACTCAACAGCTCAGTTTATCATGAACCACACTGTTTGGTGGTCACTTGTTCCCAGTTGGCTACCCATGTCTAGATCTGAGATCCTCTCTCCATCCCCATTTGAGAGTACTAGGTCTAAGATTGCTTCCTCCCGAGTGGGTTCCAACACTAACTGTCTGAGGCATGCCCCCTGTAGGGCATCAAGAATGGCTCTGCTCTTGGATGTGGCTGCAGCAAAGGTGCTCCAGTTAACATCTAGCATATTCAGGTCCCCCATCAGAAATATCTCCCCTTTCTCTGCCATCCAAAGGATGCCTTCTATCATTTCCTTGTCCATTTCCTCCTCCTGAGATGGGAGTCTGTATACAACTCCTGTGTGGGATGTGGTGCCATTTCCAGTCTCCAGGATGACCCACAGTGCCTCCTCTCCTCCCTGTTTACCCTTTAGTTCCATTGCTTTGATCCCTTCCCTTACATAGAGAGCTTCTCCTTCTCTTCTACCCTTCCTGTCCCTCCTATAGATTGTGTACCCTGGTATGTTGACATCCCAGTCATGGTTCTCTGTGTACCATGTTTCTGTGACTGCCACGATATTCAGGCATCTCTCTTCCATCAAGGCCACCAGTGCAGGGAGCTTGTTACCTTGACTACGGGCATTGGTACTCATTACCCTCCATTTTTTGATGGCCTTACCCCTTTATGCCCCATCCCTATCCTTAATGCCTTTGTCTTTTTCTCCATTTACCCCTGCCCTTCTCCCTATCGACTTCTCTATCTTGGTGTTTACCTCACTAACTACAGTGACTTTTTGGGGGCCAGGATTTCTCTTCTCCTTCTCAGTGCCTCCCTCCTTGGCTAGTTTAAATGCTTGCCAATGAAGCATTTAAACCTATGACCTAGTATCCTGGTTCCCCTCCTTGACAGATGCAGACCATCACACCAGTATAGGCCTGCATCACTCCAAGTGGACCCCCAGTCCCCAGTGAAGCCAAAACCCTGAGCTCTGCACCAGTTTTTCAACTACTGATTGAATCCTATGTTGTGAAGCACCATAGCCACCCCCATGCCATAGAAAGGCAGCACCTCTGCGAAGGTTACCGTGCATGCTACTTGTCTAAGGGCTCTCCCCAACTGCACAAACTCCTCCTGTACTGCTCTGATCCCTTTCCCAGCCAGGTAATTTGCCCCTAGGTGGATAATGACATCCAGCTCTCTCCCCATGCAGCTGCTCCTGTGATCCTGAGGATTCACTCCCTGTCCCTCCAAGCCATGGCGCCAGGCAGGCACCTTACTTCCCTCTCCCCTCCCTCCACCAGTTCTACCATCCTAACAATGGAGTACCCCACCAGGAGTTGTTTCCTTCCCCTGTGGGGTCCCATGCCACCCTCCTGTTGGTCTCCTTTGTGGAGGTTCCCAGCATCCTCATTGGTCTTCACAGTGGGTGCCTCCAGAATGGCATATGAATTGTGGGGAGGAACAACTGGAGGGATACACCTCTGTTCCACCACTCTCACCCTCCCTGAACCCACTGTGGTTCAACTGGTCTGCTTTCTTGGCAACCTCTGAGGCAGCAGCGGTGGCCCTGGTGGTCCCTAGGTGGGAAAGGAGGCTCCCAGAATCCTGGCCAACTCAGCCTAGAGATGTAGAACCTCCTCCCTCAGCCCAGAGAGGTGCCTTGCAGATGGGACAACACCGTATCCTCCAGAACATCTCCCAGAAGACTGCTTCTCCACAGTCACTGCACTGCACCACTCCCATCATGTCTTATATGTGGCCCCTCAATTGTTGCTTTATATACTTACTCTTTCCTCTCTCTGTTTATTTTTTTATTTAATTTGTTTTCTTTCCCTACTTTCCTACTGCCTTCATGCCCTTAAAGCTCCTGAATTTCCTGTTCTTGTACAGAAAGTTCCTGTATTCCTCAGTAGTCTCCTTCTTACTTGCTCAGAGTCAGACCTCCAGCAGCTCGGAGGGGATGGGCAGTTTCTCTTTTCCTTCTTGGATGGTGAGTCTTTTGTGCCTTTGTGATCACTGCCTTCCTGCTCCCAAACATGAAGTTACTGGATAACCAGCAGGAAGGCAGAGGTCATTCTGCCATTGTATAGATCACTAGTGAGGCCACTCCTGGTTCATAGTGTGCAGTATTGGTGTCCTTATTTAAGGAAGGACATCAACTTGCTGGAAACAGTCCAGAGAAGGGCAAACAAAATGATACAGGGAGAGCATGGTAGAACATATGAGGAGAGACTTGGAGAGCTCAACATGTACTACCTGGAGGACAGGTGGGAGAGGGAGAACATGAGTCCATCAAGTAACTTAGGGATATCAACATGGTGAGCACTGAGGGTCTCTTCAGCCTTAGTGGGAATAAGACTACCAGTGCCCATTGCTTCAAGCTGGTGGGGGGGGAGCTTCAAGAGAGAATTGAAGAAGCACTTTTTTACTGAGAGGGTGGTGGCTAAGTGGAATGAGTTACTGGAGGAAGTGATGTCCTGAAAGACAGTGGACAGCTTCAAGACAGGTTTTGACTGGGTAAAAGGGAATGTTATATGTAGAGGAGGGGAAGGGCATTAGCCGAAGTGGGTTAATGGAAAGGGGGATGGATACCTCAGTAGAAGCTGAGGGATATGTGCACTTGAACAGACCTGATAGACTGCTAGACCTTTTCCTGCTGATGTATTTGTATGTTTGTATGCAATGTCACCAGTGTAGTGTGCCCTCAGCCTCTCTAAAATATGTGGACACAGGGGTGCCCACCCCGGTGCTGCCAAACATTTGTGACACTGGGGTGCCCAGTCTTCAGTGTTACACTTGCTGTAATAAAAAACAGCCCCTGCAAGTCTTTTTTTATTGTACCCTGAAAAGTGGAAAACCATTCATTGATGTCTTTTGCAGCTAACCCCCACTCCAACCCACCACCTAACCCACTCCAACCACCCAATAAGCACCCACCATACCAAACTCATACACCCAGACCATCAGTCACCTCAAAATGGTCCACTGCCATTCTACTGCAAAGCATGTCCTTAAATGCTAACCAGGAACTGAAGAAACAAGGTAAGTGTGGTCAATGTATTTTCAATGTGTTTTTAACTTTTATTTCTAACTTTGTCATTTACGAATATTTTTTCACCAAATTTTCAACATAGGCTTTTTTGGATTCCACTTCATGAACAAGGTAGGTGTCATTTTTCAAATCTAGCTCAAAAGGGGATATCACAGTCATTCTGTGAAGTCCTCTTATGGGCCGGTTTTGAAAATCTTCACCTACGGGTTCATCAGTGGGAATTATGAACTTCATTGAAATTTGGTGGCTCGTAAAATACCAAGTTATGGTGAACATTAAACATTTCATACTCACTCATAATCTCTCTATTTTTCAATATTTTCCCACCAGACTTTCAACATGACATTTTTGTGACCCAACCTCATGAACAAGGTAGAATAATTTTCTCAAATTTGGTCCAGAACACAATTTCACAGTCGCTTCCTGAAATTACCTTTCAGGCAGGATTTAAAACATTTTGTCTACCAGGTTCATGAAATTGTGTCATAAAAAGACTTGGTTGAAAATTTTGGGTTAAAATCTTAAAAAGACGCAAGTTATGAAGATACATGTGGATTTTTCAATGTCCACTCACAACTTCAGTAATTTTAAATATTTTGACCCACATTTTCAACATAGCCATTTTCAAATTCTGCCTAAAATGTGTTTTCACACTTGTGCAAAGCATTTCAGTCAGTATTTTTTAAATGACTCCTGTCATGTTCAGAAGGGGGGGGGTTAATAAAAAGACTATGTTAAAAAATTGGGGTCAAAATGTAAAAACCAAAAAAAGTTATGAAGAAATGTTGTGTGCAGGGCCAGCTGTATTCTCATGCCGGTGACTCAAGTTCAGGGATGAGCCCTGGAGGCCAGCTGAGCAGGATGAGGATGAGGATGGTGGTAAACACTGTTGCATTCCACCTCTCTTTAGTCTGGGAAGTATTGTGCATTGTTCTATCACACAGGCAACACTCTGTGATGGGCTGGGGAGCCTTCCCTCACACGAGCTTGTCATGCATGTCATGGCCTACTTTTGTAATTAATTACACTTGTCATTAAACAGGACCGCCTTTTGCAATTTCTACAGATAATTTACCTGTTCAATGTACATGCTAGATTCATACTATGGATCTAGTAGAATGATTGTTAACCCATATTCATAATGATAAATACCACAGCACTGTATCGATATGTTTAATTTTTACTTAGTGTCTATAGCACGAGCTTGGGAAATTTTAAAACCATCAACATCCTGTATCTTGCTTCAGAAATGAAAATACATAAGACAACATTACTACTAACTGACCACATTGAAAACTCTCTTACTACATGACTATTCTGCCCTCATCATTCTCTTCAACATAACCAAAACCTACCTGACACAACATGTGAGCAAACAGTCGGCATTGACAAATGCTTGTTTGTAACTGGGAATGTATTTGGTTTTATGTTTGTACACTGTAGTAGAAGTAGTAGTAGTGAAATTAGTAAAATGAGGAATGATATTAGGTCATTTAAACACAGAGAAAAGTAAATGGAACCCAGAAGAACCCTATCTTTATACTAGTCCATAAGCCCCCCCAACCCCGATTTCAACACACTGAAATGTTTCTTAAATATAAGAGCTAAACCACTTTACAGTAGATGGAGGGAGACTGTAGGAGCTCTGCTTATTTAGAAAAAATGCAATGGCTTGCCATAGCGATAGTCTTTCCAAGACTGCTAACCACTAATCTCATAAACTCTATCCTATAACTCCTATACCCATGTCATTCCTAATTCCATGTTGAATATCATATGTAACCTTTAATATGACCCTAACAGTGAAGTAATAACACAAAATATCAAATGTAATGGACCAAGAGAGGATGAGGTTTTGCACAAAAACAGGTGAAAACAGGTAGATGACTCCAGTAATTCTGAAAGTACTAGTATCAAGACAGCAGTTTGATAGAACAGCAGATATAAGAAGATTTGTCTCTAAAGGACAGTCCCCATTGTTCTAGGCCTGGAACCTTTGAAGGAGGATCAGAAAGCATAGGGACAAAAGGAAGGGGGAGGAGGGGCTTAGTGACATCAGAAGGAAGGCTGACTAAGAAGAAAAAGGGGGTTTAGCCAAGAGGATTATGACCTCAAAAGGGGTGGGGCTAGGGATAGCAAGGAAAAGAGGGGATTAAGGGAAGGAGAGAAAAAGAGAGAGTGAAAGAAGAAGAAGAGCTAGGGGGTGAGGTTAAAAGGTGGGATATAAGGGGCTGTACAGAAATGCTCTCCCTCACTTTTGTTAAGCAGAATTTTAATTTTGTTTAGCACATCAGTCAGAGAGTTCCTAATTCATCATGAACTGGTTGATTCCAAGTAAGCTAGTTTTCTCATAGGTGATAAGGAGTGTTTGGGAGGCAAAAAAATGCAGAGGTAATTTGTAGGTTGGTAGGCAGATTAAAAAAATGTTTTAAGGAAAAAATGGTAAAATAGTAACAGTATGTTCAGAAACAGCATAGACAAAAATGCCTAGTATAGATTATTTCTGGAAAGTCTTGAGATGTTGGCAGTATGCATTTAGTACTTGAAATCTCTGGGATGGTAACTTAAAGCTACAGACTAACATTGCTGGTTGTTAGAAACATTTTGAGATGTGGGCCATAGCCAGTTGGTTTGTTTTAGAAGGCTTCTTAATTCAGTTTGCGAGTTTTTGTCATGGCCCAGGGCTCTGTAGAAGTTGATGCTGACAGGCATTGGAAGAGGCTGTAAAATTTTGTGGATGCAGCGGGGAATTTGGTGTAGAGGAGCTGATCTGGTGCATGTTTTTACATAGATTCGGTCGGTAGGGTGCCAGTACCAACAAACAGTGCATTTTTAAAGGTTTTTTTGGGACGATACTGATGATCCTGGAGTGCACCTAGAGAGAAATGGTGTGGGGTGCTCATACAAGTTTAGGGCCCATGCAGTCCTACCACCCAGGTCAGTACAGAAAATGGCTAGGACATTGGATAGAAGGGCAATACCACTGAACATGAGGGACCAGGTGAGAAGCGAGGAACAGGTGAAAAGAAGGGGACACACCAACAGGCACAGTTATGAGGAGTGGAGGACCACAACTACATGGGGGGGGAGAAACAGGATCATGGATGGTCGGAGGAGCCTTGGATTTGGAGGAGGGTTCCCGGCCATGACACAAGGAGGAAGAGAAGGCCAGGACTCCTAAAAGAAACAAGACGACTTACAGTTAAAGCCGTGAGAAGACCCTCGAACAAGGGAGTGGGTCACCATAGTAGAGGCATATGGCTGCCATATTATGAATGGCAGGCTGTGTGGCAGCTGCCATTTTAGGAACAAGTGGACCATGTGGCAATCGCCATTTTAGGAACATTTAGGCCATGTGGCAACCACCAATTTGGAAGTGAAAAGACCTCATGGCGGCCACCATTTTAGGAATAGTTGGGCCACATGGTGGCCACCAATTTGGGATCATGCGGACTGCATGGCAGCCACCATTTTAGGAGCTGGTAAGCCACCATTTTGGATAGGGTGGACCACGTGGTGGCCACCATTTCTCAGGGCAGGCAGGCTATATGACAGCTGCTATTCCCATTTTTTTTTTTGCAATATAACCAGCAAGTACGTAAAAAAAAAAGCTGGGGAACAGATGGTGACTGACTGCAAGTCTGGGGCACACGAAAAATTAGGATCCTGTGGACAATGATAGGTATGATAAGCAAGGAAACAAAAAAAAAAATAATGAGGTGTGGGTCTGTGGGGGTGACCAGGGCAGGAATGGGTTTTTATGCCTGCCAGATGCTGCGGGTCCAATAAGTTGTGGGCATAGATGGGAGATGGCCTGGTGACAAAAGGGAATTGGATGTAGATGCTTACATGTGCTTTGTTTATATTTCAAAGATTTCTTACAGACAACACCAGAGGGTCATGCACTTTGAAGGCAGATGCTATGCAGTTAATTATGGACCTGGTGGACAGGGCACACCGAGTACTAGATACTGTGGATGACTCAGAGCCAAACAACTGGGCACCGACAGGGAAAGGAAAAAAGAGGAAGGACAGGGCCGGGTCCAGGGGATGGGCAAAGGGCAACCTAAGGGAGGAGCCCCAAGGGCACCTGTACCAAAGGGTCCTAGGCCTGGCCTTTCTGTTCCTGAACCTGAGCCAAGGCCTAGCATAGTTCCTCAACCAGCACCTCCTCTTCCAGTCCCTGCACTGGTCCCGGTACTGTAGCCAATACCAGGGCCTAGTCTGGCACCAATCTCAGAACTGATACCAGTACCAGCACTGCAACTGGTGCTGGTACCAATCCCAGCACCTGTCCCGATACCGGTCTCATAGCCAAGTCCACCAACAGGACCAGTACTGATTCCAGATCCAGTTCCGGAACCGGTTCCAGTACCGATACCTTTCACACAGCTACCACTGCTGAGTTCAGCATGGTCGATACCAACACCGGTGCCAATGCCAGAGCCACTGCCATTACCAGCAGGTGTCCCCAAGGTCAATACAGGTACAGGTGATCCTACTTAAGCAAGTAGCATGAAAGAATACATAGAACAATTGTTGAGTGATATGGGAGCTGATGGGGTGGAAAAACTTAAGAAAGTACTGGGTGAATTGGAGAAAGGGAAAGGTGGCAAGAAGGTCGCAGATCCTAAGATGGCCAAAAAAGGGAGTGTTCAAGGGGAAACCATAAGCACAGCAGGAGCAAGGATAGGGGACCATGTACCACTAGCCACAAAGGAGAAAATATGGAAAGGAGAATTTGTGGACATATTTGCCCTAGTGGATAAGAAAACAGCAAAGCAATTCGAGGAGAAGGGAGGTACTGGAAAACAGGAATTAGCAGCAGCAGTAGTGTTAGTGAAGAAAGGTGAGAAACCAAAAGGGCCTAGTTATAAGAGAAAAACATGGGAAGCCTGGAATTTGGATTTTACTTATTGTAGCGCCATTGTGCAAGAAAAAAAAGCCAGAAATGGGGATCCCTCTATTAGCTTATTCGTTGATAATTAGGAACACCTACAAGATGAAAAGGGGCACACACTGGCTTCAGTATGATGAAAAATTTAGGACAAGGATGGCAAACTATAGGTTGGATTGTCGCTGGGATTCCAGACATTTGGACCTCTTGTGGAAGACAATGACAGTAGTTGGGGGATCTGAGGGGAAGTGGATGAAAGGAGCAGGAGGTATCAAAAGTGTTGCTGGGGTTATAATGAGACATATTGCTCTTTCCCCAGTTGTAGATTTAGACATGCATGCTCACAATGCGACGTCAAAGTGCAGATCATATGAGGGCAATATTACGGGGAAGGACACATCAGGAACACTCCATTCAGGGTGGCCATGGAGGACAAAGGGGGGACATGGGGACATTGGGACAATGGAGGACGAGGCAGAGGCTATTCAGGAGGTAGGGGATATAATCAGGAAGGGAGGTAGCGGGAAGTAGTGGGGAGAATTTCATTTGGCAAGAACCCCAATTAAAGCAGAAGTAGTGGAAAAATGGATGACAGGCTACCCAGATAAAAAAGCAGGAGAAGCACTTGTGGAAGGTTTCGCAAAGGGTTTTGGATTATGCTATCAAGGGGCAAGGGAGAAAAAATGGGCAAACAACCTAGGGTCAGTAAAAGAGAGAGAAGATCTATTCAGACAGAACATTATCAAGGAAAAGGTGGTTGGGAGAGTGGAGGGTCTGTTCCCAGACCTTCCCATGGACCACCTCAGGATTTCACCCCTTAGGACTCATATCCAAAAAGCAGCCGGGGGGAGTACAGGGTGATACATCATTTATTGTATCCAGAAGGGGATTCAGTAAATGACTACATCACTGAAGAGGATAGTAGGGTATCATATGAGACATTAGATGATGCGGTAGGATTAATCAGGGCCTCAAAAGAGCCCAAGTTGGCAAAAACAGACATAGAATCGACATTTAGATTTTTGCTGGTTAGGAGGGAGGACTGGGAATTGCTGGGCTTCCAGGTGGATGGGAAATATTATTTTGACAAAGCCATGCCCATGGGGTGCTTGTTAGCATATGCAATGTTTGAAATGTTTAGCTCATGGCTGTAGTGTGCTTTTAAAGAAAGATACAGGCATGGGGTGGTAGTGCACTATTTCAATGATTTCTTGTTAATACAAAAAGGAAAACTAGGGGTAAAAAAAAGGGTTGGGGGATTTTAAGGATATGTGCCAAGTTTTAGGAGTTCCATTGGCTGGGGATAAAAAGGAAGGGCCTAGTCACTGTTTAGAATTCCTGGGGATAGAGATTGATGCAGAGATGGGTCTGTTTTGACTGCCAGAGGAGAAAGTGAAAAAATTGAGTGGACTTTTAGAAGAGATAACAAAAAAGAGAAGGGTGACTCTGCAGAAGGTGCAGCAGGTCTTGGGCCATTTGAACTTTGCTTGTAGAGCTAGTGGGCCTGGTCCGCGTTTACATGTCACTTGATCAGGGATACAAGAGGGGGCAAGGAGGCCACACCACTAGGTGGATTTGTGCAAGATGGTCAGGGAAGACATGATGGTATGGGGACAGTTTTTGAAAACATATAATGGGATAACTTTCTGGCAGGAAGAATGGTTGTTTAATACGGATTTGGAACTGTACACTGATGCTTCGGGGGACTAGGGGTCATGGCCTTCTTTAGGGGACAATGATTCTTGGAGCAATGGCCACAAGAATGGATAAGAAGAGGGTTCACTAAGGATATCACCCTATTGGAGATATTCCCAATATGGGTGGCAACAGTGATATGGGAAAGTCACTCCTGAACCAGAGGGTAACATTTTGGTACGACAACCAAGTGGTGGTAGATGTCCTAAACAAAAAAGGGGACAATTCAAGTACAGTCTTGAGGGTATTGCAGAAGATAGTTTTGCAAAGCTTAAAACGTAACACGAGTTTTAGGGCCAGGCACATTGAGAGAATACAGAAGACTGTAGCTGACAGCCTCTCTCATCTACAGATGGACAAATTCCCAGGCCATCATTTCAAAGGCAGATGAGACAGGGATGAAGATTCCAGAGAGATTATGGCAGATTGGTTGGAAGAAGTGGAGTTTCTCTTTTGGAACTCTTGGGCAGACAGTACCTTTAAGTCCTACAAGGGCTTCTGGAGAGCATTCCAGGCTTTCCAGGCCTTACACATCATAGAGGTAAGTGGGGCAGTCATGAAGGAGCAGGTAGCCAAGTTTGTAGTATCTGGGTGGCAAAAAGGGGTGGCCCATGTCACTATGGGAGTCCACTTGGCTGCCATTGGGTTGGTTAGTACTCTGAAGGATTGGGGGGACCCCAGTAAGGGGGCTAATAATAAAACGCATGATAATGGGGTGGCAGAGGGTGACAGGGTGGGAGTAGGATAAGAGAAGACCCATATCAGAGCACTTGTTGGAGAAGTTGATAGGCATCCTGCCATGAGTGTGCTACTCACCCTACAAGATGGTTTTGTTTAAAGCAATTTTCACTGGCATGTACAGGGGTGCATTAAGAGTGGAGGAATTGCTGGGCCCAGCAAAGGTGACCCCAGGGTCAGGTTTACAGTGGGAGGATGTTCAGTGTAGCAGGGAAAAGCTTACAGTCTTTTTAAAGAAATCCAAGATGGATCAAATGGGAAAAGGTGTCAGCATCCCTCTACAGCAGTATAGGATAGAGGTCATTTTCCCAGTCCAGGCGCTTTGGGAATTTGAGGCCATTAGACCACCAGGCCAGGGTTTAATGTTCATTCACAAGAATGGGGCTGGAGCAACAGGAACTCATTTAGCTGGGGTATTGAGGAAGGCATTAATAGCACTGGGCGAAGACCCAGGGAGATATAGTATTAGTCACATTCATTCCAGACAGGAGCAGCATCTGAAGCTGTGGCAAAAGGGGTGCAGGAAGAGGGTCTGAAGAATCTGGGCAGGTGGAAATCCAACTATTATAAAACATATACCAGAAATGTCATTCTCTAATGGATGTTGTTTTTTCTCTAGTCACAGGAACATGACAAGAAATGAAAGCGGGGGATAAGAAATTGGGGTGGGGGAGACGGGTCACCCGATAATGTTGCTCACAACTTTGTTTATGTATTATAGAAAAAGCCCACAGAGCAGAAGTATGAATTGTGGGGCATTCATACATACTGTATATTGAGCATAGAGACAAGCCAAGAGGAAGCCAGGGGGCAAACAGCTCTCATTTGATCACCGATAAGTATGGATCCTGTGGAAGGGAATACGAGGGATGTGTTGGGGGCAATTTCTGCTGCTACTGGAGGAAACCCACAGGCCCAGCCTGGAACCAGACTTAATCATTCTGCATCTGGGTGATAATGACCTAGGTACCCGAACTTGGTTGGACATTTTTAAACATATACAGGAAGACCTGTGGGTGGTTAAAGAATGGTGGCCTAGAGTCACTTTGGTGTGGTCAGAAATGGTGTCCAGAAGGATCTGGAGACATGCAAAGAGTCACAAGGCCATAGAAGGTGCAAGAAAGAGAATGAATAGAAGAGTGGGTACATGTTTTCCAAGATTTGGTGGGAAGATATTGAGACATGATGAACTGGTTGAAAAAATTGCAGGTTTGTACAGACAGATGGGGTCCATCTAGCAAAGATGAGTACTCACATTTTGATTATGGAGCTAGGGTGGGGAACAGATGCATGACTGAGAAAGTAAAAAAAAAGGAGGGGGGACAGGAGACAAAAAGGGGGAAGCCTGTCTTTCAATGCAGGCTGGAGATGGGCTAGTGGAGGAAAGGAAAAGAAGAAAGGCCTTTAGTAGAGATGAAGGTGAGGAACCCAACTTTGATTTACATCAAGGTCGGGTGTAAGAGAAGAGGGTGTGGATATCCAGAAGGAGAAAAATAGGGGGGAAGGAATGGATACCTGCCCTGAATAAAAGAAGTGATCCAGTCAGATTTACATCTGAGGGTGAAATGGACAAAAATGAAACAATGAAGAAAGACCCCCTCAGGTCTACACCTGGTGGTGAAAGAAAGAAAAGGATGTGATATTTGAAATAATAATAATAATACTTTATTTATTTTGCGTCTTTCAAATATCAAGGCACAATACAATAAGATAAATAAGATAAAATACAGAAATCAATATGATAAAAACAGACAGAAACCAATCAATGAACAGTAAAACCATAAGCTTTTTCCCACAGGAAGAATTTCAAAGCCTGTTTAAAACTCCCCACAGTCGTGCACTCCCTAGTCCGATGGGGTAGAGAATTCCAAAGGGAGGGGGCCACAAACATAAAAGTACGGGCCCCAGCTCTCAGCAGATTTTAAAATCACCCTTGGAATCTCTAGCAAGCCCTCGTTAGCTGAGCAGAGCGATCTCACAGGTTGATAAGGGATCAGGGGTTCTTTAAGGTAATCAAGGTCCAGATCATGCAGGGCTTTAAAAGTCAGTAATCCGACTTTGAAGGTGATCCGCCACTGAACTGGCAGCCAGTGCAGCTACCACAGCACCAGTGTAATATGGGAAGATCTAGGAATACCCATCAACACCCGAGCTGCGGAATTCTGCACCAGCTACAAGCGGCGGATATCAACCTCCCAAGAAGCCCAAGGTAAAGCAAGTTGCAGTAGTCTAGGCGTGAGGTCACAAAGGCATGGATTAAAGTTGGCAGATCACCAGACAGAACAAGATGCTTGATACTAGCGATGTTTCGTAGATGGTAGAAAGATGACTTAACCGCCGCTGACACCTGGGACTAAAGAGTCAGCCTCGCATCTAATATCACCCCCAAGGTCTCGCACCCATTCAGAGACCTGTAGCTTGACATCCCCACAAAACAATCCAGATGGGGAGCTGGCCCCAGGTCCCCCTATCCGGTGATCTGGATCCAATACCAACACCTCCATCTTCCCAGAGTTCAACTTCAGCCAGCTGGACCTCATCCAGTCCTGGATTTCATTGAGGCAGCTGTTAAATACCAAGATAGCTCCTTTCTGGTCAGGTGCAAAGAACAGGTATAGCTGGGTATCATCCGCATAATAATAAAACCTCAGCCCATACCATCTCACAATGTCTCTGAGGGGAAGCATGTACACCACAAACAACATGGGGGACAATATAGAGCCCTGAGGAACCCCAAAAAATAGAGAGATGGGATCAGAGGAAAAAAACCCTGACACCACCCTCTGAGTTCTTCCGGTGAGGTATGAAGTGAACCATCTGAGAAAAATTCCAGACAGCCCACAAATACATCTCAGGCACTCAAGTAGGACCCCATGGTCAACGGTGTCAAATGCTGATGACAGACCTAATAGTACCAAGATGGACCATTTTCTCTGGTCTCTCGCCATCAGGAGATCATTGAGCACCCAGACCAGCACAGTCTTGGTACTGTGCCTCTTCCGAAAACCTGTTTGGAGAGGTTCGTAGATGCTATGGATGGTCAAATGGTTCTTCAACTGGGCCACCACTACTTTCTCTATCACCTTCCCCACAAAGGGGAGGTTCAAGATAAGCCTGTAGTTAGCAAGACAGTCTCGGTCCAAATAAACTTTCTTCAACAGGGGTGTCACCACTGCCTCTTTCAAGGAACAGGGATATTCACCCGAGTCAAGGGAGCACCAAGCTATCTGTGCTAGAACCAGGAAAATAGACTCCCCACACCCCAAAATTAGGGAAGTAGGGCCTGGATCTAAACTACAGCAGGTAGGGCACAACCCTTGGACAATCCGCATAACATCCACGATTTCTGGGTGGTCAAAGGTACTCCAGGAAAATGAAGGAGCGGTGACCAAGTCCTGGCCAAAAGCAACCCACATAGAATGTGTCAAATGGATCTCTGGCCTAATGTCAGCCACCTTATCAGCAAAGAATCGAGCAAGCTCATCACACTGTAATTGCGAAAACGCTCTACGGAGCTGTAGACAGGTTGGGTTGCACAATCTGTCCACAGTTCTGAACAGCTGAGCTGGTCGGTTCTGAGCGGCAGAAATTTCCCCGGACAGGAACTCTGCCTTTTTATGAGAAATTTCTGACTGATAGAATTGATATTGTTTTAACAGTATAAGGCGGTTGGTATACAGGCCAGATTTCTCCAACAACATTCTAACCTGCGTCCAAGTCACTGCAACTCCCTCAAGGCCCCATCAAACCATGGAGCCTGAGGTCAAACAGAGAGAGGACACACATGAACTGGAGCAATAGAATGCAGGACAGAGGTGATAGCATTATTATAGGCCACAACCAATACCTCTGGATCACTGCAATGCACAGGAAATTGTGATAGGTCAAGGACCTCAGCAAGGCCATTGGAGGAAATATGCCACAAAGGGCAGCACTTGACCATCTCCACAAGGCTCGGCCTACAAGGTGGGGTGCCAAAATTGAATCTCACAGTGTAATGAGTATGTAAATATGTAATAAGAATACAGAATTAATGTGATATAAATATTATACAAAGTTTTGGAATGTGGTACATAAAGGAAGTCAGTATTGTATGATATGACATGAAATGAATTATTAAAATTTTGAATAAATGGTGTGCCGAGTGTGCAATCAACACAGTACTGGGTGTGGTGTCCTTCATTGGGGGGAAAGGCTCTAGAACAACTGTAGCTTGTTTTCTTTTTCAAACTTTTTATTATAGTACTTTTAACTTTTGTACAGTTCACCAGATGTCATACTGCTGCACCACAACTCCTTTATAAAATTAGGTGCATAAAGTGATTTTTTTTAACCCGTACAAAAATGATGGAACACAAAAAATAGCTGAGGTGGCAAGAGAGCAGTATAGTAATGTTAAAGAAAATAGAAATACACTAAGTACTTATTAGCAACAAGTGAAAGTATGCCACATCTTGGGGACAGGCATACTCTTTTCTGCAGATTTTAAATATTATTGTCACGTTTAGTGTGTGTTGGCTGTTCTAAGGTCTGAGAAGTGACATGGCCAGCAGAATGTAGTGACAGTTGAGAGATTTCCTATAATGTTCCACCCCCACCACACACGCATAAAATTTAATAGCAGAAAAAGGTCCAGCTTCCCATCCACTCTGCCCACCCTACCCAGTTCTCCTAAGTTGGCCATAGTGCACACAAAAAGAATTTGTATATCCATGGTGCTTTCTGCTGCATTTTAGACTTTAGAATGCATGTATATGCCTTGAGGAGATTTACAAAACAAAACTGGAGATTAATTGTCTTCTTGAATTGTTCATCCATTCTGTGCACTTCCTTTGTTGAAACTGCCTTTGCTTTTTTTTTTGCTTTTTTTCATGCATGTCATACAGACTGTAATGGGTTTCTCATAGATTGGTCTGAAAATTTTATTGAAGGAATATGTTTTGGGCACAAATATTTCTAGTTCCTTATCTCATCCTGGCCCTTTAGTTTCAGGAGCTCCTTAGAGCACTATATTGAGTCCATTGCTATAACGCCTTTCTGTTTGTCTACAGTAGAATTTATTAACATTCAGAAATGGTTTCTTAGCCAGCCCAGTGGCGTAGAGGGCAAAAGCACTGGACGTCTTACCTCTCATCATGCCGGCATACTGGGTTCAGATATGGACTCAGATCATCAGGGAGCCGGCACGGGGAGGGGAGGGTGAGAGCAGGATTGAGTAGCTGTGGGGCAGGTCTCCTCTCTCTGGGTGGTCATCGCTCCCCCATAGTTCTACTGCCACTGGGTGGAGGTCTGGTGGCTAACGTAGGCAGGAGGGAGTGGCAAGTTGTGAGAAGGTGTCTTGAACCACGGCATGCACATTCACGCATGAGACCAAGAATAGGGATGGTCAAAAAGTGGGGAAAAATACTGGCATATAGTATGTATGGAAAAAAAAATGGTTTCTGAAACAAAGTACGGTATTGTAAATGTTTTATAACCTTGCAAACAAATACAGAGCCACTCTGAGTGCTTGGTGCCATAAACAAAGAAAAAGAAGAATTCATACAGTTCAGGCACCTCACCAATCCTTATACCAAATGGAGACAACAAGAGGACATTTTCCAGAGTTTATCTTTATTTTTACAAGTGAAGAACAAGTGCAAAAATTGCAAGCAGTTAGAAGCACACTACAGTCATGATATTCACTTCCAATGAGGCTTTCTTAAGGACTGGTGCCATCTAGAGTCTACTTGAAATGTGAAGTGTATCTAAATTGCCTTAAAGTAACAGTGCCGCACCAATTAATAATGTGCACATATACACCAATAATAAACGGCAGACACATTGCATAATAATTAATACTTAATCCTATGTTCAAAACACTATTCTGTTGCACAATGTGTTGGACAATGTGCAAAATAAAGGAGACAAACTTTGGAAGTCATCCTCCTGTTGTCTCTGGTTGCTATAAGGATTGGTGAGTGCCTGGACTGTATACATTTTTCTGATGTTTTATAAACCTAGGAAAATAATTACTGATGTCAGTGTCTTTATAAGTGACATTGCAGATGAGCCAGAAGAGAAGGTATGTCTTTTGCAGATGACACCAAAACCTGTAATAGGATGGGCACTCAGGACTGGGTAGAGAGAATGTGAAGGGACTATTTGAAACTTGAGGAGTGGTCAAGACCAAGGCAGTTGGGGTTTAAGGCCAAAAAGTGCAAAATCATGCACCTAGGACATTGGAACCCAGAAGATGAGTATAAGATTGGAAACGGGTGTACTGACAGAGTCTAAGCAGACAAGACACCTTGGGGTCATCATATCTATTGACCTTAAAATGACAGGACAATGTGTCACAGAAGTAGGTAGGGCCAGTGGAATGCATAGGTAGAAGTATCTCCAGCAGGAGGAGGGAAGAGGTGTTGCCACTGTATCACTAGTTTGTGAGACCCAACCTGGAGTATTGTGCCCATTTCTGGAGGCCACACCTCAAAACAGACATAGACATGGTGGAGGCAGTTTGGAAGACGGTGAATAAAATGGTGCAGGATTTGTAACAAAAGCCCTGCAAGAAGAGGTGGAGGGATCTCAACATGTATACCCTGGAAGAGAAGAGACCAAGAGGGGACATGATAGACACCTACAAGTACCTTACAAGGGTGAAAAGGGTGCAGGAGGGGAGTCTCTTTCAAATGACAAAGATCACCAGTACCAGACGGCATGAGATGAAGATGGAAGATGGAGTTTATGAGGGATGTGAGTAAGTATTACTTCACTGAAAGAGTGGTGGATGCCCGAAGCAGGCTTCCAAAAGACATGGTGGAGGGAAAAACTGTAGGGGCTTCAAGCATGCATGGGACAGACATAGAGGAATATTGGTAAATAGACAGGAAGGAGGGAGGGTCACCAGAGACCAGTTAGGGTCTGCAGAGACAAACTAAGCAGGGACCATCTGGGCAGACTGGGTGGGCCAAGTGGTGCTTTTCTGCCAAGAAATTTTATGTTTCTATGTTTGTTCCACTGCTGTGCCACTGGGCTGGCTACTTAGACCTCACTCTTTTTTTTTCAATTCTATTTATGCCCCTCCTGCCACCGACATTCCGAGGCATCTCTCAGGTGGCCCACTGGACTCCTGCCTCCATCGCCCACCTGAACTCCTTGCCCCAAGCAAAGAATTGGTTGCTGGGTCCCTGCACACCCTTACCCCCACTCACAGGACAGCAGGGACCATGGAGAATCAGGTCAGGGGTTGGAGTCTGCACTGGGTGTGTGGGCTTCTGCCAATGGGGTCCACCATTGCCTCCTCAGAAGTTGGGGTTTTCCTGCTTTCTGGTGCTCCCCCCCATGCAAGGACATGCAGTGCTGTCCAACGCGTGGAGTGCACACTCCCGAATATGCCTGCAGGATGGCCACCTGTTGTCCCCTTTTTCCTGATCCCCGACTGCAGTGCAACCAGTCTCCACAGGGTGCCACTAGCATTGTGGGATGAAGACCCCTCTCCCTCACAGTAGAGGAGAGCAGTCCATTGGATGCTTAATCCTCCCCTACCCTACCCTGCCGACTCCCAGTTCCCTGGGCTTGTTTCTGAACCTGGGTCACTGGCGTGGTGCGAGGTAAAGCAGATGCCTCAGCCCTCAGCGACACTGGGCTGGCTACTTAGACCTCACTCTTGACCGTGCACTCCCACATCAGCCACATATTTTTGTTTTGATTGCACAGTAACTGTACTATAATAAAAAGTTTAAACATACTAGATTTACACCCATTATGTTTTAATTTCATTTTCCAGTATTTTTTTTAAGTTTTTCCTATTGTTAACCTACTAAATATTTCAGATAATGCTGTACTTATTTCACCAAGTCTTTCAAAATATATCTGACTCTCCCCTGCTGATCTCATAATTGCTGTTTGTGACACCACAGCTTGTTGTCATGCAGAGCATTACAACATCAGAAACAAAAGCACTGTGAGGTTAACTGGGGATATGCAAATGCTTTTTGTACAGAGGTTTTGGCTAGACTGCCAAGATGCACTATAAACTTTGGAAAGGGACATTAAAAATGAAAAAAGTATTCTCTTATAATAAATTGTAATAGCTGAAACATCATATTCATGAAAATGCATACAAAGTGCAGAGTTGCTTTTTAAGACTGTATGTGAAAGATTAGACGTTTTATAGTCTTAACTAATTTTTCTGCTTTTCACCAGACTATTATTTGCGCAAAGTTTTCTTATGTCCGTTTTGATTTTTGGCTTTCTTTCTATTACATTGCTGGTAAGGGCGTAGCTGACCCAGGGCTCCCTGCCTGGATCTGTGATAGCAATCCAATGGGTTCAGAGGGGAGCTCCGGAGGCCCCACCCTGGGGGTCAATCCAGGGGGCACTTCAGACAGAGATGATTTGGGGGTCTCCACAGACGGTGGATGCAGTGGGTGAATCGATGATGTGCTCACTGGGTGGCCAAAAAAGCAAATTAAGTTAAAGATCAAATGCACACCTATTTCATAAAAAGCTTGAATTCACTTAAATACATGTCCCTTTGTCATGATTAGTGTTTCCTAAAAATAGCATGCTGTTTGGTGTTGTGGTTTTCTCTAAAGCAACATCTGTTAATGTGCTCTGCAGTAACTGAAACAGTGAAGAAACAGCGAAGATGTTTCTGTCCCTGTCAGTGAGCAATGACATACCTGTTCAGCCTGCTGCTTCACCTATTAAATCCCTGATTGACTGAATAAGCTGTTGTAGTTCCTAGTTAGAGCAGTCTGTAGAGCTAATTGTTTTCACTCAGAGCTTGTTACTAACCCATCTGGCTTGTGTTTAGAGAGATACACTTAAAATCCATCTTTCTGTTGTCATAAAAAATTGATCATTTGGGGTGCAGTGCTGAATTTTAGTGGCATGAATGAATGTCTGTGAGAAATCACCTTGTCTGTATCACAGATGTCAATTCTCTGTCATCAAAACTCTGTATTCTATTCTGGCTATATCACACAGGATTGTTTAATGGATATAAAATACATCTGCAGTCCGTTAATTCATAGAAGCAGTGTGTCTTTGATGCAGCCTCAATAAATAGGTTCATGTGAGAACAATTTTGTTTTTTTGTCAGATTGACAAACATGTGTCTGCCACACTGCTGTTTCAGGAACATGTACTGTATGAACTCATAAAATTCAGTTCTTTGTGGGGTTCTGTGTGAAAATACATCATGTATGTGTATAACTAGAAATACTATATGTCATACTGATGCCCCTGTCTCCTGCCTCTCAGTTGAGGCTGCTGCAGCCCACTTCCCTCTGTCCACCACCCCCACAGTCAGGGCCAATGCACACCGTTACCCCCTTTTCCTGTCTCCAAAGACAGGGTTGTTGTACTTTGCTAAACCCTAGAGTCCCAGGGCCTCTGCCTTCACAGTTTGGGCTGCTGCACCATGCTGGCCCAGGCCACCAAAGGTGGGGCTTTTGCTGCATCCTGCTACCCACTTCCATTGCCCCAAATGGGCAGGGATGCTGCACCACATACACCCCATCACACAGTCAGGGCTGCTGTACCCTGATTCCACACTGTGTCCTGTACTGTAGTCAAGGCTTCTGCACCATGCTGTCCTCTGTCCCCTGACACCACTGTGCCCTGCTGCACCATAGAACCTCTTCCCCCACAGTTAGAGTTGTTGCACCATGCTGCTCCCTGCCACTAGAGTCAGATCCTTTGGTACACTGCCCAAAACTACCCAATGGAAACTACAAAAATACTTTCATCTTGTGTTATAGGGTGGGGGACAGAAGGTAGCAGGGTGCGGCAGCCTAAACTGTTTGTGCAGGAGGCAGCAGGGTGCAGCAGCCCTGACTGTGTGGAGAAGACAGGGGCAGCAGATTGCAGCAGCCTCATATGAGGGCAGGAGACAGGGGGCTTTTGAGGCAGAGTAAAGGGGGAAGCAGAGAGCTGCTGCCTCAACTGTTGAGCAGGAGACAGGGGCATCAGGATGCCATATAATATTTCTAGTTATACACATAAATGATGTATTTTCACAAAGAAACCCTCAAAGAACTGAATTTTATAAGTTCAAACAGTACATGTTCCTGAAATAGTAGTGTGGCAGACACAGGTTTGTCAATCTGACATGTAAACAACATTGTTATCACATGAACATATGTATTGAGGCTACATTAAAGATGCACTGCTTCTATGAAATAATGTAAGGCAGATTTATTTTATATCCATTAAAGAACCCTGTGTTATATAGCCAGAATAGAATTCGTAGTCTTGATGACAGAGAACTGACATCTGTGATACAGGCAAGGTAATTTCTCACAGACATTCATTCATACCACTTCAGTTCAGCACTGAACCCCAAATGATCAACTGTTTATGAGAACATAATGATTTTAAGCTAATCTCTCTAAACACAAACCAGATGAGTTAGTAAAAAACTTTGAGTGAAAACAATTAGCTCTACAGACTGCTCTAACTAGGAACTGCAACAGCTTATTCAGTCAATCAGGGGCTTAATTGGTGAAGCAGCAGGTTGGACAGGTATGATGGCATTGCTCACTGACAGGGACAGAAACATCTTCACTGTTTCTTCACTGTTTTCAGTTACTGCAGGCATATTAACAGATGCTGATTTAAAGAAAACCACAGAACCAAACAGCATGATATTTTCAGGAAACACTAATCAGGACACAGGGATGTGAATTCAAGGGAATTCAAGCTTTTTATGAAATATGTGCATCTGATCTTTAAAAAAAAGACAGAGTAAGGATACTGCATAATAAAATAGGTAGGTTTGCTTCTCAGGTACTATACCTTCACATACCCACCATTGTGTTTTGTTGAAGTGTTTAGATGGGTTGACTCTTGAACAAATACAATTTTTTAACCTGGGCCTACTTGGAAAAAAAAAAAGAAAGAAATAACCTTTTCATTGGTACCACTTTCTGTTTCCTATTTTTCCCAGTACAATAAACAATCAGTTTGAACTAGATCGGTAACCTTGAAACAATTCTCTGCTCCCAGGACGTGTACCCCAACTGGTCAAATGGCCTTGTTGTACAAGGCCCCAAAGTTTTTAAAATTTTTGCCACATATGTTCAAACAATCTACTTCTGTTATTAGGTTTAAGTGTTAAATAAATATCTTCTTTCCAACACTGTTTGTTATTGTAATTATTTATTGTCTTGATGGCTTAGCGTTCTATTTATTGTTTTTATATGGAATTACCCTGGCCCTCCATGAAAACTGGCTAATAAACTAATGGACTCACTAGTTCTCAAAATTAAATGAACTGCAACGTAAATGCTGTCTTGGTTCTCTGTAGCTGGCAGTAATTACACAAGCAGGCTGCTCACTGTGTCCCCTATTGCTGATCAAGCAAATTGACAGTAAGTATAGTCCTACAATCTAGGAGATAGAATGGAAAAAATAAAAGACAGCTGAGAAGATAGACGAATTTAAGGAAAACTGAAAAAGATAGCATTGGCATCTCTTAGCACTTTCAGGACTTTGATTTATGGTAGTGCATGGATTGTAGAAAAGTATAACAGTTATGTGTATGTGAGACACTTCCCTATTTCCCTTATTTCCCTGCTGCCTCACCGCACAATGATTTGCATACAAATGATGGTTCACAATGGGTCTTAGGCTTTAGAATGCGTGAAAATGCCATGCAAAGATTTACAAAAAATAAAAACAAATTGGAGAGTATCTTCATATATTGTTCATGCATTCTGCATACATCTGTTGTTACAAACTGCCTTTCCCTCTCATGCATGTCATGGATATCTCATAGATTGGTCCAGAAGATTTATGGTAGCCATATGAGTATTGGAAAATACTGTCTTGATTTATTTATTTTATTTATTTTATTCTTTGATAACCGGGTAAGTGCACTGATCCTGGGGACCATTTCCAGGCATGACCCAGGCCAGCTAGTGGTAGTTAAAAGTACATAGGTATTTACAGGTAATAGTCACAATACCAGTGCAATACAGGTAATAGGTACATACAGTACAGTAGTGCTCTCTATAATGGTACAGACAGGTAGTAATTGCAATGTACATTAAAATATACAAGTAGATTCATTTTGCATATAGGCAAGCACTGTATAACTTGCATAAAAGTTGCAAAAGGAAATATATGCTGTAAAAGATGCCTCCATTGTAGGGAGGGGCAAGGGGAGATAGGAAGAGTGAAATTGCCAAGGAAGCATTGCAGGCAGGATGAGTGCTAGCGAGAGGGGTAGTTACAGTTGTATTTGTCCAGAAGCCAGGATCTGAGGTTGTGTTTGAAGATTTGATGAGAATCTGAAACTCTAAGAGGGGTGGGCAATCCATTCCACAGGGAGGGGGCCACACTAGATAGAGCTTTCCCACCTATACTGTTGAGAGTTTTGGGTACCTGGAGGGTGGGCACCACAAAGAAGCATAGGTTCCTGGTGGGGGTTCTGAAATTGAAGAGGGTAGCGAGGGGAGAGACATTGCCATTTCTGGTGGCGGTATCCACTAGGCAACCAAGGGTATAGTTAAAATCCAAAAATACCAGTGCACCCCCCAGACACACAACATAGCATGTGTGAAGCAACATAAAAGATTTGAGCATGCTAATTTTGGATTTGTTTGAGTTTTAGGAGTCTATGGTGCTCCTTTTTAGCATGCTCCCTTTGAACACCTATGTAAAATCCTTGATGGGGGCACAGTGTATAAAAGGAGCCAATTAGACACATTAGCCATTGAGGCATTGGAAAGTTAGGGACTAAATCAAGGGTCCCATCTTGACGATGGTGACTTAGCTTACTCACATTGGAATTCCAGTCTGAAACTAAGAGGACCCACTCCTCACATGAAGTTTAAAGTAAATATAACCAATTTTTGCAGTGGAAAGTTTAAATATGCTAAGTTGTGTGTGTGGAGGGGGTTGCACTGGTATGTTTGGATTGTTTGTTATATGCCACAACCCAGCAGCACCCCTTAGAAGACATTTGAATTCTAGTGTGTGAAGCAACATAATAGGTTTGAGCATGCTAATTTTGGATTTGTTATAGTCAAAATCCCCTGTAATGGGAGCCATCCAAGGGAGTAGTAGAGGTCAAAGTGGTGAGCAGAGTAAGGAGTGGAGAAGGCAAATTGACAGGCATTATTATAGGCTACCATGAGCCTAGCCTGAAGGGTGGTCAAGGTTCTAAAGTATATGAGAGAGCAATTGTCAAAGATAGGGAGTAGATTGCCATTGACTATGGCAAAGTAGGCCTCATTGGTCAGGTAAGGCTTTAGGCGGTAAGCAGCACCCAGTTTCTGGTTTACCCTCCTGACTATGCTGTTTATGTGGTCATTCTATGAAAGAGAGGGGTTGAGCAACACACCTAGGTACTTGAAGGTAGAGACATTCTCAAAGGCAGGGCCACCAGGGGGGTAGGTGAGAAGGTCATCATTGGCATGTAGGGTCTTAGCAAGATATGGTTTTGAACCAAACAGCATGGTCTTTGTTTTTTTTTCATTGACAAGCAGGAGGTTGGATGAGAACCAGCTTGAGGCTTCACAGTAGTTCCCAGATAGGACGGATGATATGCAGGAGAGGGATTGGTCACTGTGGAAGATGACAAGATCATCAGCGTAGAGCAGAGAGCTGCAGGTGAGGCTGTCAGCAGGGAGGGAGTTGACAAATACAGAGAAGAGTAAGGGGCCCAGGATGGAGCCCTGTGGGACACCCATGGAGACAGAGTATGGGAAGTGATGGTACCAATACACACAGATTGGAAGTGCCCTGAGAGGTAGCTTTGGAACCAGTCTATGATTTCAGTGGAGCAGCCAAAGGCTGATAGTTTAGAGAGGAGGAGGAAGTGATTGACCATGTCATAGACTTTCGATAAGTCTACAACGACTGTATCAGTGGCATGCTCACCATCAATATTGGAGAAGATGTGGTCTGTAAAAAGGGCAAAGGCAGTTGCAGTGCTGTGATGCTTGCAGAAGCCATGCTGTTGGCTGCATAAGAGATTGTGTTTGGAGAGGTAGTTTGTTGATTGGCTATGTATGACACTTCTAGGAGTTTGCTTAGGTGGGAAAGAATAGATATGGGCTGGTAGTTGTCAGGGGAGTGGGGGTCCCCAGATTTAAAGATGGGGACTATTCTAGTGGAGTTTCAAGAGGCAGGCATAGTGGAGGTAGTTTGGGCAAGGTTGAAGACAAAGCAGAGTGGTTTGGAGATCAGTGGGGCAACAAGTTTCAAGAAGACCGGGGAAAGCCCATCTGAGGCAGGGCTACCCCAATTAGGTAGTCTCTTTAGCAGTTTGTAGGTCTCTTTAGGGGTTATGGGCATGAAGTAAAAAGGGGGTGAGGGGGAAACATTTGAGATGGTACTAGGATATGGGGAAGGGGTGGGGTAGAAGGTATTTTGGTGTGGGTAGATGAGATGGTAGGAGTGGGGCGGGAAGGTGGGGGGTGGGGGGGCAGCCTGAGGGTTAGGAAGGCTAGGGGGAGCTTGCTGAGAAGGGCTGACAGGTCAGAAAATGTGGTGTTTAGCACTTCAGCAACTTCAGAGGGGTCAGTTAGCAGGCCAGAAGGGGAACACAGCTGTATGTTGGGACCATGGTTGTGGGGATTCAAGAGGGAGCCTATGGTATCCCAGAATTTTCTGGGATTGCCTAGGCTTTCTCTCTATCATCTAATGGAGTAGTCACGTTTTAATGACCTGATGGTGTGTTCATATTTATTTTGCAGGTGGTGGTACTCATTCCAAAGAACAGGGAAGGGGCCAGTTTATATGCAGCCTATTTGCTTTCTTGTGACTTCATGAGGATCAAGAATTCTGGTTATCCAGCATTTGCATCCACCTTTAATGCACCAAGTGGTGATGGGAAAGTGGCAGTCTTGGATGGCTAGTAGGGTATTGGTGAAGTGGGTGGTGGCTTGTGATACATTAGAAATAGCATAGAGGTCCTGCCAGTTTGTGGCACCAATGTCCTTTGTGAGGCAGGGCAAATTCGGGTGAGTGAATTTGCAGACTGAAATGCACTTTGAGGGAGGGTGGAGGGCCTTTAAAGACCATATGATGAATACAGAGGAGTGGTCACTCAAGGAGTTGGACAGTGTGCTGGCACGGGTGATCTTGTCATTGCTATAGGTAGTCACCCAGTCCAGGACAGTGTGTTTGGAGATATGAATGTTGACATGTGTGGGGAGATTGATGATTTGCACCAGATTTTGTTGCTTTAGGAGGTTAGCATAGTCGAGTTCATGTGAGCTGATCCAGATAAGGTTGTAGTCACCAAAAAGGAGGGAATTCCTGGGAGGGGAGATTGATCCATAGCTAATGAGAAGGTTCTGAAGGCCTTCTACCCCACCATCAGGAGGGTTATAGCAGCACCCCAGAAATAGTTTTTTTTTCTTGATCCTGGTGTAACTTTGGTGGTAAGCCAGTAGCTAGGGGAATTGTCAGAGTTTAGGATGAGTGTGGCAGTGATCAGTTCATGTATGAAAATGGCAGCACCACCACCCTTTCTTTGGCCAGGATGGTCCTTACATAGCAGGGAGTAGCCTGCTAGCTGGACCATGGTGTCAGGGTATTTCAGCTTCAGCCTGGTCTCAGTGAGGCAAAGAACTTGGGGACTGTAAAGGGAGACCCAGGCTTCGATTTTGGAAAATTTGGCTGGGAGACTGCAAATATTCATGTGGGCGAGTTTTAATCCTGGTGAGCTAGCCCAAGTGGGGTTGGTAGATGGGAGTGCAGCCTGCACAGGGCCAAGGTTAGTCTCAATGTCTCCTGCCAATAGGAGCAAGGAGAATAGGAGTAGGTAAGTGCACAGGGAGCCAAGAGCTGGAGAGGGGAGAAGGGAGAGTTAGAAGTAAGGAGGCTAGTTGGTGATATTGGAGGTTAGAGATGATGGCATGAGTGAGGGCACCAATGGGGGTGGACTCCCATCTAGCTAGAGCAGGTGGTGGACTGGGAGAGAGGCAGTCCTCAGTGAAATGCAATAGGTTTGTTTGGACATGGGCTAATACTTGGCAGTGAGGTCAGCTAGAAGCAACATATCTGCAGAGAGGCCACAAACAGGTGGAGGGATAAAGGTTTCATGGTGAGGCTGTTGGAAATGAGAATTAGGGTGCAGTGGGAGATGTTACAGTTGGGAGTCCTTAGAGAGAGAGAAGAGGTAACAGATAGCAGGGAGATAGATGGTACTTTAAGGGACAAGAACTCTAGAAATAAGGAGGGATGGACAAGGAGAGGAGTGGCCAATTAGAAGGGGACAAGGGGTTGGTAGGTGGATCGTATGTGTATTTAAAGAGTGCCGGGGGATGGTGTGTGGGCCAAAAACTTCCCCTTCCCCAAAAGCACAAAGTAAGCCCAAAGTCTGCCAGCATTTAAGCCAGAGAAAGTTGAGGCAGCCCTGGCTTCACAGCTGCAGTCAGATTCAAAAACCACCAATTGCAGTACAGGAGCTGAGGGAACAGTCAACCAGGAGTCAGGAGAAGAAAGTCGGCAGCCAATGAAAGGTGAGCTGGTGGCTGAGAAGCTCACTGATCTGTACCTGTTGCTTTTTGTGGGCAGTGAGAGCTGAGTGGAGGCTAGGGAAGGTGCTGCCAGATGGGGCAGAGGTCCATAGGGCTGGGAGCACCCAGGCCGAGGGCACTACACCTGGGGAGAAGGAAAAAAGAGAAAGATATTAAAAACTGGTGAGGTAGGTAGGGGTTGGAGCAGACAGCAAGACAGACAGGGAAAACAAAGTAAAGAGGTGTTGATTAGGATGATGTGGATGCAGACAGACACCTAGAAGGGAGGGGGGCAAGGCAGAGGGCTAAGTGTAGGGGGATGGGAGTGAGGAGGGAAAGGCAGAAAAGTCAGGGATGCTTTGGGAGGAAAGGCAAACGAGGAAAGAAAATAAAGAAAAACGGCAGAGGAGAACAAGTTTGAGGCACAGCTAGGGTGGAGAGACAGGTGGGAAAGAACTAGCAAAGCCGAGTGGTAGCAGTGTACAGCATAGAGACCAATTCAAGTAGCTGCAGTCAGTTAGAAACACACTTTTAACAGTAAACACGATACAACCAATCTCCCAAATTAGTGAGACTTCCCCAAACAAAGCTCAGCAGCCAGTGATTAAATTTCAGAAAATGAAATATTTTCCCAAAGCACAAACTCAAACAGCCCATGTGAGCACATCTCCTCAAATCAAAAATAAAAATACCCTGAAACATAACTCAAATAGCAGTATTTCCAGTTCCGAAAACTTCCCCTTCCCCAAAAGCCCAAAGTAAGCTCAACATCAACCAGCACTTAAGCTGGAGAAAGCCGTGGCAGCCTTGGCTTCATGGCTGCAGTCGGATTCAAAATCCACCAATTGCAGCACAGAAGCTGAGGGGACAGCCAACTGGGAGTGAGGAGAAGAAATCTGGCAGCCAATGAAAGGAGATCCAGTGGCTGAGGAGCTCAGCAGTCTGTACCTGTTGCTTCTTGCAGGCGGTGAGAGCTGGGAGGCAGCTAGAGGAGGTGCCACCAGACAGGGCAGAGGTCTGTAGGGCTAGGAGCACCTGGGCCAAGGGTGCTACACCTGTTGCTTCTTCTTGAGCCTATGGTTGGCAACCTGTGGTTGGCAATGGTTACATGAGCTGATTGCTCACTTCTATCCTCTGTTGCTGATCAAGCAAATTATCATGTAGTATGGCTCCACAATCCAGAAAATGTGATTGAAGAAATTGTTTTTTGTTTGTTTTTCTTCTATTATGTTTTTATCTGGTGTTTTTCCCAATTTTTGTTCACCCCCTTCCCCAGGTGCCCACGCTTATATGTGAAGGCACGTGTGTGCTGTGTTCTGAGATGCCCTCCCTACTTGCCACCCCCTTCTGCCTGTGCTGCCACTGGACCTCCACTTGGTGGCAGCAGAACTACAGGGGGGTGACAACCACCTCAGGAGAGAAGAGCTGTCATTAGGCTGCTCGATCCTGCTCCATCCCTCCCCCCATGCTAGCACCCCAATGACCTGAGGTCATTACCGAACCCTGGTTGCCAGTGTGGCGTGAGGTATGGCATCCAGCACCTAAACCCTAAGCACCACTGGACTGGCCACATCAAGGAAAAGTTTTAAAGAAAGTGTTGAGGACCATTGATTCAAACAATAATAATTGCTGCGGCAGCAATCTACTGTTAGGAGTCTGATATTCTGGCTTCAACTAAATAACTCTGTCTAGTCCAGTCTTTCGGTTTTCTAGGTATGTGTCTAGGTCTTGACAGCAGAAGTGAATGCTTTGTTTTTAAAGTTTTTCATTTCATCAAACTTCACACAAAAAGCGCACTAAACACCCAAGGTCACTAATGCTATAATTAGTGAAGACTTTAGCTGTTTCCTTACAGAGTTGGCCACTCAATCATCCCTCAGGTGTTTGCCCTCTGTAAATATAGCCTTCATTTGAGCTCCTTGGACAAGAAGAGTTACTTAATATCACAGCACTACTACTGTAAACTCAACAAAAAACAGTTCTTGTTGAATTAATGGTCCAGGGAAACAGAGGAGGTGAGAGAGTTTGAGTGTGACAATGGGTGTGGTGTGTTGAAACATTGCTCAAAGATGGAAGAGCAGTGGAACAGTGGAGCAGCAGATTCAGAGCGGCTGCAGTTTCTGAAGGACAAATATGGTAGATGAGATTTTGATGTATGCTAGCCAGCCATTGCTAGGCAACAATCAATCGTGTACCAGTCTCGAGCACTGCGTGGAGTAGATAAAATCTATCCCACAGCCCCCCCCAACACACACACACACGCACACACAAACATATTTTTTTTTTTATTTCGGGGCAAAGCCCCCTTCCCATGCCCCTTCCCTCCTACCACCAACATGTAACTACTACTATTACTATTCCAAATAGCTACCAAAAATAGAGAATGAGGTTGAGAAGTCTCATCAGAGATGATGATGTATGTTGTCATCTATGAGAATCTCAGCCGCCATCTTCCTTGTCCCTTACAAACTGCAACCATACCACAGATTCAGCTGTATAACACGCAAAATTATTGTGAGTTTGGTATGCTGCTAAATGTTTCTCAGTTTTATTTTATTTAATTTCATCTTCTACTTAAACTTCAAGTATTAAAAAAAGAAAAACAGACAACTTCTAGAAGATTTTGTCTTCTGTTTCCCCTTTAGCCACCATCTGACGCCCCTCCCCCCGGAAGCTGCAGCCTAGAACCATGAGGCAAAGTATAATTTTACCTGATGGAAGGAAAGAACATCTGAATATATTTGAGATGCTGGATACAACAGACAACTTTAATACGAAGTGGACTAACCAAAAAAAAAAATATATATGTATATGTATATATGTGTATAAATATTACAGTAGCTAGATAGACAGACAGACAGATACATATACTGTATATATATATATATATATATATATATATATATATATATATATATATATTAGAGGCAAAAAACTCTGTTTAATGCATTAGTTAGAGTTGTTCCACAGCGACAAAAGTGAGGAAATTCGCTGTTAGGGTTGAAAACCCTAACTCTGAATTCACCCCCCAGCACCACACACACACAGACACACACAAACACATGCAAGTATGGGGGAGGACCAAGTCAACACAACCAATGACAGACATCCAGCAGCAGGTGACAAATAACAAACAATTGTCTAAATGTACTACGAGACATCCCCACCCACCTGACCAGGTACTGCATGCTCAGTGAAGATCAACAGCAAAGCTGAGGCCATGTACACCAAACGTACACATCCCTGATTGCAGCTGCACACAATGTACCACACTTAGTAGTTGCATGGCCTTACGTATCGGCCCCACACCACACCACAACTGGTACTGTGCCGTTAGTCAATATAAATGCTGAAGGTGCATGATGACAGTTGTAGAAAGGTTTTAACACTAGTGAGTATACATTAATTAAGAGAAGTACATAAACTAACTACAAGACACTAGCATGCTCAAGATAAAAGTAGTGTTACATTTAGTATGTGATTTACATAGTAGTACATTTACTGCAACTGTTTACTCAGGATAGAGAGGCTGATGTAAACGTATGGAAAAGCATTGCCTGTTCAACGCTGTGAAATTCGTACTGCCAGTATCAGATGCATTCTTACTGATGAAGGTGTACTGCTGATGTACATACATAGACCTTCAGTGTGTTTCAATAATAAAGATGCAGTAAGTATTCTTTGTAAGAAACAGTGTAATTGCATGGATCAGGCCAAGCAACTTCTAAATATCAGAGTACTACTGAGCCAACAATGACGTACCTGTATCGGAGATGTCTATAGGATAGATTTTCCTGTAGGCACTTACTGAGTATATTGTACCTGAGAAAGACAATCTCATTGCATCTGTGATGACTAACTTATTCAAATAATGATACATTTACTATTGTTGCAATGAGTGATCGATGCCACTTACGGACACAGAGTAATTTTTTTAACAGTTGTTTCATACTCAGGCTATATGCCTAGTGTTTGGGTTTGCCACACTTCTGTCACTGATGCTATCAAAATGATAACTATGTTAATTGTGGTACAACAGGAATCAAGTATGTATAGTGTAGATATAAACAGAATATCTTTTAGTACTGATTTAACTCACAATGGGGTAAGTGTACTAGGACAGCAGGGGTTATTCTCTATCACTGACTCTGTCAGTTATAATCACACTAAGGTTTCGATGACTGTAATGATCAAGTTACACTGTTCATCTTCATGAGTTCATATTCACAGCCATTCTCCAGTAACTAGACAGTGTATGGTGTAACTGGGTGGGACACTGTGTTGCAAAGCTGCTGCAGTGCCTAGCAGAGGGAGACTATCTACTTATAAAGACAATTAAGCAATAAGGCATGACCAACAGTTATGTTTAATGGTCTGTTAATCACCCTGTAGGGGGTTTAATGTTGAATGAGGCATAGCCGAGTGCCACATGTTGCTAGACAGTGATAAACTGACCATTAACAAAATACCTGGGAGTGGCTTATTGCTATCATAATAAAACTGTTTTTTTAAACAACATTAAACCATGTTCATCATATGGTTAGACTCTACATGTATCTTAATAAAAACTAAACATAAGGCTGTTACAATGTTTACAGTCAAAAAAACAGTTAGAAAGCTGCATTTCTCAAATGCTTATAATCAGAGATATTATACCTGTGCAACTCCTTGGTTTTGCTCAACTCTATTGCTTAGGTGGCCCACCACATGTGGTGTGGTCTGGTGTGGGGCATTGGTAGGTAAGGCCATGCAACTACTAAGTGTGGCATGTTGTGTGCAGCTGCAATCAGGGATGTGTACGTTTGGTGTACATGGCCTCAGTTTTGCTGTTGATCTCCACTGAGCATGCAGTACCTGGTCAAGTGGGTGGGGATGTCTCGTAGTACATTTAGACAATTGTTATTTCTGTCACCTGCTGCTGGATGTCTGTTATTGGTTGTGTTGACTTGGTCCTCCCCCATACTTGCATGTGTGTGTGTGTGTGTCTGTGTGTGTGTGGTGCTGGGAGGGGTGGGGAATTCGGAGTTAGGGTTTTCAACCCTAACAGTGAATTTCCTCACTTTTGTCGCTGTGGAACAACTCTAACTAATGCATTAAACAGAGTTTTTTTCCTCTAATTTCCCTTCTTTTTGAGAATGATAACGAGAAATAATGAATGTAATGCAGCGGCGGGAGCGCGGGGCCCATGATGTCTTGTAGCATAGTAACAGCAAGAGCAACACAAACAGAAGCACTAACAGTGGCGCACATGGTAATGCAAGTGCGAATGAGAACAGAAAGGGTAACGCACATGGTGGCGTAGACGGGAATGGTCTGCCATGTGATGTGTTCTCACATAGTAACATGGTGCCTGCAAACGGAAATGTCAATGGGCATGGTGATGCAAAGTGAAACAGAAAGAGAAACAGTACTGTAAACACAAATGGCAAAGAATAACAGAAACGCAAGCGCAAATGAAAATGCAAAGGATAACGCACATGGTGGCGTAGACGTCAACGGTAAGTGAAACGGGCACGGAACCGCAAGCCGAAAGGGCAACGGTAACAGTAATGTAAGCGCACAGGCTGGTTTTCCCCAAAAGCTGAATAGAGATAGACAGTGAGTACAAAGAATGTATGCATAATAATGGGTATCGGAGCAGAAAATGAGGACTTGGAATACTAAATAGGTTATGTCTCAGGAACCGTATAACATAGAAAAAAAAATTTAAAGTCATATGATTTATGACTATCCTGGCTAGTTTTGTGCTTAACCCCCATTGGGGGGCTAAGCATTTTTCTGATGAAAAGTTCGTATCTCACACGGCTTCCGATAACGGGCCCTGAAAAGCAGTGCAAACGCCGTAATGTTATCCTATGGGAAAAAGAGAAGTTTGGAGCACCATAACTTTGCCTCCCTGTAATATTTTTTCACCACACCACTGAAAGGCACATCTATGGGCTGTTGGCTGTCTTCCCTCCAAATTTCAGGAAAAAAGACCAAACCGTTATTTTGCAGCAGGGTGCCAAAGGATTCCTGTAATGCGTCGGGTGCCGTAATGTTATCCTATGGGAAAAAACGTCAACTTTGGAGTGCCGCAACTTTGCTGCCATGTAATATGTTTTCAATACAACACTGAAAGGCACATCTGTGAGATGTCAGCTGCATTCCCTCCAAATTTCATCCCCAAACTCCTAACCGTTCTTTTGCAGTGCAGTGCCAAATAATTGCTGTCATTTTCTCCACAGACTAGAAAGCTACTGTCGCAATTTGTGAAAGCTTTTGCAAAAATTTGCGACACTTTCGTGAGCATGAAAGTACTTTATGAAAGTACTTTTTCCATAAACTTGAAAAACATATTTCTGGGGTGTTTTACCTCAAAATAAAGACATGGCTAGCATCCTCAGGGTCTGACTAGGTGAATACAAAAAGAATTAGGTTGCTAGAGGGTCCCAAATTTAAATGCCAAGCATTTTTGTGATCACCAACTGAAAACAAAATGGCCGATTTGCGAAAGTAACAGGCCCATTTGCAAAAGTAAAAATGCATTTGCGAAAGTGTTGAACTTTTTGTTAACTTTTCCCATTGACTTATAATGGGAAATTGTTTTTTGAATAACTTTTGAACCGTTTATTATTTTTTCACCAAATCTTCAAAAGGCACATTGGGGACCCTGGCTGCATGTTCCCTGAAGATTTCGGGCCAGTTGCGCAAACTGTGCAACCTGTACGTGCGACCATAGAATTCCAGAAAAAGCGTAAACGTGTGTGCACATCACGCTTAATAACTCCACAGCTGTGTATCCAACCAGCATGACACTTGGCAGATGCCAAGGCCTGTTTCTTGATTGTATATGCCAAATTTCAGGCAAATCTGTCAAACAGTTGCAAAGTTATTAAGGTGAAAAATTTTGGGGTTTAACATAGAAATGGCTCCTCAACCCTAACTATGGTAGCACTACCATGCTACCATATATATATATATATATATATATATATATATATATATGCAAAGAACACTGAACAACTCAATTGTATGTTTATGGAATTTATTCTTCATAAAAATTTATCTAAATCTTTTAAAAAATATATTGAATGATGACTTTATTGGTCACTGTATTCATTTACTTTCATGTTCAAACTATTTGAGTATGAAATCTTTTTAGATAATCCTGTGTATTTTGTGTGGGATTGTGAGACTAAGATGGGGCAGTTAGCTGTTCAACAGACCTGTTTTTTTTTTTTGCCAAGTTTGCCAGGTTTTGCCTTTGCCTTTGTTGATATCAGACCTTGATTTTTTGTTGTCATGTTGTGTTTGGCTTTCTGGTTGTTTGGCATTGTTTATCACCACTTGGCTTTTGTGCTTTGTAAGGGATGTTTTTTTGTGTGATGCAGTGACAGATAACGCCAACAACAAGAAGCTCTAGCCAGAGTCGATACAGCTGTGACAAACTGCCAAATGACCAAAGTTACATGTGTGCATAGAAAATATTGAACACCAGGGTGTAACTTGGCCATTTTTTGGAGGTGTTGCACTAGATTTTCAACATGGCCTTTTTGAAACCCCAGATCATGAAGAGTGCCAGTGTCAATTTGTTCACTTGTACCAAAAGGTGATTTTGCAGAGCAACCATGCCATTCTGTGCCACTGGTGTGAAAACACATTTTGGGCAGGATGTGAAAAATTACACCTGTATTGTTAATAAGGAGTTGTGCAAAAATGTCAATGTTGAAAATCTGGAGTGAAAATATTATAAATTGGAGAAGTTAGGAGCGTGCGTAGAAACTGCACAATGTACGCTCATAATGCAGTCATTTTTTTGGAATTGTTTCACCAAATTTGCAACATTGGCTTTTTGGGATCCCACCTCATGAACAGTGGCACTGTTGTTTCATTACTAGGTCACGAATGGTGATTCTATGCAGCGACCGCAAAAATCACCTTTCGGGACTGAGTAACGAAATGACAGTGATAGTGTTCTTGAGGCGGGGTCCCAAGAACCCTGTGTTGAAAACTTAGGGCCAAAATTCCCCAAAATGGCTGATTTATCAACATAAGTTGAAAACCCCATTGACTGCTATTATAGCATGCTTACCTTTGATTCTTCAGTTTGTGGTTCGGCATTGAAGAGTGCAGACGTGTCTTAGTCCAGAGAATATGACAGTGCTGACCTCCAGAGGTAAATATAGGGTAAGAGGGGTGCAGGGAGGAGGGTGCTCAGTGGGGGTGGGATGGGGACTGGAATTGGGGCGATGACGAGGGACCATTTATTTTATAACAGGTAAAACAAACTATGTCGGGGATGGTTTTCTTTATTTATAGAAAAAAAACATAGATTTGGGCACACTTGGGTGGGCTCCCTGATGTCAGCATGGGGAACATAACTACATAAATTTGGGCACACTGGGGTGGGCTCCCAGTGTGCCACATGAGTTGGGGTGTACATAATACCGACACAGGACTGGGCACCCTGATGTCAGTGAGGGGATGGGAAATGGAGGGAGCAGGGAGGACATCAGAAGTGGGAGGGTGCAGGAGGGTTTTCTTTGCTGCCAGTGATGGAAGGGAGTGGGGAGGACAGAAGCAATGGGAAGGTGTGGGAGGAGTGCCATCTGAAAGATGGCAGTGGCGATGCAACTGCTCAAACATGGCACTCCCGCATGCGTAGTTATGGTGAATGGCATTTTGCCATTCAAAACATGGCAGTGCCAGTGGAACTACGCATGTGTGTGAGTCACACCTACACTGTTCTTGCCCCAGAATGTGGAAGTAACAGCTGAAATGGTGTGGCTGTTATTCCACAGTGGCCAATCATAGTGGAGTGTTTCAAGCTCCCTTTGGGCTTTCAGAAGGATACTTCCAAAAGTCCAACAGAAGGTGCCACAATCGGCCATTTTTGTAAACTACAATCAATTCCAAAATGGCTGTAGGCTCCACCCACAACCATAACAATGATGAAGGTTCAACCAGTATAGCAGATGGCAATAAGAATAGGGAAACTGAAGGGGAGAATACCACAGGGAACCCTAATATTGAACAAATATTTATACTGGGAGATTCTATCACCAAATATACTGACAGATTCTCCACAAAGGGGAATAAAGAGAATATAGCCAGTTGTAGTTACAGTGGAGCAACTATAAAAGATATTACTAGAATATTGGCAGGTATCTTACAAAATGTCAAAACCCCATAAACTGTAATTCTACATGCAGGTACTAATGATCTTGGCAAACAGGAGGTAGAAGAAACTATTAAGGACATGTGACAGGCTGTCAAAACTTTAATGGAACTGAATGTCAGGACTATTGTATGGATCCACGCAGCCGCATCGACAACATTTTCCTGACACCACTACATTGACTGCAATTGCGCTCGGGATAGTACCACTGAGATTAAACATCTTCTTTTGTGGGGGGTGGACTGTGCCGCAAACACTCCCCTTGTAGGGGGTTCCCCCTGCACCCCCTACTTAAGATTCTTAACTTTGAGATGGAGCTGAGTGGGGATGGGGTGCAGGACCTTGGGGAAGGGTGCTGTATTCCCAGGCAGACTTTACAGCAATGTGGCAATGTTGTCAGTATTGACCATGTCACTGTAAAGTTGTCGATGTAGTGATGGTATACCCCATTGTATCAGAGATTCTACCTATACCACAGGCAACTAGGAGAAAAACCAATAACATCGAGGCCTATAACAACTGGCTATGCAGGTGGTGCCTCATGAATGACATCACCTACATTAGATTGTGGGAGAAATTTGCCGATGACAATACTCTGTTCTGACAGGATGTCTTACACTTAAGCAATGGAGGTACTAGATTACTGGGTAACATATTCCACCAGGTCTTAAGGGATAACCACCAGGTTCCAAAAAACTAAAACGTAGGGGCTGTGAGGGAAGAAATAATATGGAAAACCAAAAAAAAAAGGATGAAACGGGAGAGTTAAACAAAATAGAAAACCCAATTTAGCTTTCTTAACAAATGTTAGAAGTTTAAACACAATTAAAAAGGATGAGCTCAAACTCATCTTAAATCAGAATAACATTGATGTAGCTGCAATCACAGAAACCTGGTGGGGGGAACCTCAAGATGGAATATAAATATTCCCAGATACAGTGTTTTCCACAAGGATAGGAAAGAAAGAAAAGGAGGAGGAGTTGCCTTTTACGTAAAGAATGATGTAAAATGTAGGCAGATCAATGATACTTTATCAAATGACCCTCTATATGGATGGAAACATAGAAACATAGAAACATAGACTTTGATGGCAGATAAGGACCACTTGGCCCACCCAGTCTGCCCATTTCCCTACCTATTGGATAAGCTGCAGATTTTATTTAACCAACAGCCTACTTCCTGCAATCCCCCACTATAATTGCCTTATGTCTGTCCCATGCATGTTTGAATTCCCCTTCTGTTTTAGACCCCACAACCTCTTCAGGAAGGCGGTTCCATGCATCCACCACTCTCTCCATGAAAAAGAATTTCCTCACATTACCTCTGAGCCGTCCCCCCTCTAATTTTAAATTGTGCACCCTTGTTCAACTACTTAGGGATAATCAAAATAAACTACCAATAGGCTTGTGCAACAGAGTGCTTAACATAAGCATACAGGAACATCAACGTTTACCTGACAATATTGAAGGCAAATTAAATAGCAAGGAAATTATACTCATAGGTGATTTTAACACCCCTGGAATTGACTGGAGGTTGGAACAGCCACTACAAATCAGGAACAGATATTTCTGGATTTATGTTCGGTAAATGGGTTACAGCAAACGGTCAAAGAACCCACCAGAAGCACAAATATTTTTGACCTTATATTAACAGACATACCAGAAAAAGTGCATACCTTAGAGATACATGAGCCTCTGCTAACTGGAGACCATAATATCATAACCTTTTCTGTAAATACAGAAATCAAAAACGAGGAGGGAAAACTGTAGTAAAAGACTACAATAAGGCAAATTTTATTCACATAAAACAAGAACTCAACCAGAGGGATTGGGACTACTTTTACACAACAACTGAGCAGCTATGCTCTAGAGTCAAAAATAAATTGCACAAATTAGTAACCAAATACATATCTAATAGAATATTACATAACCAAAAAGGAAAAGTACTGCTATGGCTCACCAGAAGGGTAAAAAAACTATTGGCCAAAGAAAGAAGAGTGTATGGGGCCCTAAAAAGGGAAACAATTAATACAATAAGTGTAAGTATAAGGCAGCCTTGAAGAAATGCAAAACTAATATCAGAAAAGAGAAAAGCAAAATTGAATTCAGGCTAGCACACATCAAAGAGAGGGGAAAGCTTCTATGCCTATGTAAACAATAAAAAAAATACTGAAAGTTCTACTGGGCCACTGAAGGTCAACAATACAGAGGTATCTGATCCACAGGCAATGACCCAATAATTTAATGGGTTCTTCTGTTCTGTTTACGGTACTGTGCATCCTAAAACAACTACACCAGACAGGGTTAACCAAACATATATACTACCAGAAGTAACAAAAGACGAAATATTGGACAAGTTGAAAAAAATAAAAACAAATAAATCCCCTGGGACAGACACACTGCATCTGAGACTGCTAAAAGAACTGGGAAAATGGCTAATAAATCCTATACATAAGATATACAATATGTCCATCAGTACAGGTGAAATTCCCCTTGATTGGAGATCTGATATGGTAGTCCCTATCTATAACAAGCATTTGTCAATGCCGAACATTCACTTGCAGGTATTTGCAGTGGTGTTTGGCATGTATGGTGCTTTACCCTAATGCCCTGTGCGATTGCTGGTATTTGCACAATAAATTGTCAGCATGACCTTGTTGTTACCCCCATTGTGTGCTACATAGGTGGAAACACGTTTTGGGCAGGATGTGAAAAATGAGAGCTGTACTGCTCATAAGGAAGTGTGGTAAAATGGCAGTGTTGAAAATCTGGAGTGGAAATATTGAAAATTCGCAAACCTATAAGCGTGCGTGGGAACTGTGCAATGCACACTCGTAAAACAGTCATTTGTAGGATTTTTTTCACCAAATTTTCAACATTGCCATTTTAAAACCTCTGCTAATGAATAGTGTCACTGTGATTTTCTTACTGTGTCCCATACATTGAGTTCGCACACCGACTGTGCCATTGTGTGCTACATGGGTGGAAACACATTTTGAGTGAGATGTGAAAAATGACAGCTATACAATTCATAAGAAGGTGTGATAAAATGACAATGTTGAAAATCTGGAGTGAAAATATTGAAAATTCACGAACTTACGAGCCTGCGTAGGAACTGCGCAAAGCACGCTTGTAAAACAGTCATTTTTTGGAATTTTGGCACCAAATTTTCAATGTGGGGTTTTTGGGACCCCTTCTCATGAATGATGTCACTGTCATAGTGTTATTCGAGGCCAAAGGGTGATTTCCCACAGTGACTGCGCAGTGCCTGTGAAATCACCCTTGTGGCCCGAATAATGCCATGACAGTGGCATCATTCATGAGAAGGGGTCCCAAATATGCCATGTTGAAAATTGGTGAAAATTCAAAAATGACTGAGATATGCAATAAAGTTGAAACCCCCTATGTAACCCATTATACAGCTTACGGCATTTCCTCAGTTCGTGGTCGGCTTTGAAGAGTGCAGACATGTTCCGGTCCACGAAGATCATTGCGGAGTCGAAGTAAGTATGGGGTGAGGGGGTGTGGGAAAACTGGGCGCTGGCCGGTGGGTGCGGGTTGTGGGAGGGAGGGCTGGGAGATGCGCTGCAGGACCGTTTTTGTTTTATAGGTTGAAAAATAAAAAAAGAAGGCGTGGGACGTTTGCCACGCTGGGGTAGGCTCCCAGCATGGCAGAAGATGGCTGGGGGGTGAGGAGCCGGCGGGATTGGGCACCCCATCGGCAACCCAGCAGGGGGAGGGCAAGGAGCCGGCGGGGATTGGGAACCCCGTCGGCAAAGTAAATGACCGCTTGCCACGCTGGGGTGGGCTCCAGTGGCAGCAGGATGGCTTGGGGAGGCCGTGGGACGACGGGGATTGGGCATCCCCATCGGCAAACAACATTTGCCACGCTGGGTGGGCTCCAGCGTGCACCAAAGCTTTGGGCGGCGTGGCGTGCGCGGGGGGTGTACGTGATGTGAAGGGGCGGTGCTCAGTATGGCAGCAGTGCTTTCCTTTGAAGCAGAGGAACACCGCTGTCATACTGAGCTCCTACACCCATTGGTGCAGGACCTCCACGCCTGCTCAAGGGAGCAGTGCATTGGGTGGGAGAGGCACACCTCCAAGTGTGCTACTCTCCCAAAACGTTCCTTGTGCATGCACACAAGCGAACGTAAAAAGGGTGATTGTGGGAGTATGGTTAACTATAGACCTATAAGCCTTACCAGCATACTGGGTAAAATTATGGAATCCCTGATAAAGCATAGGTTAGAACAAGAAATAACTAAAAACCTTGTGGCTAACACCCAACACAGGTTTAAAAATCACAGATCTTGTCTCACCAGTGCCCTACTAGATTCAAAATCCCCAGTGGATGTGATTTATTTAGACCTCTATAAGGCTTTCGACAAAGTCCCACATTCCATCATGACAGAGAAAATGCATCACATGGGAATAAACAAAACTACTGTGAATTGGTTGGAGGCTTGGTTGAGTGACAGAACACAGACTGCGAGAATTAGAAGCCATGTGTCAGGTAAGGGATCTGTCACGAGTGGGGTGCCACAGGGATCTGTGTTGGGCCCTGTCCTGTTTTCAGTATTTGTTTCTGATATGGCAGAAAGAGTTACTATTTTTACAATCAAATTTGCAGATGACACAAAAATTACTGCAGAAGTAAACTCTGACCTGGGGGTAGAATCATTAAAAAAAGACCATGCCAGTCTTGAGGAATGGGCAAGGATAAACGGAATGTCATTCCACATTGGCAAATGTGTTGTTTTGCATCTAGGGGAGTCCAACAGTCGCAATAAATACTCACTGATTAGGAAGCAATTGAAATCTGTGGACAGTGAAAAAGACTTAGGGATAATTATTACCAAAGATTTCAAATTCAGTAACCAGTGCAATGAGAACATCAACAAATTCAGATTTCAGGGTATAGCCCCAGCTTGTGTGTAGCTAAGAAAAATAATGTAGGAAGAGGACAAGCTGCTCAGGTTATAGTCTTGAAAACAACTTTCAATTTTCATGTGATTGTCCTTGATTATAATCTACTTTTTCTTGAGGCCCACAGAATTCAAATTAGTAATGTGAAACATATTATATTAAATGTTTACTTTCCTCCTAGAACAAGTAAAATGTATACCCCTACACTTTTGACACAACTGTCAGATATTCTCTAAGAACTTATAGCTAGATTTGAGAGCTATTCCTTTATGATTATTGGTGACTTTAATGCTACAGTGCCTATAAATAATAAAAATGTAACAAAAGAAGATGAACATTACATAAGATTTAACATGATTAACTCAAGAATCAAAATAAATAGAAACTCTCAGGACAATAAATATAATCAGCAGGGCCAATAGCTGAGAGGTATAATGAAAAGATTAGGCTTATTCTTAATGAATGGTCGCACTTCAGGTGACCCAGATGGGGACTTTACCTATATGTGACCTATGGGATCCATGGTCATTTAGTTGGTCTGGGTCAACCAGGTTGCCATGGAAAGATTGTTAGATTTGAAAGTATTAGACCGTTCAGAATCTTCGTATTCACCTATACTTGTTACTTTCAATTTTCCCTGTGGCAATACAATATCATCTCAGCCTACTAGGGAGGAAATTACAGTTAAAATGATTAATTCCAAAACAATATGAAGGCAAAGTGACATGGGCCCCCAAGGCACAGCCACCGACTGAGGGGAGGGACACCACCACAGTGGGACACACCACAGCACACAGCAGTGAACCACAGAAGCACAACATGCACCCTAACACATGCACACCACATGGACAGACACTGGGCCACTGCAGCATGGCTACTCACGCCACCTGCAAAGCAGACACAGACACAGGCAGGTAAGTCAAAAAATACATAATTCAAAACCAAACTATGTACAACAACAAGGGGGTGAAAAAGGGTAGGAAAGTGAGGGAAGGGGACAGGGAACAGGGACTGTACAGTGGGATGGGGGACTATAGGGGGAGGTACAGCAGGGGAAACAGGAGAATGCTGCGGCCAAACTACTGGTGGCTCCTGCCTGCTACCCCTTGATGCCCTCGCTGCCTCCGTTCTTCCAGCAGCAGGCGGCGAACCTGCAGGACAGCCTCCATCATGGTGGATGTTATAAGAATTAGCTCCCAGAGCAGCCTGCAGTAGACGGGCCTCTGTCATCTCCACTGGACACCTATGACAAGGGACAGGACAGGTGATCAGTGCAATGTCCCAAGGAACCATGCCCACCCACAGTGCACAATGGGCAGTAGGAACACACACCCCCAGATGGCCCGTATCGACGACCCACGGGGGGTGTGAGCCAATGCCTGCCAGCAACTTGGCACACCACGGCAGTGTACAGAGGTGGTCCCCGCTGCACAATGGCCACCCAACTGCCCAATGACAGTCACATGGCACAGTGCACTGGCAGCACCACAGCAACGTCAGTGGTGGCTGGGCGCACACCCACCCCACCAACCGCTGGCACACATGTCCAATGGATGCACCACAGTGGCAAGCACCATGCACAGTGTGACATACACAGCTGCCTCAGCGCATAGCACAGGTGGCCATGCCCGCACCCATGCCCCTGCCACCCCCCCATGTAACATGCAAAGGACCATGACAGTGCCTACCTGCTCTCCGTGGCCCCACTGGTGGTGGAGCTGCTCCTGCTCCACCTCTGTAGCCTGCTGTGGCCTGCTGCTTCTGCTGCTGCTGCCACCACCTGAGTCCACCAGTGATTCTCAGGCCCTGGGAATGGAACATAGACAGGTACACATCAGAAAACATCCACAGCAGCTGCCCACCACCACCACCACCCCTGTGCATAGGGTGAGCCCCTGCCCAACATGTCCCACAGAGCTGCATCACAACTCAAGTGGCAGCTGGCAATGCCACCCTGTGATGCACATGATGACATTGCAGCACTCTGTAGGGCATGCCAGGCAGTCTAGCCAACTCCACAGTACAGCATCAGGGCACACATGAAAGATGGGCAGACTTACCTGGCTGTGACACAGCCCCACGCCTGACGCATGCCTCAAGCTTCCTCAGGCACTCTGGGTCCCTCCTCAATAGGTCACCATACTGGTGGCGGTATTGCTCCCCCATCCTGGCCACACCGGTCCTCTGCTGCAGCGCGGCAGCAATCTTCTGCCACACCATGAACCTTGGCTGCTGCAGGGTCACCTGGCCAAATAGTTGGGGGGTGGGACTGGACACAGGTGACCAGGTTGACCAGCTTGACCTGTGTCCAGTTCTGTGCTCCTGGGACTCAGTGCTGTGTTATGCTGTAAAGCAAAGTCAGTGACCAAAATGGCGGCAGTAAGCACACGTGGCCTCGACATTCACCAGATGTGCGATGTGAGGGAACATGCACTGTTTCCACCCATCGCACAGTCCCAGAGATGCATGGCATGGGTGTGGCTAGGTGGGGTCACTGGGAGAGGGAAGCGACCCATGGGTCAGGGGTCACAGCAGGGATCAGGGTCACTCATCTCTGCACAAAGCGCACGTGCACGATAGCAGACCTGGCGCATCATGTGCTGTGCTCCCATCACACTGCCAGCAAACAGTGTGCGACTGACACAATGATACCATTCAGTGCAAGTGCACTGCAGGCCTGCGCACTGTCCATGCATGCGCATTGCGCTGCGATTTGCTCCGGAGCAATCTCATTGCACACAGAGCAAAATCGCGATATTCAGACACCACATGCAAATGAGCTCATCAGCCAATGCATGGTGCACTGGGTGTATTAGCATGTCATTACCATTGCACCATACCTCATTTGCATGTGTTGAGATATATAAGCACCATGGAACAGCACAGGCCATGGACTTGTATTGCATCCTTTGGAGGTAAGTTGCATATGCTGCTGCAGCCCACCGGGAGCAAACAGCACAGCAGGGTGGGATGGAACAGGGTGATGCTGCCACTGACACACTGTGCTGTCCATGTCCACAGGAAGTGAAATGCCAGAACATGAGGAGGCTGAGGAGCATGGGCCTGCTCGCAAGCGCAGGCCCAATTTCGCAAAAGCGGAGACAGAGGCCTTGTTCAATGAATACCTCGACAGGGAGCCCCCTGTTGAGTGCTGCAATGGGCACACCACAGGCCAGGGCTGGGGCCTGGGAGGAGGTGATGGCATAAGTCAATCAGCATGGCAGTCCTCAGCGGTTGATGCAGGAGTGCTGGAAGAAGGTGGGCACAGATAAGAGGCACATAAAGGAAAAGGTTGCGGCCATCCGTGCCTCCCGGAATGCCACTGGAGGGCGGCCTGTGGATGTACCACTGCTCACAGTGCAGGAGGAGTTGGTGGCAGCCACCATGCACTGCAGCATGGTGGAGGGTGTGCCTGGCAGCTGTTTCCAGATGGGTGGCAGCTGATCACTGCATGGTAAGTATGTCAGCCACTCACAGCTAGTGGCATGGAAGGTGTGTACTCGGACATGCTGACATGCATGCAGCTGGCATGCATGTCATGTGCATTTGTGCACACCCACATGCATGTCATGCTGCAGGATACATGCAGTGGCAGTGGGGGGGACATGTGTGGGCATTGCATCACTGACACACCTCTCTTCCTCTTGCAGCACCAGCATGCCTCCGTGTGGATGATGGGGCAGTGGCGGCAGCAGCCGTGGATGCTGGAACAGCCCCGGAGGACCAGCCATCCACCTCCACTGGCATCCGGGGGCCTGACAGGCTGCAGCTCACCAACACTGTGCAGGCAGATGTTCTGGACCTGGTGTCAGATGAGGCCCTGGATGTGTTTCTGCAGGATGCCAGCCTTGGTATCCTCTGTACAGAGACACAGATTGGGGTGGGGTCCAACACCGATGACAACATCACGATTATCCTGGACAGCATGGCCAACATTGTGGGGGAGTTGCCCCTGCTGGTCACTGACACAGGCAGCATGCCAACGCTCTGCCAGTGGTGGAAAAGCTGCCTGCCACCAATGCAGGTGCAGCGGTGTGCACTGCCCTGGCTGTGACCTGTGGTGGTGGTGGTGGAGCAGCACAGGTGCTGGGTGGCTTGTAGCAGCCAGATGGGCAACAGCAGCAGGCTGTGGGCACCACCAGGCAGCCAGACACAGGGTCCACCACCAGTGTACCTGCTGTGCCAATTTCCCCTGCAGACTCCACTGTGCAGCATCCAACAGAGAGGGGGGCTGTGCAGCATGGCCAGTCACCACATGGGGATTGGCATCTGGCCTGGGAGCCCCAGGACACTGACCCACTGGCTAAGCACACCCGTTTCCTGCTGGTGTCCATTCAGCAACAGGTGCTGCTTGCCACTGGGGTGCACACACTGCATGTGGAGGTTAGCCAGTTAGCTGAGCAGCAGGAGAGGGGCACTGTGCAGATCCTGGCAGGGATGCAGCACATGCAGGAGGCCATGACTGCATCTCTGGATCACATTGCCACTGCGATCTCAGATGGCTTTGTGCTACTGCCTGCCACTGGGCATGGCCAGGCACAGATGACCCCTCCACAATGCGCTGTCCACCCCATGGACCCAGCATCGGGTGACCCCAGTGCAGTTGACACTGGGCTCTGATGTCGGCATCCCAGGCACACCCAGGACTGGCCTGTTTGGGCGCCTTGACACCCCCACACGTTCACGGTCACTGTCCTGTGGTTCAATCCCTGGGGGGCTGTTGCACACCTCCCCATGGCTGATGCACAGCCTGTGGCTGCCAATTAGCCCAGGTACAGCTGCCCCCATGGTCATGGTGGCCATGGTTCCATGCAGCGGACCTGATGTGCGGGCCGACCTGCCTGCAGTCAGTAGCTGCTGCCCAGTACACACATGGGCAGTGTGTGTGTGTGTGTGTGTGTGTGTGTGTGTGCCTACTACTGGTGTGGCATCTGTGTGTTGCACCACACACTGCCTGTGTGAATGCTTTCCTGGCCACTGGGCCATGTGGCATGGGTGTGATGATGGCAGTCTTGCACCGGTTGTGCCTGTGCACCGGTGCGATACATCTGATCCATGCCACATACCTATGCCTGCGTGTGTGGGTGCACATGTGTGTGTGGGGGGGAGCTGTGAGAGGTGCTGTGTGTGGTTGTGTGTGGTTGTTTGCCCCTGTCTCCCCTACCCCTGCTTCATGCCTCTGTGTGTGCATGCCCATTGCCATGCATGCCCCTGCATGTGTGCTGTACCTGTTTCTGTGGCCCATGCATGTGTATCGCACCACCTACCTGTGTGCACCATAGTGCTCCCATGCAATGGTGTCCTGGTGTCGTCTTGCCTGCTGTTGCTGCTGGGGATCCCTCTACCCAGAGGGTGGCTGTCCACCTCCCTTCGGCCCATTGCCTCCACTCGTTCCCACTACTTTGGACCTCATCAGCCTCGACAGCTATCCCATGGTCCACGGTCATGTTGGTGCAGTATGCAGCAGGCCAGGAATAGGCCACAGGCTTTTGAGAGGCTTTACTGTAGGGTACCACCTAACATGTCTAGGCAACAGAAATGTGCTTTCAGCATGCCAAAGACTCGCTCGATGATGTTGTGCTTGCTGGCATGTGCCTCATTGTAATGTTCCTCTGCTGGGGACGATGGGTGCCAGGTAGGAGGTGAGCAGTGAGGTCAGCAGTAGATAGGCGCTGTCCCCTGTGTGCATAATAGCAAGATTAGCCCTCTGCTGTTCCATGCTGCACCTCTTGCCTGTTCCTGGTGCCCACACCACCATGTACACTCTGCCCTTCCCCATCCAACGGTCTGCTCTGCCCATCGCTCCTTGCCCATGCCATACTCACACACTAGGTGGCCCGTGGGCATATCCCCATGTTTAAACCTGTTTCACAGCATAGAGCTGTGTCAGATGAATGCATCATGTGCACTCCCAGGGTGTGTGGTACAGACATTGGTGATGCGCCCCATGGCAACCCACACCACCTGGCAGTTGATACTCAGGCTCCCCTTCCTGTTGATGTACGCCATGCCCTCAGGCTGGATGGCATGCAGATGCCCTCATGGGTGCAGTCAATGGCCCCAACCATGCGAGGCATATGTGCTACCCTGTGGAAGTCCTACATGGTTGCTGTACGCTCTGCCTGTGTGCTGGGGAAACAGATGAATTCTGACACACGTGGCAGCAGAGCACTGAGGAAATGTGTGAGGAGGCAGGATGTGGCTGACTGGGTTATGCATGTGGTGTCCCCTGTTGGTGTCTGGAAGGTGCCCGTGGCAAACAGGAACATGACGGCTGTCACCTTCATCTCCACAGACATGGCATGGCTCCATCTGGTGGGTGCCTACATCTCCTCACTGCACAGCTCGCAGAGCTGCCTCAGAATGGCCCTGTTCTGGCAGTACTGGCCCACAATCTCCATGTCAATGTACTGCTCAAAGGTGATGCGGGCATGGTACCATCTGTGTTGGGCATACTGCCGATGGGCCCTTCCACGGCCATGTTGCTGTTCCTCCTGCCCCCTCACACCCCCTCATTGTGGCCACCATCATGAAGGGTGCACTATCTATGGCTCTTGCTGTCCAATATCCCCCTGGGCGGTTGGCTGCTGCTGGCTGTGTGCCACCCTGTTGCATTGCCTGGCAGTGTGTCTGTCTGTCTCTCTCACTCTCTCTGCCCCTCTCTCCCTATTCAATGCCACCTGTGTCCCTCTCCCTCTGTGTCTGCCTTGGTCTCTTTCTTTCTTTCTTTCTTTCTTTCTTTCTTTCTTTCTTTCTTTCTCTCTCTCTCTCATTCCCTCTCACCTGGTGAAAGTGCTGTCTGTGTGCTTGCTCCCTGTATTTATAGGGACAAGTCTGCTCGGCATATCTTACATTTGCTCTGCACTTGTGCCATGGTTTCATGGTTGAATATCCCACTGTGCTGGATAGTCATGGAAGCCCCTGCACTTGTGCCTGCATTCATTACAGTGGCGGCCGGCTAATGATTGGCGCTGTGTGCTGGCTCCCACTGAATATGGCTCCTGGGGTCAAGTCCGTACTTGCTCAGTTGCTCCATGCGCAAATGCTTTGAATATCTGGGCCAAAAGTTTTTTGGACACTGGTAACTATAGGATATACTCAATACTCATTAAGACTTATATCACACCCAAGAAATGGGAGAATCATTTTCTGGCCTTGTATTTCTGCCTATAGAAGAACAAACATGTTCAGCATATGACAAACCTAAAATTTATTTACATAACTACATATCTCCTAAACCAATCTACTTTTCTTCTGCTGAAATTATAGTTGTGTTTAACACAACTAAATCTAGTAAGTCTTCTGGCCCTAATCAAATTCTTGCAGATATTTATAAGACATTTTTGGACTGTGGACCCCTATTTTTCTGGACATATTCAATAGATTTATTCAAGGTGAGGATTTTCTGACAGCTGAAAAGGTAGTATTAAATGCCCTATTTTTAAAAAGGAACAGTTATCTGACCCGGCTATGTACAGATCAATCAGCCTTATAGATGCATCTCAAAAGATGTTTAGTAAAATGTTATTACAGACTAGAAGCTTGGAATCAAGAACATCAGGTACTTGATGAGGCCCAGAATGGTTTTAGGCATATGCGTTCCACAGTTCAATACTGTTATGTTCTTTCACATTTAATCTATAAATATACTAAGATAAAAAAGGCAAAGTTATACTGTTGCTTTGTTGACCTTAAAGCAGCTTTTGACAGTATCAGTCGCAAACTGTTATGGCAAAAATTAAGTTGTTTGGGTAGTTACCCATTTTTGTCAGACATTTTACATAAACTTCAACTTAATACTTGGATACCAGTTCAATATAATTAATACGGTAACTTAAACTCCAAAATTCCTACAAATTTAGTCATCCATGTATTTTGGCCACAACTCTTTTTAATTTATATATTCATTCTTTTTTCTCAAATTGAATAAACTTTATTAAACAAAGCAAGTGAAAAAAACATAATACAGAGACAAATGGTGATCTGGAGGTACAAAGGAGGGAGAAAGAGTTCAAGAACAGCTCCAGGAGTCATACATTTTACAGATTACAATAAAACAATGAACCAAAAAACACTACCCCAAGGGTGTAGGCAGGCATACTCACTGTACACATTTGTGTACAGTTTTGTTGAGTGCCTGTCAGAAACCATATACCTTTCTGTTAACATTTTCATGCGAATCTGTAGTATTTGGGTTAGTGTAGGCCACAGAGGAGTGTCTCTGTTTAAACTTCCGTTGTTTAGGAAACAGATACATGTATAACCTCTTTAGAGATTAGAGGAATCATCTAACAATAATTTGACTTGTTTGGAAAGGGTGCCATTTGGAGAGGATGGCCCAGATATTCAAACTGCGCCCAAAAAGTGCGTAATAGCAGGAGCAAGTGCAAGTCTATTGCGCCCATGCTCAAGAGAAGCGATATTCAAAAACAGAGCAGGCCAAATTGTGCCTACAGCCAACGACTGAATATCGCACCACCTGTGCCATAGCGCAAGTAGGGAGGGGAAGCTGAGCAGATCTGATGCACCATAGCGCAACAAGGGATGCCCAGCTGAGCAGTCCAGAGGTGCCATAGAGCAACCAGGGATCCCCCTAGCTGCAGAGCAATGTAACAGCACAATCAGGGAGGTAGGGGCCCACCACCCATGCCACAGATGGGCACAGGAACACACAGCAGAACAGACATCATCCCCCCACACCCCACACACAGCACAACTGGGGGAGGGCTGGAATAACCACTGGCCCATGGAGACCAGCAACCAACCCACAGCCTGGCCATGGTGCCCCATCACACCTACTGGCAAGCTGTGACTGGTACACAAGGAGGGAAGACCACCCCATGCCACACCATCCCCCCCAGTGCAGAGCACACCCTGCACCGTGACCCCCAGGCACCCCCCCATGAGCAGTGACCACCACTGCAGGAAACCTCATGCATGCCACCACCCCCACTGTGACAATGCAACCCTGTGCACCACAGAACCATGTAAGCCAGCCCCACCATGAGCATCCGTCAGTGGGTTGCAGCACACAGCAATGCAACAACAGCAGACACGTTGCCACCATGCACAGTCCCCGCGAGGTACTGCTGAGAGACCGACCATGCATCGGCACAAGAGGCACCCCACACGGGACAGGGTGTGCCCTTGACACCACCACCAGTGGTACAGCACCCTGCACAGTATTCCAGTAACACACCCCGACCCACCACTGGCCACAACAGCCAGCACAGACACCCACAGTGGTGTGTGGAAGCATGCACCACACCGGATGCCACACAGTGTATGGACAGACACCCACCCATACCCAAGGGCACACCAACACAGGGACACAGTGGTGGGGCAACTAAGCCCCCATTGTGGGCCCATGTAAGGTGTGTACACATAACCCGCAGTCTTCCATGGCACTGGAGTGCCAGCCACCCTGCGCAGGCACTGTAGACCCGTACACCACCAGTAGTTGCCCAGAGCACAAGTCACAGACAGTGGGGCACATCCCCTGCAACATACACAAGGCACAGCATGGAGGTGGGACAACGACTGTGATGCCCACAGTGCCACCTGAGCCAGGCATGCACCACACCAGTGACAGGGGCAACCCAGCAAAGTGACGGGTACAGTGGCCGTCCTGCAGGGACTGCCACCACTGACATGCCAGTGGACCATGCAGGTCACAGACATGCATGTGTGTCAGCTGCACAGGCCATGGACAGGCCAATGGGTGCACCATGGACACAGAGCATGCGCCATGGACCACTGCACACAGTCATTCAGTGTACAGGGCACAACACACACACCACAGACACTGACTGATAGCTACCCCCACACCATAGTCACCTCCACACGCACACAAACACACACACATACCCATGACTGCACCACCCCTGATGCCATGCACACCACTGCAGCTGAGCACCTATAGCCAGCTGCAAATCAGAGACCACCACAGTATTCATATCAAAATCAAATGTATTGAAAAAATATAATAGTCAACTACGTAAAAGAATACAAAAACTATATACAAGGTTGGGAGGGCCACAAACAAGGTGGGGGTGGGTAGGGGGCAGGGTGGACAAATGGGATGGGATAGGAGGGGTGTGAGGGTGGGTCCAGGGGGGTAGGGGAAGTCAGGGACTGAGGGATCTCTAGCAGGAGCGCCATTCTGCACTTTGTGACCTCCGGCCTCTGTGCCTCCTCAGTACCTCGGTCATATCCAAACTCCGAAGTATGTCCAGGGATTCCTGGGTCAGCTGTAGAATCTCCCGCTCAGCGTCTCGTATGTCCCTTAGATGGTGGGTACCTAGGACAAAGAAGCACAGTCAATAGGTGTGAATGCACAACCCAATGCAGCCCGCCCACTGTGCATGGCATACGGCCATGGGACATATCACTGTGATGGTGTGTGACCACCCGCAGTGATCACATCCACAGGACCTGCCCACCCAGGCGCATACAGCCATGCGGAATGCTGCACACACCCACCGGCCAAGTCACACACAGCACCACCATGGCCGTTTAGTGACATGGTTATGTGGTGCAAAGGCAGTGGCATAGCCATGCACCTGGTGCACGCATGGACCACCATTGACACACTCCCAGACATGCATTGCCACTGGACAGTGTTGACTGTAACAAGTTGTGTGCATGGCTGTGGTGTCGATGAATGGTGGCCATGCCCCGCTGCCCATCCTGTCACACAGCATGCAATAGTAATCATGAAAGTATGGCACGCACCCTCATCGGGCCAGTCAGGTGGGCGGTGATGGCCCTCGCCCACCTGGCTGCTCTGTCCTCCTCCCTCCGCCGCTCTTCCCGCAACCTGCGGCATTTGTCCAGGCCTGTGGGGAAAACAAGGAGAGAAGAACATCAGTACAATCCCGATGCAAAGTCCCCCTGCCCCAAGGTGTGCCCTCCCACCCAGCCAGACCCACCCACTCCACACCCTGTGAACACCGCCACAGCCAACCCCAGATGGTCTCTCCCCTATGTGCTGGACACATACAACACTGTGACCAATATGGATGTTAAAAGTGTGTTGACAGAACCCCTACCTGGATGTGGCACTGTGCCCCTCCTGGCATGTGCCCACAGTCATGCCAGTAACTCCAGCTCCCTCCTCCGCAGGTCCCCATAGCGGTGCCTGCACTGCTCCACGCTCTTCCCCCATCTGGTGGCCTCTTCCAGGGCAGTGGCCACGTCCTGCCACACCTGGGTCCTGGCACCGTCCAGGGGGGAGCCTCTCCGAAGAGAGGCCCATGGTGTGGCTCAACAATTGCCACCAGATTGGCAAGCTCAATGGCTGTCCACTGCGCTGCCTGTCTGCGTGCCATCCTTGCAGCTATAGTAGGCAATATGGCGCTCTGCAGTGTGGCTCCCCACGTGCAGATGCTGCATGGTACAGCGCTGCCATTCCCTATCGCACTGTTACCAAACAGCGCGATAGAGGTGCACCCATGCCTGACGCATGGCACCTAGGGGCAAAGGTTGGGCACAGGGTCAAGGGTCTCTGGCGCATGGCCACGCACAGTGCTGTTGGAAGACAATGCATGTAGCGTGATTGGTTGCCTGTGTGCCAGTGCCATAGTGGACTACCGAGCAGTTGGGCCATTGCGCCTATGATGGCCCAGTGCCACAGTGCCATGTAGTGACCATCACTATAGCACCACTGGCACAATGGTGGCCGTGCCCTGCATTGCCTACTATGCACAGCACATCATCAGTGTGGCAGATGCCTGCATCAGCAACCCGGGCATGTGCAATGAGGTGTACTACGCATGTCACAGAACTGTGCCATTGGCTCAGCACGTTCAACACAATTGCGCAAAGCGCAACAGCGTGATATTCAGCTGTCATATGCAAATCATCTAATCAGCCGTTCAATGGCACAGCACTGCAATTTGCATCTACTTAAAGTTGCTCCTCACCTCATTTGCATGGATTGCGCTATAAAAGTGCGACAATGTGCTGCAATGGCCATAGTCAGTTACTGCAGTTTATTGGTGAGTTGTATGCTGTTTGGGAGTGTGGACTGTGGATTCAGGGACATGCATGGGACTGCACAGTCACAGGTAACAACTGCCATTCTTACAGGCTACATAATGATCAAGCAGGTTGTTGTAGAGGAGGAAAACAGTGGTGGGAGGAGGAGGAGGCCGAACTTTACAAAGGCTGAAACCGAGGCCCTGTTCGAAGCCTACCTGGATCAGGAGCCACTTCTCAGTGAATGGCAGGGAACACCTCAAGCCCATGCTGCTGCATGGGAGGAGGTGGCACATGCTGTGAACCTGCATGGCAGCCACCAGCACTCCATGCAGGAGTGTAAGAAAAAGATGGGCATGGACAGGAGGAGGGTAAAGGAGAAGGTGGCTGCCATCAGGGAAGCATGTGCTGCAACAGGTGGGGGACAGCTGGAGGTGGTACAGCTGACCCCAGAGGAGGAGAGGCTTGCTGGAAGCATGCAGCACAGTGCCATTGAGGGTGTTCCGGGTGGTGGCTTCCAGACGGGTGGTGGCCCATCACTGCATGGTAAGTCATGGTCTGTCTATGGGGGGGCAGGGTAGTTAACATGACTTTGCTTTCCCTTACAGATCCTGAGCATCTGCATGGGTCAGCGGTGGTGGATCTGTCCACTGCAGACAGTCGGCTGGAGTCGGAGGAGGGCCATCCACCTCCACAGGTATATGTGGATCATTGCGACAGTGGGGTCGCCTGGCTGTCCACACTGATGTCATTGTAACAGGTGTGGAGGAAGCCCTGCCTGTGTCCCAGCATGCTGGCATCCACAGATGCCAGCACACTGTGGCTGTGGTCGGTGCAGAGTCCGTCACCAGTGATGATGACACGACCATCATGGGCAGTGACACGTGTGTGCCACGGATGGCCACACAGCAGGGAAATTCGCCCCCATGGCTGTGGGTGGTGCCGCCATGGAGGCCTGGGTGTCAGCACAGTCCCAGACTGTGCCTGTCAGCACCAGTGGGGCAGCACTGGTGTCTGTTCAGGACAGTGGGACTGTTGCGGCACTGGGGAGTGGCAGCCAGAGGGGCAGCATCAGCAGTCACCCAATGGGCTTGGGGGTAGTGGGTTCAGTGGCGGCATCTGTGCACCGCCTGTGGACATGCCCAGACCTGGTCCTGGTGCGCAGCACCCACCCTCAAGGGGTGCTGATCATGGGGGCCGTGCACACCCTGAGGGACAGGATGCCGAGGAGGCTGATGACCTCTTGGACGAGCACACCCACCTACTGCAAGCATCGGTCCAGCAGCAGATGCGGCTTGCGATGTCCGTGGGTGCACTGTGTGTTGCTCTGGAGTGGGCAGAGGAGTATCACAGCAGGGACACTGCACTGATCCTGGCAGGGATGGACCATTTGCGGGACGATGTGACCGCTGCCATTGACAGGCATGCACAGGCATTCATTGCTGTCATGGCCACAGTGGGCACACAGTCAGGTGCCCATGCATCGCGGACACCGTGCAGTGCACTATCCACCCCCCTGTTCCCGGTGTCGTGCGACTCCCACCCTGTTGATGCCGGGTTCAGCTGTGGGCATCCCGAGCACTCCAGGTGCAGGCATGTTCAGTGTGCTGCAGACCCCTGTGTGAGCACAGTCACGTTCACACAGTGGAACCCTTGGGGGACCATTGGTGCCACCCCATGAGGCCAGTGGTCAGCCTGTCAGTGCTGGCGGGTCTCAGCGGGGCCCTCCATGCATCTGTGGTGGCCGTGGCACTGTGTTGTGTGACTGACCTGTCTCCCTGTGCAGCTACTGTCTGGTGCTGCCCTGTGTGCATTGTGTGTTTCAGTGGGCAGTGCACAGGTGGGTACCCGGCCCTGCACATGGACACACAGTCCACCTGCACACCCTCCTGGCTGCTGTCCACAGTTGTGTGTGCATGATGATGCCTGCATTGCGCTGTACACCAATGTACAATGGTGCCCAGCATCTGACACACGCACATGGACAGGCAGTGGGCGTGGTGGCCTGTGGACATGTGTGTTGCTAGGGTGTGCGTTCTGGGTTGGTGTGCCTTCTGCCCTCTGTGCACATTAGTTGCGTTGTGTGTGAGCGTGTGTGTGTGTCCTTCGGTGCAGCATGTTAATCCACCCCATCCCTGGTTGTGTGTGTGCTTCTGTGCCCTGCCACTTCCCTTGACGGCATGCACCCCTGGTGTGTGTCCATGCGTGTTTGTGGGTTGTGCCTTAGCCACTGGTGGTTGCGCATGGCCCCATGACTTACCTGGGTTGGCTGAAGTGCTCCTCTGTGATGGTGTCCCAGTGCAGCTGTGCCAGCCGGAGCAGTCGGGGATCTCGTCGGCCAAGGGGGGCTGCCCATCACCGTCATCTCCGGCGTCCCCATCGTCCCCATTGCTGTCCCCCTCTTTGACCTGTACGACTATCCCACATTCATTGGCCATGTTGTGCAGGATGCAACAGGCCAGGAATATCCCACGGGCCTTTGAGGGGCTGTACTGTAGGGCACCACCAGAGGTGTCCAGGCAACGGAAATGTGCCTTCAGCATCCCGAACACCCACTCGATGACATTACATGTGGTGGCATGTGCCTCATTGTAGCATTGCTGTGATGGGGTCGGGCCGCCAGTAGGGTGTGAGCAGCCAGGGACGGAGTGGGTATCCACTGTTACCTGTGTGTAGAGGATGGAGGTTAGTTTTGTGATCAGCATTGCCCTGCCCCAGGCCATGTAGGCCACTACCCATGCCACCTCTGGCCATGCCCCCCCAGGCCTTATGATTGTCCATGTGGTTTGCATACTCACCCACTAGGTGGCCAGTGGAGATGTCCCCACTCTCAAATCTGTGGCACAGTGCCGACTGGTGCCAGATGAAAGAATCGTGTGCTTCCCGGTGCATGGCACAGACATTGATGAGCGCCCCTGGCATCACACCTGGCAGTTGATGCTGGCATAGCCCTTGCGATTTATGTATGCGGCCCCCTCAGGGCCAGGTGGTGTGCGTATGGCCACATGGGTGCAGTCTATTGCCCCTAGCACTCCAGGCATACGTGCTACTCTGTGGAACTCCTGTATGTTTGCTGTGCGCTCCGCCGCTGTGCTGGGGAAATGGATGTACTCCACAGCATGTGGCAGCAGTGCGCTGAGGAATTGGGTGAGGTGGCATGATGTGGCTGACTGGGTTATGCCTGTGGTGTCCCCAGTTGGTCTCTGGAAGGTACCTGTGGTGAGCAAGCACATGCAGGCTGTTACCTTAGTCTCCACTGACAGGGCATGGTTCTGTCATGTGGGTGTCTGCATCACATTACTGCACAGCTCACAGAGCCACCTCAGAATTGCCCTATTCAGGTGGTACTGGCCCACAATCTCAGTATCAGTGTACAGCTCAGAGCTGGTGTTGGCTCGGTACTGCCTGTTGGGGGCATACCGCCGACGGGCCCTTCCACGGCCATGCCCCCCTGCCGCCCACCTTCTCACCCCCCTCATTATGGCCTCTATGTGGAAGGTGGCACTGGCCATGTCCCTGGCTTGTGTTCACCCCCGGCAGCTGTTGCTGTATTCCCCCGCTGTCCTGGCTGCTACCTCCCCTGCACCGGGTACACCTGCCTGTGCTGGCCTCTGTGCTGTGTGGCTCCCCACACCTTCCCTGTGCCTGGCTGTTCAGACTGCCCTTTCCCTGGCCTGCCCTGTTTGTGCCTCCTGCCCTGTCTGTCTGCCTCTGCTTCTGACACATGTGGCTTCCCTGTAGCGTTCTTGCACCTCTCCCTTGCTCCTTTTTATTTTGGCTCATTTCTGCTATGGCACAACTTCCACTTGCTCCCCTATTGCACATGGGGCAAGTCGTTAAATATTGCACTGCGCCATTTATGCATGGTTCCTCCCCCTTCGGTTGCGCATGCCTTCATTATCATTGCGCTGTTGCTCAGCATGATTTCGGGGGTGCAACTGCCTCCTGCTGAATATCGCAGAATGGAGCAATTTCAGACTTGCGCATGTGCAACCCTATTGCGCATGGCTCAACTTTTTTGAATATCTGGGCCCATGTGTACATTTTCTTTATGGCTGGGTAATTGTTGGAGATTGTGTACAAAATGGAAATTTCTGGCTACACCCCTACCTACCCCCCCACATAACACCCAACCACCCCACCACTGGAGAAAACTAATTAGGGACACAAGAAGTCACAGGTCAGCTTTCCTGATCTGCTCTGCACCACTCTGTGAAGAAGGAGTTAGGGGAATAATTAGACAAGTACTCACACAATGAGTAAAACATATAATGGTTCCCAAACACGCTTATATTTAGACTGCTTGCCGTAAGGCACTCAGCTTGCAAAGCAAACAAGATCTCCCTGTACCATTCCAGGAGGTGAGGGGTGCTCTGATCTAGCCAGTGCTGAAGAATGACCTTTTCACACATGCCAAAATTAAGGCCATATGTGACTTCTGGTTGTCAATCAGGGTGTATTTATAGATTAATTCTAACATTATACAGCTATATCATTGTCATTTTCATTCGCCAAAAGTATTTAATAGCAGTATTAGCTGCTTATCATATGCTAATAATATTGTTTTAATATCGACATCTCTCCTGGGTTTACAAAAGAAAACAAATCTTTTTCTTAAATTATTTAAAGACAACTCTCTGGTTATAGATAAAGAAAAGATCAAATTGGTGGTTTTTAGTAACCAAACCAAGAGAGTGCCAAAATTAATGGTGGAAACTGAGACAACTGGAATGGAAAAGTACTATGACTATTTAGAAACATAGAAACATAGAAAGTACCACCAGGCCCACCCAGTCTGCCCATTATGTCTAGCTAGCTGGACTTTGTAATTTTCTGATATCCCTCTGGATCTAAAAGACCCTTGTGTCTATCCCACACTCTCTTGAATCCCCCCCACAGTTTCTGCCCCCACTACCTCCTCTGGGAGTCAGTTCCAGTTATTCACCACCCTCTCCATGAAATAGAATTTTCTAATGTTTCCTCTGAACCTCCCCCTTACTATCTGAAATTGTGCCCCCTAGTTTTTGATTGCTCCTTTTGCTAGAAAATGTCTCCTACTGGCACCCTGTTAATACCCTTGATATATTTGAAGGTCTCAATCATGTCTCCCCTCTCCTTCCTCTGCTCCAGGGAGTGCATGCTTAGCTCCTTCAGCCATTCCTCATATGACAATTGACGAGGCCTTTGGGACTCTGTTTTTCTGACAGTTCTCTCTGGAACAGACATTTAAAGTCATTAGAAACCAAAATGACGGTGGCATTCAGTGCATTCAAAAGATTTAAATGCAAAATGGGAAAGGGCAGTATCAAAGGTTTATTTACTCTCATTAATGCTAAAATTGAATTGTGCATTTTATATGCAGCAGAAATATGGGGTTCCACCAATATATCCATTCTGGAGGTTGTCCTGAACAAAATACACCGCTATGTATTGTCTGTTTTTTTTTGTTCCATACAGACTTTTTTCCTCCTGGGAGCCTGGTAAGTAGCTCCAGTCTCTCCCTTGGAGGGAACTTGGACTCTGGTCCCACCTTTCCCCAGCCCGACTGGCCTGGCAATCCCCCATGGGTTGCCCCCATGACACGGCTGAGGTGAAGGGCAACGGCCTACCCCCCACCCCAGAGACCAACATCCAGGTTCCAGGTATTGGGATGGGGTGCTGGTGGGGCCATCACGGAGCCGTTCAGCTCCATTTTCCTCCTTGTTTTTTTCTCCCCCCCATTGACATTGTATGTTAGCAACATGCCTCCTGACCCGTATCCCCTCCAGCCATCACTAGAGGGCAGTCAGTGAGTGGGACAGCAATCCTCCCTCCCTCCCTCCCTCAGAGAGGAGGGCAGTCCTCAGGATGCTCAATCCACTCTCTCCCCTGCCGACCCCCAGCGGCCAGGACTCGTACCCGAACCTGGGTCACTGGCATGGCATGAGGTGTAGCGTCCAGTGCCTCAACCTCCAGCACCACCAGGCTGGCATGTATTGGCCATTTCTAACTCTGTCTCCACAGAAATTTTAAGAGATGAAACAGGTCAGTTTCTATTGCTCCTCTTGCAAGGGAGATAGTCCTAAATTTTCTGTTAGGCCTTATTTTATTGCCAGAAGAAATACTGCCCTGACAATGTCTTGAGAAAGAAATTGCTTATACACCAAAGGATTGATCTGTCCCTCTATTGGAATTGTTAGAGAATATTTGTTTCTTCTGGGTTTGGGGAATCTGTTACATGAAATATTTACCACACCATTTTATGAGATCAAAAGTCAAACTAAGAACTGAGTTTGGGATGCTGTGCTTGGACAGGATTTCTTCTGTATTTCTTCCCTGAAATTTTTCAGATGGTACAAGCACTCTAAAGTTTCTCATCAGCGTGAGTATTACTTGACACATTTATCTAATCTCCGTGACCATAAAATAGAACTGCATGAAGCTAATTACATATTCTTTAAACAAAACCAACTGGGGATAATGACTAGATACTGTAAATGTGGAAATCTATTCGAAAATTAGCTAAAACATGCAGCTCTTTTATGCCTTTTGTATAACGTTAAAAGAAATACAAAATGACAAGTGCCCCCATAATGCAAAGCATCATGGAATGTATATGCAAGTCACCATGACATTTTAGGCTAGTTCAGTTGAACCAGCCTAAAATGTCATGGTGCTTTACATATACAGCTAATGATGCTTTGTATTATGGGGGTATGTATGATTTTGTATTTCTTTGAAACTTGGCTTTATTACCAATGTCTTTTGGGGTAACCTTTGCCTCAGTGCTTCTGCACTGAGGTTTTTTGTCTTTAATGTGCTTTTTATCTTTTTAAGTGTTTACTGGCCGGGAACCATCCTGTCCAATTGTGGCACCTCACCAGATCTAATAATGTCTTTCTTATATAATACTCACGATTCTGCAATTTTGACTAGATTGGTTGGTTAGTTATAATCTCTGAAATTATGAATCAGTGCTACATCTTATTACCTTTGCATCATTGTATACTGTATTTAAGAGTATGAGAGCTATTGTTCTCTTTTTTTGCCACTTGTGGTTTTTTTCCAAAACTTTTGGAATTTATTTGAGATTACGCAGGACAATACTTTCCTGGGGGTGCAGGTAATCAGACCCAAGCCCAGTTAAGTTTCATTTAATCCTGTTTTCAAGACAGCTAAAGGATAAATCCTCACAGATTCTCTTACTTAAAACAGGATAGAATTAACCTTTCTTAATGTGTTCATTGTCCCTGCTCAGAATTATTACATTAAAAGTGTGAGTGTAATTTAGGCATATTCATACAAGTATTACAAGAATTTATGGCCAATAATTTTGTAGATGTCAACACCAGGGTTACTGTCTTTTTTCATGAACTTATATCATGTCTGATGGTAACAATTGTTGGAATTTCTTGCATCCTGGAAAAGTTGGTCCACTTTGCCTTTGTCATTCAACATTATGGGTAGGATTCACAAAGCACATGTGCTTGGTGCATCTCGGATGCCCCAGCTCAAATGAAATGCGCTGAGCACAAACTGTGGTAATCACAGAAGATGCACCAGGGGATGCTCCCAGAGCATCCCATCTGTGATTACCACAGTTGCGCCCAACCTGAGATGTGCCAGCGCAACCCCCTGTTCGGCCAGGGAAACCAATGGGGCAGCCATTCACAGCCACAAACACACAAATGGGGTCAATGGGGCCATTTCCATGTCATTATGGCCCCATTTGCATGCATCTTGCAGGAATGCACCCCGGCAGTATGTGCTGGGTGCCCTGCAAGGGTTGTGAGCTATACACATAGCTCCAGGGAGGCATGTTGTACCCCTCACCCATCCTGACCTGATCGCTGTCCATGTGTATGACCACAAAGGGGCCCTGATGGTCCAGTGGTCCACCCTCCCTGCCTGAAACCCCAGTATTAAACTACTCACTGCAGCAGATGTCCCGGTGTAAATGTAGAACCCCCTTCATGCCCGAATCCCCTCACTGCAGTGGTAAAGTTGTAATAAAAGAACACCCCCTTCCTGCCCCAACCTGATTGCAACATCACCTGGAGTCCTGATGACTCCCTGGTGGTCCAGCAAACCCCTCACCCACTCAGACACCCTCACGGCACCCTGCTCCCCCTGTCCCGGCATGGTCCTATCATCGACAGGCAGCTCAACCCACCTGCATGCTACCATGACTACCCACCTACAGAACTAACTGTGAATGACAACCACTGTACATGTGGAAGCCCATTGGTGGACTGTGCTGACCAATGGGCTTGCAGTGTGTACTGTACCCTGTCATTCACAACTTTGTGAATGACAGAGTACAGGTACACACTGCAAGATCCTTGTATAGTGTGTATTATAGATATGTGACTTTCTTTATTTCCACTGTTTTTTCAGGATGTACTCCCTGGAAGACAGGAGGGGGGGGGACATGATTGGGACCTTCAAGTACTTGAAAGGGATAAATAAGGCTGATAAGGACAGTCTCTTTAAGCTGAGTGGCAACCACAATATGAGGGGGCACAGACTTAAGCTGGAGGGTGGGAGGTTTAGGAGGGAGGTCAGGAAGCACTTCATCACAAAGAGAGTGGTGGACATTTGGAATGCACTGCCGGAAGAGGTACTCTTGTTGAAGACAGTGGGCAGCTTTAAGAGAGGCTGGGATAGGCACAGGGGGAAGGTAAGGATCATTGGTAGGAAGGATGGGAGGAGTGGGGAGGAAGGGAGGGCAGGGACATTAGCTCAAGCTATGAACCCTGCAATATGAGCAGACTTGATAGACCAAATGACTTTCTTTTGCTGGCTTCTTCATATGTTAGAATGTTTTAATGTAATGACATTTGTTGATCAATAAACTTAAAACTGAATTAATGGTCCTGAATGCATCACTATCATGTGGAACAGAAGGTGTGGTAGGAACAAGAAGAGTCACAAAAATGCTAACATGGAGGTCCCCAGGGCCATAAAACCATCAAGTAAATTTAGAAAAATAAATCCTTTCAGCAAACAAAGGAAATGACTTAGTATGAGTACACCTGTAAATTAAAACACTATGCACAATATTTTTTTGTAAACTTCGACTTCCGTTTTCTTTTAAGTTGGCAGTTTACTAGAGAAGTCATGAACTGTATAAATTATGTTGCTAAGCAAGTGATTGTCGAAAGAAATAATTTCCAGGATAAAACATTTCTGTTATTGATAAGTAAGCCAAGCTTAAAGCAGCAGTGCAACGAAAAAAGTTATTCCAAAAAGCTAATTTTCTGCTATGGTTATGAAAAATATTGGCAGAACTATTGATTTGGGTTTTCTGGATGCTTCCTGTGCTGTGTACTGTACATTTGAATTTTTATCTGGACTCTTACCCTCCTCGGGTCCTCAATATTATTTCTAAGCAAAAATGTGGTGGCCTTCTTTTTTTCTTGAGAAATAATTGTTTTAGAACTTTCATAACATTCTTAAATGATAATGAAAACTGAAAATGTTACCACCAAAATAAACTGGAAGACATCTGGTATCGATTAAGAAGAAAAAAAAGGGTGTGGTCAAATTTTAACCCATTTTGGTTGCACTGCTGCTTTAATAAATGGTAAGATTTACTGATGGGATCCTGAAAATGAGTTTATGTGTTCACCTTGAAAAAGGAGCAATGTCAAGGGAGGCAATATAGTGCAGAGATTTGAGCTGCAAATCTGGATACCTGGGTTTGAATCCCACAGCCCCCACTTGCATACTGTGTAATCCTGAGCAAGTCACTTAACTTCCCTGTGCTCCCAGGTCACACCTGTAAACAAGCTTTCAGCTTAGTGTGTCTCACCTGGTTAAAACAATTGAAAGGTCAGAACCTCAAAATGAGGGAATAAGAAAGAGTAAGATTTTTAATTGTATCATTGACATGCATTCTAGATCACTCAATTTTAGGAGTGAGATTAAGTGTAAAGCATACACATTGAATTCAGCTGTTAATCTTTCAAGAGTAAGACTTGATTTTGTTTTCTGCACCTTCACCTGCAGCCCCAACTTCCCACTCTTTCTGGCTGCTCAATGTCCCTGTCTGCCCCAAAGTCTCAGTCTGTGTTGCTGCTTCCTTCCACCTGGGTCTCCAGCCTGTCCCCACATCCTTGAAGGGTCCGGTTTATCCCTGCTGGGGGCATGGGGAAAGGAGGGGAGTAGCATTTCTAGGTGGTCCTCTGAGGTATGCAGGACTGGGAGTGGCAGGAGCTGTGCTCTATGGGGACTGTGGCATGGGGGGAAGGCAGTCATCATTTGGAAGGCCAAGATGGGTGCTAGTTTCTGTTTTCTTGGCCCCTCCCCACACTTCAATGGCATGCACTGCGGTGAACCCTCCAGAGGTAGAGCCAGCCAATGTGTGGCCACCCAAATTGGCAAGGCTCCACATACCACCAGGTGTCGCTCTGTGACTGGTGCTCCACAGCACCCTCCTGCAAGAGTAGAGTGGACACTCTATCACCCTCCCTGCTGGTGTCCACTCCTGACATTCCAGGTTTGGTGCATTAAGCCGGGTTGCCAGCATGCCAAGTGGGTGACACACCACTCAATGCCACAAAGCTGGTCTAAGACTTGATTCAAAGTGAGTGAGTTTCACAAGACTGTGATAATTAAACATTTAATAATCTTGACATTGATATTGAATTACCAGTACACACAATTGCATAGCATTTCATAAAATGTTTTGGTTTTATGTACTTGTGCAGTTTAAATTATAAAAAGATAAATGATGCTCAGATCAGCAGTCCTTGCTGTCCAACTCTCAGTCCTACTTTTGCTCCCTCTTAAATGGGGCCCCATGGGTATTCTTCCCCCTAATTACCTCATCTCCATGGTGATGCAGCTTAGGAGAATTGTGACCATTGCCAGCAGCAACCCTCACCATCTCGGATCAGCAACCGCAGAGGGGTCAGGACTGGGATTTGATATCGTGGCCAATGGTGAAGGACAGAGATGAGAAGACAGGGAGATGATTTTAATTCTTTAATGACTATTTATTTGGAAACACTTGAATGCATGTGCACTGTCACTTTAAATGTCACACTTCATTTAAATTGCTTAATTGCTTTCAGGCTGTATAAAAAGCACCTATTCTCTGTAACTAGTACACTCTGACAAAGCCCTCTTGGGTGAAATGTAAGTTGTGGTCACCTCTCCCACCGAGGTGCTTCTCCATTTGTATACCCCTTTTTTCGGCAAGTAAAACCTTATTTGGAATTCAACTATTGCAGTGAATTATTTTTCTTTGGCTGGGTGAGTGTTATGTGACTGAACTATTTTGCTGCTACACTGTCACATTGAACCCAGTCCCCACTGGGCAGCTCCTTATTTCCTACCTTGTCACACTGCCTGGCCACCTTTAAGTCATCCAGTACAATTACCCCCAGGTCTCTTTCATGCTTGGTAGTTGTCAATACCACGCCACCTATTTTGTACTCCACCCCTGGATTTCTGTGCCCTAAGTGCATTATTTTGCACTTTGTCTCATAGAAACCCAGCTGCTATACCCTTGACCACTCCTCTAGTTTTCTCAGGTCTCTTCTCATCCTTTTCATCCCCTGGAGTGTCCAACCTAAAAAAAGAGAAGTGAACTGCTCATGATCACATAGTGTACAAGTGGTGGATGTGGGATTCAAACCCCAGTCTTCAGGTTTACAGCTCAGTGCTCTTAGCCACTATGCAATACTACCTCTAGATGGATAGGATGAAGAAAGGTTTGTCAGCCCTGAGGGTGGACAAATCCTTGGATCCTGACAGTATCCATTTGCAAAGGAAAGCAAAGGAAATGGGCCTGTTTAAACTCTAAAGAGCAGCTTGGTCGGGGCCCTCTGAAGCTATCAGCAACACTTACTGTAACACCAAATCAGAGTGGTGAAGTTCATTTCACAGTTCAACCCTTTCCTTTCTCAGATTACTCAGCAGCTGAGTCCTTTACAAAAAATGCAGCTCAGGCAGAAAGAGAAAGGTATATAGTAAATATATTTTGGGGATTGCCGTGGGGTTCCTGGCAGGTAGGGGCCCTAGGCCTGGGCCTGTGTTGACTATGCCTTAATCAGGCTCTGTCCCACAGCACTCTCAAATGGATACTGTCAGGACACAGTGATTTGTCCTTCCTCAGGGCTGACAAATCTTTCTTCACCCTATCCACCTCTATTATTCCATCCATACTCCCCAATCCCTCCTCCCCCCCCCTCCCCTCCTATCCCTTTGTCTTACTAGACCATCCATCTCCTTTGTGAAGACCAAACAGAAGTACTTGCCCTGTACCTCTGCCTTGTCCCCATTCACTTCCACCCACTCTTCCCCCTTCCGAGTCACACAATGCCATTCTTTTTATCCCATTTCCCAAAAATGTACTTAAAATGCTTTTTCTACTTTTTTAATCCCTTTGGCTAGCTGAAGTTCTTTCTGAGCTTTAGCTTGCTGGACTGCTTTTCCTGTCTCACTAACCTTCCTCTGATAGTCTTCCGTATTCTCCTCTTTCTGGGTCTTCCTGAACTTACCATTGGTGGTAATTTTATCTCTGATTGCTTAGGCAACCTCATGACTAAACCTGCTGGATACTTTGACCCTTGAGATTTTCCCCTGTAGCTTATCACACTCTTTTGGGGTTGCCTCTATTCCCTCCTAAATGATGGATCACTTTTGGTCCACCCCATCTCTATGGTGATGTCTTCCAGGTATCCCTTTAGCAGCCCCCATCCTTCTGAAGTCCACCATTCCAACGTCAAGGACTTTGGTGTTTGTGGGTACCTTCTCACTGCCCTTGTCTAACCTGAACCACACTGTGCTTTGGTCACTCCCACTCAAGGGCTCCTCAGCCAAGCATGTCTTGGATGTGGACCCCATCTTTTTTTTAAGGATCTCCAGAAGCTCATGTCTACTCATGATTGAGCTTGGAGGACTTACAAATGTAGTAGGACACCCACTGATAGGCAAGCTTATAGGCAGCTCAGCAGCAAGTGCAAAACCTCTATCCAAAAAGCAAAACACCTCCACATCAGAACACTATAAACTGAGCACCCCCATGGGCAGCGGTCACGATCTAGCCATAGCACCTCTACGGTGCAAGGAGCCTGATCCACACCCCCAAAGAGATAGATAAGGTGCCACTTGCCCCCACGGGCAGCAGTCATGATCCAGCCATAGCACCTCTATGGTGCAAGGAGCCTGATCCACCCACCCCCCCAAAGAGATAGATAAGGTGCCACTTGCCCCCATGGGCAGCGGTCACAATCCAGCCATAACACCTCTATGGTGCAAGAAGCCTGATCCACCCACCCACCCCCAAAGAGACAGATAATGTCCCACTTGCCCCCATGGGCAGCGGTCATGATCCAGCCATAGCACTTCTACGGTGCAAGGAGCCTGATCCATCCACCCCCCAAAGAGATAGCTAAGGTACGATGCTCGAAAAATTGCCACGATTTCTCTGGCCTGTATGAATGCTGAACCAGATCATCACCTGCAATTTGCTGTTTTCAATTTCAATGCCTTCTCAAGGTAGTGCTATTGGCTCCACACCTGTGTAGAGCTCCCTGATTGGCTGGTCTCACTCACCTGAGACAGGAGCACCCGAGACGTGTGGCTTAATGTAAGCCTGCATCCCTGTACTCAGCTTCTAATTTATATATTTTAATTTAGCCTGTTCTGCTCAGCCTGTGTAAAGTAACTTACCATTCCCTTCCCCACCGCTGAAGTTTCTCTCCAACTCTATGTGCACTGATTCAGTGCTAGCTCTGCAAACTTCCCCTTGATTTTTCATCCCACCCTGCCTCCCCCTCCCAGGCCTCCTTTAAATGCACACAGCCTCCACCCACTCTTATCTGATGTTTCAATTTATTGGTTACTTACTGTCAACAACTGCAATTCCTCCAATCCCCTTTTTGCAACTAAGCCTTCTAGCAACTTTATCTCATTACGTCTTGCTGAGGCATATCATTTTGATACTTTAGGTTTGTTTATTGCTGTCTAGCATATCCTGTCTTGCTAAGGCAGTTGATTTAGGTCAGGTGATCTCTCTAGTACTTAGTCTGCTCCAAAGTAGTAGCTAAGAAATTTGCTTCAAAGCCTCTCTGCCCCAGTACTACTCTATAGTCAGGCAAACTCATTTCTTATTAGCCTGACTAGGAGCTGTACTTAAGGATTACTGCTTCAGGCTCCACTGCCTATAGTAGTATTCTGCAGGGATTAAGAAATTCTCCTCCATTGAGAATCCCTTCTCTTGCCAATGGCACTTGTAGTGCCCATTGGGTGATAGTCTCATAATGAGGGCATATTACCTGCTTCTATGCTTGTCTCTACTCATGTTACATGTATAGGACGTGAACGTAAATCAAAACATAACTCCTAGAGTGGAGAATGGCTCTCTTTTTACATTATCCAACTGGGACTTTTCCTATCAAGTAGAGAACTTGTATGTGCTCTAACTTCCCCTAGCCCGCTGCTGGTCCTTCACCTGCACTGGCATACAGGAACTCTCCTAGAGCCTACCAACAGGGCTACACCACCTTCTGCATACTCCCCCCTACTCTCATTGACTCTCTCTCGGTCAGGGTATTATTGTATGCAGCATCAGGAAAACTTGGAACTAGCCTCAGAACTCCCAATACTGCCGCAGACAAATCACGTAACCGAAAGATGACCCAGCCACCCACACTTCTCCTAGGACTCTGCAGGAAACTCTTGTTCCTGCTTTTACTATGCTCAGGAAATGTTGAGCTTAATTAACCCTTTGAGAACTTAATATGTGTGAACGTATATAGATTCTGGACGTATATATATGTCCACAGTCTTCTAAGGGTTATTAATCCAGGCCCTCTGGCACCCATGGAATCCCCAGCAGAGCTACAAAGCCTCAAGGGGCTTACATTCTTGTATGTTAATGTATGTAACCTATTAAAAAAAAATCACTTCTGTTCAGGCCTGGGTATATCATACTGCTCCAGAAGTTCTGGTGATTATGGAGTCCTGGCTCCAACCAGTGACCAGTAACAACGAAGTTAACATCCCCATCCTACTCTTTGTTCAGAGCTGACAGGCAAACCAGAGGTGATAGGGTAGATATTTACATCGAGGATAAATTCCCTGCCTCCATAATTGACTCAGCCTCTGTCCCAAAATAATTCGAAAGCTTGTCATTAAAGATTGAAATTGCCACCGGTGTCTCATTATGTATAATAGAATGCTTCAGTCCCCCATCAGCTGGACTATAGTTGTTAAAACATCTCAAAAACATCCTGGGTTCGGCATCTTCAGAGTGTACCGTACTAGGGGACTTCAACTTAGACTGGCTCTCCAGTGCATCCACCCCACTTAAAATGTTCTGTGATTCCCTTGGGTTGTCACAGCTAATAAATGAATCTACTCATCCTAACAAGCTCAACCCTAATAACAGTACTCTCTTGGATATCATTTTAGTTAACAAACCCCATTTATTCTCCCATATTGTTGTCTTTTTCTCTGATATTAGCGACCATTGTTTCATCGCATGTGTAAGATCCACTCTTAAATCTACAACTGTACCAAAAGTCTCCTTTAAAAGGTACATACGCAACTTTGATCTCCATGGGTATATATCAGACCTAAGAGACTCCATGCGATGGCAGGACTTATATCAAGCCAAGTCCCTGACTACAGCTTATGATATTTTCTCAGAAATTGTGCTAGGGGCTGTCAACAAGTATGCTCCCATAGTAAAAGTTCATGCCAGAAACAAATCCTGTTGGTGGTTTACAGAAGACCTGAAAGATGCTTTGCGGAGTAGGGATGTACTCAGGAGAACTACTAGGAAAACTAATTTAATAAATGACTGGAATTCTTTCCAGAGGGCGAGGAACCTCTGCACCAAAATGGTCAGAGAAGCCAAAGCTTACTTTCTACCGCCTCAGCTGAGAGCTCCTCAAGAAATGCCTCCAAATTCTGAAAGACTATCAAAGACATTGAAGGTCACACCACTGTAAATTCCCTACCTACCAAATTATTGATTGACAATACTGTCATCTCTGACAGACTGTCTATCCTCGATGCTCTCAATAATCATTTTGTCACTACAGGGCTAGCCTTTGACTCCTCTCCCTCGAATGTTCTCTGCCAACAACTTAGATTGGATACACAAAAAAAAAACATCCTCAGTCCATCCTTCTTTCTGCAGCCTATCTCCCTGAAAGAAATCAAAGATCTTCTCCTTCAGTGGGACACTAGGAAAAGTACTGGGGCCGACCTCATTGACCTGTGCTTCTTACAGGTCAGCTACCCAGTCCTCGCAGTCCCAATTACTCCTCTCTTCAATTTATCCTTGTCCCAGGGTGACCTGCCGCCCATTTGGAAAAATGCACCTGTCGTCCCTTTGTTTAAGTCAGGAAATCCTAGTGACCCCAATAACTACAGGCCAATCTCCCTATTTCAAGTCCTGTCAAAGATACTGGAGAAAATAGTGAACTCCCAGCTCCGGAAGTACCTGGAATCAGAAAAATTGATCAACCCATTACAATCCGGTTTAAGAGCATAGCACACTACAATCTCTGCTCTAGCCAAGGTGACAAATGACTGGCAGCTTGAATTAGCCAAAAAAAAACTTTGTCTGCACAGTTTTCTTGGACCTTAGAAAGGCATTTGATACCATTGATCACAGACTGCTTCTGTCATCCCTCCAGAATATTGTTTTGGATTCCCTATCCCTTAAATGGTTCTCCAACTACCTCTCAGGATGACTTCAACAAGAAAGGGCAGAAGAGGAAGTTTCTCCACCAAATCCCCTATTGAGGGGTGTACCACAAGGTTCCATTCTTGGTCCCTTGCTCTTCACCATTTGTATTAACAACATAGATGCCCCCATCAAAGAAGCACAAATACACCTATTTGCAGATGATACGGTATTCTATGCCAGTAGCCCCACACCTGAAGCGGCCTGTAAAGCCCTTCAAAATGAATTTAATCTGCTGCAACATCAGCTTATAAACCAGAAACTGCTCTTAAATGCAAAAAAACCCAAAGCAATGTTCCTGTCACCCCTTCAAAATGCAATTAATCCTGCAACTGCTGGGATACTCCCACAGATCACTACCATTCTAGGTGACAAGTTGGACTACATACCAAAGTTCAAGTACCTGGGGGTCTTGTTAGACCATAGACTTACTTTCACAAATCACTTAGAAGAACTGGCAAAGAAACTTAGACAAAGACTCGATCTGTTCTTTAGGATTAATAATCTCCTCACAAGAGCCGCTAAACTGAAGCTGGTTCAAACTGCCTTTCTTTCCCTATTGGATTACGCAGACTTTCTATATAGTCAGGGACCTGCAGGTACCCTAGCCAAACTCGATACGCTTTAGCACAGAGCCATAAGATTTATCATGGGTGTTCCATACTCAACCCACCACTGTGCATTGTACACGGCAGTGGGATGGTCATCCTTGCTTACAGACGGCAAACAAATGCTGCAGTTTGGACACACAAAGCTATCTCAAATAAACTACCCCAGTATATCTCTGTCTGTTTACCTTTGTGCACTTTGGGGAAGTATGCCCTGAGAAGCACCTCATATCTACCTTTATGTTTACAAAGCAAAATCTCGCAATGGCAGAGCATCCATCAGCTTTGTGCTCCCTCAACTGTGGAACAAGCTGTAAGAAACTTTGACATTAACTCACCCCATCAGCCTAGCAGCTTTTAAATCTCTATATCTACATCATAATAAGGAGTCATGTATCTCACTTTATTTGTATTATTACTATTTTTTGTATGTTGCATCCCATGCATATTGTCCCAGCTCTGAGCTGCAAATCTGGAGACCTGGGTTTGAATCCCACAGCCCCCACTTGCATACTGTGTGACCTTAAGCAAGTCACTTAACTTCCCTGTGCTCCCAGGTTGCACCTGTAAACAAGCTTTCAGCTTAGTGTGTTACTCCTGGTAAAACAATTGAAACAAAAAATAGTGACTCCTATAAGTCCAAGCACACTCTAATTACTACTGTTAAAAGACCGATCACATCTATAATCGACTCTTCCCTCTCCCCTTTTTCTACCCTCATATCTGTCCCTTCCACATTCCTTTGACCCTGATTCCAGCTCTAAATTCTACATACCGTATCACTATATATCTTTTTATATTAGGTTTTATTTGTGTTCAGTGCAGCTGATATGTATATTTCTTGACTTTTATGAAAAATTGTGTCCTACCCAAAACTAGCTGTATCTTCTGTTCCAAACATATACTACTGTCAATGCTACCTGCTGATACTTTGTATATTCTGTATTATTGTACCTCACTTTATTTGTATTCTTACTATTTTTTTGTATGTTGCATCCCATGTATATTGTCCCTTGCTCCTTGTTAACAAACCCAGGTCCACCTCGAAAATGAGCTTGCTCAACGGTGATCGCCTGGTTAAATAAATAAAGACTTTGATTGAAGACTTTGGCTTTGATCTCTGTAATCCCAAGGAATTCTGGAAACAAGTGAACTCCTTGATCAAGGGAAATACCTCTTAGATCCCTAGCTCCCTTACTGCCCTTGGAACCATCCTCATAGACCGGCCCCCCACATCCATCACTGTTGGATTTAATGAATTCTTCTCCGATCTCCATAAATATACTTCGCTCTTTACTGACTCACCCCTTCCCTTCCAAGACCCTCTGCCTCCACAGAATTCTGGGGATCGCCCTGCCTTTCACCTCAAACTAGCAACTGTCAAACAAGTGTGTTGCTTCTGCTGATAGTTCGCCAAGTTATGATACCCTTGAACCAAAATTCCTCAAACTAGGGACTGCAGCTCTCACCTGCCCTGTTCGTGTCCTATTTAACTGGCCCTTCCTCATGAGTACTGACCCTGATAAATAGAAGGTAGCCATGGTTGTACCCATTCATAAGGAGGGACCCAACACTAGAGTTGAGAACTTTAGACCCATCTCTATAGTCTGTCTGCTGGCAAAAATCCAGGAGCCTATTTTATATGACCACCTACAGGAGTATCTGGACCACCACCCCCTTCTCTCTATCTTCCAGTACAGGTTCAGAAAAAAACATGATACCCTCACTGCCTTAATAAAAGTCACCTCCGATTTATCCCAAGCTATGGAACAAGGCTTCTCCACCGGGGCCATCTTTGTTGACCTGACTAAGGCTTTTGACTTAGTCAACCATGGTCTCCTGTTATGGCAGTTACACTCTCTTGGCCTCTACACCAATACCTTAACATGGAGCATATGTTATCTCTCTGGCCATTCACAAAGGGTCAAGTGGGCAGGTTCACTCTTGGACCTCAAACCCATTACCCATGGCATCCCACACGGCTCCATCCTTGGCCCACTACAATTTTTCCTTTTTATTAATGATTTGCTGACCAAGTATGGGGGGGGGCCTCAGTGCACCTCCATGCAAATTATGCCATTCTTTACTATTCTTCTTTCGATGTCAGGTGGATATATAGTATGCTAACTTCAGACTTTCATGCTCTTGGAGGCTGGTTTCTACAAAAGCAACTAGTCCTCAACACTAAAAAAACTAAAAGTGTGTTGTTTTCTCAAGCAAATTCAACAATACATATCCTCCCTCCTCTTGCAATACTTTCACACAATGGAGATGCCCTGAATCCATCCAAACATTTAAATATCTGGGAATCACCTTGGACTCTCATGTCACCCTCATAACAAAAGCTCTGAACCAAAAGCTTGGCCTACTTTATCTGATCCATCCCTTCCTCATGTAGGTTTTCTCCCACAAGACTGTGACTGCTACCCTCTTCCCTTTTCTAACTTATGGTGCAACACTCTTACTGTCAACCAACGCAACCATCTTATCTCACCTCAATCAGGCTCATCATAGGGTGGGAAGGTTTGCCTTGGGGATCAATGCCTGACATCATTATTGTGAGATCCTCTCCTCCCTGGGTTGGTTATCGTATGAATCTAAACTTCGGTATACCACCCTGTGCCTAATGCACAAATTGGTCCACTTCTACACTTCTCCTTTACTTACTGGGATTATTCAGCTCCAACAACCACAGCGAGCTCTAACATCCGCCTCCCTCCCCCTTCTCTTAATGCCCAAACCGTGGTTAACCATGGCCCGAGAGCATTGGCCTTCTCAGCGGTATCTGGCTGTAACTCCCTACCTCCCTCTATCTTGTCCTGTACCTCTGTAGCTAGGTTTCAATCCACCCTGCTAGCCCACCTCATAGCTCCTCTCCCTTGTATCTGTTACAGAAGACTCTTGCCCCAGCTCCCCAACTAATATATCTAATCCAATATCTGCTCTATGTACCTGTTATGATAAGGAAACCCCTTGTACCTGTATCTGTATTTGCATATCTGCTCTAAGTACCTGTTATGATTAAGAAACCCTGCTCTACGAACCACATCTGTTTGTTTAATTTACTATTTACAAGTCAATCTGTCTATGCAATAATATTGATTATTAGTGATTGATGTATTTGTACCCCTGTAAATGATGTATACCTGTCTTTCTTCAGCTCTGTCCATCCGGTAGTAAAATATGTTGTATGTGTATTCTGTGATTAATGTACTTATTAAGATCTTCAAGTGCTGCAAAGACAACCCCTGTATCTACCTTTCTTTGTGAATATACTGCACTTTCAATGTATTTCCAATGAACTGCACTTCTGGGTCGCCCCTGAAAAAGGGACTGTAATGTCTCAGTGGGCACACCCAGTTACCAAAATTCAATAAATAAATTTGTCAGTACCAGACCAAGGACTGCCCCCTCTCTTGTGGGTAACAGGACACCCTGGTTCAGGAATCCACCCTGCACTGTATCCAAGATTACCTGACTCCTGGTCTAGGTCATGGTGGTGATCTTCCAAATCCACCACAAGCAGGTTAAAGTCCCACACAAATTATCAGCCCCCCCCCATCCCTGCAGCTGCCCTTATCACCAAATCTAATTCCTTGTCTCTTTCTTCCTTCTGTTTGGGGAATTTTTAAACCACCCCCAGTCTTACCTTTCTCCTTCTACTGTGTAGTAACTGCACCCACATTACCTCAGCCTGCCCTTCTTCTGACTCCTCCCTTTCCCTTATGTGAGCTACTACTACCTATTTACTAACCCGCTGTTCCTTCTGCAGAGTTTGTAGCCAGCGATTGAGAGGTCCTAGTCATGCTTAAGGGTAACTAATATCTCAGTGACCACCACAGTGTCCACATTACTGTCCACCAACAATGTCTGCAGGTCATCTATCTTGTTTCTGAGATTTCTTGCGTTCAGGGACACCACCCTCCACCATGAATCTGAACTTGTCTCCCCCCTCGCCCATCTGTCTGCCCTCAAATTCTTTTTTGTTTACTCCCAACTCTCACCCTCTACCCCTCCTCCCCTTTTACTCTCACTCCAGATCTTACTCCAAATTCTCCCTGCCCGGGTTGGGGGGGCCTGCCAATCTCCTCCTCCTGGAGACTCTGGTGCCTAAAGACCCATTCTGCCCCCCATCAGTTTAAATTAAGGTCTGTGGATATGAACTCCCCCAATCTGTCCCTAAGGATGCTTGAACCCCCTCTATTGAGGTGCAGCCTATCTAGTGCGTAGATGTATCTGTTTGTCTTGGTCTCCCCCCACCACCAACACAAATGTAACCTTCCTCTTTGCACCATTCTTTCAGCCAACCATTAAACTTCTCTATCCATTTCTTCCTAACCCTGCTGGATCTAGATACTGGCAACATCATAGACAATGCTGCCAATCTGGCTACCACTGACAAATCCTCCCCACTTCCCTGAACCTCTCCTGCACTATCTCCACCTCCTCTCCAGCTAAACTGTTTGTTCCCAGATGGATAATCAGATGGTAATCCCTTACCCCTGCACTATCTGAACAATCCTTGGATACACCCACTCTGCCATCATCCCCGGCATGCATATCAACTCCCTTCCCATATGTGAATCCCTCTTATTCTACCTAGTGTATACCCTTTACTATCAAGTCTCCCAGGACTACAACCCTACCGCCCCCCTTCCTACCACCCAGCACTCTATCCATCCCTCAAGCTCCTCCCCTGCCTGCCTGGTTCTCCATGGTCTTGCTGTCCACTTTTCCCTCCTACGTATCTCCCCAAGTCTGACTGTCCCCCCTCTGCCCCCAGCGACCCCTCAATGCCTTCACTCCCTCTGCTCCAACCTGTCCCCTTTTACTGCCTAAACTTCTTACATCGATCCGTCTTCCCCTTTCCTTCCCTCCTGCCTCCTTTCCTTGCATGGGTTCCTCTCTCACTGGATGAGCATCCCCTTTGTCTATTGCTGCCATGCATTTCCACCTCCCTCCTGCTGGCCAGCCCCGGTCCCTTTGAGTTGTTCCTAACCCCTCCACACTCTACCTTCCTCCCTCCCCAACCAGAGTTAATGGGAGAAATCTATTCTACACTGGCGCTAAGCTAGGTGCTCCTACTCCAGTACAACCTCTCGTGACCCCACCTCTATCACCCATCACTTTCCACTCCTCCTTAACTTGACCAGTCACCCTCTGAGGTAGGAGAGCTCACAGCATCTGGGACCTCCGCTTCTCAACCCTGCCTTGCCTGTCTGTCTCACATGTGGCACTGTTGTCTGCAGCATGGAATGATGAGGCATATTGCAACTATAGAGACAGACTGGTATAAAAACAACCCACTCACCCAGTTTATAAAAATAATCTTTTTACTTCAAATTTGGGTCAATATTAGTATATGTGATGCAGTATATATAATGCAAACATTTTGGATAATGCTCCTTTTTCAGTGCTATATCTGTATCAAAACCTTTAGAAACTATGCATAAAGAAAACATTTTTATATTTTTTCTCAAACTCAAAAAGTTAACTAAGGTATATAGTTTGACTGGTTATTCTCACCATATCAATATATTTTGTCCAACCCCTTGTATACAGCATCTAGTAATGAATTTATACCACAAGTTAATATTCAAAATGCATATTGCAACTGGAAAGGCTCCCACAGAGCCAACGTGCAGGTGACCTGTGATGCTGATGGTGTTATCACCAATGTAGTCACAAAGTACCCGAGGTTCTGCTATCAGGCATACATATTTCACTAGTCACAGTTACAGACACTGCTGGAGACCCATGGGGATGAGGCAGATTGGCTGCCTGGTGAGTGCATGAATGACATTTGACAGGTGCCCTCCTACACCGGTGTGCACAGTACCTGACTGTGCTCTGCTTCTCCCCCACAGATGACAATGGCTACCCTGTATGGCCATTCATACTGAAACCCTACCAGTCACAATTCACAGAGACTGAGGAGAGATACAATGAGGCTAACTGTAGAACTTGTGCAGTGGTGGAGCAAATGTATATCCCCTAAAAATGTGCTTCTGCTGCTTGAGTCAAGTGTGTGGTACCATGATGATGCACTGGGAAGGCATGCTGAGAATTTATCACATGTGTCATGCTACCAGATCTGGCTGTGTGATGCCACATACCTCTGCCAGAGCACTTATCTGATGAATGTAGGCTGGACAGGGATACTGGAGAGATTGGAAATGAAGTGGCAGTGGGTGCGCAGTAGAAGGACAGTGGACTATCTGGCAGGTACACAAGGCATCAACTGATGTGGGATACATTCAGTGGGTGAAGTGTGCTTAGGAGTAGGGGAGAGGCAGTACTGTGTGGACATGGGCTGGGTGGTGGGATACCCCAAGGGATTGCCACAGGATGTCTACCTGTTTACTGAGTGGTTTGTTCCCTGGGGGCATGGTGATATGCAGGTGTGTCAGTGCAGTCAAGTACCTGGGAGGCTACGATGATTTGCCGCTGTGAGATGATGACTGTGTGCCAAAGTGCTCTGCCCGGCCCCTTGACCTGCCACCCCATGCACCACACTGTGCCATGCACTGTTGTGGGCTTGTGGTTTGCTCCACCAGTGCCACTCCATCCTCAGTGGTAAGGTCTGTGAGTGTGTGTGTGTGTGTGTGTGTGTGTGTGTGTGCATGTATGCAGTGAAGTGCAGTGCACAGGACTCCTATGCAGGCATAGTCTGCTGCACAACCTGCCATTCATGGATGTCCCCTATCCTGCACAGCCCACTCCAGACACTTTGCATCTCCAGAACAAGCTATCCTCCACTTGTGTTCTCCCTCATGGCATGCAGCCTCTCCAGCTCCAGCTAGCATAGTTCAGGGTAGTAATGCAGTGAAAGCTAGTCCACTGTGTGTGCCTTGCAGGCCCAAATGTTAGTGAGTGTTACTCAATAGCATTGGGGTGTGTGTACCTGTGTGCATGTGGCAATTAAGCAATAATGTATGACAGGGTGTGGGTTGTGCTGGGATAACCTCACACCTGGGTGGTTGGGCATGAGGCCGCAGGCCAAGTGCATCCAATGTCCCAGAAGTGAGGTTATCCCAGCACAACCCACACCCTGGAGTGCATTATTGCTATTATACAATGGCTCGTTGTTACAGAAAATAAAAAAAATTCAAAAAATGCTTTTAGTAGATTTTTAGTGTGGCAGTAGATCTGTTTCTGAAGAGGATGACATCCAAATCATGCGAGTCATCATCCAAATGATCATCATCCAAGCCATCCAAAGCAATACAGTGAGGTTGTGCTGAGATAACCTCACTGTGCCAGGGACACACTGACCAATCAGAGAGCAGGACATTTTCTTTCCATTGTATAATTTGTGTTTGTTGTGCTTACAGTGGTGCTGCAGCAGACATGTGTATCCCTGTTCCTGTCAGATTGGCTAGTGCCCTCGGGTCCCCATAGTGGTGTGTGTGTAGTACCAGTGGGGTGCTGTGGCTGGTTGTGCCCTGTGTGTGCTGCTGTGAGATACTGGGTGCCATGCTTGTTTCCATTGGTACTGCCTTCTGTTCAGGTTGGGGTGGGTTTAGGTGTGGGAGCCCTGTGCTGTCCTGATCGAAGTCCTAGTCCATTGTCTGGGCATTCCTGGTCCTCCTCACCAAAGTGTCATGTTCCTACTCCTATAGTACTTTTTGCCCCATTGAACCTGTAGAGAAGGGAGTGTGGTTACATGTCTGGCTTGACCATTTGGGGGCATAATTAGTGCTGTGCTGTGGTATTCATGGGGGTGCCCCCCCATGCATACCACAGCCATATGGGCTGCTGCTGTGTGCTGTCCATGGCAGGTGACTGTGTTGAGATTCCATTCTGTGGACACTCTAGTTCTGCATGGCCAGTGTCTGTTGTATGCAGTTGCATCAGTCTAACTCTGGGTTCCAGTGGTGATCACTCACTTGGTATGGTGTTCATTCCATCCTTATCCCCATCAAACACCTCCTGTGTTAGTGTTTCTGCTATGATTACCTTGATGGGCATGAGGTCTATTGTGGGGCCTGATGGGGGTGGCCCACAACAAGTCAATCAACAGGACTGGCATACTGCTGCCATCTTCCATTTGTGGCAGTCTGTAGGTCACACCATTTTTGCTTGATGGAACTCTGGGTTCACAGTTCAGGTCAGCACACACTGACAGCAGCCTGTGTGTCAAGCTGGTCTGCACCTTGTCCTCCACAGGAACCTTCAGTGGCCCGGGTGCCATACAGGATGCTGTGCTGGCTTTGGATCCTGGTTGCCAGAATGGCCACCTGCTGAAAGCTGAAGTTGGAGGACTGGGCACAGGACAGCCCCCTCGCATACCTCCCCTTCCACATCTGGCACCATGCCTGGGGCATTGGCTACAGTTTGTGGTGGTCGGTGTGTGTCCACCATCAAGGTCAAGAGGTATGTCTGCTTCCACCTTCTCCTACTCTGATCTACATGCCCTTGTATATCATGAGGCTGTTGGTGAATGCCATGGGATTTGTGTGCCTCCACAGGTGCTCATCACTGCATCCTCAGTTACGTTCCATTCCAGTGTTAGTGGCTGTGTTTGTGAATAGTCCTCATGTTGCTTTTCATCTACTGCATCCCAAAGTGATTTACAAGCAATTTATTTACACAGGATTGTCTAGCTGAGATGATACACCTCATTTTCTGGGGGGGGGTCCTGTTTCTGCTTGGGATTCCCTGGTGCCACTCAGTAGCACTGGTACTTTAATTAAATAGTATCAAAAGGGCCTGTGATTTAAGTAAAAATCTGTACTTAGAATAATAAGGCTCATTAGAAATATTTCATCTATGGCCCTGAAATAACTTCTGTAAAAGGCAAATAACCATGAGGAGCCGCAAAACCGAATAATCTACCTTTAGAGGAAATATTAATCGGTAGTATCTGTCACACCGAGTTTCCAAACCTCCAGCAAGTCTAAACAAGCATTGGTCAACGCCAAATGTTCACTTGCTTGTAGTTGTTGGGGCGCAGCAGTTAAAATTAACACATTAATAACATTATTCATAATAGTGAGATTGGCATGATTGGGAAATGAAGAAGTTCACACAAAACATTGTTGTTGTCTTAGACTGTGACCCTGAACTGTCAAGATAGTATTTTTATTACCCCAGCATATGAACATGACAGGTGTCAAATGCCACTGGAAACATGATTTTGCAGCATGACAGCAAACACAGGTTTTGTGGTGGGATTTGAAACTTACACCTGCCATGTTCATGAGATGGAGTAATAAAATGACTATGTTGAAAATGTGGGTTCAAAACGTAAAAAGGAGTGATGTTCCCTGTGGTAGTGTGAGTGAAAACAACTGTTCCTAACAGACTGCTCGTGCTGACCAGTCTTTTTTTCTGGCAAAATTCAGTGTTCTGATCACTGTGATGCTTTGTAGAGGACAGGGTTTCAGTTAACTCCATTTTGGTAGTTTTTGACTCCCAAAAATAAGGTAAAAGCTTCCAAAATTAAGGGGAAGGAAGTATTTAACTTCCAAAAGAGACAAAGAAGACTAGGGAACTTCTTTCAATTGATGCATTTATTTGCTTTTGATACAAGGTAAGATACACTAGGCACACTGTACGCATTCCTGATTTCAGGCACTACCCATGGAGAAATGCAAACAGAATTTATTAGGAATGGGAGTTAAAAAGGGCTTATTTTACTGAACAAAAACTTACTTAACAGGAAAAATTGCGTCTGAACTTTCAAAACTTAATCTCTTTACAACTTTGATTTCTAGAATTTGGACTTGGATAATATTTTGACTTCCAAACAACTGAAATGACTTCCAAGTTTTGAGCCATCAAAGTTTTTGACTTCAAATGAAAAAAAAAAACCTGGTGGATGAGCTCATATACAATATCAATACTGTATAATATAAAATGGATCTGATTCAGTATTTATTTAGTACGGTCAGATGTAAACACTTTTTGTCGGTTTCTTTACACCATTATCTGGTCCTCATGAGACATATACCTCTCGAGAGCAGCGGTATTAACAGTTGCAGTCACGATGCAAACAAGAAGGAGCACTAACAATCTAAGAGAACAGTGCATTTTTTAATTTATCATAATATTGTATATGATCTCCTCCACAAAGCATCACAGTAATCAGGACACTAAATTTTGCTGGGAAAAAGACCAGTCGGTGCAAACAGTCTGTTAAGAACAATTGCTCTCACTCTTGCTGCCATACTAAATGTCAACAAACAGTCCTTTCACAGCATACTGATACCAATGTTTGCATGCCTTGCAAGTGAACATAAAAGACAATCATTACACTAATTTACTGAACTTTAAAGTCACACCGCCTTTGTGAGTTATACTCCATTTCAGCAGTTCGTTATGAAATAAAAATGTCATTTAGAAACAGGCAATAACCTTCCTAGATCTAAACGTCAGTGGTGTACCATAAGTTAATATTTTAAATTGTACTCAAACAGCAGATCTCCCATTTTTTATGTTCACTTGCAAAGCATGTGAACATATTGGTATTAGTAAAGTACAGGGCTTTTTGGGCATGCCCCCTCCACCTACTGTATCACAGCTTTGGAATACAGTCTTCTCCCTAATTCCACCCACTCTCCACCGTTTTCCCCTTTTTCTCTTTGAAGTCCATGCCCAGCCACAAGACTATAAAATGCAAGTTGCAAAGTTTTCTTTTACAGTCCTAATTCTTCCTGCTTGAAACCATACCCCTGATTCCCATTCCAAATAGGTACTACTCTTCACTCGATTCATATGTGCTGCAGTTTACTGACTCACTTTCCAGGGAATGGCAGAGATGTTGACCAGCTGATATCATTTGCTTACCCATGATGCCGTGCTTGCAACTCATGAAACTAATGTATTTGTCATATGTGGTAAAAGGTAAGTAAATCTATTATAGAAGTATACAGTATGCACTAATTGACAGCTCAGTCAGCAGCCAACCACAGTGGAGAGCAGAGGGCTATGCTGGTTGCCGACTTGGGGTCAGTATGGAGGAGAGTAGGGTGGTGGGGCAGTACCTGCTGGGGTCTTCTAGACACTAGGGAATGGCATTACATCATTCTACAGGGGATCAGGAATAAGAGGGATCTGCTAGACACCAGGGAATGGTTTATCTACTATAGAGGGGTTCGGGATGGGGCAGAGATACACTGGACACTAGGGAAATGGTATCTGTGTGTCAAGTGGGTGATCAGGTGGGGGGAGGGACCAGTGGACACCTGGGGGTACATATTCACACTTTGGGCATGGGTGCAGGTGCGGGATGGGACCACTGGGCACCAGGGACTGAATATTTTCACATCGGGCCAGCGATCAGTGGATGGGGTCCACTAGATGCCAAGGACTAATGCATTTGTGGTCGAGGGGGCTGCTGCACTACCTTCACCAACTGCTAGGGTTGCACAGGAGTAAGTCAGGGTTTTGACTGGTGGTATGTGTGCTGCGCAAGGGGACCGTGCAAAACAGCCTTGCATGGCACACATACTCTGAATACTAGACTGTGCCAATAGTCAGGTCCCCATCCCTTTATTTGCATTGCACCCCCTCTGAATATTGTCTGGGCACAAACCCAGTGTGCCTGTGCTAACTGGGATTTGCACAGATTTCCCATATTCAAAAGCCCAGCTAGCATGGGCAAATTGGGATTTGCACCCAGTCAACATTTTAAATATCAGACTACTGCTCTTCTTGTTGGGGGTAAGGGACATGTTTGTTTTACTACATTATGGGCTGGATTGGGTATTGAACCAGCAAGGTCATTGGAGGGGTGAGAGGGACAGATTTTTGGGGGGCATATTCTAGCTGGTTAAGGTCTGTCAGGTTGTTGTGTAAGGGGTACATATTTGTTTTATTCCTGAATGGTTGGGAACTGGACACCAGACACATCAAGTACTGTAGTTGAGCACTGAATCTGTCAGGTTGTTGGAGGAGGGGACAAATGTTTTATGCCCTGATAGGCAAGGTTGCATATTCAACCTATCAGGTAGTTTGGGAGAGAGGGTGGGACATATTTTTTTATTCCCTGAAGAGTTGGGTTGGGTATTGGTCCAGTCAGGTAGATGGGGGGAGGGGGAGTTGTGCCCCCTGCAGCTCAACACCCCGACAGTGAAATACGAAAAAATACCATTACATTGACAGTCGCTGTACTAATGGTCCTTTTTCATGCTCCACTTTCCCCCAGTATTCTGCCCCCTTCCAACCTAGACTCCAACTCTGACCTAGAGTTGATAATCCTAAAGTCCGGGGGATGTGGGGGGCTCACACTGGGACATCAGGCAGCACAATACCTGCGTCGGTATTGTGCTGTTGCTATGTGGGAGGTGCTTCTGAGGAGGAGGAGAGGGTCAGATTTTTTTATTCCCTGATGAATCAAGTTTGTAGTGTGACAGACTTGTTTTATTCATGATGGGTTGGGATGAGCAATGGACCCATCAGGTAATTGGGAGAGGGAGCAGATTTGTTTTTTTTTCCCTGACTGGCCAGGCTGCTCACCAGACCCATCAGGAAGTGGAAATGGGGGTCAGATGTTATTTTATTCCCTGCTGGGTCAGGTAAGGCACCAGAAATTCTATTCTGTTCTACTTTCCCAATGTTGTGAGTATAGAATTCCTGTGCCATATAAAATACTTTGAAATACAGTTTGTATGAAAGTTATGATGCCTAAGTGTTCTTTTGCACATTGCCTCATCCTGGCCCCCTCTTGTTCCAATAACTGATCCCACACCCCCTTCTGCTTTGTTTTCCCAGTGCCTGGCAAGGTTACTCGAACTGACTGGAAACTCAGCTGTTTTTTCATTATACAGAGAGGGTGAGACAGATAATTCCTAGTTCCTACAAACATCAAATGGTGTCACCACTATGCTTTGTTTGTCCTTTTACACTGCAGTGATGCAGCAGCAGGAAAACTCTGTTTTCAATAGGCAATGTCTTTTATTTTTCAGAAAAAAAGAAAAGGTCACTTTCCAGTCACAATGTTGTGCAGACCAAAGGTTAACTGTACGTCCTCTCTGAGCTCAGTCAGTTTTGCCATCATTGGGGGGTCACACTAGCCTAAATATTTAATTATTTATTTATTTGCTTTTGGTAACCTGGTAGGTGTGCTAGGCTGGACCTGCCTATTTTTGGCATGACCCGGGAGGGAACAAAACAAGTACAGAGATCAGATCAACAGCTACAAGGACATCAAAATGAAATGCAAAGGAGTTATAGGCACAATGTATCCAGCACAGTAGTAATTGGGACACAAAACTTTGCAACAATCTGTATGGCAAAAAAGTGACTTCGACTATAAGTGCAGTAATCAGAAGGAGGCAACCAGATGCAGTAACAAGTAACAAATAGCTTCAGTCAGGAGCAAGACCAGCAGTGAGCATTGCCAAGGTGTCAAGTAAGGTTAATTAGGTGCTAAGGGAAAGTAAGGTCAGCGGGTAATGGAAGGAGGAAGTGGAGAAAGTTAACATGTACAGGCATCAAGGCAGGTGAGGTAGGTGAACAGGGTTGATTTAAATGTGGCATGCGATTTAGTATACCTGAGGTGTAGAGGAAAGGAGTTCCAGAGTTTGGACACATAGTGGGCAAAGGATTGTTCCCCCATTTTACTGAGGCAGGGGAGCAGAGAGAGTAGGGCCATGGTGGTTGACCAAAGTTGACAAGGTTGAGACACCGGGCTGATGAGCCGAGTGAGGGGGACAGGCTGGGAAGATCAAAAAATGTTGTCAACTAGGCAACTAAGGGTGAATGCATGCTTGGATGAGGAGAGCCATCATAGGTCTGTATATAAAGAGCAGTGGTGGGTAAGGCGAGGGGCAGACAAAGCGAATCTGCAAATATTGTTGTACGCGACACCCCACTTTTGAAGGATGCCTGCTTGCTCTGTCCAAAGATAGGTAGAGCATTGTAGAGCCTGGGTAAAAGGAGATCTTGGGCCTCCAAGACCCTAGTTGCAGGGGTGAGGGTGTGTTGAATACACCAGGCTAGGCCCAATTTAGCATTGACTGATTTACAAATGGCATTAACATGAAGATGGAAGTCAAGGGCATAGTCAAGTGTAACCCCGAGGTATTAGAAAGATGGAGTCACATGGACAGGAGACCCATCAAGACAGGCAATGTATAGTGTGGCAGCAGAGGAGGAACATTTCCTATGAGAACCAAAAAGCATGGCCTGCATCTTGGCCACATTAAGGACCTGGCAACTGGAAGAGAGACATTTTTGGGTGAGGTGAAGGTCCGAGGAGAGGAGTGAGTTGATCTCGGTTATTGAGCTGGATGAGACATAGAGGACCAGATCATTGGCATATACTAGGGTATGACAGTGAGAGGAGATGGTGGGCAGATTATTAATGAAAATAGAGAAGAGCAGTGGCCCAAATATGGACCCCTGGGGCACACCCACAGCAATGGAAGCAGGGGAGGACAGAACCCTGTGAAAGGAAGCAACTTGGGAGCAGTCATGCAGTTAGCTAGAAAACCAGGCAAGAGTGGACCTAGAGGACCCGAGGAAGCTGAGATGTAGCAGGAGCAGGAAGTGGTCAACCAAGTCAAAGACCTTGGACAAATTAATGAAGACCACCTCAGTAAGATGACTGCAGTCCATGCCGGTTCTGATGTTGTTAGTAAATTGGGCTAGGTCTGTGGTGGTGCTATGGCATGCACAAAAACCATGTTGGGCAGGTGAGAGGAGGTTGTGTTTGAGCAGGAAGGCAGACGACTGATGGTGTACGAGTTTCTTCAGGAGCTTGCTGAGCGTGGGTAGAAGAGCTATGAGGCAGTAGTTCACAGGGTTTATGGGATCCCCTTTTCTAAAGATGAGAATGATTCTAGCCATCTTCCAGGAGTGGGGGACAGTGGATGAACTGATGGAGAGATTAAATAAGTGAGTGAGGGGCATGGCCAGGAGGGATGTGCCCAGCTTGAGGATCCTAGATTCCAACCCATCAGGACCGGCACAGCCATGGGAAGGGATCTGTCTGAGGAGCAGTAGGACATCTTCCCTACTAACGGGGGCAAGATCAAATTGGGGGGATGGAGGAACGATGGTCACCAGTAGTGGGGTGGACCATGGGGGGGAGGTAGGGCCATTATACTTGGGGTGGGAGGTGAAGAGGGAGTTAAGGTGGTTGTCAATGGTAGTAAGATTGTCACAGGAGGTGCTGTCAATTAGCATGTCCCTGGGGCTTGGGTATGGAAGTTGCCCATTACATGGTTAATGTGTGACCAGTAGGCTCTGGGGTTCCAGGTGGAGGCCTGCAGAAGTCCTCTGAAGTAGCTACTCTTGGCAGAGTGAATCTCTTTTTCACTTTGGTTGAGCAAGGCACAGTAGGCCTCAAAGTTAGCATGAAGAAAGGAGGCATTCCAGGTAGCCCTGAGTTTGTCGTGAGCTTTAATCAACTGGAAAAGAGGGCGGTGTAGCCACCTGCTGTTTGAGCCCCAGACCCACCACCTAGTAATGGGAATGTGTTTTGCCTGAAGAGCAATTAAGATCTCCCTGAAGTATTTTGTGGCTAGGCTGAGGTTGCATGTATTGAACAGGGGTGACCAATCAATTTGCTGAAGGTCATTTAGGAAGGCAGGTGGGGCGAGGGCAGAGTAATCCAATATTGTGATGACCCTGTGGGGGTAAGGGGGGGCAGGCATCCTAGGTGCAGAGGACAGGGTAGTGGTCACTGACACAGTCTGCAATGACAAGTACATTGGATACTCTGTCAGGTCTGTTAGAGAGGACCCAGTCTAGGAGCAAGTGGCTGGATCCTGAGCTAGAGTTCCTACTGGGTTCAGAGACTAGTGGAGTGAGGCTGGCCTTGCAAATCTGGGTGGCAAGGAGGGGGGAGCTGGGGCAAGCCAGTCCTGGTTGAAGTCCCTGAAACAGATAACCTCATTGTTCTTTGTAGCTAGGGGTAGGAAGTTCAGGAATTCATTGAGGCCTTGTTTACTGATCTTGGGAGAAATGTAGACGCAGATAACGTGCAGCTTTTTGGCCCCACCAAGTGTGATGAGAGAGTAATGCACCTCACAGTACATAAACAGGGGCATGGTAGAGGGGGATAAGTTAAGGTGAGTCTTGGAGTAGATGGCAAGGTCACTGCCCTTTTAGAGGATGGCTGATCAGCACAGACCATATTACAGCCAGGGATAGCACACAAGATGTCAGGAAGTGAGGATGTGAGTCAAGTTTCTGATATGCCAAGCAGGTCGAGTGCATAGTTATCAGCCCATGCCTCGACCTCAGGGTAGTTGGCTAGAAGGTTTCTAACATTAATGTGGGCAATTTTCAAGCCCCTCACTTGGGTGGCAGCCATGGAGTGAGGGGGATTAGTAGTGGGAATTGAGGTAGTAGGGCCTGGGTTGGTCTCAATGTCACCAGAGAGGAATAGGGCAATGGTCACAATCCAGGTCGAAGCTAGGGAAAAAACCCATGGAGACTTGGGCATCAAAGGAATGTTTGGATCCACAGAGATAATGCACAAGAAGGCCGAGAGGTTTAGGACTGAGGTATACATGTTTGGCATGCCATGGGGAGGCACGCAGGAGGAGGTTAGAGAAGGTGAAATCTTCCTGTTACACCAAAGGAGGGTGTGACGGATGTGAAGGATAGAGGGGAGAGGGTACAAGGATTTCAAGAACAATAAGTCAGCCCAGGGATAACAAGATGGTGAGGAAGAGGGGAGGGAGAGACATGGCAGTCAGAAGAACAGTGGGGAGGGATGGAAAATAAAGGATTGGTTAAGAAAGAGGGCAGAGGAATCCAGAAGGATGTGCAAGCAAGAATTAGGGAGAGAAGCCACAGCAGTCCCCACTAATTTATACTATGGGGCAGATAATAGAAGCAGTCCAAGGAATGATGCCGAAAAACTGCAGGCAAGTCACACTATTGGAGGAGGGCAAGATAAGGTAGCTAGCAGGGCAACGATGACAGGCTGACAGATTGAGGGTAGCCCTGAGAGGAGAGAAGCAATGACACTGAGATTGTGAAGTAGAATCAAGACCAAAGTAGGATTGCAGTGGAGAACAGAGGGGCCTGAAGTAGAGGAATACAAGGCCAGAGGACACACCTCCACAGCAGGGCAGGGCAACCAGAGAGCAGGAGGAGGAGTTACTGAGCATTTAATCAAGGTGGAGGAGGGGGTGGGTGGGCAGGCCGAAAAACTCTGAGTGCAATTATAGGATGTGTAGCCCTCGGGAGTTCTTATCAAAAAGACCAGCACAGTTTTAAATTTAATTCATTAAGCTTGCAGCTTGCTGTAGTTACTGGCTGCCTTGAGGGCAGGATGCACAACCTGCTACATGCAGCACCAACTTTGAATCAGAAACAATTAAATTGGGGTCACAGTGCAGTTTAAATGGCAGCAGGAGCAATGAAATAAGGTACAGGCTGCCCTGAGGTTAGAGAGCTGAAAGCAGCCTGCAGTACCAAATGAAATTGCTGAGAATGAATAAACATATCCAGCCAGTCTAGAGCAAGCAAATTAGATATATTCAGCACCGGAGGGTATCCAAGCTATGGAGCGTAAGGATAGCAATCGGCTGGAGACAATAGGGTTCTGAATAAAGGCACCAAGTTCAAATTTCAGGCTATTGCACAATTAGCGGTGTCCTGGGCTGTATGTGCATTGGGATGGTGAGCAGGCAGTTGAGTAGCTCCAAGTGTGAGTTCCCAGGTCTAGCCAGACTGCATTGGGATGGTGAGTGGGTAGTGGAGCAGCTCCAAGGGCAGGTTCCCAGGTCTAGCCGGACTGTATTGAGATGGCGAGTGGGCAGGAATTCTTTTTTTTTTTTTTAATTAAAAGTTTATTAGAAAGAATGTTCAATATAAAGCCAGATCCAAGTTGTACATACAGTATCTAGAACATACACAATGAAATTAGAGGATCCGGCCCCCCACCCACCTCCCCTCCCTTCCTTCCTTGACCCTCCCACCATAATCCCTCCCCCCCAGCACAGAATAAGACTTTTTTATTAAGATGAAGGTTACAGCTTGTCAGCAGTCAGGCCATCATAAGGATTATAAGGTATAATGTATATAATGATCCCCAAATTTTATTAAATTTACCTGAATTGTTACAGAGACTTGCTATTGTCCAGTGAGCAAGAATTCTTTGTTGTATCATCTAGGTTAGTTGCATATTCAGGAGAAATATGCCACTTGCTCTACAGGCTCTCATGTACTCTCCTTCTTGCAGCTAATGAAAAGTTGAGAAACCGTTACAGACAGCTGCAAGGAATAATAGCAAGGCACAACTCACTGACCAAAAGTCATAAAAGGGCATATCCTAGTCCCCCAATGCATTTCATTGGGGCAGCTGCAAAACACTTCCTGATTTTGATCCTAACAGGATGTGGTGTGCTATGCAGACCAACCCTAAAAAGAACAAAAAAGGATAATTCAGAAAGGAGACTGAAGAAACCTCAGACTGTCATTGCACTTCAGCTGAAATGCTAAACATCACAGTGTATAATCAAGTATCCATGCCCGTGCTGCTAGTCAAATTCTAATATGAAAAGAGAGCCTCAAACAGCCTATCCCTGCACATGAAAAAAGGGAAAATCAGTCATTTAAGGAGATTAATGAGGGCAGTGGTCTGAACAAATGAAGTCTGACATCCTTTATTAGATGGGTCTTCACTTCTAACACATGAGAATATCTGGGGAATTTTCTTTCACTGGTTGTGCCAGATCATTGACACAAAAAGTCTAGGCCTGATCAAAGCCATGACAGATATATTTAGGGCCATTATATAATGAACAGAGATTAGAAAAATTGTGTAAGGAGCTTTTCTTCTCTTTAGTTGCTGGTTCAAATATAACGCAGATCTGTACTGGTCAAAAGCAGTTATAGTTAAATGGTTGTGTGGTGGCCAATGTAAACTGATAGGTCCTAAGAAAGTAACAAAGTAACGTAGTAATTTAAGGTTGGAAGGGATTCTAGGTCCATCATGGAAATGTTCCATCCTCCCTGCTTCATAAGCAGGAATGAAAAAAAGACCCCTACCCTACCCACCCTGCTTATGCAGGATACTCATTAACTCCCCTGGCAAACAGAAACTTGTCCAAGCTTACCTTGAAGGCCTATACTGTCTTCATATCAACTGTTTTCACTGGTAGATTGCTCCACGTGTTCTCAGCCTTCTAGGAGAGAAAATGCCTCCTGATGTTACCACTGAATTTACTACCTTTGAGTTTTAGGACATGTTCTTACATTCTGCTGGAAGACACCAGATCAAACATCTCCTTCTAGCTGCTCTTGTTATATGCTTCAGATGCAGAAAACTGAGATCATGTCCCTTTCAGCCTCCTTTTCTCCAGGGTGAACATGTTGAGGGCTTCTAGCCTCTCTTCATAGTTTATGTCCACCACACCCCTGATAATTTTGGTACTTTGCACCCTATGGACTGCTTCAATGCCATTTTCTATTGAAAAGCCCAGAAAAGCACACAGTACCCCAGGTGGCACCTGACCATTGCCTTGTACAGTGGTAGGATTGCTTCCCCAGCTCTGATGATCGCCCTCCTTTTGATGCACCCCAGCATTCTGCTAGCCCTCTTAACAGCACCTGAACACTGCTTGTCATGAGTCATCTATAGTCTGTTAGAAATATCAGGTCCTTTTCCTCCTCCACTATTGCAACAGGAGCTTCTGATAATGACTAATCAGGGGAGAAAATGTTTTTCCGCTATATTAGTGAAAAAAGGAAGAAAGGGGGAGGAATTGTATGGTTGACAGTTAGGAATGAGGTGCTGGAGGAAAACGGGCAGCAAGCAGAGGCCCTAAATGAATACATTTGCTTGGTATTCACTAAGGAGGAGCAGGTTCCACTGCCAGACAGTGGTATCAGAGCTGTGGCTAGAGGGATTCAGAGAATGTGCATCCAGAAGTGCACCTCTGATAGGGTCAGAAAGGTCCTTTCAGACATCAGACCCAACAAGGCCCCAGGCCCAGATGGTTTGCACCCCAGGGTGCTGAGGGAGTTTGCAGAAAAGCTAGCAGCCCCTCTCACACACCTATTCAATATATTACTTGAGTCCGGGGTAGTACCAAGTGACTGGAGGGAGGCTGACATTGTGCCTCTGCATTAGAGTGGTGATAAGAAGGAGACAGGTAACTATTTATTTTAGTTAGTTTTTGTTGACTGGGTAAGTGCACTAGACATATTCTGCCTATTTTCAGGCATAGCCAGGGAGAGGATGATACAGATGAATGTCAACTGACCTTGAACCAGATTAAGTTGTTGGTGGTATTTTTAGTGACTTGGGGGGATTTGGCCAGGACACAGGGGAAATTCCCCTACACGCCTGTAGGGGGATTTGCTATTCTGTAGAGAATGACAGATGGTGTTAGGAGGTCGGATGAGGAGGACATTGTATCGCAGCAACCTAGAGTGCAATCCTTGTCTATGGCTGTGAAGTTTCAAGGGGATATACTGAGTAGTTGGAGCAGTGCTGAGAATGGAGAGACCCAAGCAGATTTGCATGGTTTGTTTCATAAAGTCACAAGCAGTAGGAGCACCAGGAAACATGTGGTGCTGCATTCAAAGATCAGTCAAGCACGGGAAGAAAAAAAGCACCCACACAGTATAAGGAACAACCAGAATGCCAACTGTTGGTAAAAAAAGGTTCTTTATATAAATACAGATGTGCAAACAGTCACACTGAAGTGGCTAGTAAGTGGCTAGCAAACAAGAACTAACGTTTCACCTATTATACTGCCAGGCTTCATCAGAGTAAAATATTGCTGATAACAGGTACTCAATAAATATATCTCAAGGCAAAGCATATGATTCAAACAATCCAATCACCATTTTAAGTTATTTAACCATCTCATTACCCCTTAGAAAAAAGTGTAAAAACATCTTTTATTATAATTTATTACTTGCCCTTACATTTCAGATTATTTAACTTCATCGAATATTACTTGGGAACCTCATGCCGTTTTTACCCACATTCAAAAGGACACTATGTCCCAATAAATTGTATCTTTGTATAACTCTTTCTACTAGTACAAAGTCTACAACACTATTTGTAAATAGAAAAGGTGGCTATGCGAGGCAAGGAGATGAGAAAGGAAGCCTCATAGAACTGACTGCAGTTTTCCAGTGAAAATGTCAGGGGATGGTGTGGCCTGTCTAAATGAGCATGACGAGGCAACAGCTGAGCAGCTACAAAATGAGGAAGCAGGGACCCCAGCAGCACGCTTGCTGACAAAGGACAAAGGAATGCAGAAGCTTCAGTATGAAGCAGCTCTCTGTCCAGATGACAACTTGTCGAAAGAAAAAGCCTTAACACAAGCAGAATGATTCAGACCAAAAATGAATAATGAGTTCAAGACTCAAATTGGATTTCCTTTTCACCAGTAGCAAAGGAAACACATGAAGACCCAGGGTGTCTACAAGAAAAAAAACAGACAGGTCAGACATCATCTTTCTCAGAGACTTTAAATAATGAAAATGTTGAAGAAATTACTTTGGGAGCAGCAATCTCTGAAAATGCAGATGTTGAACCATTGGGAGATGTCCCAAACAGCTCCCCTCCACCTTCCCCACATAGGGGAACTGGTAAAATGGGTCTCAGGTTTGTGGACCTATTTAGAAATAAAATGGACCTAGCTCCACAGAGAAATGCAGTCCACCTCAGATATAGGGACAGGCTGCAAGAATATCTTAATAGAACTTATGTGGCAAAACGTCTGTTAAAGGAATCCATGAACTTTCAAGCTACAGAGATTTACATCCTCACTGATATAAGAGGAGAGGACATTTTTGACACAAGTTTTAAAATGTTTTCAGGCTTGGACAAATTCTGGAAAATATATGAACATTGCAAATCCTTGCCCTTATGGACTCCATTTTGGGCAATTCCTAGTACAAAACCTTTATTTAAAACTATAAATGTAATGTTTTGTAATGAAGGAATAAATACAGGGGACATTCAGTTCTGGCTTGAGAAAAGATGTGAAATTTTAGGCCCACTAGAGCATATAATAGATTCAAAGGGAATTTGGACTGGGACTTGGAGATTCAAAATGAAATTATGCATTATTGAGAATGCAGTTCAACACATTCCAAATATTTCTTTTCTAGGAAAAGACAGAAGGGTGTGCTTTTATGCAGGCCAGCCTCAGGCCTGCTACAAGTGTGGCAGTCAGAGACATTTAAGCAGTGCATGTGATAAAATGTTGCGCAATATGTGGGGAATTGGATCATGACAGTGCAGTATGCAGAAATGTTTTTAAATGTAATCTTTGTGATGAACAAGGGCATGCATATCACCAGTGCCCCTGGGCTGGACAAAACAAACAAGGTGGTCCACATGCAGAAGATTTAATTAACCAGGCACAAGAAAGGTATAAGCCTCAGGAACAAGACACCACAGAAAGAAAGGAATTGTATGCAGAAACCACCCAGTCAGACACAGCACCGCAAAAAAGTGACAAAGACAAGGAATAGGGATGAGAATACCTCATTGCCTAATGAACAATTTATGGGCCCCCCAAAACAGGATCAGGGAACAAGAAACATTCCTCCCCCCTCCCACATGAGAGTTTCAAACCCCATACTCTAGAAGGGTGACTAGAGCCTTCAGTAAACAGAAAGGCTCCAGTATCCCAGTCTCCATAAGGAATGCTTTCCAAGTATTAAGGGATTTAGATGGAGATTCTGAATCAGATGTATCCACAAGTTCAGGGTTCTTCTCAGAAATGGAGTGCGAGGAAGAAGCTGACTCAGAAATGCAGGAGGCAAAAAAAAAGGGAGAGAAAAAAAAGACAAAGCAAAATCTAAATCCTAGATCTTAATGGCATCTATACACTTTGTTTCTTTAAATGCATGCATTATTAAGAATCAGCAGAAACAAATGGCCTGCCTAACATACTGCAAACAGTTGCAGGCAGACAACATTTTTTTACAGGAAACAAAATTTAACACTCTTCAAGATATTGCACAGGCAAAAAAAATATGGATATGGGGTCCTTCTTTTTGGGCCTATGGACCAGATGCAGCAGATGGGGTGGGCATTTTGTTTAACCATATAAATCTTCAAGTCCTTAGATTAATAGACGTAATTCCAAGAAGAGTATTGATTATTGATCACCTTTTTAAAGGGTTTCAACTGCATTTAATAGACACTTATGCACCAGAGGTGAAGACAGCAAGTACTGAAATATTTAACCAAATAAAACCATATTTATTTACATCAAAACAAGTAATATGGGGTGGGGATATGAACTGTACATTAGACATTAACATGAACGATAACATTCGAAAGAAAATGTATTGTGATTCATATGTCTTAGCCACACAATAAAGGTGGCTAACTGTAAAGGCGCATATAACCAGTTATATAGGCATGCAGGATCCACTTACCAAAGTAATGTTTATTTCTCCAGGATAGATTATGTTCTTCTGTCAAAGGATTTAATTCCTTTAAAGTTTCAGTTACACCCATGTGAATTCTCAAACCATAGGGTCATAACATGTATAATTGGTCTTAAAAATGTCCCCCCAAGATTTCCTTCAATAGAAAAATGTTGGAAATTAAATTCAACATTATTGTAAAATACAGTTATAGCAGAGGGACTTCAAGATCTAATAGTAATAAGAAAATCAGTAGCTGAACTTTACGAGGATTGGAACTCATGGTGGGTAGACACTAAAACCAGATAAAATAATTATTTGTAAATTAGGCATAAAGAAAATCAATACAGAGTACCTACAATACTTACAATATAAAAATCATTTCTATAAACTATTATCAGGTCCAAATGTAGCAGATTCTAGAAGAAAAAATTAAAATTGATCAAATTAGGACTCAAATGAGGCAATACCAGTATAATAGGATGACTTCATTACAAGCTGAAATTAAGTTTGAGGTGAATAAACAACCTTATAAAGATCATTTTTTTGTTTGCAAACAAAAGACGGAGACAAAAATTATGGAGGGACTAAGGGATGCCATTGGCAACCTAAAAAATAACGGATCCAGGGATGTTAGAGGTCATCCAAGATCATTTACAGCAGTCTTTTGGAACAGCTTTTAATCCTAAAATTAAATGGGATGATCTTGTAAAGTTTCCTGTTCCAAAATTATTGCAAGAGCAGTCTAAACTAGTGGAAGGTCCTATAACTACAGAGAAAGTTTTAACCACTATTTCAAACTTAAAATGGGGGGGGGGGGTATATCCAGGGGCTGATGGGATTGCAAATTAATTTTATAAATATTTAAAAGAAGATCTCAGTTAAATACTTCCCAATGTTTATATTGAACTATTATATGAATGAGATGCTATTCAAAACTTTGCTACAGCAATTTTAATTGTTCTGTATAAAAAGGGGGATGCTCATGATATACATAATTGGAGACCTATAAGCCTCCTAAATACAGATTGCAACATTTTATCAACAATGTTATGCAAAAGATTACAAAAAGTAGCCACTGAGGTCATTCATTCAGCACAAACATGTTCAATTCTGAAGAGATCCATACAACAAAATGTAAGATTATTAAGGGAGTTATGTGAGCTGGGTGAACAAAATAGGTTACATAGTTTTGCACTAACTTTGGATCAAACCAAAGCATTTGATAATGTAGCACATGAATTTCTATTTCAGGTTTTGGAGAAATATGGAATACCATTGCAATTTGTAGAATGGATAAAAATATTATATTCAAATGCACTAATATATCCCATAGTGAATGGAACTATGGGACAAGGGGTTATTCTAAAAAATAGGAGTGAGACAAGCTCTCTCCTTTATACATTTGTGTTGGATCCCTTGATTAGGGCTATTTATCATGAAACAAATATTAGAGGGGTAATTTCATCATTAACAATGCCCTCCAAAAAGATAGTAGTGTATGCAGATGTTATCTGCTTGATGGTAAAGAACACAGAATCCGGTGTACAAGCCATACAGAAAATAAATTCATATTTTAAAATTACGGAAGTGGGATTAATTATGGAAAAAGCTTGGGAATTCGGTTAGGTAATAAAGTTACTAAACAAAGGGTGGGAGGGATTGCAATCTCGGATTCCCCAGTTAAAATATTTGGGGTTTATTTCAGAGGTGGGGATCTGGCACTTTTGAACTGGGATCTGTTTTTAAAAGTAGAAGAACAAAAAATCTGGCAATGGAAATCCTGGTCTTTTTCTAAAAGGAAAAGAATATTAATTATAAAGAAATTTGTACTGCCTATTTTTTTGTACATAAGTTATGTATTTCCTATCCCAGTCAGATTAGAAACATGATTATTTAGTATTTTTTTTTCCAAATGGTCTGGGGAAGCAGATTGAACCCTATAAAAAGAGATTTCACTTATCTGAAAGTAAAACAAGAGGGTCTAGGGATGATAAACCCTGTAATGTTTTACCACTCCTTCTTTATAGCATCTTCCCTGAAAGTAAATAAGGGTGAAAAACAACATCCTTGGGAAGAATAGACACAGTTTTTGTTTCTACCTTTTTTCAGTCAGTGGGAGAACGATGTGCCCAAGATAACTAAAGAACTACACATCCCAGAATTTTCTATCACAGCAATAAAAAAATTAAGAACATGGAAACTTAGTACAGGAAAAATAGAAGACTTAAGCAGAAAGTCCTTATACACAGAAATAATGGAAAACAATCATGCAGTGATGGTTGATTTCCCAAAATGTATACCCACAAGATTACCATCAGCTTTAAAACTTTTAAATGATAAAAGAATACCTATAGAAATGTGGGATGTGCTGTGGCTAAGCTGTCATGGCAAATTGGGGGTTAAGAGAAACTTGAAGCATAAACTGGTATTAGAAAGACAATGTATAAGATCAAGTTGCACAGGAAGGGAGGAGACACAAGAGCATTTCTTTTTATAGTGTGGAGTAGTAGTACAATTTTGGAGTGGTTTATCTAACAAATGGCAAGGGAATCCTACTAGTCATAGTTCATATGAAAGCCTGGTTCTTGGAGATTACACCAGTTTTTTTAGTAGATATAATGCCAGTACGCTCAATGTGATTTTTACCTGTATAAAGTACTATATGTGGCAAGCAAGGTGTCAGTACTCTTTACATCAGACTGCACCAAACTCTGTATAATTAACCAAACAGAAACAGCTATAAACCGGGAGAAAAAGAAAGAAATATAATTTATCGACCATATAAAATTTGCTAAACTCTGGCATACTATTGTATGAATGTAAGGAACAATAAAATTAAATAAAAGGTAAGCAAAATCTTGTGAGTTAAAGAAGAAGGTGAGAAGGAGAGGGAAACATGTATATAAAGAATTGTATTAATGTAAGTTTGTTTTATGTTTTTTTATATATATTCTAATACTGCATTTTGTGAAACTGATCTAATGTATTTCCTAATAAAAAATTCCCCTACTCGTCAGTAGAAGGAGCTGCAACTGGTGCTGTGATGACCAGACTTCATGAAGTGGAGCAGCAGATGGACATTTCTGAGGCTGAAAAGCAGGTATCCTCCCTCGTCTCTTTATTACAGGAGACCATGATGGATGTTGATGTTTGTGCTGTGGAAGTGTATGTATTGGCAGCAGAGGAAGCCACATACTTGGAAGGCAATGGAGAAGAAGAACAATTGAATGTGGCGAGTATCCAGTCAGCAGTAGGAATCCACAAACTTATGGCTGAGGAGGAAAGAAGGTTTTTGCTTTGTTGGAAGGAACTGGAGAAAGCACTGCAGGAATGAGGGAAAATGTCCGGATCAGATGGAGTGGAATGGAGGAATATTGTGACCGGTATAGAAGAAGAGAACCGAAGCTCAGATGGAGCCATAATGGAGGTGGAAGATAGGAAACCAGACCTGGATCAACAAGTTAGCTCTCTGAGGATGCAGGTAACCATAGTTGCTGTGGCAGAGGAATCAGATGGGAGCAGGGAGTAGGAGAAATGTAGAGCTGAAGCATTAGAAGGCTCAGTAATAATGCAAAGAAGTACAGATTTACAGGTGATGGTACTGGAAAATGAAAACATGAGGACTAATGGAGAGAACACTATTCTTCAACAAAAACAGATTAATTTTAGTACTGTGGTCACTACTGGAGGCACAGGAAAAAAACAAGTGTCTAAAGATTTCCAGGGTAAAGGAAAGAAGGTCAGGGGGCAAAATAAAGAGGGTGTGGTACAAACACTGCTACAAACCTGTAGAGGAACTTACTGATCAAGTAGCTGGGCCTTCAGTAGAACCTGCAGAATGGATGTCAAAATCCTTGGAGGCAGCGGGTTGGGTGAAAAAGCCTGACAGTTCTGGCTGGGATGCAAACCTCCCCATGTTGTTACAAATGAAAACAAGAAATGCAAGTTAAACAGAGCAGAATATGCAGGACACTAGCTCACAGTCTTCACAAATAACCCCTGGGCAGAAAGAAACAGGAAGCTGCATGGAGCAGCAAGCAGAGGACAACCACAATATGATAGCAGTAATAAGAGAAATGGGGAAGAACAGTCTCAGAGTAAGGCTGTAGACCCATCCCCCCTCTGAAGAAACTGGAGGCTTGGTGGCCTCACATACTGACGGGGACTCTGCCCCACATATCTCTGCAGTTGTTGACCATTCTGTAGAAACAGCAGGAAACAGATTGCTATCTACCACTGCTTGGAGAGCAAACACTAGGGAATGTTTGTCTCCAGAGAATGTAAGAAATGCCTCTGAGCCAGCTGCCAGACATAATGCAGTGCAGCTCAAGAATAGAGGAGACATGAATGGCATTCCAGAGAGGTAATTTGTAGGAAGAGCATTACTTAAGAACAGTATTAAATATTATGTGTATGAAATATATGCACTTATACATATGCCTGGGGGCACGGACATAAGTTTTAAACACCATGATGGACTTGAGCACTTCTGGAAGCAGTATCAGCTGCTTAAAAACACAACAATCTGGAAACCATTTTTAGCAATTCCTGTGACTAAGCCCATGTTTAAAAGAATCACAGTGCTCTTTCAGAATGAAGGAGTGAACTTACCGGTCCAAACAACATTGTATGGTAAATGGGTACCCTGAGCCCATTTTTTTTTTTTTATTTGTAATTTTTACGTTTTTCTCCACTTCCCTCCCGGGGCCATGGCGTACACATGCATGTATGTGCGTAGAGGAGCACGCACACACCAGGATCTGGTGGCCCATTCTGCCCCTTCCCAGACTTGTGCCACCCTCCAGCCACCTGCACTGCCCACTGGACCTCCGCCCAGTGGGACCGGGACTACAGCTGAGTGGGCATCCACCCCTTTGGAGGGGAGAGACATGGCTCGATCCCGCTCCAACCCCCCTGAGTCAGCTCCCCAGTGATCCAAGCTTGTTCCCAAACCCAGTCACTGCTGTAGAGTGAGGTAAGGTGCCAGCACCACTGGGCCGGCCCACCCTAAGCCCATTTTTTGATGAAGAGCACCTATGGACAGGGGATGAAAATATAAAGTCACCCTAAAACAAGAGAATGGAGTGATGAAGCATCTCCCTAATTGTTTCTTTCTGGGGAGAGACAGATGGATCATATTCTATGCAGGGCAGCCTAGAGTCTGCTATAAGTGTGGGGAAGTGTGACACTTAAGCAATATATGTGAAAAGCAGAAATGTGGCCTATGTGAAGAAGTGGGTCCCATTGGAGTGCAATGTAGACAACCACTAAAATGCAGTCTCTGTGAGGAACATGGCCACACCTTTTGCAATTGTGTCTGGGCCTCACATAATAGTTTGGACCAGGCCCTGAGAGCACAGCAGGATGTTTATGTAGCTACTGCACAAAAAAGAAAAACTAAGGGCACATGAATTAATGACACAGATCAATGCAACTGATCCTAAACCTCAGAGACAAGTTCACCCTAGGAAAAATGTTTCAGAAAATACTGGGTAGATGAACAGCAAATGTCAGATGACCCCCCCCCAGCACATAGAACAGCAAAATGAAAAAAGAGGTACTGAGAAGCACACGGCTATCTCAGCACTTACCGATAAAGACAAAGACAGGCCATGCTTGAATGAGAACCATTCAGAGCTGGTGATTCCCAGAGAGGAAGGGCAAGCAGCAACAAACATGCTGCCTCCTGAAACTGTGATAGACTCTCCATTCAAGAGAGTTATGAGGTCAAAATCTGCACAAAAAGCACTACCACCACAGGTTCAGACAAAAGGAACAGATGAAATACCTATTCAGAATTCATATGAGGTATTAATGGACTTAGAGAAAGAAGAAGGGGGAGACTCAGATGTGTCTTCAGTCACATCATCACAGCCTGAGACTGATGTAGAGACTGGATTGGGGGGGAGAAACCTAAACTGAAGGAAAAAAAAAGAAAAGGAAATTAAAGATGATCTGCTAACCTCTAACTTCAAATAAACAATGCATGTGGGACTTAAAATAATAACTGCAAATGTTAACAGTATAAAATCTTTAGAAAGAAAGAAAATTACATTTGCTAGCTTAATTTCAGGGGGAGGGCAACTACTCTGTCTGCAAGACACTATATTATATACTGTGATGGGTGTTGCAAATGTCCAGAAAGTTTGGAGGTGGGGTTCTTCTCTATGGTCTCTAGGAGAAGAACAATGCTCAGAGCTGGGTATTATGCTTTCAGGAATACAGGTTACTATTTTAAAGGTTCTAGACATTTGCCGAGGAAGGGTTCTAATGGTGGATGTGGTAATACACAACACAGCATACAGACTAATTAATATGTATGCCCTGCAGATGAAAGCAGACAGATCTTTCTTGTTTAAAAAAATAGAACCCTTGTTGCACACATCAAAACTAATACAACGTGGGGGAGACTTTAATTGCTGAATGGGTTATAGATAGTGGGGTAGAAAAACTGAGAACATTTATAGTGACATGAATATGCTACAAAGTATTCTGGACAAAGGTTTTTTGAAAGATATACATGACATTATAAATGTCCCACTGGAACACACCTTTTACAAAGGGAAGCTTTCCACTAGAATAGATTGTTGGTCTGTCTCACATTGAACTAAGGGAATAGAAGTACATATTATGCCATTAGAAACCTCAGATCATACGGATCTACAGGCACAAATAGACTGCCAACATGACATCACCATAGGGAGGCACTACTGGAAGATTAATACATCTATTCTACAGGAAGAACAGGGTAACATGGAAATAAAAGAACTATTAAGGGCAAGGCAAGACATTAGTTTTTTATATGACAGTCCATTAGACTGGTGGGAAGACACCAAAGGAGACTTAAAAGATCTATTAGTACAAATTTCTAAGACAAAGGCTAAAAATAAATATATTCAATATCTTGGGTTATGTGCACAATATTTAAAAATATTAATGTAGATGAGGACTACGAGGGATATGATGGAAAAGCTAAATAAAGTAAAAGAGAAAATGTATGACTATCATAAAATAAGAGAAGGTGAAATAGCAAAACATCAGCAATTTGCAACACAGGGAACAAAGGAAAAAGTTAATCCATATGGGATGGCATTACAAGGAGTTAAACAAACTATAATTACTTCGCTAAAATGAACAGATGGTGAGCAGGTAGACAATCAGTTATTCAAAAGCACATCTGTGATACCTTTCAGACAGGAAGCTCCCCTCAACAAACTTCCTTTTTCAAACAAATAGAAATTCCAGAAATATCAGTAATGAAAAAACAAGAATTAATAGCACTTATAAGGGCAGAGGAAATTAGGTTGGCAATCAGTAAGTTATCATCAGGAACTACACCAGGAAAAGATGGACTACCAGATGAGTTATATAAAGAATTGATAGAGGATTTAATGCCTTGCCTGCGAAAAGTATATGGAACAATACAAACAGAGGTAAAACATGTACCCAGCATGAATGATGGCATTATGATATTTCTCTATAAAAAGGGGGGGTCCGCAGGATATAAAACAACTGGAGACCATTAAGTTTGTTGACAAAGGATTACAAAATTTTGACAACAATTTTGATGACACAGTTGGCAAAAATAGCAAAAAAGGTGACTACAGCAGAACAAACATGTGCTATACCAGATGGAAACATATAACAAACTCTAATATTTGCAAGAGAAGTAGTTGAACAAGGACTGTCAATGGAGCTGGAAATATATATATTAACTAAAGATCAAGAGACTGCATTTGATGCAGTTAAACATGATCATCTTTGGACAGTATTAAAATACTGGTATTCCAGAACAGTTTATTGATCTAATAAAAATTATATATAAGGAAGCACAAGTGATGCCCTTAATAAAATGGACATCTTGGAATTCCTATTATTCTGAAAAATGGGGTAAGTCAGGGTTGCCCCATGAGCCCTCTGCTATATGTTTTTGGAATAGATCTTGTTTTAAGGTTAATAGAGAGTACAGAACGCATAAAGCCTATCTGCAATAGTACAGGGCAGATATTTTAAAAAGTTTCTGCGTATGCAGGTGACTGTGTTATTACTGTACCGGACTTAGAATCAGGTAAACATGCACTACAATTGCTAGAAAGTTTAAATAGAAGTACAGCTATAAAAATTAGTAAAGGTAAAAGTAAAATTTTAGCACTAGGAACAACCCCAATATGTGATGACTTTCCAGTTTCAGTTACCAAGGAAAAGGTTAAGATATTGGACATTCTTTTTGGTACAAGAGAAGCAGAAAAGAAAAATTGCAATCAGGTGTATGAAGAGGCAAATAGGAATATACGGACTTAGAAATCATGGAAAATGACTAGGAAAAAGGGGTACATTTGATTAAGGCACCTAGTTTTTTGTATGTATCGCATATCTATCCATTGCCATATAGTATGCACACCAAGATAATGGGCTTGTTTCTATTTTTATGAGGGAGCAGGCTGAATCCTGTGAAAAGAGCACATACATATAGGACTTAGAAAGAAGGGGGATTGAACATGATGCAGCTGTTGGTCTTTTTGTTTAGTAATTTTCTTTTTAGTAATATTAGTCCTTTAGTATTAGGAAAAAAAGATTAGGTACGGTATGTATGAAACAGTGGAAAGGAGTTTTTTTACAGCATTGGGTAGAGGAAAATGACATATGTTGGAAAAAAAACTTTACCCTCTCATGTTCAGACAACATTGAAGTATATAAGGGTGTGGGGAAAATTGAATTAAGGTGGTTTTTGGATGCTGATAAAAAGAAGTTCTATACGACAGCAGAAAAATATTATTTGGAAGAACCTGTATTTACAGCAGAATTACATATAGATAACACTCTAGTTTTAGAAAGTATTACTGAACCTAGGATACCTTTAAAAATGTAAGATGTTATATGGCTGTGTGAACATCAGAAGTTAAATTTTAAGGGGAACCAAAAGCATAAAAAAACAAGAAGAAAATATGTGCGCGGAAGAAACCTGTATAGGACAAATTAAAATAATACAGCATTTGTTTTTTAAGTGTACATATATCCAGAGCTTTTGGGAGTCTCTAGCAGCACTATGGGACAATGAGAACTTTGCAGGAATCACTTATTATGTGCTAGTATTGGGACAATTGCCATAGGTATAGAAAAAAGTGGAAAGAAAGTACAGTATATATAGTTCTTGCATGCATCAAATGGTCTTTCTGGCAAGTCAGATGTCAAAGGGTATTGAAGCAAAGAGACATATTGGTACAAGATATTTTATTTTGAATTCAAGATTAAATAGATTCAATCTACTTACAGTATATGACAAGAACATGATGGGAGTGGAGGTATGTAATCAGTTATGGGAAGGAATTGAATGGGTTGGTTAACGATAATATGTTTAATAAGACTAAGGAACAGTAGAAGTTGAGAGGGAAGTAGGATTGTATAACAGAAGGTAACAAAAGTAAGGGAAGGGAATGAAACAGAGCAGAATGGTTATAAGATGATTACTGGATATATTGAAAATATGATGTAAGTTATGAAGCACTATGTATAGTTCAAATATCTGCCTTATGGAATTTTTTGGATTAAGGAGGTTGATGACTGATTTAATGAATTAGAATAAGTACGATTTTATTAAGATTAAGAAGGGGGTATCTTGTAATTGAATATTTATAAAAAAAAATAACACCCCTTCTCTTTGAAGGGGAAGGGAGTGGAAGAAAGCAATCAGTTAGGATCAATGGGGCATGGTCACAGGAAGGGCTTGTCACCAGTGGTGTGCCTCAGGGGTCGGTGCTTGGCCCAATTCTGTTTGCATTGTACATTAGAGATATGGGGAACAGTCTAAGCAGTGTCATCTCTAAATTTGCAAGCTACACCAAGGTTGGAGGTGAGGTGGACTGTTTAGAGAAACATCAAGTCCTAAGCCAGGACCTGGAAAAAATTGAGAGGTGGGGGATACTTAATAAAATGCAATCTAATGAATCCAATTGCACAGTTATACATTTTGGCAAAACAAATCTGGGTTAAAGTCGTGGGCCAAAAATATTGGCACCCTTGCAGTTTTTTCTAATAATGCACCATTCCTTCCAGAAAATTGTTAAAATTAAAAAATATTTTGGTATCCACATAGGTATTTGTTTAGTTTGCAGTGGAATAAAACACAAAAAGCAGAAAAATTTACTAAGTCTTAGCTTATTCCACACAGAAATCCTTAAATGGCCCGGACAAAATTATTGGCACTTTTTAGAAGTAGTTAGAAATAATTAGATTTCAAGCAGGTGATTCTCCTTCACTTTGGAATTGAACTCACCTGTGGTGAGTTTCAGGTGCCTGCAATATAAAAATCATTCATTCAACCAGTTTGAATAGAGAAAAGGACTCATTCTCCTGTTTTGTGTCACTATGTGTACCGCAATGAGCATGGAGAAAAGAAAGACAGCCAGAGAATTGTCTGAGGGTCAGACAGAAGATTGTAACAAACATGGACAATCTCAAGGCTACAAATCAATCTCCAGAGACCTTGATGTTCCTGTTTCCACCGTACGTAATGTTATCAGGATGTTTAAGGCCCATGGCACTGTAGCCAACCTCCCTGGACGTGGCCACAAGAGAAAACTTGATCGAAGATTGAAGCGCAGGATTGTTTGAATGGTGGAGAAAGCACCTCGATCAACTGCCAAATAGATTCAAGCTGACCTTCAGACACAAGGTACGACAGTTTCAACTCGCACCATCCGTCGCCAACTCAATGAAAGGGGGTTATATGGTAGGAGGCCCAGAAGGACCCCACTGCTGAGAGAGAGACATAAGAAAGCCTAACTGGGGTTTGCCAAAACACACCTGAACAAGCCAAAATCCTTCTGGGAGAATGTCCTGTGGACAAATGACACCAAATGAGAGCTTTTTGGTAAAGCACATCATCTCTATGTTTACAGAAAACAAAATGAAGCCTTCAAAGAAAAGAACACCTTCCCTACAATCAAACATGGAGGAGATTCAGTGATGTTTTGGGGTTGCTGTGCTGCCTCTGGCACTGGGTGTCTTGAACGTGTGCATGGCATCATGAAATCTGGAGATTACCAGGCCATTTTGGAGCGCAATGTTGAACTCAGTGTCAGAAAGCTGGGTCTCTGTCGAAGGTCATGGGTCTTCCAGCAGGACAATGACCCCAAACACACTTCAAAAAGCACCCAGGAATGGTTCAAGACAAGTTGCTGGACTGTTCTGGAGTGGCCAGCAATGAGTCCAGATCTAAATCCCATTGAAAACCTGTGGAGAGATCTGAAAACAGCAGTTGGGAGAAGGCACCCTTCAAATCTGGGAGAACTGAAGCAGTTTGCACAAGAAGAGTGGGCCAAACTGCCAGTAGAGAGGTGCAGGAAGCTCATCCATGGCTATAGGAAGCAGTTGAGTGCAGTTATTTTAACCAAAGGCTGTGCTACCAAATATTAAGTCTAGGGTGTCAATAATTTTGTCAATGCCATTTCTCTTCATTTTCTGATTTAAAAGGATATATTAAATTCTGAATCAAAACAAAGGTTCTGTAATATTAACAGAGAAATAAAGAATTGTGGAGACCAAATATTGTACTGTTCTTAATTTCAACTTATGTTTAGAGGAAATTGTGACTTATTTGAAAAAGTGCAAGGGCACCAATATTTTTGGCCCCAACTGTAAATATAAACTTAATGGAAAAACATTAAAATCTTCCACGAAAGAAAGAGATCTGGGCATCTGGGTCAATACTGACTTAGCACCATCAGACCACTGTCGTTATATATCTCAGACTGCTAACAAATTGTTAAGAACAATAAATAAAACCTTCTTAACAAAGGACGATGAATGTATAATGAAATTATATAAATCATATATCATACCATACCTTGACTATGAATCACCTCTTTGAAACTCTTTCTTAAAACATGACATAAATCTCTTAGAAAAAACTAAAAGGGAACTAACTAAGTGAATAAAAGGGTTAAAAACAAAGGAATACAAGGCAAGGATTAGCAGTTTAACGTTATTTACTCTAGAGACCAGAAGCAAGAGGGGAGATATGTTTCTCATGTACAACATTATGCAAAATCCTACACTAATGGGTTTATGTGGGATAATAAAGTAAGAAAAAAATTACTTGAAATCCCATACAAAACAATTCAATGTGCCAAGGGTTAACTCAGTTAAGAGATATAACTTTTTCACTGTAATATCAGCGAGAGTCTGGAACACCCTACCAAATTACATTATTCAGGCACCTCATTTTGAGCAATTCAGGAATAAACTAGATGAATTCTTTGTTCAGAACCAGCAGGGTCAATAGCCCCACTACGAGTGGAAGACAATTAAATGGGCTGACAGCCTATTTTGTCTTGACAAACCAAATATAACCAAATAAGGGAGATTTTGTGTACAGCTATATAAAGGAAAACTGTATCATGCTTTATGTATTTCACTGGATGACTGGTTTCTTTTTATTGGTTAGTATGATGATTATACTGTTTTGTTTTACTTTATATACTTTATTTTTTTTAAATATTGTATAAAGAATTTTGATTTATTTCAGTTGTTGTTTTTGCATGTTAATAAAAATTGCCTTACTCTTTTTGAGAACTGACATGGGATCTTTAACATCCACCTGAACTACCACCAGAACAGGCAGATGGGACCTCGGTTTAACATCTCATCCAAAAGACGGCACCTCAGGAGTGCAACACCCCCCCTCATGCTGCACTACAGTGTCAGTATTGGGATTTAACACAAGTGCCTGGTGTGAGGATAGAACCCACAGCCTTCTGATCTTCTAGCCTCAGATGTGAGTGCGCTACCTGCTGAGCCACTGACACTATAGACCAGTCAGTCTCACATCAACAGTGGGTAAACTGATGGAGACCTTATTAAGCAAGATCTGGGAGAATACCTCAAAGTAAATCACCTCCAGAACAATAAACAACATGGGTTTGTGACAGGCAGGTCAGGCAAATGCACCTTTCTTCAATCAGGCTACCAAGGATTTGGACAAGGGCCATGTGGTGGACCTGCTTTACTTTGACTTCAGTGAGGCATTTCACAGTCCTGCACAGGCACCTCTTAAAAAAGCTGGAGAACCTTGGGGTAGCAGAGCAAATAGTCACATGGGTGAAAAGTTGGCTAAAGAAGAGGAAACAAAGGGTAGCTGTAAATGGAGTGAGATCTACCAAAAGACATGTCACTAGCGGGTGCCTCAGGGGTAGGTCCTGGGACAGGTCCTTTTCAACATATTCATCAGTGACATCAGCGAGAGTACAAGTGACAACATAGTCCTGTTTGCCAATGACACAAAACTCAGCAGAACAGTGGACAGCATGGAGGGAATCAGAGAGCTACAGAGTACCTTATGAAGTTGAAAAGATGAACACACATATGTCAGTCGAAATTTAATTCTAAGAAGTGCAAGGTGATACACCTTGGTAGGGCCAACCATAAGGCAGAATACTTCCTAAACAGGGTCAAACTTAGCTTCTCTGCTGTGGAACAGGATCTGGGGGTCATCCTTAGAGACAACCTCAAGCAGCAGAGTTAGTGTAATAAGGCTTGCAGCAGGGCTAGCAGGACACTGAAATATATTAGTAGGGGTATAGATAACAGAAACAAGGAAGTGATATGCCACTCTACTGGTCATTGGTGTGGCCACACCTGGAGTACTGTGTCCAGTTCTAGAGGCCTCACCTTAGAAAGGACATTGCTAGATTAGAGGTGGTCCAGAGAAAGGCAACAAAGATGATACATAGCCTTCGGGGAATAACCTATGAAGAGAGGCTTAAGGCTTTGAACATGTACTCACTGGAGCCTAGCAGGAAAAGGGTTGACGTGATCAAGGCTTTCAAGTTCCTTAGAGGCATTAATAAAGTGCCGCACTTTAAAGTGCTTTTTTCTATAAATGCCAATTCTACTACAAGAGGGCACAAGTAGAAATTGAAAGGTGGTATGTTCAGGATGGACATCAGAAAGTGTTATTCTGAGAGGGCGGTAGAACCTTGGAATAGACTGCCAGCTGAGGTGGTGGCTGATAGGTCAGTATCGAGTTTTAAGAACATATAGGACAAGGTTTGGGCGGTCACCTGACACTGGCAAATGCTAGCCTAGGTGTTCCCGGTGGATAGGACACCAGAGTACAATAGGTTCAGGAATACCATTTTTGGGGCAAAATCAATGGATCACAGGTGCCCTTCTGCTGTCATTTTCTATGTTTCTATGACTAGCTGTCTTATGCCTTCCCAAATGTAGCACCTTGCATTTGGCTACATTGTATCTGATACATCAGGAGTCTGACCAATAACCCTGCTTGTTAAGGATGTCATTAAGTTTGCAACTACCCTCAAGGGAGTTCAACACCCTGGCAGTCTTAGTGTCATCAGTTAAATCAAGCCACCTGCTAGAGACCCCAGCTTTGAGATTGTTGATGAAAATGTTTAAAAGCATTGGTCTTAGCATCTATCCCTGACAGATAACACTGAGTACCCCTATACACTTACAGTAGTCACCATGCACCAACTACCCCTGCTTCCTGCCCCCCATGTTAATTAGCAATCCACCTCATGTTTCACAGATTCTCTCTTAATCTTACCATTTATCACTTCTTCTCCCAGAGACTCCCCCTTCTTCTTTCTCCACATATACATCTCTCTCATTTTACCTCTCCTCTACACAAACTTTTTTTTTTTTTTTAGGTATTTCCTGAAGAAGACCTATGGTCGAAACGTAGATTTTTAATTCTATTTTCTATTTTTAGCGTGCATTTAATATAACCATTTTGTTTTGCTTTTAGACCACATGCTGATGCAGCACCTTGTTTTGGTTTTTTACACCTCATGTATGCCTCATATATGCCATATTGGTGTATTTTGCCCAGAAGCCTGCTTGTACCACAGTGTAAAAGGCCTTGTTGAAGTCCACATGGGCTATGTATATTCCCCTGCCCCTGTCCACCTCCCTGGTCACCCACTCAAAGAAGGTAATCAGGTTGACTTGGCATGATCACCCCTTCACAAAGCCTTGCTGAGAGGAAGCAAGGATCTTGGCCTCAACCAAGTGTTTCAATATTCTGTCCTGTCATGGCTTCCAGGACATTGCCCAGTACTAAAGTCAGGCTGACTGATCCATAGTTTCCAGTTTCAGACCCTGCTCCTTCTTGAAGATGGGAGCTACATTGGTCATTTTCCAGTTCTCTGGCACCACATATTTCCAGACAGACTCATGAAAGTTTACTGCAAGTGGCCCCACCCATTGTTCCCTTAGCTTCTCTATGATTCTAAGGTATATCCTGCCCACCCATTCAGACCTACGTGGCCTGATTTTCACAGGATAGTCAGCTACCAGGGTAGGTGCGATGTCCACAGACTGCATTGTGGCTACTGCTGATGTCATGGGATCTCCTAATGAGTGCCCATCCTCCATGGGGGCCCAATGATGAACATCAAAGCACGTTGCTTTTTAATATTTATTTTCAATGTTAAAAAACCTGAAAAGGTACAAAAGTGGTCTGGCAGTATAGCCTAGAAGTTAGAGGAACAAGGTGTGGACGAGCTTGGTACATTCAGCAGACAAGACCTGAGTTTGAGTCTCACAACCTCCACTTGCAGACTGTGTGACTCTGAGCAAGTTACTTAACCACCCAGTGCTCCCCGGTCGCCCCTGAAAACAGGCACTTGTGCCTAGTTGGCCTTACCCGGTTACCAAAGACTAAATAAAAAAAAAAGACAGTTTATTTTAAGTATCAGTTTCAATGGAGCTGCATGGGAGATAATCATTAAATACATGAAACAGGAGTAATTACTCTGTAGTTACATGTTTGTTGCATTTAATTACACAATTTCAATGCAGTTACAGTATAGTTACACTGTAACTACAATGTAGTTAAAGAAACAAAGTAAAGTGTTACCCAAAAGTGTATATACAGTACTGAACATTTATGAGACATCAGGCATGACACTGATACAAGTCCAGATGTACATTTACAGATAGTAAAGAACGGATGATCTATGTCCATTTCTAACACCTAATGCTAAGCAGAGGCACGTGAGCATATTACTGCCTGTAATTCTACAATGGAAAACCAAATCCATAATACAGGTTGAATCCCAGATTTAGCCCCAAGGCTGTCTACCACATTCCTTGGCATGAGAATGACAAAAGTTACAAGCGTAACCCAGCTGTCGCCACAGCAGATTACCGGAAACCATGTAATAGATGTCAGTGTTTGACGCTATACTATAAGGCCTGTAAAATAAAATAAGCTGCCATGATTAGTGCACTTATAAGGTTAAGCATAGCCCTGTTGTCAAGGTTCTGAGATGTGCAGATCTGGATAGCACTATTCCCCTCTGCTGGTCCCCTCCAGTGGCTCAGGCCCTGGCAGAGTTCTGAGTTCGGGGACAGCGAGAGCCTGGTGTGGACTCATTCTCAAGGAGGTCCTCCTGATGGTGTCTGATCAAATTGTCCTGATTCCTAGAATGCTCAAGAGTATGGCAGAAGGTCTGTCTTGGAAGGGACACAAGACTAAGGCAAGAGCCTTTTTTATATGAATGACTTGAGATCAGGGCAGCTGGCAAGTCATGTAAGTCACTGATTGTTGTGATCATAAAAGGTGCTGGCTCAGACCTTCATGGAGGCATGAGGCTCAGGGCAGAGCATTGAGATAGCTGTAGATTATTTGTGTGACCTGAAGGTTATATCCCTTCTTAACCCCTATGCCAGACAGTACTGGTATCCATCTGCCATGCAGGGCTGGGAATAGCTTGATCCCCTAGCCTGCATCTGTGGCTACATGTAGGTCACCAATAAGTAACTATGTAAATCCTTGAGAGTCACCAGAACTAATCAGGGAAATGTGTAACTGCACTAAAAGTAAAGTGATGAGCTGCAGCGAACAGATTTTGAGCTGTAAATATGCTTAAAGTGAATGATCTGCTAATCAGAATTGAACCCTTAGCTGGCTGACTGTTGGGACATGTACAGTAGCTATGATTATGCTGATTAAACTAGACCAGTAACTGGGAGCTACAGCAGCAGTTTTCCTATACCTCAAGATGTGAATGCACCTGCTTCTGTAGATAAATGTTTGGTCTTTCGAAAAGCAACTTCTGTCTGAAAGTGTCATAATCTGTGTCAGAGTGTCCCTGCTATGGGTACACTGATAAACCTTCAATGTAACTTCTCATGCAAACCCAAAAGTGAAACAGAGTGATGTTACAGTTATAGTTAGTTAAGGCCCGCCATGTGATGTTGTGCAGGGGCAGTAAAGTACAGAGTGTAAAGTGCAAATACAAATCTAGTTTTTGACCAACAAAGATGTCCCCCTTTTCTCTCAGGACCAAAGGGTTAATTGATGATGAAGATGACAAAGAACAGGATTAAGAGCGAGGGTTGTGCCCAGGTGCATGGATTCTTCCTGAAATTGAAAAAGAAAGAAAATTAGAAATGTATAGTAACTCAAATCAACAAGTATTGAACAAAAATGCTCTCCAAAGGTAAAACCTTTTCTGATGGAATTCCAAACCATGACCCCAGGAACTGCAGTTAGATACTCTACCAGGAGAGCTATACAGGATCGACAGATATGAGCCAAGACAACCCTTCCCTGTCTTCATACAAACATCAATGAACATTTTTATATTGTCATCAGAAGCATTATAAAACATGTTAAAGGCCAGAAAAGAATGATGACTATAAACTGAGCACTAGAGAACCACCAGAACCTTTTGTGCTGCAACAAATAACACCAGCATTGCAAAAGGAGAGCGGTGAAGAGATATTCTCGTCATGTGTAACAGAAACAGAAACAGAACAATGATTCGGATGATTTGGCAACTCTAATCAATATTGAAAAAAATGTTCCTAATCACAGGAAGCTACAGCTGAATGCTCTAGCAATATAGCTATTCAATAATGATAGATATGAACAAAGAGCTCCTCATGCTAGGCCCTCTTCCTGCTTTAAACATCTGAGTAAGTAGTAGACAGTATTCATAGGGATTTCCATGCTGCCCAGAGAGGATCACATGTATAAATAGTGAGTGATTGCAAAGAAGCCCAAAACCTACAGTGTTTTCCATTGATACAAGTAAACTTTTACAGTGAGGATAACATTTTTTACTCTCCAGTATTTTGATACAGATCTAGCACAGATCGAAATAGAGAAAATTAATCAAAGGCCCTGAAAGGTAAAGTACACATAATATATACATATTTTACTAGATATTCCTTTGAAGTAAATAAAATGCATAGTGACCTTATTTAAATCCCTTAGGAAGAACAGATACTACAAAGCAGTGTGAGTGTGTGAAGGTTGACACAGGCATAATGAATACATAAGGTACCTTAATTATTATTGATTTGTACCAAGGAGTCATTCAATGAAACTTACCATAAAGAACTAACTTTCCAAGAATTAGAACAGCACCAACAATGTGCTTATGCACACAGGAATTTATTAATAACAACATATAGGCATTAGGGTGCTTTGCTATAATATCAGTACTAGTGAGTATTAATATCACTATGTTCATATAGTGAACATATATTCACTGGAACAGGATAGTGAGAATGTATTTAAGGAAAATTATATGGCACTTTGTTTATCCATTCAGTTATAAAGAACATGAAACCTATATCACTTAATAATGGCATTGTGTACTGGCAAATGTTGGGAACTATTGTTGGGAGCTATTTAGGAGGTATATGGTCTGAATATAAATTGTCTTTTTAAGAATCAAATTTTAGATACAAACAGAAATGCATTGTATATAACATAAAAGGATTGTTTATTATATTTTACACAGGCCCTCATTTCCTGAGGAAGCTCAATGGACAAACATTGGGCAAAGACCTGAGAGCCCCTGTGATGCCTTCAATAAATTTGAAGATTTGATGAACCTTAATTCTTTGTTTTGGAGTGGCTGGCTTTTTGAACTATTTGTTTGGAGTCACTTCAATAGGGTATTCAAGCATGTCACTCAAGGGGATCCCAATGCTCAGTTTAAGCTTGTACAAGGAAATAAGGAGGAAGAATTGAAGACCACCATACATGGTGCCCAGGCTGCACTGGTGTGCCAAATGGTGGGATGGCCATGTATCTCCCCTGTTCTTGCAGACTAGTGGCCACCATATGAGGAAGGTAAGTGGTACCTTTCCGCAAATTGGCATGGAAAGTCAGGATGGCTAAGCAAAGCCATGCTGTTCTGCATCGACATTTATAGCCACATCAGTTTGGGTTCTGCCTCCAGGGGTGGGGTCTATGTGACAAGGGATGGGAACTGGGTGGATCTCCATGAGACTGCAACATCTAAAACCCTAGACATGAGTGTCACCCCTGACACTATAGTCCACCCTTCCTTACCACTGTAGGGACTTTGATAGGACAAAAATTGGGGTCTTGATACCTGTAGGGCTGCTTGTCCAGGATTTGGCATGTTGGATATTTGCTGATCTATACTCATGTGGACTACATATGCCTGTGAATGACAAGGTGTTCTGCAACCTGTAAAGCTGGCACCAGAGCTGTGCAATGGAACTATAAAAGAACTGCCTATACATTTCTGCACACATGATGTCACCTCCAGACTCTGTTTCATCATCTGAATTCAAGTTGTACACCACAAAGTATTTGTATCCTGTAACAACCAGGATGAGGTCAGTCGTGGGGATGTGCCACTGAGATTTTGGTTCAGTGGGATTCTGCTGATTTTTCAGGCTCATCTCAGCTGGAATCTGTTTGTGCTTGGATCCCCCAAAGTATTACTGTTGGATCTATAAATGGTTGTTTCAAGCTAAAATGGATTTTCAGGACTCGGTTTACCCTGGGTATCTCTCTGCAGTTACCTCTGTAGCTCCAGTAAGGCAGCTTTGCTGTATTCTCAGGACCCTAACCCTGCCATGCATCAACATCTTGATAAGGAATTGTTTTTTGTGTGCTGTTCATTCTTCAAACCTGCTATTGGGACTGAGCAAATAGTGTTCTGATACTCGGCAAGCTTTTTAACCTACATCTGGACACCTGCTGACCTTCATGGTGGCTAGGACATCGCAGTCTTTCTTGGAAGTTATGTGGAAAGCTGGACCAGAGCTCCTCCACCATACTTTTGCAGTTATCATTGGGACAATTTGTGGCACTTTCTTTTGCTGAATTACCCATATCCCACCTTTCTTGCACTCAGGGCAACTCATGAAGTCATTGTTGACCCAGGAGAAGGACCATCTGTTGGCTTTTTTATTCCTGACCAATTCCAATCTCAGCTAAAGCAGCAACTGGACATCTCAAGCACCAGTGACCAGCATCCTACAAGGGTAGCATCAGTGCAAGATGTGAAGGCCTGATACAAAGAAAGTGAACTCTAGTTATGGTACTGTAATGCTAAACATTTTCTTTACAGGTGTCACTGGGGCCTGCATGAACTGCTTATTTTGGGACTTATTCCAAATTTCCATGGATCCATACAGATCCTGTTGGGTTCACTCCTTCCAAATGCTGATTTGCTGTAAATTGTGCTCGAATGGGTAACACCCTGTATGGGTGAGTATTATTGAAGTGACTCAGTAAAAGCTACTCAATAATATCACTCATGTTTAGGGCGACTGTTGTAACAGAGCAAAGGATCCTGTATAGTGAGTGTAGCAGTAAACTACAGTTGCTATGACAGAATACAGGCATGTGTGTGTGGCTGAATTCTGCTGAGCTGGCTATTTGGCATAGTGGCTAGAGCCACCGACTACAGAGCCAGTAGACCCGGGTTTGGGTCCTACAGTAAGATACTAAATCTTCTTTTTTTTTAAGTTGCCGCCCCCCGAGTTGATTATTTTATTTTTGGGGGGTGAAGGGGGCATAGCCCCCCACAAAAAAAGAAGAAATTTGTTTTGTTGTTGAGGAGTCGCTGAGGACCATTGCTGTTTGTGGCAGTCTCTGTTTGTTTTAGTCACCCTTTTGCTTCGGGTGATATTTGCATCACTCTTTGTGTGCGGCATGATAAGGGACTTGCCCTTATCACATAATTCCACTTCAGTGGCACTTTTAAATGAAGCCATCAAGAGTCAGTGAGTGATGGGCATTGCTGCAGACTGAAGCTGCTGTGTGTGTAAGACATCCTGAGAGACACACCACTAGAAAAGTTGCTGAGCTGTGAAATCAGAGACTAGGCCCTCAAGCCACACCAAGATGCTTCAGAGCCAGGTAGGGCACCTGCTTGCTCTTATCAAATGGAGTAAATCAGGGAACAGGGAGTCATGAGGCATGTGCCCTGAGTACATGAGTACATAGTATTTGGTAATTACCGACCCATTTCTCTTTTACCGCAGGTCTCAAGGATTTTTGAAAGGATTGTAGCCTCACAGTTAACTGGTTATTTGGACTCTGAGGGCCTCCTGAATGCAATTCAATCAGGTTTTAGGAAATCTGACAGCACTATGAAAGCCCTGGTTAAGGTTACTGAGGATATACAGGCGGCTCTGGATGGGAAGACACCGGTGGGTGCCATTTTTGTTGACTTGCCCAAGGCTTTCGATTCTTTGAACCATGGTGTTCTCCTGTCCAGAGCAGCCTCTTTGGGGCTGGTGGGACCTAGCCTTCAATGGCTTTACTCTTACTTAACAGAAAGAACACTTGGTTGCCTTGGGGGGATGGACTTCGGGTACTGTTCCGGTAGGATCGGGTGTCCCCCAGGGCTCTATTTTGGGCCCAGTGTTGTTTAACATTTATGTTACCCAGTTAAAACTTTCAGACCAATCAATTTCTTTTCACTTATACAGATGATATGATTATTTACACTTCAGATGTGATAGTAAATAAAATTCAAACTAAATTGCAGACTGCCTTTAAGGAATTACAGAACTTCTTTGAGGAAAGTAAGTTGGTTTTAATTTCTAAAAAAACACAGTCAATGTTATTTTTTCATTCTTCATTAATACAAGAAGACCCAACTTTGGAGATTCTTACCCTGGAGGGACATCCGATCCTGCAGGTTCAGACATAACAATATTTGGGTATGTGGCTTGATGAGTCTTTAAATTGGGTAGTCCACATAGACAGTATATTAAATACTGTAAGGAAAAAACTGGGTGCTTTGTGCCGAGTAAGAAATACTATGAGTCCTGAGACAAGAGAGAAGGTGGTTAGTACAATGATTATCCCTATATTACATTATGGGGACTTCATTTATGCTAGTGGAAGAAAACATTATTTGGATAGGGTAGATGTGTGTTATGGAAGATTAGCAAGATTTATTTTTGATGTCAATTGGTTTGCTCATAAGGGTTTTTTATTTAACCGTGTACAATGGATGAGACCATCAGAATATAGACAGGAACATTTATTAGCCTTTATGTATAAACGATGGACTGGAACTTTGCCTCCGTATATTAAAGTAAGATTACCTTTCTGAGATAGATTAGGTTCATTAAGAACAGTCCATGCCCCGGAGTTTGTTGTCCCCAAATGTAATCTAGTGATAGGTCAACAATCTGTCCTATGTAGGGGTCCAGTTGAAGTAAAGTTCTTTAAGGGAAGACCATCTTGGTTGGGGATTAAATCATGGTTCAGGCAGCAAGCCCTAGGCCTTAGGCATTGTTGTCAAAAATGATAAATGTCTTTTCCTTTTTTTTCTCCTTCCTGCCATTGTAAATAAGATTCTATGTTATTTTTATTTAATGATTGTGTTAGGGTGTATGTCTTTAATGATTATTTGTCTTGTTTAATGTAAAATCTGTGGTGTGTGTTTTTAAAGTTTATTTTTGTACTACCTAAGCTTATTGTTTGTACAGGACCTCGTTGTAAATGAGCATAAGCTCAGTCGTAAATCCTGGTTCATATGTCTGTATATGAATAAAAATTTTACTACTACTACTACAACTACATGAGTACTCTTGATTCATAGGGGAGTGGGACCATGGGGGTTATTGCTCGGTCTAGGTTCCTCTGGAACTGTGAAGCAGCTGCGTCATGTTCCTGTAATTGTTCTGTAAGAGCTCAGCTAGGAGGACTGTGATTCTATAAATCATCAGAGATTGGGTCCAAGGTGCTTCATCTGCAGGTCACTGGGGCTTAATTCTGAATGCTGCCCAATCAGCTGCTGTGTGCTGGTTCCTGCCTTGAACTGAGCTGCTGCATCCGTGGATCATGTGATTACTAGCTTGGGTCCTTTAGTACTGCTCCTGTATGCATTACAGTAGTTTGGATTACAAAGTTGGTTTTCAAGCATTTTCCATTTTGAGATCTTAAATTCTTTAGCTGTGTCAGCTTACTATGACCTGTTGTGGAAGCAAAATGCAAGCATGCTAATTGCCATCAAGTACACCACCAAAAGAACCCAGGCAATACAGCTCCCAGGCCTGCTCCACAACTTAGTGTAACTTTTGGTACCCAGAGACACTTACTGCCATTTTCATACTTGCAACTATAGCTTTAGTACTGGACAGTACCAGTTAAACAGCACTGCATCCTCTGCAGTGTGATTTATCTTACTGTGCCCCGGCCTTTATTAGGTGTGTGCCTGTAATAACTCTGGAATTTGAGGGGTTGATAATGACCCACAGCACAGTGGCTCCCAGAGTCTATTTGTATCAGGAGGAAGTGATTAATGTGACTTGCAACTGCCTTAACCCCAACTTTCATTCCAGCTTCCAGACCCGTGTTGCACAATAAAGTCGTCATTAATTTGTTGAACTCAACTTTTGTGTGTGTGCCCATTATGTGTAACCTTTTTACATTTTTTATCGGGGAAGGTAACAACTGTCTCTCTGATCCCCAGGGGTGGTCCATTCCAATGTAAAGAGGAGGGTAGGTACTGCATTCTAGGGGTGGTACTGCACACAGCATGTGGTACACAAAATGTAAAAACAAAGTCAAGGTGCTGTGTCAGCGTGTGGTCTGAAAGCAAAACAAAATGGTTATATTAAATGCATGCTGAAAATAGAAAATGGAGTTAAAAATCTACGTTTCAACCTTAGGTCTTCTTCAGGAAATATCTAAAAGAGAAAAAAAACAAAGTTAGTGAAGAGGGAAGGCAAAATAATGGTTATATATGTGGGGAAAGAAGAAAGGATGTCAATTGGTTTGCTCATAAGGGTTTTTTATTTAACCGTGTACAATGGATGAGACCATCAGAATATAAACAGGAACATTTATTAACCTTTATGTATAAATGATGGACTGGAACTTTGCCTCCGTATATTAAAGTAAGATTACCTTTCTGAGATAGATTAGGTTCATTAAGAACAGTCCATGCCCCAGAGTTTGTTGTCCCCAAATGTAATCTAGTGATAGGTCAACAATCTGTCCTATGTAGGGGTCCAGGGCTCAGGAAGAAGTGAGAAAAGGCAAGCTTAAATGAGAATCTGTGAAACAAAAGGGTGATGATGAGAAAGACAAGGCATAATAGAAGAAAATGAGCTGGAGAAGTCCCCAGGTGAGACTAATTAACAGGACATAGTAAGAAGGCTGAAAGGTGACAAATGTGAGGGAAGGAGACAGAGATGGACACAAATGGTGAAAATGAAAAGAAGTTAAATGTGTACAGATACAAACAGACTTTGGGGAAAACAAGGGCTGAAATATGTTAGTGGAAAATAAGTCCATCATTTAAACCAGAGGGCTGCTGGGAGCCAAGGCGGATTATCACCTTGGTTTCCATGTTTTTTCTATGGTCAGAATCCCAGAAGCCCTGCTGAAGGACACAAACAGAAAGGTCATTAGCACTGTGGTCCCTAGAAATAAAGTGGGATACAATGGGTTTATAAGTGTCTCCACTTCTGACTTCCCTGTAATGTTCCCTGAAATGGTCAGCAAGGATTCTACCAATCTCTCCAATGTAAATAGCTGTACCCTTCCTGCAAGGAATACAATATACCACATTAGAGGAGGTACAGGAGAACTCCTTGGTGATGTGAAAAACATCTGTGGGACCCCAATTTCAGTCACACTGGAAATAAATTTGCAAGTGTAGCAGTGAGTTCTGTTGCAAGGTTTGGTACCTGGTAGAGAGGAACTGTAAGGAGTAGGTAGGCTGCATTTTACCAGGAGATTTTGCAGGTTGAGTGGCCGGCGGTAGGAGGCAATAGGTGGTTCTGTAAAGGAAGCACCAATAACTGGGTCAGTTTGCAAAACAGAAAAGTTACTGGTGATGATTCTGTGAAGAGAAGGTGTACTCTAATGAAAAGGAAGCACTAGTGGAATTCCCCGTTGTTCTTGCGTGACAGTATCCTTCATGCGGGGGTTGAGGTTAGGGGGCATGTTACTGACCCGGGAGAGTGCTCTGTCCACTGTGCTTTTAGGGTATCCCCTGTTGATAAAAAACTATGCATTATTTGGGCCTACTCAGCAAAATCGTCCTCTTCACTGCATAATCTGTGAAATCTAAGAAACTGTGAATAAGGCAGGCCTTCTTGACATGTTTAGGATGGAAGGAGCTGTGGAGGAGGAAACTGTGAGAGTCAGTGGGTTTGTAATAAACTGATGTCTTCAGTCCAGTATTCTATACTGACAGTTGAATATCCAGAAAAGGCAGTTTAGGAGGATACTTCAACAGTGTACTGAAGGGAAGGATGGACTGTGGTAAATTTGTCGAGGAAGACTTGGAGGGTCTCCCTGGAGCAGGAGATGGCCCCCACACAGTCATCTATGTAGCATTTGTAGAGTTCAGGCACAGTCCCTGTGAATGAGAGAAAAAACTGTTCCTCCACCCAGCCTACAAATAGATTAGCAAAGCTGGGACCCATCTTGGTACCCATGGCCACTCCGCTGACCTGCTGGAAAAAAAACTGTTATTAAAAGAAAAAGCAATGAGTTTCAGAATAAATTTTGCCAGATGGGTTAGTGTATGTGTGGGTGGCTGCTGAGCTTCCCACTTATTCAGAAAATGCTGCAAAGCTGTCAGGCCATCATTGTGGGGGATCACTGTGTAAAGAGATTTGATGTCCATGGTGAATATGAGCTGATGAGCGCCGCTGAATCTGAACCTGTCAAGTAACTCGAAAGCATGGTTAATATCCTTAACATAGGAGGGCATGGACTCAATGAATGGTCTCATGAGGCTGTCCAAAAATGGGAGATGTGGGATGTGGGGCAGGAGCAGGCAGACACAATTGGATGGCCAAGGGTACCAGTTTTTTTGATTTTGGGAAGGAGATAAAACCTGGATGTCTGGGGATGCTGAACTGTGAGTCTTTTAGCAGAAGCAAGGAACTCTTTGTTTTCAATAGCCGAGGTGATGGTGGTAGTGACCTCAGTCTGATAGTCAGCAGTGGGGTAGGGAAGAGTAAAACCTGGTGTCAGAGAGTTGCTGTGTGGCTTCAGTGATGTATAGCTCCTTTAGCAAGACCACAGCAGCACCTCCCTTATCAGCTGGTTTAATTACAATGTCATCCCTCCATTGCAGAGATCTGAGGACTGCAAGCTCACCAGTTGTAGGGTTGGAGTGGTTGTGCCTGCAATGGAAATTGAAGTTGCTGGTGTTTTCCATGCATTGGTTAACAAAATAATCAAGAGCAGCAAAACGTCCTGGATGTGGTGTCTATGCACTACGCTGGGGATTGATATCATTGATGGTTCTGGTGATACTGTCATCATCTGCGGGAAGAGGAGTCTCATTAGAAAATGAGCTGTAAGGCATACTCTACGATAGAAATACTGCAGATCTACTTGAACCTGGGGTGCATCAAGATATCTGGGTGTAGGCACAAAAGAGAGACCTTTGCAAAGGAGAGATCACTCATCTGCCCATTATGGAGATCGCATCATCTGCCCATTATGGAGATCGCATCATCTGCCCATTATGGAGATTGCATCATTGCCCATTATGGAGATCGCATATTCTGCCCATTATGGACTATGGAATTCATATTTACTGTCATGGAAATAAACAGCAAATGGTAAAATTAGATTTGGTCCTAAATAGGCTTGCCAGATTTGTACTGAAGTGTGATTTTAGCACCCATCAGTGTTTTTATGTTTCGCTCCCTTGGTTGGAGCTCACTAGAGACCTGAAGAAAACAGTCATGGGCTATACAAGTTCATGGAATTTAAAAAAAACAAATTGATATGTGAATTAGTAGAAAAGTTAGAAAAAAAAACTTTGGCTGTAACCTGAGGGAAAAAAAGGCTAGAGTTAGTAGTTCCTAAATACAAAAATAAATTCACATTTATGACCTTTCAGTATAAGGCAGCCATTTGTTGGAACCAACTTACCTTGTACCTTAAAGATTTACAAGTGAAATTAGATGTTTTTAAGACTGCTGTTTATATGGAATTTGAGTATTGTTGTATATGTAATAGATAGTTTAAATTGGATAGAAAGAGAGTATACATGAGAATTGACATACGTGGTGTCGTTGCTGGCTGGAACATACAGTAATGTAATGTATGTGTATTTCACCTGTATTTGATTATATTTTTCCTTGAATGTAATTTGTTTGATTGAGATATGGATTACCTTTGAACTTATGTATATGTATTTTATGTCACTGTAACTTGACACTTTAAATATGTGCACCTTGAGAAAAGGGCATATATAGCCATAATGGTGGTGTCACTGTATAAATAAATGTTATCTACTACTAGTACTACTACTATCTTGTGTCAGAGGGAGGTCTGGAAGAATACAAAATACTAAATTGTTAGATTGTGTCTGACTCGATGGCTCATGTTGGTTGCTGATCTGCTGGGTGAGAGACTGGAGTTTAGCAGATTTGGTATCCTTGAGAAACTGAAAGAGAATGGAGTTAAGGTGTTGGATGCAGTGCTTAATAAAAGGAAGGTTATGAGGAGCTGGTTGCTGTAGGGAATCCTTCTGCTTTTGGATGGTTTTGTCCACAGAGATCAGCTGTTTCTTGATGGAGAGAATGGTATTAGTGATGAGTTTCCTAGAGAAAGTTTTCAAAAGCTTATTAGTGGAGGAAACATGTGTCTCAGACCGATATCAACAAGGATGGAATTTCAAAAAGAAACCTTCAGAAATAATACCCAGGTGGTGGCATTTGGAAAGAAACTGTAAGTGACTGCAGAGTTTAGTCTTAGAGCAAATGGCAGAAAATAATTCAAGAGAAGACTTAGAAATATGAGAAGGGAGTACAGACATAGATGAAATGAAGGAGCATCGTAAAGAATGCAGAAGACATTTCACAGTATGCATAGTGGGTCGCAGCAAATGTAGTACACAAAATGTAAAAACAAAGACAAGGTCCTGCGTCAGCATGTGATCTGAAAGCAAAACAAAATGGTTATATTAAATGCACACTGAAAATAGAAAATGGAGTTAAAAATCTATGTTTCGACCTTAGGTCTTCTTCAGGAAATACCTAAAAGAGAAAATAAAAACAAAGTTAGTGGAACTGGGAGGTAAAATAAGGGATATATATGTGGGGAAAGAAGAAAGGGGAAGGCTCAGGGAGAAGTGATAAAAGGCAAGCTTAAGAGAGAATCTGTGAAACAAAAGGGTGATGATGAGAAAGACAATGCATAATAGGAGAAAATGAGCTGGAGAAGTTTCCAGGTGGGACTAATTAACAGGGCCTAGTAAGAAGGCAGAAAGGTGACAAATGTGGGGGAAGGAGAAAGAGATGGAGACAAATGGTGAAAATGAAAAGAAGTTAAATGTGTACAGATACAAACAGATTTTAGGGAAAACAAGGGCTGAAGGACGTAAGTGGAAAATAAGTCTACCATTTAAACCAGAGGGCTGCTAGGAGCCAAGGCGGATTATCATCTTGGTTTTCATATTTTTTCTATGGTTAGAATCCCAGAAGCCTTGCTGAAGGACACACACAGAAAGGTCATTAGCACTGTGGTCCCTAGAAATAAAGTGGGATACAATGGGTTTATTAGTGTCTTCATTCCTGACTGCCCTGTAATGTTCCCTGAATGGTCCGCAAGGCGTCTACCAGTCTCTTCGTTGTAAATAGCTGCTCACTTCCAACAAAGAATACAATATACCACATTAGAGGAGGTATAGAAGAACTCATTGGTGATGTGAAAAACACCTGCGGGACCCCAAATTTCAGTCACATATAAATAAATTTGCAGATGTAGCAGTGAGTTCTGTTGCAAGGTTTGGTACCTGGTAGAGAGGAACTGTTAGGAGTTGGTAGGCTACTTTTTACCAGGAGATTTTGCAGGCTGGGTGGCAGGTGGTAGGAGGCAATAGGTGGTTCTGTAAAGGAAGCACCAATGACTGGGTCAGTTTGCAAAATAGGAAAGTTACTGGTGATGATCCTGTGAAGAGAAGGTGTACTCTGATGAAAAGGAAGCACTAATGGAATTCGCTGTTGTTCTTGCGTACAGTATTCTTCCTGGTGCGGTTGAGGTTAGAGGGCATGTTACTGGCCCGGGAGAGTGCTCTGTCCACTGTGCGTTAAGGGTATCCCCTGTTGATAAAAAACTATGCATTAATTGGGCCTGCTCAGCAAAATCTACCTCTTCACTGCATAATCTGTGAAGTCTAGGAAACAGTGAATGAGGCAGGCCATTCTTGACATGTTTAGGATGGAAGGAGTTGTGGAGGAGGAAACTGTGAGAGCCAGTGGGTTTGTAATAAACTGATGTCTTCAGTACAGTGTTCTATACTGACAGATGGGTATCCAGAAAAGACAGTGTAGAGGAGGGTACTTCAACAGTGTGAAGAAGGGAAGGATGGGCTGTGGTAAATTTGTCAAGGAAGACTTGGAGGGTCTCCCTGGAACAGGAGGTGGCCCCCACACAGTCATCTATGTAGCGTTTGTAGAGTTCAGGCACAGTCCCTGTGAATGAGAGAAAAAAACTGTTCCTCCACCCAGCCTCCAAATAGATTAGCAAAGCTGGGACCCATCTTGCTACCCATGGCCTCTCCGCTGAGCTGCTGGAAAAAAACTGTTATAGAAACATAGAATGTGACGGCAGATAAGGACTGCTTGGCCCACCTAGTCTGCCCATTTTCCTACCTAACAGAGAAGCTGCAGATCCTAGTTAACCAACAGCTTACTTCCTCCTACCCCCCACTAGGTCTGCCTTATGTCTGTCCCATGCATTCTTGAATTCCCCCCACTGTTCTTGACTCCACAACCTCCTCAGGGAGGCTGTTCCATGCATCCACAACCCACTCTGTGAAAAAATACTTCCTCACATTACCTCTGAGCTGTCCCCTCTCTATCTTTTTCTGAAAGATGCTACCCTCTTGGACTTTGTTGATTCCCTTATTAAAAGAAAAAGCACTGAGTTTCAGAACAAGTTCTGCCAGATGAGTTAGTGTGTGTGTGTGGGTGGGTGGCTGCTGGACTTCCCGCTTATTCAGAAAATGCTGCAGAGCTCTCAGGCCATCATCATGGGGGGATCACTGTGTAAAGAGATTTGATATCCATGGTGAATATGAGCTGATGAGAACTACTGAATCTGAACATGTCAAATGACTGGAGATCATGGTTAGTATCCTTAACATAGGAGGGCAGGGACTCAACGAGTGGTCTCATGAGGCTGTCCAAAAATGCGGCGATGTGGGATGTGGGGTAGTCATTGGTGCTTCCTTTACAGAACCACCTATTGCCTCCTACTGCCGACAACCAACCTGCAAAATCTCCTGGTAAAAACAGCCTACCTACTCCTAACAGTTCCTCTCTAGCAGGTACCAAACCTTATAACAAAACTCTCTGCTACACCTGCAAATCTATTTCCAGTGTGACTGAAATTCGGGGTCCCACAGGTGTTTTTCACATCACCAAGGAGTTCTCCTGTACCTTCTCTAATGTGGTATATTGTATTCTTTGCAGGAAGTGTGCAGCTATTTATATCAGAGAGACTGGTAGATGCCTTGCTGACTGTTTCAGGGAACATTACAGGGCAGTCAGGAATGGATACACTAATAAACCCATTGTATCCCACTTTATTTCCAGGGACCACAGTACCAATGATCTTTCTGTTTGTGTCCTTCAGCAGGGCTTCTGGGATTCTGCCCATAGAAAAAACATGGAAACCAAGATGATAATCTGCCTTGGCTCCCTGCAGCCCTCTGGTTTTAATGATAGACTTATTTTCCACTAACATATTTCAGCCCTTGTTTCCCCTAAAGTCTATTTGTATTTGTACACATTTAACTTCTTTTCATTTTCACCATTTGTCTCCATCTCTGTCTCCTTCCCCCACATTTGTCGCCTTGCAGCCTTCTTACTATGCCCTGTTAATTAGTCCTACCTGGGAACTACTCCAGCTCATTTTCTCCTATTATGCATTGTCCTTCTCATCACCCTTTTGTTTCACAGATTCTCTCTTAATCTTGTCTTTCATCACTTCTCCCTGAGCCCTTTCTTCTTTCCCCACATATACATCCCTTATTTTACCGCACCTCTTCACTAACTTTTTTTTTCTTGTAGATATTTCCTGAAGAAGACCTAAGGTTGAAACATAGATTTTGAACTCCATTTTCTATGTTCAGCATGCATTTAATATAATAATTTTGTTTTGCACACAATATGTGTCCACTTATTCTCTCTGGGTGGAGGTAACATGCTGTTTCTTGTTTATTCTGGGATGATCCCCCTCCTGCAAGACAGAGAAGGAACCTAATCCCTCAACCAGGTGGGCCTGTGCAGTCACCAGGCAGGTGTGTGAACCTGGACACGGCATCCCTGGGATTACATTAGTGATAAAGTGTAAAATAGATATACTGTAGAAGTGTAATAGCAAGTAGCCAAACAATATTAATGAATTTTACGTTATTCACTTAAATAAATTCCAACAATCCTTCAAGACACATATTTCACATCTTAATACTGAATAGTATATACATGCTTATTTAACACTATAGTATCTCATTCCTTATTATGATGTTTCATATCTAATCACAGTACTTTTTAAATCAATTCAATTACCCAATGTTTCAGAACAGTTCTCTCACCAAGAGTGTAATCTGTAAAAAGAATAAAAATATTTATAAAGTTGAGCATGTAATATCTACCTATTCTTTTGTGGCAACATAGACATGATTTCCTATCTCTGTGTGCATAGCTTAAAGAGCAGCTGATGCCATTGGAAAAACTTTGTAAAACATAATAGTTAGTCACAGTTCAGCATGTATTTCATATACATGTATATATAATTTACAGATGTCTCCCCTCCATTACTTATTACTGAAGAAATTTCCACAAAAACAAGGTGTTATCCCTCAGAGTTTATCCGCCTCTGTAGCTTATTCCCTACTTGAAATTATAATGCTTTGTTGTGACATCACAGTCTGTTGCTATGAGAATAACTATGATGTCACAAGCAGAAAATTGTGACATCAGGTTGGGAAGAAGCAACAGGAGCTGATAAACCCTCAGTAGAACAGCTCTCCTTTTTTTATGCATATGACCTCAGTAATAAATACTGGGAATAAGAAATACAGAGCTAATGAGAAATATAAGCTGCTTTCTTTCTAAATATTGTATTTTTCAAAGTTTTTCTTGAGGCATCAGTGGTTCTTTAACCTGTCCTTGTATTAATAATAAGAGGCACTGACATCTCATTAAGTCTTCTCTGTTTGCGATTGCTGCTTAAACAGCTGGAGTAACCCAGCCTCTGGAGAGAGGCATCCTGTTAGTTTAAATACATACCTTGAACTGTGCTGTATTGCTGAAAAATGTTTATTGTGGTAGTGTTGGAGCAGGAGGTTTCCTACACCTACTAGTGAATTGTTCTTGGTGTTGCTGAACATTGTGGGACATTGAAGGATTATCCCAGCCAGCTATAAGGGGTAGCTTCAGAGCACTGCCCAGGGCTATTGTTCAACTGGCTTTTAACCTTTTAAAACCCTTTTATATCATCTACTGCCTAATTCCAGTGTAGAAAGAGTCAGTTGCATTGTTTTAATATTAAGTTTTGGGGGCTGCTGCTGCTTTTACAGACAAACAGGAAGTAGGAAGTGTTCCCACCTCCTGTCTGGGCACTGCTTCTTCCCCACACAAGCAAGCAAGCAGGATGAGTGTGCACAGGGCCATGTGCAGATATGTACAGAGACACACACATGTCTTACGCATGTCAGCTGTGTCCACTGTGAACGCTGGGCAGGAAACTCTGCATCAGGTAAAATTATTTTTTACTCTGGTATACTAAACTATCTCCAAAGATGAATATCAATGATGGCATTGTAACATTATGTACAGGGGAGGTTGCCATGATGTGCATTATGTGTGGCAACTTGTCCCTGGAGAACAGCACTGGCTTTGATGGTCTTAAATAAAACCAGTGCATAGAAAATAGTTAATTGAAAGTTAAAATTAAGGAACTAGAGGTTGCTATTAAGAACTTAGAATCTAAATATCTGAATCTCTTCAATCAGATGGAATTAGGTGAGGTTAGAAACATTAACATGGCCCTTAACAAATGGAATGAAGAATCCTTGAAAAGAGAGAGAGGAGAAGAAGACTCAGAGGAGGAGCCTGAGGGAGACTCTGAATGGAGTCAGGTTACCAATAAAAATAAAAACAAAAAAGGGAGTCATGCCATGACATTCAATATTCTTCTTCAGAACTCCTTTTCCCCTTTAGAGGAAATAGTTGTAGACTCAGGGGGAGAAGCAAATACACTACCTGATAATGACAAATCCCCACTACCTCTCTCTACCATCTCCTTATCAGCCAAACAGAATAAAAAAATATGTACCCAAATAATAGTTGCACAGATTCACAGGGAACATACCACACTGACTGGGCCCCCATGCACACCACACCTGGAGAAACCAATGTAACAAAAGACAAAAATATTGCAGCAGAAGAACCAGGTGCTAGTGCAGATACAAACATGGATTGAGCAGCCAGCTTACAAATTCATGCTAATGACCCAAGTAAACATATTGAGCAAGACAGTATGGAAACAGAAGATCCGAATATAAGTAGACAAGTGTTTGTCATAGGTGACTCAATTATCAAGTATACAGATGGCCACATATGTAGAAAAGACAAACTGAAAAGAACATGCTCCAGCTACAGGGCAGTTTGGGTAAGGAACCTTGAAAGAATGGTACCAACCATCCTACAAAATTCTGGTAGTAATCCCCTAGTCATTGTGTATGCAGGCACAAATGATGTCAACAAATTTACCATTGAAGACATCCAAGCCAATTATATTTCACTTATTAATACACTTCAACAAAGAGGCTGTGAAATATGTATTTCCAAAATCCTGTTTATTCCTAGGGCAAATAATTCAATAAACAATAAAATAAAGGCCATAAATGAATGGTTCAAGAAATGGACCCTGAAAAAAAGGATGACATGCATAACACACTGGGAAACCTTTGTGGACAGTAACAGCATATTTTTTTTAACCAGGAATGACACACTAAGCTGAAAGCTTGTTTACAGGTATGACCTGGGAGCGCAAGGAAGTTAAGTGTCACACAGTATGCAAGTGGAGGCTGTGGGATTCAAACCCAGGTCTCCAGGTTTATAGCTCAGAGCCTTAAACCACTGCACTATACTGCCTCCTATTGAGTTGGGACAGCTTACATTTAAGTAAAAGGGGTAGCTACATGCTAAGGAAGAAAACTGCCAATGAAATGGAAAAATATTTAAACTAATGAAGAGGGGGCAAGAAGGGCTTCGCTCATGAACAGAATATGATACCATGATTAAAAATCAAAATGGGTATAACATCTCATTTGGAAATGCCAGAAGTCTAAACTTCCTTAAAATAAGCAAACTGGTAATTACTCTTTTCAAAGATAACACAGACATTCTAGCTATAACCGAGACCTGGTGGGATACATCCACATGGTTTTCAGCAATTCCAGGATACACAATCTATCATAAGGATAGAAGCCAGACAAAATGTGTTGGCGTATCTATATATGCTAGGGACACCTTTAAAACAACAGAAGCTGTCCTTAAAACAGAAGATGTGGCTGAAATCGAGGGATGCTATATTAATCTCGTTGACCTTAGGGGGAAAACATTGACCATAGGTAACATCTACAGACCTCCATCTGCTGATGCAGACTGTAACAACAAACATAATGCAGTTATAGCTGAATTATCTGATCAATCAGACCTTATTCTACTGGGTGACTTCACCTACCCTGGCATTGATTGAGTTCATCTAAACAGCTTGTACCTTAACAGAGAATAACTTCCTAGATACTTGTCTCTCATGTGGTCTAGAACAAATGATATCTGAACTCACAAGGGGAGATAACATTCTAGACTTAGTTCTTACGAACCTCCCCCTAGATATTAATGATCTTGAGATCCACAGTCCCAAATATAGAAGTGATCATTATACAGTCTTTTTTAGCCTAAACAGGTCCAAAAGGATCATAAAACCAAAATCATCAAGATTTAACAACCGAAAGGGTAACTACGATAAAACAAGAACTGCTTTTAATTAATACGACTGGGAAGTTTTACTAAGTGATTTCAAAACAGAAGACACATGGACTATGTTTAAAAATATTATACATGAATTGGAGTACTTACATATTCCACAAATAAAAACTAGGAACAAAAAGGGTAAAATTCCACAATGGCTAACAAATAATATAAGGAAACAAATAAAAAAGAAGGAAAAAGCATTTAAACAACTGAAACAGACAGGGACAAATGAAGACAGGGCAGCATACAAACATGAACTGTAGTTAACCAAAAAATTAATAATAAAGGAAAGGAAAAATCTTGAATTCAGGTTATCAGTAACAAAGGGAAATACAAAGGCTTTCTTTGCCTATGTTAACCCTTAGGCTGCCGACAGAATTAGAAGTATAGGAATTGTGGACTGATATATCAGTCTGCGGCACAACAATTTAAATAAAAATGAAGATAACATCAATCAGAGTTCATGGGGAAGTAGTAAATGATAGTACAGAGATATCCACCTCCTTCAATGGGTATTTTGGGGCAGTCTTCACTGAGGGAACAGACAAAACTTTCACTATAACTAATAAGAATGTATATATTGATATTACACCTGATGAAGTAAAACAAAATATACAGACCCTAAAGAACAACATTGCACCAGGCTCTGATGATGTTAATGCTTATTTTATCAAAGAAATTATGGAACATGTTGGCTACCCCTTATCCATCATATTTAACAAATCATACAGAACTGTCATTATCCCTAAAGATTGGAGGAGAGCTTTCATGGTACCTATTCATAAGAAAGGAAATAGATCAACTACGTCCAACTATTGACCCATTAGTCTAATGTCCATTATATGCAAACTATTGGAAAACTCAATCAAAATTAAAGCTGAAGCTGAAATACAAACATTGGGAATATCAGACAAAAATCAACATGGGTTCCATACTGGACGATCTCGTACAATAAACTTGGTCCAGTTCTATGAAAATATCAGTAGTAGTAGTATGGACAATGGCATTCCTACTGATATAATTTATCTAGACTTTAAGAAAGCCTTTGATTTAGTTTCCCACTATCTATTAATTCAGAAAATGATCAGGTTAGGATTTTATGGTTTCACAATACAATGAGTGACAAATTGGTTAACAAAAAGAACACAATGTGTTAAAATACGGGATGCAGTCTCTACACTGTTACTAGCGAGGTACCACTGGGATTGGTGCTGGGCCCTGTTCTGTTTGTAATTTTTATTGATGATTTATACATAGGGGTAAATAGCTCAATTACCAGATTTGTGGATGACACAGAAATGTCATCAGAGGTTGATGTGGAGAATAAAATATTCCAATTTAAATCAGATTTGCAAACAATTGAAAAATGGGCTCATTCAAATAAAATGGAATTTAACACAGATAAATGTTCAATCATTCACATGGGGAAAACAATCCAAACACCACATACTTTTTATGCATTTATTAACTCAGTAATTACTGAAAAAGACTTAGGGGTCATAATAAACAGCCAGTTAATGCCAGGTGACCAATGCAGGAGTGTTGTGCTTACCAGAAACCAAATTATTAATGCTATTAAAAGTATTTTCACATGCAAGAATGAAACCTGCATTATGTCACCTTATAAGGCATTCGTTAGACCTCACATGAGCTATTCTGTGTCATTCTGGGCCCCCTACCTTGTAAAAGACAAAAAAAATGTTGAAAGCTTACATTATAGAACAACTAAGCTTATCCCAAGACCCACCAACTTGCCCTATCCAGACAGGCTAAAGGCCCTTGGGCTCTATGATCTCCAACTTAGGAGAGATAGAGGGAATCTGCTTTTGCTGTACAGCATTCTTAATGATCAGGATCTTATGAAGGGATGTAAAATTGTTCAAGTTAACAAAACAGCAAATTTGAGATCCCACAAGAAACAGATTCTCATTCCAAAATCCACAACAAACAAACATAGCCACCTTTTTACAATTAGGGCCTCTGAATTGTGAAATGTTCTCCCTAACCACATAGCAGAAGCAAGCAATAAAGTACAATTTTAAAAAGCACTGGATGATTACCTATTTCAAAGGGAAGGCTAATATCCACCACCTGGTTTGGGGAAGGTGGTCCCAATTGGCTAGAAGCCTACTTCCACCTTAGTAACTGAGTAATACCGAATAATGTTTACATAACCTGGATAAATATGTTTTATACTCTGTTCACTCATCTACAACATGACACTTTGCTAAATTTGAATACTGTATCCATTCACTACTTTAATAAATATTAGCTATTACTACTTTCTGTCATTTACAGTTTGCAAATGATTTGTCTGAGATACTCATGCAGTACTTGTAATGAAATTACCTTAAAATGCAATCCAACTAGCTTGATTCCACTCTGTGTACAACTGTAATATTTATTACCTATAGCGTTGATCCTTCCCCTAGAAACAAATATCCCTTGTTCAGAATATTCATAGATGTTATGTATTTCTGAAAAAAGATTAATTGGATTCTGGTTATGCAATCTTACCTTCCAATCTCTTGTTACCAGCACTGGATTGCTTTTCTGCTGGGTTAGAAAAGCTGTTGAGCATGTGCAAGTCTTCTCCACTTCTGTGGCCTTTTTTCCATGGAGTCCCAAACTCTACAAAACTGCTTGTGCAAGCACTCTCAAGAGAATGTGTCACTTAGTACAAGACATGAATTTCAAGTGGTATACTGCAAGGACCATTTCCACATAATAATGTGCTTAAACAGACAACACATCTGATCTGTACTTTTCTGCAGTGTGAGAATGTGAACAGGTCAAGGTATAGCAACACTATTTTAGGGGTATCCAGATTTCTATTCTTATGCATGGAATTATGTGTTTTGTAAAGCTGAGAATTTATTCAAGCTATGAAAGGAATCAAAATATGCTCATGGGGCCAAGAATTGATCTCCCTTTTGTAATGCCTTTGTCACTGGATGGAGTCCCAATTTAGAATAGCGATTGATCTCATAAAATCTAAAGGGGTTTTATCATACATGGGTATATTTCTAAGTTATACATCCATACTGAAGAATCATGATTAAAAATACGAATAAGAAAAAAGGGGAAAAAACAGAAACAAGGAGATAGGAAAGACATGGGATAACAATTAATAATTGGAGGTAAGTCCCTTGCAGGAAAAGTGGGCAGAAGCCCTTATGCCCTGTCTGTGCCCAGAACAAGAGATTTCATCCCAGTGGATGCCATCAAGATCAGAGTTGCACAGTCAGCTGATGATGTAGGAAGGTACTGTATCTTCAGGTTCCTCCAAGGGGAAAAAAAGGCCCTGCATACTCAATAAGGGATATACAATTCATCCCTAATTAATGAGCTTTGGTAACAACATTATAGTCTGCTATTCTAATCTGTCTGCTTATCTGTACCCTATATTGATTATACAGGGTCTGAACAGCCCAAGCTGTACACTTTTTGTATTTACACAACATCCCTCTCCCAGCTGGTCTAGCCAAAGATACATAAAACAGAGAATAATGTATAGGGTGTTGTCATTATGGGCCCAATTTTCAAACGTCCCTGGATCAATGCAAGGGACTTGCAGCGGGGGTCTGATGCAAGTCTTGACTTGCATCCAACAGTGTTGCAAATGTGATTTTCAAAGGAAGTCCACCGCAAACTATGAAACAAGTCCCTTGCATCTAACATAGCCAGTTAGACCAGCCCCCCCCCCCAGTCTACCTTTGCATCTTTGGAGAAGTCAAGTTGGGGCGGGGGTTGCACTAAAGCTTTACACAAGCTGCCAGAAATTATGTAAAGTGTCCAATGTACTAAAATTTTGGGCAGTTGTGAAAGATGCATTCAGCGTACTTGCACCAAACATCGGGGTTGATGCAAGCCCTCCATCAACCTTCTGATACTGGGCTCTATGAGTTGTTTTTATACACTAGTGGTTTGTAATACCACATAAACCATGACTGCAAAGCATGAGTAGCTTGTGATGGTATTGCACACCAAGGGTGTGTAAAAAAATAAAATAATGTACAATGCCCCATAGTTCATTTTATATAATTGCTGGTTCACGACTTTTGGCTGGCAACTTCCACTCTCACTGCCTGACTGCTTTCAGCTCTGCTTCTCTGTGGAAAAAAAACTCTGGTTTTAAATATCACATCAGCGGAGTGGTATTTAGCTGAAAAGACTATTAAACAGTTACTAAGTGATAATGGATTGTGGATTTATGTGTGTGTGGGGGGGAACAAGATGGCTACTCTCAGTTTCACAGTGCTACTGCTTACTGTCTGACTGACATCTGTGCTGTAATAAATGGACAGTTATTATGGGTGTAACCTGGCTATTACAGCAACAAAAAGTGGTGTCAGTCCAGTCAATAATTAGTATCAGGATTAATTATGTAATAGTTAATTCAGGAGAAACAGAGTTCCCTTTCATCAGTAGGGAACATCTGCGATACTCTGCTCCTCAGATGAATCTTTCTGTGTCTGGCATGTAATGCCAATCTACTCCAATCACATCATCCTAAAAGTCACAAGGCATCAGTATTCCATTGTCCCTTTGATCCTAGAAGCTGGTCCAAACCAGCTTATGGATCACACCTCTATCCCCCCCCGATGGTGTTGTTTACTGGTTATTGTACCCACAACAAACCCACCTGCTTCAATTACCTGATGAGGTTTTTACATGCACAAGTGGTGACTCCTTGAAAGTGGGTCCATTTGAAAGTAGGTCGATCTGCACAATTGTACCCACTGTGCCTCCAAACCAACCCAGTTACTTCAATTATCTGATAAGGTTTTCTCACCTCACTACTTTCCAATGAATTCCTTTTTACACATCAGTCATTGGAATTGTGCCCTTTTCTGTGACCTTCCTATGAACTTAGATTTTTTTGAGACCGTCTAACCAAGGCTGTGCAAAGGCAAATAGAATTTCCCAAATACCACCAATAGCAGGGCTCCTGAATATTCAGTAGTTCTTTCTGAACAAGAGACTACCTGTAGTCAAGAGAATCTATTTGGAAAATTGCTGAAATAAAAAAATGTAAAAAATTAATATAGAAGAACCAACCCTCTCTACCTCCTGCCCCATCTTAAACTGAGTAAATAATGCAATCCCCATTCTCACACCCACTGTCAGCATCCCAATGCCAACCTCCATCCCCCAACATCCACAACTTTTTGTATTATAATCCCACAGTGGTTGCCTGGCACAACTTACCCATCTCTACAGCTGGCTGCTGTCTTTATGAAAGAAAAGCATTTCCTAAAAAAAAAATAATAAATAACACTTAATTTTCCTTATCACAAATTCATCTATTTCTGTTTATTACTTTGTTGGCCCGTTGACCACTCCTAATGAGGGTGTGTGGCTTGGTGAAGGTAGCAAACCCCAATAGGATGGCCTCCATCAGGCACTGAATGACGTCTGTGAATGACCATTCACTCTTCTCAGTTCATTGGTCTCCAAATTGTTCCTTAGCATTGTAATATTGATTGCAGGCTTTTCCACAGTTGTCAGCTCCTTGATTATCCAGGTAGGCAAACATCCTTAGGTTAGATTAGGTAAGGGCCTTACCACAGAGAAAAGTGTTTTACAAATCATTATCATCAGTAGACACAGAATCGCAAAAATGATTGTAAGGCTTTCAAGTTGATTGGTCTCCAAGGCATTTAAAGGAAAGCTGTCCTTATATAGGAACCCCCACCCCCAAAGCTTTACTCCCCAGTTAGGCTTTTTGGCAATAATAAAACAATTGTTCCCCATTAAACTTACTTTATTTTATTTTGCAAAAGTCTGTGATCCCCAAACATGGCGGACATTGCGCGAGTCCATATCCTATGAAAGTGGGGCACTGCACCACTCACTTCAATATATTTGTATTGAGGTGAGCAGTGCAGTGCCTCACTTTCATAGGAAATGGACCCGCGTAGCATCTGCCATGTTTGGGGATTGCAGACTTTTACAAAATAAAATAAGTTCTGATGGTAAAAAATGTTTTATTATTGCCAAAAAGCCTAATTGGGGGTTAAAGCTTTGGGGGGTGGGGGTTTCTAAGTAAAGGATAGCTTTCCTTTAAGTGTCTTATCAATTCCCTATTTTTTATTGTTTTTCGTTTGTTATTGTACTGTATTGTATTGGACCTTGCTTTTTAGAAATGCATATCTAAAGAGGGACTATGGTCACAAATTACTGGCATCAATAAATTCAGAATACGGATCAACGTAGCCCCAATCACCCTCATGCCAAAACTGAGATCCCTAAATTACTTTGTTTAAAAGTTACAAATCATTTTACAACCCTAAATTCTCTGCCTGTTCCAAAAAAGTCAGTTTCAGTGAAGAGGTGCTGATGATGTCATATCCTGAACTCACAGTCTAGCCCTCCCTGTCAGCAAGCTTACAGGACCTGCTTCTCCAAAGTTTGAAAACTATATGCAAATGGTTTTCTCCACTAAAACAGGCAGCACCATTCAATAAGCATTGCTTTAAAATATATGTGTGTTTCAGGTTTTGTAACAAAGTTGACAAATTCATATTTTGTTTTTGGTGCTTTTTTGTTGTGGTCCTTTTCTCCAGGGTTGCTGAATGCTAAGTTACAGCACACTAATGTGAGATTTGCAGACTGTATATCTCTGATGTGGTGAAAGACTGTGATCATTCACACCTGTCATTCAATTGAGGTGATTTCTCAGGATGGCACTTTAAATCAATTATTCCATCACCCTGTAAATGGGGGTGGGAGAGGTAGTGCTGTTTTGAAACCTTACTAAGAGTTTCTATGTAGTAGCCAGCTCAGTGCTTAATCAATCACTCAGGTTCACCATAATATATCCAAGGCACACTGCCTTAAGGGTAGCTGGTCCATTCCACTGGGGTGTCAAACAGATGAGGCATACTGATGAGTCCTGGTAGGACGAAACACGTGTCTATGTCTTCTGTTAGCACCCTTTGCAAACTGTGTGAGAGGCCTTTTGGCACCATGCAATTCTGCTTAAAGTTGGACCAGCATAACATTCTGTGGTGATTTGCATATGCAGCCCATGATGCTTTGCATTGTGGGGGCATGTGTGATTTTGTATTTTCTTGAAACTTGGCTTCCGAGCCAAATGCCCTTTGGGGTAACCCTTGCCTCAGTGTTTGCGCACAGAGGTTCTTTGTCTTTTAAATAGTTTTTATTTTAATGGGTTCACCACAATATATCCAGGGCACACTGCCTTAAGGGTAGCTGGTCCATTCCACTGGGGTGTCTAGCAGACGAGGCATACTGATGAGTCCTGGTAGGACCCTTTGCAAACTGTGTGAGAGGCCTTTCGGCACCATGCAATTCTGCTTAAAGTTGGACCAGCATAACATTCTGTGGTGATTTGCATATGCAGCCCATGATGCTTTGCATTGTGGGGCATGTGTGATTTTGTATTTTCTTGAAACTTGGCTTCCCAGCCAAATGCCCTTTGGGGTAACCCTTGCCTCAGTGTTTGCACACAGAGGTTCTTTGTCTTTAAATAGTTTTTATTTTTAATGGGTTCACCACAATATATCCAGGGCACACTGCCTTAGGGTAGCTGTGTCTATTCCACTGAGGTGTCTAGCAGATGAGGCATACTGATGAGTCCTGGTAGGACAAAACATGTGTCTCGTCTTCTGCTAGCACCCTTTGCAAACTGTGTGAGAGGCCTTTCAGCACCATGCAATTCTGTGAGATTGGACCAGCATAACATTCTGTGGTGATTTGCATATACGGCCCATGATGCTTTGCATTGTGGGGGCATGTGTGTTGTATTTTCTTGAAACTTGGCTTCCCAGCAAATGCCCTTTAGGTAACCCTTGCCTCAGTGTTTGCACACAGAGGTTCTTTGTCTTTTAAATAGTTTTTTATTTTAATGGGTTCACCACAATATATCCAGGCACACTGCCTTAAGGGTAGCTGGTCCATTCCACTGGGTGTCAAGCAGATGAGGCATACTGATGAGTCCTGGTAGGACCCTTTGCAAACTGTGTGAGAGGCCTTCGGCACCATGCAATTCTGCTTAAAGTTGGACCAGATAACATTCTGTGGTGATTTGCATATGCAGCCCATGATGCTTTGCATTGTGGGGCATGTGTGATTTTGTATTTTCTTGAAACTTGGCTTCCCAGCCAAATGCCCTTTGGGGTAACCCTTGCCTCAGTGTTTGCACACAGAGGTTCTTTGTCTTTTAAATAGTTTTTTATTTTAATGGGTTCACCACAATATATCCAGGGCACACTGCCTTAAGGGTAGCTGGTCTATTCCACTGAGGTGTCTAGCAGATGAGGCATACTGATGAGTCCTGGTAGGACAAAACATGTGTCTACGTCTTCTGCTAGCACCCTTTGCAAACTGTGTGAGAGGCCTTTCAGCACCATGCAATTCTGCTTAAAGTTGGACCAGCATAACATTCTGTGGTGATTTGCATATGCAGCCCATGATGCTTTGCATTGTGGGTGCATGTGTGATTTTGTATTTTCTTGAAACTTGGCTTCCCAGCCAAATGCCCTTTGGGGTAACCCTTGCCTCAGTGTTTGCACACAGAGGTTCTTTGTCTTTTAAATAGTTTTTTTATTTTAATGGGTTCACCACAATATATCCAGGGCACACTGCCTTAAGGGTAGCTGGTCCATTCCACTGGGGTGTCAAGCAGATGAGGCATACTGATGAGTCCTGGTAGGACCCTTTGCAAACTGTGTGAGAGGCCTTTCGGCACCATGCAATTCTGCTTAAAGTTGGACCAGCATAACATTCTGTGGTGATTTGCATATGCAGCCCATGATGCTTTGCATTGTGGGGGCATGTGTGATTTTGTATTTTCTTGAAACTTGGCTTCCCAGCCAAATGCCCTATGGGATGACCCTTGCCTCAGTGTTTGCGCACAGAGGTTCTTTGTCTTATATATATATATATATATTTGTCCTGAAAACTATCATTGCAACTGTAAGTCCCCTGGTAACACTTCTTAGGGCACATTTCTATATACAGTAGTCCACCAATCTACAACAGGAATAAGACTCAGAGATAGATATTTATTGCTCCAACATTTTGTAGCAGTCCCTTTGCTTTATTTATTTAGTTTTTGTTGACCGGGTAAGTGCGCTAGACAAATTCTGCCTATTTTCAGGCACGACCCGGGCAGGGGGAACACAGATGAATGCCCACTGACCTTGAACCAGATTAAGCTGTCGGTGATATTTTTAGTGAATGTAGTGGTAGTTTAGACAAAGAGAGAGACACCGTTTATCCCATTGGAGAGGTGGACTTCTGATTGCCTGGCCCTTTGATTGACTGCAGAGCCACTGAAAGAGAAAGCTCAGAACCCACTGAATTAAGGAACTGCAGCATAGACACCCCAGCTGGTGCTCTAAATCCTTGTGTGGAACCCTTTGTTGCTGTTGACCATGGACCTATAATAGAGGACATAGAGCTGGAGGAGGAAGAGGGAGAAACTGTGCAGTCCATTGATCCAGTGAGAAAGGTAAAACCAAATATCATAGCCTATGAACCCATGAAGAATGCAAAACCTGAAGCTAAGAATGCACATTCACCCTCATAAGAATGAGGAGGTGCTACTTCACTGAGAGGGTGATGGAGTTCTGGAATGTGCTGCCCAGGGAGTTGGTGGCTGCTACTACTGTGGAGGGATTCAAGAAAGGCTGGGATAGGTATAGAGGGAGGGTGCATCCTGGAGCCCCCGCAAGGATATGGGGGACCTTGTAGGAAGGGGTTGCTACAAACGGTGCCCTGGGAAGGCACTGACCATTGAGCAAACTCGATAGACCATAGGGCCTAATCTGCTGGCTTTGTAGTATGTTAGTATGTAAGTTACAGCCTGATGCACGGGCAGAGAAGTAAAATCTGTTGTCAGGCAGGCTGACCTTTGAATTTCCTGGTACCTGTACCAATATTCCTTTTTATATATTACATAAAAGATGGTGCTAGACATGCCAGGCCCCATTATCCACATAGCCTTATCCTGTCCTAAGGTAATTTCTGGAAAATGAGCATGTGCTATATATGAATTATCACTGTAACAGTAAAACAAAAAGTATTTGGTTTCTGTGCACCTTTCCAAACTGCATACACTAAAGCCTCAATATACAATAAGTGCAAGGCATTTTGAACATTGAAATCCTTGTGCCAGGCAAGTTGGTAAGACTTCACCAGAACAGAAATCTCATTCTATACAGGCTTTTACATCTGACTAAGTGTAGGCTGAGGACAACAAACTGCAGACCTGTGTTTCATCTTGTTGGCACTCAAAACCTCTGCACTGCACTGCTGAGTCTCAACTAGACAAAACACATGAAAGGTTATTCTCATGAAGCAAGTCCATCAGCACATCACAGCAGGCACATGTCCATTGGTGTAACCCTGTGGTTATAGCCATTTGGGAGAAGGCCCACATATAAATGAAATATTTTAACAGGTGGTTAATTGTAGTGGATTTCAAGCAAGACTGTCTAAGTGCTGAGTGTAATGCAACAAAAGATTAATAAAAATTGGGGTGTAAGGTAAGCACAAAGCAGCCTGTGATTTATTACCTCTGATGTCCCAGTGGACGGGGTTTGTGAGAATTAACTGTTTGAGCTAATTTCCCTGTCATCTGGCACTGGTCCGTATGAACACATGTTAGTAGTTTCTACCAAGATCATGACTGTCTGCCTAAAGATTAACCACATGTCTGTAGTTTGTTGTTCTCAGCCTATACTGGATCAAATGCAAAAGCTTGTTAAGAAGGCAATTTCTGTTGTGCTGTAAACTTGTCAGCCTGCCCCTCAGAAGTATTTGTACATGATGCCTTGTACTGATTGAACCCATTAGAGTATATGCATCTGGTCTTGACAGTTGCACACAAACTGAACATTCTGATATTTTGATCTCCTAGTATCCTGTTATGGGTACTTAATGCTGCTCTTTTTGTAAACTGCCTCTTCAGTATGCTATCATTAACTGTTCTAAAACACCATATATTTGTTTAATCATTGCCTATGATATAAGAATATTATTAGTTAGACTGGAAGCATTTGGGATTAGAGAGATGTGCAGAATTGGTATGCTTATGTTGCCTTATAGGTTCATAATGAGGGCATCAAGGATTTTAGGAGAGGCAGACTGTAGCCTTCTCCCCAAATGCAAGGCTAGTACCTTCAGCTTCCCTCTTTGGAGCAACACTGATCTCCCACCACTGTGATCCCAGAGCACAGGAGCAGTAAAGGCATCCTTTGATTCATGCAGAGCTAGGAAGAGGGTGGTAATGACATGGAAGACACCCACATTTTGTTCGCAGACACAATTACATGCAGGATCCTAAGACCCACCACCAGCACAGCCCAAGAGATGCTAATAAAGCTGCCCTCTGACTCTGTATATGCTGTTGTGGGGGGTCAGAGGTGCAGAGAACAAAAGCCAGAATGAACCGGAAAAACAGTCAGTGAGGTATCACAGTCTCAATGACCACCCCAGAATATTCTACTCAATAAGGAATTTGAAAGAGAAGAGGGAAGGTGGGAGTAAGTTGCAGATAGGAGATTTTAATGGCACTATTGGGGTAATCAGGAACTCCAAGCCAGAAATCCTAAAGTCAGAGCCTGCCATAGGTGCTGGAACCTATAGGTGCAGGGGTCTGTAGCACCCTCACCTTTGCTCTTGAGCACTCAAAGTGCCATTTTGCTTGCACAAACTACCTTTTTTACCCTGTGGCCTTTCAAACTTCAGCACTCCCACTTTTTCCAATGTTCTACCACCCATGGTAAGATCCAGTGGAGAGCAAAAACACAAAAAACAAGCATCTGTCAACACTGAGTGTTCGCTACTTGCATTGCAGTTGTACTGGGTCTTGCTAGAACAAGCTTTCACTATATATTTACCCAGGGTAGACCAGATGAGAGGCATTATTTCATTTTCAGTGGTTTCCTGCTTTTACACATTTTTAGATCATATTTACCCAGGACAGGCCAGCTGAGAGGCAATATCTAATTTTCAGTGGGCTCCTATATTTTGACCTCAAATTTCCAGCAGTCTTTTTATGATCCAGGATTATTACAAGACAGGTAGAATTTTTTAAAATACAATCTGAAAGGTGATTTTGCAGTGTGACTGCAAAAACAAGTTTTGGAGGGGATATGAAAAATGATGCCTGTTATGTTTAGCAGGTAGGTAGCACAAAGGATATGTTGAACATTAGGGGCCAAAATCTGAAAAAATATAGTTATGCATAAATATTGGAACAATTCAATTTTTCTTCATAACTTACTTCTTTTTTCACATTTTGACCCCAAATTTTCAAGATAGTTTTTTATGACAACTCCTTCTGAACATGACAGGTGTCATTTGTAAAACAGTGGCTGAAACATCATTTCATACTACACGTGGGAAAACATATTTTTGCCAGGATCTGAAAAATGACAGCTGTCACAATCATGAGGAAGTGTGAAAAAAACAGCTATGTTGAAAATTGGGGTCAAAATATTGAAAATTACCAAACTTATGAGTGTGTGTTGAAAACTTTCAATGTACGCTCATAACTTTGTTATTTTATTATTTTACCCAAAATTTTCAACATAGCCTTCTTATGACAGACCTCACGAACAAGAGCAGAGAACATTTTCAAATCTTGCATGAAAGGTGGTTTCACGCCACAAGTGCAAAAACACATTTTGGCCCAGTTTGAAAAATGTCAGCTATCACAGTCATGAGGTGGTGTGAAAAATGGATATGTTTTAAATTTTATGTCAGAATATTGAAAATTACCAAAATTATGCACATGCATTGACTATTTTCAATGTACTCATAGCTTTGTTGTTTTTAAATATTTTTATCCAAAACTTTCAACACTGCCTTCTTATGATCCCACCTCATGAACAAGGGCAGAGAAAATTTTCAAATCCTGCATGAAAGGTGATTTTGCGCAGCAACCCCAAAATGACCCTGCACAATGAATTTGCATAATTTCACCACCCTTGTTCATGAGGTGACATCCCAAAAAGGCCATGTTAAAAAGCTGAGGAAAACATATTAAAATTACCAAGTTATGAGGACAAGTTCAAAGCCCAGTGAAATACTTTAAACCACATACATGATTTCCTCAATTCTTGATCCAGCATTGGAGAGTGAAGACATGTCTCTGGTCCAGAGAGGATTACACCTTTGGACCCCTAGTAGGTACTGTAAGTAAGGGATATGAGGAGGTTGGGGTGGTGGATGCTGAGTGGGAGGGTGATGGCAACAGTGGACCTGCAGCAGCAACAGACATTAATGGACAGTTTTCTTTTTTACATGATGTATAAAAATTAAAAAAAGACTATGAAGATGTTTTTCTTTATTTCAGATACCAACACTAGGGATTTGGCTTCCAAGTGTTGGTGTTATGTATAGTGGCATGGGGTGGGGGTGTCTCCCGGGTGTTACACAATGAAAGTGAGCAGGGTGAGGGGGTACTAGCAGGCACCAAGGATTGGGTACCCTGACGTCAGAAAATTAAGAAGGAAGAGATGGGAATGATTGTTTTTACATTTTTGCATTCTGGTGGAGGACCACTGCAAACTGATCAAATAATGCTGATCGGCTCTGCTTGCTGGGTGATGTTATGCAAATCAAAGGAAAGAGACACTGTCTGATTCAAGTGGCTTTTTTCTTTGAACTGCACAAAGTTTCCACCCAGCAAGACCAGAAGAGTGTCATAATCAGTTTGGCTGCTGATTGGCCTGAAACTGTTGAGCCCCTTGCAGATTGCCCAGTTTTGGACAGACAGTGACACACACCTCTCAAAATCCACTACAATAGCAGTATGTTCACTTTGTACAAGGGAAAACATAAAAATAGCACTCTCACAGTGTACAGCCAAAAAGGTTATTTTATTGAAAGTGTATATTGCATAACAGCAGAGGGCAGTCTGACTCCACAGAGGAAGAATAAATAAATCATAAGTAGTACACAGAGTAGCCCACTGTAACATTTAGATTTCAAAAAGATTAGTTAGTGCTACGCACCTTGTAAATCTTGGGTTATGATTGTATTACAAAGCACAACAAAGACATAGGATTATCATTGTAGTATTTGGAGCCTCACCCCCGTGACTTTCCAATTTTGCATATTTGGCTTGTGTTTCCTTTTACGGATTACAGATAGCTAGAAACACACTCTCCTGATGACTTACCATTAGTACGAAACCAGTCTAGGTCATGAGTTTGGATTAGGAGCCTTTTGTCATGTTGGCATCTTTATATTTTATACAATAAATGTATACCTTTTTGGTATTCTCTGCTTGAGAGTGTGCAGTTCTTGGCAGGACTGAAATGTTACTTTTTGGAATCGCACCCTCGGGACTGTGGATCTGAATTTGCTGTTGTATTGAACTGTTTGTTGCTTCGTGTTCACAGCAGGTCAGAGGATTACCGGTGAGATTTTGGTGTTTTCAGATATATGTTTTTTTACTAACCATATGCCAAATGCCAGATTCCCTGGTGGTGTAGCATTAACCCCCGAGTACATAGAAGACCTCCACTTTCATTTTTTGTAGCAGTGCAAGCTAGTCAGGATAAAAGTGGAAGCCAGAAGTATCAAGTGTGAGCGATAAGAAATGTTGAGTTTTCCAGCTCTTGGTTGAGAAACTATAAAGTGGCAACCTTTGTCGACTGGTGGATTGTTCCATTTTTATTTTGAAACTACTTGGACGTAGTGAGATTATGAACAGCAGGCCAGAGAATTAACGTTGAGGTTTGGGCAATTCTGGACACTTGGGGCCAGATATTCAAAACTTTGCGCTGGGCAAAAACCATTTGCGCAGGTTTAGCGCGGGATTAGCGTGGGTCTGCCATATTCAAAAGGCCAAATAGCGCAGGCAAACTGCATTAGCGCCGGGCAAAATTATAATGTATGCAAGGGGCAATCTGACATGAATACAGGCGCAATGCTATATTCAGCGACTAGCGCCGCGCTAAGTGGTTTTGTGTGACTTAGCGCGACACTTAGCACGGTGCACATTACCACCCAGGAAAAGCTGGTCTTAATCCTGGGCAATCAGCTTTGTGCGACATTATGGCTTTGCGCGGCGTTTGCGTGGGTTTAGCGTGGGTTTTGCGCGACCCTAACAAATAAATATGACACATAGATAAAGCCAAACATAGAGGAAGCATGTTGCTAACTGATGGCATCACAATGATGCCATCATCTGCCACCAGTCCCAGCCATGCCAGGCAGCAAGTGGTGACCCTGCCACCAGTGGACAGCACGGCAGTGTGGCCATACAGCACACACCTGTGGACCACACCTCCATGGACACCAACAGATGCCAGCACAACACACAGCACTGTGGGCATGGAGGATGTTGAGGGGAGCATATACGGTGGCGAGGCTGTGCTACAGATCAGGTGTGGCCACAAGGCTGGGACACATCATGCAGTGTACATGGGTCAGTATTGGGAATACCCCAACACCAGTGTGCCTTTCGGATAATATATGCCCCCCGGCCACATACCTCACAGCTGTACAACTGCCATAGCACACAAAGCCAGAAATGTACATGTCACTGTGAGCATCCATGCCACAGGTGCAGCATCTGTGGGTCACACAACAGCATAACAGTAATGTCCAGTGTCAGAAAACATCCACAGGTTGGGCCGCTCACTGTGTATAGTGCAGTCATCATCACTGCCCTACACACCATAGGCATTGCTGTGTCCATGCACTACTGGCCCCCTTGCTACTGTAGTTTCTGCTGTGCACTGTAGCATGCCCTACAATGTGACAGTGGCATGCAGCACCATCACCACCTGTGCCTATGGTGTCCTGTCCCCTGGGGTATAATATGCTATGCTATGCTGTACTGTTTACATGTAGCCTGCAGCTATCATCATGCACTGCCAGACTGACCTACAGGTGGAGCTGCGGTTGGACCTGGTCAGCCCCTGTCTTCCAGACTGACCTACAGGTGGCTCTGTGGGACTTTCTTGTAACGCTGGGCAAACTGCATGCAAATCAGGGTATAATGAGATACTAATCGGGTTGTTTGCCCAGAGACTAAGTAAGTAGGCTCATTTGCATGGCACTTTTGAATATGGCACATTTTAGCCCCGGGCAAACGTGTTTGCTCCGGGCTAACTGCTTAGCTCCACGCTAATGCCGCGCTAATGTGTTAGCGCGGCGCTAACGGTACGGGGAATATTATACAGTTTTGATCACTGTTCTTTCACATCTGCTGCTTCCTGCAGCTGTACTGAGTCCATGCATTTGCTGGCACACACATTGGCCACGTAGTTCATCTGTACCTGCCCTCATGTTGCTGTGTACTGTGTTGTTGTTGTGGGTTGCACTTCCTGGTTGCTTTATTCAGTGCTGTCTTATTCCAGGGCTATTTTTGCCCTGCACTCCCAGCCCAGTTTGCATGGCCTCATTACCATGCCATATTCGGAAGCTGTTTGCCCTGGGCTATTCCTTTTGAATATAGCGTGCTCTGTGCTCCGGGCTAGGTTTCCCCGCTGGGCAGAGCTAATTTTGCCCCGGGGCAAAGTTTTGAATATCTGGCCCTTGGTGTTTTGTGTGCCACATACCAGACTGCCTTCACTGTTAAAATCTGCTGGGGTTAGCCATCTTCGTTTTCTGAATCAGCAGAAGCTAGCAGGATAAAGTGGGTTTAATATGGAGTACGCTAATATCTTTAACTGCTGACGGGGAAGGCGGCAACTAGTGATGCTGGTAAAGTATTTTATATTTGCAATTTTAAGTTGTGATAGACTAAGGGAGACTGCTTCAAATGGATAGTGCCCACATATAATCCTCGGGAACAGGAGGATAAGAGTTGTTTCCAAGTACTTTTAGAACATTGACAAGTAATTTAATTACAATACTGTCACATATAAAAACACTTCAGAAGAGTAAAAAGCCTATGGTTCAGATAAGAGAAGAGACTAATCTTGGGCATATAACAATTAGAAATTTCTTTGATATACAGTTGTACTAGCAAAGAACAGCAGATTAACAGAAAAGAAGGATGGCAAGAGGGTTGGATCATGCATGCATAGGGGAAGCATCCAGTTCCTTTGCTGTTTGAGTGTTTACTACAGATGGTGAAGAAAATGTATTTAAAGACACAGATACTGATATAACTCAGGGAGCTACTGGTGGCTCTGACAGAGAACTGAATAAACATAACAAGAAACTGAACATCAAGGGTGCATTTATTGAGTTGGCGAGGGCAATACTAAGGGGCCAGAAACATCACTGGAGTAGAGTAACACTTGAGGCCTACCTTAAGGTTGGTCGTTCTCCTCAAGGCCTGAGGGTAATAAACCAGGCTATGGCTGGGATACAGAGATGTTCATTACAGATTGGCATCAATCACTGCAAATAGGGACTGATGCACTAATTAATTCGGTCGTTAGGGATTATGAAGCCCAATGGGAACAACTGACCACTGACATAACAGAGAAGGAAGCTAAAGTGTCCCAATTTAAGGATCATCTGGACTATAATAGTCTTGAAAAGAAATTGAGAGATACAATACAGAGAGAAGAAAATAAGATCAAGAAAGTCAAATTAACCAAGTGGGAGAGAGATAAGAGAGATTATTTAAACAACCAAGTTTAGGATTGGAACAAAAAACCTAATTACCATAGTGGTAATTGTAGAAATAACAGTACAACCCAATCTACCTCCCAGCAGAGACCAATCTTGAAAAATAGAAGTAATTCTCCTAATTATAACAAGTCTAATAGTGAATCTGAGGCTGAGGACCCTTTTTTAGAGGAGGGCCAGCAACAGCTGGATCTAAGGAGATCAGTGCGATTCCAGGAACAGGATTGAGAACAGGATGAGTACACCTGGAGGAGATGGGGACAGACAAACAGGACCAGCTGCACTCCAGATGGACATGCAGAGGGGGGAGGAAACATAAAAAGCCGTGGCAAAAGGGGCAGATTGTGAACTGTGGGACGGCACTGAGGAACAAATTATTATCAATATTTTGCATAAGGAATTGAATGGTGCAGAAATAAAAGTATTGGAGAAAGGATTATCATTTATTCCAACTGTTGATGCCAGAGAATTCAATTTGTTTATTGATTTACATCGATTCACACAAAATTTGAATTTAAAAGCTTTCTTTAGGAGAGACACTATGGGTCGGGATTTGAATGTAAGGTTGGACATTGAGGAAATGACTATGTCTCAAGACGAGACAATAGTTGGGACACCAGAGGTAAGGCAGTTTAAGCCACAGTCATCCTTTATGCCTCCATATAATGACTCTAACAATTTTTGAACAGAGGTGTGAGAAGCAATTTCAAGAGTTGTTAAGAAACAATGATATACCCAGTTTTGTTATTGTATCTAAAGTAGAGGCTGAAGCACTGAAATATTTGAAAAGTGATCTGGAGCTCACAATTAAACCAGCAGACAAGGGAGGGTCGGTGGTGGTGATGACCCCACATAAATATATTAAAGATATTGAAAAGCAGATGGACAACACAGATTTTTATCTACCTCTGACCCTTGACCCCACTGCTAGGTTTAAGGTTTCTGTGGATTCATTCTTGTATGAGTCAGAATGTGAGGGTTTGATAACACATGATTAAATGTTTCTTACTATTGATAGCCCTGTTAGGGCTGTAATTTATGTAGTGCCCAAAATACACAAAAATCTGCATGATCCCCCAGGACGTCCAATTGTGTCAGGCATAGGGTCACTAGTGGAGCCTTTGTCTATGTACATGGATGTATACATTAAAAACTATGTGATAGGTCTTTTTTCATACATACAGGATACACCACATTTTTTGGATGTCCTGGGGGACATGCAGATAGAACAATCTTGGCTTTTGGTGTCTATGGATATTGCATCCCTCTATGCCAATATCCCCCATGAAGGGGGGCTTGAGGCCCTGAGATATTGGTTCCATGAAGACGTTAGTCTACCTCATGGGAAGAGGGAGTTCTTGGCACAGTGTGCAGAACAAGTCCTGGCTAAGAACTACTTTCTTTTCCAGGAACAGTTTTTTCTGCAGCTTAAAGGTACAGCAATAGGTGCGACATTTGTACCCAATTATGTTAACTTGTACTTGGGTCTTTGGGAGGAAATGACTGTCTATGATGCACAGAGCAATACTTACTATGATAGGACTGGCATCTGGTGTCACTTTATAGACAACATTTTTATGGTGTGGTGTGGCATGCTTGAGGAGCTGGGGGAGTTTGTTAAGTATTTAGAGACCAGTAATATGAATTTGAAGTTTTCAGTTTAGTGTAGTCCTGATTCTGTTTCCTTTCTGGATTTAAAAATAGCAAAGAAATTGGATGGTACTTTGAGCACCAATTTGTTTAGGAAGGAAACTGACAGGAATTCACTGTTAGATGCCTCCAGCTGCCACCCACACTATATGATTTCTAATATTCCTAAAGCCCAACTATAAAGGGTACACAGAAACTGTAGTGAGAATGAAAATGCACAGAACAGTGTAGATATGTGCAACAGATTTATCAACAGAGGATACTCAGGGACTACAGTAGACCAAGCCCATAGAGAGGTTGGCATCTTAGATAGGGAAAGTTTATTCAACCCCAGAAATAGGGAGAGTGACCCCAGTAGATTGAATTTCATTACTACATATACCAGACACTCCAGTGATGTACAAAGGATTGGTTTTGCTAGGTTTTGGGGCACCATCAAGAGTATGGTGGGGCAGGATGCTAACACCCCCCTTCCAACTCAATTATACAACAGTTATGGCCCTATCGCTGGCAAAATGGAAATTCTGGACACCTTCAATAACCACTTCACAACGGCTGGCCTTGCCTTTGACACCTCTCCAGCTAACCTGCTGAGGGAACAATTAAGCTCCCGTTACACTGGTGATCAGAGAGTTGACTCTTCCTTCAGCTTCAAATCTATACTGTTGAAACAAGTAGAGGATCTATTATGGCAACTGGATACCAAAAAAAGTGCAGGGGCAGACTCTCTGGACCCCTACTTTCTAAAGATTGCATGCCATGTACTTGCAGTCCCCCTAACACACCTCTTTAACCTATTCCTAAACTCTGGCTCTATTCCCACACTGTGGAAGACAGCCCAAGTGGTTCCCCTTCTAAAATCAGGGGACCTTATGGATCTTAATAATTACAGGCCCATTTCCATTCTACCAGTGCTATCCAAGATGCTGGAGAAATTAGTGAGTAATCAGTTAAGGGAGTATCTTGACAATGCTAACCTCCTAAACCCAGCTCAATCTGGATTCAGGGCCAAGCATAGCACTATCACTGCACTAGCCAAGGTCACAAATGACTGGCAATCCGAATTAGATAAAAAGAATAATGTCTGTGCAGTATTCCTGGACCTGAGCAAAGCATTCGATACTGTGGACCACAAGCTACTACTTTCATCTCTGTACTCCATTGGCCTAGATCCATCCTCCCTTAAGTGGTTCAGATACTATCTCACCAGTAGGTCACAGCAGGTAAAAGCTGAAGGTGACCTATCCCCATTAAAATCACTGTCAAGAGGAGTCCCCCAAGGTTCTATTCTGGGTCCTATCCTTTTTGCCATTTATATAAATAACATTGATTCAACCCTTACCAATTCCTCTGTACACCTCTTTGCTGATGAAACTGTTCTGTATGTCAGCAACCCTTCGCCTGCAGCTGCTCGTGAAATCCTACAAACAGAATTCTCCTTGCTACAATATCAGTTACTCGAGAAAAAGCTTCTGTTAAATGCAAAGAAAACTAAAGCAATGTTGTTCACAAATCAAAGCTCCATCAGCACATCCTCTCCAATCATTCTCCCCCAGCTATGCACTATACTTGGAGAAAATCTGGAGTATGTAGAAAACTTCAAATACCTAGGTGTGTGGATTGACAACAGACTTTACTTCACTCATCATTTAGAACTGTTAAAAAGCTTGGCCAAAGGCTTGGCCTTCTCTATAGATTAAAACCCTTCCTAAACAGAGACTCAAAGATGAGGTTAGTCCAGGCCATTTTTCTATCAGTTGTTGACTATGCAGACTTCCTTTATAGTCACTGCCCCATCTCCTACCATCACAAGTTGGATACCTTATATCATAGATCAATAAGGTTCATTACAGATCTGCCATCTAATACTCATCATTGCTCTCTTTATGCTGCAGTTGGGTGGGTTTCCCTTCACCTCAGAAGGAACAGAAATACAGCACTATGGATTTATAGAGCGTTGTCAAAAAAACTTCCAAACTGTATCCTGGACTGCTTCACCCAGACCTCTCCTAGCTCCTATGCCCTAAGAAGCAACAACATCATCCTGCTCAAATTGCCCAATTTCAACACCAGGCTAGGGAGGGCAGCAATCAGCTATTCTCTAGCTATAGCATGGAACACCCTACAAAAATCCCTAAAACTGTCCAATATCATTTCATTTGCATCCTTTAAACAGCACTGTACAGTCTTCTTCAAAGAGAAATGCAATTGCTACCACTAGAGCTAGCATTGTCATCTCACAAATCTCCCTTCCAAACCATATATGGCATATTCCTTCCAGACAGACACCCCAACTTATGGCACCCAGTAATACCTTCACCATCCTAGTATTACATTATGTTGAGTGTCTGCTATGCCCCTCCCCCCACTGGGATATGTATATACTGTACATACTGTAAATATTAGCTTAACTTTCCTGTAACCGTTTTTTATCATGTGAATTTACTGTACATCACTGTGTTTATAAACGTTATTTTCCCCTGTATGTATAACTGTCTTATATAAGTGTATGATGTATCTGTTGTGTATCAACTATTGAACCTTGACCTTATCAGGTCCATCTTGTAAATGAGCCTTGCTCAATGATGTTCACCTGAATAAATAAAGATTTGATGATGATGATGATGATGATGGATTGCAAAACATTTTCCACAAGTTAAAGTAAACAAAATGAACACAATCATAGCCTAACATGTGTACTGATCAAAATAATCCACAAGGTAATACATGATGTTGATCATTCTGGTACAACAATTCAAAATAAAGAGGGAAAGAAGAACTAGTTAGCACAACAGAAATATATGTGGATCTCTGGCTCTGGCTCTGATGATGTCATCACGACTCATCACTTAAGACACTTGGCAGACATCTTAGGGAGAAACCAAGGCTGTTTTTTTGAAAGTGAAAGGCTGATGTTTACATTTTTCAAAAGCTCTGAAACTGCATTTATGTTTTTTACATAAATGCAGTTTTAGCATAAATGAAAACATCAGCCTTTACTTTACCTTGCAATGAAGCCAGACTTTGGAGTTTGCAATTTTAAAAAACTGCTTGTTTAGGTACCCTTTAAGGCTTGTAATGACTCTAGAGACATACCCTCCGGATGACGTACCATTAGTAGGAAAGCGGTCAACATCATGAGCTTGGACTAGGAGCTTTTTGTCATGTTGGTCTCTTTATATTTTATACAATAAATTTATACCTATTTGGTATTCTCTGCCTGAGGCTATGTGGTTCTTAACAGGATTGAAATGTTATTTTTTGGAATTGCACCCTCGGGACTGTGGAGCTGAATTTGCTGTTGTATTATAATATTGCATAACAGCAGAGGGCAGCCTTGACTCCACAGAGGAAGAATAAAGAAATCATAAGTACTACACAGAGTAGCCCACTGGAACATTTATATTTCAGAAGGATTAGTTAGTGCTAGGCACTTTGTAAGTCTTAGGTTAGGATTGTATTACAAAGCACCACAAAGACCGAGGATTATCATTGTAGTATTATGAGCCTCACCCCATGACCTTCCAATTTTGCAAATTTGGCTTGTATTTCCTTTTACAGATTACAGATTGCTAACTTAAAACAACAGTACTTTAAGTGGTTGCAGTTGTGGTTTATCAACCACAATACCAATTGACAACAGATCATCTCAAGGCTGCTTCACCACAGCATAGGTTTTAAATAGCTGGTAGTGACAACAAGCTCTGGTCAGAACCAACAGGTCTGCTATGCATTAACATGACAACATTTTTTTTGGGGGGGGCCTTCAAAAAAATAATGCTTTAATTCATGTAGTCTACTTTGGCTGGTTTTATTGTTGAAGTGTGATGTGTTACATTTTTAGGGTTTAACCTCAGAGCTATTTTGTCCATTATGCATAGGTTTAGGTACAACACCACCTGGTCATCAATGTTGTGCAGCACACTTGGAATCAACGGGGCTGACCCACACCCCTTGGCAAGCCAGGTACTTTCTTCATCAGTCTCCAGGCTTTTGTGCCTGGGTGGACTGCATCTCTACATGACTGCTGTCTTCCTCCGTAGTGAGGACAAAGGACTTGGGCTAACTTGGCGCCTTTTTCAAAATATCGGCGTAGTAATGGAGATAGTATTTTTGCTTCCTTCTTTTTGCCTCCCAAGCCTACCTTTTCACTCTATTTTGACTGATATCTTAATTGCCTACCTGCACAGCCCCTGTGTTTTTAAAGTATGTCGACTGTTACCTTAAGAGAAAAAAAAAAATAATATATAGAAGGTAAAAAGTTAATTAATTAATGGGAACCCAAAGTTTGCCTATATGACTGTCTACCCTTTGCTTATTTCTACCTTTTTAAAGTTTTTGCTCTACCTCTACCGTTTATTACAGTAAACACTGGATTTTCAGTTGTTTTGCCAGCAGCAAATGGTTAACTTGGGCCCCAGGCAGCTGTCATTTTGCTCGCACCCACATACTGTGCTGTCCTTAACATTTTAGTGTCTCGCACGCTACACCCAGTGACCAATCAGCTAATGTCTGGCAACTTGATACCTAAAAACAGCTTAATCCCCTTTTCTGAGCCTTACTTAAACTCACCGTCTCTCCTTCTTCTCCTCAGGGAGCAATCGATTCCCCAGGGAGGTCGTGAGGCACTGGTGGTCTGCTCTCCCTGCGGATCGCTTCTCTCGGGACCCCCACCCGCGAACCACGGAGGTCGTGAGGGCCGAGACCTTCCCAAAGAAATTTGTACCTGCAGCACACTTGGAATCAATGGGGCTGACCCACGCCCCTCAGCAAGCCAGGTACTTTCTTCATCAGGCTCCAGGCTTTTGTGCCTGGGTGGACTGCATCTCTACATGACTGCTGTCTTCCTCCGAAGTGAGGCCCCACCGGCGCTGTGTGCCGGCTCCCCACCACCTCCACCACCTCCCTTGGTGAGCATCTGTATATATAGGAGTAGTCACGTGAGCTCCAGATCCTATCAGCTCACTTTTCCATTTGCAGATTATCACCTTTACCCACTAGAGGCCGCTCTCTTCATCCTCTTCCCTCCAACCTGTTTCTGTAAAGATAAAGCAACAACACTAGGTGCTGCTAACCTTTGCAACCTCTTCTCCCATCCTCTCTGTTCCCCTGCACTCCGCAGCTCTGCAAAAACCCCTACAATGCATCCCTCTCCCCCTTGGGATACCTCACTCATTGAAATAATTACCCTAGAATGGCCTGGCCCCATTAGGGCAACGACGCTCCTTCCAGTAATGCTGTTGGCCCACCCTCTTGCCCTCTCCTGCCATAATCCCCACCAGTTTTGCAGGCCCTCTGCCCAGCACTCTACTACTGCGTGGGGGTGATATCGAACCCAACCCAGGCCCTTTCTCCCCAAACTGCGTGCTCAGTGACCCTACTACCCCCTCCTGGACTAACTCGAGGGGGTTCAGACTGGTCCCTATGAACATTGGGAGCCTGCAGTGCAAGGTGGCCGACCTTGAGGCCTGGACCCAACTCTATAAGCCGGACATCTTGGCGGTGACTGAGACTTGGCTAAAGCCTGACATCCTCCCCCATGAGGTTGAACTGTCAGGATATCAAGCTATACGAAGGAACAGACTCTTAAAAAAAGGGGGGAGGAGTCCTATTCTATCTAAAATCCCCCTTAAATGCTACCCTGATTGACCTACAATTGTTAGACGAAATTCAGGCTGAGGTACTATTTATCAAACTTGTCCTCGGAGGTACAAAGCCACTCTATATTGGATGTGCCTATCTCCCACCTCAATCTGCTACCCCCTCCCTTGAATCCCTTACCAGTGCCATCCTTCAACTCCTCCCAGGGGAGAAAATCCTTCTAGGGGATTTCAACCTCAACTGGCTCGCCCCTAACTCCTCCAGAGCAAAAAGCCTCGTGCTGGGTGCATCCCTTACCCAGGTGATCAACATGCCAACCAGGCACAACACGAAAACTGGCAACCATTCACTTCTTGACTGAGCACTTACCTCCAACCCCGCTCGGATACTGTCTGCTGGAATTATGGCAGACTCCTTGAGTGACCACTGCCCCATCTACTGCATCTGGTCTAATAAACCTCTCAGGCTGGCTGTCAGGCTGATTGTTGCAAGAAACTACAGCAGATTTGCACCAGCAAGCCTCTGTGCTGACCTGCACCAGCAAGCCTCTGTGCTGACCTCTTAAAGGTGGACTGGGGGCCTATCGTCTCCCTTACCACTATAGACATGGCCCTCGAATACTTTTCCCAGACATTCCTGGGCATAGTAAACTGTCATGTGCCCTGGAAAAAACTAAGGGTTCAGGGCAAGTTCCATAAATGGCTATACCCAGAGCTAAAACACACCATGCGGCTCCTGGACAAGGCATGGGGACTTTACAAATCTTCTGGCACAATATCTGACTGGGAGAACTACCGGGGCTTATGCAACAAGTGTAAACAGGCCACAGAACTGGCCAAATCTAAATACCTCCGAGACCTCCGAGTGGGCAACCTAAGTGACCCTAGGAAGTTCTGGGGCCATATAAACTCCCTCCTGAAGGGTCACGTGCAGGAACAAAGTGCCATGATCTTAGCCAGAAACACTCCGACTGATGACCTCACAAAGGTGGCTGAAGCGTTCAGTGCCTCTTTTCCCATCCCCCTGCCTGCTCCCCATCCGTGCCAGACAGCCTCCTCCCACCCACCTTGACACAGAGCTCTCTCGTCCTTTATTCCACCTGAAACTTGTGGACCCCTGCATGGTGCTAACACTACTCTGCAAAATTAATCCTGAATCATCTACTGGTAATGATCAGCTTGAACCTCACCTACTGAGGGCTGCGGCACCAGCCATTGCCTACCCTGTAGCCCTACTCATTAACCGATCCTTTCAGGAAGGGTCGGTGCCCAGTAAATGGAAAGGTTCCACCATAGTTCCAATCCATAAAAAAGGAACCCGGGATAGGGTGGTGAATTATAGACCCATCTTCCTCCTCTGCCCTCTGTGAAAGATCCTTGAAAGAATAGTCTATGATCAGCTCCAGTGCTACCTGGAACAGCACCTACTCCTCTCTAAGGTCCAGCATGGTTTTCGGAAAGATCATGGCACGGACACTGCCCTAGTCAGATTGACAACCGATATACTCAACACCATGGACCAGGGCACCCCTACAGGGGTGCTTTTCATTGACCTCTCCAAGGCCTTTGACATGGTCAGTCATAAACTGCTCCTTTCAAAGCTCCAAAGGCTTGGCTTGGATCAGCTCTCTCTCTCCTGGGCCACTAGCTACCTGACTAACAAAACTCAGACAGTACAAGGCGCCCACTCAGACCCCAGACCTGTGATCACTGGGGTAGCTCAGGGCTCCATACTAGGACCCCTGCTGTTCTCCCAATTTGTGAATGACATAGCTGAGGTGTGTGCACCCTGCCATCTACTGTTCTATGCTGATGATACTGTAATCTATCACAGTGCCCCCCAATTCTCCGTTATCGCAACTGAACTTGAAGCCTGCCTGGCAAAACTCAAAACATGGTTAACTGCCCGCCACCTCAAGTTAAATGAGGACAAGACAAAATTGTCCTCTTTGGGACCCAGCGACTGGACAAAGACCATTGTGGTCTTCTCCCTATAACATCAGCTCGAGGAATGCGTGTTGAGGTCACTGACCAATTTAAGTATCTTGGGGTTACCCTTGACCAGGAGCTAACCTTCAAACCCCACATAGCTATCCTAACTAAATCTATCCACCAGAGACTGGGCTTGCTACTACCTCGGAACTCCTTCTCTGGAGAGGCATGTAGAACCATTGCTAACTGCAACCTCCTCCCCTCTTTACTGTATGGTTCACCATTATTACAGTCCCTCAGAGAGACTGAGCTAACCAATCTCTCCACCCTCTACCACTGCATTGCTCACTTTGCAACCCACTCCTCCCCTAGGCGGCACCACTGTGAAGCTCTTAAGGACCTAAACTGGCTGGCACTCAAGCTTAAACTATCCTTTTCCCCTGCATGCCTTTCCTACAAACTCCTCTCCATACGCCATCCACCTCACCTTAGCAACCTGCTTACCCCTAAAGTTCCCCTCTGCAACCTCCGGTCTACCTCAAGTCGACTCTTAAACATACCCGGCATCTACACTAATCAAGGAAAATGCTCCTTCAGTACACCGCCCCTCATTTCTGGAACTCGCTTCCCTCTTCCCTGCTTGGAAAACCCTCCCTCTCCTCTTTCAAGGCCGGTCTCAAAGTCTACCTCCTGGAACTGAGCCACTGCTGCTGTAACCGCTAGATAAACTCCCTACCCCTCATGACCTAATTGTAGCTATCTACGTATCCTTGGCACTCTGTGTACCAACTAACCTCTATTAACTGTATACTCTTTACAAACTGTGTTATGTTTTCCTTTTTGAATGACCCATGGACTTTTGTTTTTTTCCCCCTGGGCAATGCAATTTTCTCTGAATACTGTTACTTGCTACATGATCTCTGCCTCTGCCCTATTGTTACACTACCTCCTGTACAAACTGTATATATATTATTTTTGTTTCTGAAGCTGTATGCTGTACCTAATACACAAATTGTATATATATTTTTGAAGCTGTATACTGTACCTAATGTAAAGTTGGTGGTGTATTCACCCCGGGTCACCCCTGAAAAAGGGACCTTTGGTCTCAGTGGGCTTACCTGGTAAACAAAATCTAAATAAATAAATTGACCTCTGATGGTAAATCATGCATGCATCGATGTGTGACTACTGTTATATTGTATATGGGGATTTCCACAGCTTTACAGCAGCAACAACACAAACCTACTCCCTCAGACACATTTGCAAGTCTGCCTCCCTCAATTCCCCATATACAGTATAACAACAGTCACATACCAATGTATGCACAATTTACCATCAGAGGTCAAGCCCTGCAAAACATTGATAACCAGGTGGTGTTGCACCTAAATGTATACATACTGGAACAATAGCTCAGGGGGTTGGACCCCTAAAATGTATCATGTCACACTTTCCAGAGATGGTCCTGCTACCCTCCACCAGCTCCTCTGTTCTCAGTCACTGCTTCTGAAACACCCCTACCACTGTCCTGTAACAGTTCTATAAGCAGGGGTGTCTCAAAAGTCTGTGCCCAGGTTGCCAAGGGTTTCCCTTCTTTGTGGACGCATTGGCAATTTGACCTCCTTGCCCTTCCCTACAAGGTCCTTATAGTAATAATCCTGGGGCTGTGGCTCTTTGAAGTTGTAAGTGCTCTGGCTGCAGTTAATAAACCAACAGAACACTCCAATGTTTCAGGCATGAAGCATTTTGTACATTAAGAGTCTAGACTGGCTGCCTCCTCCTGACCTGCCTTGTGCAATTGATGAGAAATCAACTGGATCAGATCATCCACCCACATTATAGTGAGTTGTCTATGGTGACCCCATAGAGCTGCCCACGGGGGAACCTGCCAGCATGGAAAAGATGAGCTGTGGGTTGCAGTCATCTATTTCTTCTTAGATGAGGAGGAGGAGAAGATGGTCAACAAGATGATGACCCAGCCGAGTGTGACATTTGACCAGAAGACAGATGCATGGAGAAAATACGCAAATGCATCACCAACACAGGCTGCTAGAATACCTCAAAAGCAGCAAAAGATAAACTTTATAGAGACTTCCAATTCTCTAATGGAATGCTAGACAAGCACTGGGTACACAAAGTTTGTATATTTTGTATTTTCCTTATGCTTCTGTAAATACCACATTGAAGTGGTCTCTGTTCAAAGCTGCTAGGGGAAGCAAGGAACTACCCCAAGGAATCTGCTGGGTCCACTGAGCAGACAGGTTATTGGAAAGTGGACAACAGTTTAAATTGCTCCTTGAAAGGTTAAGCTGGGTGCCCTGCTGAGGATAACTGTGAGGGTTGATCAGTGGGCTGGGCTTAGACATGGACACCTCTCCTGAGGTCAGTTCTTTTATCTTTAACCAAGTCCAGTCCTAATTCTAGATTAGTGTGCAGCTATGGGGCTTAGACATCTGTAATTCTATGTAGGGGTTAACGTGTAGCCAAACACAGAAGAACTCGAGATTAGAATGGGAATTTCTTCTATGTTTCCATACATATAAACGCAGGCAAAAGCAATCAGCTGTTTTGCATAGGTGGCACTCTCACTGGAGTGCAAAAAAGTGTTTTCTCCATAGGACAGCTGGAGCACTCATAATAGGCTGAGTGATAATATCTACAGTTTTTTTTTAAATAAAAAAATGGCACAATGAGTGGCATCTGCATGTTAGATTGTTCAGTGCAGTTGCACATATCACTGTCAGGTAAAATGAGTGAAATCAGCCAAGAAGATTAATTAATATTTCCAGTAGATTAATCCCCCTTCCCCTTGCATAGCCAAGTGGGCTATATATGTAACAGTACTCTGTTTCATGAATACAAACATACACAATAAAAAAATAAAGTAGAACTGCTGTCTTTTTTTTTTTTTGCAAACTTGCTCACTCTGGCATGTCTCTGAAAGAGTCATGAATTGTAACTGTGGAGCTTTTTAAAAAAAAAATCACCCTGTCACACACTGATTCTACTGATGTTTTCCTTTTTAATTTTATCAGTGTGTGTGTGTGTTGTAAAACAGAGTACTTTTACATAAATAGTGTCATGTCCCACCAAAAAAAACAAAGAAGTTTTTTGCACTGTGGTGCAGGAGCAGTGCTTTTAGGAGGCTGGCTAAGACTCGAAATAGAAAAATCCACGTGTGGTGAGCATTCAGGGTAAACTGTGACCATACAGTTCAATACAACTGTGAATCAACAATCAAGGCTGTATTTAAAAAAAATGTATTACTTCCTCAGCCTGCTGTCAGCAACCAGCAAATGGCTATGAGTTGAAAGTAAATGTTTTTTAAAACACAGCTTTCATTGTGGATTTGCATTTTCACATTTAATTACCTAGTTGAATTGGATGGTCATGGACCAGTAATTTTATTATTCACCCAGCCTCCCCCAAGTGCTCTCCACACTTGTGTTTAAAATAAAAACACAACAAAAACGGCTTTTATCGCTATATACACCACAGTCACATACAAACAAGCTAGCACACTCAATCCCTGGAAAATTACATCAATTATAAAAAAGAAGCAGAAACATAATTAGTTTACAAGGATTGAAAGATCAATATCAGAATAAGAGCAATAACAATTACTGTATTATATAAAAAAATACACAGTCACATTATGAGTTGCAAAAATACTTTATTAATTGAAAGGTAAGTAGTCATAGTGGCTAATGTGTGAAAAAAGGTATAGTGGTAGCCACAGACATTGCCAGCTATTACCAGATATTTCATGAAATTTCTAAAGTGTTTCTCTCTGCCGCCTCTACTGTAGAAATGGAGAAAGCATTAGATATATCTGGAAATATCACAGAAATTTCAGGAAATAGCTGGCAGTGTCTGTGGCTGCTACTGTAAGTAAGCAATAGAACCCAACAGGGTGGGCAGTATTGGGCAATACGGACTGTCTAGGGGCATAATGAAGCCCAACGACATCATTGGAGGGCCTTATAGCCCCTGGAAGGTCTGGTATTGCCCCAAACCACCCATCCTGGAGGGTATTATTGCACTGAGAAATGGCCCACTGTATTTTATGTGTTTTAAAAAAATATTTTTATGTTTAATATTAAAAGTCTTTCTTTTTTAAATAAAATAGTTTCACCACCTGCATTTACTTATCTGTTTTTGATTTGGTGGTCATGGTTTCCTGCCCCCCCCCCCACCGACTTAGTACTTAATTTCAAAGTGTTTTTTTTTTACTTGTTTTATCTTTTGTGGGAATATGTGGCTGTTAAACATGCAGAGCCAAAGATTTAGAAGTTCTCTCATGCCTGTCGCGTCTGACTTTTATTCTGTCCCCAATTGGCAGGCAGGGAGCTCATTAATATTCATGTGTATCTTTAATATTTATTAGGCAGTCCCACTGAAATCATTGGCGCTCTGTCAGTAGATACTTTGAGGAGTCCTCAACCACTCCGAACATGTCTCTGGACCCCAATTAGCAGATTCTGGTGATCAGGAGCATTCATTAGACTATAGGAGCGGTTTAACAATGGAAGCATGCTATTATGCATGCAAGACTGCTAGCTTACATGTTCCAGGTGTGGCTGTATAGTAGGTCTGTGACTTTGCTTCTATGGCACCTCTCTTAAAGGAAACACATTACTGGGGCCAGACAGAGACTTATGAGGAAGAACAAGTCCAGGGACTGGCAGCGATGAGAGCGAGATGCAAGACAAGGTAGGCCCACACCCTTGGGGGTTACATATTAACAAAAAAGTACTGCGTCACTTGTATGTTTTTGTCAGAGGCTTTTGAGGGAGTAGAGTTGTGTGGACCAATGGGGGGCCTTGGCCAGCAACCAACTCATCCACTAAGCAACATACAAAAAATGGTGGCTAGTCAGTTTGAACATTTGGGGTGCCCAATGATACCCTATGTAATGGGACACCCCAAATTGGCACTAGCTTTTCAGAGGGCTCCATTAAAAAATACCTGCATACCTCTGAAGTGTTTTTAGCCATACAGGTGCCAAGTATTTTCTTGGCCCTTTTCTAAATAAAAAGTAAGCCGTGCTGTACAATTGCCAATCCCCCACCAACCATCCAACCCTAACAATTACTAAATCCATTTTCAAACCCCACTACATAGGGAATATACTTCCAGGAACATCTTGTTCAAATCTCACCACTACCAGTAAAAGAAGACACAGTACAGCTAGCAAAAGTATCTAGTTATACTAATATAAACAAGCATTTGTCAATGCCAAATGTTTCCTTTCATGGTGTACACTATGTGGCAAGGGTGTATTAGGGAGAGAAGGAGTGACAATACTGGAAAACATCAAGAGTTCTTAGTCAGTATCACATTTAATTGTCATGTGTTTCGTTCTTTATTTGGTAAAGCAAATCAAAATCAAATTATGAAAATTGTGGGTTTGTAACTGGTTCAGTAAGTTTTAATTCATGCATGGGTTCACTTCAGACAGAAGAAGGTTGTTTTTATCTACCAGATGCTTGTTTTTCATGTGTACTCTTGGGCGGATCAGCAAAAATGCAGAGACCCACTGGATTATCTTTTTGTGGAGGGTTCTGCTTTGTGAACCTAACATTAAGTGTAACTTGAATCACAGTGTATCGTACTGTACAACCTATCTTGCTGTAGGGCACTCCACCTCATTGTATGATATGAAGCTGGAAAGGGAAGACTTAGAGGATATGTGGGGAAGTACTTCTTTATGAAAAAGGGTGGTGGACATCTGGAACAGCCTCAAAGCAGAAGTGGTGGGTACCAAAATGGTAACAGGTTTCAAACATGCATGGGACAGATACAAGGGGACCTTGGTAACAGGTTTGGGGAAGGGGTAAGACCAGAGATCAGTTAGGATCTATGGCAGCAAAGTAGGTAAGGACCTTAGAAGAGACTAGAGGGCCAGTAGATCCTTTTCTGCTGACAACTTCTGTGTTTCTATGTAATAACATAGGGAAAGGGAAAGGGGAACATTGTTTAACCAGGAGTAGCACACTAAGCTGAAGCTTGTTTCCAGATGCGACCTTGGAGCACAAGGAAGTTAAGTGACTTGTTCAGGATCAGACAGTGTGCACCTAGGTGGCTGTGGGATTCCCCCAGAGTTAAAATAATTTAAAAGGGGGCCATGGGGGCACAGCCCTCCCAGAAAAAGATGGAACAGCAAAATCGGGACTTGGCACCCTAATGACTGGACACATCCCTACAGGCACGTTCCGAGGGTGGAACCAGTAAATAATGACTGAACCTTAGAAACATAGAAACATAGACTTTGACGGCAGATAAGAACCGCTAGGCCCATCTAGTCTGCCCATTTCCCTACCTACAGGATAGGCCGCAGATCCTAGTTAACCAACAGCCTTTATCTTCCTGCCCCCCACAAGAATTGCCTTATGTCTGTCCCATGTATTCTTGAATTCTCCCACAGTTTTAGAACCCACAACTTCCTCAGGAAGGCTGTTCCATGCATCCACTACCCTCTCTGTGAAATAATACTTCCTCACATTGCCCCTGAACTTCCTCCTCTCTTCTATCTTTAAATTGTGTCCCCTTGTTCTTGCAAGTCTCTTTTCTGAAAGATGCTACCCTCTTGGACTTTGTTGATTCCCTTGAGGTACTTGAAAGTTTCTATCATGTCCCCCCTCTCCCTTCTTTCCTCAAGGGTATACATATTAAGCTCCTTTAGTCTCTCCTCATACGGCTTCTCTTGCAGACCCTGCACCATTTTAGTTGCCCTCCTCTGGACTGCTTCTATCCTGTCTATGTCCTTGCGGAGATGGGGTCTCCAGAACTGGACACAGTATTCCAGATGGGGTCTCACCAACTGTCTGTACAGAGGATAACAACTTCCTGTTTTCTGCTGCTGATGCCTCTCCTATACATCCCAGTATACCCCCGGCCCTCCCTACTGCCTTCTCACATTGCTTGCTAACCTTAAGGTCATCTGATATGATTACCCCCAGGTCCCTTTCCTGTTTTGTTGTTGTTACTAGCTCCCCACCCATTGTGTATTCTTCCCCTGGGTTCTTGTTTCCCAGGTGCATTATTTTGCACTTTTTTGCATTGAATCCTAGCTGCCATACGTCTGACCATTCCTCCAACCTTGCTAAGTCCCTTTTCATCCTTTCCACGCCTCCTTGTGTATCAACCCTGTTGCAGATCTTTGTGTCATCTGCAAAAAGGCATACTTTTCCTTCCAGTCCCTCTGCAATGTCACTGATGAAGACATTAAAAAGGACTGGACCCAATACTGAACCCTCACGGTACCCCACTAGTAACCGCCCTTTCTTCAGAGTGGACTCCATTTACAATTACCTTCTGTGTCCTGTTGTCCAGCCAATGTTTTATCCAGGCTACCACCCTGGAACCCACTCCCAGGCTGGTTAATTTGACTATCAATCTTTGTGTGGACTGTGTCAAATGCCTTGCTAAAGTCTAGGTAGGCCATGTCCACAGCCCTCCCTGGTCTACTACTTTGGTCACCCAGTCAAAGAAATCTATTAGATTCGCCTGACATGACCTTCCACTGTGAACCCATGCTGCCTTGGATCCTGTGCTCCACTGACCTCTAGGTACTCAACTATTCTTTCCTTCAGAAGTGACTCCATCACTTTCCTACCACAGAGGTCAGACTGACAGGTCTGTAGTTTCCTGCCTCTGTCTTGGTCCCACTTCTGTGAAGGGGAATCACATCCGCCTTCCTCCAGTCCTCGGTACCACACCATCCTCCATGATTTATTAAAAGAGTAGCCAGTGGTTTCACTAGTTCCTTCCTTAATTCTTTTAGAATTCTGGGGTGAATTCCATCAGGACCCATTGCTTTGTCCACCTTCAGTTTTAGGAGTTCTTGCAGAACCCTTTCTTCTGTGAAAGGACTGGGATCGACCCCTATCAAGAGTGCTTCTGTTAATTGGATTAGGCACTTCCCCTCCTCTTTTGTGAATACTGAGCAGAAATATTCGTTCAGTATTCCTGCTTTTTCACTGTCCCCCTCTGCCCACCCACCATTCATTCTATTCAGCCTCACTATCCCTCCTTTGTCTTTCTACGCGCTGATGTACCTATAAAAGGTTTTATCCCCTTCTTAACTGAGTTGGCTATCTTTTCCTCAGTTTGGGCCTTTGCTATTCTGACTTCTCCTCCCTGCTTCTTTCTGCCTTAACTGGTACAGCTCTCTGTCCTGCTCCTTCTGTGTTTCCTTATACTTCCGGAATGCTATCTTTTTCTTCCTGACTTTCACAGCCACCTCTCTTGAGAACCATAGTGGCTTTTTCTTTCATTTTGATTTGTTTATTTGCTTCACACAAAGGCTTGTTGCGTCTGTGATGGCAGTTTTGATAATTCCCCATTGTTGCTCCACACCTCCTTCTAGCCTGTTTGCTAGTGCTTTTAAAAGATAAGAGACCCTGTATACCTTTAAAAATAGAAATACCCATTTTAATATTTATCCTGTTCTCAAATTATGGATACTGGGCTTCCCTAAGTACATTACAATGATGGGTTTTCTGTGGAAGTTCCATCATAAAGCAGAAAATACTATTGTAGGTGACTTTAGGTTTGTTTAACATTTTTTCACTGGTACCAGAATATACAATTAAACCATAATCAAGGGTGCTTGGGAGAAAACTATGTGCTATTAGTCTGCGTGAATCTGGTATGAGATAAGACCTTACACTGAACAGCATCCCTAGTCTCTGATGAACTTTTTATGGTACTGATAACATGTGTTTCAAATGAAAGATGGGAATCAAGTGTTACCCCAAAATAATTAAAATTATCAACATACTCAATTTTCTTCCCCTTTAAATCAACTATAGAAGTTTTAAAATCCCTAACAATTCTGGGTCCAATAAAGACTATTATTTTTGTTTTCTTTGTATTCAGAACCAGTTTTTGGGACAATAGCCACTCTTGAAATAGATCAAAATCTTGTTGGACCTGCATCAGAGCATCATCAGATTTGTTTCCTGTTTTAAAAAACATGTCTGATTTCACACAGGAGGATGAAACAGCATTCATAAACAAGGAAAATGAAAGAGCACCTAAGATTGAGCCCTGTGGCATACAACAGTTGCTCATTAGAGTAACAGAGACATTTCAGCTGATTATTGTTCTATGCTCCCTGTTAATCAGGTAGCCCTCTAACCTAGTGATAACTTCTGTGGAGACATGTACATCATAAAAAGAATCTAATAACAACGAATGATCTACTAAGTCAAAGGCCTTAGTGAGGTCCATAAATACTGTGAAGACAGAGTGCCCTGAATCTAGGGTACTCCGGACGCAGCTTGTGAACTCCACCAAGGCTGTCTCTGTGATATGATTTTCTCTGAAACTGTGTTTAGAATTTGACAACAGATTATATTTCTCTAGGTGACAGGTAATTTGAGCAAAGATGATTCTTTCAAGAATCTTGGATAGTGGAACCAGCAAAGATATAGGTCTCTAACTGGAGACTAAGATCCTACTACCTGATTTAAATATGGGCTTTATGGTAGCCAACTTCCAAGACTGTGGAAAGACACCAGAACATAAGGAGTAGTTAAATAATGTAGCCAATAGAACTGACAATTTATTTATTCTGATGTTTACCAGTCTGTAGTCAATTTCATCCTGACCAATATAAGGTTTGGAATTATATTTTAAAACATAATCCCTGATCTATTCAGGTGAAACAGTCTGAAAGTGGAATCATGGATGATTATTCTTACTTTCCTTATTTGAATATATATTATTATCATAGACCTTGCTATTCAATCTAAAACTTATGTTTCTCTTGGTGACTCTCCCACTCTACACCCAGCTCAGACAGCAGATATGTTGAATGTGAAGGGATTCCACTCCCTCCTAACAACACACAGCTGGAGGAGGAGGGGAAGAGAGAGGCGGGGAGGAAGCACAGTTTAGTTAATGCAGAAAACAGGGACTTGATTTCACTCTTGTGTAATAACAAAAGTGTTCTGTGTTAGCAGTTCAGACCCCTCTTTCTGATGACAGCAATATGTTTGCATGGCTCCACCCATGCAGCCATAAAAATGGCAGGAAGAAAATGTTTATAGTTATTAAACATAGTCAGTTGTTTTTATTTCTGAAGTATTTTTCTTTCTTCTTTCGCTCATTAACAAGCTTTTACCTGATAGTATTAGGTGTGATGTGAAGAGCAGTATTCACCTGATAACTGACATATTTGCTTCAATTCCTCTCCATACCTCATCAGCACGGTGACCTCACTCATTGCAACATTCCAAGTGTCTTATCCTGCATTAGGTTACTAGCAGTTCTAGGTCACTTGGAATGTCACAGAAAGTGAGGTTATAAGACTGATGATGTATGTGGAGGAAATGGGAGCTCAGGCCTTCTCTTACCTTGCCCCCAATACTGAAATTCATTACTAGCTTCCCACCCACTGTTCCCCTATTAACTCTATCTTTAAGCACCAGATAAAGAAACACCTCCAGGTGACCCACACCTATACCAGTTTTTGTTTCCTGAACTCTCCAGTTGAACTTTCTCACCGTGCAGTGCCTACTCTCAGCTCTTAGCAATCCCATGTTGCACTTCTACTTGATGTACTTGAGACTTCCCCCAATTCCCTCATCCTAAGTCCCTTATAATTCCCTTAGCCTCTCTCCCCATACTATGCTAATGAGAATATTTATCGATTTATGTAAGGCGATATTCTTTGTAATGAACTTACTGACAAGTGATGTTTTCCTGCTATGTCGGGCTGTTTTGGTATCATCAAGAGTCTTCAGAATATACTGATAAGATACTGTTAACTGTTTAATTCTTACTGTTGTATGTTTAACTAATTGTTCAATTACTGTGGTACGAGTGACACTATTTGCCTATCTCTGCCTCTTGGTTAATGTATTGCTGATCTCGTTCTTTAATACATATCATGTTCCTTGTTATTGCTCTGTCTTCTTTGTGACTGTATAATATATAATGCCTTGCACACTCATCATGACTGTAAAAATTATGTCTTGTACTCTCCTGTGTCCTTTCTGAAAATAGACATTTCCAATATCTAGTGCATGTAACCAGTTACCAAAAACAAATAAATAAATAAACTATATCACCCCAAGTAGGGTACTGTTCCACACATCACACCAAGTATTGACAGGTAAAAACATATTTTAATTAGCAAAAGAGAAAATGAAAAAATACTTTGGATGTAAGATGTAATAGTTCACTACTTTTGACAGTTAATATTATTTCTGACAGTACAATAGCTCTTCAACTTTATCAGGGAAAAACACTTTTAAATGCACTGCAAGGGGGCTGCAATTCCAGGGCTTTTAATTTGAGTACTTCCATTATGTACTGCAAGCAAATTCCTGTCTTTTACTTTGAATAGCTAGTAAGTATTCATGGTCAGAATAGATATGTCCTTAAAAGTCAGCACTTTTGTTTGCCAAATATTAAAAAGAATTTACTGTTTTGTTTAAAAATTTTACAAGACAAATAAGTCATTCAATCCACCAACAGAGTCTCTGATGATTTAAAGGGGACAAGAATAATGTTGTTCTTATTTTAATATAACTGTAGATGTGGGCATGTCCTTCTAACCATGCCCATGTATGGTTTTGTCCACTTGTTTTGAAGTAGTCCTATTTTTTTCCCTTATTTAGGGTCCCATATTAATTAAATTTTTTTCCCACCCAATATCCATTTTTTAATTACTTAGCAGTTCTGGAACCCAGTGACATCAGTGAGCTGAAGACTACAATAAAGTGGAACACAGTGACATCAGCACAGCTGATCTCATTGTGTTCTGCTTTATTATAGTCTTCAGATGAACTGATGGCACTGGGTTCTAGAACTGCTAATTAAAAAAATTAATATTGCTGCTGGAATTTGATAGCTGATAAGACCCACAAGATTCAAAATATACAACAGAAGTGGGAGAGGGAGTTAGACTTTACTCTGAGTTCCAGAGACTGGATAAAGATCTTCAGGAATACTTGGAAGACCACCTCATTGCCAAACTGGTGAGAATATACATGGAAGGTCAGGATAAGGTATTTTTACACTCCATATAAACTGCTAAAAGCAGGTCTCACCCAGACGGCATCCTGCTGGAGACAATGTGGTTCAAGGGAAGTGGATCAGACATACATATTTTGGCATTGTACTGATATCTGTGGGTTTTGGACCCAGATTATTAGCCACCTAACAGAATTATTTGGATTGAAGGGGGAGGTGGGCCTGAAACACTTGTTGTTAGGCCTATACCCCTTAGATATTAAAGGTAAGGAGGGGCAGTACCTATGGACAATACTCACAGCTGTCAAAGCTATTACAAAAAAAATAACTCCAGCAGAATGCACCCTCTATCCCTGACTGGTTGGAGATAATCTCATAAATTTATAGTATGGAAAGAATCATCTACTCGATTAACCACTGCAAGGAACAACTTTCCAACAGATGGAATAGATGGGATCTCTACAAAGATGCAACACAGTAATTAAGCTGTTCATAATATTCAACTGATGTGATTCTCTGATCCCCCCATTTCCTTCCACTATCCTCTCGTCCTCTTCCTCTTCCTCCTCCTCCTCCCACTCTTCCCCCTCCTGAATTGAAATTACATGTTTAACATAAGCTTTTAGGTTAAGATATAGCAGCAACTCATTGTACAACATTTCAGTCTCCCTATTTATTGTATTTAATTACTTTGTTTGTGATGTTCTAAGTCCTCTTGGAAAGGACTGTCATTATACTATAAGATGGTTAAAAGGTTAACTTGTGTTACCAACTAAGAAACTGACTGACCTTTTTAAGTTGTGTATTAAGAACAGAACTATTCAATAAACAAGTTTAAAAAAAAATTAATATTGGGTGGGTAAATAAGCTTCATTAATATTGGGCTCTGAATAACAAAAAAATAGTACTAATACTAAACAAACAAACAAAATAATATGGGAAGGGGTAAACAAACTTCATGCATGCCCAAATCTACATTATATTAAAAAGTGTAAACAGTATTGCTTATTAGTGAGCTGTGGGTTCCATGTCTGTATAAAGTTTCTGTGTTTATAAATGAAACAGGAAAGATCTCTTGGAGAAAGAATACTATCATCCCCCTACATAAAAGAGGAGACAAAAAGAAATCATCATGTTATAGGTCCATTAGCCTAATCGATAATACCAAAAACAATTTCACAAAATACTAAATGAAAGAATATTGAATTGGGTAAGATAAAAAAAACAACTAAATAGATGAAGCACAAGCTGATTTCATGGTGGGCCATTCTACTGTGGATCAATGTTTTGCACTAGCTCATTTAATACATAAGAATATTAAAATCAAAAAGCAAAAACTATTTTGCATTTTGTAGACCTAAAGGCTGTATTTGACAGTGTAAATATAAATAAACTATGGGCATCATTAAAAAAATATGACTTGGATGAAGCCACATTAAATATTCTGACTACATTAAATACAAATAATAAGACCAGCATTAGATAAAATAATGAGGGAGATAAAAGTGCAAAATTCATAAGAAATAGAGGTGTGAGATAGGGATGTGTACTGTCACCCATTCTTTTCAACTTGTTTTTGGATCAAGTTCTCATAAAATGATATAATGAGGAATTTCATATAACAAGGGTGGGCCCCAGGTGCTACCCCTTCCTGGCTTATGCAGATGATGTTGTGCTGCTTTCTACACATTTTCTGGGCATTAAAAGAAGCTTTGCTAAATTGCATGAAGAATATTTAGAAATGGACCTTGAAATAAATTACAACAAAACTAAATTGATGATTTGTGAAAATTGTAGTCAGTATAATATAGGGAAATATAAAATAAAAGACAGGTTCTCAAAATGGTAAATATGTTTTGCTATTTAGGGATAACATTCACAAATACTTTAAGCTGGAATAGACACAAAAAGAAAGTTGAACAAAACATGAAGAAATTCCTGCCAGCAGTAAAAAGTTTTGCATATAAATTTGGGGGCAGTTTGGTTAAAGGGTTCATAAAAGTAATCAATGCAAAAATCAAGAGCCAGGTATTATATGAGACAGAAATCTGTGGGCTAGAGAGTAATAGTGCCCTTGCAACTACACTAAATGCATTCTATAAAACATTATTGGGTCTTTCCTAGGGGCCCCATCCATGTTAGTAAGGATGGAATTGGAACAATTACTGGTACAATGTAACATAGAAGAGAGGTTGACTAAATATTGGTTGAATGCTTATATAATGGAGGGCAAAAGACTCCCACAAGTTTGCATTGAGGAAACAATTACCTACATGGGCCAACAGTCTTCCCAAGTCTTAGGGTAATTGAAAATATTATAAAACCATACGGGTTGTTGCACTGTTTATCAGATATGTTTGTTAAACCTTTACAGGAAATGTATGCTGTGATAAAAGACAGAATAATGTCAATCCATATTCAGAAAGAAATGGGTCTTTGTAAGTGCTACAAAATCAGCAACTGGTTGGCAGGAAACAAAGGACAATTTGGATTTGAGAACTGTCTAAATATAATAAAAGATAAACAAAAGAAGGAAGATCTTGACCAGATTTCATTTTGAATACTGTGAAAGCCAACACATTAGAACCTATCATAAACAGAAGCCCTTTGACTAAATATGCAAATGCCAGAAAGGTGAAGACAACATAACCCATTTGTTGATTTTGTGTCCATTGCACAATAAAGAGAGGAAATTGTATTTGGGGGAAATACTCACTTCATCAGCTTTACAACCAAGTCATTTAACAGCATGTTTATTTGAAACCAAAGGAGGTATATGTATTAGAAAGAGTTATCTCTATGTGTAACACTATTGACTCTAAAAGACTGCATGTAAATCAAGATCCCAAGAAACAGTAAATGATTTTGATTGATAATGCTCTTCCAGGATGCAATAATACTTAGCACAGTATCAAATAATAAGGGGGTTGAGAATTATGGAGCAATTTCCCATGAAAGTTTATTTAACACTTGGTGATGTATTTATAAAAAGGGTGTGATTTTAATATATGAAATATAATATACTAACAGAGGCAAAATAAGCTGATGTATTTATTTGAATTTTATATAACTGTTTTATTTTAATATGGCTTTTGTAATGACAAAATCTGTTGATCAATAAACTTAACTTAAACTTGTATTGTTTATGTTCCCTTTAGTGGTTATTCAACATCATGTTTTATTTTCAGATTGAATCACATCAGGGCATCCCACAAACATGCATGATTTGAAATGCTCATTACATCATTAGACATCTGTGGGTATTTATTCAATTCAAGTTCATGTTTATTGCAGGAAAAGCTCCATTGAGCAGGTTCATTTACAAGGCGGACCTGATTACATAAAAACAGGGACATATTCATGTAGACAACAATGGTAGTTGCAACACATAAAAGCAATTACAGCGAATTACAGGGGTCTCAACATACAGGACTATTGCATGACAGCAATAAAAGATAAAATAAAGTGCTATGCACAGAAAATAACAGGGAAATCATATAATAGTCATACAGTACAATAGTAAAGTGCATGGTAATATAATGACAAGATACGTTGCATGATAACATGTTGACTAACTACAGGGTGAAATGGGAAAACACAGTTAAGCAACAGTCAGTGGGATGGTTACTAGAACCTATATGTGTTGCATACTGAATTAGGGTTACAGGAGTGGCTGATTCAGAGGGGTGATAGATCAGAGAGGTGAGAAATGGGAAGATATGGGCAAAGCAATAGGATGAGCAGGAGGTAGGGAGAATAAAAAAGGGGGCATACATATTATGGAGTCATGGGTGGAAAGGTTGAGAAGGTAGAAAAAAGGTAGAAGAGAAAAGAAAAGAGAAAAGAGTTAAGTGTGTGAGTGTCTGGAGGTGAGGTAGGAGTGGAGCATAGAGGTGAGGTGGTAGTGGAGCACAGGGACATCCATTAAAGGCACAGAGAGGGTGGAGCAGGAGGAGGGAAGGATAGAGCAACTAACAACAGGGAAGGGCGAGAGGGTTTGGAAGGGGCCGGGAGGGCAGGTGGGGGAGAATGGGAAGGAGGGGATAATAGGGGAGTGAGAAGCGGGAAGAGAAGGGGGAAGCAGGGGGGTGGGGTGCCAGGTATGGGGAGGAGGGATGGAAGTGAAGACAATGAGAGCTAAGCTCTATGACAGTTACATGCTCTCTTGAAATGTTTAGTGACCAGGGTTTTGAAGAAGTTAACCAAGGCAAGACTAGTGAGCTTGAACACTACCTGTATTTTATTCCATGCCACAGGAAGGGCATAGGAAATAGTGTCCTTGCCAAGGGAGGTGTGAGTCCTAGGCATGTCCAGGAAGATGAAAGCTGACTTCCTTAGGGAGTAGGTACTGTGAGAAGTGTGAATGAGAGGCGATGTAGCCCAGAAGTTTGTTTAGTGGATTTTGAGTGTCCACATGCTGAGTAGATATATATATATATATATATATATATATATATATATATATATATATTGATTGCAGTGGTGCATCCTAAAAGGTGCCTTGGTGATAAAGCACAAGGCAGGGTGGAACAACACTTCAAGTCTGTGTACATTGGTTGCTGAGGTGTAATTATATATTATATTGCATAATCTAGAAGCGGGAGGAACGTAGCCTTAACTAGTCTAAGTCTGACCTCGGTTGGAAAGAGTGGCCTGCTTCTAAAGAAGAAGCCAAATCTAGCTTTAAGTTTACTGGTGAGGCTATTGATATGGACATTGAAAGACAGCTTACTATCAAGTCATACGCCTAGGTATTTATATTTATCTCCCGCCTCAAGTGATTCATCTAGAGCTGTCACAACAGATGCGTTTGAAGCCTTAGTGTAGATGGGGGGGGGGTTGCTGTTATGAGTGAAGAAAATTACTTTCAGTTTTTTTTGCATTTAGTAAGAGTTTGGAATTAATGAGATTACATTCAAGCTGCAAGAAATCAGATTGCAGCTCATCGCAGACTTCAGCTAGAGTTGGTTTGGATGTGTAAAGTACGGTGTTGTCCATGAATTATGCAGCTTAGACTTAATGATGTTGGAGTCCATGGTATTAATATAGATTGAGAAAAGTATAGGGCCTAGTATGGACCCTTGTGGGACACCTCTTGTGATGGGGAGGTAGTCCAATAAAAGACCATCAGCTTTAATTTTCTAGAGTCTACCTGTGAGGTAGCTGGAGAATGATTGAACTATAGTAACAGTAGTACCTAGCTTTGTAAGGCCAAGAAGAGAGAGGTTGTGGTCAACAGTATCAAAAGCCTTGCTCAAATATAAGAAAATGGTGCCTGTTACTTGTTTAGAATTGTGAGCAGTGAACCAGTCATTGGTAACTTTTGTTAAGGCAGAGATGGCACTATGTCTTGTCAAGAACCAGACTGGGCTGGGTTGAGTATAGAGTGTTTTTCGAGCTGGTCTTTTAGTTGACTGTAGACTAGTTTTTTGAGGATTTTGGGCAGTATTGGTTGGATTGAGGAATCTCCAAGTGGTGAAATGTCAGCACCCATGGTAGCCATCTTCTGAGAAAATTACATAGATGTTTAAAAATATTATAGTGGATTGCTTGATTATATCACCTTCAAATCTATAGTTGTTCTTTATAAGCCAGAATCCCACCCCTAAAATAAACAGGTACTCATTTTCTTTATTCCTCATTTGTAAGAAACTCGGACTTTCTCTTGACTACTGATAATGGCTAGCTTTAAAATCTTAAAAAAAACAATAACACTCCATCATCAACAAATTTTTATTGGTCAATCATTATGGGTGAACATCATGATTATTACAATGTGTTTTTACAAAAATAAATGAAATTAAAAACAATTAAAACAATTAAATGGACAGTACAAATACATAAAAAGTTGTTTGTTCCAATCAAATAACTATCACCTGGGTACAGCATGAGTAAAGGGCAACAAGTTGATTTCATTGATAAGGAGATACCAACTAGTCTGAATAAATTTAATGTTTAACTTTCTTGGATCTGTAAAGTTTTTTTTTTTAAGTTTTTTTTATTATAGAAGCCAAGAAGTTTGCAATAATTACAGCCTCCTCTGGAGTTCTAGGGTGTAATAATATAAAAATTGAATCACAGATAACATCTGCATAAACTGCAAGAGTCATTAATAGTTACTGGTTCCTAGGTTTAGCATAGAGAGGGCAGTTCATAAGAACGTGTGTTATGGAATCTTGAAAGCCTTTGTTACAAAAGCAGAAATTACTGGTCTGAGTTTTATATTAAGTGTCATGATTTTATTAAAGCAAATATACTTGGAGGAGATTAATTCAAATCTGGCCCATGTCATGTTTTCTCTTTGTTCTGGAGAAATGGGAATGATCAAGTATTCCTCCAAAAAAATTTCCAATTTTTTTTTTTTATACCAAGGGGCACAGTTTTGATTTTGATATTTTTCCATATCCATATTTTGTGCAAAAGTAAATAAATTCTTCTTTACTAATTCTTTATATTGAGGTGAAATATTTATATTTATATTGAAATCAGTCCAAAGATGTTGCGAATTTATATTAGACATGGGCCCAGATATTCAAAAGGGTTGCGCATGGCGCAACAGTGTTGCACCATGTGCAACCCACTGATGCACCACTGGCACGGGAATATTCAAAAGGGAAAAGTGCAGCACAAATCCTGATGCACCAGAGTGCATCAGTACGCGCAGGTGCAGGGTGGGGGTGTGCCCATGCATACGCCTGCACAGCCCGACATTCAGTAATGAAATGTGCAGAGCCATGCATGCACAACCCCTACCTGCGCCAGCAAAAAGTTGATCCAAAAAAAAGAACAACTTATGGCCACCCACAGGTGAGCTGCTGCATTGCAGGGTGCAACATGGCAGCTGCCACCTGAGGATGGCCACCCAAGCTCCAGCTGCACCTGGTGGCACCCCCTATGCCCGATCATGGTCATTTGTAAAAGAAAATAAGAATCCCGTCCAATATCCCTGGTGGTCCAGTGGATTGCTTATCTGCCTGATCACGGCATATGTATAAAAATAATATCTAATATCTTTTCGGTGGTTCAGTGACCTTCTATCTGCCCATCGGGATATGTGTAAAAAATAAATCGTTCCAATATCCCTGGTGGCCCAGGGGTACCCCCTCCACATCACATTTCCTGGAGCCCCACCGCCCTGTTCTCCCCCGTCAGCCGGGTGGTGAGGCACCCCATCTACCTGTCGCTTCACCGCTTCACCAACTGACACAAGCCGGGGCTGCATGCCCATTGGTTCACAGCTGCGAGCCAATGGGCATGCAGCTCTGCATTCTAGACATTCCAGATATGTGAATGAATCATCTCACATATCTGAATGTAATGGTATGGTTGCATGCTCCATTGGTTCACGCCAGAACCATCGGGCATGCAGCCCTACCAATGGTGCAGCTGCTGGTGGGCAGCGAGGTGGCAGGTGGGTGGGGCTGCCACCACCAGCTGACCCAGGGGAGAGGGCGTGGGCTCAGTGGGCTGGTGGGGAGAGGGTACCCCAGATCACCAGGGATATTGGAACTATTTATTTTTACATATGCCCGCGATCGGGCAGATAGAGGTCCACTGGACCACCAGGGATATTGGAATGATTTATTTTTATGTATATGCCTGTGATCGGGCAGATAGAGGTCCATTGGACCACCAGGATATTGGAACATTTTATTTTTTTACACAGATGCCCGCGATTGGTCAGATAGCAGTCCACTGGACCACCAGGGATATTGGCCAGAATAGTTATTTTTATAAACACAAATGCCTGCAATCGGGCTGCAGGGGGCATCGGTCCCCAATGGCTGCTGCCTGGCAGGGCGCCAGGCACAAGTCATCGGGGATAAGTGCACCTGCATGCAAATGGGGCCATAATGACATGCAAATCACCCCATGTGCACCTTGCATACATTATGGCCCCATTTGCATGTTAACTTTTGAATATCGCAGTTGCTGTGCATGGCGCAATGGAACTTGCGCTAGCGCATCCCAATGCTCCACTCTGGCCACTTGCACTGGCACAGTGCCACTGCGCCATGCACACTGGGGGTGGCCAGTGTGATATTCAATGCTGCTGAGCCATGGCACAGCTCCGTTGATTATCGCCCAGTTCACACCCCTGTGCAGCCAATTTGAGCTGTGCCCAAGCTTGCACCACAGCCTGGCGGAGTTTGAATATCTGTGCCATGATCTTTTGTAATGAGTCTAACCATTTAGATTTTAAACCTTATTTGCCCAGCTTTTTTTTTCCAGTAAGGCAACTCATGGGAAGTTTATTACAAGAGTTGTTTATAATCCTCACTCAGTCAGCAATTTATCAGGTGCATATTTTTAATAATATTTATTTGGATTCTATCTAATTCTGCCCTTACCATGGCATTGGAGGTGGAACTAGACACCTTGAACAGGGCATTGTAATAATATAAGGGTTTTTCCAGATTATTACAATTTTATGAACCCACTCCCTATAAAATAACTGGGTTTATTTTTGATTCTTTGGTTATTAATGCAGGAAATATTGTGTTCCCACCATATAGATAATTGAACTTTAGTATCTGAAATGGATATCATTAACTGCAGGTACTGTGGAACAATTTTCAGAAGGACAGTCTTACAGGATTTAGGACACTGTTCTACATGCTGAGCCATTGGAGATCTTAGGGCTCAGCTCCGGGCAGCATGGGCAGAGATTGGGCACCTCAAATTTCATATTCAAGAGGAAATATATTATAAGAACCACCAGCCATTTCCCCCCAACATCCAACAGAAAAACCTCAACCACAGAGGGTAGTTGGTCCAGGAGGTTGGCAGGTGGTTAGGAGGAGCAAATCAGGTGCCCCATCACTCTCTGCTCTCCAACATATTACCTCCAAAAAAACATATAAACACTACAAACAGGTATCTGCCTCTATCTTTGAAATCAAACAAAGGGGCAGAGGACACTGCAGAGCAGGACACTGCAGCACAGGAGCTAGCACAACAAAACTCACACAAATCAGGAACCAAAACAAAAAAAGCAAAAAGGAAATCCAAAAAACTTCTGATCATAGGAGACTCCATGATTCAGGGAGTTGATACCCATCTCCAGCCAGGGGTAATGGTCAGATGTCTCCCAGGTACATCAGCTTGGAGATACACTGACCGCATTGCTAAAATTGTTCACAAAGCAGGAGAAAACATTGATGTCCTGGTACACATAGGGACTAATGATCTCACCAGCCAGTCAGTAGTGGAGACCAAGGAACACCTGACCAGGCTGGGTGACAAACTATCATCCATTTTGTCCGGCATCTCCTTCTCTGAGATCCTGCCAGTCTAGGAGAGGGGGGCAGATGGACAGAAGGTCAGAGAAGGGAAGATAGAGGAGCTAAACATGTGGCTATGGTGCCAGGAAAAAGGGCACAGATTTATAGGGAACTGGCAACAGTTCCGGGAGCAAAAGTGCTTTAAATTTGATGGACTGCATCTGACTAAGGAGGGAGTCAGTGCATTGGGGCAGAAGTTTGACATCTTTGCAGAATATTTAAACTAGCAAATGGGGAGAGGGGTGCAGCACCCCATACGTCGAATGAGAAGAACACCCCTCCCCCCTCAGCTAGTGGTTAAACAGGGATTCAGCATGTTTGCAGTTCATTTGCATCATCAGGTAAGAAAAAAGATCCATTTCCCCATACGACGCGCAGGGGAAATGCCAAACCTCACCCAACACCTAACACACCGAAATCCGTTCAATGGAAAATCACGTACACAAATGCTCACAGCCTGAGAAATAAGATCCCAGACCTTCAGGCACTAATGTCAGAGGCTAAACTGGACATAGTAGTAATTAGTGAGATGTGGTTTAACAGCAACCACACTTGGGAGACTTCAGTACCTGGCTATGCACTGTTCAGAAGAGACGGAGGTGCAAAAAGGGGGTGGTGAGTGGTCCTGTATGTCAATGAAAATATCAAAGCTACAGAAATTCAGAATACACATAAGGAGCCAGAAGAACTGTGGGTCACCCTGGAAACAGGAATGGGACAGCCATAAGAACCGGGGTTGTCTACAGGTCCCCAGACCAGGGGGAGGACATAGACACATTACTGTTAGAAGATATACAAAACATGACAGCTAAAGGGGAGGTTCTGATAATGGGAGAATTCAACAAGCCGGATACAGATTGTTCAATACTAGCTGGAACATCTGCCAGAACTAGACACGTGGTGGATTCCCTGCAGGGGAGGGCCTCAAACAACTGGTACAACAACCCACAAGAGACAGGGCTATCCTTGATCTAGTAGTGACTAACAGGGAAAGGGTCACAGATCTCCAGGTAGAAGGTCACCTGGGGTCCAGTGACCATCACATGGTATGGTTTAATTTGGCCACTACATCAAAATCATCCCATTCCAAGGCAAAAATAAGGGACTTCAGAGGAGCTGACTTTGATAAGATGGCCAACAGAATTAAACTAGCCCTGGCAAAAAGAAACACAGGTGAGGGGGTACAGGAAAAGTGAGCAAGCATTAAGGATGCGATACTTGAAGCAACATCCCATTGTGTTAGACAGAAAAAGAAGTGCAAAAGAAGAAGGAAACCACTTTGGTTCTCAAATACAGTTGCAGAAAAGGTCAGATCCAAAAGACTGGCCTTCAGGAAATATAAGGGAACACAGCGGGATGAAGATAGGGAGGCATACCAAACTTCCCTAAGGGAAGCAGGGAAGGCAGTAAGGCAGGCAAAGTCCCAAACTGAAGAAACACTAGCATGAACAGTAAAAGAAGGTGACAATACTTTCTATAGATACATTAGTGAAAGGAGAATGTCCAGAGGGGGTATTGCTAAGTTCAATGGAGAAAAGGGGGCATGTGAGGAGGAGGACCCTGTAAAAGCATCTATCCTAAATAGATACTTTTGCTCAGTATTTACTGAAGAGAAGGTAGGGCAGGGCTCACAGCTCAGCACTATGGACATGGGGGAGGTGAGCACTACTCCCTTCACAAAAGAAAGGGTCCTACAAGAGCTCACTAAGCTCAGGGTGGATAAGGCAATGGGACCTGATGGCATACATCCCAGGGTACTTAAGGACCTAAGGGTGGAACTAGCAGAGCCATTAACAGAACTGTTTAGTGAGTCTCTGGGCACAGGAGACGTCCCAGAAGACTGGAGGAGGGTCATGTGATCCCGCTCCACAAGAGTGGTAGCAGGGAGGAGGCAGGAACTACAGACCAGTCAGTCTTACCTCAGTAGTGGGCAAGATTATGGAGGCACTTCTTAAGGAAAGGATAGTGCAACACCTGGAATCCATAGGGGCACAGGATCCAAGACAGCATGAGTTTACAAAAGGAAGGTCCTGTCAAACTAATCTCATAGATGTCTTTGACTGGGTAACCAGAGTGGTGGACCAAGAGGGAGCAGTTGATGTCGCATACCTTGACTTCAGCAAAGCTTTTGACATTGTTCCATATAGAAGACTGATAAATAAGCTGGGTAGGCTTGGAGTGGGTTAGAAGTTGGTCAACTGGGTGGCAAACTGGTTGCCGGCAGGAAACAGAGAGTGGTAGTAAATGGTATACAGTCAGAAGAGATGCAAGTCACAAGTGGGGTACCTCAGGGATCAGTCCTGGGGCCAGTCCTCTTCAATATCTTCATTAGTGACCTTGCAGATGGACTAAAGGGTAAGGCTTGTCTGTTTGCAGATGACACCAAGATCTGCAACAGAGTAGATGATCCAGATGGGGTGGGCAGAATGAGAAGAGATCTGGATAAACTGACAAAATGGTCAGAAGAGTGGCAACTGGATTTAATGCAAAGAAGTGCAAGATCATGCACATAGGAAAGAGAAACCCTTAAGCCACCTATAGGCTGGGAGGGGAGCTGCTGGCAGTCACAAAGGAAGAAAGAGACTTGGGCATCATCATCACTGATGACCTGAAATCATCCAAGCAGACCTCTAAAGAAGTAAGTAAGGCTAGGGGGATGTCAGGGTGTATTAGTAGGGATATCACAAGTCATAAGAGGGAGGTAATAATCCCTCTTTACAAGACACTGGTTAGGCCCCATCTGGAGTACTGCATGCAGTACTGGAGGCCACACTTTCACAAGGACATTAACCAAATTGAGGCAGTCCAGAGAAGGGCAACCAAAATGGTGCATTGACTGCATCAGAAGACATATGAGGACAGATTAACAGAGCTCAATATGTATACCCTTGAGCAAAGAAGGGAGAGAGGTGATGTGATATGATCAAGACATTCAAACACCTTAAGGGCATTAACAAGGTGAAAGAGTCTAACATGTTTAAATATAAGAAAAATAGCAGGACAAGAGGACACAGCATGAGATTAGAGGGAGGACGATTAAGGGGGAATGTGAGGAAATTCTCTTTTTCACAGAAAGGGTGGTGGATGTATGGAACGGCCTACCTCAGGAAGTGGTGGCTATGAATACAGTGCAGGGCCTCAAACAGGCATGGGATAGGCATAAGGGAGCAATACAGATGAGTATGAATAGATAGACCACTGACAGAGCAAAGGCCAATGGCACATTTATAAGGTAGAAAAAGAAATGGGCAGACTGGATGGGCCTTGCGGTCCTTATCTGCTGTCAACTTCTATGTTTCTATGTAAGGCTTTTGCCATGACTTTTGCTTTAATACTTTGTTCTTTCATGTGTTTAGTCCATCTGGTGTTAGCAGTCCTTTTTATACCCAAGTAGGTATATTATTTTACTATGTTCACCATATCCGTACCAATATGACATTGATATTTAACCTGGGTGTTGAAATTTAGCTCCATTATCATGAGTTTAGTTTTCTTTAAGTTATTTTTAAGTTCAACAATTGTACATGTTTGATAAAAAAAAGATCAATTTTCCTTTGAAGACCAACTCTTGACAGTGAAAAGAGTACAATATCATCTGCATAAGCTAATGAATGAAGTGGATGATTATTTATTAAAGGGACACATTCATGTACAGTGGCAGACATAGTTTGGAAGCCCATGAAAAGTCATTTTAATTGAGGTATTGAGCATACCTGTAGCTGGAAGCAATACAGAGATATAGATGACTGAGTCTGTGCAATATAAATACTACATTAGAGCCATTCTTAGAACCTTGTGATATCAGTGATGATCAAGCAATGTTTAACCCAATGCAAGTAGGCACTGCTTGATCATCACTGACATCACAAGGTTCTAAGAATGGTTCTTATGTAGTATTTATATTGCACAGACTCAGGTATATCTCTGGACTGCTTCCAGATACAAGTATGCCCAATACCACAATATAAATAACTTTTCAAGGGCTTTCAAACTGTGCCCTGCCACTGTACATGAATACATGAATGTGTCCCTTTAAATAACACACAGGTCTAGCTGGACAGTAGCTCTTGTTACGTGTAAGGAGTAATCATCTGGAAGGTTAAACATAGCTTATCTTTAACAAAATCACTCACTCTGAGCCCCCTTAAACCTTCAGATATGCCATAAAGTCTGACATTATAATACATGGATTGCCTAAGGTCTTGATGTTTGGCTTCTAGTCCCACTTCTAGCTTGGCCTATTGGGCAAGCAGGTTCAGAAAGATATGTAGCACAGTCTCATGATTGAGATCACTTATATTAGATATGTGATTCTATTATTGTAAGCCTGAATTCTCATCTGTTTCTCAGCTTAGTTGACCTTTTTTTTTTTTTTTTTTTTAGACTTTTTGCTGCCTGTGTGTGCATGTGTGTGTATGCACCCAGGCTGCTACCCCTTGTTCTGGCAGCCACCTTGGGATCCAGTCGCTGTCCGGGTGTCCGCACTCCCTAGAGGTCACGCCTGTTCCCCTACAGCTTGCCCCCCACAGTGGGGTGGTGGGGAGCCTCTTACTCACTTGCCTGTCACAGATCCAGATAGGCACCTTCCAGAGCTGGCACCCATGGACAGCCATTAAGCTGCACCTCCCGAGACATACACTTCCTCCTCCATTTTTCCTGTTTACTCCCCAGAGCTGAGAGCATGCAAGGACACTGGCAGAAGGCAGTGCACATGCGTCCGCACATGCTCCTTCCAGGCATGTGCCCCAGACTCCACCCCCATTGTATAGTGCAGCACCATGTCTCCCAGCCTTCACCAGGAAGCAACCAGGCATCGACTGTTGTGGATCCCCCTCCCTGGAGAAGGAGAGCAGTCTGATGGATGCTTAATCCTTCTCCTGCCCTGCCAACCCCCTGGCATCCCATGCTTGTTCCTGAACATGGGTCACCGGTGTGGCGTGAGGTAAGGCGAGCAGCACCTCAGCCCTCAGTGGCACTGGGCCAGCTAGTTGACCTTAGTAAAATATTTTGAATAAATACATTTCATCTGCCACATATCTAGTTAATTAGTCAGCAAATCAGCTGTGTTCTACATGCAAAATTCTAAAAGCTTGGTAAGTATTTGTAGTGCCCCAAAGTATAGCCAGGCAAGCAGCCCAGGGGAACCTCAGGGAGGTAAAGGGTTAACCCCCACCCACCCAACCACATACACAGCAAGCTGGCTTGCTGACCAACTTCCTGCTTTTCCTTATCCCCCTCTTCCCCTTCCCCTGTTCTGTAGCTTTCCCATGCTGGCTCCTTTGTTCTGTCCCTGCCATCCCTTCCCTGACCCCTAGCTACTGCCTAGGGGGACTTCCAGCCATCCCACCAGGCCAGTGTAAGGGCCATAAATCAGCCCATCAGGGCTGCCCTAAGCCCCAGGGACCCGATCACCTGGCCAGATGCCAGGACCACCCCTGGGCTAGAAAGAGTATTCCCCACCAACCAGAGCAGCAGTTGTTGGTGAGGGTGATTGACAGAGTGCAGAGCACAGGGGTATGGATGCCTTGAGGTTTACTTAAGCTCAGGTCCATGGCTCCTTGGTTGCTTCTCCTTTGTAGACACTGGTCCTAAGGGTTGCCAGTAGCTGCAGCCAGTCTTTCTCTAGGTTCTCAGGTGTCCAGGAGTCCTCCACGCTGCCAGCAGTAGCCTGATCATAGTGTGGGCTTTCCCCAGTCATTGTGCTCCATGGGTTTTCTATTTGTTTTGTTCTGGCTTTTGTCCTTGTTTTTTGTTTGTTTTCTTTTCCCTCCATTTGGTTTGTGGGATTCCCCTACCTGTGACTACCCTTGCAGTCCACATTGTCCATTCCCCTTTGATTGCTCAGTGCTGGCCCTTGAGCCAGCTGCACTGCGTCCAGGTTGTCCCAGTGTTTTCTTCAAGCTGGGCTGCCTTTTGGTGGGCCCAAGTCCTCTTTTCTTGTTGGCTTCCCCCCCTCTTCTCCTAGCATCTTGTGCCTGCAGTAGGGGTCCAGGCAGGAACAAGTGCCTGGACTACAGCATTCTGCCCAGCAGCCACAGATGGGGAATAGAGACATTGCGTGGGAGCGTGGCTCCCCAGCCACCACTAAACCACCAGGGATACACATATTCACATCCGGAGATCTGGGCCAAGGGGTTAGTGGGCTGATAGCCCAAAAATTACTTTATTTCATTCCCTAGGCACTGGGGAAAGAAAGGAAATTGTAGGAGTGGGCACAGCACCCACTGGGATAGCTATCGGGCACTGTGAGGCATGAGCCTCCAAAAAGTTAAATTTGGTGGCAGATCAGCACCCCAGGACTAGAGGGGGGGTTAGAGTGGGCTACGAAAAGGAGGAGTCAGTGCAGATTCATGGCAAAAGTGCACAGGACAGGGCTAAGGCTGAGCCCACTGCACAGGAGGGCCACAGTCTTCCTTAATTAATATTTAGAAGTGGAGCCACAGATAAAGACCCTCATATTTATGTTCAGGGGGCAGGGTTGAGCTCAAGCCCACTGCACAGTAAGGCCACAGCCTAAATTAATACTCTTAAGGGTGGTACCCAGAGACAAAGGCCCTTTTATTTACAAACAGGAGGGACGGAGCTAAGCCTGGGCCCACTGTGTGATCAGGTCACTACCCTCTCATACCTATTCAGGAGGGGTGGACCCTGGCCCAGGAGTTACCACCTCCTGCAGGCCTGTATAGAAAAATCCCTCTGGCAGTTAAAGGGTCAGTGCCTCATTTTTTGGAAGAATCACTCCAGAGGCCCTAATATTTTCCCTGGGAATACCAACCAGCTCCTGTCAGCCCCCCCCCCACTCTCCTGGATTGCTTGCCAGCAGCTGGCATTCCTGCAGACTGAGGACATGTCCAGGCTTGCACTGTACTGCCAGCCACCCAAACCTTGGATGTAGGTGGACACAGCACCTGTACTAAAAATTGTAGCTGACTATCTCATTGCCTTTCACTGGGTCATGCCCTAGGATGCCATTTGCCCTGGAATGCTAGACTGTTTGCCTCAGAGCCAGAACTAAAGCAAAGAATGGCTTGAACTGCCTGCCCTACAACCACCTGAAATTGACTGTCTTGCTTGGCATCAGGGCTGGAACTGTTTGCCCTACACCTCAACTATTTTGGTTCCTGAGCTCTTCTGCATTGGAGCCCAAACTGTCTGCCCCACAACAAACTGTGGTCTCCTCCATCAGTTCTCATTCCCCCAGATGGAACTGCTGCCTTGGGAAAGCAGACAGACTGCCCAGCAATGGTGGTCCCACCCCCTGAACTTTTGGTCCTATGATAGACTGCAATTACTGACACCCTTTTGTCTACAACCCACCCCAGCTAAGGACAGCATGCCAGAAGACTGCATCCCGGTGTCCAGGGGCCATCTTCCATTTTGGTGGCCAAGCTTCAAGTGCCTTCCCCCCAGCCCACCAATAACCTCTGAAGACATCAAGGACTGCAGTAGCCAGAGCAGTGATAGTGAGTTCCCAGGTGAAGTTAGCCTAGGAGCCACCCGAGCTCAAGATAGTGAGGTCCCCTCTGTAGTATGATGGTTAGGCAGTTGCCATGTTTTTATTCTGCTTGCTTTAGGTGGCCATAGTTTCCTTCTTCGGCTGAGCAGCAACCCCTCAGCGACCATCCCCAAGACCATCCACCACAGCAGAAGGACATCTCCAGGATCAGCTTCATCCTCCTCATTGTCTGCTTCATCCACTTTAGGACCTGCCTCCATCATCTTTATATCCTTCATCCTTTTCATCTTGCTACTTCAGATCCATATAGCCTTCATTGCCTCACCTTCTTCTGCCAGCCAATGAAACCAATCAGTCAACCAGGTACTGTACTGCCAATTATTCAAGCTAGCTAGCCATCACCACCTTCTCACTGAAAGACTGTTCTTCCTCACAGACTGTTACACTGCTAATTACTCTTGGCCAAGGTGTATATGTATTGTTTAAACTGCTTTATAACATGGTTGTAGAGAAGGAAGCAATACAATTAGTACAACACCATGAGGTGACCATCCATTAAATGCCTGTACATGCAAAGACTCTGTGATGCTCCCTGAAGCAGCATTCCAGGGCAGTGCGGCACTCATTTACTGGGAACTGTGAAGTAAACAGCAGTCATGTTCAACACTGTCCAAGCAAGAGAGTGCTGTACCATAGTTAGCAGGGATATTGGCCAGTGTTCAGTCAGTTGTGGCATGTAATGGTCTGTGACTGAAGGATTTTTCAGCATTGCTCTTGTTTAACTGAGCTTACCTGTGAGTTTCCCCAGACAGCACATGACATTGCACAGCAGGAGATATGGGCAGGAAAAGAGGCACAGATGCTGACCGGGATAGCAGCACAGTTTCATGTGCAGGTGATGAAGAAGTGGGTTTTAAACTGTGTCCCCCAGCTCACACCTGGAGTGTGACTCTGCTGGTCACCACTGTTTAACATCTTGATTATGTGCCCCACTCTGCTTGTCAGTATCTCTCTATGTGGCACTGTGACACAAGCTCTACAGCCTCCTTGTACCTGAAGTTGAAAGTGTTTTAAGGGAGGTCAAGTTCAAGAGATGACACTGATGTCCAAACTTGCAGTGCAGAACTGGAGCAGTTCAGAGACATGGGAAAGAGAGACAAAGAGTGTCCACCCCCCCCCAAGCACACACACACCTGATACAGTGCAGATGACAACAATGCTGTGCTTCTGCTGTGTCTCTATGAAGAAGGTGCAGCAACAGTGTTTGGAACATCCCCTCAGGGCAAAACAGATCCAGAGAGAGACGATGAGTTAATGCACAACTGGCATAGTCCCCCATGTGTGTCTGTGTTGTGATTGCTAGCTCCATGAGTGGCAGACAGTCCAGAGAGAGCCACAGAGAGACAGCAGCAGCAGTACCACACATGATAAGTGTTGTCACTTGCATGGGTCTTGCAACCCTAAACCCAGTGTGTCTTTTTCCTCCCGGAGAACTGAAGGTGGTACTGAGAATCAGACACCCCCCAACCAACACCCCCGAGAGTGTGCGACACAGTCCATCCCCTAGTGCCACAGACAGCAAGAAAGAGTCACAGACAGATCAGATGTTATTTGAGTTCCCTCCTTGCCCCACAAGCTGTACATTCTCCCCAATGCTGTACAAATTTTCCTTGGTCTTTGTCAGCTACCTCTGCACAAGCTCTCCAGAGTTTTTTCAGACACTTCCTCTCCATCTCTGTGTCTGTGTCGCTCATGGTGACCTCACTCAGGAAGTGTGCATTCCACTGTGGAGCAAAGCAATGAAACAGGCAACCGCTGGGCTTCCACCTTCCCATTTCAGTATGTTACACTGCCTACATGCCCTGCTTACCCCCAAACATCATAGCCATTGACAGTATATTAAAGTGGCTGCCTCACCTTTCCCCTCCAGATCAGAGCTGCTGCATTGCGGTGTGTAGCTGTCTGTGCAGCATGGGACACAGTCTGTGGCACTACAGTGTGGGGTCATGGGGGTCGGGTGTCAGGGGTATCACAGGTGCTGGACAATGACCTCTGCAGGACATGACAGCACTGCAGCTTTGTTCGCGGTAAGTAGTGTGATGCAGCAGAGCACATACCTTCGTATTCATATCAATAGGTGTGTTGTGTGTGGTGTTGGGGAGAAAATTCAGGCAGACGTCTTTTGCACAATAGAAAGCAGTATAATCTATAGAGTTCCCTTTTTCCCATTGGGAAACCGTGGCATAATTTGCCATAATGAAGGAAACATAGAAACATAGACTCTGATGGCAGATATGGACCGCTTGGCACACCTAGTCTGCCCATTTCCCTACCTAGAGGATAAGCTGCAGATCCTATTTAACCAACAGCCTATTTCTTCCTACCCACCACAAGAATCGCCTTATGTCTGTCCCATGCATTCTTGAATTCTCCCATAGTTTTAAACCCCACAACCCCCTCAGGAAGGCTGTTCCATGCATCCACCACCCTCTCTGTGAAAAAATACTTCCTCACATTGCCCCTGAACCGTCCCCCCTCTATCTTCCAATTGTGTCCCCTTGTTCTTGCACATCTCTTCTTCTGAAAGATGCTACCCTCTTGGACTTTGTTGATTCCACTGAGGTGCTTAATCATTTCTATCATGTCCCCCCTCTCCCTCCTTTCCTCAAGGGTATACATATTAAGCTCCTTTAGTCTCTCTCCTCTTATGGCTTCTCTTGCAGACCCTGCACCATTTTAGTTGCCCTCCTCTGAACTGCCGCCATCCTGTCTATGTCCTTGCGGAGATGGGGTCTCCAGAACTGGACACAGTACTCCAGATGGGGTCTCACCAACTGTCTGTACAGGGGGATAACAACTTCCTGTTTTCTGCTGTTGATACCTCTCCCTATACATCCCAGTATCCCCCCAGCCCTCCCTACTGCCTTCTCACATTGCTTGCCAACCTTAAGGTCATCTGATATGATTACCCCAGGTCCCTTTCCATTTTGTTGTTGTTTTGCTACCTCCCCCATTGTGTAATCTTCCCCTGGGTTTTGTTTCCCAGGTGCATTACTTTGCACTTCTTTGCATTGAATCCAAGCTGCCTTACTTCTGACCATTCCTCTAACCTTGCCAAGTCCCTTCTCATCCTTTCCACACCTCCTTGTGTATCAACCCTGTTGCAGATCTTTGTGTCATCTGCAAAGAGGCATACTTTTCCTTCCAGTCCCTCTGCAATGTCACTTATAAAGACATTAAAAAGGACTGGACCCAGTACTGAACGCTGCGGTACCCCACTAGTAACCCCTCTTTCTTCAGAGTGGACCCCATTTACAATTACCTTCTGTGTCCTGTTGTTCAGCCAATGTTTTACCTGGGCTACCACCCTGGGACCCACTCTCAGGCTGGTTAATTTGACTACTAATCTTTTGTGTGGGACTGTGTCAAATGCCTTGATAAAGTCTAGGCAGGCCATGTCTACAGCCCCTCCCTGGTCTACTACTTTGGTCACCCAGTCAAAGAAATCAATTAGATTCATCTGACATGATCTTCCAGCTGTAAACCCATGCTGCCTTGGGTCCTGTGCCCAACTGGTCTCTAGGTACTCAACAATTCTTTCCTTCAGAAGTGATTCCATCACTTTCCCTACCACAGAGGTCAAACTGACAGGTCTGTAGTTTCCCGCCTCTGTCTTGGTCCCACTTTTGTGAAGGGGAATCATATCCACCTTCTTCCAGTCCTCAGGTACCACACCATCCTCCCATGATTTGTTAAAAAGGGTAGTCAGTGGTGTCACTAGTTCTCTGCTTAATTCTTTTAGCATTCTGGGGTGAATTCCATCTGACCCCATTGCTTCGTCCACCTTCAGTTTTAGGAGTTCTTTCAGAACCCTTTCTTCTGTGAAAGGACTGGGATAGACCCCCCTCTCCAGAGTGCTTCTGTTAATTGGATTAGACACCTCCCCCACTTCCTCTTTTGTGAATACTGAACAGAAGTATTCACTCAGTATCCCTGCTTTTTCACTGTCACTCTCTGCCCAACCACCATCCATTCTATTCAGCCTCACTATCCCTCCTTTTATCTTTCTACACTCCCTGATATACCTATAAAATGTTTTATCCCCCTTCTTAACCGAGTTAGCTATCTTTTCCTCAGTTTGCGCCTTTGCTATTCTGACTACCCTCCCCGCTTCCTTCAGCCTTAAACGGTACAGTTCTCTGTCCTGCTCCTTCTGTGTTTCCTTATACTTCCTAAATGCTATCTTTTTCTCCTTAACCTTCACCGCCACCTCTTTTGAGAACCATAGTGGCTTTTTCTTTCATTTTGATATTTTTATTTGCTTCACATAAAGGCTTGTTGCCTCTGTGATGGCAGTTTTGATATTTCCCCATTGTTGCTCCACCCCTCCTTCTAACCTGTTTGCTAGTGCTTTTCTAAGGCACTCTCCCATCTTGCCAAGTCAGCCCTCCTGAAGTCCAGAACCCTCACTTTTGTTTGGCTTGACTCTGTAGCTGAGTTTATCATGAACCACACTGTTTGGGAGTGTTTATTACAGAAAACAGGAGCACAGTTTCCCTCATTCTGTGCATGCACACACTGCAGTTCCTTGTTTCCCGACTACTCCTCTCAGCTCACCTGCTTGCCCTCTACCTAGAAATGAAACTGCCAGTAGAACTTGGTGGTAAGTTTAGTTTTTTTTAAATGACTTAATTTTCAGCTCAAAGGGGAAAAGCAAACATTAGACAGCATTTTTAAAAATGTCGACAGGACAATTGTATGGAGCGACAGAAAACTGAACCAGAGTGTGACCGCACCAGAACACTTAATATTTATATAATTGGTGTGGCAAAAAAGGGAAACCCAGCAATTACATAAAATAAAATATGGGGTGGTGTGTAAACTTGAATTTTACTCACACCCTTAGTGTTGGATGCTGAGATAAATCCCTTGAGCTTCTCTCTCGGGGATTATGTGGCATCCAGCACCCTGGGGGGTATACAATTCTCATTACACACACCACCACATACTTTATTCTATATGTTATACACAAGAAATGTCACACATCACAACATTAGTGTATGTGTCACGTTTCTATGTGCATAACTGGCATGCAGTGTTCTTTTGTTCTATGAGACTATTTTGGCAGGTGGCAGGACACAGTCCTTTTTTTGGTCATTCCAGAGGGGAAAATCCCTTTCTATGACTGTTTCCCTATTTTTTACATAATCCATGTTATAAGTGCAAGAACCCACTCCATTGTGTGCAGGCTATATTTTTATTAATTTAACTGTTAAAAATGCTCTGTGGTCCCAGGATTAAAAATGCTCACAGTTCCGGGTTTGGAGCCATGCCCCCACGCTGCAGATTTTGTGATATCAGGACCAGAATGGTGAGGGGGGGGTGCTCCATAGACTACAATAGGGGTGATTTTCAGAAGCTTTTTTTAATAGTTTTAAGTGTCAATATTTAGAAAGGCATGCCACTGCTCTACTAATAAGGATCTTGTTAGTTCAGCGGTGGCATTCCTTTCTAAAAATCGGCACTTAAAAACATTAAAAAAAGCTTCTGAAAATCACCCCCATTGTAGTCTAAGGAGCATGCCCCTGTGCCATTCTAGTCCTGACATCACAAAACGTGCATGCGTGGTGGCGTGGCTCCAAATCCTGAACTGTGAGTATTTTTTATCCCAGGCCATTGAGCATTTTTACAAGTTAAATTAATAAAAATACAGTCTGCCAAAACAAGAACTTTACAGATGGATCACTTAACCAGCAGGTAAACTGCAGTATATGTTGGGAAGGGGGAGAACCATGCCTACTAAAAACCTGCTCTTTAAATGCCTATAAACCCACACCCTGTCATTGGTTATTGCTAACAACTTTAGCATCTACAGTTGTAGGACACTAGGTGACCCTTTTCCAGTATTAACATAGATATATATATATAAAACTATCTACCCATATATATACATATGTACTCTATTTGTATATATTTGCTTTCTGTATGTATAATTGTTTATTGCATGGCAATTGTTATAATTGCCTTTTATGCTGCAGCTGTCTAAGTAACCAGTTATTTTCCAGCCTAACAAGTGGCCATAGCAATAAAGCTGTCTTCTTACACCTGGAACTGTTGTGCCTGCCTCTCCTTGGAAAGAAGAGATGAACCACCCTCCTTAGTCTGGTCACACCATGTCGTTCTGTAGGTTCTGGAGGGATTTGCACAGTGCCACTTCTGCATCTTCACCCCCATAATAATAAGAAGAGTAAAACAGTTCCATTATATATACATTGTAGTATTACCTCATCAAAAAAAGGAGAAATTGAAACTTTCATCCAGAGTGCTGAATTACGGAGGAGCCCCCACCAGCAAGGTAGATATCAAACACCATGCATGAGGCCTACTTTCCTGAGAGGATCAACTTCAATCCCCGGTACCTGATTAGTAAATAAATTTATGGGTTCCCCCACCTTGTGTGCTCCTGGTGTATTACTACATTGGGACAATCATAAGCCCCACTCAAGTCTAGGCACTCACCCCCCCTTAACTCCCTCCAGATGTCCCCATAAGCTTTACATTCCAGAGGCAACCTAGCTATTCCATCATGAGACCAGAGGGGAGAAGCAATCCCAAAAGCATGGTGTTGGAAGGGGGAAGTCTCAGGGCCTCAGAGGCTGATGGTGCATGGCCATCACACTGTAGTGTCATACTGGCAGCATCTGTAAGAGGTGCCAGTGCAGCAGACCGTCTCCAACCCAACCCTTCCCAGAGTCCAAATGTGCTATCTCAGTAGTGTGTGTGACACTGTGCATGCCCAGTGTGGGAGTTGGGGTTGAGCCACAAACCTGGGTCTCCAATAGTAGCACAATGAGCAATGCTCAGTCCCTGCACCTCCTACCTAAGCATCTCATTTCCATTGGATTCCTGATTATAGTCCTACTCCTGGAAGGACTTGAATCACAGGGAAGTCAAACAACTTGCCTATAGTCACACAGGGAACAATTGGCTGTGGTGGGATTTGAACCAGCATTCTCATCTTTCACAATTCTGTGTTTTAACAAGTAGACCACTCTGACCTCTCAGGTGTTCCCATATTAAGAAAAATGGTGTGTTCACTCAAACAATCTGTCATCATCATTTGAATTTCATTAAACATGGATCTATCTTTCTGCATCTTGAATGGTTTGCCCAAGAAAGTCCCATCCACCCCCACCCCCATAAAATTGCAAAATTAACAGATCTAACAATATCATGCCTCTAATTGGGCAATAAAGTTAAGACAGTCATCATTTGTACTAGTTAAAGCACTTGAAGGCACCACCAACTCGCAACTCAAAATAGCCACTTTTCTGATTAACACAATGTAAACTCTGAACCCCCTCACTCCAGAGCCTGAAAACAAGTACAGCCTAACTCTTTCAGTGCTTTCTGCCAGAATATTTTTACTCAGAGTCTATACTGTTGATTAAGAGGATATTATAATCAGCAGAGAGTACAATTAGGGAACAGTGGTAGGCGTTAAGTTAATTAGGTATAATTATGAGGACTGCATTTTAGCAGATATTTACTAGTGCTATTGGTAGTAGATAGACAGTGATGATGCAGTATTTCCCATTCCTTCTCAGACTAGACTGCTCTAAGATATGAAAATAAGGAGGCTGCATACAGTTCCTTTCATGCACACTGTATCCCAGAGCACTTTAGAATCAATGAGCAGTGGACCACAGTCATTTGATGCATAAAACAGGTTAATGATCCCTTGATATCACAAGGGAGACTAGAGGAAAACCCAGTATTTAGACTGAAACATAGATGTTGCTGGCAGATAAAGACCAAGGGCTCGATTCTCAAAGAGGGTTTACATCAGTGCAAGCTGTGGCAAACAGCAGCTTGCACTGAAGCTCAGTGTGCCAGGGACACTACATCAGATTCTGGTACAGAAGGACTCCCTGCACCTAAGTCCCCACACTTGCCATAACCTCTTCTGTGTGACAAACACAGGGTGCACTGGAGGGGTTTGCCGCAGGCTCCATGCAACAAAGGCTAGCAGCCCCCCATCCTTAATCCCCCTGATAAAATAAGTCAAGTTCCATCCTGGGTGATCTAGTGCTCCCCATCCCTGATGTTGTCATACAAATATATCAGAAATCCCCTTTCCTATTGGCCTAGAGGCACCCCCTCCCCAATGTCACCTATTATACAAATATAACATAAATCTGCCTTTCCTAGTGGTCTAGTGGCCTGCCCGTTTCCCCAAGTCACCCGTATATGTACTTAAGACGTAGTGGACCCTCAGCCTGGCAGGTAGTGCCCACCACCCCACTCCCCCCGTCCTAAACCCTGAGCCGGCAACTAGCACAACCCTCCTCTCACCACCACCGCTGGCTGCCGACTGACCTGTCAGTGAGTGCGTACTGTATAATACAGTATGAGCTCATTGACTGACAGCTGGTTTACCAACTGTTTTGCCTAGCTCTTTGACTCAGTCCCACACAGAATGCTTATACAAAAAAATAGAGCAAATGGGCCACAGGGAGAAGAATACATAATGGATAGACAGATTGCTTATAGGTAGAATGCAAAGCGTAGTTTTGAGTGGCAAACCCTCAGATGTGTTGAGAGTCATGAGGGGCGTTCCGCAGTGGTCAGTCCAGTTTTAACATGATTATAAATTACATATTGAAGGGCTTCAATCTAAAGGTTAGCATATTCACTGATTACTCAAAACTGTGGTAAAATGGGTTCAACACAGGGAGTGGAGAGCATGAGGAGGAATGTAAAAAGACTTGGACATAGTCAGACTCCAGATGACTAAAGTTCAATGCCAAGATGGGGAGGGTAATGCATTCAGTATATGCAAAACAGCGGGTGGCTTACAGCACTGATGGGTTAAAGGTGAAAGTCACTAAAGAAGATGCACACTTGGCAGTAAGGGTGAGAGAAATGAGTCAGTGGATACTTCAGTTCATTTTCAAGTTCAGCCCCCAAAATTTAGTTTGACTTTAAGAATTCTGCCAAACCACCTTGGCTTGCAATGCAGTAATTGGCATGGGGTAATGAAGGCTACAAATTTGGGGGTTAAAAGTATTGAGTACAGAAAGTAATTTTAATTACTGTAGTTTATTTATGGCAGGTGCTGTTGGCTCGCATCTGTTATGGATTACTATGTGTGGTGTTCTGACAGTATCTGCAACACCCACTGAGCCAGTCATGGTCTAGTGTGAGCGACAGTGATGGTTTCTATTTAAAGCTGACCTTAAGGCATATACCTCCATGTAGTCCCTACTTTACCTCCATGGTAATTTACTACATTCTCTCTTGTCCCATAGATTTTCAAATCAAATGATAATAACCCCCCCACCACCACCACTACCACCACCAAAAAAATGCAATTTGAACTCACAGTATAGCACAGAGGTTACAGCAATGAGCTGTGAATGAGCTTGGTACATCCAGCAGATCTAGGTTTGGTTCCCACAACCTCCACTTGCATAATGTATGACCCTGAACAAGTCACTTAACCTCTTTTGTGCTTCTGAGTTGCCTCTATAAATGGGCCTTGTGCCCAGCTGGCCATACCTAGTTACCAAATAACAAAAAAAATCAAAGCATCAGAAAAACATAAAAAAATAAATGAAAGGGTAATAAATGTAGAGCATTACATTGCCCTTCACAATATATTCCATACAAGGATGAATATTTTTGTTTGATTTCTCCCTGTTTTTTTTATTTTTAAATTCTGTATTTTTTATATTAATATAACTTAATTCGAACACAGACCCTGCCTGTTCTCAGCCAAAGCTGCAAGAGTTAATTACTGACTACATGAGGTCAAACTGAAGAACTGTGTGTGCCTGTGCACATACTGTAGAGTCACATCACTGATTTCATCTCCACCCCATTCATGATGAGTGAGGTGATTGATTTTGCTTAACTGACACTGACTCTGTGTGCTCAGTGGCACACCTGATCATATTGAGCTTGTTGGTAACAGTAATGTAGTAGTTGTTGCAGTGTCAATAGGAGGAGTTGTGCTGCTACTGCTGAGAGGGGGAACCAGAATGTGCTGCCAGTGTTAGTAGGAGTCAAGGGAGACTTTTCATCAGGAAGTGCATGTGTGAGACTGAGAACAGTAGTAGATGCCATTTGTTTGAATGTAGATAGCTTAATAAATAGTTAAAGTTGGTATTTAGTAAGATGAGCAGGACTAGATGACTGAAAAGAGGTGTGAATCAATGACTCACTCACCTAATAGCTTAAACACCAGTCATTTATTTTACACTTGCATGAACCACCAAGCCTGAGATTTCAGTTGTCTGCCTTCCACAGAAATAAGGAGGTACTAAAATACATAACATGTCTATTATCTCATATATAGATATATATATATATATATATATATATATATATATATAGATATGGCATGGTCATGCCGCTATAGTTAGGGTTGAGCGGCCAGTTGCATACTAAAGTCAAAAGTTTGGACATTAATAACTTGGAGCCCATTCAATGGATTTGCCTGAAATTTGGTACACACATTGGAGTGCACTAGGTCTCTTGATTTGCCAAATTATGTTTGTGTCAGCTTGCTCGTCTTTGTGTATGAGAGCGCTGAAAAATGCAAAATTATCCATTTTTGGAGGAACCTTTTGGCATTCTTAATGTGGTTCTGCACTGCCATCATACCATGTGCTGCTCTGCAAGATGGCTGGTTTGAAAGAGCTTTGGTGGCTGAACGTGTCGCTTTTTGTTTGGTGAAAAAATATTAAGGCATTCAAAAGTTATGGCACTTTTAAGTTCCCATTATAAGTCAATGGGAAAATTTATATGTATATATTGCGATCAAAGAATGGGGGTTCTACCCATCTGGTCTCACCTGGCGATCTAAGAATTTGCAGCCTCACAGCTCAATAATCTTTGTTCCCTAGGAATTTTCAAAATTCTTTGACCTCGAGGTCCGCCATCTTGTTTTCAGTTTTCCAATCACACAAACACAAATATCTCAGCTCAGGGGTCAATTCTGAAGTAAAACGTCGATGGGTTTTACTCAGGGGACTCTGATCTATTGAGCCATGGCTTTGGTTCCATCCAAATCAGTCAAAAAATAGAGTTATAAGCTTTTCAAATCTTAATTCGCAGCTCGTTAACTATCTTTGATCGCGAGCCTGCAGATTCTTTACTTGTGAGATTCTTTGATCGCGATCTTGCATCGTGACCTAAAACACTAATATCTCATCTCAGGGGTGGGCTAGGGACACAAATGAGGGTTTGTTTTGCTCAGGAGGGTGCGTTCTGTCGAATCGGTGAATAAGTCACATTTCACCATTTTTTATTCTTTGATCGTGAGGCTGCAAATTCTTTGATCGTGAGATTCTTTGATCGTGATCTTTGATTGCAAAATAGGGACAAGATGGCCAGATTTTGTTTTAATGGAATAGATAGGGAAATTTTGCCAATCTTTGACATTGAATATCTCGTAAATGGTTTGGTCATTTTACTTGAAATTTGGAGGGAAGAAGGGCAACATCACACAGATGTGACTTTTAGTGGAGTGGTCAAAAAATATTACAGGGCAGCAAAGTTAAGGCACTACAAATTTGGTGCTTTTTCCCATAGGATAACATTACGACGTCCGCCATATTACAGGAATTCTTTGCCGCTCTGCTGGAAAATAACGGTTTGGTCTTTTGGGCCGAAATTTGGAGGGAAGAAAGCCAACATCCGACAAATGTGCCTTTTGGTGGTTTGGAGAAAAAATATTACAGGGTGGCAAAGTGATAACACTCTGAATTTGATGTTTTTCCCCACAGGATAACATTATGACGTCGGTCGCATCTTTCAGGGCCCGTATCGCAGAAACCGTGCGAGATACAGACTTTTTGTCAAAAAAAATGCTTAGCCCCCCCAAATGGGGCCTAAGCACAAAACTAGTCAGGAAAGTAATAATTCATACAAAATTGCAATTTTTTTCCTACGTCATACGGTTCCTGAGATATAAGCAATTTAGTATTCCAAGTCGTGCTTTTCTGCTCCGAAGTCAATTATAATGCATACATTCTTTGTTTTCAATTTGTTTTTTCAATGCAGTTTTTGGGGAAAAGAAGGGTGTGCCCTTTTGTTACTGTGACAGTTAGCATTTCCAGTTGCACTTCTGCTACCGTTCGAATCACCGTTCCCGTCTATGCCACCGTGTGTGTAACGGTTTGCGTTTTTGTGTGCACTTGCATTTCTCTTTCTGTTGTCTTTACTGTTGCTGTTACTGTTACCATTTATGTTTACTATTGCGGTACCATGACCTTATGTGTAACAGTTTGCATTTTTGTATGCACGTGCGTTTCTGTTTTTATTGGCTTTATTGTTGCTGTTACCATAACCATTTGCATTTACAATTGTGGTTCTGTGAGTGTGTGCATTACGGTTTGCATTTTTGTACATGCTTGTGTTTCTGTTTACTTTGGTGTTATTGTTGGTGTTACTGTTACCATTTGGGTTTACAATTGTGGTACTGTGAATGTGTGTCTTACCAGTTGCATTCCGTATACACTTCTGTTTGATGTCTCCATTTATGTAACTGTTTGCTTCGGTGTCATTTATGCTTGTGTTTCTATTAACGTTTGCTTTGCCATTTACATTTGCTTTGCCATGTGCATTACTGTTGCCACTTGCATTTGCTTGGCAGTTACTGTTACTGTGTAACAAGACATCATGTGGTGGGAGTACGGGGCCAGAAGGGCCCCATGCTGTAGCCACTGAATTCCTTTCATTATTTATCATCCTCATTCTCAAAAAGAAGGGAAATTAGAGGCAAAAAAATCCATTTAATACATCAGTTAGGGTTGTTCCACAGCAAAATAAAAGCTAGGAAATTTCAGGATTAGGGTTGAATGTCCTCCCTTGACCCCCCAGCCCTTCCCCCCAACTGGCATCAGGGTGCACGTTGAAGTCATCAGTCCTAACTCTCACCCCATTCTCCTATACCTCAGCATCTTTACACATGTGATGGGGTGAGAGTTAGGGCCAATAACCCAAATGTGCACCCTGATGCCAGTTAGAGGAAGGCTGGGGGTCCAAGGGGGGGGCTTTCAACCCTAACCCTTAATTTTCTATGTTTTTTTTGCTGTGGAACAACCCTAACTGATGCATTAAATGGAGTTTTTTGCCTCTAGTATACATATGTGTGTGTATATACATATATATATATATAGGATACATGATGGGCAGGAGTGTGATATGGAAAATATCTTCTCTCCTGAAGAGTGAGCTCTGGATACTCACAAGTGCTGAAGGCATGAGTGAGAGTATCCAGAGCTCATGATGCAGGAGTGAAGATATTTTCCATAACACTCGATCTGCACATCATGTGTTTGATTTATACAATAGGGTATGAGTTTCAGAAGTATTGTTATGATTTTTTGTATTCTGTTGCTGCTTCTGTGTTTGCTGTTTCTGTGTGAGATTTTCTGAATGGGCTGGCAGTGTTACAAACTCTGTGGGAAAAGCTGAGTGTGTTTTGCAATGCTAAGTAAGTTAGTTTCAGGCAGCAGTGAGAAAGAAAATGTTTTGTGAAAGTGTCTGTTTTAGAATTCTGGCTGCAGTCAAGCTGAGAGGATCACAGCAATGGTTTGGGAGTGAGTCAGAGTATAGGAAACACATGAGAATGTTTTGCCATGGTAACTGAGTCTGAGTTGGGTGCAGGCAGCAGTGAGAAAGAAATTGCTTTGTGAAGCTGTCTGTTTCAGAATTCTGGTTGCAGTCAAGCTGAGAGGATCACAGCAATGGGTTGGGAATGAGTCAGAGTATAGGAAACACCTGAGAATGTTTTGCCATGGTAACTGAGTGGGCTGCAGGCAGCAGTGAAATGTCACTCACAGTGGTGATGTCACGACATGTTTTATCGCAAGCCATGATGTCATGACATGAAATATCTCATGTGGTTATGTCACCACAGTGAAAATACATGTTTTCATCACACTAATTTATCCTTCACCCCATTGTATAAATAAATAAATGTGTATATATATATATATATATATATACACATATATATATTATGGTAGCACGGTAGTGCTACCATAGTTAGGGTTGAGGAGCCATTTCTATGTTAAACCCCAAATCTTTGCACCTTAATAACTTTGCAACCGTTTGACGGATTACCTGAAATTTGGAATACATGATCAAGAACCAAAGGCCTTGGGATCTGCTCAGTTTTGTACTGGTCAGATATACAGCTGCAGAGTTATTAAGTGTGATCTGTGCACGCGTTTACGCTTTTTCTGGAATTCTATGGTCACGCCTACAGGTCGTACGGTTTGCACGACCAGCCCAAAATCTTCAGGGAATGTGTGGCCGGGGTCCCCGATGTGCCTTTTGAAGATTTGGTGAAAAAATATTAAAAGGTTCAAAAGTTATTCAAAACAGTTTCCCATTATAAGTCAATGGAAAAGTTAATAAAAGTTCGACAGTGTCGAAATGCATTTTACTTTCGCAAATGGCCTGTTACTTTCACAAATCAGCCATTTTGTTTTCAGTTGGTGATCAGAAAAATGGTTGGCATTTAAATTTGAGACCCTCTAGCAACCTAATTCTTTTTGTATTCACCTAGTCGGGCCCTGAGGATGCTTGCCATGTCTTTATTTTGTGGTAAAACACCCCAGAAATCGTTTTTCAAATTTCTGGAAAAGAATGCTTTCATAAATTACTTTCGTGCTCATGAGTAGTCAAACTGTGCGAAAGCTTTATGAAGTGCGACAGTAGTTTTCCATCTGTGGGAAAGTGACAGCGATTCTTTGGCACTGTGCTGCAAAAGAACTGTTGCGCGTTTTGGGCTGAAATTGGGAAGGAACGGAGCCAACATCTCACAGATGTGCCTTTCAGTAGTTTGGTGAAAAAATATTACACGGCGGCAAAGTTACGGCACTCCAAAGTTGATGATTTTTCCCATAGGATAATATTACGGCGCCCGACGCATTACAGAAATCCTTTGAATCCCTGCTGCATAATAACGGTTTGGTCTTTTTTCCTGAAATTTGGAGGAAAGACAGCCAACAGCCCACAGATGTGCCTTTCAGTGGTTTGGTGAAAAAATATTACAGGGAGGCAAAGTTATGGCACTCCGAACTTCTCTTTTTTTTCCCATAGGATAACATTACGGCGTTCGCCGCACCTTTCAGGGCCCGTATCTCGGAAACGGTGCGAGATACAGACTTTTCGTCAGACAAATTCTTAGCCCCTTAAAAGGGGCTAAGCACCAAATTAGCCAGGACAGTTGTAAATAATATGACTTTAAAATTTTTTTTCTACGTCTTACGGTTCCTGAGATATAACATATTTAGTATTCCAAGTTCTCATTTTCTGCGCCGATACTCATTATTATGCATACATTATTTGTACTCACTGTCTTTCTCTATGCAGGTTTTGGGGAAAACCAGCCTGTGCACTTACATTACTGTTACTGTTGCCCTTTCTGCTTGCGGTTCCATACCTGTTTCACTTACCGTTGACGTCTGCGCCACCATGTGCGTTATCCTTTGCGTTTTCATTTGCGCTTGCATTTCTGTTATTTTTTGCCATTTCTGTCTACAGTACTGTTTATCTTTCTGTTTCACTTTACGTCACCATGCCCATTGACATTTATGTTTCCAGGCACCATGTTACTCTGTGACAACACATCACGTGGCAGACCGTTCTGGTCTACGCCACCATGTGCGTTACCCTTTCTGTTCTCATTTGCGCTTGTGTTACCATGTGCCCCACTGTTAGCATTTCTGTTTGCATTGCTGTCCCTGTTAGTATGCCACAAGACATCATGTGGTGGGAGCGCGGGGCCCGAAGGACCTCGCGCTCCCTCCGCTGCATTACATTCACTATTTCTCATTATCATTCTCAAAAAGAAGGGCAATTAGAGGCAAAAAACTCCATTTAATGCATTAGTTAGGGTTGTTCCACAGCGACAAAAGTGAGGAAATTCGCTGTTGGTTGAAAACCCCTTGGACCCCTCCCCACCCCCAACCAGCACTGGGGTGTGCATTGGGATCGTGGGTCCTAACTCTCACCCATTCTCTATACTTCTGCTGCTTTAAGAAACCAGCCTGTGCTTACATTAATGTTACTGTTGCCCTTTCTGCTTGCGGTTCCATACCTGTTTAACTTACCATTGACGTCTGTGCCACCATGTGTGTTATCATTTGCATTTTCATTTGTGCTTGCGTTTCTGTAACTTTTTTGCCATTTGTGTGTACCGTACTGTTTCTCTTTCTGTTTCACTTTGCGTCACCATGCCCATTGATATTTCCATTTACAGGCACCATGTTACTATGTGACAAGACATCATGTGGCACAACGTTACCGTCTACTCCACCGTGTTCGTTACTCTTTCTGTTCTCATTCGCGCTTGCGTTACCTTGTGCGCCACTGTTAGTGCTTCTGTTTGCGTTGCTGTTCCTGTTACTATGCCATAAGACATCATGTGGTGGGAGTGCGGGGCTCCTGCCACTGCATTACATTCACTATTTCTCATTATCATTCTCAAAAAGAAGGGAAATTAGAGGCAAAAAACTCCATTTAATGCATTAGTTAGGGTTGTTCCACAGTGACAAAAGTGAGGAAATTCGCTGTTAGGGTTGAAAACCACCCTTTGACCTCCGTGCCCACCCCCCAACCGGCATTGGGGTGCGCATTGGGATCGTGGGTTCTAACTCTCACCTCATTCTCCTATACTTTTGCTGCTTTACACACGTGATGGGGTGAGAGTTATGTCTAACGACAACCAATGTGCATCCCGGTGTTAAACCTTGTTCAGTAAATGGTTTACCTCATCATGTATGTCAATAAAAGATTAACATAAGGCTGTTAGGATGTTTGCAGGAATTACAAACCTCCATTTAACACATCACGTGGCAGACCGTTGTCATCTGTGTCACTGTGTGCATTGCCATTTATGCTCTTATTTTCACTTCAGTTACCATATGTGCTACTGTTAGCGCTTCTGTTTGCATTGCTGTTGGTGTTACTATGACACAAGACATCACCAGCAGGGTCGGGTAGGCAGTGGAGCACCCAATGTCAGACAAAGTTAGGTAGTATATTGTAATTGTAGGTGTAGATGACCACACAGATGTATTTGTAAACTGAAGCATACTGTATACCCTCAGCTTGTATATGTACAATTGTGTTCTATTTGATCTACTGTTTGCTTTCCGGGTCACCCCTGAAAAAGGGATGTCCGGGGACTTGTGGGCTATATCGTTATTAAAATTCAATTAAGCAATAATGCATGATGCAGGGTTATGTTAATGGTCTGTTAATCACCTTCAAGGGGTGTACTGTGGCATAAGGTGTAGCCGAGTGGCATATGTAAGATAGGGTGATTAAATGACTATTATCATTGCCGTTAGTAATGCCTTATTGCTATTATTATAAAAATGTTTTTAAACTGTTTAAAAGCTTGTTCAGGAAATGGTTAACCTCTGTATGTATATAAATAAAAGATTTACAGAAGTCTGTTAGAATGTTTGCAGCGGTCAGAAAGCTCAGTTTCTGAGACCCTTTTTATAATTAATTAATAAGGCATGACAAGGGGTTATGTTAATGGTCTGTTAATCACGTTCTAGGGGTGTGCTGTGGCACGAGAGGTGTGAGCCGAAAGTGGCACATGTCTCTACAGCTGATTGACTGACCATTAACATAATTTTGGGAGTGACTTATTGCTATAATAATGAAACATGTTTTTAAACAGTTTTAAACCTTGTTCAGTATATCGTTAACCTCTTCATGTATGGTAATAAAAATTAACATAAGGTTGTTGGATGTTTGCAGCCAATGAGAAACCTCCATTTTGTCAGACTCTGAAGTACACATAGTAGTGACTGAATGGTACATGTATAGTCACAGCTGTGACTTGTTGGGTGCTGATGTGTGGCACCTTGGTATAGTAATAATGACTGCATAGGCACAGGAAAAGTAAGTACATTGCTGAGTTTTTTACACTGTTAGGAATTCTGTCAAATGTGACATGCAATGTCCCACATCGTTGCATATGCTGTGATACTGACTGTATGTCATAGGTACCAAACAAATTGGGCTGGCAGTATAGCCTAGAGGTTAGAGGAACGAGGTGTGAATGAGCTTGATACATCCAACAGACCAGACCTGAGTTTGATTCTCACAACCTCCACTTGCATACTGTGTGACTCTGAGCAAGTCAACTTAACTGCCCAGTGCTCCCAGGTCGCCCCTGAAAACAGGCACTTGTGCCTAGTGGGCCTTACCTGGTTACCAAAGACTAAAAATAAAAAAAAAATAAAAAAATTGATGGAGGTATAGTTGTAGCAGTATTAGTTAACATTGATTTGTATGCTTAAGTCATAGACACTTATTTTTATGTCATAATGGTATTTAAAGTAAAGAGTCGACACAGGTGGTTATGGTTTGAAAAAATGTATTGCCAATTTGTCAAATGGAGAAAAGGTCCAATCAAGAGTGAAATTTAGTTAACAGAAGCAGTCTCACAATACAATCTTTGTATGTGTGCAATCATTGCTTGTCATATATGTAAATGTGTAAGAATAATAAGAACTGTATAATATGGATTGGAGTAAGTATGTGATATTATAGGAAACTAATCAGGTGTTGTGTGTTTCTAGTCATGTTTCAGTACTCACTACTCTTTATGTGAGGAAGTAGTTTCTGACATTCAACCTGGAATTCTAATAGTCAGGCTGAAGCTGTGGCGCTTCATTATATATTTACTATTGAATGTGAATACAGTTTGTAAAAAAATGTAACTTTTTTAAAAATGGTTGTATGTTGTAATTATGTGTAGTGCATTACTTGTATGGCATGTTATTAAGGCAATGTCAGTAGGTTGTGAAGTGTGATTACACACATGATAGACAAGTGTTTTGTTGTAATTGTGTGACTGCTAATGTGGATGTTCCTGGGGTGGGCAAAAACCATATGCTCACTGTCTAAGTAATACAATATACAAAATGTTAGTTTTGTGACATTTGATTGGTGTTATTTAATAATATGTCACTGACTAGCGCAAATGGAAAATTCCTACCCGACCCCTCAATTGAGGCGATCATAAATATTGTCAGGAACAGGTATGCAGTGTGTTGTGATCAGTAACAGTGTCTGATTTACAATTGTCAATATTTTTTACATACGTTAGAATTACTTATGTGACAAGTTTAAAAAATATAATATTTTTACTTGAACAAATGACATATTATAAATTCTTACATTGGCTTCTATGTAAATTCTTAACTTGTAAATACTAAAACTGTGCATGGAATGCATTTTTTAACAAACTTATGGTTAATTAAATGTAATTAGTATAGTGCTGAATAATATGTAAAACATTTACTTGTACTTTAGTGTTACACTAGTATTTTTAGTACAGGTATCAAACTAGTTATTAACAATGTACACCTGAATACAAATGTTTATATCATGTACAAGTAATTGCAAACACATGTAAAGTCAGTAAATGAGATTCTGCAATTGGTTCTTATTTACAGTTGTGTAATTCAGCTTCTTGCATTATCAATAAAGGTAGTTATTTTACATATGTACAATACTAGTATTACGCATGGCGTGATAGTTCTACACTGTTGCATGGTGACCGAATGATGTTCTCTATATGTCAAGAGTCAATAGACAAATTGAAGTGTTGATAGACAACTTGTGACAGAGTGGAATGTTTGCTGAATGTTAGAAGTGTTGCTCAGTTATTTACGATAATAACTGAGAAGTTCTCTTTGTTTGCAAAGAGTAACAGCTTATAAGTCATATCAATTTGTTGTTATGTATGAGTTGATACATGGATGCTTAAAGATATGTACAGAGGAGGAGAGCAGTAAGTCCTCAGTTTTTAGATGTACAATCTTTGATACATATGTAATCATGGTTTCTCTAGTGACTGTGAATATTGTTGGCGCCGATTGAAGCCACTACAACAATTTTCATGTAGTCACTGATCCACACAAGATCTTACATGTTACAGTGTATGGAATGTCTCTGTCAGAATTGCATTTTGTTGAAATTGTATGGTTTGTTTAGAGTCATACATTATACAACATTGTAATGAGGTATGAATGTTTTTGGGACAAAGTAGTCATGCCTTAAATGCAACATGTTTTGTCCTATTCTTCTGAAATATGAAGGTTATCATAATTCTTCAATATTAGAAGATCAAATGGAAGTGTTGGTAGACAACTTGTGACAGAGTGGAATGTTTGTTGAATGTTAGAAGTTGCTGAGTTATTTACGATGATAACTGAGAACTTCTCTTTGTTTGCAAAGAGTAACACTTTATAACTCATATAAATTTGTTGTTATGCATGAGTTGATACATGGATAATTAAAGATATGTACAGAGGAGGAGAGCAGTAAGGCTTCAGTTTTTAGATGTACAATCTTTGATAGACATGTAATCATGGTTTCCCTAGTGACTGTGAATATTGTTGGTGCCGATTGAAGCCACTACAACAATTTTCATGTAGTCACTGATCCACTCAAGATCTTACATGTTACAGTGTATGGAATGTCTCTGTTAGAATACCATTTTGTTGAAATTGTATGGTTTATTTAGAGTCGTACATTATACAACTTTGTAATGAGGCATGAATTTTTTTGGACAAAGTAGTCATTTTTAAATGCAACATGTTTTGTCCTATTCTTCTGAAATATGAAGGTTGTCATAATTCTTCGATATTAGAAGATATGCATTTTTCAAGTGTCGTGGCAGTCTCTGTTTAAAACTGCTTGTAGAGTCTTCACCTCTAACCATCCAGTTCTGCACCTTAGTAACGAGGTGTAATGCCCAGAATGCATGGATTGACCATGGTGATAGATTATACTGTGAGTGTCAAACACTGATTGGTTGAAGACTATTCTAATAGCTGTGTAATCTGAGTGATGCGTATCAACTCTGAGCCCATTGGGGTCAAATCTGTGCAACATAAGCAACAGATATTGAGATGAACTCCTGAGACGTATGGACTGAGTGCATCTGCCTCACACCTTCCACAGGCATGCTACATTCAGCATTGGTGAATAGCTGTCGATTTGACACTTTTGGTTTCAGGGACAAAGAGAGTAATCCACAGCATGTCTTGTGCGGTTTCACGCTGTGGATTGCCACATGAAACACATACATATTTTGTAACATATGTTACTGTGAAGTACTGCCACATTGGGGTGCCGTCTTCATCCAGGTTGTTTATGACAGCCATCATAAACTCAGTAGTGTCTTGCTGTATGTCTGCAGCAAACGTACTACATCCAGCTTGTGTAGCTAACACCTGTCGTAGTGGTGTCAGTGACTGTACATTGTTAGAGTGGTCAGAAGTCATGTTGATAATCTGCTTCAAAGCGTTTAATTGGGGATTGTCTTGTGAAGCAGATATTGCCTGCACAAACTGTGGCATGTGTAGAAAAACTTGCATAGCTGAGTTAGCATAGCAGTTTACTCTACTGCTGTTGTCAAAGACTGGTACAGCAGCTACACCAACTGATTTCTGACGAATTGCTGGTTGTGAATGTTTACTTGAAGTTGTGGCCTTTGCTGAACTCTTTTTTGTTGAATCACTTTTGGAAGCTTGCTGCTGTTTGTTGCTACCTCTAGCTGTGACTGAATTGTGTGAGACAGACAGATATGTAGGCAGTGGTATTAAAGACATTTGTGGCTGATGTAGAGTACATAACCTGTTGTACTCAAGAATACATCACTTGTCAGCTCGTATTTTCTGAGGTGCTATACTAATGATGTGCAATCCAGAAAGGCTGCGTACACGTGAAAGTGCGACGTAGCTCATGTCATCCTTGAAAATGTCTGTACCTATGTCTATCATTGCTGAATTCAAACTCAATCCCTGAGATTTGTGAATGGAGACAGCATATGCAACACATAATGGGAACTGTTTTCTGTCTACATAGACATCCTTGAAAACCTGGAATTTAACGCAGGTTCGATCTATGTGTACAGACTGCTGCATGTTGTGAAAGTGCACTACAAGTATCTCAATATATGTCTTCTGGACATTGTAGACAAAGTCAATGATGTTTCCCATTGCACCGTTTACCATACCTTGTTCTACATCTAGATTACGTCGCAGCATGATACGTGCATTCTTACAAACTGTGAGAACAGCTTCTAGGCCAGCTGTTCATGAAACATCTGACTTCAGTTCACTTAGTCGTTCAGTCATCTTTGCTACTAGCTTTCTACTAAGAATAACGCCATCAACGGTATCAACTGCATGCAGAGTTATAATCTCTTGGTTTTCTCTCTGCAGCATTAGATTGTTGAATTCAGCGCATTTCTTTGAGTTAGTGGCATAGACACACTATGTGTCTGCCAGTGAAGTATATATCACTGAAGACATTACATGCTGTTTCTATGCATGCACTATGTACTGTGATTTTTCGATCATTTAACATACAAACATGTTCTGGTGATAGAGAACCCTGACGAGCTTTATCTAAAGTGATTTGTAAGCTAGATCACCACTTTGGCACATGTTCTCAGACAACTCATCATAGGTAAATAATTCCCATATGTTATAGCCTGCAATGCAACCAAGGATATTCTTAGCTTGGCAGTTAGAGTTGTAATACATGCTCTGCATTGACTGGTGCAAGTTGTAAAAGGTCTCCCAACACAAGTATACTTCTGCCACCAAATGGCACTCCATCGTCAGTACCTAAGATCTGCTGTGATATAGCTGAATACAGGCAAGCATGACATGGAGACCATGCTGATTTCTCAATGATGAGTAACTGCATCTTTGTGAACATGGAGCAGACTGAGATGCAACCTCGAAGACTGATTCTACGATACTCTCCAGTTTTCCCATGTTCGCTAGCAACATAAAGAGGCGTGTAATGTTACTCCACCAATGTTGTATGCTGCTAGTCCTGTGGGAGCAGTTACAGCAACAGACATTGAAGAGCCTGTCACACTCCGTACTTCTGCAGTGACGGCTTCAATCAGGAAAATCTTTCCTGAGCCAGCTGAACCACTAACAAACATTAGTAGTGGCTTGTAGTGAGTGCAGTCACATTGTTTTGTTTCATGTAGTATACCATGTTGGACAGCTTCAACTACTTGAAGTGAACTGTATGCTGCAGCTGATTTATCTTTTTCTTAAGTCAGCTGGGTTGACCATAGAGTGTGTCATGTTCCATGGCTGTCTCAATTCTGACATTAACACTTCTGGGGCATTTAAGGGCAGAGGGTCACCTAGAACCCTTGTCCTTCTGGATCAAGGTTGTCTTGTGAACTAACTGGAGTGTCTTCCTGAAGTTGCTTCTCTGCCTTCTCAAGCTGTTCTTTCTCAGCTTTTAGTCTTTGTATATATGTCTGTAGAGTACTCAGTTTGGAAATTCTCGTAAGTGAGATTGAACTGGTCTTGAATGTGTCAAGTCACCTTTTAATTCAGACTCACTCCTCCAGGGTCTAAATAGAATAGGAGAGCAAAGTAATATTCTGTGCTCTCTGATGGCGCTCTAGATGCAGGTTGCAGTAATCTATAAGCCATGGCTTGTGTCTCTTCACTAGACAGCCATCTAGTCCATTGACCTTGTAAATGTGGCGTGTTGAGTCAGGTGCTGCACCTGTCTTGTAGTCATTCCACTTAGCCACCTCAAACAGACACATATCATTCATGTTGTTGTGTCTACATGGGTAGTATGTGTCTATCAGGTTATTCTTCAAGATATGTTTTGAAGAAGGTGTATTGACAGCGAGCTCCTCAATTTTGGCATGAGGAATCAGTACACTCTTCCATTTCTCTTTGTAGTTTACACTGAGAAAACGTACAGCATCAGACTTCCCATACAGATGTGTACCCATTAACCGGTCACTGGCTTCGTAAGCTCCACATTCTCTGTGTGAAAAAGTCTTCAAACCCAATGACCACAGCTGAGATGTCAGGCTTTTGCTTGAAGTGGCAATATCTTCCCAAAGATCTTGCAAGCTAGTCTGTTCATGTTTGGTTGTATGTCAAGTGATGTACTGAACCAGGGCCAGTGAGTATCAGCCACAAACTGAACATCTATGTTTGCTTGCCACATTAGAGAAGAGTTAGGTTGTAGTCATTGATGTACACCTCTTTTTCATCTCTGGGTACTTAGTATACCCTCTTGGTTGATTTTGCCTTCAAGTGGTGTTGCATTGCTGAGAAAAGGTCATTCATGGCACCATTCTGACAAACTTGTCTAGGAAATCCAAAGCGACATTGTGTGTACCAATTAGATTTGTTCTTTACTATCACCAGCAATATTTTGTGCACAAATATGTCGCTGGAACTTTTGTACCAACTTCCATAGTGTAGGACTATCATACTTGTCTGGAATGTGACAAGTGATATATTTTTGATGAGTGACACTTCTGCTGCTTCATGTTCACCAATGCGTGGTGCATCCTTGATCCACAATAACATATGGATATGAGGGCACCTCGTGTGATATTCTGTCCTCAAAAGTAATGTTCACAATACCTAGAGGAGGATTGTCTTTGACAAGATGAAAGTCAGAATGTCATGGAACCGCTTGTAAAAATGTCTTGTGACAGACACAGGATCAAGTGAACACATTTCTCCAACAGTCATCGATGAGATGCCTTCGACATCAGAATTTGCCCACTTCAACAGTTCAATGAGTTCATCCCAGGCATATTCAGCACAACTAAGTGTGACAAACCATGTGGCTGCACCATACTCTCGCAGCATTGTCATCACTTCAGAGTGTCTGTGATATCAATATTCTTTGGTGCCACGGAGACTTGAAAGTATGGAAGACAGATTCACTTGCACATTTTCATCTTTCTGCTTTAATTTCTCTAGAAATTGAGCAGCTGTTATTCCATATAGTGGACTTGTTAGATGAATGGTATGTGCTATGAACGCAGACAAGCTAAGTTCACTCTCCCAGAGGAGATGGAACAGGTACTGTATGTTACGTCTGAATTTACCATCTTTGCTGAGACACGGCTATGCGGCATACTCAGCACCCTGTACATACTTCTCTTTCATCTCAGCATCCACCTGACCCTTTTGGAAATAGGTCTAGGAAACAGAGTGCTTCTAGTTATGCCTACTAATATGACAGGCTCACCTTCCACCTTCTTAATTTGATAGAGATCAATGTTGTCTCCTAATGGATCTCTGCCATGTATATGGAGTGAATTGTGTATTGTTCATACACATTGTCACTTGTCTGTGTACTGACCTTCTCAATGATTGGCTTACTTTTTCTAATAGATCATGTTGCACAGAGAGACTGGCCATCTGATCTATGTCAAGGTCTATATAAAAGGAATTGTTACTCTTTAAATAAGCAAAAGCAAGCTTTACCTTTGCACATTGACAACATCTTGCCAGATGACCTTGTCCTTTGTAGACACCATTTACAAAATTACCAAGCTACTTTCAGTTGAGATTGCTTGAACATTTTCCTGTAGGGAAGTGGTAGATACATCACAGAACCCTTTAGAGATCTAACAACTCTTTGTGGAATGTTCCATGTCTTTGTGTTCAGGCGTAGAATTGTTTGGAATGGTTTCATTGTCTGAATTAGAATCGTTCAAACATATTCAATGTTGAAATCTCATAGTGTAACATCTGTTTCCATGTTATTCAGCATTGACCTTGCTGGCAAGTATTACACTTCACTTTGAAAAACAGTGTTTGCATAGCACAATGGTGTCTTGTGAGAAAGTCAGATTTCAGCAGCAAGAATACTGCCAAGTGAACCACATGTCTTTGTATGGTGACAAGGTTTCTAGGTTGACTGTGACTGTTTGTTTCATGTAGCAAGCGGTTGCAGCAACACACATACAGAATCAAACTTCTGAGACTTTGCAACCTCAAACTTAGCAATTTCTTTCCCGTACTATTTCAGAATGTAATTTTCTAACACTGAAACAGATTTTCTACAGAAGTGTTACAATGAAAATGAGTTGTTTCTAGTACAGAAGTAATAATGTGTTGGTGCACAGGAAAGTGATGGCACCCTGCATGTCACGGTTGCAATAAGTCATTTAATATAAGTGTACTGATGCTTACAGCTCGCTGTACTTCATATACTCTGTTAGAACAAAGTTTCACATACTGTTTGATGCACTGCAAGCATCCGCATGTTGTGAAAATACTATCACAAACACCACTATCGAGACATGCAGAGTGGTGACCCATGAGGTCAGTATGTGGCCAGATTTCACAATGGTCAATTTTGTAAATAGTTTATGTCTCTCTTTGTGATCTGTTATTACAAATAGGTTAAGAAAGTGTTCTACTTTTTGAAATAGCGATTGCCTAACGGTTGCAGGTATCATCACAAGACCATGTCCAGGCAGTGCCGTTTATTGAAGACTGTGGTTGGATCACAGTCATCATCAATATCAATTGATTGTCATCAAATACCAGGACATTTGTTAAATTTCTGGACTCATCAATACTGAATGTCTGTTCTTTTGTTAAGTAATGATAAGACTCTTCCAAAATATGCCTCACTGAGTGCTGTGTGCAGCCACTGTCCTGTGAAAACATGACAGAGTTGTCCAACAATCAAACAAGGATACTATTGAAGCCTTTTTAATAAGCATATACAAGTTTCCTGAATTGTTCAAGCACATGACATCTTACGCCACAATCGTTGTGTAGTACAAACAGTTCTCTGTTGACAAAAGTTCATACTTTCAGGCGTAAATTCATCAGAGAAGGTGACTCTTGCTCTTTTGCGGGCTGTGCTGTAGCACAGCGATAGAATCTTTGATCTTGGCTTTGCTTGCTGGTGATCGAATACTTTCTTTCTGAGTTATAAATCACAATTTGTGAGTTTCTGGTGTTGTTTTGGCGTTTCTTGATGGTTACACTCAAAATAGTTGTGTTTTGTCTCAGAGATGACACAACATTTGTGTGATGGTATACATTTTTCTTTTCTGTTAAAGAATTTCATTTAGTTGTGCAGTGACTTGATGTAGGGTCACTGTTGTTGCAGTAAAAGGTCTGTCGATGTTCATTTTTGGTGTGCCTTTACTGTTTTGTTTGTTGCCCTTATACAACAGTGTAGTACTATTATACCGCTCTAGTTTTGAGACACATCTATGTCTATATTTAGTTGGCATATTTTGCTGTATGGTTGACAGTGACAGTAAGCAATCTTATATGAATGTATCAGGCACCTGTATGAGACAGAAAAAAAGTTTTAGAATGGAAACTGGTTAATTTCTTATAACAGTGTGTGTTGATGAATTGTACATTAAGTATGTTTTACAATTTGGTAAAAACATAACTAAACAATAGTTTTATGAATGTGCATTGTGCAGCTGCTACGTAATATCAAGTTTGTGCATTCTCAATATTTCTAGATCCACATTTAAAATATTTTTTCCATGTATACTTATGATTAGGATAGGTGTAATTTTTTACATGTGGATGAAAATGTATTTCTACCATGCAGCGTGTCATGGCATAGATCAGTATGCTAATTCACTATATGGTAGACCAAAAACTTAGAGTAATAAGTATTCATTACCAAATCTGTAACAATTAGTATATTTACAATTAGAGGAGAACATGCCACTATTACTGTAGTGTGACTGCGTCTAGCACCAGTTGCTAAGTATGCTTGCAGTACTTAGAAATTTCAATACGTTGCTGCATATTATCAACTTGTGTTTTAGTACTCCTGTGTATCACTATTGGAGCTATTATTTTAACAACATGCAAAAATGTTTTTCTGCACATGTACATGCAATGCTGCAGTTGATTAGCCGAAATCACTGTATGGGGCACAGTCACAAAATTACAGTGCCAGTGTTTATGAGCAGGCGACTTAAAATGAATATGTCAAAAATTGGTGTGAGAAATTCTGAAACATTTCTGATTTACAAGCTTGTGCAGTGCAGTTCACATGTACACTTGTAAGTTTGTGTTATCATACTTTAGTTGAAAATTTAACATTTTGTTTTAACACACAACATTATGAGATAGTACAGATTGCATTTTCATCTTGACAAGAAATTGTGTTTATGCTTATATTGCTGCGTTTTAGCTCAGTTGATGTGAGAATGACTGTATGGTACAAATGTATAACAATCAGGTGACACTGTTATGAGGAGAGTCTTAAAATGGCTATGTTTAGATTTGGGTGTGAAAATTACAACAAATAACTGTTTCACAAGTCTGCATTGCACAGTTATTATACTGCAGCTTGGAACATTGTAAATGTTAAATATCAGAAGTGTACTGAGTTGAAACGCTATACAGCACATAATGTGTTTATAATTGAAAATTGAGACTATTTTCCATTAAATCTGAAATTGTGGCAATAAATAGGCAGTCTTGGAAAATTGCTTTCATGAGCATGAAACTTTAAAAAAAATACTTTCGTTGTAAAGTGTCACAATGTTACTTTCGTGCATTCGACAATATGGTCAAAAATACTATCGAACTTGACACTTCACAAATTTTACTGTCGTGCTCTTGAAAGTGCCATAAAATGTGCTTTCAGGCATTCGACGGTAAAATTAATCTAACACTTGGGAGTGCAAAAACATTCATTATCGAATCAGAAAACAGTGTGTTTGAGTGACAGCTACATCTACCAATGTAATTTAGATTTGTCAGGCCATTCCTGAGAACCAATCGAGACGGACAACACTGAAGAAGAAGTAAACAGCAGCCATTTGCAATATTGCTGAGAAGCAGTTTGAAACTGTAGTACAGTCTATCTTCAAATGATTATTTCTAGTATTAAAAACTTATAACAACATGTAAATACTATTAATAAAATGTTTTGATGTTGAATCTCATAATGTAATTTGTTATTATTTATGAGCTATATTCTTAACAAAAATAGTTTCAAGTGAGAAATCATTTTGTACTAACTTGTACAGATACAGCTGCAAATGGAGGTAGATAGGAAGGTGCACGTGAGTTCTATGGAAAATGGAACCAATCAGACTTGTTTCTGATGTTGTAATTATTTAAAACTGCCTATGAAAAGGATGCATTTTCCCAGTTGTCAGTGGTTGCAGATTTTGCAGGAACATAGGTCTAGTAATACTGAATGCATCAGTTAGATTGGTTAAAGAACAGAGCAGCAGGAATGTTTTTATTTGATTTGTGTGTTTGTCTGAACCCACTGAAGCTAGCTTGAAATAAGGAGGGAAAATATCAGTTTGATTTTCAGTGCTGTCTGGTCACTGCAGGGTGAACACTGACTTTCTTTGTAGCTCTCTATACAGTTCTGAGTTTTAAAACTTAGAATGGCAGAAAATAGCAAAAGGATTTTGTGGATAGTTGGAAGCAGTTACATAAGATGAGCAGCTGAGTTTACAGTTCATAGTAATTTTGGGAGGGACCTGCAGCTCCCCAATTGCTATGTAAGATGGTTTGGAGGCAATGATTTGGGCTCAAAACACTGGGTAGATTTACTTGCAGAGGCAAAATTGGACCTTGCTTCTATTATGTCTATGTTGCCTGCCTGTATTATCATGTTTTCAGATATTACAGAGCGTAGAGTCTGGCAAGCAGAACATCATATGTATCTGATTGACAGAGCTCGCAGAAAAGTAAATGTACAGATAACTGCTTTTCTACATGCATGGAATGTATCGTCACCCAAAATAAAATACTGCAATGATTGGCTATTCCTACCAGATGGTGTACATTTCTTGCATGCTGGAATTACCATTTTCTAGGAGACCTTGAGATGGAATCCTCAAAGTCCTTTAAGATTGTCAGACTGTTTGAGGAAATATTACAGTATACACAAAGGTTCTTTTCAGAACCATATTAATGTGGTAAAAATAGATCAACTGCATGCATCACTCACATACATACCATGTATATGGGTTTGCTATATTAGGATAGTCTTGAGAGAAACACCAATAGTAATTTACCCTGCTGCTGTCAGTTCACAATTGTATGATGTTGTTATGTCTCAACATTTAAGCAATAAGGTATGACCAGGGTTTAGATTAACTTGTCTGTTAATCACCACTGGGGTGTAATGTGGCACAAAGGTGCAGCTGAGTGCCATATTGCCCCTAGGGGGTGTGACTGCTAATGTAACTCATGGGACTGCCTTATTGCTTAATAAAAATGTTTCGAAAGAAAAGTGTTAAAAGTATCCTTTATGAATGTTTTCTCATTTAGAGGAGATTTTTAATAAATAGTTCTTTCACAAGCGGTTTAAGAATGCTGGTTCAAAATCAGAATGCATCATTACACACATTCAGCTGTACTACAGGATGGAATGCTGACAGGAGCAATCCACGCACCATGGTGATCAGGCTGTACATGACAGTATAACATGGATTAATGTAAGGCTGTTGGAATCCTAACAGCCAATAAGATTGCAGCATTTCTGAGAACCTTTTTATAATTGTATATAGTCTGAGTATGTTAAATGAGTGTAGGATTTACTGTGGTCTTACAGTATTGTAGCTGTTACAGTATGGTATGTGTACAACAACAATAAAACACAGTGGTGCTGTTCAATGTATACGTTTCTTTAGTGGTATGTCGAAATAGAGTTATTTTGAATACTAGCAGATATGGGTAGTAATTAGTATATATACCATGAATACTGTAAATTATCATACTATTTAACTTTCAATCGGTTTGTTAGCACATCTTCACATTTATTAAGTATATTTCTAGGTGTCTGCACAGTTGTGCAATGTGTAGTTCATCTGTGTTTAACATCACTTTACTATAGTGTGTGAACAGTTCAGTGTAGTGACATGGATATGTGATGGTGTATCAATCTCATGTTGATGCAGTAGGCCCCACCTGAGACTACTGGATGGTATGCTGGTGGGACACCATAGTATAGCAACATTTGATGTTACTGTGAGTGGCTGAATCCTTTCTAGGCCCTGCATAATGCTATTGAGGTGTGTTTCTGCTATGTTGAAGGACATGTGCTCTTTAATTTAATTAGTATTATATGGAATTCATTTAAGAAATGACTAATATTGTTAGATGATACTAATGTGGATGTTTCTTTCTGTTTGTATTTCAGAACTAAACAATTGTAAGTGAAATAATGAGGCAGTGGACATGCGGAGGTGTGTGCTGCTTGAGGCAGTCAGGCTAGAGGTAATCAAAAGGTATTGATGGGGTACAAACGGAAACTGGATTCGATGTGGGCGCATAAATAGCTATTTGTACATAGTTTTAAAAGTTAAAAATAAGACTGTTGTACAGCTAAAGCGGAAGTGGAGCTGTTCGCCAACATTTGTTGAAACAACGTGAGGATACGGACAATGATATGTGCTTGTACTACCTTGCATATGAGCTTTCGGAAGCTGCTGGCAAGCCAGCTGCGGGGGAGTGCCTTACTCACTGTAAGTAAATCAGCACAACTTTTCATAATAGATGTGCATGTATTCAGAATTTGTAAAAATAATTGTATGCTGCATGATTAAGCAATAAGACATGAGGAGGAATTATGTTAATGTTGTGTAAATCACTGTTTATTGGTGTAATGTGGCATGAGGCACAGCTGAGTACTACATGCCCCCACACAGTGATTAAGTGACCATTAATATAAACACTCAGAGTGCCTTATTGATATTATCATACCAATATTTTGTAAATAGTGTTGAACATTGTTTTGTATGTGATTAGTCTCTACATATATGTTAATCAAAGATTGACATACAGCTAATAACATGTTTGCTACTAATCAGAAACCTGTATTTCTCACAACATTTTTAAAATACTTAATACTATATGTAAGGATGTACTATGAAAACATGTAACCTAATTCTTCCATTTATTTACTGTGCTGTTGTTCAGTCACAAACCAGAGCTTGCTAAGATAGCCGTGCCAGAAATAGCACATTTATACATATACGCACTTACTACTATGGTATGTTGGAAGACAACAATATGTAACTGTTTAGTTATTGTGATGTAGTGGTATAAAACTTGTACAAGTCTGTAATAATGTGTAATAAACCATCCCTCTCCTCATGAACGTATCCCTGGTGGTCCAGTGGACGAAATGCCCGATCCGCGTTAGCCGTAAGTGTAATAAACCCACCACTCCTCTCGAGCATTATACCCTGGTGGTTCAGTGGACGAAATACCGAGTACACAGACAGACACGTACAAATGTACATATCAATAGTGTTTGATGTCCCACCAGTTACAGACTATGTAGATAATGGTGTGCTGCGCCCTGCAGAAAATATACAATTATTATTGTAATATGTGACCATAATGCTTGTGGTCTGTATAATTAGAAACAATATTATGTATATAGTGGCTGATTTACTGTTGTTGCAAGTATTTCAAAACTGTACTGTGATTCATCTAACACTTACATATTTTTTTGTTTGCTTCATGGTAGAACATCGGAGGTCTCCCCGGCTTCACCGAGTAGTACCAGCACAGAGTCCAAGACTGTGGAGGGTGGTCAGTCGAACACAGAAACTGTCATTGTGATTGACTCCTACGGTATGCTTTATTAGCCACAAATTTGTTATGCTGTTTACAAATAAGCATGATGGTTTCTTATGACACAAAGGTGGGATATTCAAACTGTGCCATTCATGAGGCGAAAGCCATTGTGCTGTGCAAAATAGTTACACAGGTGTGTGTCAGGGGCAACATTCAAAGGAGTTATGCTATTGAGCAACTCCTTTGAATATCACCCCCCAGCCACAGCCACTGTGCATGGTGCAGTGGAACTTGTGCCACCGCAAGTTCACAGAGTGGAGCATTCAACTTGCGGTGGCATAAGTACCATTGCGCCATGCACAAATATGATATTCAAAATGTGACATGCAAATGGGGGTATAATTCATGCAAGCCACAGGGTGGGGGCATTTGCATGTGATTATGACAGCAATTTGCATAGCGTGAGCATGTCAGTCTGCGATCCCGGTGCACCTGGTGCCCTGACAGGCTGCGCCATGGGAACAATACCCTCACCCTGATCGTAGACAAAACAGTGTGAATACCCTTGCACCCTCACTGGACCGATCATGGGCATGGTTCAATCTCCCCAACAGCTCGATCGCGGGCAGCAATGTGGCCCCGAACATATCCCTGGTGATCCAGTGGACCGAAAGGTCGATCCACAGGTAGTAAGTTTAATAACCCCTCCCGAACATAGCCCCTGGTGGGTACTGTACCACCCACCCACTCGCAAGCCCACCACCCGCTACCCACCAGCGGCGATTGGGCGGCAGCATCCACCTGCCTGCCACCGCCGACTGACTGCCCAGTAGACTGCATGCCCATTGGTGTAGAAGTAGAGCCAATGGGCATGCAGCTCCCTCCTCTATGACAGTCCAGATTTTTGAATGAATGAATTCATTCACAAATCTGGACTATCGCTCTTCAGCCTGGACTACTGCCCATTGGCTCTTGGTCTGCCCAATGGGTGTGCAACAATAAACAGTCGAGTTGACGGGCGGCAGGTGGGTGGGATGATGCCCACTGCCTGTGAGGGGCGAGCAATGTGCTCATGGATAGGTGAGGTGGGACAATATCACCAGGGCTATCTTGAGGGTTATCAAACTTACTGCCCATGATTAGGCATTTGGGTCACTGGACCTCAGGGATACGTTCAGGAGGAGGGTGGGTTATTTTGCCTGCTTGCAATCAGGCATTTTGTTTCACTGGACCCGAGGGATACATTTGAGGTTATTTAACACTGCCCATGATCGGGCATTTGATCCACTATGGACCACCAGGGATACATTTGGGGGAGCCACATTGTTGCCCTGCGATTGGTCTGAATGCTGGGGAGTACACTATGCCTGGTCGGGCCAGTGGGAGGGGTGGGAGGATTTACAGTCAGGTGCCTGCAATCGGGCTGCAGGGGGCACAGGGACTGGGTTGGGGCCAGCCACAGGTGGCAGCTGCTGTGTTTAGCCCTGCAATCCAGCAGCTCACCTGTGGGTGGCCCTCGACAAACCTTTTTTGCCTCCAAGTCATGCAGGCTTGTTTGGGGTTGTGCCTACAACTCTGCACAGCCTGGCTGAATATCGGGCTCTGGAGTTCATGCATGGTTCCTCCCCTCCACTTGAGCATGCATTCATTTGCATTAAGCTGTTGCTCAGCCTGATTTCAGTGGCGCATACTGTCTTCTACTGAATGTCATGGAATCAAGCGATTTTCGTACTTGCGCATGACCCTGATGTGCGTGTGGTGCAACCATTTTGAATATCCACCGAAAATACTTTAAAAATGGTGTTAACCAACTCTAGTGAATGTGCAGTGGCACCATGGCACAAGATCTGTACCACAACAAACTGGTATTACTACACATGTGAGTGGGATATTATTTTTCATAGATGTGACAATGGATGTATGTCCATGGCAGTACATGTAGTGTTGTGGGGGTCTTCTCCTCTGCTACTTTTAGTGGTGGAGTTTAATGTACAATGGTAATAGATAACCAATTGTAATGCTGTAGGTGTCTCAGTGGTATTCAATGGTGTGCTGTAATTATCTGTTGCTAATTCGACATGTCCTAGATCTTATTCACTTACTATTTCTATATCTCCTGCCAATGTTTCATTTTATTATTGCAATAGTTATTAATGGACAGCATAGAGTATCTACATGTTTGTTAATGTGTTTAATAGCCCTGTAGAGGTAATATGTAATAACACATAAGCGGCTGCCATATTCAGCTAGAGGTCATTGGGTGAACAGTAACATTATCGTGATGTTTGTGTTCTTCTTATTATAATAACACACATTTTAAAACTGTTTAAGAAACAGATCGTTATATAGTTAGGTATACATGCATATAAATTGAAGAAGGTACATGTAATGTTTTTAGGATGTTTCTGTGTAACAAATATGCATTATGAGCAATGTTATAACTATTGCCATCGATGGGCAGGCACTGCTTGTTCTGCTACATACTACCAATAATAGATTTCTGAGGTTTCTTTCAGAAAGCGTAATTGAAGAAACAGTGTTAGGGAATCACCAGGAAAAAATAAATGATTTCTTATATTAACTGTTTCTGGATTGGATGGACATTTGTCTTGGAAAAGATATATACATGGTGTCATTATTTCTACTTTGTGTGGCTTTTTGCAGATGAGAAGACTTGTTATATGCATGTAATACTGACTTAGAACATACATCTAGCTGGAGAGCAGCTGTTTCTGTAAAGAGATATGTGTTCATATGATAGATTGTATGAATGATGTAGTATTAGAAAGTGATGTTTAAAAAAACACTTTTACCTTGATATTTCATCTATTAATATGATCATTTTTTGACTTGTTTGCTTTAATAGAGCCGAGAGCTACTGCTGTTAAACAAGTGGAGGTGAAGCAGGAAGCGGCAATAGCCACGTAGAGTGAAATCTGTTGTTGCTAATATCTGCATGTGAGAGTACCATATGGTTGTCAACATTAGTGGTGATCAATGCTCCTGTTGATAACTACACCTTGCTGTCTTACTGTGTGACAGAGGGAGTGCACTGTCTGTTGGCATACTCACTGCAAATGTTCAATTGTCTGGGGTGTGTGCAACACCCCTTCGTTGCCGAGCCAGTACCACTTTCTTTTGTTTGTTGTGGGGGGTGAATCACTGTTGACATTATTTACTTTATTTGTGCTGTGACCTTACAAGGTTGGCAATGCGTTGATGACCGCACATACCCAACCCCCTAAAAAACACAACATGGTGGGAGGCTATTGTAGTGACCTAAATGGTGTGCAATGCAGAAAGTGTCCAATTATGATTTTTTTGTTTTTTTGTGAATGTACAAGTTCAAAATGTGGCTTGTAGTCTTCATGACCCCCTTTTACCAGTTAAACTCAATAGCTGTGCAGTGTGTCTGTCTTCAGCCTTGCCAATCTCATACTTACCTCTACAATCCAGTGTGATGCTGTTCAGTGCACTGTCACATATGTGTATTTTTAAAAGGTGATCATGAACTGAGGGAATGTCGATAAAAGTAATAATACAGTGAATAATGGGACTGTTTGCATGTCACGCTATGAATATCGCACATTTCTATATAGCACTATGGAAGTTGTCTCACCACATGTAAAATGCAGTACTCTGACTACTTGCAGTGGTGCAAATTCCACTACATCATACGCTGCCTATTACTGGGTTGGGTGGTATTAAAATGAGTTCTTGAGTAGTGCAACTGTGTTCAATATTGGGCTACAGACATCACATTGCTACATTATTCAGTGCTGCATGGCCTTGCGACACACAGTGTCACACTTTGAATGAGCACCTATACTGTCAAACTGTGTTTTTCATACTTTACTATATGATGCTGTGGTTGCTGTGAGAAATCACTTTTTGGTACAGTGTGAGGACATAACAGTGAGACTGTATGTGAGTAAAAGTGGTAATATGTCTATTTAAAACATTTGTTGCGAGATGAGCATTACATTCTATCATTACAATCAGGTATTAGATATTTCCCATACACTGTAGTAGGTTTGAAAATGTTGTGTATTTATATACAAAATGTTTAACATTGTAATTTATTTTTCACCTGCTAATGTACTGCACAGTTGTTTTTTTCTCACAGCACTATAAAAAACATCTTTTTCTGCCCTGCTATATCTAACAGCCAGAGGGACATGCTAATGCCTGTCATCCTCTGCAGGATGCGAGTCCTTTGTCATCAGTAAGAAAGTTTGTTACTATTACACTATCAATGTTAATGATAGCAAATCAATAATTGTTATTGATAATTGTTAATTTCATATTATACAATGGCAAAGACAAATCCTGGGCTCCCATTGGTGACTATGGGACTGTAAGTGTCATGTTATCGCAGCACAACATCTCAGCTCTAGTCCCAGCACCAGGGTGACCAGATAACTTTTTGGAAAAACAAGAAGTCACTACATGTAGCTGCTTGACAGTGCAATCCCACATTTCTCATTCACACTCTCAACCGCCTTTAACCTACTGTGAGTGCTTCTGACTCAGCTGCTAGTGACCGCTGGCCATGACAGTGCAAATTGTCCCTATGTTGCTCATTTTCCCAGCAGATATAGTGAAATAACTCCCTGTCCCCCACTGACACACAGTGTGTCCATTTTCCTGAAAAAAAAAAAATGTCATTATAGACGGCATTTAAATATATGTGTCCGCTGGTCCATCAGCACAGTAATTGTCTACAACTTGCCAGGCAAAACACCTAAAGAAATATTCACCAACATTATCCATAACTATAAACAGATGTTTTAACTAAAAAAAAAATATCATTTTAGACATCATTTCAATTTCCACGTCAGCAGGAACACGAGGCCTTTCAGATTGCCACAGTCCTGTGATTACCGCTCACTTTGTTGAACTCCTGCACTGTTACCATGAACATTGTAAATTAAACAAATTATCAATAAAATGACAGTCACATTCAAATAGGCAGTGCACGAACTGTACTGCATTCCTGAAATCAGTAAGTGCTCAAACAACCCGTAACTGCTATTACGGTTCCTCAACTGCCCTGCGGTTGATTTTAAAACCATTCAAAAAAAAAAAATACTAATTAAAAAATATTACCCAGTTCCATATTGGGATGTTAGTGTGGACTGCTGTACTTTCCTGGGAGGGGGTGCAGCAGGAGATAGCAGACACACAATAACATTACAGTGGGACTGTTTCTCTATTCATTGTGCCTGACCATTGAGCAATCAAATTGTAAAATACTTTTAAGACTTTTGTAAAATGTTTTGTTTATTAGTACCAACAAGCCATTGTATAATAGAATAATGTCCTTTGGGGTGTGTGTTGTGCTGGGATAATGTTACTTTGGGGTGATTAGTTGCACTTGGCCTGTGGCACGTCTAATAATGACCCCAGGCGCGACTGTTATCACCACAACACTTACCTAAGTGCTGTTAGCTAAATATTGGATAGTACATTGAAGAACCTTATTACTGCTGTGCACATTGTTTTGAAGAATTTTACCGTGTGGCAGTGCAAAAGCACAGTGATGTAGACATTATGGACATCCAATGGTACAGCAATGAATTAAATGTCTTTATTTTGAGTAGATTTTACCACACTGCAGTTTAAGTTTTAGGTTAGTTGTCTGAATGTCTTATAGTTATGCTACCTAGAAATCTGTCATTTATGTTCTTTATGTACTTGAAGATCTCTGGTATGGTTTTGGAGCGCATGTCATATCAGTGACTTAATTATTTAAAGTAGTGGCGTGTGTTGAGGGGCTGAAATACGGGTAAAAAACTGTTTGCTTTCAAACTATCATTAAAGTGATCATGATTGTGTACACATGAAAAGTATATTATGATAGTGTTAATGTCAAGGTAGTTTGTTTTTTAGTGCAGAGATGACTACACATTATAGGCAGACATGGTGAAGCAAATATTCTCACACTTGATGAGGATGTATTTCAATTGTATGGTATAATAGTGTTGATAATGCAAAAGTATGTACATACTGAATATTTATGAGTACTGAAAAAAAATATAAGAGTAGCATTCTAAGCCACAGCTAACTATACTTTTTTTATGTTGTCAGCTCATTAGATTATATAGATAATCAAGTATGACAGAGACAGAAATAAGATAGCAAAATAGTTTAGCATCATAGTTAAAAATATTATCATAACTGAAATGAATGCATTTATGATATTGCAGTAGCTAAGAAACATTTGAAGTTAAATATTTGAAAGTCATAACTGTTTAATTTGTGTTGTATATTCATCATTACTTATTTTAAAATCTTTATAGGGCGCCGGCGGCTGTGAAAATGCACAGTCCACTGCCGCTGCTACAGATGGCTTGCGCGCGAGGTTGGCAGTCTGCGTGAGCAAAACACTGTGATCCTTGAGAGACTGGACAGAATCAGTCTCTCTTGGGCGCACACCAGCAGACTGTCAACCTCGTGCTAGAGCCAAATGATAGTGGCTGATGGTGCTGTGGCGAGTAGCAGTGCTTCACCTCCACCAACACCATCTGTTCCTGCAGCTTCCTGGGCTTAAACTGACCACCCTTCATAGTAGTCCGGTATCTCCTCGGAGGGTGCAACAGCTTCCACTTCCTTTGCGCCTCCACATCGAATCCAGTTTCCAGCCTGGATTGCCTCAAGCAGTGCATACACCTCTCGCAAGTGTTGCACAAAACTTACAAAAAAAATGAACAATTTTTATACATTTTTTTATTTATGTAAAAAAATGTATTTTAATTAAATATTTATTTTTGTGTATGAGGTAATACACACTTTAATAAGTTTTTTTGGCTGTATGAATATTATTTTTGTAAATATATATTTTTGTATTGTTTATAAAACGAAAAATATTTTTCTTTGTCATTTTTTATATATAAAATATTTTGATAGTAAAAAAAGTGAATTTATACTCTCTTGTGTTTGGTGTGTTATTGTGTAGTGGAGATGTTTCTTGAAAATAGTTTGAACAAGATTTATACAACTGTGATTTTCTCATTTGGTGAAATATCATACCACACTATTGTGGTATTAGAGTTGAGATTCTCCATAGAAGTAAGTTAGATGTGTGACAATGCTACGTTACACTATTTGTGGCACACTGTTGTTGTTTCATACACCTACTGCTACAGAATGTGTGTATGTGTATCATGATGAAGATAAGTATGTACCTGCTAGTACAACAGTGAAATGTCTGTGTTGGCATACTTAAGACAAACTTATGTATTCAGTACCAGCAAACCTCTTCCACCGCTGTTCACATGATTGGTGGTACCACCTCAGTTGGTAGTACAAGCACTCTATCAAATCTCAAGTTACTACAGTAACATATCCATTTGTTCAGTAGATGAACTAATGGTGTCCATGTCATGTCATATAGTCTTTTAGTTATGTACATCTTTTTCTTTACATATGTGCTCACAAAGAAAAGGAGTAAGACACTTTTACATAAAAAATATTACATGGAATAACAATGATAAATTACAATTAATAAAGTTATAAAAACAATATGATTCACAGTGAACTACTGTTATTGTTAATAACAGTAAATGCAACTACAAGAGTTGAAGTATTCCTGATATTGGAACTTTTTTTTATGTATGTGCAGTATTCTTACAACTATAAATCATGTACTATACTGAGTAATAGTTCTGAAAAAGACAGGATATTCATGGCAAAAAACTCCATTTAATGCATCAGTTAGGGTTGTTCCACAGCGACAAAAGTGAGGAAATTCCTGTTAGGGTTGAAAACCCTAACTCCGAATTCACCCCCCCAGCAAGACACACACACAGACACACACACACACACATGCAAGTATGGGGGAGGACCAAGTCAACACAACCAATGACAGACATCCAGCAGCAGGTGACAGAAATAAACAATTGTCTAAATGTACTACGAGACATCCCCACCCACCTGACCAGGTACTGCATGCTCAGTGGAGATCAACAGCAAAACTGAGGCCATGTACACCAAACGTACACATCCCTGATTGCAGCTGCACACAATGTACCACACTTAGTAGTTGCATGGCCTTACCTACCGATGCCCCACACAAGACCATACCACATGTGGTGGGCCACCTGAGCAATAGAGTTCAGCAAAACCAAGGAGTTGTACAGGTATAATATCTCTGATTATAACAAGGGTTTGAGAAATGCAGCTTTCTAATTGACTGTAAACATTGTAACAGCCTTATGTATAGTTTTTATTAACATACATGTAGAGCCTAACCATATGATGAACATGGTTTAATGTTGTTTACAAAACAGTTTTATTATGATAGCAATAAGCCACTCCCAGGTATTATGTTAATGTTCAGTTTATCACTGTCTAGCAACATGTGGCACTCGGCTATGCCTCATTCAACATTAAACCCCTACAGGGTGATTAACAGACCATTTAACATAACTGTTGGTCATGCCTTTTGTAATTGTCTTTATGAGTAGATACTATCCCTCTTCTAGACACTGTAGCAGCTTTAACACAGTGTCCCACCCAGTTACACCATACACTGTCTAGTTACTGGAGAATGGCTGTGAATATGAACTCATGAAGATGAACAGTGTAACTTGATCATTACAGTCATCGAAACCTTAGTGTGATTATAAGTGACAGAGTCAGTGATAGAGAATAACCCCTGCTGTCCTAGTACACTTACCCCATTGTGAGTTAAATCAATACTGAAAGACATTCTGTTAATATCTACACTATACCTACTTGATTCCTGTTGTACCACAATTAACATAGTTATCACTTCGATAGCATCAGTGACAGAAGTGTGGCAAACCCAAACACTAGGCATACAGCCTGAGTATGAAACAACTGTTAAGAAAATTACACTGTGTCCATAAGTGGCATAGATCACTCATTGCAACAATAGTAAATGCATCACTATTTCAATAAAGTAGTCATCACAGATGCAATGAGATTGTCTTTCTCAGGTACAACATACTCAGTAAGTGCCTACAGGAAAATCTATCCTATATATATCTCCGATACAGGTACGTCATTGTTGGCTCAGTAGTGCTATGATATTTAGAAGTTGCTTGGCCTGATCCATGCAATTACACTGTTTCTTATAAAGAATACTTACTGCATCTTTAGTATTGAAACACACTGAAGGTCTATGTATGTACACCAGCAGTACACCTTCATCAGTAATAATGCATCTGATACTGGCAGTACGAATTTAACAGCGTTGAACAGGCAATGCTTTTCCATATGTTTACATCAGCCTCTCTATCTTGAGTAAACCGTTGCAGTAAATGTACTACTATGTAAATCACATATTAAATGTAACACTACTTTTATCTTGAGCATCCTAGTGTCTTGTACTTAATTTATGTACTGCTCTTAATTAATGTATACTCACTAGTATTAAAACCTTTCTACAACTGTCATCATGCACCTTCAGCATTTATATTGACTAACGGCACAGTACCAGTTGTGGTGTGGTGTGGGGCATCGGTAGGTAAGGCCATGCAACTACTAAGTGTGGTACGTTGTGTGCAGCTGCAATCAGGGATGTGTACATTTGGTGTACATGGCCTCAGTTTTGCTGTTGATCTCCACTGAGCATGCAGTACCTGGTCAGGTGGGTGGGGATGTCTCGTAGTACATTTAGACAATTGTTTGTTATTTCTGTCACCTGCTGCTGGATGTCTGTCATTGATTGTGTTGACTTGGTCCTCCCCCATACTTGCATGTGTGTGTGTGTGTCTGTGTGTGTGGTGCGGGAGGGGGGTGAATTCGGAGTTAGGGTTTTCAACCCTAACAGCGAATTTCCTCACTTTTGTCGCTGTGGAATAACCCTAACTGATGCATTAAACAGAGTTTTTTGCCATGATATATATATATATATATATATATATATAGTTATGCAATGGGGTGGAGATAAACAGAGTGTGATAAATCCATTTATCTGAGTAACTGTGTACATAAATTTCATTTATGTATACAGTGCTTACTCTATTTCATCAGCCATTTATCTATACAGTGCTTATGTCATTTAGAATGTTCGGCCTCAGTAGCAGTATTAATCATATTCAAATGCGAATAACTTTAAAACAAAAAATGATAGCATGGTATTGTGAGAACAAAAGTTGTTCAGCACAGAAATATCTACAAAATGAGTGGTGTTTTATTTATTGATACCTTTTAGATTTTTTGACAATTAGCAAAAATACAGTAGAAAATTCATATTTATTTACATTTTGTCCGCAAACAAATGTAAATAACTTTAAAATGAAAAAAGATAGCATGGCACTGTGAGCACAAAGCTTATTCAGCACAGAAATATCTACAAAATGAGTGGTGTTTAATTTATAGATACTTTTTAGTATTTTCAGAATTAGTGAAATACAGCAGAAAATTCCATTTTTGTGCACTTTTTCATCAAACAAATGCAAATAACTTAAAACCAAAAAATGATAGTATGGTACTTTGAGCACAAAAGTTGTTCAGCATAAAAATATCTACAAAATAAGAGGTGTTTCAACTCTAGATTCATTTTTGATTTTCTATAATCCGCAAAAAATGGCAGAAAATTCAATTTTTATTCACTTTTTTGACTAACAAATACCCCCCACAAAAGCAAAAACAAAAGAATTGCATAAATGGAATATGCAATGGAAAACTCATGTAATAAATGATTTATCTGCACTCGAGCAGTTTGACCTCGGACACCTCACTCATGGCTTACACCACTCGTGAGGTTGCCGGAATCAAGCTATCTGTCTGAATAAATCATTTAATTACTCATATGTGTATATATATATATAAGGGATATGCAATGGAAGCAAGTGTAATAAATGATTTATCTGCACAAGAGCAGTTTGACCTCGGGTAACCTCACATAACCTCAGATATATATATATATATATATATATATATATATATATATAATGGTAGCAGTAGTGCTACCATAGTTAGGGTTGAGGAGCCATTTACTTGTTAAACCTAAAATTGTGTACCTTAATAACTTCGCAACCATTCTATGGATTTGCCTGAAATGTGGGAATACACAATCAAGAACCATACATCTTGGGATCTGCCAACTTTTGTACTGTTCCGATATACAGCTGTGGAGTTATTAAGCATGATCCATGCACACATTTATGCTTTTTTGAATTCTTTGCTTGCCCCTACAGGTTGCACAGTTTGTGTGACTGATCCAAAAACTTCAGGGAATGTGCAGCCAGGGTCCTCAATGTGTCTTTTGAAGATTTCATGAAAAAATATTAAATGGTTCAAAAGTTATTCAAAAAACAATTTCCCATTATAAGTCAATGGGAAAAGTTAACAAAAAGTTTGACACTTTCACAAATGCACTTTTTAGTGTCGCAAATGGCCCTATTAGTGCCACAAATCCGCCATTTTGTTTTTAGTTAGTGATCAGAAAAAATGCTTGGCATTTAAAATTGGGACCCTCTAGGGACACAATTCTTTCTGCGTTCACCTAGTCGGACCCTGAGGATGCTGGCCATGTCTTTATTTTGTGGTTAAACACCCCAGAAATATGTTTATAAAATTTTTAGAAAAAGTATTGTTGCAAAGTAGTGCTGCACTCATGACACTTTCGCAAATCTGTGCAAAAGCTTTCACAAATCACGACACTGCTTTGCGACACTATGCCCAAAATAACAGGAATTCTTTGCCATCCTGCTGCAAATGAACGGTTTGGTCTTTTGGGCTGAAATTTGGAGGGAAGGCAGCCAACATCTCACAGATGTGCCTTTTGGTCATTTGGTGACAAAAATTGCATGGATGCAAAGTTACAGTACTCCGAAGTTGACACTTTTTCCCATAGACTAACATTGTGCCGTCTGCTGCATGACAGGAATTCTTTGCCACCCTGCTGCAAAATAACGGTTTAGTCTTTTACACTGAAATTTGGAGAGAAGAAAGCCAACATCCCACAGATGTGCATTTTGGTGGTTTGGTGAAAAAATATTACAGGGCGGCAAAGTTATGGCACTCCGAACTTCTCTTTTTTTCCCATAGGATAACATTGCGGCGTTCGTCGCACCTTTCAGGGCCCATATCTCAGAAACGGTGCGAGATATGAACTTTTCATCAGAAAAATACTTAGCCCCCTAATGGGGGTATAAAACTAGCCAGGAAAGTCATAAATCATATGACTTTTAATTTTTTTTTCTACATCATATGGTTCCTGAGATATAAGCAATTTAGTATTCCAGCTCCTCATTTTCTGCTCTAAGACCCATTATTTTGCATACATTCTTTGTACTCACTGTCTTTCTGTATGCAGCTTTTAAGGAAAACCAGCCTGTGCGCTTACATTACTGTTACCCTTACTGTTTCCGCTTGCGGTTCCGTACCAGTTTCACTTACCGTTCCCATGTACACCACCATGTGCATTACCCTTTGCGTTTTCATTTGAGCTTGCGTTTGCATTATTTATACCATTTGTGTCTACAGTACTGTTTAAACATAGAAACATAGAATTTGATGGCAGATAAGGACCACTTGGCCCACCCAGTCTGCCCATTTCCCTACCTACTGGATAAGCTGCAGATCCTAGTTAACCAGCAGCCTACTTCTTCTTACCCCCACCCCCCAGAATTGCCTTATGACTGTCCCATGCATGCTTGAATTCCACCACTAATTTTGACTCCACAACCTCCTCCGGAAGGATGTTCCATGCATCCACAACCCTCTCTGTGAAAAAATGCTTCCTTAAATTACCTCTGAGCCGCCCCCCCATCTTCAAATTGTGCCCTCTTGTTCTTGCACACCTCTTTTTTTTGAAAGATGCTACCCTCATGGACTTTGTTAATTCCCTTGAGGTACTTGAACGTTTCTATCATGTCCCCCCCTCCCTCCTTTCCTCGAGGCTATACATATTAAGCTCCTTAAGTCTCTCTTCATATATCTTCCGATGCAGACCCTGCACCATTTTAGTTGCCCTCCTCTGGACAGCATCCATCCTGTCTATGTCTTTGCGGAGATTGGGTCTCCAGAACTGCACACAGTACTCCAGATGGGGTCTCACCAGCTGTCTGTACAGAGGGATAATAACTTCCTGTTTTCTACTGGTGATGCCTCTCCCTATGCATCCCAGTAACCCCCCCCCAGCCCTCCTTGCTACCCTCTCACATTGCTTGCCCACCTTTAGGTCATCTGTTTCTCTTTCTGTTTCACTTTGCATCACCATGCACATTACCATTTGCATTTGAGGGTGCTCCACACTCCCACTGCCCCATTACATTCACTATTTCTCATTATCATTCTCAAAAAGAAGGGAAATTAGAGGCAAAAAACTCTATTTAATGCATTAGTTAGGGTTGTTCCACAGCAACAAAAGCGAGGAAATTGGATGTTAGAGTTGAAACCCCTCTTGCACCCCTCCAGCCCACCGCCCCAGCCGGCATCGGGGTGCGCATTGGGTCATCGGCCCTAACTCTCTCCCCATCACATGTGGAAAGAAGCTGAGGAATAGGATAATGGGGTGAGAGTTAGGACCGACGACCCCAACGTGCACCCTGATGCTGGTTGGGGGTGGGCTGAGGGTGCAAGGGGGTTTCAACCCTAACATCGAATTTCCTTGCTTTTGTCACTGTGTAACAACCCTAACTGATGCATTAAATCATTTTTTGCCTCTATATATATATATATATATATATATATATATATATAGAATACCAAAATTTGTCTAAATGACTGTCTTCTGGAATATAGATAGACCCTTATTTGGCAATATATTCTCTGTCTCTCTCCCTCCCCTTCCTTAATCAGCCTCAAAGCCGTAAAGCAAACGGTCCTTTCCAAGCCCATCGGGCTTCGATCACTCTTCTCGCACTCAGCCTAAGCCGCTGACCCACCTCTGTGCCCAAGGGACCCACCGTGGAACTGCTTGCCAGCGGTACCCGCCGAAGATTGTGCCTCACTCCTCCAGGGAAGCCTGTTGTCAGGGGCCGCCTGCCACGCTCTCACCCAGAAGCAGAACCAGGAGCCCAGCCACTTGCTGGTGCCTAGTGCCGCCAAAGCCGTAAAAACTGAAAGGTCCTTTCCAAGCCCATCGGGGCTTTGGATCGCTCTGCCTCGCACCCCAGCACTGCCGTGGAACCACCTCTGTAGCCCAAGGGACCCACCGTTGGAACTGCTTGCCCAGCAGTACCCGCCAAAGATTGCGCCTTGCTCCTTCAGGGAAGCCTGTTGTCAGGGGCCACCCACTGCACTCTCACCCAGAAGCAGAACCAGGAGCCCGGCCACTAGCTGGTACCTAGAGTCGCCAAAGCTGTAAAAGCCGAAAGGTCCTTTCCAAGCCCATTGGGGCTTTGGATCACTCCTCCTCGCACCCCAGCGCTGCTGTGGACCCACCTCTGTAGCGCAAGAGACCCACCGTTGGAACCACTTGCCCAGCGGTACCCACCGAAGATTGCGGCTCGCTCCTCCAAGGAAGCCTGTTGTCAGGGGCTGCCCGCCACACTCTCGCCCAGAAGTGGAACCAGGAGCCCAGCCGCTTGCTGGTACCTAGTGCTTCCAAAGCTGTAAAAGCCAAAAGGTACGTTTTTCTATGCTTCAACTGCCGGCTCTCTCCAGAAAGTGTTTGGCACTGTCTGGATTGTACCTGCTCACCGAAAGCGGCTGTTTTCACCGCTAACCTTGACTGTTTGACTGCCTGCTGTGCTCCAGGACTGAGAGCGCTGTGCACCGCTGTGAGCAGCCCACTCTCCCCGCTCACGGAGAGCCTTTTCCCAGACACAAATGGCAAGTGGCACAGCTCCTCCTGTGATCATTTGTCCTGTGAATTTTTGCATGAGTTTTAATGTTTTTTAATACTGAAAGTCTACAGCCTAAGTATATCGGCCTGAAAACTGTAAAAACTGCTAAATATTCCCTCTGTCACCAATCTCCTCCCCTCATCTCACTTCCCGCCCTCTTTCTTTGTTTGCTAGGCCTTTCCCACTGCACCTATGCCTACTTAATGCCCCTCCCTTGCTGTCCTCCTTAGGTCCTTTCCAAGCCCATTTGGGCTTCAGATCACTCCTCCTCACACCCCAGTGCTGCCGTGGACCCACCTCTGTAGCCCAAGGGACCCACCATTGGAACTGCTTGCCCAGCGGTACCCGCCGAAGATTGCGCCTGGCTCCTCCAGGGAAGCCTGTTGTCAGGGGCCACCCTCCGTGCTCTCACCCAGAAGCAGAACCAGGAGCCCAGCTGCTTGCTAGTACCTAGTGCCACCAAAGCCGTAAAAGCCGAAAGGTACATTTTTCTATGCTTCAGCTGCCGGCTCTCTCCAGAAAGTATTTGGCGCTGTCTGGATTGTACCTTCTCACTGAAAGCAGCTGTTTTCACCACTAACCTTGACTGTTTAACTGCCTGCTGTGCTCCGGGACTAAGAGCGCCATGCACCACTGTGAGCAGCCCATTCTCCCTGCTTGTGGAGAGCCTTTTCCCGGACACAAACGGCAAGTGATACAGCTCCTCCTGTGACCATTTGTCCCGCCGGTCGCTTAGTGCCGCCTCACCCACCCCCACCTCACCCAACCCGGTCGGCCCTCTAGCTATATAGAACTCTGTAGGTCATATGACTAAGTGTCCACTTTCCCATTGGCTCCTTATACTGTCTCACCACTGAGGGTGATCGACCTACTCACTACCTTCCAACAGTAGGTTATTCACTACGCAAAACTGCCTGGCCTGCAACTGCCTCTGTTCTCTTGATATAACCTCATGGTCAGAATACCCCTATTTTCCTCCAAACCTTCCACCCCCTTCTCTCCCCCCTCTCCTGCTCTGCGTCTCAATCCTTACTTGATCCTTGTTACCCTAACAAAAGACCTCTCCTGCAATCCTTGCTTCCCTGCAAACTCAGCTCCTATCTCAAAGCGCTGTCATGATACTCATCCCTGCGGGCTCGCTGCTCCCAAGTGGCAGACTAAAGGTACTACATCTTCTAATTTGCCTCCTTTTGCTACTGTGCCTGAATAAAATCTCTCTGTCACTACAATGTGGGATATACCAATACTCCCCCTCAGCCACTGATTTCAGTTTCTCCAACCTGCTTGCAGCCAATTACTACCCTTAACCCACTTGGCAATACCTTCTCCTTAATAAAGGATGCACTTATCATGCACTTTATACCCTCAATAAACAGGGGAGTAAACATCTATCAACTAAGACTCACTACAGGTTAAAACTAGAATTTCTGGCATCTCTTTTGCTCCAGCTAGCTGGCGACATGGAACTGAATCCAGGCCCTCCCTGCAACGGCACTCCCAACAATTCAAATGGAAAGTTAAATAAAGGACTTTTAGTAGCCCATATGAACATCAGAAGTTTACAGAGCCATCTGGCTGAATTAGAAGCTTGGATCAAAGTATGTGAACCTAACATCCTGTGCCTCACTGAAACCTGGCTCAAACTACGAATCCACGATGCCCTGTGTGACATACCTGGATACTTTCTTATCTGGCAGGACAGGCCTGGGTCAAAACGGGTTGGGGGCATTGCCATCTACCACAAGTCTCACCTCAGCATCAGAACAGCCCCAGACCAAGACCCACAACTGATCTGTGAGTCAATCCACGTGATTTTGTCCCTTGGTACTAAGAAACTGCACATAATCTGCCTCTACAACCCGCCCTCTGGAGGAGTGGATGGATTTCAGGAACTACTCAAACTAACGTCTCAAACTATTAACATAAATGAAGCCATCATCCTCAGTGATATGAATCTAAATTGGCTGGGTCCTTCTCACAGTGCCCTCACATCACTAGTCCATGGCTTTAACTTCTACCAGCTTATAACAGAGAACACTAGAATGGTAACCACTCAGTCTGGTACACTTATTGACTGGATTCTCACAAATAGACCTGAACCTGTGACCAAGGCAGGTGTCCTGGCCGATGCAATAACCGACCACTCTCCCATTTTTTGTCAATGGCACTCAGGTCCTCCACCTTCTCCTCCGCCCCGCCTGGTCACCTTTACCAACTTTGCCCATATGGACATAAACGCCTTCCTCCTTGACATATCCAACATTGACTGGTCTGAAATCCACCATGTAGAAAAAGTCGAAGATGCCCTAAAAGTGTTCCTGACAATGTTCAGTGAAGTGCAGAATAGGCATGCACCGAAAGTGAAAAGAAGAGTCAGGGGAAAGCAAACTAGATGGCTCCAAAAAGATTTACTCCTGCAGCTACGGCTCAGGGATAAACTCTGGAGGCACTACAAAAGCACTGGCCTACCCAGAGACCACACAATATACAAACAACACAGAAATTCCTGCAAAAAGCAGATAAGGCTTGCAAAAAGTAGGAACTGCCAGAACCTACTAACTGGCTCAGCCCATGACCCTAGAAAATTTTGGGGCCATATTAAGATCTTCCTTGGTACCTCACAATCTATAACCCCCTCTGAGATGGTCCTCGACAGTACCCACTGCAATGACTCCTTCACCATAGCAAATACTTTCAACAATATGTTCTTGGATCTCTCATCCTACACCTCTACACTGCCACTGGCTCCAATCACATTTCAGCCCTCTGCTGATAGTGAACTAGCTGACCTCTCAGCCTCTCAAACCGGGGCTCAAACAACCCAGTCTTTCTACTTCAAAGCCATAACCAGCTCTCAAGTTTTAAATCTACTAAGAACTATCTCTGACAACACCAGCCCTAGGTCTGACTCTCTTGAACCCAGCTTTTTAAAAACTGCTGCACATCTCATTGCTGAACCATTGGCTAAGATTTTCACACTGTCCCTCTCCAGTGGTACAGTCCCTGATCTCTGGAAAACTGCCAGAATTACTCCCATTTTTAAGAAAGGGAACAGAAATGAGATCACAAACTACAAGCTGATAGCTATTCTCTCAGTCCTAAGTAAAATCTTAGAAAAGCTTGTAGCCACCCAGACCCTCGACTGCTTAGAATCTACAGATCTGCTTTGTGATGCTCAACATGGTTTTAGGAAGAACCATAGCACTTCTACAGCACTAGCTAAACTCACCTCAGATACTCTCTCAAACATGGATGATGGTCGTCTAACAGGAGCTGTCTTCATTGACCTTACCAAGGCCTTTGACCTTGTGGATCACTCCTTACTCCTGACCACTCTTCAGTCAATAGGTTTCTCCTCTCCCCATTATCAACTGGTTTAGGAGCTATTTAACCAATAGGACCCAAGCTGTAAAATTCAATTCTGCAATTTCTGACAGTACCACAATCAATATTGGAGTACCTCAAGGTTCAATACTTGGCCCTCTTCTCTTTTCCCTCTTCATAAACAACTTACCAAGCAATATCTCATCCTGCTCCTCTCTTCTCTACACTGATGACCTGGTCATCTATACCAGCTCACATAATATCGACTACCTAAACTTGTCTCTGACCACAGCCTACAACAATATACAAAGCTGGCTAAGCTCTCATCGACTTATCCTTAACTCAAGCAAAACAAAAGCTATGCTCCTGGGCACCGCCCAAAAACTTAAATCCTGCACCTCCCCATTGAAAATACTAGACCTAAATGGGATCTCTCTTGAGGGTCGTCACCACATTTCGCTATCTTGGAATCTTACTTGACCAATCTCTGGACCTTAACCTTCACATCCAAACAACCTGTAAAACTGTAAATTGTAAGCTGGGGGAAGCCTACAGAACCAGCTATATGTCAACGCCATCAGCCAAGCTAGCCATCGTCAGGGGAATCCTTTTACCAACCCTAACCTACTTTGCTCCCATCCTGACTACTGCCCATAAATCAGCCTTGCAAAAATGGGATGTCACCTATAACAACGTATGTCAGTATGCTTCCAAGGCCCCTCGGCTCAAACATCATTGTCAACTGTATAGTGACCTTGGCTGGCTCTCCCCCACCGCTCCCAGGCTATACTATCTTGGCTGTCTATGTGACTCTATTATCAGACTGGACACGCCCACATCACTAGTTGAGCTACTTTGTCCCGTTACCTCAATCCGTGAATTGAGATCATCTGACAAATCACTATTGAGAGTTCCCCGTTGTCACACCTCCAAAGGAACTGGGGCTTTTGGGCATGCTGCCCCCCAGATGTGGAACATGCTGCCACAGGATCTTAGGCATACCTTATCACACTACCTCTTCAAACGAGGACTATGACACTACCTAACCACCTCTGACCAATGTATTTGTTTTGACCCTACCTGACAGTACCTTTGAAAGCCAGTCCTACAATCTACCCATTCCCTACCTTTTCGGCTGTCCCCCCACTTCCCTCTTGCTCACCCACTTTCCTTTTGCCTTCTCTCCCCTGCCTGTTTGTACACCTTATCTACCTGTAGATCTTGAAATTACCCTGTTTTCCCCTAATTGTAACTGTTCGGTTTGTTACATACTGTACTATACAAAGCCGTATTAATGATCTGTCCAGTGCCGTCTTATGCAGAATAAGCCCTCACTGTTATCTGTAAATGCTATTCTATGTGCTGTCTACTGACTGAACTATGCTGTTTTTTGCTCTACCCATTGTTGTCTTAACTTGAATATGCCCTCACTGTTTTTCACAGCCAGTCAGATGTGATAGCGAAGTATTGGTACAACCAGGGGCTTTGCCTCTTTTCCTGCCCCCCTCGCGTATTACTCCCCCGGGGATACCCGTGGACCGGGACTGCACGCCGCACTCATGCCCGGCAACAGAACCATGAGCCTGGCTGCTTGTCGCTACTTTCAGCCGCTAATGCCATCAATTTGCAGAAAATCCCTCAAAGCCCTGTTGAGACGTAGAGCGCTCCTCCCGGCACCCAGCACCGACGTGGACCCACCTAGATAGTCTCAGGGGCCTGCCTCAAGCACCGCTTACCAAGTAGTCACCAGAGTTACCCCTCCTTTGCATCCTGACTGCAGGGGTCGCCAGCCGTGAACACGCCCATAAACAGAACGAGGTGCCCGGTCACTCGAGGGTACCCTATGCCGCCAAAGCCGTAGTCACCATAAAGTCCCCCAAAGCCCATTATTGGGCTTTAGGATTCCTTCCTCCTTTCTCCAGTGCTGCCGGGGGGTACCACCATAGCCTAGGGACCCACATTTGAATAGATTGCCCAAAGCGACTAACAGCGCTGGACTTCGCCTTACTCCCCCGGGGAAGTCTGCTATCAGGGGCAGCCCACCGTGATCACGCCCAGGAAGCAGAACCATGAGCCTGGCTGCTTGTTAGTACCCTGAGCTACTAAAGCCGTAATCACGGTGAGGTCCTTACAAGCTCATCGTAACATCAGACTGCCCCTCCACTCCTACTACCCTCCTGCTTGTTTGCACTACGTCTGCCTGGGGAACTCCGAATAACTCTGTCTTTGTACCAGTACCCGCTCTGCCTGTTATATTCTATACAGAACAATGTTGTATTCATTTTACTTAGACTAGTGTCCTCACTGTTATCTTAGCCTCATAGCTTCAGCTCCTCTGTCTATACATTGTACTGCCACACTAATTGTACTGAATATGTTAAACACCCTCAGTATGTATTGTCTCGTACTCTCCCAGGTCGTGCCTGAAAATAGTCACCTGTTGGCTAGTGCACTTACCCGGTTAACAAAAACTAAATAAATAAATAATGTCAGCTTAAATATGTACAGGATAACTCAAACTTACAACAAAAATTTTTAAAAAACAAATGTATAATTTGCTAATAGTAAGGTAAATCTAATGAATCCAAGTGAATATACATGAATAATGATACCAGCCATGGTTCATTCATAATCCCAAATCCCAGCTATATGATGGGTATTTAATTAAATGACTGGACCCCTGAAGTGTCATCCCTTATTTAATTAATCACTATTATTTTCACTATCCAAGTACGCATACTATACAGGAATGCAATTTTTGCCTTTTCAGTGATGCGTTCAATTATTTATTTAAGTAAACTAACTAGAAAGTCACACTGAGCAGAAACATGCCCATTTGTACAGTATGGGTGGGATAGTCAAAGCGGTTGCACATGGCGCAACTGCTATGTGCCAGTGCAATAGTGGAAATGCGCCAAAGAGCAATATTCAGTGGGAGACAATGCATGGCGCATATTGCAGTGCGCCAATGTGCAACCCTAATGAATGCATGAACAAGTGTAGGGGGTGTAGCCATGAATAAGCTGCGTAGTGCGATATTCAACAGCAAGTCGACTGGCGCAAGTGCGGAGCAACAGGGACATGTGCAGAACAAAGTTGAGCCCATAAAAAGATGGAGCAAGCAAGGAACAGTGGCTTGCACCTTGGGGAGCAGGGGTGAGAGACAGAGAGAGAGAGAGAGAGCCAGTGGCCAGGCAGGACAGCAGCAGGGGTGTAAGACAGGCACAGAGGCAGGAGGTGCAACAGGCAGTGGGACAGGGAGTGTGATCCTGACTGTGCCTGTGTGAGTGGGCAGCCCAGTGTGTGAGTGTGTGTGTGTGTGTGTGTGAGATATCCATGAGGGCAGTGATTGCAGTGTGAGCCTGTGAGCCCGGACAGAGGAGTGGCCATGGGAGAACCCAGATGGGTGGGAGGCAGTGTCCACCACCGGCAGGGTCCCCATCTCAGGACTGCACCCAGTGCAGGGGCAGAAGCAGCAGCACACAGCCAGGGTAGCCCAGGGAGTTATCTGTATGGGGGGGCAGGACAGGCCAGGCCATGGCCAGTGCAATCTTCCAGATGGAGGCAGTAATGAAGGGTGTGAGGAGGCAGGAGGCAGAGTGGCACGGCTGTGGAAGGGCCCAGAATGCTATGCTCAGAACAGGTGGTACTGTGCCCACACCAACTTCGAACAGTACAGTGACACTGAGATTGTGGGCTGGTACTGCCTGAATCGGCCAATTCTGAGGCAGCTCTGTGAGCTGTGCAGTGATGAGATGCAGGCACCCACAAGACGGAGCAGTGCCCTGTCGTTGGAGACCAAGGTTACAGCCATTATGTGCCTGCTCACCACGGGCACCTTCCAGAGACCAACAGGTGACACCACAGGCATAACCCAGTTGGCTGCGTCATGGCTTCTCACACAATTCCTCAATGCACTGCTGCCACATGCTGCAGAATACATGCATTTCCCCATCACACAGGCGGAGCATACAGCAAACATGCAGGAGTTCCACAGGACTGCACGTATGCCTGGCATGCTAGGGGCCATCGACTGCACCCACATAGGCATCCGCACACCACTGGGGCCAGAGGGGGTGGCCTACATCAACAGGAAGGGCTACCCAGCATCAACTACCAGGTGGTGTGCAATGCCAAGGGGTGCATAATCAATGTCTGTGCCACACACCCTGGTGGAGCACACAACGCCTTCATCTGGCACCAGTCAGTACTGTGCCACAGGTTTGAGAGTGGGGACATAACCACTGGCCACCTAGTAGGTGAGTATGCAGCTGGAATGGGCAGCCTGGCACAACAGGGCAGGGTGTGGGGGGATGCTATGCTGGGGGTGTCAGAGGGACTGGCTGGGTAGGCGGGGGGGCAGCCACACAGACCACCATGTTAACCCAACATGTCCCCACACAGGTGATAGTGGATACCCACTCAGGCCCTGGCTGCTCACCCAATACCAGCACCCATCAACCCTAGTGCAGGATAGTTACAATGAGGCACACACCAGCACACAGAACATCATCGAGCATGTGTTTGGACTGCTGAAGGCATGGTTCCTTTACCTGCACAGATCTGGTGGTGCCCTACAGTACAGCCCCTTGAAGGCCTGTGGCCTATTCCTGGCCTGCTGTGTGCTACACAACATGGCCACTGACCATGGGATAGCTGTCAAGGTTGAAGAGGGGAACAGCAGTGGAGATGATGCAGATGCCGGACCAAGCAGTGGTGGGCAGTCCTCCGGATGACGGCAGTCCCAGCTGCACAGGTTGGCCCAGCAGCACCGGGACATGATTGCAGAGGAGCACTACGGTGCATGCAGGTAGGTGAACATGACCACACACAGGGACCAGTGCACAGTATACAGGCATGCATGGCTGGGCCCCACAACAGACATGGCCAAAGGGCAGCGTGGACGGGCATGGGAAGGACTCCACGGAAGCACCCTGTACAGCACTGTAGACCCCACCCACACACCCCCATACCCCCACACACACATGCACATGCACATGCACACAGGCACCCACATGCACACACCCAGATGCTACCAACAGGCATGTGTCAGTTGCTGAATACCAGTGCACAGTAGTGGACGGTGTTGTGTGGGCATCATCATGCACATACCACAGTGGCCAGCGGCCATATGGGTGTGCATGAGGCGGGCATGTGGAGTGGACCATGGATGGCATGACCCTGGTACGCACAACACCACACCAATGTGCACACAGGGCTGTGGCAAGCTGCAGACAGGGAGGGTGGTGGATCATGACTGCCATGCAGTCACATGGCCATCACAGACATGTGGACGGCCCCGCCGAGACTGCCTAGCATATGCAAGCTGTGCAACAGCCACAGGGGGTGTCTCAGACATTCTCCCAGATGTGTCACCACGGGAACATGACTGGTCCCTTGCAGGTGTCTGCAGGCCCCCGAACAGGCCCGCTCCAGGTGTGCCCGGAATGCCCACAGTGGATCCTGGCATCGACAGTGACGGGGTCACACAATGCCAGGACTGAGGGGTGGAGAATGTACTCCACAGTGACTGCTGCGGATGGCCATGCACTAGGGTGGCCATTGGTGCTAGGCCGGACGTGACTGCAGTGGTAAGCCAATCCAGGGCTGCGGTCATGTCCTCCTGCATGCATGTGGCCTCAGTCAGTAGCTGCACATAGTCCCGGTCATGCCTCCCTGTGGATTGGCACAGCTCTGCGTGGAGTGTACGCACCCCTGCCACGACCAGCATCTGTTGCTCCATGGATGCCCGGAGCAGCTGGGTGTGCTCGGTCAGTGGGTCAGGGCCCTGTGGGGCATGGGCATTGTGCCAACCCACGGGAGTTGTGTGACCCCGCAACATGGCCCCCCGTGCAGGTGGGGGCTGCACAGCTGGGCCCCTTGGTTCTGTACAGTCTGTGGTGCAACAGCAGCGGCCACTGCACCTGGCCCCCCTCAACCCCATCCTGCTGCAGCCCCTCTGGCCACTGTGTGCATAATGGTACTAGGGCGGCTGCACCACCACCACCACCACCACCACACAGTATGGACTGTGCCGCACCAATGTCGCCCACTGCCTCTCCAGGCGTTGCAGCTGGTGGGTGGACAACTGCCACCATGGCACCATCTGCACCGCTGTGATGGTTGCATGGTATGGGTGCCTTCCCCTGATCTGCCTCACCACTATCCAGGATAACAGTCACATCATCATCGGTCCCGGATCCTGCCCCGACCTGTGTCTCAGCATATTGGACGCCATGGCTGGCGTCCTGCTGGAACACTGACAGGGCCTCATCCGCAAACATGCCACAGGCATCCAGTCAGACAGTGGTGATGGGCTGGCAGTGGTCTGGACCCTGGACACCGGTGGAGGTGGATGGACAGTCCTCCAGGTCCAGGACTGCCCCCATGGTGGTCACCCCCACCCCTGCTGCTGCATGCAGGTGCTCCGGATCTGAAAAGGAACACATACACGTTAGTGCTGCTGCCACACACCCCTTCCCCCAGCACCCCTGCCCCCTGGCCCCTTCCCCATGTGCTGCTGTACCTACCATGCAGTGATGGGCTGCCCCCCATCTGGAATCCACCACCGGAACACCCTCAATGGCGCTGTGCTGCATGGATGCCACCACCAGCTCCTTCTGTGGTGTCAGCTGTGGCACTTCAGGCTGTCCACCACCCATGGTGGCACATGCGGCCCAGATGGCAGCCACCTTATCTTTTATCCTCCTCCAGTCCATGCCCACCTTCTTTTTGCACTCCTGTGCTGACCTCTGATGGCTGCCCTGCTGGTTCACAGCCCTGGCGACTCCCTCCCATGCAGCTGCCGTGGTCCGCGGGGTGCCTGTTGAGCCATTCAGGATGGGCTCCTGGTCTAGTTATGCATCAAAGAGGGCATCGCTGTCTGACCTCGTGAAGTTGGGCCTGCACCTCCGTGCAGGCCCCTGCTCCACAACCTCCTCATTTTCTGACATGCTCAATCCTGTGGGTATGGACACGTGGTTAGTGATGGCTGCCACACACAACGCCCCCCAATCCACTGTCCCAACATGCCCACCACCTGGTGTCTTACCTCTGAAGGATGCAATACCTGTCTGGTGCTTTTGCAGTCCCATGGCGCCTTTATAGTGCATCACATGCAAATTAGGGAATGCGCAACTGTAATGAGAGGCAAATGCCTCCTATGCATAGCGGCTATGCTGATCATCCCATTTGCATATTCCTGCTGAATATCATGGAATTGCGCATGGTGCATTGGAGATGCGCATGCACACAAGCCATGGTGCAACTGTATGACATGCTCAGTAAGCCTGACGGTGTGCATGCATGCACTGACGTCGCATACATCAGTGGTGCATCTGATGCACAGTGCGCCATATGCGGTACAGCACTCTGCCTCTATTGAGCATGTGGCGTCCGTGCGCTGTATGCCCTATGATGCCCGTGCGCTACTGGCACATGGACCATGGGGCACACAAGACCCCCTATTGTGCACCATGCATGGCGTGCCCTATTGCGCTGTCGCCACAGTGTGCGTGCTGACCATTGACCTTATGAGTGTCTTTTGACCCTCTGGGTGCCTGTGGCATGTGCCAATGCCACCCCAGCTGTATTGTGCAGCACTGAAGCATGCATAATTGGGGATGGCAGTGCATTGCCGAGCGAGTTGCTCACCCACAGCATGTGTGGCTCTGCGCTACCAGTCACCATTTTGGAATACCAGTGCAGATAGGAGCATGCCATGCAGGAGCACAGTGAGGGCACCAAATTGGAGCCAGGTTGAGCTTGTCAACCTGCTGGCACTGGTACAGCCACATGTTGGCTCCCTGTATGGGCAGGTGCCTCTGGACCGGCCTCGCACTGAGGTGTGGCAGGAGGTGGCCGAGGGGCTGGAGGAGGCCACAGGGGCCCAGCGTAGCAGGGAGTGGTACTGCAACAGATATGGGGACCTGCAGTAGAGGGATCCTGACCAGCTGAGGTCACTACTGGCATGCATCCGGAGGGGCTTCATTCCACAGGCAGGTGAGTGCACCTTTCATCATGTGTTCCATGTCGGTGTTCTGTGGGGGTCCAGTGGGGTGTCACGCTGTGCTGTGGGGGGGCTGTGGCTGCACACTCTGCTGTCCGTGGCAGCACACCATGGGTGTGCTGTGCCATGGCAGCACCACTGCGCAGGGCCATGGGGTATACTGTGCTGGAGGGGGGTGGGGCACATGGGTTGTTGCCAGGTGCCTATGTCTGCCTCTCACTGTCTCCCTACTAGGCCTTGAGGATCAGCAAAGAGTCAGGATGGCAGGTGCCACTGCTGGACGTGGGCAGCCCAACGGTGGTGCACGGGCACAGGATGCTGGCTGTGTGGGAGGTGTTGCCGGTCAGGTGCCAGTTGTACTGCAGCATGCAGGTAGGCACTCTGTCAGTGATTGTTGTTGTGCTGGGTTGGGGTGGACCACAGCCCCTGTGCACATGGCCATTACAGCTGTGCATCGACGGCAAAGTCCATTGCACCATGCCTTGCCCTTCGCACATGTGTGTGGCTGCTGTGGGTGGGCTGTGGGTGCACCCGGGTTCCAGCCATGCCACTGCCATCCCACTGCTTAGCTCTGTCACCTGGCCACCATGGTTGTGGTATGCCGCTCATGGATGGTGTTGGTGTGCAGTGCTGTGCATGGCTGTGGATGGTCGGGGTGGCAGCTCGTGTGGGCACACATGCTGCAGCTGGCTGTGTGCCTTCTACAGGGCACACGTCACTGCTGTCTGCTGCACACTGTAGATGGGCTATGGTCATATGGGCATGCACTGATCCATGTCCCCATCTTTGTCCTAGGCGTCCAGCGGGTGGGTGTGAACACCAGGCTCCTGGGGTGTATCCTGAGGGTCACCATGGCCACACTTCAGGTGGTGTGCATCATCAGGCAGGCCCTGTGCAGGTCATGGAGGAGACAGAGGACCTGGCACCAGTAGGGCATGGACGCACATGGGGCCCATTGGCCTGCATCACCTTCCCTTCCCCCTGACCCCCCTCCCCTTCCTCCCTTGACCCTAACCCAGCCATGTCCCCTGTCCCCCTGCCTCCCTTCCCCAACCTACCATCTTGTTTGTGGCCTCCCTGTTCCCTGCTCCCTATCCCTGTTCATCTGTAAATAGCTGATGTTGTTTTATTTTAATACACATTTATTTTGTTAGCCGTCTGTGTCTGTGTCTGCTTTGCAGCTGGCGTATGGAGCCATGCTGCAGTGGTGTGTGTGGTGGCCGTGTGGTACATCTGTGGTTGACTGGGATATGTGCCTGGTGGTCTGTACCCAGTGGCTGGTGTGTGTGTGCCCTGGGGTGTACACGTGCACCCTGCTAGGGTTGTGTGGCCTGTGTGTTGTGTGCTGTTGGCATGTGTGCTGTCAGCTTGGTCTAGGTGGTGTGTCCCGTGCCATCCTGTGGGTGTTGCCCGAGGTTGATTGCCAGTGGTCATTGGTGCCACGCCACCTCCATGCACCACTGTGGTGCATGTCGTCGGGGCCTCTGTGCATGCACCTGCCATTCCTCCCTCCTGTCTTCCCCTGCACCTTGGTGGTGGTCTGTCCTGCTCCTGTGGCATTCTTCCCCTGTCTCTGGTGCCCTGTGTCTTGGCTCATGTGCCTCTGACCCCTGCGCAGCCCATGTTGTGCTCTTGTGCTTGCTGACTTGCTCCATTGCACAGCCCAGGTTGCACGATGGCGCCTGCTGACTTGCTCCCTGGCACAGCCCTTGTCACGCTATGGTGCATCCCTGTGATATTCAGCCATCTTGTGCTGTCACTTACTTTTGTGCTCAACCTTTGAATATCACGTTCAGGGTGCACTGGCGCAGTGTACTTGCACTGCACAGCTGTTGCACCTGCCTCTGGTGCATTTCTGAATATCCCACCCCCAGTGTATCCCAGGACAAGAAAAATGCTGCACAGAACAAGTACAGCATTAAAACAAATACAGAAAGTATTCATTAACATTAAACTGCACAGTCACATTTAACAAAAGTTAATACTCTTAGTAATGAATTGTAACAGGTAAAACAGAAGTACTATCTGGAATGTCTTTTGGTATGGCATTCCAAGGTGTTGTACAATGAAAGAGAATGTTCATTTACCGTAAATATTCTTCTAATGAAGGACTTGATCATGAAATGAGTGTAACATCAGTCCACAGTTAAATGGATCTACAATAATGTTCAACTTTACAGACATCAAAGAATTAAGCAGTATCCATGAAAACAAACTCTCACTAATTCTTATCCTTAAGTCCAATGGTAACCAATTCAGACTAAAATAAGGACAACATGAATTCATCTGTGGGTGAGATTTCAAAATGTATTTACGTGATTTACTGGACAGAATGTTATCAGTAGAAGGTCTATGAAAGATCATCATCCATCAGTGGTATGATCATGTTTTAGGAAGCAAATTTATATCTTTCAAATGTAATGCAGTAAATGAATTGTTACAAAATTCCAGAACATTCAGTATGTTTGCTGTCTTAATGACAAATTCACATATAAAAATGAGGCCCCTATCCCTAATCACACCTAACTATTGAAAGGATTTCACATTTTCAATAGCAATGCTATTCTTGGCAATCAGGTCTATCCTGAGGTTTTCTTACAGCCTGACTCCTTATATTTGCAAATACATAACTGTGTATTTTTTAACATTCAAGGAAAGTTAGCTTCTTATCAACTAGTCCTGCAATATATTAAAATTAGCCTAGAGTGCTGGAATTATAATATATATGTTTTGCTCTTTTAAAATGAAGATGAATTGCTGCACATAGAAAAGTAGCAGTATGTATGCAAGTTCAGGTCAGGTCATTAATAAGGAAAAATAATAGGAACTCCAGGACAGATCCTTGCAGAACACCTAAGGTAAGTGATTTGAAGGGTAAATGTGATCCTGCTTTTATGTTTTGCACTCAGTTGCTCAAACCTTCCTGAAACCAGTTCAGTACATTGGCTTACATACTATATGTAGATTTTCAAGTTTTTGTTTTTTTTAAATGAATTTTCATTAGAGTTTCCAAAATATATAAAATGCCCAGGGTTACATGGGCCAGATAAGCAGAAACTGTGCATACAGACGTATTAAGGGTAAAACAATTGGGAAGGAGGGGATACAGCATTAGGAAGGGAAAGGGTTGGGGTGGGAGAAGGGGGAGCACTACAGGGAAAAAGGTCAGAGGTCACCACATCAGTAAAGAACTGGTTGCATTACAGTGTGACACATACATCAACAAATGCTTAGAGCAGGATAGCATATATCAATACTAAGTACTGTTGAAGAAAAGAGTAGGACTCTACAGGGGGGTTGGAAACACTGAGTGACTGGCTTTGTGCCTACTTTCAGTGGCCAAGTCCCTCGATGCCTTCTCCCTAGTCTGTCCAGGATTGTATTGTGCAATAAGAAAAGGAAGAGCCAGGGAATAGGTACTCACATCTGGGAATCTGGAAGCCGAATACGAGGTCCAGGTCTGGATATCAGTGGCTTGTGCAAACGAAGATTCTGTCTTTTCTTCATGGCATCTCAGCAGAACCCAGGTAAACATAATGGCCCATCGAGCACTCAGGCAGACATAGAGCTCTGAAACAGGAAAAAGGATACCACAAAGCATTGGGTTCAATGTGACCTAACGTATGTATAAAGGTGGGGCAGCTATACCCATAGCTGCCTCCAGCATCCTGTGGGGGGGAGGTCTAGTAGAAAATTGGGCTAGACAGCAGTCAGAGTCAGGTTGTCATAAGGAACAGTGGTCCACTGAGCAGAGTAGATGGGGGGCGGTCCTCCCTCTTGGCTCCAGTCCCACCCAGTGAGCACGGGCATGTGAATATGCAGAAAGGGGTCAGTCAGTAATCTCCTCTTCTCAGCCAGTACTAATTGGTGGTGTGAGGTAGCTGAGGTATGGGGCCCAGCTCCTTTGAAATTTAGACATCTGGAAATTGCGCAGGTGGGAAAGTGTATCTAAATTACATATGACATCAGAATGAAAACCTGAGGTCTTTATTCCCTCAAGTATAGGTCATTAAGAGATTTATGTCTCATTTATAGGGCAACACGAGATGAGGCATTGTTTGAAACCTTATGCTTGAAACTGGTGTGTTTCTAGAAATAACACTAGGTCCCATAACTTAAAGTTAAGAGCAGGTATTAATAGGACTGTTAGAAGAAATCAATTCTTCACACAAAGAGTAGTTCCATTATGGAACTCTTTACTCATGAATGTGGAACAGAGTGCTAACTTATCTAAGTTTAAAATGAACCTGGACTTGTATATGGGTGATTCCAAACATCACTTCCATCCAGGCTTAAGGGTGGCGGGTTCTTCGTGGGCTCGTCCTTTGAACTCGTACAAACATATGAACCTATGAACCTATAAATTAGCAAGGTGCGATAGAAAGGCCAAGACCTCACCACATGAAGGAGTATCAGTGGTACACCATTTGCAGACCAGAGACCTCTTGGTCTGAATGGCCAGCAATGTTAGCCATCTGTATTCTGGAGAGGAGAGGCCCTGAAGACCCACCTTGATTCGGAGGAGGAGGAAGAAAGCAGGAGATATTGGGATTTTTTTTTCAGCACCAACATGCCGTCTGTCATACCTGTTGTCACGTACCCTGTGTTTTGGGACAGGACCAGAAGATAACAAACAGATCAGCTGCAGGGCCTGAGCATCTCTAGCAAGCATCTGATGGGAGCAGTTTAGCTTTGAAAAGGACTGCCAGATTTTATACCATGAGTGAAGATTTTATTCTGAATGAGTCTGGTGCGTGCGTCTCTGAACCACCTATGGGAGTCTGTCCAGGTTTGTTCCCATTGGGGGTCTGGGATACTATATTTAGGAGGCAGTATAGCGCAGTGGTCTAAGGCTCTGAGCTGCAAATCTGGTGACATCCAGCAGACCAGACCTGGGTTTGAATCCCACAGCTTCCACTTGCATACTGTGTGACCCTGAGCAAGTCACTTAACCTCCTTGTGACCCAGGTCACTCCTGTAAAAAAGCTTTCAGCTTAGTGTGCTATACCTGGTTAAACAACCAAATAAATAATACTGCACTGCATCATCCTTTCTCACTTGGCCTTTGTGAGACCAGACTGTGAGGGTAAGGTAGCACAGATCTGAGAGTATATGGCCCCTGCTAGTCCTTTAGGGTGGTCTAGCCAGGGCTGTAGTAAAGCCTCTTTGGGGGGGGACTTGGCTGGGCCAGAAAATGCTGGGTTGCCGCCCAAAGCCACAGGTATCTCCAGAATTCTATTTGGGATAATCCCCAGAAGAGCTGCAAGGCCTGGAAGGGGGCAACAGTTGCTGTCTCAGGGTCTAGAAGATCAGTAACCTACCCAATGCCACTGTGTTGCCATGCCACTGTTGTGTTCCCGATGGTAATGGAGGGGTTATGCCACACAGGTGTAGCCAACAAGGGCAGAGGTCCAATTTGGAGCTTGGTTGTGATTTTATGCCAGGTCTTTTGTGAGGCAGTGATAGAACCCCCCCATTAGCTGTCTGAAGGGATTATTGTACTGTAGTGGAAGGAGTAATGAGGAAGCATCCAGGAGATCGGTCATGTCTTTTTCCATTTAGACCCACTGTGGCCCCTCACTCTCCTGCATGCTAGTCCAGTGAACAGTCTGAGCTGCCAGAAAAGCCCATTTGTACTCCTCCCACCAGGGCAGACCCCATCCACCCTGGGATCAGTGGGCTCTGAGTTTATTGCAGCTGTACTGAGGTTTGGAGCCTTCCCATAACAAATCCCCTATTAATCGGTCAAGTGGTTGGGTCCAAAGTTTAGGGGGTTCTATCGGAAGATGGGAGAAAAGATAAATGAATCTAGGGCCAGTGATCATTTTAACAGCTGCTATCTTCCCTGCCAGAGCCAGCCAGAGAGTATTCCACTGATCAAACTCAAGTTTGGTACTGGCCAGGAGTGGGGTCATGTTGGCCCCCCAAATGTGTTCCAATTTCAAGGGCACCTTAATGCCCAGGTATGTTATGCCTTCAGGAGCCCATAGCAGCCCTCTCTCTAGGGCCATTTGAGAGGTGCAGTACTGATTTAAGGGCATCATCTTGGTTTTGGCTTGATTTAGCCTGAGACCCGAGATGTAGCAAATTTCTCCAGAAGTTCCAGTAGGGGGGATAGTGAAGTAGGGGCATCAGCCAGCGGGAGAAGTAAATCATTGGCATACATTAAGGTCGGGTAGCTATGTAAGCTGATTTGTATGCCCTGTATAGTGGGATGAGACCTGATGGCAGCTGCCAGGGGTTCCACTGCCAGAATGAACAACAGAGGGGACAGGGGGCTCCTCTGGCATGTGCCTCTTTCTAGTGGAAATAGGGGGGAGATCATCCCATTGGTGGATATGTGGGCCATTGGAGATGGTATATCACTCAGATCCTGGCTCAGAAGCCCTCCCCAACCCCCTGGTGCACCAACACCGCATCTAGATAGTCCAACTCCAGGGAGTAGAAGGCCTTTTCAAAGTTCACCGCTGCAGCCGGAGATGTGAGATGGCAAGCGGCATGCATCAGATTAACCAGGGCCCTCAGGTGGTTAGAGCTGTGCCTTCCTGGGATGAAGCCCACCTGGACTCATGTATCAGGTGAGGCAGCAGGGGACTGAGCTGAGTGGCTAAGGCCTTGGCATAGATTTTGCTGTCTATGTTGATGAGAGAGACAGGGCGGTAACTACCTGGGATAGTTGGGTCTTTCCCTTTCTTGGGGATGACAATGATGTTGGCCTCTTGCAGGGAAGGGAGAAGGGTGCCCATAGATTCAGACTCCCTGAATACTTCAGTCAACAGTGGGGTCAGTGTCTGACTAAAGGCCTGGTAAAACTCCACTGTATATCCATCCCCCCTGGAGATTTTCCACATTTCATTGTCTGGATGGCCTCTGTAACTTCTCTTGCTTAAAGAGGGAGATCCAGAGTGGTGGCTTGCTGTGGTAGGAGTCTGGGTTTTGGGGTATCAAGTAAAAATAGTAGTGCCTCTGGGGGGGAGAGAGGGATGTGAGGACTGGTACAGTTTAGAATAGAAAGCGGGCATCACTTGGTTTATAGCCACTTGATCCATCATCAAAGCCCCTCCTCTCATCCTTGATGTCAGGGATGTGGCTGGCAGTCTGTTGTTTACGCAACTGGTATGCCAGTATCTTGCCACTCTTGTCCCCTCATCCCAGAAGGAATGTCTGAGCCATAAGATAGTGACTTTGGCTTTCCTGTTAAGGATCTGGTTAATTTCCCTGTGGAGTCCCAGGATCTCACGGCCAATAGATGAGGAGGTAGAAGGGGAGGGCATGGCCTTATAAGCAGCCTCTGCACAGGATAATACAGTCTCCAGATCTTGTAGAGTATGCTCTCTCTCTCTCTCCCTGTGCTTGGCTGCAGCATAGCTCATGATATTTCCTCTCATGGTAGCCTTAAAGACCTCCCAAGTGGTATTTGGGGAAGTGTCCTCAATCGGGTTGTCCTGGGGGAATAGGAGAGCCTCATTCCTGGCCCAGGGAATAAAGTCTGGATCATGCATCAGAAGTGGATCCAGTCTCCAAGACCGGGGGTCAGTGGGACCCCACAAGATAGTGAGTTGTACTGGTGCATGGTCAGATATCATTTGGGAAAGAATAATAGTACCAGTTGTGGTGTGTGTCAAGGCTTGAGAGGTTAGCCAGAAGTCGAGACGGCTATAAGAGGAGTGGGATTCTGAGTGATAGGTGTAGTCATGGACACAAGGGTGAAAGAGCCTCCACAGGTCCGTGAATCCCATTTCAGCCATGATTAGACCCAGGGCCTGACCCCCTTTTATATGTGCTTCTATCCCTGTGTCGTTCCTGTCCAGTTGGGGTAACAAGATCAGGTTGAAGTCCCCTCCTAAAACCAGAGGATTGTGCTGTGGTGTAAAAGAGACAAGGACAGAGGCTAAGGAATTGAAGAGTTAGCGTCATCTTGGTTGGGGGCATAAATATTACATTGTACTATCTGACCACTGGGAGTATCATAGAGTCCCATTACCCATCTTCCCTCTCCATTTGCTCTGTAGCTAGCTAGCTTCCAGGGCAAGGATTTGTGCAGCAAAATGGCCACCCCTCTCTTCTGGGAGATAGTTGCAGCATGGATCAGTTGTCCAACCCAGTCCTTCTTCAGCATGATATGGTCCTTTCCCAAGAATTTTGTCTCCTGAAGGAATGCCACTTGGGCCTTAAGATACCCCAAGTAATAGAGGACCTTTTTCCCTCTTAGTAGGAAAGTTTAAGCCCCAAACATTCCAGGTATGCATTGCCACATCCACCATGATGTGTCAGAGAGAGAAGGGTAAGGCTAGGGCTCTTTGGGAATGGGCTAAACCTGGATCCTTATTATACACCAGTGCACTATAACTCCATGGGAGTAGGCAACAATACCCAAAACAAATGGAGGTTATGTAAGATAACTTCAAGATCTCTAATACAACAAGTACTATCCAAAGCACTCAAGTATAATCAGTAGTAGAAATAAACCTCCAACAACAAAAGAAAAAAGGAAAACTAAAAGCAATATTCCTAAGAGTATCTGGCCAAACTGAAGCTGGTCACTACTGCGACCAATGGCTGATCTGGCTGACCCTGGGAGGTGGTTTGGTCAGGTAGGGGGTCCCCTAAGTGACCCTGCTATGTGTTCTAAAATGAGTAAGATCACTGTTTACAGCTCTTAACTCACTCCTCACTCAATAAAGAGGAGTCTTCGAGTGGAGCAGTTTGGTACAGTCAGGTCCAGGGGCCAACATTAACTTGTACTGGGCCCATTGTAATGAATCCATGTAACACAGAGTGCAGGTCTTATTGTGGTTGCTCGAGGCTTGGGGTTAATCAGCACAGCATCTGGGCCTAACAGGGTCCCATTGTGAGAATAAGTCCCCCTGGAGCGGTGGACTGACCAAAGTCCAGTTGTGATGAGTTCCCCATCAGTTGGTCAGTCGGGGGGACATGCATGTATAGAGGGGCAGTGGGTTTGGATCGTCAGAGAGGCATGTGGGAGAGGATGAGACTGGTCTTGGTGTTGGTGTGGAGACCTCCTCCCATAGGGCATATCATATCCTCTGCGGCAGCCACAGCAGGAGGAGGGGGGAGTGAAGGCCGCTAAATGCACTCTTGCTCATACAGCCAGGAGACAGGTGAGAGGCGGGGAGACCTCTAATGGGTCACTTGGGTTCTGGCTTTAGTCGCTGGTGCAATGGAGTGGCTTGCCTATAGTTGGGGAGTGACATCATTTGATATGGACCCATGCTTTTGCAAGTGCAACACTCACAAAAGATGCTGACACCATGTATAAAAGGGCATCTACAGGCCCCAGGAAGGCAGTAAGCAAAACAATCACTGATGTCAGAGCCCTGAGTACATCCAACAGGAAAAGGTACCTCCAAGTCCCCCCTCCATCCCACAACATCAATGGTAGTGTACAAAAATCCTGCTGGGTGATATATAGAGGAGGGGACAGGAGTGAATGCCCCTCTGCCAATCAGGTATTAAAGCACCCCCCATTACTATCCCAAACCCCTATTACTCTCCTCCACCTAGTCAACCAGTACAAAAATTGTACTTATCTGAGGCTCTCTATGGCAGCGCTGTTCACCCATTTTCGGGCCTCAGGTTCCACTGTTCCTCGGGAGGATTGCCCTCATGGCTTTCTCCAGTACCCTTAGCCCCATGGAGTGGCAGTGGGCTCAAAGCAGATGGATCATCAGCCCAATCTCGCGATCAGGTCTATGATTCTTCTCTAAGATGAGTGGGTAAGCCAAGGTCCATATCATGTTTCTCAGATGTCTCGTTGGGGGAGTAATCGGGGTCAGTAGAGAAAAGCTATTCTCAGTGAAGTAGGGGCTGGTCATCACCTGTTCTCTGGACCCCTCATGGTGACTTAGGCTGGGACCAGCATGAGTTTTTGCCACACAGTCTTGCAGGTGCTGCTATTTCCCATGTCTTTCCTCTGGCAAGTGCTTCTTTGAGGTTTGGGGTCTCGGTTCCCTCAGCGAGCGTTGGGAGGGAGGTGAGTTTTGTTCTGCTCACTGAACTTTTTTAAGGGGTGAGTGCCTGTCTTCATAATCTGCAGAGCTGGTCATGGGGGGCCTCTGTCTCATGGTCTATATAGATTGTTATCTGAACTTGAGCAGGATTGCAGGATAAAGGTCTTCGCAGCCTCTGGTGTAGCAAATTGGTGCTGTGTTCCATTAAGGGTGAATTTCAATGGTGCTGGGTATCTTTTTTTTTTATTACCATCTTTATTGAAATTTACTTAGACATACAGACAGACACACATGATTACCCAGGATTTCCCTTGTACCCACCCCCAAACTGGGTAGGGCAACTATATACAATTTAACTATATACATACACAGCTGCAGAAAACACCCCTCCCAATATCTTAAAAATTGCTCTAACCCTTCAATACTCATATTTACACCTTCAATATCCAAGACCTAATCATGAACCGCCATCCTTGGGGGATAATCTTAACCCATGATTTTAAAATTCCCAAAACCCATCTCTCGATATGGGCATAGTCCTACAGCTGTGTCCCCGGGAAAGAGAGAGAATCCCATTAGTAACTTTATTTGGCAGATAAAGAACTACCTTCATTAACATGCTAATAAAATCAATCATAGTACACTCAATCCTTTAACATAAAAAATCGCAGATAAGCCCTTACTAGGTATTTATTCTTCACCCATAAACCTCAATTAACTACACTTAGACAGACAGATCGGTGCTCGGGGACCTTAGCCTGGAGCAAATAAATTACCTCTAAGGATCTCCACCTCTTGTCATATGTTCCTTTTTCCCATTCCGGGACATTTGCCCTTGATCCTGCCTAATGCCCTCATTAAGTCCACTAACCACTGGTCATATGAGTAGATAAGATCACTTTTCCAGTGCCTCAAAACAAAGGCTTTAATTAGAGCAGACATCAATGCTATATGATATTTAATATGCGACCCTGAGATTTGAGCCATATCCCCCAATACACAAATCTTGGGCAGGATAAATTCCGCATAGTTTAGAATGGGGTCCATATTCTGCTTAACTTGAACCCAAAGAGGGTATATCCTAGGACAGTCCCAAAATATATGCAATGTATCCCCCGGACTCAATCCACATCTGAAACATAGATCTGTCTGTCTAAGCCTCCTAGAACATAATTTGGAGGGGGTATAGTACAAATTAGAAAATATAAAGAATTGCATAGTCCTATATTTAGGTATAGGTATGTAACCAGAGCTTTTCCAAATTGCTTCCCAATCCGGCCTCAGATGAGTGTCCTTTTTTTCCCAATATGCTACCTTTGCAGAGACATCCCTACTTAAGAAGTCCAACAGCACTTTATATGCACGTGACAGAGGTTTATGTGAGCAGTTGAGTTCCTTAAGGTTGTCCCAAGTAAACGCAGTCCCTTGGGGACATCTATTCTCCCTCCACAGCTTCTGCAGCATTTTGGTAACCTGAATCTTCTTAAAAAAATTAATACCTCTACATTGAACTGGAAAAACTACTTTATCATCTAGAATAAAATCTGCCCAGTCAAGATTGCATAATTGCGGTGCCCAGTAGTTCCTAATTACTCGACCGCCTATAGACATATTGGGATTACCCAAAATAGGTTGCTCCCTACAGCCCTTCTGCAGTTTTTTATGGAGCGGAGATAAAAGAGCCCACCAGGCCAAGACTGTCTTAAATATTGGGGTATCTTTACCTTCCTCCGCAAACTTTCCGGATTAATATAGAGCAATGCATCAGGGGAAATACCCTTGTCCCTCAAAATTTGCCTCTCGATATGTAACCAGGTTGGAGTATAACCCTCTTCATCCTGTGTCCTATTCCACTGACTCATTATAGCTAGTTGTCTGGCTACATAATATAGATGGAGGTCCGAATTTTGAGACCCCCAAGCTATAGGGAAGGCATAAGACAGTATGTTTCCTCCTAGGAGGTTTAAAATTCCACAAGAAATCTGAGATTAATTTTGTATCTTAGTAACCAAACCTTGGGAATACTATAGGGACAGATTTATTGGATACAAAACCTAGGCAGTAAGTTCATTTTAATTAAACCCATTCTAGCTGTCAAGTTCAGGGAAGTTTATTCCACCTACCTATGTCTGCTCTAGCTACTGAAAGCACCTTATTTATATTCGCTTCTACTCCCTCCTCCGGATTAGCAGTAACCCAAATACCAAGATAATTAATCCTATCTGGAGCCCAATTCAATTGCAGCGGTTCAAAATCTGCCTTATACACATATGGGGTAAGGGGGAGAACCTGAGTCTTATTCAGGTTTAAGTTATAATTCGAGACCGCGGAAAATCTCTTTATAATTTCAAGAGTCCTTTTGAAGCTCTTCACTGGGTCTTGGAGATGTAACAAGATGTCATCTGCAAAAACCGAAAACTTCAATTCTCTCCCCTTAACAACAATCCCCCGTATTTCCGGGTCTGCCTGAATCGCTCTCAATAAGGGCTCCAGATATATATTAAATAAAATTGGTGAGAGGGGATAACTCTGTCTAGTCCCATTATCAAGGTGAAATTCTTTTGATAAAAAACCATTGCAGAAGACCCTAGCCGTAGGTGCAGCATAGAGATTCTTAATACCTCTAAGAAGACCCTCCGGGAAACCCATCTTCTCCATAATAGCAAATAAAAAGGAGTGGGAGACCCTATCGAAGGCCTTCTCGGCATCTAAAGAAATTAGCGCCATACCTGACTGAGAGCTAGAGGCCTCACCAAGCACATGATGAAGCTTCCGTAGAGCATCATGTGCCCCTCTACCTGGCATAAATCCAACTTGGTCTTGACTAATAATTAGAGGAGCAATCCTTAAGATTCTATTAGCTAATATTTTAGTTAATAACTTAATGTCCTGGTTCAGCAAAGCGATAGGCCTATAGCTCCCCTGGTAATTCTTTAGGTTTATCTGGCTGGAGGATAAGTGTAATATAAGCTTGATATAATGGTAAATGGGGAACCCCATCCGACATAATGCTAGAAAATAGGTCCAACAATAGAGGTAGGAGAGTTTGCAAATGTACTTTATAAAACTGAGCTGATAGACCATCCGGTCCTGGAGTTTTGCCCTTGGGTAATGCGTTAATCGCATCCCTTATTTCAGACTCTGATATAGGGGCCGCTAATATCTGAGCTTGTGCTTGGTCCAGTCTAGGTAGACTTATGCTCTCCAGAAACCCCCACTTCTCCTCCTCACTGCTACAGGAGTCCCCTTGATATATCTCTGCAAAGTAATCCGAGAAAGCATCTGCCATTCTCTGCGGCTCTGTTATCACTTCCCCCTGGTATTCTATTAATGGAATCGTTCGGCGGCCTCCCACTCTTCAACTCTGCTTGCAAGAAGCTTACTAGGTATGTCCCCCTGTAATAAATAATTAGCTTGAAGCTTTTCAGTCCAGGCCTCGAGCTTATTATAAAGTATGTCTGTCATTTCGTCTCTCAATTCCTGAAGTTCACTATCCACCTCCTCATTAGAACCCTCCAAGGGGGTAAGTGAGTTAATAGCACCCCATATGAATTCCTCCCTTGCTTTTCTCATACTGTTTCTCCTGATAGTAAATCTCTGAGCTACACTGGCATAAAAGTACTTACAGGTAGGCCAAGCTAGATTCTTATTATTAAGTGTAGGAATTGAGTCTGGACAATATCCCTTAGAACTTCCTCCAGTCGAGATATCATATTATCTTCTGAAAGTAAAGATTCATCTAACCTCCATCTAAAGGGTTTCGTCTGAGCAGACTCCAATATCCATGGCAGCTACACTGGAAAGTGGTCAGACAAAATTCTATTGTGGGTTAACAGTTTCCTAACCCCCTGCAGGGCCTCCTCATTAACCAAGAAAAAATCAATACATGTTTGAGTTTTATGTGCCCCTGAATAAAAAGTCATATTGCAGTCCCCTTGCTTGAACCTCCAAAAAGGGTCCATCAGAGCTGTGACCTCTAGAAACCTAGCCAAAGCCACCTGCGCTCTGGAGGGTGGTATTTTAGAAGGGGGTTTCCTATCCAAAAGGTTATTAGGACACAGGTTCCAGTCACCTGCTATAATTAAAGGGTGAGCTGAAAAGGTAGCTAAATCTAATTCCAGTGAGGCGAAGAAGTCGGGTTAGAGGGAGTTGGTCCATATACAGAAGCAATTGTTAATAACCTACCCATAATAGTGCCCATAACAAATACCCCCTGAGCATCCTCTCTTGCCTTATATTGCAAGGGCACAAACGGACAACTTTTCAAGATCAAAATCGCTACGCCCCGCGAAGCTTTTGCATTCCCCTCTCCTAAAACTTGGCCCACCCAGAGTCTTTTCAAAAGTGTTAACTCTTCCTTTAACAGGTGGGTTTCCTGCAATACTGCTATTTGAACCCCCAACTGACAAATATGCTTTAAAATCACTAGCCTTTTTTTCCTCCCTCTGAGGCCTTTAACGTTCCAAGATACAATATTAACATTTAACATAGAAGCTTACTATACCCCTTCCTATCCCCACAACCCAGTCTGCCAAAGTAATCTTATCTACCTTTTGGATTCTCTCTCTTCCCCATCCCCTCAAACCTTCCCCCGCTTTACCATATTCCCCGATCCTCCGATCGCCCTCCTATCCAGCGTCGAAACCGAGATGAGCCAGCCCCTGAGAGCGCTCCCATGCCCATAAACCCTTACTAAACTTAACTCCAGGCCTCTTACCCCCTTTACGTGCCCTGTAAGGCTGGGATTAAATTCCCCCTTTTTCCCTTCCTTTTTCTCCCTTTTCCTTCCCCTTTCCTCATTCCCTTTCCCTTTTTCTCCTTTCCTTTTTTTCCTCTTATTTCCTTCTCTTTTCTCTTTACTTTCCTCCTTCCTTTTCTCCTCTTTTTTCCTTTTTTCCCCTTTTCTCTTGAAAAATAAAATTAAAAAAATTAAAACATCCCATTCGCATACCCACTCTGCCCTAATCCCATAAGCTCAAAAACACAAAGCATTAGGATTGATAACAAAGAATCCCCATATAACCTAAGAATGACTATGTTTGTGCTTTACCAACTTCAAATCCCCATTATTTAGAGATCTAATATAGTGAACTACATAAACATATAAGGATCTCGTATCGTACATAACTAACAATGATTACTTCCAACTCCTTAGCCATAAATCCCCGCTTGACCTTACCTTCCAGGGTCCTTGAAGAAGGCAAAAAAGAAGAAAAAAAAAAAAAAGGAGGAGAACCCAAGCAAACCCCCCCATAGACCCCTTGAGTCTTAAATCACAAAGTCCTCAGGAGGGGGCTGCGTAGAAACTCTACCAGACCATCCTAACCCATGAATATTTATACATGGAGGAAACAGTTCTCAGCCTTGCCCGACGACTTCTTTCTCCACACACATTCAGGGTGTAGACCTAAACAGATCCGGGAATTCAGCTCTCAGCCCCTCCGCGGCGTCTTTCGCTGTCAGAAACCTCCGATCTCCAGACTAAAGCTTGACCACCAGGGTAGCCGGGTGTTGCATTCTAAACTTCACACCCGCAAGATAGAGCTTTTTCTTAATGTCCAAATATTCTTTCTGCTTCTCATGAATGGCAGGTGTCTGATCTTGAAATAACCATATTACAGCCCCATTCCATTGCAGGTTCTTAAGTGCTTTCGCTCTCATAAGAACATGGGCTTTTTCTCTGTAATTCAAAAACCGCATAATAATAACCCTGGGGCGGGCCCCTGGTGGGGGGATCTCTCTTAAGGACCGATGTGCCCTCTCTATATTATATGCCTCCCCAAATGGTGTTGGACCCAGGATCTTCAATAATAGGCCCTGCATAAAAGGTTATATAGTCTGAACCCTCTGACGCTCTGGCAGACCTGCTAGAATCAAGTTGTTTCTTGACTCACGAGATTCCTGGTCATCAACCCTCTCTTCGAGCTTTTTCACCTGTCTCCTCAATGTCACCAATTCCTGTTCGTGAACCAAGGTTTTCCACTCCTGGGAGGTAACTCTGACCTCTACATCTCCTATTCTTTGTGCCAGGGCATTCAGCGTTGGTTTAATGGTAGAAAAGTCGGCTACCAGCCCCCGAAGGAACGTTTTTATTTCGGCAATGTCGTCCGAGGATGCCTGGCCTTTCTCTTCCCCACCAAAGCAAGCCTCCTGCTCCTCTGATATTGGTGAGGGGGGTTTTGGTCACTTTGTTGCTGGCGCTCGTGCTTCGAGGACTTCGGGACTTCCGCGCACTCCATAGCAAGTGGTCCGCCGACGAAACACCACTCTCGCAGCAACTTCCCAGATCCGCACAGCCTGGCTCCTCGAAGGGTACGGCAATCGATTGCAGGTCAGAATTAAGTTTTTCAACCCCCTCACTAAAATCGGGGATATTTAAATACTTAGTCGGGTTAAGCAGGGCCTGGGAGCAGTGCTCAGCATCGTCGTTACACCACTAGCTCATCACGTGATCTCCGGTGCTGGGTATCTTAGAGAAAAAGGAATATCCAGATCATGCAACCACCTCTGAACCTCCATGTAGCCCTTTTTCTGAGCAGCCAATTCCTTAGAATAGTCTTGAAATAACATTATGTGATTGTCCTGCAAGTATAGTGCCCCAAGCTCCCACACTCGGTCCTGTATGGCCTCCTTTTCCGCAAAATTCAGCAGGTGGGCCAACATTGGCTGAGATCTTTCTCCTGCAGCAGACCTTTGTTGAGTGGTATGGTGAGACCCTTTCTATGATGATACTGGTCCCCGGAGGCAATTGTAGGACTTCAGGGACTGCCTGCTGAAGGAACTGCATTGCTCACCCCTCCTCACAGGCCGCCGGAAAGTCTAGGATTCACAGATTGTTTCTGCGGCTTCAGTTTTCTGAATCATCAACTTTATCTTGGAGCTCATGGATTTGCTCCACTTGTTCATGGAGAGTAGCACAGTGTCCCTGCACAATACTGCCTTGGCTGATGGCTTTTTGTTCAGCTGTATAGATGCGAGCATCCAACTGAGCCACGGCCCCTACTGTGGAAGTACTGGCTACAGTGAGTTCATCCATTTGACTCATTATGGTGGTGAACATTTCATGGACTGAGGGCTCTTGGTCTTCTCTGCTGCAGCACGTCATGCATCCAGGTCCTCCAAGAGACTTTTGGTGGCCAGTTGAGGAGTTCACAGATTTGCGCTGTGAAACACGGTCAGATTATACAGAAGCAGTTCCGACACCCACTGCTCACTTTTCTGTCTCTATGACTGACCGGACATGCAGAGAACTGATGGAGTTTCGGCTCCGGTGCTCAGCTCCCGAAAGTTTAAGTGGCCATCTTATTTAGCAGCCAAGCCACCAGATCTTCAAGTTTTTAATAATATTTCCTGATTAACCAACTCCAATACCTTGGATAGGTTGAAAGAAAGGGCACCAGAATGTTTACCTTCATCCAAGGCACTGATAATAAATTCAGCGAATTCAACAAAATAGTGTTTGTGCTAAGAGTTTTGTAAAATCCATGTTGGGTATCAGGTAATAAACAATTCATATTTAAATAGTTCACCAGCTTATTATGAACTACTCTTTGCAATATGTTAGTAAAATGAAATATAGTGGAACTAAAATGTTAGTTATCTACAGTGATAGTAATTTTTGACTTATGAATAGAAATAATATGGACCTCTTTCCAAGAAATAGGGAATGATTGAGAAATAAAGAATACATTCTTCAGGTTACTTATGGGTGAAGTAGCCTCAGGTACTGCTATCTTTAAAAAGCCAAAATTGAATCTATGAGGACCCACCCTGGTTTTATAGCCTCAATGGTTAAGATATATATATATATATATATATATATATATATATATATATATATATATATATATTCATATACATGTTCATACAGCCCCTGTGGTCATCTTAAGGGATATACTCTGTTAATCAGGGATATACCTGGTTAGGCTTGTTTGTCATCATACAAATGGCAGGGGGATATTCTCCCTGGATTTTCTCCCTTTACCTCCTTCCTCCCTTTGGCATGAGCTAAGCCTTATAACCTCATCTGTACAGTGTGCCCCCTGCAGAAGGAGTAAACTATCCAGCCCACCCACAAGGGTCACTGCATCACTGGAATCCACTAGCAGCCATGTACATCTGACAGCTGGCAGCAGCCTAGCCTGACTCCTGACGCAGCAACTGGAGTCCATTCCCAAGCTCTGGTCATCTACACAGCAGTGCAGTGCCTGCCACTTAACATATTTGAAAGTGTTATTTATGGATTCCTTTTCATTCTAGAATTTAGTACTGTCACTGTCTCATAAAATTGTTCCTTGTTTGCTCAGAACCAAATGTGATAGGGGTACATTTTGAAATGTCAGAAAAAATGTTAAAAAGATCCACTAGGACTTCAGGATTTGTATCAATAATTCTTGAGTCCTCCAAAGATGCAATTCCAGATGCTTAATGCCTGTCTAGCAAAATGTTAATTCCTTGCCAAAACTTATGTACAAGGGGGTGATGTAGTGTTGCACTGTCTCTTCTTGAAATAATTTGCTGTTGCATGTCTACATTGTTTTCTTTCATAAGTTATGTAACTCTTTGTTAACAATAGCAATTTAGTCCCATAGTTATTTTATAATTGGACAAGTAATTTTTTCTGTTTCTAAGATATTTTAAAAGGTCATGCCTTATCCACCCATATCTCATCAAAAATACAGATTTTTGTTTTAAATGAGGCATATCTGAAACTTGTTTTAGAAAACTCTCATGTAAAATGAAGATATGGAATGGAATCAATAAGTGGCCGGTCAACAGAAGCCAGTTCTTGTCGAAAGGCTATTGAGTTAAGTGACGTCAGATTTATAGAATACACAAACATTAATTTAACTGTTGACCTTTTAGAAGGCTACAAGCAATAAACAGAGCTATGGTCCCTAATGTCATCTGCAAGAACTCCAGAATCAATTATTTCATCTTGGTGAAACACTAGTATCCAATCTAAATAGTATTATTGCCAGTTTTGCAATTCTCTCTAGTTGATAATGATATCATGTAAGTCAGAGTCAATCCGAGCATTATACCGTATATATATCTATAGGAGTCTGACATCTGTCTAGTCTGCATTAAGATCACAAAAGTCTAGTTTCTCATACTTCTTTGTAACTAGTAAAAACTGTTGCTTTAACAATTAATATCCAGCCAATGCGTTGGGAATATATAAGTAACTCAAACAGTAACTTTTTTTCTGTCTCCTAAGCTAAATTAGTAACTAATAATTCACAAGTACAGTAGAAGTATTAAAACATAAATTTATTCTGGATGCTGTAACATACTTTTAAAAAAAAACATATGTTTTATTGGTTTTGTTATAATAGGAACAATCCACAATAGCAAACATAGCCAAAAAGTGTACATAGTGTGACAGAACACAGTCCCAACGAATTTCATAAAAAACCCTGAGATACCACAACTATGGACCAGACTATGTCAACATCCAGGATTCATATATGCTTACTGTGATACCCTCATAATACACAGATTAGGCCCATGAACTAAAAGTAACATAACTAGAATAATCAAAGAAAATAAAATAGCACAAAACCAAACAGATACAGCTACTATTATTATTATTAATCTTATTATTCTTTACCACTTAAAAATATTTGTGACACACTTGGCTTGTCTCAGCTTATTACTGAAGTTACGCATCCTAATAAGAAGATTCCTAACAATAGCACCCTACTGGACCTCATTATGGTTAGCAAATCGCATCTATTTTCCCACACAGTTTTTTTTTCTCCGACATTAGTGACCACTGTTTTATTGCCTGTGTAAGATCTATCCCTAAAATAGCATCTACATCCAAATTTACCTTTAAAAGATGTCAGCGTAACTTTGACCCTTATGCTTTTATCACAGAGCTGCACTTTTCCCTAAGCTGGCAGGGCTTCTACCTGGCAAAGTCTTCCATTAAATTGTGCTGGGGGTACTAGACAAACATGCTTCCGTAGTTAAAATCCATGCCAAGAAAAAATCATTCCAATGGTTCTCAGCACAGTTAAAGTCCACCTTGCTTGAAAGAGATTCACTCTGGAAAAAGGCCAGGAAAACCAAGCTCCCAGCAGACTGGCTATCATTTAGGAAGGCTAGGAACTATTGTGCCAAAATGGTCAGAGAAGCTAAGGCTAACTTCTACCAAGCAGAACTTGATGCTGCTTCTAACTGCTCAGCTAAGTTTTGGAGCACCTTAAAGGCCATTCATCTGGAAATGCTCTGCCAGTGAAATCTTCCTTGGAGACATTACAATCTCTGATAAGCCATCCATCCTTGAGTCTCTTAACAATTACTTCTTTACTGCAGGCCTAGCCTTTGATTCCTCCCCTGCCAGTGCACTCCTCAATCAAGTTGGTGTACAGGACCCTGAAGTCCCTGTCATGAGTTCATCATTCTCCCTTCAACCTGCATCACTAAATGAGGTTGAAGATCTTTAGCAGCAACTGGATACTAGGAAGAGTGCAGGAGCAGATCTGCTTGTCCCCTTCTTCCTTAAGATTGGTTATCACATCTTGGCTGTTCCAATTACCCACCTTTTTAAACTATCTATCTCTCTCTCAGGGTGTCCCTCTCTCCATATGGAAAACTGTGCATGTTATTCCCCTTTTTAAATCCGGAGACCCCAGCAACCTAAAAAAATTATAGACATATTTCTTTCCCTCCATCCTGTCTAAATTGTTAGAAAAAATTGTGAGCTCACAGCTAAGGAATTATTTGGAATTATATAATCTCCTTAACCCTTTGCAGTCTGGCTTCAGACCATGGCATATCACCATTTCAGCACTTGCTAAAATTATGAATGACTGGCAACGTGAACTTGATGCCAAAGGACGTTCAATACTGTCGGCCATGACCTGCTTCTCCTTTCCCTCAGGAACATTGGACTGGACCACCTCTCCTTGAGATGGTTTCTGATTATCTAGTAGATCAGTCCAGCAAGTCAAAGTGGAAGGGGAACTCTCTCTCTCCACTTAAGCCCCTCCTGAGAGGTGTACCACATGGATCGATACTAGGCCCCTTGCTTTTCTCAATATATATTAACAGTATATATGCCTGCATCAAAAATGTCAATATACATTTTTTCGCAGATGACATGGTTCTTTACACCAGTAGACATACCTTTGAGGCTGCTTGCAGTCACCTTCAACAGGATTTTAATCTTCTGCAACATCAGCTTCTTAACCAAAAGCTACTTCTAAATGCCAAAAAAACTAAGGCAATGTTCTTCTCCCCTCTTGCACCTTCAAGATATCTGTCCTTACTTGGAACTCTGCCTCCGATCACCATCCTTCTTGCAAACCTCTGGAGTATGTATCCAAGTTTAAGTACTTGGGGGTATGGATTGACCACAGACTCTCTTTTCTTGACCACATTGAAGAACTGTCAAAAAAGCTTAGACAGAGGTTTGGCCTGTTTTATGTGATTAAGCATCTTCTTACAAGAGATGCCAAGAAAAGACTGGTCCAAACCACCTTCCTTTCTCTCCTGGATTACGCAGACTTTCTGTACAGCCAGGACCCAGCTGCTGCACTCTCAAAACTGGACACACTCTATCATAGAGCCTTAAGGTTTATCACCGATCTTCCATACAATACTCACCACTGCTCTATATACAGTGCCATAGGATGGACATCTCTCACTTACAGAAAACAGAGAAATGCCTCCCTCTGGATCTTCAGAGCTATCACCAAGAAGCTGCCTCAATATACCTTGGATTGTTTACCCATAAGTGTGTTAGGTACGTATACACTGATTAGTGCCTCCTATATCTACCTGGCAGTGCCAAAGGTCAAATCACACTTTGGTAGGGCTTCCATGAGCCATATGTTATCTGTGTGCTGGAACACACTACAAAAAAACTTGAAATTGGCCCACAGCATCAGCATATCAGCATTTAAAACTCTCTATGCTAATTCATTTAAAGAAACCTGCAATTGTTTCTCCTGATCCCCCCCTCCCTGCCTCAGTGACTTGCTGGTCACCTGTCTGATGAAATATTACAGTACATTTACTATCTCGTCTCATTGACCCCTTCCCCTCCTTCTTTAACCTATCATAGCATTCCTTTTTTGCTTTTCCTTGTGTAGCCTGCTCCCTTGCATAGGTTTCAGTTGTCTTAAAGTAGCATACCTCTTGTTCACATGCCCTCTACCTCCCTGACCCTGGGACACTCACCTTACCTTCTGCATCTCCTCACTCCCCTTATCTGGAGTCTGTCATTACCCATGGCCCTCGTATCACTATTTGCTGCTATGACACTTATGGGTTCCCCTGCCTACCTTCCCCCTCCCTCTTTAATCTTCACAATTCCCTTCCTTTTCTTATCAGCTTCCTAACTTCCCTTGTTGCCCCCTCACTCATGTTTGTTCTTCTGCCTTCACCACACCATAGTGTCTAATCTTGACTATAACCTGTATTTAGCTGCTCATGTGTGTATATAGTACTCATGCGCTACCACTGTCATTACCCTGTGTATTATATTTAGCCCGGACTATGTTAGTTAGTTATTTAAATATTGTGTGATTTTATTGTGTTCAATGTGCTGTGTATTTTTCTTGTATCCTGTCCAGGTCCATCTCACAAATGAGCTTTGCTCAATGATGTTCACCTGGTTAAATAAAGATTTTGCTTGATTGATTGACTGATTGATTGATTAGTGTCAATCTTAAGTGCACTCCTGGGTGCCTAGTACAACCCTACCAGAAGCTCCTAGGTCAAAACACCTTAAGGTGAGTTGACTATCTGTTCAATGGTAGAAGTACCCTCAGTTAATTCAACATAATCAAAATACAGTAGCCAAAATGATGTTTTTTCTCTACTGTTTAACCTTACTTTTGTTGTGAGCAACTCCATCAGCAATACCTGCTTGCAACTATAGTGCCAGCATACCATCAGGGGGGCAGGTTGAAGCTACCGCTCTGCATTTATTTCAGTGCAGCAGCTATTAGTATGGGTACAAATACTTTTACCCTTTAGATTTAATCCCTGTTGGCTAGAGTCCCAGTAATAAATATTGTATCTGAGAAGGAGAGGGGTATATGAAGAATTTGCCCTATTGCCTTTGCTATATAATTCCAATAACTTCTTAGCTCTGGGAAGCTCCAAAATATATGTTCATGATGGCTCTTTTCTTTGCACAACCTCCAACATTTGTCATTGCCAACCTGGCTATAATGGGCTGTGATGGATGGTGCCTTAAAAAATCTGGCCAGCACCTTTTATCAGTGTTCCCTCCAAAAGCTGGATACTGTAGCCTTACCTTCCCCTGCCCAGCAGCTCTCCCATTCATTATCTGTTAAGGTTATCCCTGCTTCTCACTCCTATTTGCTTGACATTCTACTAGTGCCACCTGGCAAGGGTGTGAACATACCCTATAAATATGGGTGCTAGGATGAGCAATGGAAACTTCTTCTAATACTGTTCCTGATAGGGTCTTGAGGAGTCCCATAGCTTCTCACATTTAAGATTTAACAGGCTCTTTTGTAATAAGATCTCTCACTTGCAAATAACAGTAGAAATCTCTCTGCAGTAAGATGTATTGCAGTTGTAATTGCTGGAATGATTTTACTCCTCCCTCTTGCATCAGCTGCCCTAGCCATTTTAACCCCTTCCTTTCCCATCTTTTGTATGTGGGATCAATTTGCCCAAGGTGGAATCCTATAGCCTGTCTAATGGAAGTGAACTGGCATGCCCCCATGGTTCTCCCAGTTCCTTCAGGGCCATCTTCCAAACTTCTTGCATAATTTTAGCACAGGAATTAGTGATGGACTTTTAGTTTAGTTTGGTCCAAACTATTAAATGTCTGTACTGCAGTAACACAATTTTTAATATAAAAGCCTCCCTTTCATGTCCCATCTCTGTCCTAGCTAAACATAGTATTTTCTATTACTATAACAACATTACTAATTCTAGTACTTAGCCATGTCTCTGTCAAAGCAGGAATATCAGGCTTATTAATAGTAACCCTGGCCAATCATGCATCAAACATACCAATAAAGCTCCACACGTTCAAGAGCCCTAAATTAATACAACCCTTTACTGGTGATAACTCACTGTTAAATTCACACACTGCTGGAGGACCTGGATTGATATTATTATACCCAAACTTTAATAATAAATAAAATAGCATCTTAGTCCTAAACCCGAATTTAGACAATTTAAGCTGGTTAGGATGCAGCTTAAAATTTGCCTCACATGACAAATTCAATAACATTAAGCAATTAACCACTTCATGAGTAAGCAGTTTGTTTAAAATTCATTGTTCTTTAAATAGAATTAGGGAGTAAGAGCGAGTAGTCTAAATTAAAATAAAAACTATTGTTCATAATGAAGGAAGGTCTGGATAGTGTGCAATTCCAAAGAATTATTGGAAGACTAAAGGTTCATTTATTTAAAAATAACATTTGAGAATATAGCTGTGACAGGATATGCAACCAGACTCATTTATTCACTTTCTGTTAGTTCAAATATTCCTTTTTTTTATTTTTAGAAATTTTTTCTCCTCCACGGAGTTGATGGGTGGCTTCAGCCCTCCCTCAGAAGGGCTTGTTCTCTGACCCAACTATTCCTCACACAGCTGGACCCCTTAATTCTATAGTGGCTTGCCCCCCATGGTGGGGCCAAGGAAAGGAGCACTGGCTTACTCCCCCCGGAGCACAAATCCAGACTTCGGAGTTGGCAACTTGCAGGAGAATGTGTCGGGTCAATGTGGACCCCATCAGCTCCTGGCATTTTCTGCTTTTCCCTTGGACCCACGCACCATGCAATGGGTAGGGTGGCTGGCCTCCACCTCTGCAGAAGCAGTCATATGCCCTGGGTGTGAGTCCTCCCCTCTGCTGTATGATACATCTGTGCTGACACCCAGCCACTGCTGGGTGTCAGCCTGCAGCACACTGCACTGTCCCTCCTCTCTGAGGAAGGAGAGCTGTCTTCAGATGCTCAATCCTTCCTAACCCCTGATGACCCCTGAACAACCCAAGTCTGTTCTCAAACCCAGGTTGCCAGTGTGGCACAAGGTGTGGCATCCAGTGCCTCAACCCTCAGCACCACTGGGATGTCTAGTACAAATATTCTTCTGTTACAGGTTCTGCTTGGAATGGACAACATAACTGCCAAGTCTCATGTACATGCAGCTTATGAGAGCTGGTCACCCACTCTGGAAGTGCCAATGTTCTCATGGGAAGTTTAGCAGTAATTGTTGACAGGATGAGCAGGGAGGAGACAATTAAGCCATAATCCATGTGGGAAATCTTTTCTGGGATATGTTCCAATGTCAGGCAGTGGATCCAGGAGCATGTCATAAAATTTTATAGATAGCGAGGAAGTGCAAAGGAAATGATGTCTCACACTCATACACACACACACACACACACACACACATATACACATGCACACACACTCACATTGGTTGGGATACTGGGAGAACTGTCACTCAAGGAAGAGATTACTCCCTCACAGCCCTGAGCACATAAATTGGGGAGCTGGATACCAGGCTCTCGTTCTCTGTCTTGGACATTTGACTTTCAAAGAAGGGGGCCCTACTGGAAGCTAGCTTGGGAAAGAAGCATAGCCTAGGGTGAAAGCCTTCTGTAGCTAGCAACAGGTAAAGAGACTTCAGGTGAGGCTAAAGTTACATTTTTTTCTGACAAATCACCTGTCTGTTTAACTTACTTTATTTTCTATTCTTAGTAAACTTGTAGGCTTTTTGTCATACTGTAAATATAGTCTGTTTGTAAATACCTGTAGTATCTTCCAGTAAAGAATTTATTTTTGATAGAACCAATTGGCAAGGTATTTTTTATTATTTCTTATGGACTCTGTTTGCTTTCCGTCTCCAAAGTGCACTCTACCAATAGTTATTATAGTGTTGATTTTCCTGACCCTGAGCAGAGCCAAAAGTGATTTTCTGGTATAACCATGCAGTGGCAAACTATTAGAAGTCCTTAACATTACTGCCATGTAACCTGGGATGGCCCAAGAGGCAGGTTTTGTCACAACAGTACAAGCAAAAGTAATAATAGCACTTAACAGAATCATACTGACAACCAATGCAAAAAAAAAATCACACTAAATTAAACTACAGCAAGTAAACAAATAAATGAAAAAAGAAAAATATCACCGCCCCCCCAAAAATGATAAAAGTCTGTAAAAATAATATGGCCAAGCATTTGGTAGCCAATAAGCAAAACACTACTTTATCTAAATAATATGCAGGGTGAGTAAGGTATAATAATTCAGCCAGTAGATACAGATTAAGTAAATTATACAATAGTCCAGTTGAGGATAGAGACAAGAACAATAGCAGAATTCAGGAACAATAATGGACATTGTCTCCTGTTGCTCCATTTTGACTCCATCCTGACTCCTTCACTTTGTCTCCTTCATTTTGTCTTTGCTGCTGTGATGCAACCACATTTGGTAGCAGGACTCCTTAAAGAGCAGCAGCTCCTCCCCTTGTAACCTACCACTGCTGGAGATTGGAGGAGGGAGCTGTCAGTTCACAAACTGTAAGGCTGGAGATGTAGCAGGCATGGAAAGAGAATGGAATTCAGATGGAAATCACTATGACATGTACTAAGGAAGGCATAACAGACACTAGGGCCCTTTTGACACAACAGCTATAAACAGTTCAAACAATGAAGAATATTAGTGGGTGACTGCTACCCTCCATAGTGACTCCTCTACTTCATCTCTTCTACTTCGTCACCACCACCGAGATGCCTCCAAGTTTAATGGTGGGCCTCTTTAAAGTGCAGCAGCCCCTCCCTTTACAGCCCTGCCACTTCTGCAGATTGGAGTTGACTGGGTTGTTCACTAGCACTTCTTAAAATACACAATACAGTTCAAATTAAAATTTGAATACATGTAGAAATATCCAATTCACGAGTGCCCTCAATCACCAGGCCCACTCATTATCTTCTGTGAAAAATTCATAACACATCAGTGGTACTGTCCATGTTAAAGCAAATACTGCTGAACAGCATGCTTATTCATAAAAAATATTAACGTTACCTCTCATACCCAACTCTTCCTTAAGTATTGTTATGGTCTGTGATAATTAAACTAAGATCTTGCTAATAAACATTACAAATTGTGCTATCATGCTGGTATATAACTTGCTCTAATAGTGAGATAGGTTACGCTGTGTTTATTCTCTTTGTTGTATGTGTATATCATTATAATGCTAAAAAATATGTAGGTGACAAACAATTGATGCCAGTGGACCCAGTCACACTTAAATCAGGAGTAAAAGTTAACAATCTGGCCATACTGTTTCATTTAAGGGAAAAGGTCACCAGCAGGAGTCACATATTTTACACTGCCCAGAGGGGGTAGATTCAAACTCTGCCATGCATTTGGGATACCTGCATCATGTGTGTCACAGGACATGAGAGCTTCCTTATCCTCTTCTTATCATCAGGGTGGTGGCCCTAGCAGCCCAAAGCCATAACCCTGTCATTGGTGAGATGGCAAGTGGGACCAGAGAACTGTCATGTGCTAGTGGAGGAACCATGTATATCTCCCCTCTGAATCCTAGAAAAATTAAAAAAAGTGAATAATAAACTATTTATGTACATTGAAAATGAAGCAGGGATTTGGAACTCTAATGCTTAGGTCTGGAATTAATATATTCACTGAGATGGAATCATTTCATGCCATTTTTCCCAAATTCCTGCTTTTCTGTTAAGGAAAAAGCCACATACCCCTGATACACTTTCCATCCCTCTACCCACCACTGCTTTTACACTTTTTGTTGTCTCAGTATTGTGGAACCAAATTATATACCAGTAATAATACTTATTGTCCCTCAATGATTTCTCACTGCATACCATTTAAATAGAGTAAAAACTCATTTGTTCCCATAGACACCATATGGCGTTGGAACCATCCATTGCTGGATCTGACCCAAAATGGCCACCGGGAACAAATGAGTTAACTATAAAACAGTACAAAAAGAACTGTGAATATTGATGGAGTCAAATTTGTTAATAGCATCCCAAAATTACACAAGAAATGGAAGGGGATATGTAGAACAGTAACTGTAGTTTGCAGCTCATGCTTGCTCTTGCAGAGGTCTTCTTGGAAGAAAGAAGTATCATAGTGGAGAAATACTAAGATTCAGGAAACCCTTTAAGGAAAGATGGAAGAGGAAAAATTCAATAGCATGACTGAATTGATAAAACAATAAACTGCAGAACTGAAAGATAATTTTAAACAGTACAAACTGAGTAAATATAGATGAGACAAAAATGATTATCATGTCAATAAACAAAATAATCGGAGACAGCATAACTACAGAGAGAGTAAACAATATTACTTTAACTCCAACAACTCAACCTGCTATTCTTATCCAAGCCAAAGGGACACTAAACATAACAGATGAGAGTAACATTTTCAGAGACAGTAGAGAAGAAAGAGGCATATATTTCCCAGGATATAACTCAGTTAAGAAGGGGGATAAAACCTTTTATAGGTACATCAGGGAGTGAAGAAAGACCAAGGGAGGGTTAGTGAGGCTTAATAAAGGGAGGGAGGGTGGGCGAGAGGGTGACTGTGAAAAGGCAGAGATACTAAACAAATATTTTGCTCAATATTTACAAAGGAAGTGGAGGAGGTACCTAAAACAAACAGTAGAAACACTCTGGATACAGAAGTTGATACCAGCCCATTTACAGAAGAAAGCATTCTGAAAGAACTCTTAAAACTGAAGGTGGACAAAGCAAGGGGCCTGATGGGATTCATCCCAGAATTCTAAAGAACTAAGGGTAGAACTAGTGACACCACTGACTACCCTCTTTAACAAATCATGGGAGGATGGGGTGGTACCCGAGGACTGAGGAGGGCAGATGTGATTCCCTTCACAAAAGTGGAAGCAGGGCAGAAGCAGGAAACTACAGACCTGTTGAGTTTAACCTCAGTGGTAGGAGAAAATGATGGAATCACTTCTGAAGGAAAGAATTGTTGAGTATCTAGAGGCCAGAGGGGCACAGGACCCAAGGCAGCATGGATTCACAGTGGGAAGGTCATGCCAGACAAATCTGATAGATTTCTTTGACTGGGTGACCAAAGTAGTAGATCAGGGAGGGGCTGTGGACATGGCCTACCCTAGACTTTAAGCAAGGCATTTGACACAATCCCACACAAAGATTAATATACAAGTTAGCCAGCCTGGGAGTGGGTCCCAAGATGACAGCCTGGGTAAAAATTAGCTAGAGAATAGGACACAGAGGTAACAGTAAATGGAGTCCACTCTGAAGAAGGGGTTACTAGTGGGGTTACCGCAGGTTCAGTATTAGGACCGGTCCTCTTCAATGTCTTTATAAGTGACATTGCAGAGGGACTGGAAGGAAAAGTATGTCTCTTTGCAGATGACACAAAGATCTACAAGAGAGTTGATGCACAAGGTGGGGTGGAAAGGATGAGAAGGGATTTGGCAAGGTTAGAGAGAATGGTCAAATGTATGGCAGCTAAGATTCAATGCTAAGAAGTGCAAGATAATGCACCTGGGAAACAAAAACCCAGCGGAAGAGTACACAATGGGGGGTGAGATACTAACAACAACAAAAATGGAAAGGGACCTGGGGGGTAGTCATATCAGATGACCTAAGGTGGGCAAGCAATGTGAGAGGGCAGCAAGGAGGCTGGGGAGGATACTGGGATGCATAGGGAGGCATCACCAGGAGAAAGAGGAAGTTAGTATCCCTCTGTACAGACAGTTGGTGAGACCCCATCTGGAGTACTGCATGCAGTTCTGGAGACCCAATCTCTGCAAAGACATAGACAGGATGGAAGCTGTCCAGAGGAGGGCAACTAAAATGGTGCAGGGTCTGCACCAGAAGACATAGAAGAGACTTGAGGAGCTAAATATGTATATCCTCGAGGAAAGGAGGAGGGGAGGACATGATAGGAACTTTCAAGTACCTCAAGGAATCAACAAAGTCCAAGAGGATAGCATCTTTCAAAAAGAGAGGTGCAAGAACAAGGGACAATTTGAAGATAGAAGGGGTGGCTCAGGTAATTTAAGGAGCATTTTTTTACAGAGAGGGCTGTGGATGCATGTAACGGCCTTCCAGAGGAGGTTGTGGAGTCAAAAACAGTGGTGGAATTCAAGCATGCATGGGACAGTCATAAGGCAATTCTGGGGGGGGGTAGGAAGAAGTAGGCTGCTGGTTAACTAGGATCTGCAGCTTATCCATTAGGTAGGGGAATGGGCACACTGGGTGGGCCAAGCAGTCCTTATCTGTCATCAAAATCTATGTTTCTATGTTTCTATAAAGAATGACCAGAATTGGACATAACAGCTGTCATCTAGGCTAAATTAATAAATAGGTGCAGCAATAAGAAGAGGAAGCAAAGATGGCCCCAACTGTTACAGAGAAGCCTGGAATTAGGGAAGCAATAATAGACCACGGTAGTGGTCTTTAAGCAGTAGGCAACTCATCCCAGCAGAAATGTCAGATTTTAGAAAAGGTCTGTCCTTTGTACCATCCCAAAAAGGAAATAAATTCCATCTTATATGTGATCTCCAAATGTTTTTTAGCTCATTATGTGTCCTTCCAGAACAGTATTGATGAGGCCGAACATAAACGATAAATTAAACAGGCATTGGGAACCATATCTAAATGTAACTCTTTAAAGTAATAATCACACAATGTACATGCCTGTATTTCAATACTACAAGAATAATTAGAGGCCAGCCTAGTGGCACTGAAGGTTGAGGCACTGGATGCCACACCTTGCACCACACTGGCGATCGAGGTCAGGAGCAAGCTCAGGTGCTGTGGGTCGGCCAGGGGAATGAAGGTTTGAACATCTGATGACAGATCACCTTCTCTGGGGTGGATTGTGTAGAAGACTCCAGCAACAGTATACCTCCCAGCAGTGGATGGGAGGTACTGCATCAACAGTCTTCTGCATTACAGGGTGGTGGAATGTGGCACATCGGTGTGGTGCACATGGCAGCACTTGCGCTTCCCCTGGACATTATTGCATGTCCATCCTTGCTGATGGGGGATACATAACACATGAAGAACAAGGAAAAACCCCAATGCCTGAATAGACAATGTCGTACCACAGCCCCATTCCCACCACCAGATCCTGCTGTACTGGGTCCCTATAGCCTCCAATCTTCACCTCCACCTGCAGGTAATTAGCTGTGTGTGTGTGTGGAAGCACTGATGAGCTAAAGGTGGCCCCACCTAAGGGGGAAAAAGCCAGGGGGTTCCCTGCAGTTGTATCATGGGTGGGTAAGAGGTCTGGGGGTCCCAAGGTAGGGAGGATCTCAGGCCAGGCAGTAGTAGCTGAGGATGTCAACTGAAGGAGTTCCAGGGAGCTGACGACTGGAGGGGAAAAGAGTTGAGCAAAAAAAAGAACAATTTCAGGAACTAGTGAAGAAAATGAATAGTAATAACAATAGACTGGGAGATAACTTAACAAAGGACAAAAAGGAGGCACTCAATGCCTTGATATCAGGCAAGAATATTGAGATAAAAAAAGATGAAAAGAGGGAAGGAGCTGTAATAATTACTTATAGGAGCTATCAACAATTGTGTTTCAAATTGTTTAATATTGATGACACTTCTGTTAAACTGAGTGGGAATCCAAACAGAAAAATAGTTTCAGTATTGAATTGATACTGAAGGAATCAGTACAACTAGGTTGGTTGCAAGATTGGGAAGCAAGGTTATTGACAAACAAGAATCCCAAATTCCCTGTGTTCTACAATCTCAAAAAAATTCATAAGTTATTACAAGAGCCACCTCGGAAACTTCTAGGGCCTCATCTTTAGAGCCAGCCGGATGAGCACGTAAAATAATGCACTGCACAAAAATAATTTGCTGGCTTGCTCTGGCGCCATATTCAAACAAATTGTGTGATCTGAACAGATCATGCAATCTGTTTGAAGATCGGTCCCTGTATGCATGGAGCACAGAAGGGGGTGCCAAGTCCCATGCAGTGTATCCAGGGTGCAGGGCAGAGAACTACCCATAGGGAAATGCGTGGCACATGCCTGTCTGCCCGGCAGCCCCCATGGGCAATATTCAGCCCAAACATGCAAATGAGCCCATTGGGCATACGTGGTGCAAAGGGCTCATTTGCAGGCTCATTATTAATTAGCTAATATTTTATTGCTTATTATTGCAACCAAGTACAAAAGTACAGGTTGAAGTTCCATACAAGGTTAAAAAAGGACAAACTTTACATATTCAATACAATGCATAAATAATACAATTTAAAGAAGAAAAAAGGAAACAAAATATAAATATAAACATTTATTTCACTACATTTAAATAATGCACAAACAATGATTTACTCTAAGTTTGAGTTCTTACCAAAGGTTTTGTCAACCAATGGGCATGTACTATATACTGCACAGTGCTCCTGGCCAGTGTGGTGTGCAGTGGGCTGTGCCAGTCACCTGCTCTGGTTGGGTTGGGGGAGCGGGGTGGTGGATCACTGGCTAATGGCGTGGGGGGCCACTTGACTACCAGGGAAAGGGGAGCATTTTTTTTTAAATCTGTGATTGGGGCTGGGGTAGAGGGACCCTGTCACTACCAGGGCAATTGGGGAGGGGGTTTTTTGTTGCAAAGATTGGGGCTGGGGAGGGGTCCATACACTATGGAAATAGGATCTGTCCTGCAGTTAACTTTATGGTGATAGGAGCTGGGGAGGGGGGCCCTGTACTATGAAAATGGGGATCTGTGCTGCAATTAAATTTACAGTATTTGGGGCTGGGGTGCCTACACTATGGAAATGGTGATCTGTGCTCCAATTTCATTTTACATTTATCAGGGCTGGGGAGGGGGTCCCTACACTATGGAAATTGGAATTTTATGGCACAAAGATCAGGACTGGGGAGGGGGGGATCCCTACCCTATGGAAACAGGAACCTGTATTGCAGTTACCTTTATGGTGCTCAGGGTGGGGAGAGGGGTCCCTACACTATGGAAATGGGAATCTGTGCTGCAATTCACTTTATGGTGATTTGGGGCTTGGGTGTGGGGTCCCTACACTATGGTAATGGGGATGTGTGCTGCAATTAACTTTATGTTGATTGGGGCTGGGGGGTCTTTATACTATGGAAACAGGGATTCGTGCTGCAATTAACTTAACAGTGATTGGGGGGGGTCCCTACACTATGGAAATGGGGACCTGTGCTGCAATTAACTTTATGGTGATCAGGGCTGGGGAAGGGTGTCCCTACTCTATGGAAATTGGGATATGTGCCGCAATTAACTTTATGGTGCTTGAGGTTTGGGAGTGGGTCCTTGCACTATGGAAATGGGGATCTGTGATGCAATTAACTTAATGGTGATCAGGGTTGGGGAGGGGTGTCCCTACACTATGGAAATGGGGATCTGTGCTGCAATTAACTTAATGGTGGTCAGGGCTGTGGAGGGAGGTCCCTACACTATGGAAACTGGGATCTGTGCTGCAGTTAACTTTATGGTGCTTGGGGCTGGGGAGGGGGTGTCTGTACACTATGAAAACAGGGATCTATGCTACAATTAACTTAATGGTGATCAGAGCTGGGAAGGGGGTCCCTACACTATGGCAATGGGGATTTGTGCTGCAGGTAACTTTATGGTGATCGGGGCTGGGGAGGGGAGTCCCTACACTATGGAAAATATGCTATGGGATTCTTAATTTTGTACAGCAATTGGGGCTGGGGAGGTGGGGAACATGTACCCGGCCCTAGACTGTGCATGAGGCAGCAACCTGCCCCATACATAGTTAAAGTATGGTTTCAACAGTATAACTATGTTCCAGAACAACCAGCCACAGTCGCACTTTGGGGGGTCTCGATATTGTGATGCATGGCTTACCTCATTTGCATGGGTGCATCACAATAATGTGCACTCTGGCACAGTCGGGGGGGGTGCAGCACATTGGTGGCCTTTGAATATGGCCATGTCCCTGACAGCCCGCAGAAGTCCAGAGATGCATGGTGCATCCAGGGATGTATTGCACATCTCATCTGAATTTGTGGACCCTTGTCTTTGAGCTGGAGTCTGTTTTAGACCCTATATCAACATTTGTTAATCACTTTTCATAACTGTTGGTACAGTAAGCTCTACACAATCATATGTCAAAAACATTACAGAAATGCAGAATGTGATTTGAGAATTTCATTTAATGGGTGATGCAGGGCATAGTACTTGCTAAAATGGCAGCCATAGACTTATGTATGAGTATACTGTACCCCATTAGGAAGGACTGGATTTTCTCACATCTAGTTTGAATCAAAAACCAGTAGATACATGGTCACCAACAGGGCAATTTATGGGGCTTGCAGGGACAGTGTTCTATGAAAACTACAGTATTTTCAAATTGACAATATTTTCTACGGACACAAATGGGAAGGAATGGAAAGCATGATACAACCTTTCTAAACCAGGTTCTATATGCACTTCTTTGAATACAGTCTATCATCATTGTACCACCACTTCCAGATGAATATTTTATCATTTTATTGTCTAGAAGAAGAAGAAGAATCAGCATTTATATAGCACTATTCATATGCAGTATCCCAAAGATCTTTTACAAGCAATGCTAGACTGGTAGTGAAGTGACTGAATGTGTGGTGGCAGCTATATCGCACATCATTTAAATGATTTATTGATGGCATTTTGATTTTCTGTGAGGACAATCAGGGTGGTTGATGGATTTCCATAAATATGCCAATTACCTGAGCAGCAATTTAAAATTTGCTGTAGAATATAGCAGGGAGGAATCAATCTTTGTGGATATAATAATAAAAAAAACAAGATAGAAATTAACCAATTTGTTTGTGAATATACAAATGGGAATATCATGCTTCTCTCTACAAGTGTCCACCACCTGCCACAGAAAGTCAGTATCCCTTACTCACAGATATTGAAAGTCAGGAGGAACTGCAGACACAAAAAGGACAGTTCTTGTAAGGAGAAACTGAAACTAATATTTTAACAGAGATGGAGAGACTTGTAGAGAAAAGAAGAGGCTGGACCTCATTAATTTCTAGAGAACAAGGAAAAAAAATTAAACTCATTTTGAAACTGGAATATTCAAATCTGACAGGAAGAATAAAGGATATAGTACACACAATTGGCACATTGTACAAGATAAAGGAATGGATTGTTTCAAACCTAAACTAGTTGTAATTTCTAAAAACAACATAAGGACAATAAAAGACCACATGGTCAACCAAGAATAAATAGTACTGGAACAACAGAAAGACCAACTCCTGTTAGGACATTTAAAGTGAGGGCATTTTTCCATGTGGCCACTTTAAGCACCAGTGAGATTATACTTCAAGGAGGCATTATTCTGAACACCCCTGTATGAATACAAAGTACCACATTGACCAAAATATTTAATTGCTCTATAACCCATGTGGTTTATAACCTTACTCCTGCTTGAAAATATATGTGTGGAAGACCACAAGGCAACTTCAACTCATTCCTTCTAGTAGCACCATAAAGTATGTGAAGCAACCATTGCTTAACATGACCCAACATGGCCACACAGGATGAAATGAGTTGAGCGGAGGATAAGTGAATATAAATATACCATAAAACAGAGGATACGTGAATATAACTGCTTTGGTCTTTCTGTATAAAATTGCCCTTGACCTTATGACAAACACTGCGAGAAATTCCCTAGATGTACTAACATGTTTTCCACCAGGTCTCAAAATAAATGTCTTTTCCATTCCTCATTTCAACTCAACCTTTGATCAGAGATCATTCAAATACAAAGCAATTACTCTTTACAACTTACCTCTGTCCCCATGTCAGTGATGTCAGAAACAATTATGCATCATTGAAATTTGGGGGCTAAGAGGCAGTCCCACAGCCAGGAAAGGGGTGAGATTAAATTAAGAAATTGGGGGAAAAAAGAGATGCTTTGGATTTATGCACTGGGAACATTGGAAAACTCTCTGCAGGGATGAAAGAGGAAGAGAACTGAAATGTATTTTGGTAAAAACAAATCTGTAAACCTTTTCATTGCTGGTATCAGAACATCTTCATCTGTATAATATGCTAATGTAGATGTATTTCTCTATATACTTACCGTACATTCCAGGAAGAAGTGACTGTAAGAGCATAAATATATGCTGTTGGAAACAGGTAAATTATCCACCATCACAATTACACTTACTGTAGCTTTAGACAACCCCTCCACCTTTACAAGCCCCAGGGATATTCATCTGACAGTGACCTGCCCACTCCCCCCAAATTGTTTCTTTGCTAAAATAGAATTTAGCTACTTCAGCTATTAGTTTAGGCATTGTAATGGTTTTGCATCTAAGTGTCCATCCTGCATGATAGACAAACAGGACAAAACCACCCTCTGAATCCCCAATTTTCTTTTAAGAAAAGACACATAGCCCTAATATACTTTCTATCTGTCCACCCTACCCCACTTATTCACTTTTTGTTGTCTCAGTACCTTGGAGCAAGGTTATGTTCCAGTACTTCTAGTTCTTCGGTGATGTTTCACTGTGCACCCTTTGAATGGGTTACGCTCCCTGACTTAAGCTTTTCATTTCCAACCCCCTGCTCCATTTTACATTGTTCCAATGTACATCATTTATTATTCACACAAAATTCCAAAGAGAGAGAGATAAACATAGTCCCTCCACTAGCACACTAGCCCCTCCCAGTTCACTGCTCCCATTTTCCATCCTGTTGACAGGCTTGTAGACCAGGGTTGCCATGGCAACCTCTTGGCTGCCAGGAGAAGAATATGAAGTGTTCCACTAAAGTGATGCATGTGATGCCAGTATCCCAGCATCAGGATATCAGCCTGCCATCTCTGGCCAGTATAAAACACAAGGCTCCTACCAATATTCTTTTCACTGAAACAAAACAGTACGACCAGACTTTTTGCATACAGATTATTTTGAATATTTTAACAAATTTATCAGACTGCAAAAAGAATAAAGCATAACATGCCCTACCTCACTACTGGAGCAAGTTGCATGACAGCATGACTGCCAAGTTTTCAATACTTACTAGGAAGACCTTAGTGTCATTATTGCAGACCAAAAGATTATTTAGAGGTGAATGGGGCATGAGCAGAAACTTTAACATTGTTATGAATAAGCATGCTTTTTGGCATGAATTTGATTTAGCATTGACAGTACTACTTTCCTGCACTGAAGTTTACATACAGTAGTAGATAATGAGTGGGACTGGAGATTGAGAGCACTTTGACACATGACTTGGATAGTTCCACAATTAGCTTAATTATATAGTTTGGACTGCATGTACTGCATAAAGACATATTAATGAAGAAATAGCATTAATGAAAAGGTAAAAATAGCATGTCTGTGTGTTATACACACTTGGATAAATGACACAATAGTAATAATTATATGAGGGATAATGTTGAAGGGGTCCAGCCATTTAGTTAAAATGCCCATATTAGAGCTAAGATTTGTGATTGCAAATGAAATAAGGCTTGGATCAGTATTCATGTATATTGTCTTGGATTCTTTGCATTTACCATAAGCAAATTACACATTTGTTTCAGAAAACTTCTTCATTGGAAGCTTAAATTATTCTGTATGAGTATAAATTGACATTTAGTGAATCAAGGGAAAAGAGAAGGCATCTGGTGATTTCAGTATGAACAAAATTGCGTGGCTCAACACTGTGCAGTCAAAACAGTGCAGGTGAAAACAGCTACAGGGAAATATAGCATGGACAGTACAGCACTATACCTGTAGCTGCTTTCATTTTCCACTGTTTGCTGCATCCTCGAGGATGTTTATAAATGTTTTGGGTGGTGCCGGTGGCAAAGACCCTGCTTGAGGGTGCGGGGAGAGAAGACCCCCACAATGCTCCTTACTGAGTGCCCATTCCTCCCCATGCTGTTTGTGGGCCTCATGGTTTTGCCCCCAAACAACATTGCCTAGTGCTGTTTTGACTGTGTGGTTTTGTGCCACTCTGTTGTCTCAGTGCTCAAGTCACAGTAAACCAAGAGAGAAGCACACAGCCAAGAAAAGGGATTTATCTGCACTCTAGGTGACACTAATATCGAATTAACATAATCTGATGAATTAGAATATGCTGACCAAACACAGAAACATAGAATTTGCCAGCAGATAAGGACTGCTTGGCCCACCTAGTCTGTCCATTTTTCCTTGCCTATAGTATCACCACAGATCCTACTTGATCTCTGACCCATTCACCCACCCTGTCCCTTTTCCTAATATTACGTTCTGCCTATCCATGCATTCTTGAACCCCACCACTGCTGAAAGACTGTTTCAGGAATCCACCACTCTTTCTGTGAAGAAGTACTTCCTCACATCTCTCTTGAATTTACACAGTGTCAACCAATGAGTGCATAGTGTATACTGTACTCGCTCATTGACAGTTCAGTCAGTGGCCAGCCATGGAGGTGAGAGGAGGGCTGTGTTGGTCATTAGCTGGGGATCGGGTTGGGGGAGTGGGTTGGTGGGTCAATCCTTCAAATGGTGGGGGATCCACTATACCACCAGGGAACTGGGGAGCTTTCATTTACAAGGGATTGGAATGTGGGGTGGAGGGACAGCTGCACACCAGTTCTAATATTTTATATATATCGGATGTGTGATTGGGTGGGTGGAGGGAGTTCAAGCCACAGGGAGACTCTTTCATTTCTGACAGGCCTGCGATCGGAGAACAGGAAGGGGGAGGGACCACTGGACTAACCGGGAATAATTTTTAATACTAGGGTCCAGCAATCAGAGAATGGGGAGGGACCACTGGACTACCACAGATATACAGATGTGACAGACAGGATGCAACACAGAAATGATGCAGAATATCACAGAATGCTACAGTTTACTGCAGGGGCTATTGTAAGTCAATGGCAATTAAGCACTTTTGTCATGCAGGATTTGTGACATGTCATTACTCCAAGTTATTGTGCTTCACTGAGGCTGATTCCACTGTATTTTTAAAACAATTAGTGATCAGAGAAGAGGGAGGGAGAAGAGATCACTGGAGTACCACATATATATTTTCGAAACAACAGGGTGGCAGTTTGCAATCATTTTTGAAATTTCCAGGGTACAGATGGCTTGCCCCACTGATGTGCCTTTTGCTGGTTTTGTGAAGATAAAGATTGCTCCATTTACCAGCATACAGTCACAGCTCTACTACAAACTTGTTGCTTTGCAGAGCACTTGGGGATATTTCATGTTTGAACATAAATAGAAACTTTTATTCTACAAACATAGCAGCTCTGAACACAAAGTCAACTAAACTAGGCAATATATTCTGCTTTAGTCCCACGACCTGCTAATGAGAGCATTAAAAAGGCTGCATATGCATTTTAAAGTAAGGATTGAAAACCCAAGCAGTAAATCCCACAGCAGGAAGGAAGCCCCTCTACGGACCCAGTAGTGGAATATGTGTACATTCAGGAAGGCTCCCCACACATCTCACTGTGAAATATCAAACTGGTAGCACCACCAATGGCACATACATCAGACTGGATACATAGATAAGAAATTGACCTTTTTGTGCCCCCTTTGCCCTTTTAGCTCATGTTGTTTGCTTATGAGAATATAGCTTCTGAGCTGTCAATGGTGGAAGAAGTAACAGTCCAATTTAAAAACAATGAAGCACAACTATCTGTCCAATTTTGAGAGCAGTTTCTACTAAAACACCTTATCATCAGTTGTACTGCAAAGGTAAAACTTGAACTACATCACTAGTGTAACAGTGCACCCCCATGTTGGACGTCACAGTATTAAGACTATCTGAAATTGTATATACAATGATAGCACAGTTCTTTGTGATATAACTATTTTGTCAGTCTCAATGCCTCCCTATTTTCTCAAGATCTTATGGAGTTCTTCAATCAGGATGAGAAGGGACCTGCAGAAACTTGAAGAATGGTCAGGGGTTTGGCAGTTGAAATTCAATGCAAAGAAGTGCAAGATAATGCATATGGGGCACAAAAACCCTGGCACAATATATCAGTTGGGGGGTGAGGATATAGCATGCACCAAGCAGGAAAGGGATCTTGGGGTTATCATCTCTGATGACCTAAAGGTAGGGAAACAGTGTGACAAGGCAGCAGGTAAAGCAAATAGGATGCTGGGATGTATAGGCAGGGGCATTACCAGCAGGAAAAGGAGGTCATAATTCCGCTATACAAGACATTAGTGAGGCCCCACCTGGAGTACAGTGTACGGTTCTGGAGACCATACCACGTAAGGACATAGACAGGTAGAAAAGGTTCAGAGGAGGGCAACAAAGATGGTGCATGGATTGCATCACAAGTCCTATGAAGTCAGGTTGAAGGAAATGAACATGTACTCCTGGAGGAGAGGAGGGAGAGGGGATATGATAGAGACATACAAGTATCTTACAGGGAGGAACAGGGTGCAGGAAAACACTATTTTAAGCGAAAAAGATGTTCCAGGACTAGAGGGCATGGGATGAAGTTGGAGGAGTATGATTCAGAGGAAACATGAGAAAGAATTTCTTCACAGAACGGGTAGTGGACAAGTGGAACACCCTGCCAGAGGAAGTGGTGGGGGCTGAAACAATCATGGGATTTAAGAATGCATGGGATAGACATAAAGGAATTCTGGAGGTCAGGGGTAAGGTGCAACAGACTTCTAGGAAAACAAACTGAACTTACAAGCTCAAATGGGCAGACTGGGTGGACCATAGGCCCTTATCTGCCGACACTGTCTATGTATCTATGTATCTATGTATCTACAGTAGAGCAAAATCTGTTGGAGGACCTTGAGCTCCTGCTTGGCATCTCAGCCTTGTTCCACAGGGCTTACTATGAGTTATTTGCTCTTTGTCACATTATGTGCAAACAAAGTGCATGGCAGATAGTGACAAATTACTTGGAGATTGTGCTTTTCTTTTTGTTTGTCCATCCTCTTGCAATAAATCGGATCACAACAGTCTGCCATCATGTTTCCAAAATAGTGAAATAAGGGATGCAGTTACATTCTCTCAAACATTATGGCTGGTTGGGAGCACAGGGCCAGAAGGGCCCTGTGCTCCCTCAAGCAAATAAGCCTTTGATTATACTTTTGTCAAAAAGTAAGGAAATTCTCTACAAAATAAAATTGTTAATGCACCATTAGGGTTCCCTGTGATTATACTTTCTCAAAAAGTAAGGAAATTCTCTGCAAAAAACTTTGTTAATGAAAGATTAGGGCTCCAGTGACACAAGTTGGGAAATACAGTCTTAGGGTTTACAGCCCTAAGACCCCACCTCCATCATCAGTTTCCAACCATAACACCCCACCCCTACCCTATATGCAGGAACAGCTGTGGGGGGTGACTTCAGGTTGTGAACCCTAATGCTCACCCCATTCTCCTATACTGTACCTACCTCAGCTTACTTACTCATGGAATGGGGTGAGAATTAGGGTTCACAACCCCAAGACACACACACCCACACCTGTTCCTGCCTGCAGAGTGGAGGTGGGGTGTTAGGGTTGTAAACTGAGGGTGGGGGTGGGGTCTTAAGGTTGGAAATCCTAAGACCACATTTCCCAGCTTTTGTCACTGGAACCATAATGGTGAACTAATGAAGTTTTTTGCTGAGAAGATATATACAGTATATATATATACCTGCACGGTAGTGCAGGTATAGTTAGGTTTGAGTAAGCACTTTAATGTTAAAGCCACAAATTTTGCACTTTAATAACTTTGCAACCATTTGTCCTATTTGCCTGAACTTTTGCATGCACTGTGTGCTACCATGGACCTTTGGATTTGGCAAGTTGTGTTCTGGCTGGATGTGCAGTTGTGGAGCTGCAGAGTGCCAACAAAAGTGAAAAAGATCACTTTTTTGGCAAGTTTGGCAAATTATTTGCTCCTCTCTACAGCCTGAATGGTTTGTCCGTCTGGTCCAAAATTTTCAGGATATATGGGGACTAAGTCAGGGAAGTCCCTTTTGAAGCTTTGGAGAAAAAAATATGAATCTGTTCTAAAGTTATTAAAGTTTAAAGTTTCCCATTATAGCAAATGGGGGAAAAAAATTCACCCTTGAAAGCACTTTTTACTTTCATGAAAGCACTTTTTTCTTTCACAAATGGGTTTGGTACTTTTGCAAATCTGCCATCTTGTTTGAAATTAGCGATACAGAAAAAACTATACTATTCAAAAAATACTGCCCCTTGGTAAACACCAACAGTTGGGTTTACCTAATCGGGGCCCTAGGAACATGACCCTGGCATCAGTTTTCTGAAAGGATGTCTGGAAATATGATTTTTAAATTTTTCCACTGTCTTAGCCACGGAACTTTTGTAAAAGTTCAGTGGATACTTTCACAAAAGTCCCATATTTAAAATGAAGGGACTTTCACGAAAGTCCCGAAGTACTTTCATGAACGCTCCCCCAGCAAAACCAATGGTACTTTTGAGAAATTTTGCGGAACTTTCATGAAAGTTCTGCAGTTCAACAGCCCCAAAAAGTAGATTCTTTGCCACATCAAAGCAAGAAAACAGTTAGGACTTTTGGGCTGAAATATGCAGGTTGGCAAGCCCTTGCCCTACAGATGTGCCTTGTGCTGGTTTGGTGAAAATTTTACACCAGTTCCAGAGTTACTGAAGTTTGAAGTTGCACATTTTCCCATAGGATAACATTGTGGCAGCATCAGTGTCTTTTGGCATCTATATCTCTAGAACGGTTCGAGATACAGATTTTTTGCTAAGCACAGCTGAGTATATTTTTAAGTCTATTAGGCATGCATGCAGGTGGCTAGGTCATGAATACAACTGCAAAGGATTTTTTTTCAAAGTTACTATTGTTACTGAGATATTGCCACATTTGCAGTACAAGGGTTAATTAGAATGCCTCTAGGCCTGGGCTATGTGACTGTAGTTATGGGTAGGTGGGAGTGCAGGACCCTCTGAGCCCATGCTCCCACTTATGCATACCATTTATACTAAACTGGGAGCACAGAGATGACCTACGCTATGCCTCTACACTCATGGGTGAGTAGGAGTGCAGGGCCCAGAGGGCACACACTCCCACCTATGGAACTTATTTTGCAAAACTGAAAGCACAGGGCCCTCCTGTACTATGTCTCTATACTTAAATTTGGGTGGGAGTGCAGGGCCCAGAGAGCCTGCACTCCCAACTATGGATCCCATCTTGCAAAACTGGGAGCACAGGGCCCTCTTGCACTATGCCTTTACACTTATGGGTAGGTGGGAGCACAGAGCCTAGAGGGTCTGTGCTCCCATCTATGGATACCATATGAGTAACATTTCACTTTCTCAAAAAGAAGGAAAATTCACTGCAAAAACTCCATTAATGCATCAGTTAGGGTTGATTCCACATCAACAAAAGTCTGGAAATTTTATGTTAAGGTTACCAACCCAACCCCCGCACACCCCCCAACCTCCACAGGCCAAAACGCATCAGAATGTGCCTTGGGGTCGTCGGGCCTCTCACCCCATTCCCCTATACTGTACCATCTCAGCTTGTTTACACATAAAATGGGGTGAGAGTTAGGGCTGAGGACTTCAAGGCACACCCGCACCTGTTGGCCTGTGGAGGTTGGGGTGGGTGGGAGGGGTTGGTAACACTAACATCGAATTCCAAATGATTTTTGTTGGTATGGTATCAACCCTAACTGATGCATTAATGGAAAGTTTTTGCAATGAATATATACAGGCCCAGAGAGTCAAAGGGGTTGTGCCTGGTGCAACCCCACATTGAGCCCAGGTGCACTATTAAGAAGGATGCCCAGTGCAGCGCAACTCCCGATGTGCCAGGGCAGAATGTAATTGTATGTGGTGCAGATGCAAGGGGTGTGCCCATGCATATGTGGCACATCCTGATTTTCAGCCCGGGATGTGTGGCACATGTGCTGGCACAACCCTGCAGTGTGCCGCACAGGAGGGCTCAAAGTTGGGCCCATTAAGAGAGGGAATAAATCCCAGCCACCTGCAGGTGGGCTGCTGTATTGCAGGGTGCACTACAGCAGCCACCAGCCATGGGTGGCCACCTGCCTACCCAGAATACCATCCTGAAGCACACACAGCACTCTGGTAGTCTGGTGGCCCCCCCGACCCCAGTTCCCCGATAATATATAACATGCCCATCCCTGGTGGGCTAGCGGTCCCCCCTCCCACCCAATTCCCTGAATCCATGAGAACTGTCAGTAAAGACTGACCCTGGGTGTCTAGGTGAACCCCCCCACCCATGTCTGTGGTTGTAGTACATCACCATCTGCAATACCCCTGGTGATCCAGTGGCATCCCCCATACTCCTCCCACCCACACAGAACCTCTTGCCCACCATGCACCCCCCCATCATTGGTGGGTGGCAGCAACCCACCCGCATACCACTCAGCTGACTGCTGAATGACAGATACACTATGGACTGTAAGCCCATTGGTTCCTGGTTTGGACCACTGGGCTTGCAGAGCATCCTGTACTAGACAGTCCCAAATATGTGAATGAAGTCATTCACACATTTGGGACTGTCTAATACAGTATGCTCTGCAAGCCCATTGGTCCATACTGGGACCAATTGGACTACAGCCCATACTGTACCTGTCATTCAGTGGGTGGCTGGGTGGTATGTAGGTGGGTTTCTGCCACCCTCCAATGACTGGGAGGCATGGGGTGGGCAAGGGTTCTGTGTTGGTGGGGAGGTGGGCGGGGCCACTGAATCACCAGGGATATTGCAGATGGTGATGTACCACAATCGCGGACACGAGCAAGGGGTTTCCACTAGACCACCAGGGTCGGTCTTTACTGACATTTCTCTGGGAATTGGGGAATTGGATGGGAGGGGGACCACTAGACCACCAGAGATGGTCATGTATCATATTTATTGGGGAATCTGGGATGGAGGGCCACTAGACTACCAGGGATTCATCTTTAAACATATACCACATGATTGCGGCTATGGGGTGGGGGGTGCCTGGGATCCCCACTGCACACATCATGCTGTGCAGGGCACCAGGCACAAGTCACTGGGCTGCCCTACACAAGGCATGCAAATGGAGCCATAATGACATGCAAATAGCCCTATTTGCACCTTGCATATATTATGGCCTCATTTGCATGCCCCTGCTGAATATTGTGGGTGCTGCACCTAGCACAACTGTACTTGCACTGGCACATCCCCATAGTCCCTATCTGTGGCTTGCACTGGCGCAGTGCCACAGTGCCATGTGCAGTGTGTGCACTGACCTTGCCATATTCAATGGTGCTGTGCCATGGCACATCACCGTTGACTATCACCTGGCCCTGGCACCAACACATCCCAGTTGCACTGCACCCAGGCTTGCACCACTGTCTGGTGTAGTCTGAATATCCCGGCCCCAGTGTGTGTGTGTGTGTGTGTGTGTATATATATATATATATATATATATATATATATATATATAAAATGGTGGAAATAAAGGACATCATCACCCATAAAAGCCCATCAGGAGACCGTAGTGACATCAGAGCGTGACCACACACCTCCACTTATACCCCCTAGAAAACAATTTTGGCATTTTAGAAGATAGATAACCCATTCTAGGATGTGCACTCACACTCATATATGCACGCCTTTGGGTGGCTGACACACAAGGCAGTACAAAGACACCAAGTCGTATGTGTATCAGAGCATGACCACACACCTCAGAGTGGGTTATCTATTATATATATATATATATATATATATATATATGTATGTATATATTACACAAAGAACCACAGGCAACCACTAAGCAAGGGTTTACCCAAAGGCACTGGCCGGAAGCCAAGAGTCAAAGAAATACAAAATCAACATAACCCTAGTCGCAAAGCATCATGGGCTGTATATGCAAATCACCACAGAATATCATGCTGGTTCAACTTTAAGCAGAAATGCATGGTGCTGAAAGGCCTCTCACACAGTCTACAAAGGGTACCAACAGAAGACACAGACACATGTTTCATCCTACCAGGACTCATCAGTGTGCCTCATCTGTATGACACCCCAGTGGGTGTGTATATATATATATATATATATTCATTGCAAAAACTATGTTACTGCATCTGTTAGGGTTTTTATTAAAGCATAAAAAGCTGGAAAATTTGACATTAGGGTTACAAACACTACCACCCCCCACCCTCCACACACCAACAGGCAGTGGGGTGTGCCTTGGGGTTGTTGTCCCTAACTCTTACCCCATTCCATGTGTAAACAAGATGAGATGGTATAGTTTAGGAGAATGGGTTGAACATTAGGCCCAATGACTCCAAGACACACCCCAACACCTGTTGGTGTGTGGAGGGGGGTAGTAGGGTTGGTAACCCTAACATTAAATTTCCCTGCTTTTTAAGTTTTAATAAAAATCTTAACTATTGCATTAATATAGATTTTTGCAATGAATTTCCCTTCTTTTTGAGAAAGTATAATGTAACTGGAATGTGGTTGTGAGAGCATGGGCCCTCCAGGCCCTGCACTCCCCTCACACTACCCATTGTTGCATAATGATATGCATAAGTGGGAGCGTGGGCCCTCTGTGCCCTGTGCTCCCACTTACACATAAGTACAGATATACGGTAGCCCTATAGTCATGAAAAGTAACCTTGTGACACTAACTTGGCAATATTTCAGTAACCATAGCAACTATGGAACAAATTAAACTGCAGTTGCAATCATGACTTCAAAACCTCCACGAGTGCTTAGTTCACCTAAAGCTGAACTAAGCTTCAAAGAACGAAAAATCTGTATCTCAAATCGTTTTCTTGATACAGACGCCACAATACGATGGTGCACGTAACTCGGGCATTTTCAGGATTTTTTCACCCAATTTTCAACATTGCATTTTAGGGACCCCACCTCTTGAACAATGTCACTGTCATTTCATTGATCTGTCCCAAAAGTTAACTTAGCACAGAGAATGCACCATTCTGCACCACAGGTGCAAAATCATGTCTGGGGAGGATGTGAAAAATGACAGTATACTGTTTATGAGGAGGTGTGGAAAGAGGTAATGTTGAAAATCAAGAGTGAAAAATATGAACAATTGGCAAAGTTACGAGCACGCATAGAAACTGCACAATGCACGCTCAGGACATGGCCATTTATGGGAATCTTTAACCATATTTTCAACATGGGCTTTTTGGGAAATCCCTTCTTAAACACTGGTACTGTGATTTTGTTAATCTACCCTGAAAGTTGATTTCGCACAGCTACCGGAGCCATTCTGCACTATGGGTGCAAAAACACATTTTGGGCAGGATGTGACAAATGACAGCTGTATTGTTCATAAGGAGCTGTGAAGCAAATTGCAATGTTTAAAATCTGGAGTGAAAATATTAAAAATTGGTGAAGTTATGAATGTGCATAGAAACTGCAAAACGCACGCTTGTAACATGGCTGTTTTTTGGATTTTTTGCACAAAATTTTCAACATGTTCTTTTTGTGACCTCCACCCATGAACACTGGGACTGTCATTTCATTAATTGATCCCAAAAGGTGATTCTGTGCAGTGACCGCAAAATCACCTTTTGGGACTGAGTAACAAGATGACAGTGACATTGTTCACGAGGTGGGGTCCCAAAAAACCCACATTGAAAATTTGGTAGGTAAAATCATGCAAATCCCACTAACGTGATTGGACAGAATATATCACATGACTGTGCATTATTTCTCAATGACCATAAACCTCCCAGCATGACCGCACGCCTGAACTACTTTCCAGCTTGAAGACAACCTTATCACAAACTGGCTCAGTATCACTCCACAACTGTAAACAATAGCAGCAGTCACACAGAGATCACTGAAAGAGAAGCAGCACACCACTGACTCATTCTGATAGAAAACAAAACCTCTGACAGGAAAATTTAAAAAAATGGCAGAATTACCACATGTCTCAAAGGACCTTCAATCATTCCTCAGCAAAGATGACTGGTACAATGATAATCTCTTCAAACAACTTGAAGAAGACTTACCTGAGCAGCCACTGCAGAATCCACCACAGGAAACAGTGAGTAGACAAGCCAGCCTTCACCCTGAAGAAATAGATAGCATAGAAGAAGACAGGGCTAAGAAAAATACAAATAAGCAAACTGTCTGGGCAACAAAAGTATTCACAGACTGGTTTTCAGAAAATCAAATCGAGCTGGTCTTAAAAACAGTAACAGAAGATAAATTAAACACAACCTTGAGAGAATTCTATACCACAGTTAGGAATTCTTCTGTTGAACAGTGTGGTGTATCAAGCTTTATTGGCTTAAGAGCTGACCTAAATAGACATTTAAAGTCACTGCCTCTATCTAGACAAATTAATATTGTGACAGACACAGATTTTCAATCTGCAAACAATGTTTTTGTCTCTGTTATAAAAAAATACAGAAAAGATGGTAAAGACTGTACTCAGCACCATGAATGTCTCACAGAAGCAGACTTTAAAAAGTTAAAACACCCTCCAGTACTATAACCAAACTGTGCTGCAGGACTGGTCAGAAAGGTCTGGTTCGATGTGCAAATATTCATAGCCCAGAGAGGAAGGGAAGGACAAAGAGAACTTAAAAAAGAATCCTTCCACACAAACACTGATGAGAATGACCTAGAATACTTTATCCTTAAGCACAACCCAGACAGCAAAAATCACAAAGATGCCAGAGTTAACTTAAAGGGGCTTTGTTTTTCAACAGACAAACCACCCTCTATGCCCTGTCTTTTAAAAAATACCTCAGCAAATGCCCACCTGATACTACAGCATTTTTCCTACACCACAAAAGAGCTTCACAGGACTTAACTAGACAAACAATAAATCTGGTAGTCGGATGAAGCGATGGGAATAAACTGCCTATCTTCTTTAATGCCTCACCTGCCTAACAAAGCAGGACTGTCTTGCTGTTATACTAATCACTGCTTAATATCCACAGTGGCTCAGATGCTCTTCTCAGCGGGTCTAGAATCATGACAAATCATGGCTGTAACAGGCCACAAATTGGAGGGTAGCCTTAAATCATACTGGGCACCCACACTACAAGACAGATGTAATTGGGCAAATACCCTAGCTGGCACAAGTACCTTGGACTCAGAACCAGTACCCGAAACAGCAGTTTTACCTAATAACAAAACCACCAACATTCCACCAAAGGGCAGCATAGCCGAAGCACCACCACAAAAGTCACCACTGTGCACTGTTGTAGAGCTGTAACCCGCAGTTTCAGAGATGCACTCAGTTCGACAACCAGTTCCTCAAAATGAAGATGTGCTCCAACTTTGCAACAAAGCGCAAGAAAGAGAAACTTACCCCACCCGCATAAATGAAGACTACGGAGACGATTTCCAGATTAGCACTGACCACGAACCTGGAAGCTCAATTCAAATAACTGTGCAGCCCCAAACCTCATCCATCTTACTATCTTCGGTCACAGAGCCAGCACAACTACTTCAAGAAAGCTGCATTAAATCTATAGAAAGCAGCCCAACAAAAAATCAGGAACTTCCATGAGTTCCATAGCATCTACCTGCAGGATTGCATCCACTGGCACCATTTATGCAAAACGTGATGGCGCATGGCAACCTGCAGTTTTATATTTACTACAAATAAAAAAGCCTGTAGAACCACTACAAAAAAACATTGCAGAACTTTCAGCTAAAATTATAGCATTTTACTTACTGCAATAAATGATTTCTTAGCATTCAAAGTGACTGTTCACTACACGTTCTGTTTAAAAGCTGCACCAGTCTTAAAGTGGCAGTATTGTTGTTATCTGTTAATGTTGATGCACAACTGTTAAAGCCACAGTACTTTATCTACTTTAAATGGTAATGCTACAGTTCCAATAATTTAAATAGCAGCAGCATAGTTCTCTCCATAGCTTCAAGCAGTACAACAACCATATTACAGTTCAAATAAGTTCAAGAACTTTAAAAATATACAGTTCTACTGTTGTTCTGTACAATTTCTATTCACATTTATAAAGCAAATTCAAATCAAAGAACAGCCTATTGTGTATTTTTTCATCTTACACTGTCTCCGAGTTGCACTATTTTACAAAAAAAGGGGCCATTTTGTAAGCTATATAACCCACTCTTGGGTGTACACTCGCACCTGATATATGCATGCCTTGGGTGGTTGAATGCACACCAAGGCATGCGCATATCAGAGAGTGACCGCACACCCAAGAGTGGGTTATCTATTACATATACTGTATATACATATATATATATATATATATATATATATATATATATATAGATATAGATATATATATATCTATATCTATAAATATATCTGTCTATCTAAATATATATATATTTATATATGTAATAGATAAACCTTGTACAGCCTCGTGCATCAACCACCTAAGGCATGCATATATCAAAGTGTGACAGCACACCTCAGAGTGGTTTATCTATCTTATATAATGTCAAAATTGTTTTGAAGGGGGGTAAAAGTGTAGGTGTGCAGTCACACTCTGATATACACACGGTCATGTGATGATCAAAATCCAATCAATCCTAAGCAATTTTCCTGCCCATTTTATAAATTTACATATATTAAAGGGGCGTGATTGGCCCCCTGTAGTTAGGGTTGAGCAGGCACTTTAATATTAAACCCCAAATTTTGAACATTAATAACTCAACAGATTTGCATGAAATTTGGAATAGATGGTGTTGTGTGGTAGATCTCTTGATTTGCCACGTTTTGTTTCAATTGGATTTGTAAATTTCATGCAGCGACTTTTCAAATAACATGTTTTTTGCTAATTGTTGCCAATGTTTCACTGTTTTTTCCTCATCACACTCAGACCATACCATTTGGAATTTTTGTCTGAAATTTTCAGGGTAGAAAAAGGTTATCACAAGGAACAATCCAGCATTGGTTTGGTAAAAACAAATGACTCTGTTCTAAATTTATTAAATTTTAAATATTCTGGGTCTGAGCATGCTCAGTTCAGTCTTTGGGATAGATGCACAGCTTCGATCAAGGATTCCTGGTCACCAGCAGCGTGATAACAGGGATTCCAAAAAGGGATCTAGAAATCTTGTAAAATCCCTTTTTGCAAGAAAAATCCCTGTTCATCTGCTGCCATTTTATTTTTTCCCTTAGTGAGGAGAGAAAACAAAATGTTGTAACTTGCCCCAGGGACATCTCTTACAGAAACCAAGGCATTGGTTTTGCTGAGGGGGATGTCCTCTACCCACCCATGCCTTTGGTTTTGTGTAAGTTTTTAAAACAATGTTGTTTTTTTTAAGTTTAAAATCCCTGTTCACAATGCCTTTTCGCCAGCCGATCCGTTTTCACAAGATCAGCTGGTGAAAAGGGATTGCAAGAAGGGATTTAAAAATTGCAGAATCTTGTATCAAACTGCCATTTTTCAATGCAGAATTCTGCATCAAATTGGCTCTTTGGCTTTTCCAACATCACGGTACCCAATGCCCATGTCGGCATTATGAAAACCCCCACAAGCACTGTGGGATACTGGGGAGCCCACTTGCAGTGTTCCGAAAGCAGTCCCATGATGTTCTATTATTTAAACCTGAAAAAATTAAAATGGTCCCTCATTGTGGGACACTGGGGAGCCCATTCCCAGTGTCCCAATACATATATGTCCCCTGAGTAGTGTAGGACACTGGGGAGCCCACCCCCAGTGTACCAAAACACCCCCCTCACATGTGCTGTGGGATCCTGGGGAGTTACGTGTGGTCATTGGACTTTTTCTATGCACATGCATAACTTTGGGAATTTATCATATTTTCACTCCAAATTTTCAACATTGCTATTTTTTCACACCACCTCATGAATAGTACAGCCATCTATTTCAAATCCTGCAAAAAAAAAAAATGTTCTGTACCTGTGGCACAAATTGGCATTACAGTTGTCCAGCATTGCATTTTGACTGGGATTGGAACATTTTCTGTACTGGACACATGCGGTGAGGTGATAAGACGGTTATGTTGAGCATTTAGGGTGAAAATTATTTAAGATAGCACAGTTATGACTATTTGTTGTAATTTCACTATGCCTGCTCATAACTTAATGTGTGGAAGCACAGGGGCTGGAGAGTCCTGTGTTTCTACAGCTAGATACATATGTACATCTGTGGAGGGATGAGAGTGCAGGGTCCCACGGTAAAATAAAGAAACTATTATACTATCTCAAAAAGTAAGGAAATAAATTGCAAAAAACTTCACTAATGCATCAGAGTTGAAACTACAAAAGTAAGGAAATTAGGTTGAGCACCTAACACCCCCCCCAACCCCACCAGCCTACCTCACACCCACCCACCACAGACCAACATGCATCAGGGTGTGCCTTGGTGTCATTGATCCTAACTCTCATCCACTTCTCCTATATTGTACCATGTCAGCTTTCTTACACATGGAATAGTATGAGAGTTGGGGCTGATGACCCCAAGGCACACCCTGACATGTGTTGGTCTGTGGAGGGTGGGTATGGGTGAGCTGGTGGGGTTGGGTGTGGGTGTGTTAGGAGCTCAACCTTAATGTCTCATTTCCCTACTTTTGTCACTTCAACCCTAACAAATGTATTAACAAAGTTTTTTGCAATATATGTGAGTGTTTATATACTGTAATTTTTTCTTTGCAAAAAAAACTGCATTTAATACATCATTTAGGGTTAAAGCAGAAAAAGTCAGGAAATGAGAACATTGGGATTGATCCCTAACCCTCCACCCCACCCCTATACTCCACAGACTGACAGACACAGGGGTGTGTCATTAGGGTTGTGAGGCCCAAATCTCACCCCATTCCATGCATGGGCAGGTTGACATGCTACAGTAAAGGAGAATGGGGTGCGATTTAGGACTCACAATCCCAATGACACACCCCGGCATCTGTCAGTCTGTGGAGGATGGGGGGGTTAGGGGTCAACCCTAATGTTCTCATTTCCTGACTTTTTCTGTTTTAACCCTAAATGATGCATTAAATACACTTTTTTGCAAAGAATTTCCTTACTTTTTGAAAATGGGTATTATAACTACAAAAAAAACATGTACTGGTGGGTGAAATGGACCCCACCAAGTTGCCCATATGCATACCTATACAACATCCCCATACAGCAAGGAACCCTTGCAACAGAAAAGTAACAGTATGCTGGCCCATTGGTGCAGCAGTTGGATTTCCACTTGCCATGCCAGCGACCTGGGTTTGGGAACGGACCTGGGTCATCGGAGGGCCAGCCAGGGGAAGAAGGATGGAGCATCCTGTAGACTGGTCTCCTTCTGTGGGGTGGAGGGATGGGAGCATGACCAGTGCTCAATGGACCTCTGCCTGAGGCCGGGAGTATTACAGCAACCAGATTGTCTGGTTGTTCTGGGGGTGGGGCAGATGCTGGATGTCATTGCACACCCCAGCCCTCTCAAAGGAAGAAAAGCACCAGCAGCTCAGGATGATGCTTCCCTGGCACCTACCTCTATGGCTATCCACCACTTTGCCACTCCACCGAGTGAATTACAGTCCATGGCACCACCACAGGCCCTGAAGCCTACCCTGGGGAGTAAGCCAGGGAGGCAATATTGGCGATGCCAACACCTTCTCCCATCATTGATGGGCAGGCCATGGTGTTGTGGCCCAACCCCAGGGGGTAAGCTAGGGAGTATCAGTGGATGGCACATGGTGGCCATAGGAAAGTGAGGTAAGGTGACTGGAATGGGGGTTGATGGCAAAGCGTCAGGGAAAGCAGAATAAATATGGAGAAAAAAACAAAACAAAAGTAACAGTATCTCGTGAACTGTTCAACCTATGGGAAAAATTCCACTGCAGGCTTACTGTGCAGTTTACAATCTTGTTACAGTGGCATACAGCACATAAAGGTGATGTAAGCCACCAGTAGTGAAAAGTTTGTCTCTCACTTCGTTCCCAAGGTAACGGCAACAGAATGCATGACAGAGACTGCAATGTAATTCTATGTGGAAATCGTCAACTTTGTCATGGAATATCTCTGCAACCAATTAATTCCCCAACAGCTAAATAGAATGATTGACATCTGTAGGGCATCTCCTCAAAACCCTGAAAATTTCACTTAAAAAGACTAAACCAACGCAATGTAATCCTATGGGTAAAATGCCAAATTTGTCTTGGAATACCTCTGCAACCAATTAATTTTCCAACACCTAAACAGCATAATGCACATTTGAAGAACATCCCCCAAAACCCTGAAGATTTCATATAAAAAGACCAAAACATTAATGAGATATGTAATTTAAGTTTTTTGCAACTTCAAAAATGTATCAGCCACGAGACTGCAAAATAATCGGCCATGACCAAAGATGAATCTTCAGCCACGAGTGAACATCTGGTTTTCCAAATTCTGGCCATCTGGTCTTCCACAGGGCCATCTGGTCCTACAAATCTGGCTATCTGGTCATACAGTGGTGAAGAAAGCTCACAGCCATAAACAATCTAGCGGCCAAAGATTGTTAGCAAGCCACGAATGAAGATTTTAAAACTTTAAAACTCTATTTTTTTACACAACTGAAGGAAACTAAAGACATGACTTGATAGAGGGGGGCCCCTGAATTGCACCAATGCCTCATTTACCTCAGAAGTCACCTGTGGGGTGAAATAAGAGTTTTTTCCGACCGCAAACTGAAAACAAGATGGCGGCCATCATGGCCACTAAATTTCTGGCAGCGAACATTTTTTGACTGTGAGCTTGCAAATTCTTTGACTGCAAGGGAAGACCAGATGGCCAAAACCCGATTCTTTTTTCACAAATTATACATATACATTTTCCCATTGGGTTGAAATGGGAACTTCAAACTTCAATAATTTTTGAATGGATTAATATTTTTTAACCAAACAAAAAGTGGCATGTTCCTTGACCCAGCACTTTCTACATCCCAGGTTTCAGACCAGTAGACCACATGGTGGCTATGCAGAGCCACAGACAAGAAACACGCAAAACTGGTGAAAAGTGCATTTTTTTGTGCTTCACTGCACAAAAACCATATGTGTGACTGAAACACAACCTGGTAAATCAAGAGACCTACCATATCAGACTGTGCATACTAGTTTTTGTGCAAATCCATTGAATAAGTTGCAAAGTTATTAATATGCACAATTTGAGATTTAACATTAACGCGTTTCACTAACCTTAAATATAGGGCGGACCATGCCCTATTTTTTATATATATATATATATATATATATATATATATATATATATATATATTATACTGCTGCATTAGTGCCAGTATAGTTAGGGTTGAGTAAGCACTTTAACATTAAACCTCAAATTTTGCACCTTAATAACTTTGCCACCGTACAATGGATTTGCCTGAAATTTTGCATGCGTGGTCTGGTACCATAGATCTCTGCATCTGACAGGTTGCATTATGGTCAGATGTACAATTGTGGAGCTACAGAACATCAAAAAATGAAAAAAAAAAGATTTTTTGCACATCTCTTTGTTGCACCCATAGTCCGTGCAATTCATCCATTCAGTCAAAAAATCTTCAGGGAAGATGCCGTCTGGGTCACCAATGTGCCTTTCAAGATTTGGCATAAAAATATTACACCATTCAAAACTGATTCAAAAAACAAATTTCTCATTATAGTCAAGGGAGAAAAATATATGTGCATCACGAAAGTTTCTCAAATGCTATTTTACTTTCACAAATGGCCCTTTTACTTTCATGCTTCAGCCATCTTACTTTCAGTTTGTGAGAGAGAAAAATGCCTGACATTTAAATTGGGAACCTCTAGGTAAACACTGACTGCTGGGTTTACATAGTCAGGTCCTGAGGATGCCAGCCCTATCTTTTTTGGGGGGTAAAACCCCTCAGAAATGTCATTTTAAACTTTGGGGAAAAATACTTTCACAAATGACAAAAGAAACGGCCAAAATACTTTTGAAAATGCAAAAGCTTCATGCTATTTTTTGCAAAACTTTTGTGATTTGCGAAAGTAATAAAAAAACTGCATATTTTTGCCATCCTCCTGCAACAAAATGATTGGGTCTTTTGGACTGACATTTGCAGGGTGGCAAGCCCTGATCACACAGATGTGCCTTTTGGTGATTTGGTGCCAAAACATTGAAGGGGCAAAATGTTACAGCATTCCAAAGTTGAGAAATTTCCCATAGGATAACATTGCAGCATTCGTTATGCCTTTCGGCACCCATATCTTGAAAACGAAGCAAGATATGGAGTTTTTGTAACTAGCAGTTTAGCACACCTTTACATGAGCTAACCTACATAAACAAGTTTGGAAGTCATGGATAACACCTGCAGTGGAATTTCTTTACTACTTGCTAGGGTTACAGAGATATTGGCAAAAACATATTCCACGGGTTCCAAGTGTGCCTTTTCAGTGCATTTCGGTGCCCATATCTCAGAAATGATGCAAGATATGGATTCAGTCAATTATATTGTGTGAAGTACTCACTGTCATGATTACACCAGCACTGGAATTTTTCCTAGCTGCTATGGTTGCCCGAGATATTGGCAAATTAGTGTTACAAGGGTTCCTTGCCCTGTAGGGCTGCTGTATGGCCCCATAGTTATGTGTAAGTGGGAACACAGGGTCCATAGGGCACATGCGCTGACATGCACATACCATTATGCCAAAAAATGGGCAATGTGAAGGGAGTGCGGGGCCCAGAGGGCCCACGCTCCCACTAACACATACCACTTACATTACGCTTTCTCAAAAAGAAGGGAAATTCATTGCAAAAAAACTCCATTAATGCAACAGTTAGGGTTAATAGTACAGTGACAAAAGTTTGAAAATGTGCTGTTAAGGTTCAAAACCCTAACTCCACATTACCCCAATCCCACCCCCCCACACACACATGCAAGACACATGCAAGATTATAAGACACTATACCACTCCATCACATCTGTAACCACAATAATCACTTATACTAACTCAAGGGATTTGCTTGTCATTGTTTGGATAGGGTGGGCCATATTAGGGGGGTGTTGCTTTATACTAAATGGGACCTAGGTCAAATTAGTGTTGTATACAGTGGTCAAATTGGGCTTATCAATTGTCTCTTAGTTAAAGTATCCAATTTGGCATTAATCATAGAAGTTATTTATGCTCCTCCAAAAATGAAACCTGGAGAGTTTGAAAATTTAGCACAGACTATTCAAAATTGTTCCATGGGTTGTGAAGTAATTCTAATAGGGGACTTTAATGCCACATGGGGTAAACAGCATGGTCTAGCATTAGAGAATCATTTTTATGGACTTGAGGTTACCCAGAAAATTCTTATTCCAACTAGGAAATCTTTGTTGAATAGTCCAGAAAATATATTGGACTTATTGTTTGTAATTGTGAGTATTAGGCCCATAGATATAAATGTAAATCAACCTAATTTGGGAGACCATTGCACAATAAGTTGTAAATTCAAGATAGAAGATTGTGCTTGGGGTCCTCAGGGACATATTCAGTTAAAATTAAGCACAGAAATTTTAAAAGCTATAACAAAGAAATATTTCTGGATAGACTAGCTTCTGTTAAATGGGATAGATTGTTCTTAATGCCTTCACTTGAATTAGCGATTCAAGAATTTACTAAGTGGTTTTTGGAAATCTGTAACGAATTAGCCCCTTTAAAAACCTGCATACAAAGAAAAATACATCTTCCCTGGATATCAGAAAAAGTAAAGAAACAGATTAGGATAAAAAATAGGCTTTGGATGAAAGCAGAGAAATCACTAAATACAGTTGATTGGGATAAATATAAAAGGGTTAGAAATGATTTAAGTTTTCAAATTAGAAAGCTAAAACAAAAGTACTATGAAACAAAAACCTCTGCAACAACAGACACTATAAAATTTTGGTCCTTAATAAAATCATTTGATACCCCAATAACTCATAAACCTCACACCCAAATGATAAAAAAATGGCATTATTCAATCTTCTAAACAATCAGCAAATATATTAAATAATTATTTTGTGAATCTGCCTGACCTAGATATCCCGGTTTCGACTTGTACAAATGTAAATCCTAAAAAGGTAAATCTTGGGACCCCAAAATTTAGGTTTAGATTTGTAACCTGTAGACAAGTGAAGCACATATTATATAAACTTAAAGTGAGAAAAGCTTTTGGTCTAGATCAAGTAGAAAATCGCTTTCTTAAAGACTCTATACAAGTAATTGCTCCATTATTAACCAGACTGTTTAATTGGAGTCTGATGGATGGAATCTTTACCCAGGAATGGAAAAGTGCTAAAATTATCCCTATCTATAAGGGAAGAGGAGATATCCTTGAGCCTACTAACTATAGACCTATAGCACTACTATCTGGGATTTCTAAGATATTTGAACACCTAGTGCAGGCTCAAATCATTGAGTATTTGGAAAAGTATTCCCTATTAACTGGGTACCAGTCTGGATTTTGAAAGGGATACTCCATGGGCATTGCACTCACTGACATGGTAGACATAATAGCCTCAAAGATGGAGGATGGCCTGTTGGTGGGTGCAGTGTTCATGGATTTATTTAAGCTTTCAATACTGTGTCTCATGAGATTTTGGGAGAGCAGCTGATGGACACTGGTTTATCGAGGGAGTCATGTGCTTGGTTTAATTCTTACTTGCATGGTAGAACCCAACAGGTGTTTATTAATGGATTTTTGTCAGATAAAGCTATGGTTCTAAGAGGGGTGCCTCAAGTCTCAATTTTGGGGCCTACACTGTTTTTAATATATATAAATCATCTGGAAAGAAGGGATCACAGATCTCCAGGTAGAAGGTCACCTGGGGGCCAGTGACCATCACATGGTATGGTTCAATTTGGCTACTACATCTAAATCATCCCATTCCAAGGCAAAAATATGGGACTTCAGAGGAGCTGACTTTGATAAGATGGCCAACAGAGTTAAGCTAGCCCTGGCAAAAAGAAACACAGGTGAGGAGGTACAGGCAAAGTGGGCAAGCATTAAGGATACAATACTTGAAGCAACATCCCATTGTGTTAGACAGAAAAGGAAGTGCAAAAGAAGAAGGAAACCACTTTGTTCTCAAACAGTAGCAGAAAAGGTCAGAGCCAAAAGGCTGGCCTTCAGGAAATATAAGGGAACACAGCGGATGAAGATAGGGAGGCATACGAAACTGCCCTAAGGGAAGCAGGTAAGGCAGTAAGGCAGGCAAAGTCCCAAACTGAGGAAACACTGCAACGAACAGTAAAAGAAGGTGACAAGACTTTCTATAGATACATTAGTGAAAGGAGAAAGTCCAGAGGGGTATTGCTAAGCTTAATGGAGAAAAGGGAGCATGTGAGGAGGAGGACCCTGTAAAGGCATCTATCCTAAATAGATACTCTTTGCTCAGTATTTACTGAAGAGAAGGTAGGCAGAGGCCCACAGCTCAGCATCATGGACACAGGGGGAGGAGGTGAGCACTACTCCCTTCACAAAAGAAAGGTCCTCACAAGAGCTTGCTAAGCTCAGGGTGGATAAGGCAATGGGACCTGATGGCATACATCCCAGGGTACTTAAGGAGCTAAAGGAGGAACTAGCAGAGCCATTAGCAGAATTGTTTAGTGAGTCTCTGAGCACAGGAGAGGTTCCAGAAGACTGGAGAAGGGTTTATGTGATCCCGCTCCACAAGAGTGGTAGCAGGGAGGAGGCGGGAACTACAGACCAGTCAGTCTTACCTCAGTAGTGGGCAAGATTATGGAGGAACTCCTTAAGGAAAGGATAGTGCAACACCTGGAATCCATAGGCAACAGGATCCAAGACAGCATGGGTTTACAAAGGAAGGTCCTGTCAAACTAATCTCATAGATTTCTTTGACTGGGTAACCAGAGTGGTGGACCAAGGGGAGCAGTTGATGTCGCCTACCTTTGACTTCAGCAAAGCTTTTGACACTGTTCCACATAGAAGATTGATAAATAAGCTAGGTAGGCTCGTGGGTCAGAAGTTGGTCAACTGGGTGGCAAACTGGTTGACTGGCAGAAAACAGAGAGTGGTGGTAAATGGTATACAGTCAGAAGAGATGCAAGTCACAAGTGGGTACCTTAGGATCAGTCCTGGGGCCAGTCCTATTCAACATCTTCATTAGTGACCTGCAGATGGACTAGAGGGTAAGGCTTGTCTGTTTGCAGATGACACCAAGATCTACAACAGAGTAGATGATCCAGATGGGGTGGGCAGAATGAGAAGAGATCTGGATAAACTAGCAAAATGGTCAGAAGAGTGGCAACTGGGATTTAATGCAAAGAAGTGCAAAATCATGCACATAGGGAAGAGAAACCCTGAAGCCACTTATAGGCTGGGAGGAGTTGCTAGCAGTCACAAGGAAGAAAGAGACTTGGGCATCATCATCACTGATGACCTAAAATCATCCAAGCAGACCTCTAAAGCAGTAGGTAAGGCTAGGGGGTTAGTGTGTATTAGTAGGGTATCACAAGTCGTAAGAGGGAGGTAATCCTCTGTACAAAACATTGGTTAGGCTCCATCTGGAAGTACTGCGGCAGTATTGGAGGCCACACCTTCACAAGGACATTAACCAAATTGAGGCGTCCAGAGGAGGGCAACCAAATGGTGCAGGGACTGCATCAGAAGACATATGAGGACAGATTAACGGAGCTCAATATGTATACCCTTGAGCAAAGGAGGGAGAGAGGATATGATCGAGACATTTAAACACCTTAAGGGCATAAACAAGGTGAAAGAGTCTAACATGTTTAAATATAAGAAAATAGCAGGACAAGAGGACACAGCATGAGATTAGAGGGAGGCCAATTAAGGGGAATGTGAGGAAATTCTTTTTCACAGAAAGGGTGGTAGATGCATGGAATAGCTTACCACAAGAAGTGGTGGCTATGAATACAGTGCAGGGCTTCAAACAGGCATGGGATAGGCATAAGGGAGCAATACAAATGACTATGAATAGATAGGTCACTGACAGAGCAAAGGCCGATGGCACATTTATAAGGTAGAAAAAGAAATGGGCAGACTGGATGGGCCTTGCGGTCCTTATCTGCCGTCAACTTCTATGTTTCTGTTTCTATAGTGGATATTGTGAAATATTCTGATATACATTTGTATGCAGATGACACTTTGTTGATTGCTAATGGGAAAAATCCCCAGAGTATGGAAGTAAAATTACAGACAGATTTTGGAGAATTATGTGATTGGTTGTCAAACTCAAGACTGGTATTAAATAGTAAAAAAGCAAAACTCGTGGGCCCAGATATTCAGACTGTGCCAGGCTGTGGAGCAAGCCTGGGCGCAGTGCAGCATGGCTGTGCAGGGGCATTGACAGGGTGATATTCAACGGAGCTGCACCATGGCACAGCAGCATTGAATATCACACCCTGGCCACCTGCAGTGCACGTGGTGCAGTGGCACTGCACCAGCGCAAGTGGCCAGAGTGGAGCAGTGGGATGTGCTTGCGCGAGTTCCATTGCACTAGGTGCAACAACCGTGATATTCAAAAGTGCACATGCAAATGGGGCCATAATGCATGCAAGGCACAAATAGGGCCATTAGCATGTCATTATGGCCCCATTTGCATGCAGGTGCGCTGATCCCCGGAGACTTGCACCTGGCACCCTGCCAGGCAGCAGCCGTCGGGGATCTACACCCCCTGCACAGTGCGGCAATGTGCCTCACTGCCCGATCGTGGGCATATGTTGATTTAAATAATCATTCGATATCCCTGGTGGTCCAGTGGACCGCTTGCAGCCCAATCATGGGCTTAAGTTTAAATAAAAGAAGCCCAGTATCCCTGGTGATCCAGTGGACCGCTCGCAGCCTGATCACAGGCATAAGTTTAAATAAAAGAAGTCCAATATCCCTGGTGGTTCAGTGGACTGCTCACAGCCTGATCATGGGCATAGGTTTAAATAATAGAAGTCCAATATCTCTGGTGGTCTAGTGGACTGCTAGCAGCCCGAGCACGGGTGTATGTTGTAAAACATAGAGGTCCAATAACCCTGGTGGTCCAGCGGTATCCCCCTCCCGACCTGCCTACTGAGCTCTACCGCCTCACTCCCCTCTGGTCAGTGGCAGGTGGCAGCACCCCACCCACATGCTACCCTGCCACCCACCGACTGACACCGTATGGAAGGGCTGTACACCCATTGGTCCACAGCATGAGCCAATGGGGGTGCAGCCTGTACCATACTACACAATCCAGATATGTGTATGGGCTGCTTGCTTATTGGCTCCTGCTGTGAACCAATGGGCGTACAGCCCTCCCATACGGTGTCAGTTGGTGGGCAGCGGGGTGGCAGGCAGATGGGGTGCTGCCACCCACCACTGATGGGGGGGAGCGGGGCAGTGGGGTTCATTGGACGGGTGGGAAGGGTGTACCGCTGGACCACCAGGGTTATTGGGCCTCTACATTTTACAACATACACCCACAATCAGGCTGCAAGTGGTCCACTGGACCACCAGGGATATTGGACTTCTATTTTTTAAAACATATGCCCCTGATCAGGATGTGCACAGTCCACTGGACCACTAGGGATACAGGACCTCTATTGTTTACAACATACACCCACGATTGGGCTGAGAGCAGTCCACTGGACCACCAGGGATTTAGGAGGGACCTTTTTCTATGCATGCCCATGATCGAGCATGGGGGTGCCACCAAGTGCAGCTAGAGCTCGGGTGGCCACCCACAGGTGGCAGCAGCCATGTTGCACCCTGTAATACAGCAGCTCACCTGTGGGTGACCAGCCTTTGTCCCTTTTTTTTTGGCTCACCTGTGTGCAGCGCAAGTAGGGCTTGAGCATGCATGGGCTCACCACATCCTGGGCTGAATATCAGGATGTGCAGAGTATGCATAGGCATGCCCCCCCCACCTGCACCACATGCATTACTGATGCGCTCCGGTGCACCAGGATTTGTGCCCGGCACAATCCACATTTGAATATCACGCTGGGGCGCATCAGTGGGTTGCACATGGTGCAGCAGTGTTGAGCCATGCGCAACCCTTCTGAGTATCTGGGCCCTGGTGTTTAATAAAGGTGGTAAAAAATCAGGGAAAAATGAATATGTAGTAGAAATAAAAGCTACAAAAAATGAAATCCTATCCCAAGTATCAGAATATAAATACTTATGGGTATGGGTGGATCAAAATTTAAGATTTGACTACCATATAACCGATCCAATTTCAAGAATAAATAAAAGACTAGGGGCATTTAGATGCTCAAGTTGTTGTATGAATAATTACATGAGAAAATGATAGCAAATCAACTTTTTGTACCAGTTCTTGAGTATGGGAACCATGTATATGGTTTTGCCACAAAAAATATGTTGACAAAAATCGATACAATGTACAATTGCTTGGCTCGATTATCCTTAGAAAGGATTTTCATGCTCATCGATGTGACATTTATGAGGAACTAGGGTGGTTTCCACAAGATATCAAGAGGAAATTAGTTTGGGCAACACAAACTTATAAAGTTCTAAATTTAAAGCAGCCAAGTTGTCTTTATGATGAATTAGACAAGAAATCACACGAACAAAATTTGCAAAGTATAAATCTGAGAAACTTTGCTCATCCCAAATTTAAAAATAAATATAGTGATATGAGATTTGCACAAATTGCTATTGGACTGTGGAACTCATTGAAGTCTGTGACTCATAAAACACATAGAGATGTAAAATACTTCCTAACTGACATAAAACTTGAATTTGCTGTTCATTGTAAATGTTATGGTTAGACATGTGAGGTTGTAATATTGTATTCTTGGGTACTATAAATTAGGATTTGGGTTTCAAATAAAATTTGTATGCATCAAGTGGAACTTGAGGATATTTATGTATATATTGTAAAAGCACCTTATGACTGTTTTATGTAAAGTATTGTTGATTATTTGTATTGTTGAGTATTTGCAATAATTAATGTTAAATCTGCAAGCTGTAAAACTGTTTGTCTTAGTATGCTAAGTTTTATGATGAATATTTTTGAAACTACTTTCTACAGGACCATCTTGTAAATAGGACTTTGTCCTAATGATGTGTCAATCCATCAAATTTCTTGTATAAAAATAAAGATTTGTACTACTACACAGCACTATACTTATTTCACATAACACTATGTAATGAAAAACCAAATATAGTATCATCGACTCTAAACTGCCAGCACAGTATGATGACACATTATTGCTGGCATATCTTCTTCATACAATGAGATTTAGTCCATACACATTTTCAAAATACTGACTTTTATGTGTCATTATTCAACAATTGGGTTGCTGCAGACTACCACATGGGCATGTGGTAGCTGGAAAGATACAGATGACACATGCTACTTTTAAGATACTGCTCAAGTATGAACATAGCACCATCACATGTTATACTGCTGCATTACATGTAAATACTCATTAGAAGCATGTTATTGTTAGCTTTGGATGTTACAACTGTTGCTTTCACATGTTACTTGTAAATTATACTACAAATAATTACTGTTATTATTACTACCATTTGTTATTAGGATTGACTCACTCTATCAGAAAAATAAATGTAAACATCCAATGACTGTTGGTAGGCTTATACTAACTCGCATTTCCAAGAAACTATCTGTGGATAACATACTGTGTGGTACATCACTTCTTCACTATTGAAATATAAGCATCTACTTAAATATTCTTATTGATGTTTGTAACACAAAAATGCTTACTGTGGGGTATCACCCATTGTTTTCCAGCATGCATGTCTACCGCCAAGGTACTATGATGGTGGCAGAACTCATACAGTTGGTGACCCATGATGATGGATATGTCTTGCAGTACATTTAGAGAGTTGTATGCTACTTCTGTTACCTGATGCTGGTTGGCTCTGATTGGTTGTGTTGCCTTGGCCCTTCCCCTGCTTGCATGTGTGTGTGTGGGAGGTGGGTGAGGGGAATGCGGAGTTAGGATTTTGAACCCTAACAGCACATTGCCAAACTTTTGTCACTGAACTATTATCTCTAACTGATGCATTAATGGAAGTTTTTGCAATGACTTATATATATATATATATATATATGTATGTAGTGAGTTGGTACAGTGTCACCTGTCAGGATAAAGTGCTCTTATGACAGCTTTTGACAGTGATGTTTTGCATGATACTGCAGGAACACAATATAATCTAAAGGCAATCTCTCTAATTTGCCATGCAGGAAACTGACATCTAGCTCACAGAGTGATTATCCTGGTTGGCAGCACTGTGTTTTGCCCTTGTCATGTCTGTGTACATGTTTCTGTGCTATATTTAGCATGCGTTCATGTATGTTATTTGTACTTTTGACATTTTAGCATTTAGTATTGTTCTGTGCTATGACACTTCCCTCTTGTACCCCCCACCTCCAACCGAGTCACATCTGGATATGAGCTATTGCTGAGTGTGCCTTTCAAGGAATTAAATTAATAAACAGACAGACATAAGTGAAATGGGACCAAGTATAACAAACTTCCAAGTTAGAGGAGACAGTCTTAGTGAGCCACATGTGGCCACTTCCATCCTCTTGACATACCATACATCCCAAACTATTTCTATCAGTAAAATGCATACTGTACTCCTGCTAATAACTGTAACCTTAGCTCATAAGGCACTGTTTAATAGTGGTGACTTTCATGGGCCTAGACATCACAGATGCAGAATGGTCACACATTTGTATAGCAAGAATACGTCTGCCAAGGAAACATCCAGACTGCAATTAAATCAGAAGTTTGCACCTTTTCAACAAATAGCTTATTAGGTTAGCTGATGAGCTATAAGGCTGACATGCATTTTGACTAGTTAATACCACTTCCTTCAGACTGCAAGCAGGGAATCCAGTGTAATGCGAGCCCTTTTGACAGAAAAACAGTGCTAGAATTCTATGGCACTCATGAATCCTATGTGAACATTATCTACGGACAGTACTGAAAATGAGATGACATCCTTTAATTCCGAGTGGGCAGAAAATTATTATATCATGATAAAAAGGAAATGCTGATTTAGTTGCAAGTGGGTTGATCTTTTTTTAAAACAAAAAAAAGCTTCTTTCTGTGGGATGAATATGTAGGTTTTTTATCCCTTGTACATGAGGGAAATGTGTAAAAGAGAAAGAAAGAAATGTTGTTAATCTTATTTACATAGGGCCACATATTCAAAGGTCTGTCTGAGCTGCATAAAATCCCTAGCCTGAGAAATAATTTGCTCAAGACCCTAAATGTGCTATATTCAAACAAGCTGTGAGCACAGTGTGAATGCTCTAAACTTATTTAAATATAGCTTCCTATGGTGTAGTGCAAATGAAGGCACTAACAGGATTGCTCAGCACAAAACACAACCCCTTGCTAGCCACAGAGAGGTGTGTGCCTGTACCTAGCATAGAGGCTGTCAAGAAGTACTAGCAGTTAGGGTGTCCATGTCCTGTAAGTACATTGCACTAGACTGCCATATTTCATATTTGTATTTGGTTTATTATACTTGGAAGGAGGGGGGGGCACACAAAAATGACAGTAGCATCCAAGGAAAGGAGGTGGACATTAATCCATTTACAGAGGTGAGTCCTGAAGGAACTCACAGATCTGAAAGTGGAAAAGGCAATGGGGCTAGATGGGATTCATCCACGGATTCTGATGGAACTCAAGGAGGTACTGGCTGTACCTCTGACAATACTGTTCAGTCTCTCACTAGAGGTGGGAGAGGTTCTGGGGGAGTGCAGGAAGGCAGATGTAGTTACACTTCACAAGTCACACTTCACAAAAGTGGTAATAGGGAGGAGACCAGTAACTACAGGCCAGTCAGTCTGACTTTGGTGGAAATTACTGGAATCACTACTGAAGGAAAGGATAGTGTAAAATCTTGAATCCAGTGGCTTTAAGGACACAGAATAGCATAAATTCACATGGGGGAGAGCTTGTCAAATGAATCTAAAAGATTTATTTGACTGAGTGACCAGGAATTGGATCAGGGAGGAGCAGTGGATGTGACCTACCTGGATTTCAGCAAGGCCTTCAACACTGTCCCACATAGGAGATTAGTAAGCAAGATGGGTAGCCTAGGAGTTGGATCAAAGGTGGTAAACTAGATAAGAAATTGGCTAAGAGAAAGGAGACAGAGGGCGGTGGTAAACAGAGTTCACTCTGAGAAAATGAGTGTGACCAGTAGGGTATCTCAGGGATCTGTACTGGGACCAGTTCTCTTTGATGTCTTTTTTAGAGACATTGCAGAGGGGCTGGAGGGAAAGGTCTGCTTGTTTGCAGATGACACTAAAATCTGCAACAGGGTACACACTCCAGGGGAAGGGAATGAGAGAGGATCTACAAAGGGTAGAGGAATGGTCAAGGATATGGCAACTGGGCTTCAATGAAAAAAAGTGCAAAAGCATGCACTTGGGACACAGAAACCCAGGGGAGGAGTACAAAATAGAAGGAGAGGTATTGATGACTGTGGTAAGCTACCCCACTGCCAGCCCTTATTTGTAGATATTATTCTGTATATGTATGTTTTTATGTAATTCTATGTACATGCCAGTGTCAGCAAAGGCACATAGAAAAAATACTGTTTTTTAAAGTGCTTTGATCTTCCTATGACCTACAAGGCCAACCTTGCTTGCAGGAATCTGACAAGTTTATGTCAAAAAGTTTGTGGATACATGATCAAAGAGTATTCTTCTAAGTTAACTGGCCAAGGGAAACAGAAGCAATAAAATCAGCTTATATAATCATACAACTTACAGGATCTTCCTTATAACTAATTAAATTAAGCCAGTTCAAAATCCAGGATGAATTAAGCTATTTCCACTGTTGTAAACCCTCACCACAAAGCAATGTCAGTTTTTGAAATGTTGGTGGGAGGGAGTGAAAGCAAACTCTGTAGAAAAAAATTGAGGAGATTGTACTTCTGGAGCAATTCTCTTGGGCTCGCCCAGCAGAGCTAAAAACCTGGTTAGAGGAACGAGACCCCAAAACAGTGCAGGAGGCTGCTGAGCTCTAAAGATCACTATGCCAGGAACAGGCCTGATCTGAAAGGGAGTGCAGCAGGTGTAGCAGTGCAGAAGGGGACAAGCATGCCTTCAGGACAGCTAAAACCTTCACCACCACCATCACAGAAAGGGGGAAGCCTCAGGTTATAAAATAGGGATTCATCAGATAAAAGAAATGATGATTGCTGGTTTTGCAAATAGCCAGGGCATCTTGTTAGACAGTGTCCTAAAAAGGCACAGAATGCTCAAAGTGGTGCTTGAACAGAGTTGGGTGCACTGTGTATCCCTGAAAGCATGCCTATAAACATGAGGGAGCACATACATCCAGTTACTGTAAATGGGGTACAGATCCATGGGTTAAGGGACACGGAGGCATCTCTTACCTTTATAAAAGGGGATTCAGTTGAGCCTGAACAGCTTATACCTAATCAGTTTGTAACGGTGAGGGGATTCACTGGGGAGGAGAAAACACTGCCACTTGCTAGTGTTTTCCTGGACTGGGGTGAGGTAGGAGAGAGGGTGCAAACAGTGGCAGTTGCAGATGACTTTGCCCTGGATGTGATTATAGGGAACAGTCTCCAGAAGTGGGTGGTGTGTGCAGTTACCCACAGTCAGATGGCAACGGCTGATTGTAGTTCCTTGGACCCCATAGACGCCCCAGTGGAAAACAGTGGCAAGCTGGTTCCCCATTCTATGTCTCCTGAAATGGAGAGTAGTGAAAGGGAGGTAGGCCTTTCCAAAGTAGCAGTTCACAAAACAGCTACAGAAGGCTACTCTGAGGATGGAGGGGTAATCAATGATCAGAAGGTTAGGGATGGCAGTGACCCCGAATGCCCTGATGCTAGAGTTATGGACCCCCAGTTTGGGAATTGAAGGGGACAAGTCTCATGCCTTGGAAAAATGTGAAGAAGTTGCAGCTGCTCAGAGGACTAATCCTAGTTTGGAGAGGCTGAGGTCTTGTGCAGAATCTGATGGCACTGGGATGGAACATATCCAACCACAATACCATCAGCATTAACAGCACGGCAAAAATGCTGTCCTTTTTATTTTTGCAGGGGGCTCCACCCCCTGCACCCGCAACATTGGGGGCTCTGCTCCCACACACCCTGGACATAAAGATTCTCACTCCAGGGGAGTGGATCACAGGGTACTGTAGGTTAAAATTTGTGGGGCTGTGGAATACTGTTTCCATGGCCCCTTGTATCAAAAACAAAGTCCCAATTCTGTTAAAATGGTTGGAGACCAGGATTAGACCCTGGTCTCCACTGCCTCCCAGCCAAGCTGCACCATGCTCCAGCCCTCCATGCTATGGAAGCAGTTCAGTCAACCTCCGTTATTCTGCGGCCCTTGTCCTGTGACAGCACCATGGACAGTGACTGCACATGCCCTCTCGCTGTCCGTGATAGTGCTACAGGGACTAGCACTCTCTTGACTGGTGCTATTCCTGTAGTGCTAATATAACCTGGTACCGAATCTGATGGGACACAGGGAGGTGACATGAGACATAGAGTACTTTGAGACAATGGACTGTTGTATATGCAGGACATGCAGACAGAGGGAGAGGTGATGGGCAAGCAGCTTGTCGTTCCCAAGGGGTACCGTGATCGGTTGCTCAAGATCACTCATGATATCCCCATGTTCGGACATCTAGGAATTGCACGCACTACACAGTGATTGGCCCAGAATTTCTATTGGCCCAACTTCACCCAGCAGCTGAAGGAATATTGCAGGTCTTGTCACCCGTGCCAACAAATAGGGAAGGCAAGTACTAAAACCAAAGCCACCCTAATTCCCTTACCAATTGTGGAGGAGCCATTCCAGAGGGTAGGAATGGATATTGTGGGATCCTTGAGTACTCCAAGCTCCTCTGGGAAGAGGTGTATCCTGATGGTGGTAGATTATGCCACCTGATACCCAGAGGCGGTTGTCGTTTCCTCACTTAGGGCAGACAAAGTGGCAGATGCCTTGCTAAGAATTTTCTCTCATATCAGGTTTCTGCAGGAGGTTATCACTAATCAAGGGGGTACCTTCATGTCAGACCTGATAAAGAGTTTGTGGGAGAAGTGTGGGGTGATGCAGAGATGCATGACACCTTATCACCCACAAGCCAATGGGCTTGTGAAAAGGTTTGATGGTACCCTAAAATCGATGCTTCAAGTGTTTGCTGAACAGCATGGGAGGGACTTGGAGAAATACCTTCCCCACCTGATGTTCTCATACAGGGAGGTGCCCCAAGAATCGACAGGGTTTTCTGCCTTTGAACTCTTATTTGGATGTAGGGTGCATGGGCACCTAGACTTAATCCAGGAAGACTGAGAAGGCAAGCACGCCACCCAGGGAACTCTCATAGTGGAGTATGTCCTAAAGTTTAGGGAAAAGCTGAAGGAGCTCATGGGAGCTACCCAGAGCAACCTGTCAGCCACCCAGCAGAAGCAAATGGTCAGGTACAACCACAAAGCCAGAGTTCATTTGTATAGTGTGGATCAGAAAGTCATGGTCCAAATCCCGATCTGGAAGGGCAAGCTGCAGGCCAAGTGCATAGAACCATACAAGGTAGTCTGACAGGTTAATGACATGAACTACATAGAACCGCATTACAGAATGTACTATGTCAGCATGGTGAAGCCATATGCAGATAGGGCAGACATGGTATTTGCAGTGTGTAGTCCTGGGGAGTTGACTGACAAAGAAGACCCCCTACTGGACTTTCTGGAGGAAAGCAAGCTGCAGTAGTCTATGGAGGCAATCAAACTGTTGCCCCAGTTGACCCTGGAACAGACCCAGGAAGTGAGGGAGGTTTTAGCAGACTTTGTTCCTTTGTTTATGGCCAAGCCTGGACTAACTCCCTTAGTGACACATGATGTAGACACGGGGATGCAAGTGCCCATATGGCAGACAGTCTACCAGGTATCTGAGGCCATCCTAAAGGACAAGGAGGGCATCCCTGCCCCCCCTTGTCATGAATTGCACTTATGGATGGGCACTGTGAGCTCAGTGGGCCTGACCCTCAGGAGTGGATTCATGACAATGATCACTAAATAGGAAAGAGACCTAGGAGTTATCATATCTGATGACCTAAAGGTGGCTAGGCAGTGTGACAAGGCAGTCAAGAAAGCTAGTGGGATGCTTGAGTACATAGGGAGGGGGATCACCAGCAGAAAGAGGGAGGTGGTATTACCCTTGTATAGATCACTGGTGGGACATCGCCTGGAGTACTGTATCCAGTTCTGGAGACCTCATCTCCAGAAGGATATAGAAAGAGTGGAGGCAGTCCAGAGAAGGGCAATCAAAATGGTGCAGGGTCTGCATCAAAAGCCTTATGAGGAAAGACTAAAGTACCTTAACATGTATACACTGGAGGAATGGAGGGAGAGGAAGGATGTGATAGAAACTTTCAAATATCTCACAGGTATAAATAAGGTTCAAGAGGGAAACATCTTTCAGAAGAAAAGATGCTTAAGGACAAGGGATCATGCTGTGAAGCTGGGGGGGTAGCCTTAGAGGAGATGTAAGGAAGTACTTTTTCATGCAGAGGGTTCAGGATTACTGTAACAGCCTCTCAGTGGAGATGGTGGGGGCAAAAACTGTAACAGGCTTCAGGATGGGATAGGGATAAGGGAACCTTAGTGATAAGACAAGGGGGAGATAAGCTGGTGATCAAGTAGGGTACGCAGTGAGACAGTAGGTAAGGAAAAATGTGCAGACTAGGTTGGCCAAGTGGTCCTTTTCTGCCGTCAGAGTCTATGTTTCTGTGTTACATAAATGTAACTGTACAGGTGAACCTGATTAGTTTAAGTTCATTGCAAAACTATAATACATCAATACATTAAATAAATATCATTATATAAAAATAGGTTTCATAGGTATAGCAGAACAATTTTGTAGATCAAAGATCCATGTACTCACCACAGATCAGTTGTACCCAGAAATGTTATTGCTAAGTAAGTACCTGTCCAGCTTGTATTTAAATTCCTCAATTGTTTTGCTAGCCACTATATCCAATGGAAGCTCATTCCAGATCTTTGTAATCCTCACAGTTAGCCAATGTTTTCTCCTAACTGTATTTACTCTTTCCTTGTAAATTTGTAGAGAGTGTGCTCTAGTATTGTATACCTGATCCCTTAGAACCAAATTTAATTGTTCCCATAAATCTGTATCATGTAATGCTCTAATAACAAAGCACATACCTCCTCTCATTCTTCTAAATTCCAGTAAATATAAACCCAAAATCTGGAGCCGATCCTCATAGCACAAACCCTGTACCTCATGTATCCTGTGTGTGGCTCTCTTTTGTACCCTTTCCAAACTTTTAATATCTACCTTGCCCTCAGGGGCCCATAATTGGGTGCAGTACTCCAGGTGTGGATGTACCAATGAGGTATACAATGGAAGCAATACCACTATATTTCTAATACTACTATGTCCATGTATGCAATATTGTATGCTGCTGGCTTTTTTAATATACTGCTACTCATTTTATACAAAATGAATTAAACAAGCATCTGTCAATGCCAAATATTTGCTTGCTTGCATTTAGTGCATAGGTGTTTGGTATTGATAGGGCAGAGGTGATATGTAACAAATTAATATGACACGTTATAATAGTGAAATTGTCATGATTAGGAAATAAAGAGGTTCACACATAACATTGTCATTTTCTTAGACTGTGACCTTGAATTTTCAAAATACTGTTTTTTTTTTTGTCCCAGCATATGAACATGACAGGTATCATTTATGAAATGAGATCCAAAACATTGTTTTGTGGAATGACTACAAAAACAGGTTTTGGAGGTAGATTTGATAATGACGCCTGCCATGCTCATTTGATGGGAGAGAAAAAATATATATGAGTAAGTTGAAAAAGTCAGTTCAAAAGTAAAAATATTGCAAAGCCATGAGTAAATGTTGAAAAATGTCTCTGTTTCTTCATGACTTTGTTTTTTTTTTCAATTTTGTACTCAAATGTTTAACATAGTCATTTTATTACACCACCTTATGAACAAGGCAGGTTTCATTCATGAAATCCTGTCCAAAATCTATCTCATTTTGCAGCACAAGTGTGAAAAGACTTTTTGGGCAAGGTTTGAAAACTGACATATATCATGTTCATGATGTGGGATACAAAAATGGCTATGCTGAAAATGTGGGGTCACAATCTGGTAAAACAGCTAAGTTAGGGGTAAATATTGAAGAATTTGTTTTTTTTCTGTATTCTGTTTTTCTTCCTTGAGGGCCACGGCAAGGGAGGCTCCCTTCTGCCAGCTGCAACCACCCCCTTCCACCATCCAGCACCTTTCAAGGATTTCTGGGGGTGAAGGCACCCCCATGGTTTTGCTCCCCCCATGGTGGGGTCAAGAGAGGGAGGTCTGAGCTCCCCCCAGAAGCCCATAATCCAGTTCCCCATTCTGGGTTGCCCTCATGATGTGGTGGGTAGAGGTGTGGCCAGTGAGCATCTTTGTACCTTTGTAAATGAGCCTATGGCTCAAAGGTTTTCCAAACTGCTGTTTAAATAAAATAAATAAATAAAAAATATGCCCTTGCTGTGCCTGTCCTTTTTTCTCCAGCATTTTCTTCCTTAATTCTCCCCAAGACCTCAGCAATTCTGTCATGCATGCATGTAGAGGTGCACATGCATGCAAGAACCAGCGGCCCCACTCCACCCATCCTGGCCTAGTGCCTGGCTCCCCATCTGCATGACACTACCACTAAGCCTCCACTTGGTGGCAGCCAAATGCCAGGAAGACCAATCTCCGCAATCCAGGAGGGGACAGCTGCCTGCTGATCACTCGTTCCTGCTCCCTGGCCTCCCCTGCCCCCTGGCCAACCCTCAGCACCTCAAGCTTGTTCTTGACATTGGGTTGCAGATATGGATGAGGTAAAGCGCTAAGCAGCTCAGCCCTCTGTGCCACTGGGCCAGCCCCAAACATTGAATAATTTCAATGCTTCTTCATAACTTTGTTTCTTTTAAGATTTTGACCCCATATTTTCAACATTGTCTTATTATGACCCCACCTTATGATCAAAATAAGTGAAATTTGTTAAATCCCACCCAAAATGTGATTTCAACAAGCTACTGAGAAAACATGTTTCAGGGAAGAATTTGAAAAATGTCACCTACTTGGTTCATGAGATGGGTTAACAACAGCCATGTTGAAAATTTGGGGTAAAAATATTAAGAAATTACAAAGTTATTAGTAAAAGTTCAAAACAAATTAAAAAGCAATTAATCAAACTTACCTTGTTTTCAGTCACTTCCCAGTGGAGCTCTGAAGAAATAGAATGTTCCAGAAGGAGCAGCGCTGAATGGGATATATAAGAACATATTCTTCGGGTTTATTCATAATTCTTTGTAAATTCTTGTGTTTTACCTCAATTATTTATTTATAATTCTCTGGTATTTGTGTATGTTTTCTGTAATTGTATTGTTTCCCTCACTTCACATTTTTTGTCCTGACTTTGATATACTGGATGGTTGTGAAAACAGGCAATTTTGCTCACATGCCTTTCCAGTATAAAATAAAAATGAAAGTATGGGATGGTGGGTGCTGAGATGATGGTTTGACTCTAAAGAGGCACCAACTTAGGTTGAAATAGAAAGACAGGCATTGCCATTTAAAGATCTTAGAGAAGCTCCATTTCTATAGCTTACTAATAATGTCAATTTCTATTCATGCCTCTCTATCTCAAATGTTCAGCAAAAATATGGCAGAAAACCCACTCAATACTTGAATGGAGGACAGAAATAGCCCCCTTTTCCTTGCATAAAATTAATCAGTAAATTCCAACGATAAAAAATAACTTCTTTACTCACACGTGAGAGGAGAAAGGTCTCTTCCAGTTAAGGCAACTTTACGCAAATGAGCAACTTCTTGAGTTTCATGAATTAAAAACATAATGCAATCTTCAACATGGTCACTATTTGGCATTTCTTCAAGTAAGGGACTTCATCAGGAAAAAAACATGGAAATGCAAATATTTTACCACAATCCCCGATAGAAGATATCCTAGTTGACAAAAATTAAAATAAGAAATTTATAGGCAAAATGTCGAAACCTGGGGAAGAAGTTAGTCTCACTAATAAAAGTGCAGATGGCTTGGCAGAAAGATCTAGGATCACACTTAAATGAGCAGTGAACTACAGAAATCCTTTCATCATTATCACATGTCTCTAGGAACAATAAACTGAGACAAATTCAGTTTAGCATTTTCCATAGGGTATATTACATGCTTGCAAAACTCCATAAATACAATATCATGTCAGACAGATGCCCTAGATGTACAGCAATATGATCACTCTTGTTCAATACCTGTTCTGAGCAAGCAAGTTTTTGAAACAGTGTAAGATCAATAGTTAGCACTATTGTAAAATTAGACATCCCTTTCAATTGAGATGTCCTGCTATTCAGTGAGACATTTTTAGTGATTGATGATTGGACAAAAGAAAAAGTCATAATATATCCCTCCCTGCTAAATACTATTGTGAAGCAGGCTTTTCACTCCCTAGCTAGCAGCCACAAATGCTTAAAAAAAACTGAAGCCATCACAATTTAAGCAAAACCATCACAAGTTCACCCTCCTTCCCCTGAACAAACTGCACTAACCTTTCTTTTTTACATTTAAACCAACTCTGCACCAAGCAGCTTCTGGTCATTGTAAGGCACATGCCTACAAGTCCTCCACTCCTCTGCCTTTCTCAGCTTCCAGACCTGTATCAACTCACCGGTGCGGATAAGCATCTTCACCACAGTTCTGTGCTCTTCTCCTGGTACAAACCAAAAATCCTTCAAACTGTATCAGGATAACCAAAAAAGAAATAGTGAACATGAAGACAGATGTGATTCCCCTCCACAAAAGTGGGAACAAGGCAGAGGCAGAAAACTACAGACATGTTAGTTTGACCTCAGTGGTAGGGAAAATTATGGAATCAATTCTGAAAGAAAGAATTGTTGAGCACCTAGAGGTCAGCAGGGCACAGGACCCAAGGCAGCATCGATTCACAGAGGGGGAGGACATGTCTGTTTCTTTGACTGGGTGACCAAAGTAGTAGACCAGGGAGGGGCCGTGAATGTGGCCTATCTAGACTTTAGCAAGGCATTTGACACAGTCCCACACAAAAGATTAATAAACATGTTAGCCAGCCTGTGAGTGGGTCCCAGGGTGGTAACCTTGGTTAAAAAACTAGCCATACAACAGGACACGGACTGTAATAGTAAACAGAGTCTACTCTGAGGAAAGCAGGGTTACTGGGGGGGGTACCCCAGGGTTCAGTACTGGGACCGGTCCTCTTTAATGCCTTTATATGTGACATTGCAGAGGGTCTGTAAGGAAAAGTATGACTCTTTGGAGATGACACAAAGATCTGCAACAGTGCTGATACACAAATGGGGGAGGATGAGAAGGGACTTGGCAAGGTTGGAGGAATAGTCAAAGGTATAGCAGCATAGATTCAATGCAAAGAAGTACAAAGTAATGCACCTGGGAAACAAAAACCAAGGGGAAGAGTACACAATGGAGGGAGGTACTAACAACAACAAAAATGGAAAGGGACCTGAGGATAGACATAATAGATGACCTAAAGGTAGGCAAACAATGTGAGAAGGCAGTAAGAAGGGCCAGGGTGATACTGGGATGCATAGGGAGAGGCATCACCAGTAGAAAACAGGATGGTGTTATCCCTTTGTACAGACAGTTGGTGAGGCGTCATCTGGAGTACTGTGTGGAGCTCTGGAGACTCAATCTCCACAAGGACATAGGATGGAGGCAGTCCAGAGCAGGGCAATGGGTCTGCACTAGAAGCCATATGAAGAGAGACTAAAGGAGCTTAATATGTATACCCTAGAGGAAAAGAGGGAGAGGGGGACATGATAGAAACATTCAAGTACCTTGAGGGAATCAACAAAGTCCAAGAGGATAACATCTTTCAGAAAAAGAGTTGTACAAGAACAAGGGGACACAATTTAAAGATTGAGGGGGGGACAGCTCAGGGGCAATGTGAGGAAGTATTTTTTTCACAGAGAGGGTGGTGGATGCTTGGGACAGACTTCCAGAGGAGGTAGTGGGGTCAAAAACAGTGGGGGAATTTAAGAATGCATGGGACAGACATAAAGTAATTCTAGTGGGAGGTAGGAGGAAGTAGGCTGTCGGTTAACTAGGATCTGCAGCTTATCCAAAAGGTAGGAAAATGGGCAGACTGGGTGGGCCAATTGGTCTTTATCTGCTGCCAAAGTCTATGTTTCTATGGCAGCTTGAATGGTAGCACGTGCGCAGTTCAAAAGAGCTGCAGTCTCATCTTGATTGCTGCACTGAAATCAAAACTACCAACTAATTCTCCTTTTCATGAAAAAGAAAATGCATAGCAATAGGACTTATGGTAAGGGACAGGAGGAGGAACAAGAAAAACACTAAACTGAGACCAAATATGGGAGACAGTGGTGAGGTGGGGTCAGAGAGAAACACAGAGATGCACACAGCAGATAAAAAACAGGGCCACCTACTGAAGAAGCACAAAAGGGAACTTAATTTCCTTGGTTGCCCGAGAAGAGGGCGCATGGGGAAGGGTGCCATCTATAATGGTGATTCATTCTCCATGAAATCCCTCATGGCGATGGGAGGGTAGGGCGACTGGATGGGGGGTGGGTGAAATGGGCAACAGGATGTCGCTGTATATACAACTGCGGGTGGAGCAAGCATGGCGAGCATGGACTGGGAGGGGGCGGAGGAGCTGTAGGGGGTGGCGCTGTGGTGGGTTGCCGAGCTGCATCTTGGCATCAGGGGTTGGCCTGTGGTTGGTGTGGGTGAGATACAGGGTTTGGGTCTGGGTGCTGGTGCAATTTTATTGTGCCTGGCCTGAACCTTTAATTTTACATGCTTTCACTCCCCCGACATGCAGCCCCCTGGAGTTGAGAATCCTTTAGTGGGGGGCTGGGAGATAAGTCCCCTGCATTGAGGGGAGGGGACAGCCCCATAGAAAGCATTGAAAGTTATGTCCCTCGTGCCATTGTCCTGTGTGTTAGGTGTCAGAGTGCCAAAATGTTTTTGCCATTCTGACTGCACAATAACAGTGATCGCTTTAGGCTTTCGCCGTTATCACATAGAACCATTTCTTTCAATAGCCCTCCACACTAATAAATCAGTAACAAAAATGTGTATATCTTGTATTTTTTTATTCTAAACATAATGAGCCATTGCATAATAGCAATAAGGCACTCCAGGGTGTGTGTTATTGTGCAATAATGTTACTTCTGTGGTGTTGAGTGTACATGTCCTCTGGCCTCATGCTTCAACCACCTGAGGCATAACATCATTACTCATTATGTCTAATTACTTATTCATGAGTTGAAGTAGCTCATTCATTGGCTACCATGCTAGGCTGAAATCTCTTAGCAATGCCTGGCACGGCAGCCGATCAGCTGTTCGTGCTACTGAGGCTGTTGTCTACCATTGACTCAGACACTAAATCTGACAGAACCTTGGCAAGTGACAGCATCTGAAACAGTAACTGCAGTAAATCCCCCCAAAATGACAGTACCTGCTATAGATTTCAGCATGTTCTGGGGTGCAGAAGTAGAGGACTGGACATTTCACACATTGACAAAAAATCACTCCGCTCTGCAATGTTCACGCTGCCAGCTATACAAGCGGTGATGCACAAACAACAAATTCAAACAAAATGACAGAAATGAACAGCTAAAAAAAATTATTATTACGATTAGACTTATAATCATAATAATGACCTCAGAGCCATTAATTTCCTGTCAATTAATGACCGGCTGGGTGGGATTGGCCCTCTGTTGCACTTTGGGCCACCTTCCCCCCCAGCTGGTCATTAATATCCAGGAAATGACCAGCTCTTTGGTCATTATTGCTTAAATAGCACATACCCTGTCATGTCTTATTGCTTAAGTGAAAAGGGGGGGAGGGGAGACAGTACCTCATTACATCAAAGGGACCTAAAAGTAAAATTTTAGACAAGGGATTGTGCCTATGTTATACATTATAAGCAGTTTCTTCTTTTACATGTTCAGTAAATACAGTTGCTTCAACACAGGGAAATTCATATCCTAAACAGTTGGAACTGAGCTTGACTAATATACAAGGAATAATTTTATGGGTGTTCTTCATTTATAAATTCCACACAAATGAAAAAGATTGTCTATATGTTTCAGTTTTTATTTTTGGTCTTTCCCCTCTGTTCTACTTCATTAACCTGTATTCTGGTACTGCTCTTCAGCTGGGAGTAGGTGGGGAGGGGGGCAATTTGTTCCATGGTTTGCAGATTACCTCAGACAACTTTTGTTGTGCCTGTCCCCCCTGACACTTAATCTTTACGGGCTACATAAAGCAGTGCATCTTCTTAATGTATCACCCACCCCAAAACTGCTCTCAAAGCCATTTTAAGAAATATTTCCTAAATTCTCCTTTTCTTTCATTGTCAACTCTCCATGTCACATGGGTGATGCATACTCTAGAACTGGTCTTAATAGAGTGCTAAATACCAGGGTCCTGATAATCAAAAGTTAGGGCAATTGCTAATTTGGTTCACACCAGCGCTAACCAGGTTTGCACTGATGCTCCAAGCATGGTTATATTCAAAGGCCCCCAGAGCACCCCCCAAACCTGGCGGTGCCAAGGCGCTGAATACCACTGTGCCTCTGCAAAGGAGTAGGTCCCCTCCAACGTACTGGCACAGAGGCATTTTCAAAGGTTTTTTGTGGCAGTAAATAGCCCCAGAGCAAATCTGTTTATTGCCACTGAAGGATGTTTCTACAGTACACATGTTCACTGACAGCTAATATGGTGACTGACCATGGAGGTGAGAGGAGGGCTGTGCTGGTTGTCATACTTCACTTTTTGCATTGGACACAGAGGTGAGGGTAGGGGTGCAGGGAGGTTGTGTGCAAGCAGGCAGGTCAGGGGCATGAGATAACTTGCGGGGAGCCATTGGACCACCAGCAGTTTCACATGAAACATGTACTGGGAGAACAGGGTAAGGGAACCACAGGACACCAGGAATTTCAGTAAAAAAATGTACTAGGGGATTGGTGGACTGGAGGAACCACTGGACACCAGTAATTTAAATACAGAAATATACTGGGGGAGCAGAGTGGGGGAGCCACTGGACACCAGGAATTTCAACAAGAAAATGTACTGGGGGATAAGGGGGAACCATTGAGCACCAGGGACTATTAGAGATATGTATACTAGGTGAGTTGGGGGTGAGGAACTACCAGATCACTAGGGAGTGCTTTTACCATTGACTGAGGTGCTGAGACACTGCTGTGTCCCATGCAAATGGCCCCTTAGCAACTTGCATGCCCAATAGAATCATTTGCATGCCCAGGCTAAATATAGCCCACAGGGGACTTGGCATTATCCCATTTTGGCAACGCTGTGCCCTGTTGGCCATGTGCAGCCCTGGTCCATGTCAGGGCAACACAGATTCATTTAATACCACACTGGCATGGACCTATATTCAGTCAGATAGCACTGGTCATTGGCATGTGCTATCCACCTGACTACAGCCACGGTCGGGGAGCATAGGGACAAGTGCAATGCAAATGCTTGCCCCGTTCTTTCAATATCATGCCCACGATCTTGTTGTTTAAGACCTGCTCTACATATCATAGTCAAGAAATACATTCTTAAATTTGCTTTTTTAGTATGCAGTCTACTTGACACCCCCCCACACCCAAAACTATAAAACTATTCTGGAAAATGATACCCAAATGTTTTACCCCATCAACAATACCTATATCAACCCCTCGCCCCCTCCCCCCAACTATCAGTGGGCAATTTTCTATTTCTCTGGTTTCTAAAACTGCATTTCCATTGTTGTTATGCAGTTTATCTTCATGTGGTTTGCTTTTGACACAGATTCACTTTGGTTTAGGCCTTGCTGCATTTTACTAAATTTTACATCCCCAGTGCTGAATGCTGTTGATTACAGTGTTGTTATCCACATACTTAATTATGGACCCTCTACCTTCAAATTATTTATCATCATTTAAAATAGAATTGACCCAGTTTGATATGTTGGTGTACTTCACCACTCATGCTGTTAATTTTCCATTTAGTCCCTTATACCTCTACCTCTACCCAATGTGAATGATCCTCAAGAAAATCAGATATCCAGAAAATCAGCACTACTGGAATTTTTAACCATTTTAATTTACCAATTAAAATATTGTGGGCAATTAAGTTGAATGCTTTTTGTAATTGACTAAAACTGCCCTAGTGTTATCAGCTATCACAGGCCTTAATACACAGTTCAACAAATTTCAAAGCAGCATGGGTGATGAAGCAGCCATTAAGAAACCCAAATTCATTAACATCAATCACATTTTCTACATTTTCTAGAATCCAAATTCACATAAACCCTTCTCACAACTAGGAAATAGCTAAGGTCAATGAGACTGACCTAAAATCCTTGTCAAGCACTTTTGGCATTTGAACCTTAGGTAGGGGGATTATTTGAATATAGTTCCACTGGAATAGGTTTTCCAAATATTAGGTATTTATTCATCACTTTGCAAACCTATGGGACCTTCTTTCCAAATCCAATTTAGGAGTACATCTGTTCCCTGTGTTTTATTACTTTTTTGTTTCTTCATTTCTTTTGCACTTCATCAACATCTACTAAATCTTTATTTGGAGTGTATCACCTTTTAGTGACACTTCTTCTAATGGAGCCAATTTCCTGGTTTCATTGCAAAGAACTTTAACCCTCAACAAGATCCTGTTTGTTATTTGTCCCTGTATATCCACTTTTGTCTGACCATTTTTCTAACTCCCCTCCCTTTTTATCCTCAGTTAGTAACTGTTTGCCTTTTTTCACCATGTTTGTGGGTCTGATCCTCGTGTGATCTCAATTTTACTTTCATAATAGTTCCTCCTGAGCCTTTTTGTCACTTTCATTACCAAATTCTGCAGTCTTTCATATTCTTTTTTTTTTAAATCATCTTTATTGTATCCCCCCCCCAATAATCATTAGACAAACAAACACATATATACCCAGGACATGCCCAGGCCCACACCCTAAAACTGGGTGTGACCACTATGTACAAACAATAACTATGTACATACACAGCTACACTACATACCCTTTAACAGCTTCCCCATGCCTGGGTAATGCATATATAAATCAATGTCTAAATCTTCAAATGCCCTATGGAGCCTCTAGGGCCTTATATCACCCACAAGAACCTTCATAGATGTGCCTTGTAGCTGTGTCCCAAGGAAAAGAGAGGCCCCCATCAATATCCGGCTGATTCCGTGTTCCAATAACAAGAAAACATTGGAGCAAGGCTGACCTGCTTCAGTAAGCTAAGTACATTTAAAAGCCCACTCTTACAGGAGTTATCTACTCCCTACTTAGCTATTCTCTAATTCGTACCCTCTGACAGACATACCCTTATCCAGGGTATTTTGGACTTCAAGGTATATACCGCCTCCAAGGTCCTCCATCCCTTATCGTAAGATGCCTTTTGTCCAGTTCGAAGCATTTGTCCTCTAAGCCTGGCCAAAATTGTCAATAAGTCTACTACCCATTGGTCATACAAATAGATCAACTCACTTTTCCAATGCTTCAAGACAAATGCTTTGACCAAGGAGGACATTAATGAAATGTGGCCTTTAACCAACGTGCTAGGGATACCTGACATATCCCCAGAACACAGATTTTAGGCACGATGAGTTCCTTGTAATTTAATACTGGATCCACATTACGTCGAATTTTCTCCCAGATGGGGAAAGTTTTGGAACAGTGCCATAATACATGGAGTAAATCCTGGCTTGCACTACACCTAAAACATAGGTCCGTCTGTCTGAGGCCCCTAGCACATAGCTTAGTAGGGTAAAAACAGATTGGAAGCTACAAAAACTGCATGATGTTATATTTAGGAATGGAATATATCTACTACTCTCCACACTTCTTTCCAGTCAGGTCCCTGAGGGCTAATGTCCTCTTGTTTATCCCAGTATGAAATCTTTACAGAAGAACCCCTGCTTAAAAAGTCAAGTAATATCTTATAGATTTTGGACAGGGATTTCTAGCACAATTAACCTCCTTAAGGAGATTCCACATAAATGGGGTATCATGAAATCCATCCGTCTCCCTTTCCATTTTTTGCAACAATTTAGTAATTTGTATTTTCTTAAAAAAGTTCAAATTCTTGCACTGGTCTGGGAGAACCACCTTATCTTCTTTCAAAAAATCCACCCATCTTGGGTTGAACAAGTGAGCAGCCTCCCGTCCTTTAATTGTTTGCCTTCCAATGCGTATGTTTGGATTACCCACAAGGGGTTGTTCTCTGGCACCTTTTTGGGTTTTTCTTTGATTTGGGGGACAAAAGAGTCCACCAAGCCAAGACTGCTTTACAAATTGGGGTTTGTTTTCCTCCATCCAGCAGTTCTTTTGGATTAATAAACAATACCGCTTCTGGGGAAACGCCCATATTCGAAAGTATTTGCTTCTCAACCTGCAGCCACGTTGGAATATATCCCCCCTGTTTCACCTGCTCCTGCCACTGACTCATTAACCCTAATTGGCCTGTTATATAGTAAATTTGTAAATCCAGGATTTTGAGACCTCCCATGCTATAAGGTAGCCGTAATACATTATACTTTCTTCTAGGGGGTTTAGCACTCCATAAAAAACTAGAAATGAGCTTTTGTATTTTAGTGAACCAACATTTAGGGATGATATATGGGGATAAATGTATTTGATATAGAAGTCTGGGCAGCAAGTTCATTTTGACCAGACCCAGTCTGCTGTCCAATTTTTTTATTTATTTTATTTTATTTATTTGTTCTAGGATTACAAATACCTTTGAGCCAAGGCTCTTTTACAAAGGTTCCATGTCATTGGTACAATTGAGACAATCATAAGCAAAGATAACAGTTTATAAAATTAAAAAAAAAGAACAACACATAGTCTTGTAGATGAAAAAAGAACAATAAGGTGAAACTTTGGGGAAGGGAAAGGAGGAGGGTGAAATCAGGGAGACTAAGTGGATGGGAGAGAAGGGGAGGTAGGTTGGGGGGACAGAGAGATGAGAGGTGGAAGGCGGATAAGAATAGAGGTAGTGCAGCTGGGTGGCATTTGTCATGGGCCAGCAGGGGAGGTAAAAGATAGGAAGGGAGGGTGCTGGCAAAGTGCAGGAGTAGATGTGGGTCCAAAAGGGCATCTTCAGCTATGGAACCAAAAGATATGCTTAGCCACAACAGTCACAGAGGTTGGAGGCAGTCAGTGTTAGGCGGAGACGAGTCTTAAAAGTGCTGAGCGATAGAGAAGATGAGATGTCGCTGGGAAGACTGTTGTACCAACTAGTGGCCCAGTAAGCAAAGGATCTTTGGCCCTGTGTTGTGCGGCAATGCGGGACTTGCAGAAGCTGAGGTTTCAATCCCCTGGTATGTTGGGTGTGGATTCTTGGATGTATGAGGGCACAGACTCCAGGGGGGGCAAGGCCCAGCAAGATTTTCTTAGTAGTAATACAAGTTTGGTGTTTTATTCAATTAGCAAGATTCAACCATCCAGTTTGAGAATAGAGGTCACAGGTGTGAGTTAGGCATTGGGAGCCAGTGACAAGTCGACAGGCCTTGTTGAGGATGGTGGATACACGTTTGAGTGCAGTGGTTGTAGCAGAGCCATAAATTATAATGCCATAATCAATGATGAATATGATGGAGCTCTGGACAGCGACAGTGAGGGCTTCAGGTGTCAGGTGTTTCCTATGACAGAATAGCAGGCCTAGCCGGGAGTTAGCAGCTTTGGCGACATGGTTGATGTGGGCAGTGTAGGAGAGGTGAGGGTCAAGGGTGCTCCCGAGGTATTTAAAGTTTTGACCTGTTCCAGTCGGCACCTGTCTGGTGATAACGGAGAGTTGGAAGTGCTTATGTTTATTATGGGGGCTGCTGAAGATCATGGCCTTTGTTTTTTTGATTAAGGATCAGTTTGTGCTTTGTGAGCCAATTCTCAACGAGGAGAAGTCGAGTTGGAGATTTTCTTGCAATTTCTTTGGGTCCTGGTGTGTGGCAAGAATTACTGCATCATCGGCATACAGGGTGATATGTTGGTGCAGGAGTCGGTAGGGTGTTAAGGAACAGGCTGAAGAGTAGGGGGCCCAGTATTGAACCCTGGGGGACTCCAGAGAGGACAGGTCTTGAATCAGAGTGCACATCTCCAATTTTTACACGCTGGGTGCGGTTTTCAAGACAGCTTTTGAACCAAGAGATTGAATCATTGGAGAGACCAGCATTTTTTAGTTGGCTCAGCAGGAGGGAGTGGTGGACAGTATTGAAGACTTTGGTCAGGTCGATGAAAATAGCACCAGTTAGTTGTCCACTGTCAAGGGAGCTGTGAATGGAGCTGGTGAATTCGAGTAAGGCAGAGGATGTACTATGACCTTTTCTAAAGCCATGTTGCTGTTTACAGAGAATTTTATAATTGTCCAGATACTCGGTAAGTTGGTCCGCTACTATACGTTCCAGTGCCTTCGATAGGGGAGGCAGAATGGAGATAGGGCGGAAGTTCGCATGGTCAGCCTTATCACCACTTTTGTGAATTGGGGTAACAGTGGCCATTTTCCATTTATCTGGGAATTGGCTAGAGGAAAGAGACAGATTAAAGATTTTGGTGAGGGGCCCAAGTACCTCATCAAGTGTTAGGGCCAGTAGCTTGAGGTCAAGTGTGTCATTGCTTGTTTTAGATTTGCTGATGGCTTTGGCAATGTAATCTCGGGCTTGATGTTTCTTTAGTGCTTTAAAGTAGAAAGGTGGGTGACAGGCGTGGGTGGAGGAGTTGGGGGGATGGGAGTTGACACGTCTTGGAAGAAGTTGGAGGGAAGAACACTGCTAAGGTCAGTGAAAGCGATGTTAAAAGTGTTCGCAATAGTTTTAGAGTCGAGTGTAGTGTGCCTATTTATGTTGAGAATGTTCGGTGAGGATTTTGACTGCTTCCCAGTGACCTCTTTAATGTTTTTCCAGAAATCCCTCCCATTTCCCCAGGAGTTAGTGAGGGCATTTTTATAGTAGTCGGATTTCTGTTGCCGAATGGATTTGGTGCAGTCGTTCCATGCCCGTTTATAATTCTGGATGTCGAGTTGCTTACCAGAGTTTCTAGCCAGTTCCCAGAGGTGGTCCCTGGATTTAAGTTTTTAGGAGGTCTCCTGACAGCCAAGGGTTACTGAGCGATTTAACTTTATGCTTTTGAGAGGGCAAATTTATTACAGGCTTCATTGAAAATGTGAATAAAATTGCTCCAGTGCAGTATTAGTATCTGTTGCCTTGAAGATGGGGACCAGTCCTGCAGACTGAGGTGTGATTTGAGGTGGGGTAGCTGAGCACAGGGTAGGACTCTGCTGGTGATGATTTTTGGAGGGGGCTTATAGAATTTGTTTGACCAGGTACAGCTGATGGAAGAGTGGTCACTGAGTGACTCGGGGAGGACTGAGGTTTTCATGATCCGGGAGGGGTGGTTGGTTAGGATCCAGTTGAGTAGGGTGCAGGTCCCAGATCTGTAGTTCTTTCTGGTTGCATAGTCCACCATTTGAGTCAGGTTAGCTGATATAACGGAGCCCTTAAATGACCCACATTCAGCTGAGAGCCAATTAATGTTAAAGTCACCAAGAAGGATGATTTTGGAGTCCGATGGGTGGGATTTGACAAAGTCAAGGACAGCGGTTAGACCAGGTCCCTGTTCTTTAGGAGGTATGTAAACAGTGACAACTGTGAGGGCCTTATTGTGGGCACCTAATAGAAGTCTGATGTGAAGAATCTGAGCAGGTGTTCCTGGAAGATTGGAATCAATGGGGTGTCCTCGGGAAAGTGTCTTTCACATATAAGGCACACCCTCCACCTCTTTTGGACTTACGATCAACCCGGAAGACATTGTAGCCAGGAAGGGTGATTGCCTGGTCAGGAATCTTTGGGGTGAGACAAGTTTCAACTACTGACAGAATAGCCGGGTTGTGTTGGGTGGTAAAGGCTTGCAGTGCATCAAGCTTCGGAAGTAAACTGCAGATGTTCAGGCACATGATTGAGAGAGTGCCTGCTGGTTTATTTTGGTTGGAGGTGTTTGGTCCAGGGTTAGGGTGAACAGTCCCTGATAGCAGCAGGAGGAGGAGCACAAGTTTCAGGGTGCATAGGCAGAGTTCAGTCAGAGAGAGGTTGTGTTTCTTTTTTTGAATAGTAGTATGCCAGGTGGTAATGTCGAAAATGCAACATTGAAATAGTTGTATACAATTTGGCTAGATGTGCCCAAGGCTCACACATGAGCAGGGACAGATCAGTTTCGGTGGTGTGCCTCCAGAGGGAGGATTTGCCCATTGCCAAATGATGTAAAATAATCAAATCCACAGGAAAATGACCAGTAAACTGTTTGATCTATGGTAACAAGACAACGGATGTGTTAAATTCCTGGAACACTGGCCTGGGGCATATGCAGGAAGTTAAAACCATTTGTCAGTGTCTTTCCTTTGTTTAAATAGTTGTGAATGGTTCTCAAAGACATGCAGTTCCCTTTAGCAACAAGGTAGAAGGAAATGTTGATTCAGTTTGCACTCCCCAGGTCAGAGCTTGTAGAATTTCTTAGCTGTACTTACTTTGATTTTGATGGCTTCCAAAAAAGTTTATTTATCATGAGAATCCCAATATCTGCTGGTGATGTTTTCCAGTTTCTTAGTCCAGGAAACTTTCATGGAGCACATATCCAAGAATGGTCTAGTTCCTCCAAGCCAAAACACAGGAAAATCCACAAAACTAAACTATTGACAGAGACAACACAAACACCCAGCCACACAGCCCAAGTAGGCGGGGAAGTAGTAATTTAGATGGAGTTTGCTCCATCTAATTATATCCGTTCTAATTACCGATAGTATCTCACCTAAATTTGCATCTAGGCCTTCATCCTCATTATTAGTGATCCAAATGCCTAAATACTTAAGCTTTTTGGGGGACCAATTCACATGGAGTGGTTCAAAATCGGCTTTATGAGTAAATATATTAAGAGGGAGAACCTGCGTCTTAGTCAAGTTTAACTTATAATTCGACACCATAGAGAATCTATCAACTATAGCTAGAATCCGCTTGAAACTCTCTGCAGGTTCCTGTAGGTGTAACAGAATGTCATCCGCAAAAACAGATAGTTTCGTTTCTATCCCCCCAATAACAATCCCCTGTATCACCGGATCATTGTGGATCGCCCTTAACAAGGGTTCCAAGCAGATATTAAATAATATTGGTGAAAGGGGATATCCCTGCCTGGTTCCATTATCTAAAACAAGTTCCTTAGATAGGTGGCGTTACATAGAATCCTAGCCGTAGGGAGCGTGTAAATTTTCGCTAAGAAGGGCCTCCAGAAAACCCATACATTTCATGGTTGTAAATAAGAAATCATGGGAGACCCTATCGAAGGCCTTCTCGGCATATAAAGTGATTAGCGCCATAGGTAGCTTAGAGGTTGAGGCCTTATATAGTATATGGTGGAGTTTCTGGAGTGCATCATGGGCTCCTCTACCCATCATGAACCCCAGTTGTTCCTGGCTGATTAAACCGGGAGCAAGCATCAGAATTCTATTGGCCAGTATCTTCGTCAGCAATTTCAAGTCCTGGTTCATCAGGGCAATAGGTCTAAAGCTCTCAGGGAGTTGTTTTGGGTTTCTCAGGTTTTGAGATGAGTGTTATATAGGCCTGAAATAACTGTGGGTGTGGAACTCCATCCTGCATAATGTTTACAAATAATTCTTTCAATAGGGGCAATATAACTGCAACATGAGACTTATAAAACTGAGCAGTTAGACCATCCGGTCCCGGTGTCTTACCGTTTGGGCCGAAGCAATAAGCATATCAATACAGACTCTGAGGTGGGCCACTAGCCACTGGGCTTGATCTTGGTCTAACCTCGAAGAGGTATACCTTAAAAACCCCATAATGTCCCTAAACACTGAGATCCCCTTTGATAGATCCCTTGAAATAGGCCGCTAAATGCATCAGCAATTTTCTGGGGTCCTGTTATTTTTCTCCCGATACTTTATGAACGGAATTACCTGAGCTGCCTCCCATTCTCTTATTCTATGGGCAAGAAGCCTACCTGGAACATCCCCTTGCATCAAGTAGTTTGCATGGACCTTTCTGACCACCGCCTCAACTTGCCATGAAGTATATTTGCCATCTCATCTCTAAGCTCCTTGAGCTCCAAGTCTAACCCTTCTGCAGTACCCTCTAGAGAATAAAGAGTTAATAGCACCCAGGATAAACTCCTCCTCGCCTCATATCATATAAGTTCTCCTGGCTGCTAGTCTTTGAACCAGACCCGAATATAAAACTTTACAGGTGGACCACCTTAGTCTACTATCTGTAAGCGTGGGGAGTTGGGTCTGGATAATTTCAATCAGTATCTGTTCTGACTTGGCTAAGAAATGTTTATCCAATAATAAGGAATTATCAAGCCTCCATCGGTATGGTCTCGTTGGAAGGGATTCAATCACCCAAGTTAGCTGGACTGGGGAGTGGTCTGACAAGATTCTAGCATGTGTAATCAGCTCCCTTACCCCCTGAGTTGCCTCTTTATTAACCAAAAAATAATCAATTCTTGAACGGGTTTTGTGCGCTCCAGAATAGAAAGTCATATTATGTTCCCCTATATTGCAGACCGTAATCGGGTCAATCAACGCCACAACCTCTAAACGTTTGAACAGTGATACTTGTGCAATAGAAGGCGGTCTTTTCGACAGGGGCTTTTTATCCACCCTATTATTTAGACAGAGATTCCAGTCTCCTGCTAAAATTAGAGGATGGGATGGAAGTAGGGCTATGTCAACTTCTAGTGAGGCAAAAAAGTCAGAGTTGGGAGGTGTGGGAGCATATATAGAGGCAATCAATAACATTTTGACCATAATATTACCCGTAACATAGATCCCTCTGCAATCTTCTCTAATTTTGGTTTGTAAAACTATAAACGGGCAATTTCTTCCACTCAAAACGGCAACTCCCCCTGAAGCTTTGGCGTGTCCATCTCCGAGAACCTGCCCTACCCATAATTTTTTAAGAAGGCCCAGTTCTTCTTTAAGAACACAATAGCAGGGGAGGTACTAACAACAACAAAAATGGAAAGGGACCTGGGAGTAGTCATATCAGATGACCTAAAGGTGGGTAAGCAATGTGAGAAGTAAGTAAGGAGAGCCAGGGGGATACTGGGAAGCATAGGATGGGGCATCACAAGTAGAAAAAGGGAAGTGATTATCCCTCTATACAGACAGTTAGTGAGACCCCATCTGGAGTACTGTGTGCAGTTTTGGAGACCTCATCTACGCAAGGACATAGACAGGATGGAAGCAGTCCAGAGAGGGCAACTAAAATGGTGCAGGGTCTACATCAGAAACCATATGAAGAGAGACTGAGAGAGCTTAATATGTATACCCTTAATGAAAGGAGGGACGGGGGGACATGATAGAAACATTCAAGTACCTCAAGGGAATCAACAAAGTCCAGGAGGGTAGCATCTTTCAGACAAAGAGATGTGTAAGAACAAGGGGGCACAGTTTAAAGATAGAGGGGGGACGGCTCAGGGGTAATGTGAGGAAATTCTTTTTCATGGAGAGAGTGGTGGATACATGGAACAGCCTTCCTGAGGAGGTCGTTGGGTCTAAAACAGTGGGGGAATTCAAATGCTTGGGACAGACACAAAGCAATTATAGTGCGGAGTTGCAGGAAGCAGGCTGTTGGTTAACTAGAATCTGCAGCTTATCCAGTAGGTAGGTAGGGAAATGGGCAGACTGGGTGGGCCAAGTGGTCCTTTTCTGCCGTCAAAGTCTATGTTTCTATGTTTCTCTGTTTCTATGTTTAAGAAGGTGAGTCTCTTGTAGGGCTACAATCTGGGCTCCAAGTTGGCGAATGTGCTTTAACATCACCATTCTCTTCTTCTGCCCTCTGAGGCCTTTAACATTCCAGGTGATAATTTTAATGTTGATCATGCAGTTTTGTTTACCCCCTGAAGTCCATTCCCACTGAATCTGCCTAAACAAATATAGAAACCTTGTACTCTGTCTTTTCCCTTTTCCCACCATCCCCCTCCCAGTCAGCCCCGATCCTTAGATCGACCTCCTATCTCGAATGGATATGTAGATGAGCTCACTGGTGAGCACGCCCCCCGGACCCTCTAAAGTCTCACATTCACCTTTATCATTTCTTACTAACCCCTAAACATAAGCCTAACTTCTCAATCACTCCCCTCAAATTACCCTCATAACTATAAACAACCCCTATCATACTTAAAAGACTTAATATAAAGGAACAGATCATATATTCCTGGCTGCAAAAGATATAAACTTCAAACCTAATCCCCTAAGTTTTAGTTAACATCAAGCATATATTATAAATCTACAATCTCCTCTAAGTCCCACTGCAGTCTGACTGAGCCAACTTTAATGATGCATCAGTTTCAACAAGGAGTAAGTAGTCTTCTCCTAAACCTCTGGCTCAGATTAAAATAATATAATATGAGTGCTCTATAGGACATCATTTACACTTATTCAAGTCTTCAGAGGAGATGTGGAATAAAAAAAAGGGGAAGGAGGGTGGGGAGGAAGGGAAGGAAGGGAAAGGCAGGAGAGAGATAAAAAGGGGGCAGGTGGAGGGGTAAAGGGGACGAAGAAACCATTTTCTTTCTTCCTTTCTTTTTTCCCCTTGTCTTCTTCTTAATCTTCCTTTTAGTCTGCTTCTTCTCTTCTTGGATTCATGTCTCTTCTTCCCCCTTCCAAATAAATATGTAAGCGAACACTTCCTTACTGTTGAGCTGTCATTAAAGATGTCCAAAGCATTATAAAGAACCCCAACTGGTTAGTACACATCCTGTGGAGCCTTTTCAGGTCTTCGATTTAAACAGATCCGGGAGCTCCTGTCTCAGTCCTTCTGTTGCCTCCTTAGCGTTAGATATCTTTTATCTCCAGATTGCAGTTTCACAACCAAAGTGGCAGGGTGTTGGACCCTAAACTTCCGCCAGCCAAATAAAGCTTTTCTTTATGTCCCCATATTCTTCTGTTTCTCCCAAATTGCGGGGTTTGATCCTGGAACATTAACAGGCGCACTGTTCCACTGTAAGTTTTAAGTGTTCTAGCTCTATTTAAGATGTGTGACTTCTCCTTAAAATTTAGGAATCGCATAATAATGACCCTCGGTCTGGCCCTGGTGGAGGTAACTCTCTAAAGGAGGCGATGGGCCTTTCAAGTTATAGGAATCGCCATAAGGTGTGGGGCCTAAGAGTTTCATCAGCATGTTCTGGATAAAAGTAATACAGTCTGGTCCTTCCGATCATTCGGGCAAGCCAACCAAAATTAAGTTATTCCTTCTACTTCGTGATTCCTGATCCTCGATGGGTTCCTCTAATTTTTTCACTTGCCTACGTAAAGTCACTAGCTCCTGTTCTTGAGAAACAGATTTGTGCTCCTGAGATGCCATACACACTTCCACATCACCCATTCTTTGAGCCAAGACTTGCAGTGAAGGCTTTATTGTCGAGAAGTCAGCAACTAGACCTTTAAGCAAGGTTTTAATTTCAGTAATATCATCGGGTGATGTGTGGCTCCTCCGACATTATCAGCGCCAGCCCTTGATCTTCCAGGACAGGTGATGGGGGTTTTGGGCGCTTTGTTGCCGGGGCACGAGCATCCAGGCCATCAGAGGTTTCAAAATCCATCTCGGATACTGCGCCTGGCTTCATATGCCACAAAAGCTCCATAAGTACAGGATCAGAATTTTCTTTTATTAAAAAAAAAAAGTTTCGGCGAAAACTAGGAGAAGACTCTAGAAGAGTGAGTATTTTGTTTCCTCAGCTGCCACAGCGTGAATAGTATTTTATAAGACCCTTAAATCGATCAGGCCCGGGAGCTCTGCTCTGCGTGTCTTCCCCCGATCAGCTCATCACGTGATCTCTGCAGTCTTTTATATTCTGTTTTGTCATCCTGTCACATGATGTCTTGTCACATAGTAACACTGTGCCCTCAAATGCAAATAGTAATGCGCATGGTGACGCAAAGCGAAACAGAAAGAGAAACAGTAGTGTAGACAGAAATGTTAAAAACAATGCAAAAGCAAGCACAAATGGTGGTGTAGACTTTTTGTTTGGTGGAAAAACATTGAGGCATTCAAAAGTTATGGCACTTTTAAGTTCCCATTATAAGTCAATGGAAAAATGTATATGTACAGTACATCTTGTGATCAAAGAATGGGGGTTCTGGCCATCTGGTCTCACCTGGCGATCAAAGAATTTGCAACCTCACAGTTCAAGAATCTTTGTTCCTGAGGAACTTTCAAAATTCTTTGACTGCGAGGTCCGCCATCTTGTTTTCAGTTTTCCAATTCCACAAACACAAATATCTCTTCTCAGGGGTCACTTCTGAAGTAAAACTTCGATGGGTTTTACTCAGGGGACCCTGATCTATCAAGCCATGACATTGGTTCTATCCAAATTGGTCAAAAAGTAGAGTTATAAGCTTTTAAAATCTTAATTCGTGGCTCACTAACGATCTTTGATCGTGAGTCTGCAAATTCTTTGATTGTGAGATTCTTTGATCGTGATCTTGCATCGTGACCTAAAACACTAATATCTCAGCTCAGGGGTGGGCTAGGGACACAAATGAGGGATTATTTTGCTCAGGAGGATCCACTCTGTCGAACCATCCCATTGGTTTGGTTCAAATTGGTGAATAAATTGCATTTCACCCTTTTATTATTCTTTGATCATGAGCCTGCAAATTCTTAGATCATGAGATTCTTTGATCACGATTTTGCATCGTGAGCAAGGGACGAGATGGCTGAATTTAAAAATCATTTTTCTCAGCCCATGGGAGCCCCAGGAAGTCAAATGAGGGTGGGTTTTACTCAGGGGGCTTCATTCTGTCAAACCATGGTGGTGGTTTCTGCAATTCCGCCAATTTTTTGATTTATTACATTTGTTATTCTTTGTTCATGAGCCTGCATATTCTTTGATCATGAGGCTGCAAATTCTTTGATCGTGAGATTCTTTGATCGCAATCTTGCATCACGAGCAAGGGACAAGATGGCCCAAATTAAAATTCAATTTGCTTAGCCCAGGGGTGTCCTAGGAAGTCAAATGAGGATGGGTTTTACTCAGGGCGCTTTGTTCTGTTGAACCATGGTGGTTTACTGCAATTGCTTCTATTTTTGAATTATTAAATGTTTTATTCTTTGTTCATGAGCATGAACATTCTTTGATCGTGAGGTTGCAAATTCTTTGATCGTGAGATTCTTTGATTGTGATCTTTGATTGCAAAATAGGGACAAGATGGACAGATTTTTTATAATGGAATAGATCGGGACATTTTGCCAATCTTTGACATTGAATATTGCAAGAATTGGTTTGGTCATTTTACTTGAAATTTGGAGGGAAGAAAGGCAACATCCCACAGATGTGCCTTTTAGTGGATTGGTCAAAAATATTACAGAGCAGCAAAGTTATGGCACTATGAATTTGGCACTTTTTCCCATAGGATAACATTACGGCATTCGCCATATTACAGGAATTCTTTGCTGCTCTGATGGAAAATAATGGTTTGGTCTTTTGGGATGAAATTTGAAGGGAAGAAAGTCAACATCCTACAAATGCACCTTTTGGTGGTTTTGAGAAAAAATATTACAGGGTGGCAAACTGACTGCACTCTGAAGTTGATGATTTGTCCCATAGGATAACATTATGGCATCCATCTCGTCTTTCAGGGCCCATATCTCAGAAACCGTGTGAGTTAAGGACTTTTTGTCAAAAAAATGCTTAGTCCCCCCCAGCTGGGGGCTAAGCAAAAACTAGTCAGGAAAGTGATAATTCATACACAATTTTAATTTTTTTCTACGTCATACGGTTCCTGAGATATAAGGAATTTAGTATTCCAAGTCGTACTTTTCTGCTCCAAAGTCAATTATAATGCATACATTCTTTGTTTTCAATTAGTTTTTTCAATGCAGTTTTTGGGGAAAAGAAGGGTGTGCCCTTTTGTTACTATGACAGTTAACATTTCCAGTTGCACTTCTGTTACCATTCGAATCACCGTTCCCATCTATGCCACTGGGTGCGTAACGGTTTGCATTTTTGTATACGCTTGCATTTCTGTTTCTGTTGTCTTTCCTGCTGCTGTTACTGTTACCATTTACGTTTACTATTGCGGTACCATGACCTTATGTGTAACAGTTTGTGTTTTCGTATGTACTTGCGTTTCTGTTTCTATTGGCTTTATTGTTGCTGTTACCATAACCATTTGCATTTACAATTGTGGTTCCGTGAGTGTGTGTGTGTGTTTTCATATGTGTTTGCGTTTCTATTTACTTTGGTGTTATTTTTGGTGTTACTGTTACCATTTGCATTTACAATTGTGGTACAGTGAATTTGTGTGTTACCAGTTGCATTCTGTGTGCACTTCTGTTTGATGTCTCCATTTATGTAACTGTTTGCTTCGGTGTCACTTTACGCTTGTGTTTCTATTAACGTTTGCTTTGCCATTTACGTTTGCTTTGCCATGTGCATTACTGTTGCCGCTTGCGTTTGCTTTGCAGTTCCTGTTACTGTGTAACAAGATATCACACGGCGAGAGCGTGGGGCCCAAAGGGCCCCATGCTGCTGCCACTGCATTCCTTTCATTATTTATCATCCTAATTCTCAAAAAGAAGGGACATTAGAGGCAAAAAACTCAATTTAATGCATCAGTTAGGGTTGTTCCACAGCAAAAAAAGCTAGGAAATTCAGGGTTGAGGTTAAAGTCTCCCTGGACCCCCAACCCACCCCAAACCAGCATCAGGGTGTGTGTTGGGGTCATCGGTCCTAACTCTCACCCCATTCTCCTATACCTCAGCTTCTTTACACATGTGATGGGGTGTGAGTTAGGGCCGATGACTAACGAACACCCCGATGCCAGTTGGGGTGGGCTGGGGGTCCAAGGGGCTTCAAACCCCACCCCAAATTTCCTAGCTTTTTGCTGTGAACAAACCTAACTGATGCATTAAATGGATTTTTTTGCCTCTAATATATATATATATATATATATATATATATATATATATAATACATAGTGGGCTGCAGTGGAATAACACATTTATCTCCACTAGTGAGTGGTAAGACCCATAACTCATGAGTGGCAAAGCCACGAGTTAGTTATAAAGGTCTTACCACTCATGTGGAGATAAATGTGCTGTTCTACTGCAGTCCATTATGTGTTTGAGATATACCACACCATTTATTGTGTTTTTACTGATGTTTTGCTTTGTTTTAGCTTAAAACTACCTTTCTTTCCATTGTAAGTTCCCTATCTGGCCCATTGTTCTCCGTGTTCCATTTCCAAATTGTAAGTGGAAATAACATGTTCTAAGCTATAGAAATGGTATTCTAAGTTATATAAATGGGCTTGAATATTGTTTACATGTGGAGAGGGGTAAGAGTTGGGCCTGTCAACCCAATTGCATGCCCCAATACTGTACTACACAGGCCCAATATGTGAATGAACATTATGTGAATGAATGTTTTCATTCACATATTGGGCCTGTGTAGTATAGTATGGTCTGCACACCCATTAGTCTATGCAGTGGACCAATAGGTGTACAGATCGCACTGTACGCTGTCATTCAGCATGCAGCCAGGCGCCATGCAGGCAGGTATTGCCACCCATCAATGAGGGTTGCTGGGTATCAGGAACCTCTGTGGGTGGGTGGGGAGGGGTCACTGGACCACCAGGTAACTCTTTCTTTTCACAGCAGCCTGTGATTAGGTGAAGGAGGGGTTAGCGCTAGACCACAAGGGCATTCACTATTTTTACAACAGCCCACAATCGGGTGAATGGGGGGGTTACCCCTAGACCACCAGGGAGTGGTATGTCATGTACAGATGCCCACGATTGGGCATACGGGAGTGGGGGGGCTGCATTAGCACAACAGGGTGTTGATCTCCGATGGCTGCAGCTTGACAGGGCACCAAGTGCAATTCTCTGGGGATTGGTGCATTGCGTGCAAATGGGGCCATAATGACATACAAATGGCCCCATTTGCACCTTGCATGCATTATGGCCTCATTTGCATGCCCCAGGCTGAATATTGCAGGTGATGCACTTAGTGCAACTGCACTTGCATTGGTGCATCCCTCTGCTCCATTTCTGTGTCTTGCACTGGTGCAGTGCCACTGTGCCTTGTGCAGCATGTGCACCCTCCGTGCCTTGGTGCTGGGCCATGGTACAGCACCATTGCATATCGCCTGGTCTGTGCCTTGGTGCAGCCCTGTTGCACTGTGCCCAGGCTTGTGCCACCACCTGGCACAGTCTGAATATCTGGGCCATGGTGTTCTAAGTGAAAATAAATATTTATCCCCAAATAACATGGTTTATCCACCCAATGTATTCACCACTGTGTGTGTGTGTGTGTGTGTGTGTGTGTGTGTGTATATATATATATATATATATATATATTAGAGCAAAAAATCCATTTAATTCATTAGTTAGGGTTGTTTAACAGCAACAAAAGTGAGGAAATTTGGTGTTAGGGTTGAATGCCCCATGGTCCCCCTGCCCACACCCCAGCCAGTATCGAGGTGCTCATTAGGGTTGTGGGTTCCTAACTCTCACCCCATCACATGTGCAAGAAGAAGAGAGTGTAGGAGAATGGGCTGAGAGTTAGGACCACAACCCTAATGCGACTCCCACGCCAGTTGGGGTGGGCGGGGGGGCCAAGGGGGGCTTTCAACCCTAACACCTAATTTCCTCACTTTTATCAGTGTGAAGGGCCCCGCGTTCCCGCCACATGATGTCTTGTCACATAGTAACATTGTGCCCACAAACGCAAATAGTAATGAGCATGGTGATGCAAAGCAAAACAGAAAGAGAAACAGTAGTGTAGACATAAATGTTAAAAACAACTCAAAAGCAAGTGCAAATGAAAACACAAAGGGTAACGCACATGGTGGCATAGACGTGAATGGTAAGAGAAATGGGAACAGAACCGCAAGTGAAAACAGTAACGGTAGCAGTAATGTAAGTGCATAGGCTGGTTTTCCCCAAAAGCTGCATAAAGAAAGACAGTGAGTACAAAGAATGTATGCATAATAGTGGTTCTTGAGCAGAAAATGAGGAGTTGGAATACTAAATTGCTTATATCTCAGGAACCGTATGACGTAGAAAAAAATGTAAAGGTCATATGATTTATGACTTTCCTGGCTAGTTTTGTACTTAGCTCCAACTAGGGGGCTAAGCATTTTTCCAACGAGAAGTCCGTATCTTGCACCATTTCCGAGATACGGGCCCTGAAAGGCGCAGCGAACGCCGTAATGTTATCCTATGGGAAAAAAAGAGAAGTTCGGAGGGCCATAACTTTGGCTTCCTGTAATATTTTTTCACCAAACCACAAAAAGGCACATCTGTGGGATGTTGCCTGTGTTCTCTACAAATTTCAGCCCAAAAGACAAAACCGTTATTTTACAGTAGGGCGCCAAAAGATTCCTGTAATGCGTCAGACCCCGTAATGTTATCCTATGGGAAAAAGTGTCAATTTTGGAGTGCTGTAACTTTGCTGTCCTGTAATATTTGTTCAACAAAACAGTGAAAGGCACATCTGTGAGATGTCGGCTGCATTTCCTCCAAATTTCAGGTCAAAACACCAAACCGTTCTTTTGCAGCGGGCTGCCAAAGAATTGCTGTAATCTTCCCACAGCCTAGAAAAGTACTGTCGAAGTTTGAGAAAGCTTTCACAAATTCATTCAACACTGTCGCAAGTGCGACAGTACTTTGCGACAATACTTTTCCAGAAATGTGAAAAACATATTTCTGGGATGTTTTAACCCAAAATAAAGACATGGCTAGCATCCTCAGGGTCCGACTAGGTGAATACAAAAAGAATTAGGTTGCTAAAGGGTCCCAATTTTAAATGCCAAGCATTTTTCTGATCACTAACTGAAAACAAAATGGTGGATTTGTGACAGTAAAAGGGCCATTTGCGAAAGTAAAAACTGCATTTGCGATACTGTCAAACTTTTTGTTAACTTTTCCCATTGACTTATAATGGGAACTTGTTTTCTTAATTAACTTTTGAACCGTTTAATATTTTGTCACGATATCTTAAAAGGTACATCAGAGACCTTGGCTGCACGTTCCCTGAAGATTTCGGACCAGTCATGCAAACCGTGCGACCTGTAGGCATGACCGTAAAATTCCAGAAAAGCATAAACACGCATGCAGATCATGCTTAATAACTCTGCAACTGTATATATGACCGGTACAAAACTTGGCAGATCCCAAGGCGTATGGATCTTGATCGTGTATTCCAAATGTCAGGCAAATCCATCAAACGGTGCAAACTTTTGGGTTTAACATGTAAATGACTCCTCAACCCTAACTATAGTGGCACTACCGTGCCACTATAATATATATATATATATATGTATAGAGAGAGAGAGAGATTAGAGGCAAAAAACTCCATTTAATGCATCAGTTAGGGTTGTTCCACAGCGAAAAAAGTGAGCAAATTCTGTTTTAGGTTTGAAAGCCCCCCTTGGACCCCCCAGCCCACCCCACCAACAAGCATCGAGGTGCACGTTGGGGTCATCAGCACTAACACTCACCCTGTCACATGTGTAAAGATGCAGAGGTATAGGAGAATGGGGTAAGAGTTAGGACCGACAACCCCAACACGCACCCTGATGCTAGTTGGGGGGGGTCCAAGGGAGGCTTTCAACCCCAATACCAAATTTCCTCACTTTTTTCACTGTGGAACAACCCTAACTGATGCATTAAACAGAGTTTTTTGCCTCTAATTTCCCTTCTTTATGAGAATGAGGATGATAGATAGTGAATGGAATTCAGTGGTAGGAGAACGGGACCCGAAGGGCCCCACACTCCCGCCATGTGATGTCTTGTTACATAGTAACAGGAACTGCAAAGCAAACAAAGCAGCAACTATAACGCACATGGCAAAGCAAATGTAAATGGTAAAGCAAGTGTTAATAGAAACGCAAGCATAAAGTGATGCCGAAGCAAACAGCTACATAAATGGAGACATCAAACAGAAGTGTATACAGAACCTAACTGGTAACACACACATTCACGGTACCACAATTGTAAATGCAAATGGTAACAGTAACATAGATACATAGATACATAGACAGTGTCGGCAGATAAGGGCCTATGGCCCACCCAGTCTGCCCATTTGAGCTTGTAAGTTCAGTTTGTTTTCCTAGAAGTCTGTTTCCCCTTACCCCCGACCTCTAGAATTCCTTTATGTCTATCCCATGCATTCTTAAATCCCGTGATTGTTTCCAGCCCCACCACTTCCTCTGGCAGGGTGTTCCACTTATCCACCACCCGTTCTGTGAAGAAATTCTTTCTCATGTTTCCTCTGAATCGTCCTCCCTCCAACTTCATCCCATGCCCTCTAGTCCTGGAACATCTTTTTGCTTAAAAATAGTGTTTTCCTGCACCCTGTTCCTCCCTGTAAGATACTTGTATGTCTCTATCATATCCCCTCTCTCCCTCCTCTCCTCCAGGGAGTACATGTTCAGTTCCTTCAACCTGTCTTCATAGGACTTGTGATGCAATCCATGCACCATCTTTGTTGCCCTCCTCTGAACCTTCTCTACCCTGTCTATGTCCTTACATAGGTATGGTCTCCAGAACTGTACACTGTACTCCAGGTGGGGCCTCACTAGTGTCTTGTATAGCGGAATTATGACCTCCTTTTCCTGCTGGTGATGCCCCTGCCTATACATCCCAGCATCCTATTTGCTTTACCTGCTGCCTTGTCACACTGTTTCCTACGCTGAGGTCATCAGAGATGACAACCCCAAGATCCTTTCCTGCTTGGTGCATGCTATATCCTCACCCCAACTGATATATTGTGCCAGGGTTTTGTGCCCCATATGCATTATCTTGCACTTCTTTGCATTGAATTTCAACTGCCAAACCCTGACCATTCTTCAAGTTTCTGCAGGTCGCTTCTCATTCTGTCTACACCCTCTGGTGTGTCTACTCTGTTACAGAGCTTTGTGTCATCAGCGAACAGTGAAATTCTGCCTTCTAGGTCCTGCGCAATGTCACTGATGAAGATGTTGAATAGGACCGGTCCCAGCACTGATCCCTGTGGTACCCACTGGTCACTCTTCCCTCTGTGAGTGACAGCCATTTACCACCACCCTCTGTGTCCTGCCACCCAGCCAGTTACCTACCCACCACACTACTGTCCTGCCCACACCCATATTCCCCAGTTTGTGTAATAGTCTTCTATGTGGCACAGTGTCAAAGGCCTTGCTGAAGTCCAGATAGGCCATGTCCACTGCCCTCCCTGATCCACCTCCCTAGTCACCCAGTCAAAAATTCAAGGAGGTTTGGTCTGACATGACCTCCCTGGTGAAACCATGTTGCCTTGGGTCCTGTAGTCCATTGACAACAGATGTTCCACCAATCTCTCCTTCAGTAGTGCTTCCATGATCTTCCACACTACCGAGGTGAGGCTGACTGGTCTGTAGTTCCCTGCTTCCTCTTTGTTCCCACTTTTGTATAAGGGGACTACATCTGCTGTCCTCCAGTCTTTGGGTACCTCCCCTGTTTCCAGTGATCGGCTAAACAGGATAGCCAGAGGTTCAGCCACCACCTTTCTTAGTTCTTTAAGGACCCTGGGGTTTCCCTGTCTGGCCACATTGCTTTATCAACTCTTATTACTTCCAGTTCCTTCAGGACCCTTTCTCATGTAAAGGGACTTGTGTCCATTTGCACCATTCTCACCCCTTGTACTCCCTTCAGACCCATTACCCCCCTCTTCCTCAGTAAAGACTGAGCAGAAATACCTGTTCAATATGTCAGCTTTACTGTTGTCATCCTCCACGCCGCTCTCATCCTCCCCCTTCAGTCTCGTTATCCCTCCCTTTGTCTTTCTTTTTTCACTTATGTACCTGTAAAAGGTTTTGTCCCCTTTACCCACTGATTTTGCAATGTGTTCTTCTGTCTGAGCTTTGGCTTCCCTTACTGACCTCCCTACCTCCCTTTGCTTCTCCTGGTACTTCTCCCTATCCCCTTCTGCCTGTGTCTTTTTGTATTGCCTGAATGCAATCTTTTTGGCTTTCACTTTCTTTGCTACCTCTGCTAACAGCAACAATAATGCCAAAGTAAACAGAAACGCAAGTGCGTACGAAAATGCAAACTGTAACATGCATGGGCACGGTACCACAATTGCAAATGAAAATGGTAACGGTAACAGCAACAATAACATGAAACAAAATGGAAACACAAGTGCAAATGAAAATACAAACTGTAACGCACACGGTGGCATAGACGGGAACGGTGATGCGAACGCTAACAGAAGCGCAACTGGAAACGCTAACTGACACAGTAACGAAAGGGCACATCCTTCTTTTCTCCAAAAAATGCATTGAAAAAACACATTGAAAACAAAGAATGTATGCATTATAATTGACTTCGGAGCAGAAAATTACAACTTGGAATACTAAATTGCTTATAACTCAGGAACCGTACGATGTAGAAAAAAAATTAAAATTTTGTATGAATTATTACTTTCCTGGCTAGCTTTATGCTTATCCCCTACTTGGGGGGTGAAGCAATATTTTGACAAAAAGTCTGTATCTCACACCGTTTCCGAGATACAGGCCCTGAAAGACGCAACGGACGCCATAATGTTATTCTATGGCAAAAAGCATCAACTTTGGAGTGCCTTCACTTTGCCGCCCTGTAATATTATTTCACCAAACTAACAAAAGGCACATCTGTGGGATGTTGGCTTTCTTCCCTCCAAATTTCAGTCCAAACGACCAAACCGTTATTTTGCAACAGTGCAGCAAAGAATTCTTGTAATGCAGCAAACACCTTAATGTTATCCTATGGGAAAAAATGTCAAATTTGTAGTGCCATAACTTTGCCACCCTGTACTATTTCTTGACCAAACCACCAAAAGCCACATCTGTGGGATCTTGCCTTTATTCCCTCCAAATTTCAAGTCAAAAGACCAAACCGTTCCCAAGATAAGAGCAGAAGCAGGAAACTACAGACCTGTTAGTTTAATCTCAGTGATAGGGAAAATGATGGAATCACTTCTGAAGGAAAGAATTGCCAAGTACCTAGAGGCCAGAGGGGCACAGGACCCAAGGCAGCATGGATTCACAGTGGGAAGGTCATGCCAGATGAATCTAATAGATTTCTTTGACTGGGTGACCAAAGTAGTAGATCAGGGAGGGGCAGTGGACATGGCCGACCTAGACTTTAGCAAGGCATTTGACTCAGTCTCACACAAAAGATTAATATACAGGTTAGCCAGCCTGGGAGTGGGTCCCAAGAAGATAGCCTGGGTAAAGAATTGGCTGGAGAATAGGACACAGAGGGTAATAGTAAATGGAGTCCACTCTGAAGAAAGTGAGGTTACTAGTGGGGTACCGCAGGGTTCAGTATTAGGATCGGTCCTCTTCAATGTATTTATAAGTGACATTGCAGAGGGACTAGAAGGAAAAGTATGTCTCTATGCAGATGATACAAAGATCTGCAACAGAGTTGATGCACAAGGTGGGGTGGAAAGGATGAGAAGGGACTTGGCAAGGTTAGAGGAATGGTCAAATGTATGGCAGCTTAGATTCAATGCTAAGAAGTGCAAGGTAATGCACCGGGGAAACAAAAACCCAGGGGAAGAGTACACAATGGGAGATGAGATACTAACAACAACAAAAATGGAAAGTGACCGGGGGTAGTCATAGCAGATGACTTAAAGGTGGGCAAGCAATGTGAAAGGGCAGTAAGGAGGGCTGGGGGGATACTGGGATGCATAGGGAGAGGCATCACCAGTAGAAAACAGGAAGTTGTTATCCCTCTGTACAGACAGCTGGTGAGACCCCATCTGGAGTACTGTTTGCAGTTCTGGAGACCTAATCTCCGCAAGGACATAGACAAGATGGAAGCTGTCCAGAGGAGGGCAACTAAAATGGTGCAGGGTCTGCACCAGAAGACATATGAAGAGAGACTAAAGGAGCTTAATATGTATAGCCTCGAGGAAAGGAGGGAGAGGGGGGACATAATAGAAACTTTCAAGTACCTTAAGGGAATCAACAAAGTTCAAGAGGGTAGCATCTTTCAAATAAAGAGGTATGCAAGAACAAGGGGTACAATTTGAAGATGGGGGTGGCTCAGAGGTAATGTAAGGAAGTATTTTTTCACAGAGAGGGTTGTGGATGCATGGAACGGCCTTCTGGAGGAGGTTGTGGAGTCAAAAACAGTGGTTGAATTCAAGCATGCATGGGCCAGTCTTAAGGCAGTTCTAGGGGGTGGGTGTAGAAAGAAGTAGGCTGCTGGTTAACTAGGATCTGCAGCTTATCCATTAGGTAGGGAAATGGGAAGACTGGGTGGGCCAAGCGGTCCTTATCTGCCGTCAAATTCTATGTTTCTATGTTAATATGAAAGATTACTAAAATTTCCCTATCTATTCCATTATAAAAAATCTGGCCATCTTGTCCCTCCCTTGCAATCAAAGATGGTGATCAAAGAATCTCATGATCAAAGAATTTGCAGGCTCACAAACAAAGATTTAAAAACCTTATTAATCAAAAAATTAAAGAGATTGTGCTATACCGCTACCATGATTCGACAGAACGAAGCTCCCTGGGTAAATCCCACCCTCATTTGACTTCCTACGACACCCCTGGGCTGAGAAAATTGATTTTTTAATTGGGCCATCTCGTCCCTCGCTCACGATGCACAATCGTGATGAAAGAATCTCGCAATAAAAGGATTTTCAGGCTCGCGATCAAAGAATTTACTGGGTCATGATCAAAGAATTAAAACTCTTCTAATTCAAAAAATAAACAGAATTGCGATAAATCACCACCATGGTTCATCAGAACGAAGCCCCCTGAGTAAAACCCACCCTCATTTCACTTCCTACTACACCCCTGGGCTGAGAAAGTAGATTTTTTCATCTGGCCATCTCATCCCTCACTCGCGGTGCATGATCACATTCAAAGAATCTCATGGTCAAAGTATCTGCATGCTCGCGATCAAAGAAATTGCTAGCTCGCGAATAAAGAGCAAGGGAAGAGATGGCCAGATTTCTAAATACATTTGTGTAGCCCAGGAGTGCCATAGACTGTTGAATAAAGGTGGGTTTTGCTCAGGAAGCTTCGTTTTGCCCCATCTGCATACCCAAAATAATGTAGTACCTATCCCTGGTAGTCTCGTGGCCCCCCATCACAATAAAATATTAACATCCCTGGTAGTCTAGTGGCCCCCAATAACATATATTAACTATGTAGTGCCCTGGTAGTCTAGTGCCCCCAACCCCCTGTATTTTCCCACATCCCTGGTAGTCTAGTGGCCCCCGAACTGTGTTGTTTTATTATAAATTAATTTTATATCCCTAGTAGTCTAGCACCCCCAGCATAATGAAATAAATAATGATTTATATTATACCTGGTAGTCTAGTGGACCCCACTCCCCCACCCATCCATGGCAGCCCACAGCAACCCCCCACCCTTCGTCAGCCGGCGACTGGCAAAGCCCTCCTCTGACCTCCACGGCCAGCCACTGACTGCCTGCATTATGAGCGGTAATGCAAAGAGGTGCTCAGAAATATAGTAATAAAGTGCCTCCTATGAGCAAACCTCTACATAATCCATAACCAGCTATGATCCATCAATTAACTAATTCTTAATTTGTGTTTCATCTTAATATTTTACAAATGGCATTAAAGAAGAATACATGAACATCAATATGCTCGCAAAAGTTGAACAACATGACTAGAAAACTGTAATTGCAATGCGAGGTGTTGAAAATTATCTTGTAAACTAAAAGTACATTTGGACAGTTATTAAAAATGTGAAGTATACTTCATTTACCTTAAAATTTCATTATAATGACACTGTTTGTATCAGTGGCTATTTCCTGGTATAAGGCAAACATGTATTTACACACTGCACTACTGAAATATGTGCCAGTAGTAATGAATAAACAGTAAACATTGTCTTCAGTTCTAGTACTATTCATTGTGCATAGACGTGTTGAGCCCTAACTTAATATGTTGCTTGATGGCATAATAATGACTTTTCTTCATTAAATAACTGAAAAAATAGTGGTGATATTTATCTTAGAAACAGCACTTGGTGCATCAGCACCGAGCTGAACACAGTCCATTTGGATTATATGTGCCAGTTTTGCCCTGATTTGTTCCGATTCAGTCAAATATAAATGAATATGCAATGTCATAATTCCCTGTCTCCTGCAGCTCCATTAGAGGAGAGGGAATGGTCAGCATGGCTTGGTCCATTATTGTTTAAGCAATAACGCATGACAAGGTGTGTGTTATCATGTAGTAATGTCACTTCTGGGGTGGGTTGAAGCATGAGGCAAAGCCAAGTGCTTCCACCACCCCAGGAGTGACGTTATTTACACAATAACACACACCTTGGAGTGCCTTATTGCAATTATACAATGACTTGATGTTATACAAAAGAAACAAAACATTACAAATGTTTTTAGTAGATTTTTTGTATTTCTGAAGAGAAAAAAGTGGTCAATCTAATGGTCAAATTGGTCAAGTAAATCCATACAGTGATGTTATTGTGTAATAGCATCACTGTCTCAGGCACCCACTGACCAATCGGAATACAGGAAATTTCCTTGCCATTGTATAATTAAGCAATAAGGCACGACAGGGTGTGGTATATCGTGGGATATCGTCACACCTCGGGTGGTTGGGCACGAGGCCGCAGGCCGAGTGCGTCCAACGACCTGAGAAGTGACGATATCCCATGGATTACCACACCCTGAGTGCCTTATTGCTATTATGAACTGGGTCAATTGATATTTTAGGAATTTAATGTAAAAATAAATTTGAAATATTTTAATGTTGTTTTATAGGTGTGTAGGTACACATTTAAAAAAGTTTGTGTAGGTCACGTTTTGGGCACTAGGTGGTGCTGTTGCATGTGGATTTTGTTAGAAAGTCTTCATTCCCACAGTATTGGTGCCCCTTCCCCAAAGTTTATAAGCGTTGTCTGTTATGGAGTAACTGAAGCTAGTTTTGAGCTTTTTCATTTGTTTGAGAGTTGAACAATCGCGATGTCAACCAAAAAAAAAATATGAGGTGGACAATAAACTGCCTATGAATGTGCAGGCCATTCAAGATGACAGAAGTTGTTTTTTATGTCTGGATTCAGTGTGTTTTACCTGCATTGCTTTTGAGGAAAGCGAGATGGTAAGGCATTACAGTTTATATTTAAGCGCAATTGTGTTCCTGAATAAGGCGGGTTGTACATTCTAGCGGTTTGGCGGCGAGGCAGCATGACAGCGAGGCGGGGGCAGTTTTCTGTAATGAAGTAGCTGGTGCTGTCAGCGAAGAAAGAGAAGATTTATTATCTTTGCAGGCGTGTGCTGTAGGCGACAGTTGTGATGATGTTATTTTTTTAATAATGACCGACAAACTCTGACTGGCGGACTGTGAGACCACGAAGAACACTGCGCTGGGAGTGAGCAGGCTGGTGGCCGGAGGTTTTCTGAAGCCGTGATGATGTAGCCCGATATCATCACGGCTTCAAAACCCTCTCGGCCAATCAGCTTGCTCCATTTATGATCGCCGGTTCATAATAATGGTCGAACAATAGACATATCTGTCTTGCCTTTTGCCAAACAGGACCTTATAGGACCCGTTTTCAAAACACCGGCATGTGACACAGGCAGAGGTGTCCATTTGAATCTGCATGTTAAAAGAACCAAAAATGTTGCCTCTTGACCAAACCACCTACACATATCTAATAATAATAAACACATTCAAACCTCTGTGGAAATTATTTCTAAAAGGGAAGACTCCTTCTAATGGAATTCCCACTTTAAAAGAAAACAAAGTTGTGGTCATTGCATATTCTTAAAAGCTTTAGTAACTATTATTTAGGTGTGTTTTGTCCAGATCAATCTATTAGTGATATAATGATGATATACTGTAGGCTATTTGACTAGGTTTGGCAGGCAAATGGTTCAATTTACTGTTGGAATAGTGTGTTTTATGAAAAAATGACATAGGTCTTTTCCCTACAGATAGCAAAAGCATTGTGGCTACATTAAAAAAGGGATGGTTTGTGTTGAACATAATATATACACTATATATATATGTATTTATGTATGTGTGTGTGTGTATATATATATATATATATATATATATATATATATATATATATATATATATCTAGTGGTAGCACGGTGCTACCATAGTTAAGGTTGAGGAGCCATTTACACGTTAAGCGTAAAATTTTGCACCTTAATAACTTTGCAACCGTTCAAACAGATTTGCCTGAAATTTGGAATACACAATCAAGAACTATACATCTTGGGCTCTGCCAACTTTCGTAGTGTTCGGATATACAGCTGCGGAGTTATTAAGCATGATCTGCGCACGCGTTTACGCTTTTTTGAATTCTTTGCTCGTCCCTACAAGTCACACAGTTTACTCAACCAGTCCAAAATCATCAGGGAATGTGTGGCCGGGGTCCCTAATGTGCCTTTTGAAGATTTCGTGAAAAAATATTAAATGGTTCAAAAGTTATTCAAAAAACAATTTCCCATTATAAGTCAATGGGAAAAGTTAACAAAAAGTTTGACAGTGTTGCAAATGCACTTTTTAGTGTCGCAAATGGCCCTAGTAGTGTCGCAAATCTGCCATTTTGTTTTCAGTTAGTGATCAGAAAAATGCTTGGCATTTAAATTTGGGACCCTCTAGCAACACAATTCTTTTGTGTTTACCTAGTCGGACCCTGAGGATGCTAGGTATGTCTTTATTTTGAGGTTAAGCACCCTAAAATATGTTTTTCAATTTCTGGAAAAAGTAGTGTCGCAAAGTAATTAGCCATACGCATGACACTTTCGCCAAATGCTTCTGGCTTCAGCCATAAATCACGACACTACTTTTTCAGATTATGGCCAAAATGACAGCAGTTCGTTGCCACCCTGCTGCAAATGAAGGGTTTGGTCATTTGGGCTGAAATTTGAAGGGAAGGTAGCCAACATCTCAGAGATGTGCCTTTTGGTGGTTTGGTGACAAAATATTGCATGGATGCAAATTTACGGTACTCCAAAGTTGACACTTTTTCCCATAGACTAACATTGTGGCGTCTGCTGCATGACAGGAATTCTTTGCCACCCTTTTGCAAAATAACAGTTTGGTCTTTTACACTGAAATTTGGAGGAAAGAAAGCCAACATCCCACAGGTGTGTCTTTTGGTGGTTTGGTGAAAAAATATTACAGGGAGGCAAAGTTATGGCACTCCGAACTTCTCTTTTTTTCCCATAGGATAACATTACGGCATTTGCCTTGCCTTTCAGGGCCCGTATCTCAGAAACGGTGCGAGATATGGACTTTTCATCAGAAAAATACTTAGCCCCCTAATGGGGCTAAGTACAAAACTAGCCAGGAAAGTGATAAATCATATGACTTTTAATTTTTATTTCTATGTTGTACGGTTCCTGAGATATAAGCAATTTAGTTTTCCAAGTCCTCATTTTCTGTTCCGAGAGCCATTATTATGCATACATTCTTTGTGCTCACTGTCTTTCTATATGCAGCTTTTGGGGAAACCAGTGTGTGCGCTTACATAACTGTTACCCTTAACGCTTCTGCTTGCAGTTCCGTACCCGTTTCATTTACTGTTCCCATCTATGCCACCTTGTGTGTTACCCTTTGTGTTTTCATTTGCACTTGCATTTGTGTTATTTTAATCATTTGTGTCTACAGTACTGTTTATCTTTGTGTTTCGCTTTGCGTCACCATGCGCATTACCATTCGCGTTTGTGGGCACTGTGTTACTATGTGACAAGACATCACGTGGCAGGAGTGCCCGTCGCTGTATTACATTCACTATTTCTCAGTACTGTTTATCTTTGTGTTTCACTTTGCATCACCATGCGCATTACCATTTGTGTTTACGGGCATTGGGCCCTGCACTCCCGCCACTGTATTACATTCACTATTTCTCAGAGTAATTCTCAAAAAGAAGGGAAATTAGAGAGAAACACTCTGTTTACTGCATCAGTTAGTGTTGTTCCACAGGGACAAAAGAGAGGAAATTCTGTTTTAGGGTTCAAAAGCATAACTGTGCATACCCCCCACCCCCACAGCACCACAGACACACAGAGACACACACACACACAGAAGTAAGGGGAGAACCAAGGCAACAGGACCAATCACAAACAACCAGCAGGAGGTGTCAGAAATAAAATACAACTGTCTAAATGTACTATAAGAGATCCCCAGTCCTTGAGAGTATGTACTGCGTGTTCATCATACATCCTCAGCAAAATTGAGACCATGTACAGCAATGGTACACATTCCTGATTCAAGGTGCACACAAGTTACCACAGTTAGGAGTTGTATAGCCTAAGTTAGCAATGTCCCACACCTCACTACACCAGTTAATGCATCCTGACTGGAGAGCCACAGGAAAACTAACAGTGGTACACACTAGTTAACACAGTTAGAAATTATAGGACCTCTATCAGGTAATGCCCCACCCCCTAGCCCACATACTGCATACTGAGTGGAGAGCCACAGCAAAAATACACCTATGGACATGAATACTGTAGCTCTGTCTTTGCAGCTGTAGAGAAGTAAGCACACTTAGGAGTTGCACTGTCTAATGGGTGGGGGACTGCACCTCCAGAGACCCACAGCATAGCTGAGGATGTAGACATCAGTGGTACAGCTCAGTGACTGTAGGCACAGTCAAATTAGCACAGTTAGGATTTGCATGCTATGATACAGGCAATGCCCCCCTGTCTGAGTACATACTGCCTCCTGAGTGCTGAGCCACAGCAAAAGTGAGGTGATGGACATCAATGGTACACCTGTGTAATTGTAGGTACACTCCAGTTAGCACAGTTAGGAGTTGCATGGACTTAGCCAGGCAATTCCACCACATACAGAAGTTAGGACACTTTACAGCTCAGTGATTGTAGTCACAGTCAAGTTAGCACAGTTAGGATTTGCATGCTATGATACAGGCAATGGCCCCCCCGAAGACACACTGCATCCTGAGTGCTGAGCCACAGCAAAAGTGAGGTGATGGACGTCAATGGTACACCTGCGTAATTGTAGGTACACTTCAGTTAGCACAGTTAGGAGTTGGATGAGCTTAGCCAGGCAATTCCATCACATATAGCAGTTACTGCATCCTGATTGTACCACCACAGCTGTATTGCTTTAGGTAGCGATGTTGCACAGTTCAGCATGGCAACTACTGCACCCTGACTGCAGAGTCACAGGGAAAGTACGGGTGGTACATAGTAGTTAACACAGTTAGGAATTAGATGACCTCTGTCAGTTAATGAACCAGCCCCTAGCCCACATATCTATACTGAGTGGAGAGCCACAGCAAAAATAAGTCCATGGACATGAACAGTGTAGCTCTGTCATTGCAGGTGTACAGAAGTTAGCACACTTAGGAGTTGCACAGTCTCATAGGGTGGGGGACTACACCTCCAGACCACTTGCTGCATGCTAAGTGAAGAGCCACAGGCAAAGAAGGGTGATGCAGATCAGTTGTACACCTCCCTGATTACAGGTACAGAGTAGTTAGCACAGTTATCGCTTGAATGGCCTCAGCCAGGCAATGCCTTTCCAAACTGTGACACCAGGTACTGAATCCTCAGTAGAGATGCACAGCACAGCTGAGGGTATGAACATCAATGGCAAACTTCAGTGATTGCAGGGACACTCAAGTTAGCACAGTTAGCATTTGTGTGGGCTCAGACAGGTAATGCCCCCCCCCAAAATTCATACTGCATCATGAGTGCTGATGCACAGCAAGACTGAGGCAAGGGACATCAATGGTACACCTCTGTAATTGTTGGTAGACACAAGTTAGTACAGTTAGAATTTGCATGGGCTCACCGAGGCAATTTCCCAACGCATACCAGTTACTGAGCCTGACTGTAGAGCCACAGCTGCATGGTCTTAGGTAGCAATGTCACACATCTCTCTACACTAGCTACTGCACTCTGACTGGAGACTGACAGGAAAAGTAAGGGCGGTACATACTAGTTAACTTAGGAATTACAATACCTCTGTCAGGTCATATCCGAACCCTTAGCCCTCATACTGCATACTGAGTGGAGAGCTACAGAACAAAAAAGCCCATGGAGATAAACAGTGTCATGGGGGGACTGTACTTGCAGAACAATTGCTGCATCCTGAGTGAAAAGCCACAGGAAAAGATAGGCAATGCACATCAGTTGTACAGCTACCTGATTGCAGGTACAGTCCAGTTAGCACAGTTATCACTTGAATGGATTCAGGCAGGCAATGTGTCTTCAAACATGACAGCAGGTACTGCATCCTCAATGGAGATACACAACACAGGTGAGGGCATGGACATCAATGGTAGACATCACTGATTTCAGGGATACTGAAGTTAGCTCAGTTAGGATTTGCATGGATTTAGACAGCTAATGCTGCCTCCCCCAAAATTCATACTGCATCATGAGTGGTGATCCATAGCAACAATGAGGCAATGGAGATCAACAGCACACCTCTGTAATTGTAGGTAGTGTGAAGTTAGCACAGTTAGGAGTTGCATTGGCTCAGCCAGGCAATTGCAGCACACATAGCAGTTACTGCATCCTGAGTGTATAGCCACAGCTGCATAGTGTTAGATAGCGATGTCTCACACCTTGCTACAGCAGCTACTGCCAGCTGACTGGAGAGGCACAGGAAAACTAAGGGTGGTACAGACTACTTAACATACTTAGGAATTACGGGAACTGTGTCAGGCAATGTGCCACGCTGTAGCCCATGTGGTGCATACTGAGTGGAGAGCCATAGCAAAAATAAGCCCATGGACATGTATGTGTGTGTGGTACTACTTCTTCCAGTTGATTTGCATGCTTAAAAGGAACAACAGTTTCATTCTAATGTTATAATGTTATGGTTCAGTAAAGACTCAACACAGGTGGTTAAGTTTAAAAAAGATTTATTGCCAATTGGTGAAACTGAGAAAGAGCCAATTAAGATTATTTTTTTTTTACAAAATCAGTCTCACAATACAATCCTTGCATGTATGTAATAATTGCTTGGAATATATCTAAATGTGTGTCATGCATGGTAAGTAGATGATATGGATTGGAATAAGTACTTTCATACAGAAATATGAGCAAAGAAAGAAGGCAGCAGAAGAAGGCCATTTGGTCTATTAAGTCTGCTCGTATTGCAGGGTTTGCATCTTGAGCTAATGTCTCTGCTATCCCTCCACAGTCCTCCCATCCTCCCTAGGCATTAATCTTCTCCCTATGCATATACCAGGCTCTTTTATAGCTGCTCACTGTCTTTAGTGAGGTGCCCTCTTCAAGTAGTGCATTTCAAGTTTTCACCGCCCTTTGTGGGAAGAAGTGCTTTCTGACATCCCTCCTAAACCTCCTACCTTCCAGCTTAAGAGTGTGCCCCCTCATTATATGTTTGCCACTCAGCTTGAAGAGACTTTGGTTATCAACATTATTTATCCCTTTTAAAGCAGCAGTGCAATGAAAAAAGTTATTCCAAAAAGCTAATTTTCTGCTATAGTTATGAAAAATATTGGCAGAACTGTTGATTTGGGTTTTCTGGGTGGTTCCTAGGCTGTGCACTGTACATTTGCATTTTTGTCTGGATTCTTACCCTCCTCAGGTCCTCAATATTATTTCTGTGCAAAAATTAAGTGGCCATCTTTTTTTCTTGAGAAATAATTGTTTTAAAACATTCATAAAATTCTTAAATGTTAATGGAAGATGAAAATTTTACCACCAAATTAAACTGGAAGACATCTGGCATTGATTAGAAAGAGAAAAAAAGGTGGGGTCAAATTTAGCCCATTTTCATAGCACTGCTGCTTTAAGTACTTGAATGTTCCAATCATGTCCCATCCCTCTCTCCTGTCCTACATTAATGAAGGTATGTCAGGAGCTTCTAAGCAGTAATTATACACATGAAACAGTGATGATTTGTTGTTATTGTGTGACTGATGATGTGTATGTTCCTGGGGTGGGCGAAAAACCAGATGCTAAGTGTTCAAGTAATAGAACATAAAAATGTTATGATTTCAGTGACATTAGATAACTGGTATGTTCAGTTAAATATTTTAAGATATATCACTGACTAGGTGCATATGGAAAATTCCCACCCGACCCCTCAATAGAAGCGATCATAAACATTGTCAGGAACAGGTATGAAGTGTGTTGTTATCAGTAAAAGTGTCTGATTTACAATTTCAAGTATTATTAACATGTATTACATTTACTTGTATGACAAGTACAACACATTTCACATTATTACAGGTACAATATACATTTCTTTCAATGGTTACATTAGTTACTATATCAGTTCTGAAGCAGTAAATAACAAATGTGTGTAGCATGTTGTTTTTATCAAAGATATAGGGTCACTGAACTTAATCACTATAGTATTCTATTATACGTTAAGGAGAAATTCTTAATTGACTGTTATAGTAACACTTTTACCAGAACAATTAAACTAGTTAACAACAATGGTCAGACGAAATGAGAATATAAATATTATTTATATGTCATTACATAGGTATGCAAGAGTCATTTGATAATAAGCTGCAATATTTCAGTATTCACACTTGCTTCATTTCACTTGCTTCATTATGACTAAAAAGTTTTATATTTACATATGTACAGTTTCAGTGTAACAAATACATCAGGCATAGTTCAACACTGTTGCATGGTGAAAGAATGATGATGTCAAGATGTCAACAGATAATAGACAAAAAAAAAGCTGGCGATAGAAAACTTGTGACAGAGTGTTCTCTTTGGTGAATGAGACATGTGTTACACACTTATTTAAAATGATAAGGGGCAACTTTTGTGTCTCTGCAGAGCAAACAGTTAGCAACTGGCAACAACTTCTTGTCATGTATGGGTATGATACACCTACAAGAAAAGACATGTACAGAAGAGGGGAGCCAGAAAGGACTCTGTTTTGACATGTGCAATCTTTGATAGAAACGTAAGCATGGTTTCTCTAGTGACTGTGAAGACTGTTGGCGCCGACTGAAGCCACTACAACAATTTCCACGTTGTCACTGATCCACACAAGACCTTATATGTCATAGTGCATGAAATGTCTCTGGCAGTATATCATTTTGTTGATATGCTATGGTTTATTGACAGTCGTAGGTTGGAAACAATTGTACTGCCCTATGACTGAGTCTGTCACAAAGTAGTCAGTAAAAAATGCCACATGTTGTGTGCTATTCTTCTGAGATATGAAGGTCGTCATAATGTTTCAATATTAGAAGATATGCATTTTTTAAGTGTTGTGGTAGTCTCCATTTAAAACTGCTTGTAGAGTTGTCACACTCTACCCAGTCACTTCTGTACCTTAGCAAACAGGTGTAATGGCCAGAATGCATAGATTGACCATGGTGATAGACTACACTGTGATAGTCAAACACTGATTGGTTAAAAACTATTCTACCAGCAGTGTAATCTGTGATGGGAGTGTCAATTCTGAGCCCATTGGAGTCAAATCTGTGCAATATAAGCAACAAATATTGAGATGAAGTCCTGAGACGTATGGACTGAGTACATCTGCCTCCACACCTTTCACAGGAGTGACCACATTGAACATTGGTAACTAGTTGTTGAAATTTGAGACTTTTGGCATGAGGGTCAAAAAGAGTAATCCACAGCATGTCTTCTGTGGTTTCACGCTGTGAATAGAAACATAGAAACATAGACTTTGATGGCAAATAAGGACCACTTGGCCCACCCAGTCTGCCCATTTCCCTTCCTATTGGATAAGCTGCAGATCCTAGTTAACCAACAGCCTACTTCCTGCAACCCCCCCACTACAATTGCCTTATGTCTGTCCCATGCATGCTTGAATTCCCCCACTGTTTTAGACCCAACAACCTCCCCAGGAAGGTGGTTCCATGCATCCACCACTCTCTCCGTGAAAAAATTTCCTCATATTACCCTGAGCCATCCCCCTCTATCTTTAAATTGTGCCCCTTGTTCTTACACATCTTTTTTCTGAAAGATGCTACCCTTCTGGACTTTATTGATTCCTGAGGTACTTAAGTTTCTATCATGTCCCCCCTGTCCTCCTTTCATCAGGGTATACATATTAAGCTCTCTCAGTCTCTCTTCATATGGTTTCTGATGCAGACCCTGCACCATTTTAGTTGCCCTCCTCTGGACTGCTTCCATCCTGTCTATGTCCTTGCGTAGATGGGGTCTCCAAAACTGCACATATTCCAATGGGGTCTCACCAACTGTCTGTACAGAGGATAACCACTTCCTTTTCTACTTGTGATGCCCCGTCCTATGCATCCCAGTATCCCCTGGTTCTCCTTACTGACTTCTCACATTGCTTACCCACCTTTAGGTCATCTGATATGACTACCCCAAGTCCCTTTCCATTTGTGTTGTTGTTAGTACCTCCCCTGCTATTGTGAACTCTTCTCCTGGGTTTTTGTTTCCCAGGTGCATTACTTTGCACTTCTTTGCATTGAATCTAAGTTGCCATATGTCTGACCATTCCTCCAACCTTGCCAAGTCCCTTCTCATCCTTTCTACCCCTTGTGTATCAACTCTGTTACAGATCTTTGTGTCATCTGCAAAGAGGCATACCTTTCCCTCCAGACCCTCTGCAATGTCACCTATAAAGATGTTAAAGAGGACTGGACCCAGTACTGAGCCCTGAGGTACTCCACTAGTAACCCCCCTTTCTTCAGAATGTGTTCCATTCACTATTAATTACCTTCTGTGTCTTTTTGTGCAGCCAGTTTGCTACCCAGGCTACCACCCTGGAACCCACTCCCAGGCTGGCTAACTTGATTATTAGTCTTTTTGCGGGACTATGTCAAATGCCTTGCTAAAGTCTAGGTAGGCCATATCCACAGCCCTTCCCTGGTCTATTACTTTAGTCACCCAGTCAAATAAATCAATTAGATTCATCTGACATGACCTTCCTGCTGTAAATCCATGCTGCTTTGGGTCCCGTGCCCCGCTGGCCTCTAGGTACTCAACAATTCTTTCTTTCAGAAGTGATTCCATCATTTTCCCTACCACTGAGGTCAAACTTACAGGTCTGTAGTTTCCTGCTTCTGCCTTGCTCCCACTTTTGTGAAGGGGAATCACATCTGCCCTCCTCCAGTCCTCAGGTACCACCCCATCCTCCCATGATTTGTTAAAGTGTGGTCAGTGGTGTCACTAGGTCCTCCCTTAGTTCTTTTAGGATTCTGGGGTGAATCCCATCAGGCCCCATTGCTTTGTCCACCTTGAGTTTTAGGAGTTCTTTCAGGACTCTTTCTTCCGTAAATGGACTGGTGTCAACCCCCCTACCCAGAGTGCTTCTATTGTCTGGTTTAGGTAACTCCTCCTCATCTTCTTTTGTGAATACTGAGCAAAAGTATTCATTCAGTATCTCTGCCTTTTCACTGTCTCCCTCTACCCACCTCCCCTCTTCTTTATTAATCTTCACTGTTCCTCTCTTAACCTTTCTATGCTCCCTAATGTACCTATAGAAGGTTTTATCCCCCTTCTTAACTGAGTTGGCTATTTTTTCCTTGGTTTGGGCCTTTGCTATTCTGACTGCCTTCCCCACTTCTTTCTGCTTTAATTGATACAGTTCCCTGTCATGCTCCTTCTGTGATTCCTTATACTTTTTGAATGCAGCCTTTTTCTCCTTAACCTTCCCTGCCACCTCTTTTGAGAACCATAGTGGTTTTTTACTCCGCTTTGTTTTCTTTGTTTCACACAACCACATGATGCACATACAGTACATATTTGATTACATACGACACACACGGTGAAGTACTGGTGCATTAGAATGCCGTCTTCATCCAAGCTGTTTATGATTGCCATCATAAACTCACTAGTGTCTTGCTGTATGTGTGCAGCAAATGTACTGCATCCGTCATGTGTACCTAACACCTGCCGTAGTGGTGTTAGTGACTGCACATTGTTAGACTGGTCAGAAGCTTTGTTGACAATCTGCTTCAATGCCTTTGATAGGGGAGTGTCTTGTGAAGCAGATATTGCCTGCACAAAGTGTGGCATGTGGAGAAAAACTTGCATAGCTAAGTTAGCATAGCAGTTCACTCTAGTGCTGTTGTCAAAGACTGGCACAGCAGCTACACCAACTGATTTCTGATGAACAGCTGGCTCTGAATGTGTAGTTAATATCATAACCTTTGTTGAACTCTTTAGAGTTGAATCACTTGTGGAAGCTCGTGCCTGTTTGCTGACAGGTGTAGATATGACTGTACGATGTGAGACAGCCAGATATGTAGGCAGTGGTATTAAAGACATTTGTGGCTGATAGAGAGTGCGTAACCTGTTGTACTCAACAATACATCGCTTGTCAGCTCGTATCTTCTGAGGTGCAAGAGTTATAATGTGCAACCCAGAAAGACTATGGACACGTGAAAGTGCCACATAGCTCATGCCATCCTTGAAAATGTCTGTACCTATGTCCACCGTTGCTGAATCCAAACTCAAGCCCTGAGATTTGTGAATAGAAACAGCATATGCAACACATAGTGGAAACTGTTTCCTGTTCATATAGATATCCTTAAATACCCGAAATTTCACACAGGTATGTTCCATCTGTACAGGCTTTTCCATGTTGTAAAAGTGAACTACAAGTGTCTCGATATATGTCCTCTGGACATTGTAGACAAAGTCAGTGATGTTACCCATGGCACTGTTTACCATGCCTCATTCAACATCGAGATTACGTCGTAATATGACACGTGCATTCCTATAAAGTGTAAGAACAGCTTCTAGGTCAGCTGTGCATGAAACATCTGACTTCAGTTCAGTGAGTCGCTCAGTCATCTTTGCTACCAGGTTGTGACTGAGAATGACACCATCAACTGCATCAACAGCATGCAGAGTTAGAACTTCTTGGTTTTCTCTCAGCAGGAAAACATTACATGCTGTTTCTATGGATGTAGTATCTACTTTGATTCTCAGATCATTTAATATAGCAACAAGTTCTGGTGATAGAGAACCTGTACGAGCTTGATCTAAAAGTGATTTGTAAGCCAGATCACCACATTGGTACATGTTCTCATACAACTCAACATAGGCGAATAACTCCCAAATGTTAAAACCTGCAATGCAGCCAAGTATGTTCTTAGCTTGCTTGGCAGTCAGAGTTGCAAACACATGCTCTGCATTAACTGGTGCAAGCTGTAAAAGGTCTCCCAATACAACAATACTGTTGCCACCAAATGGTACTCCATAGTCAGTACCTAAGATCTCCTGTAGACGTAGGTGTATACAGGTGATCATTACATTGGAGACCATGCTGATTTCATCAATGATGAGTAACTTCATCTTTGTGAACATGCAACGGAGCTGAGATGCAACCTCAAATGACAGTTTATGATACTCTCCTGTTTTACCACGTTCCACTGGCAACATAAAGAGACGGTGTAATGTAACTCCACCAATGTTGTATGTAGCTAGTCCTGTGGGAGCAGTAACAGCAACAGACATTGATGACCCTGTCAGGCTTCGTATTTCAGCAGTGATGGCTTCAATAAGGAAACTTTTTCCTGTACCAGCTGAACCACTAACAAAGATCAGTAGTGGTTTATGGTCAAGACAGTCACATTTTTTTGTTTCATGTTGTAGGCCATGTCAAACAGCGTCAATGACTTGAGAGTGAGCTACATGCTGCTGCTGATTCAGTCTTTCTCTCAAGTCAGCTGGGTTGACAGTGGAGTGTGTCCCATGTTCCATGGCAGTCTCAATTTCTGAGATTAACACTTGTGGGGCATTTAAAGGCAGAGGTTCACCTAGAACAGCTTGTCCTTCTGGATCAAGATTGTCTTGTGAGCTAACAGGAGTGTCTTCCTGAAGCTGCTTCTCTGCCTTCTCAAGCTGTTCTTTCTCAGCCTCCAGTCTCTGTATGTATGTCTCTGAGTATTCAGTTTTGAAAGTCTCATAACTGAGATTGAATTCTTCCTCAAATGTATCACAGTCACCTTTTAATTCAGACTCATTCCTCCAGGGTCTAAATAGGAATAAGAGAGCAAAGTAGTAATGCTCTCTGCTCTCCAATGTACCTAGATGTAATTTACAGTGGTCTATGAGCCATGGCTTGTGTCTCTTTATGAGACAGCCATCCACTCTGTTCACCTTGTAAATGTGCCGTGTTGAGTCAAGTGATATATCTGCCTTGTAGTCATACCACTTAGCTACCTGAAAGAGACACATATCATCCATGTCATCGTGTCTACAGGAGTAGTATGTGTCTATCAGGTTATTCTTCAAGATATGTTTTGAAGAAGGTCTATTGGCAGCAAGTTTCTCAATCTCAGCATGGGGAATCAGTACACATTTGCGTTTCTCTTTGTAGTTCACACTGAGAAACCAGACAGCATCAGACTTCCCATACAGATGTGTACCCATTAAATTGTCACTGGCTTCATAGGCATCACATTCTCTGAAAAGGTCTTCAAGCCCAATGACCACAGCTGAGATGTCAGGCTCTTGCTTGAACTGGCAATATCTTCCCAAAGATCTTGCAAGCTAGTCTGCTCATGCTTGGTTATGTATGAAGTCACGTACCTCACCAGGGCCAATGAGTTGCCAGCCACGAACTGAACATCTATGTTTGCTTGCCACATTAGGAGAAGAGTTGGGTTGTAGTCATTGATGCACACCTCTTTCTCATCTCTTGGTAACTTGTATAACCTCTTGGTTGATTTTTCCTTCAAGTGGTGTCACATTGCTGAAAAAAGTTCATTCATGGAATCATCCTAACAAACTCGTCTAGGGAATCTGAAGTGACATCATGTGTTCCAATCAGATTTATTCTTAACTACTCACTGGCAGTATTTTGCACAAATATGTCGTGGGAACTTTTGTACCAACTTCCATAGTGTAGGACTGTCATACTTGCCCGGAATGTGACAAGTGATATATTGCTTGATGAATGCTAGCACTTGTGCTGCTTCATGTTCACCTATGCATGGTGCATCCTTGATCCACAATAACATATGAATATGAGGGGCACCCTGTGCTTGATATTCCATCCTCCAAAAGTAATGCTGCACAGTACCAAGAGGTGGATTGTCCTTTGACAAAATGAAAGCCAGAATGTCATGGAACCACTTGTGAAAATGTCTTGTGACAGACACAGGATCAAGTGAACACATTTCTCCAACAGTCATTGATGAAATGCTGTCAACATCAGAATTTGCCCACTTCATCAGTTCAGTGAGCTTGTCCCAGGCATATTCAGCACAACTAAGTGGGACAAACCATGTGGCTGCACCATACTCTCGCAGCATTCTCATCACCTTGGAGTGTCTGCGATACCAATATTCTTTGGTGCCACGTAGACTTGACAGTATGGAAAACAGATTCACTTGCACATTTTGATCTTTCTGCTTTAATTTCTTTAGAAATTGAGCAGCTGTTATTCCATCTAGTGGACTTGTGAGATGAATAGTATGTGCAATAGACGCAGACAGAATGCTAAGTTCACTCTCCCAGAGGAGATGAAACAGGTACTATATGTTACGTCTGAATTTGCCATCTTTACTGAGCACACGGCTAGTGCAGTACTCAGCACCCTGTACAAGCACTTCCCTTTCATCTAGCCATCCAGCTGACCCTTTTGGGAATAAGTCTGGGAAACAACATGCTTCTAGTGTTGCTGACCAAATGCTGACAGGCTCATCTTCCACCTGTTTCATTTGATAAAGATCAATGTTGTCCCCTACTGGATCTCTGCCATGTAGTGGGTGAATTGTGTACTGTTCATACACAATGTCACTTGTCTGTCCACTGACCTTCTCAATCATTGGCTTTTTTGTTTCTAAGACATCATGTTGAACAGAGAGACTACTCATGTGATCAATGTCAAGGTCTGCATAAAAGGGATTGTCGCTCTTTAAATAAGTAAGAGCAAGCTTTACCTTCTGTACATTAACAACATCTTGTCAGATGACTTTGGACTTAGTTGGAACACCATTTACAAGAATCACAAAACTATTTTCCATAGAGATTGCCTCCACATTTTCCTGTAGAGGAAGTGGGAGATACATCACGGAACCCTTTAGAGATCTAATGAGTTCTTTCTGTGGAATGTTCTGTGTCTTTGTGTTCAGATGTAGAATGGTTTGAAATGGTTTCATTGTCTGAATTAGAATGCGCTCACACATATTCAATGTCGCAGTCTCACTTGGTGTAACATGTGCCTCCATATTATTCAACAGTGACCATGGTGGCAGAATGTTGGACTTTAGTTTGGAGAAACAGTGTTTGCACAGCACAGTGGTGGCCTGTAAATGAAATTCAGATTTCATCAGCAAAAATGCTGAGAGATGGAACCACATGTCATTGTATGGTGACAAGGTTTCAAGATTCACTGTGACCATTTGTTTGCTATAGCACAGATGGTCACATGACACACATATAGAGTCAAACTTCTGAGCCTTTGCCAGCTCAATTTTTGCAATTTCTTTGCTGTACTGTTTCAGTATGTCACTTTCTAACACAGAAACAGATGTTTCACCAGAACTTGGTGACTGATAAATATTTGTGTCTGGTACAGAAGTCACATGTTGCAGCTGTTTGAGAAATGTGATGGCACCCTGCACGTCACTAGACAGCAATAAGTCATTTAAACAAGTGTACTGATTGACAACTCTCCAGACTTCATATACCCTGTATACAAAGTTCTGCATGCCTGTTTGATGCACTCCCAGCATCCGCATTTTGTGAAAGACACTGTCACAAACACCACTATTGAGGTATGCTAGTGAGTGACCCATAAGTCCAGTATGTGGATGGATTTCACAAAGGTCAATCTTGTTAAACAGTTTACATCTTTCTTTGTGATCTGTTATCACAAATAGATAGACAAACTGTTCGACTTTTTCAAATGACGATCGCCTACGGTTGCAGGTTGCATCACATGGCCATGAGAGACAGTGCCATTTACGGGACACAGTGGTTGCATCACAGTCATCATTTGTGTCCACTGCTGTGTCATCACAGACACTGAGCACATTGACCAGCTTACCGGACTCATCAATGGTGAACTTGCTCTCTTTTTCTGTGAATAATAAGATTCTTCCCAGAAATATGCCTCTGAGTGCTGTGTGTGCATCCAGTGACCTGTGACTACATCACAGAAATTGTGCACAGTCAAAGTAGGATAGCATTGTAGCCTTTTCTTGATGTCATACACAACTTTTCTGAATAGTTCAAGCATGAGACATCTTATGCCATAAATGTTGAAGAACAAATACTGCTCTATTAACAAATGTGCGTACTTTCAGACACAATTTCATCAAAGTCAGAGGACTCTTTGTCTTTTTGCTCTCATGTCTCATCACAGCAGCAGTAAGCCTGTCGATCTTTGCTTTACTTGCTAGCAATCGGAAATACTTTTGTTTTCTCAGATGAAAATCACCAGCTGTGAGTTTACGGTGCTGTTTAGAAGGTCTGGTAATGGTTGCTGTGGCAATAGTTGTGTTTCGTCTGAGAGATCTACACAACTGTCACTCAGGTAAACATTCTTTCCTTGCTGTTAAGCAAGTATGTGGTTTTGTTGTAGAGTGAGTTACTGTAGAGCTCACTATTCCAGTAGAACTCTGTATTGTTTTACATCTTGAACTCACATCACTGTTTTTTTATCATTCTTAAGCAACAGTGAAGTGCTATGATACCTTTTTCATCTTTCTATACATGCACATCTGTGTTTACTAGGCATATTTCAATGTGTTAATTCACAGTAGCAGTCAGCAATGTTACAGAAGTATCATACACCTGCATAAAAGACACAGAAAAGGAAATATTGGTATACACTTGTGTTGATCACTTCTAACATTGTATATTGACACAGATGATTTCTGTATACAATATTATAAAAAAAGTCTCAGAAAATGCTGTAATCAGATTGGTTGCTCGAATTTTGACAGTCTTATTTTAATTCATGTTACACTGTCCTGTATAGCGTTATCACCGTGGCACATAGATTCTTTTTTGTACTATTTCATCGTTGAGCAGTGCAGAATTACTGCAATTCTGTATAGTGATTTTGACCTAGTATTGTTAAGCTGCTGGTGAAAGAACAACTTTATTTAAAATCTTTCTCTAAATGAGTAACAGATTAATAAAGTCAACTTTAAACACCTAACTTTTGAATATTAATTCTCATGATAGCCATAAGACATTCACAAAAGTCACATTGATAGTTACTTAATGACATCATTGGGACAATATGACACTTGGCTCTACCTTGTGCCAGATTACACCCCTAGGAAGTGCTTAAGATATTGTTAAGCCAAACTCTGCTCATGTGTTATTGGTAAGACAAATAATCACAATTATTGATTAGGAATGAATATTGAGGTCACTCGAGCAGGGACAGAAAACAACGAAATGAGAAAATGTAGCTTCAGCAATTACATAATTGTGCAGGTAGAGTCATGATTTCAGAATAAGTATGTGAAATTGTGTGAACTTATGTATTTGTACATTAGGTAAGATGCAGAAAACTTTTCCCTTCAGTAAGCATAATTTTTGGGAAAAAATCATCAAATAATGTCGTACATTCAAAGTTTAGAAAAAACAGTGTCATGTGCACGAAAGTGTCACAAAATATAGTGTTGTGCGTTCAAAAGTGTCGCAAAAGTAGTGTCGTGCATGTGAAAGTGTTGCAAATTTAAGCTTGGGAGTGACAACTGTATTCATTATCGAATCATATCTGATTGCTATTAGAGTGACTACCAATTATGAGCTAGATTTATCAGGCCATGTAAGACAATCAATCACAGATGGAGAAGAATGAAGAAGAAGGACAGCAGCCATCATAGACTCAACTATGACAGTGCACATTTCTCACTGTAAGTATATCACATTTTATAAATGTTTTTTCAATTATCATAAAAAGTGTTAGAAACAGTTAAATAGTATTAATCAAAACATTTTTTAGTGCTCTGTTTGACTATGTAGATTGAAATAAGCTATGATGTTTCATTATTTAGCTAAAAGTGTTTAAAGTCAGACAGTAATTTGGTACTTACTTGCACAGATACAGCTGCAAATGGAGGGAGAAAGCAAGGTGCATGTGTACTCACAACAGAAGAGGGAACCAATCAAACATGTGTCTGCACTTGTAATTGTTTAAAACTGCCTATCAAAAGGATGCATTTTTCCCACCTTTAAATTTTAGCACGTTTTAGCTGGAGCAGAAGTGCAGTGATAGTCAGTGCATACACTACATTGGTTAATGAAGGCAAAGTAGTAGCCAATGATTTGTTTTATTTGTGTGTCATGGATCAGCCCACTGAAGCTGAGTTGAACTTATGAGGGAAAATAGCAGTTTTACTTTCACTACTGCTTAGGTACTGCAGGGTGAACACTGACATTTTTGGTACTCTCGTCCACTTCTAAGTTGAAAGAGAATGGCAGAAAACAGCAAAAGAACTTTGTGGATTGTTGGAAGCAGTATAGTGAGGTGAACATCTGAGTATGCTCAGAATAGTGAGATTGGGAGAAACCTGCAGCTCCCAAATTGCTGTGTTAAGTGGTTTGGCATGGGGTGGAATGAGGTGGGAGCACCTCATGCCAACCATGCACAGACTTTTGAGTACTCATGCTCATCTGGACATATTGCTGATACATCTTGGAGGCAATGATTTGGGAACCAAATGCTGGGTAGATTTAGAAACAGAAGCAAAATTGGACCTCGCTTCTATTATGAGTATGTTGCCTGCCTGTAAAATCATTTTTTTTCAGATATTACAGATCGTAGGGTCTGGCAAGCAGAACATCATATGTACCTGATTGACAGAGCCTGAAGGAAAGTCAACATACAAATTTCTGCATTTCTACGCATGGCTGGAAAGTACACCATACGTCACCTGGAAATTAAGTATTCTTATGATTGGCTATACCTGCCAGATGGTGTACACTTCTCACATGCTGGCAATTGCCATTTCATGGGAGACCTTTGAGATGCAATACTCAAAGTCCTCTAAGAATGTCAGACTCTTTAAACAAATAGCAAAGTGCAAACAAAGGTTCTTTTCAGAACCAAAAAATGCTGGTCAAAAAATAGAACAGCTGCATACATCACTCACACAGGTGTAAGACATGGGTCAGGAATATTTAGACTGTGCCAGGCTGGGGAACAAGCCTGGGCAAAGTGCAAATGCAATGCAGCAGGGTGTTGTCAGGGTGATATTTTACAGTCCTGTGGCATGGTCAGCAGTTTAAATATTTCAGTCTGGTAACCTGCATTGTGCATGTTACACTGGGACTGCACCAGTGTAAGTGGCCAGAGAGGAGTAGGGGAGATACAACACTGAAGTGCAGTGGTGATAGGTGCAACTATCACAATATTTAGTACTGTATATGAAAATGGAGCCATAATGCATGCAAGGTGTTAATGCACCTATTTGAATATCATTATGGCCTCATTTGCATGCAGGTGTGCCGATCATCACTAAATTGTCCCTGGTACTCTGTGAGGCAGTACCTGTCAGCTACCGATGGCCCCCCGGGTGCTTTGTGGTAATGTATCTCAACACTAGATCTTGGTTTTTCTATAAAAAAAATACTGCTGGTAGTACAGTGGACTCTAACCCTTATCATGGGTTAACTGTATAAAATGTATCCCTCGTGGCCCTATTCACTCTACTTCCTTGCCCAATTGGGCTGGAGTGGCAGCTGCACCACAGCACCACAGTTACTTTTAAACAGAAAGCCCACAATTGGGTATCATCATAGGTATTATAGGTGTATTCAAGCCAGAGGATAGAATACTACCCCATAAGGCTTGCCATCCTAATTTTAATATGAGAATTTGTTGTTACCAAAATGATTGTCGATCCCATTTTTTTAATTCATTCATGGTGGTGCAATTGACGAGTTCTGTTGGTAATACGTTCCAGACTTCAACTACTCTACAACTATACCACTGTTTCCTAAAATTATGCTCCCATGTTTGTTGGAGAAATTGTTTCTTATGTTTTCTTGTACTTAATCTACCAATGTTTTTCATGAGTCCCAGTTCCTTCATTAAATTTACATCATTCATATTCTTGTATAGAAAACATAAATCACCCCTTAATCTGAGATAATGTAAAGAATAAAGATTGAGGCTGACTAGTCTATCATGATAACTTTTGTTTGATAATCCTTTTATCTGCTTTGTTAACTTCCTCTGAACCCCTTATATTGATAAGATGTCTTCCCTATTTTGAGGTGACCAAACCTGAACACAGTACTCCAAGTGTGGTCTCACCAATGCACCGTGGAGAGGATCAGTACTTTCCTATCTCTACTTGCTATGTGTTTGAGTATACAATTTAGGTTTTGAATTGCCTTCCTAAGTTGTATCCTACAATGTGATCTGAATTTCATATCATTTGTAACAGTAATTCCCAAATCCCTTTCCTCATTTACTACACCAAAATTGTATTATCCAAAGATATTCTTCTTCCTGATTGTGATTTCTAAGGTGCATAACCATGCATTTAGTTTTATTTAATACTAACTTATTTGGTTAGTCCATTCATATATTAAATTTAGAGCATGTTGTAGGTAGCTTTTGTTCAGCATCATTAACAACTAGGCCTAGTCTACAATCATCAGCAAACTTGTACATCCAAATGTTCTTATTTCTAATTTTCAGTGAAGCAATATATATATTAAATAAACTAGGACCCAACACTGAACCTGTGGGACACCACTAGTAATAGGAGCCCAAGAAGAATATTCCCCGCTGATGACTACTCTGCCTTCTATCTTGGAGCCAATTTGAGACCCATTTACAGATATTACTAGACAATTTAATGCCTTCCAGAACTACGCAGTAATTCCTTATGAGGAAGTTTATCAAATGCTTTAGTGAAATCCAGGAAAACCTCGTCCACCGAATTTCCCACATCCATCTCCTATTCACTTTTTCATAGAAGGCCAGTAGATTAGTCTGGCACTATCTATTTTTTGTGAATCCATGTTGAATGGGATCAATTAGATCCCATCTCTCCAGATGTTCTAATAGGGTATCTTTAATTAATCCCTCCATTATCTTTCCTAATGTAGAAGTCAGGCTAATAGGTCTAAAATTTTCAGGCAAAGTTCTGGGTCCTTTTTTAAGGATAGGTACAGTATTAGCTAATTTCCAATCATTGGGGACCATTCCCGTAGCAACAGATGCTTGAAAAATATAAGTAATTGGTTGTACTAACTCATCTGCCATCTCCTTCAAAATCCTAGGGTGCATTCCATCTGGACCAGGGGATTTATTAGCATCAAGACTAGCTAATTGCTTGTATATAGTGTTAGGATTTAATATGATTGAACCAGGTACAGAAGGTCTACCAATAATGTATGAATCTACATCATTAGTATTGTATACTGAACAAAAATAATTGTTCTGGATATTGGCCATTTGTTGGCTAGTAAGTAAGTCCTAATTCAGTGGTAAAGGCCCTATGCTACATTGGGGACTTCTCTGTTTATTAATATACAAAAGAAAGATTTTTGTTATTCAGTACCTTATCCACAAGGTTTACTTCACACTGGGCTTTCACCTTCCTAATAATCACCTTAACTTCCTTAAGACATTCTTTATATTCAGTAAATATTTTACTGTTTTAGACAGTTTTAATTTTATATAATCTATTTTTCTTATTTATTAATTTTTGATTGTAGGTGAAAGCCAAACAGGCTTTATTGTCCTAGTGCTAAGTATTTTTTTGACAACAGGAATATACTCAGTGGTTAGATTTAAGTTTAGGTTTTAAGGATTCCCACATGTTTTGTATAGACTCATTAACAAAGTCTGATTCCCAGTCCCAATAACTTAGTTCAGTTTTCATTTTGTGGAATTCTGCTTTCTGAAAATTTAGCATAGTAGTTGTTCCAATAGGTTTGGACTGTTGCGTTTCTCTAATATTAAATAGGACAGAGCAATGATTACTGTTTCCCAAGGGGGTCCCAACTTCAACTGAATTAATTATGTCTCCCATATTAGTAAAAATCAAATCTAAAGTATTATTACCCCTAGTAGTGTCCAGAACCAATTGCTTTAAGCCCCCATGATACATAACATCAATAAACTGTCTCTCAAGGGGACAGGTGCCTAATCCTTTACCCCAATCAATATTGAGTAAATTAAAATCCCCAGTTATTATCAGCCTATTAGTGGGGTCAAGATCTCCAAAAAAATCCAATAAGGTCTTATCATTTTCCCGTGACATAGAAGGAGGCCTATATAAAAGTCCTAGAATAATTTTGGGACTATTTATGGGAAGCAATTTAACCCATAGGAGTTCAAGTGGGCCAATATCCCATTTAATATCTTCTGAAGCAATATCTTCTTGAATATATATTGCCTCCTCCTCCTTTCTATATTTTCTACAATCGAATATAGTTTGTACCCTAGTTTCTTTTCTCCAAGAATCATTTCATTCCACCATGTTTACGTAATTAGGGCAATATGAATTTGATTTTTGTGCAGTATAATGTTGAGCTCATCATATTTATTCTGTAAACTATGGGCATTAAGAAGAATTGCATTCCATCCCAAGGCATTGAATTGGGAAATAAATATCCATTTAAGTTGTTGTGTAACCACCCCCACTTGCCAGTTTAAATGGAACTTGATTACCTCCAAAAAATTTTTACCCATAACCCTTACCCCTGCACGATTTAAATGGATAACGTCATTTCTATATAAGGATATTCTGTTAAAAGTTCTTGCGTTATCCATAAAACCAATCCCTTCATCAAGACAAAACTGTCTAAGTTTGCTATTGAGTATAAGTTATTTGACTATTTCTATAAGGTTTTGACCCTGCATAGGAAGTAAGCCAGATATGATTATTTCCTCCATAATTTCTAACTGAATCAACAATGTACTTATAATCCCTTTGCCTGTCAATCCAATTTGTTTTCTCCACATCATTTGCCCCACATGTAGGATAACCAGGGGTGTAACTGTATTTTCAAACAGTCCATGCAAAAGTCCCACAATGTCATGTAATTTAGCTCGATAAAAGAGCTAACTGTAGTATGTTCATTACAATTAAAACATACTTGGGTGTATATACCTTTAATTATTGAATCACCAATAATCAGAATATCCCTTTCTGTGGGTTTAAGTAACCTTTGTTCCCTTGATCTATCAATGCCAGTGGGATTAGTTGGTTTAATTTCAGTTTTCTTATCAGGTGTTTTAGAGGGGTTATGTGTCTGTTCCTGTATGTTATATGTCACAGGTGCATTTACTAACAAGTGAGGGGGATCAGATACTTCACAATTGGTTTAATACATCAAGACATCGGGTGTAACAATATTTAGACACTCAAATCTATTGTTTAATTCCAAGGGAGATTAGCTTGTGACTATAGCCATACCGTGAAAGAATACATCATTATTTTCATTTGTCCATTTAAATATTCATGGTGCGCAGTTTTATTTACTACCATGGATTGTCTATTACTAATATAGCATACTGCCTCATTAATGTATTCTCCAACAGAAATATCTTTACAAGTTTGCAGTCTTAATTCTAACTCTTGTACCTCAGTTAATAAGCAGCGTTTTTAAATACATTTGTCACATGTAATTCAAGGTTTGAGACTTCTTCCATAAACATAAAGCATTCCGACATGTTTTCTACCTTTTAATTTTTCTGTCTAGTATGAGCTAAGGCTAAGTTATAGTTACTCACCAACAAATATTCCTAATTTGCCAATATGTTTAGTAGTAAGACTATCTCTTGATTATTGAGTGGCAATCCCAATGCTTCCCAGTGTACCTAGCGAGACACAGCAGACATCGCGGCGTCGTGTCTCTGGCGTCTCCACTCATGTGGGACGCGCTCCACTTGGCTTGCTCCACTCGCCGGTGGAGTGAGATTTAAGGGGGGAGATACTGGAAATAGCCTCCATATCACTCGTGGCAAAATTTAGTTAAAAACTTATCAAACTAGCCTCAAAGTGCCTTTGCAGCAATATGAATCTCTACATCTAATTTTAAAAGTATAACAAATAAAAATAAAGAAGGAATGGGCAGTTTGTAGTTCCTGTTACAGGTCAAAGAACTACAAGCTCTCTTCCTGTTTCCAGTTACGTCCCAGGGCTCCAAACAGTAAAATTATAACATAAAGCCTACTAAGAGCTTAATTTCTTTAAAAGTTCACACTGCACTACAATTTGCAAACTCAGCATCAAAAAGGTATATCATTTAGTGCTCCACTCACCGGTGAAGTGAGATTTAAGGGGGGAGATACCGGAAATAGCCTCCGTGTCACTCATGGCAAAATTTAGTTAAAAACTTATCAAACTAGCCTCAAAGTGTCTTTGCAGCAATATGAATCTCTACGTCTAATTTTAAACAAACAAAAATAAAGAAGGAACAGGCAGTTTGTAGTTCTTGTTACAGGTCCAAAGAACTACAAGCTCTCTTCCTGTTTCTAGTTAGGTCCCAGGGCTCCAAACAGTAAAATTATAACTTAAAGCCTACTAAGAGCTTAATTTCTTTAAAAGTTCACACTGCACTACAATTTGCAAACTCAGCATCAAAAAGGTGGGTGAGGGGGTGGGGTGCAGTGGACCACCACAGATATATTTTTCATAGCAAAATCACAGTTGGTGAGGGAGGGCTGATGCCAACACATGGTAGCCCTGAGATTGGGTGGCCACCTACAGCTGTTGGCTGCCATGTTGTACTGTGCAATACTGCAGGTCCACTGTGGTTGTCAGTTATTTTTATTTTTTGGGGGGCCCTCAACAGTGTGCAGTGCAAGTATGGGTTGTGGTTGCAGATGCTCACGGTATCATGGGATCAATATCAGGATGTGTCAAGCATGCATAGGAGTGTTACTGTACCACAATACAACTCATGTGAAAAATAATTGCTGTGTGAAGTGGTATGGCAGGGGTGGAATGAGGTGGGAGCACCTCATGCCAACAATGCACAGACTTCTGAGTAGTCAACCTCACCCAGACGTACTGGTGATACATCTTGGAGGGAATGATTTAGGCACCAAACATTGGGTAGATTAAGTGGCAGAAGCAAAATTGGAATTTGCTTCTATTATCAGTATGTTGCCTGCCAGTAAAATCATTTTTTGGATATTACAGAGCGTAGGGTCTGGCGTGCAGAACATCATATGTACCTGATTGACAGAGCCCGAAGGAAAGTCGACATACAAATTTCTGCATTTCTACACATGGCTGGAATGTACACCATACTTCACCCGGAAATTAAGTATTCTTATGATTGGCTGTACCTACCAGACGGTGTACACTTCTCGCATGCTGCCAATTGCCATTTTATGGGAGACCTTCGAGATGCAATCCTCAAAGTCCTCTAAGAATGTCAGACTGGTTACACAAATAGCAAAGTACAAAAGAAAAGGTTCTTTTCAGAACCATAAACTGTTGGTCAAAAAACAGAACAACTACATACATCAGTTACACAAGTGTTAATATGATATGGAAATATTCAGACTGTGCCAGGCTGAGGTGTGAGCTTGGGAACAGTGCAAGTAGGATACACCAGGGTGTTGTGAGGGTGATATTTAGTGGTGATGTGGCATGGCTGAGCAGCGTTTAATATTTCACAGTTGACAGCCGTATTGTGCATAGCAAGATGGCACTGCACCACCACAAGTGGCTACAGAGAAGCAGGGGGGATGCAGCAGTGCATGTACACTAGTGGTAAGTACTACTACTGTGCTGTTCAGCGGTGAATGAGCAAATGGGCCCATGCTGCAAGCAAGGTGTAAATATGACCATCTGCATGTATTTATAGCCCCATTTGCATGCAGGCAGACCAATTACCAGCAACTTGCATCTGGTGCTGTGCCAGGCAACAGCAGCTGTGAACAACACCTGCCCTGTCCGTTAGCAGCAACGTGCCTGAACTCCCAGTCATGGGTTTCCTATATTTAAAAAATATCCATGGTGGTCCACTTGACACCACCCACTGGCCTGATCTCAGCTTTACTGTATTAAAAATATGCCTGGTGGTACAGTGGACCCTACCCCCTCACCTGATTGGCGGGAGGGCAGCTGCAGTGAACTGCCAGGGTCATTTTTAATATAAAACTCCATGATTGGGAAAGAGTGCTGGGTCCACTGCACCACCACGGATATTTTTATAATAGAAACCACACAATTGGGCATAGGGGGGTCAAGTCAGTGGTGCTGGCTAACATGTTGTGACATGCAATACAGTGGCTCACCTATGCGTGCCATCACTTGTTCTTCTTTGTTGTGTTTGACAGCGTGCAGTGCAAGTAGGGATTGTGACTGCATATACTGACATATCCCAGGCTGAATATTGGGATGTGCAAACTATCCATGGCTACGGCAGCCTCAGTTGCACAACATACATTACTGATGAACTATGGTACATTGGTATTTGTACAGTACACAATCCCCTTCTGATTATCTAGCTGGGCTGTATCGGTGGGTTATTAACATACTGCTGTTTGATTTTTTTTGTGTAAAACTTAACATAAGAAAAAGTCACACATATGTAACAAAACATGACAGTAATGTACTGTTTTCTGTGTTTTTATTGCAGATTGTTAAAAAAACAGAAAGTATGAGGATCTGGACTCTGAGAGAGGTGTGCCTGCTGGTTGAGGCAGTTCAGGTGGTGGATAGTGCCCGCATTTTAATGTGGAGCACCAATCGTAAATTGGACACTATGTGGAGGTGCATTAATGGCTACCTGCACATGATTCTTAAAGTTAAAAATAAGACAACTGTGCAGTGGAAGCGAAAGTGGAAGCTGTTGTGCCAGTGGTTTTATCAACTAAAAGAGAGGCAGGAGATACCAGAAAATGACAAATGCTGGTACTACCTCAGCTACGAGCTCTGGAGGTGGCCAGAAAGCCAGCTGCAAGGGAGCCGCCTCACACACCGAAGTAAAGCAACAATATAAACATACTAATACAAGTGTGATATTCAGTACTGTGTATGCAGATGTACTCATCATCTATGTTTGGTGCAAATGGGTCATTACTATATGTTAATGACATCATTTAAATATGCACTTGTTGATTGCCAGCAAACTAGAGCTGGTGGACTGTCATGTTATAGATGTGAGACATTGATAACCAGTGTTCCTTGGTTGCCAGCTGCCCCAATGCCACATTGTGAACAGTCTGAAATTACAATATTGTCATGGTAACATACTTGACGCCCCCCCTTCCAATTGTAGGTTTGTTGAATGGTATGAATCCATTCTGGTCTAGTGAAGCATACCCTCCAGGCTGATTGGAGGCCTGTTAAGGTGTATCCATGTCTGCTGGTACAGAATACTGTCTCTCTCAGTCTAATTGTGGGCTTTGTAAAAAGCATATAGATCCCTGTTGTTACGGTGGTGTGTACAGCACCTCAATATTGAGTGCTACAAAATAGTATGAGACCAGGCACTATAATGGACACATCCACAGCAATCACCAGTTGGGTAAGCAGTTGCACAATAGTGTTAGAGTACCCTCCACTTATTAGTGTACAACAGTTCTATACCTGTATGACACCTCACTGCACAACTGCCATTGCTCAGTATGGCTGCAGAGCTATAGTTACACGGTTAGTGGCAATGAACATGCAAACTGTACTGTAAGACAGAGCAACAATATATAAATCAGTGGATCTTTGTATACAGAGATTGGGACCTTCTACTACGGTATACTGTGCAGACCAATTGACAATGCTGTGCACATATGAGTGTACATCTATTCTGCACATTGTCACCTGTGACATACCTGAGTGCCTTGCAGGTGTTCAGCTGCTGCCCTGTGCTGACTGGGTGGTTACGGTCATGTGTTAGCAGTCACTAGCTGCATTGTAGATCAAACCTTGTGTAATTGCAATTATATGTGTCTTTCTGAGTAAAAGAGCAGCTTCCGACTAATCATACTAACCCCTTAGTCTCAAAAATATGATGACTGACCTGGCCTTTTTTTCATGTCTATTTAAAAGTTATGCCCATTGTAATTTTAGTCCCAGACCTGCTGGCAAAAAAACAGAGCCAGTTCCTGATCCTACAGCCACGCCCCCACACTGGCACATGCAGCCATATTTTGTGATGTCAGTAAATGAAGGCCACGTGTGCGCACGCCATTGACTTGAATGGGGGTGATTTTTTCAAAGATTTTATACCCATTCTACAACTGAATTTTAACAAATAAAAGTGATCGCTCAACTAAAAGGGTCCCTGTTAGTTGAGCTATTGCTTTGATTTGTTAAAATACCATTGTTGAATGGGTAGTAAATCTTTTAAAAAAATCACCCCATTCAAGTCATTGGGGCATGCACACAGAGCCTTAGTTTACTGACTTCACGAAACAGGGCTGCGTGTGCCGGCATCGGGGTGCAGCCATAGGATCCAGCGGGTCTGGGAATAAAATTGCGAGGGGCATAAGTTTTAAATAGCAATTAATAAAAGGAAAACTTTGCACATTTGGACTCCTGGCCAGGTCAGTCATTGTTTGGTTTTCAGTAAGGGCTAGTCGAAAAGCTGCTTCATGAAGTTCTTTAGTGGTGCAACAAGACAAGTACATCAGCAATGGTTATTTTGATTATAACCAAAGATTTTCTAATAATCATAGTACACAATTACTCATTCTGTTACATATTATTGCACTGGTAGAACAGATGTTAACTGTTCTTCAAGGGGAGAGGGGAGGTGGAATAGTGTATTCATAATGTGAAAACATTTTTACTTGTCAGTCTTTAAATACTATGTTAATGCATTTTTACAGACTGTAACTTGTGAACATACATTCTCTTTCTGTGCAAATTACCACTCAATATAAGCCACTTAAGTTTGTGTGTGTGACAGACATCTGAACATATATTTATTTATCGCATCTTCAATATTATTATGAGGTTCTAAATGTGATACTGTAGTTGTACTGGTAATATTTTGCAGTGTTGTGATGTTCAACTGACAGTGAGTGTACAGTAGTATTCATTTCAAGACCAATGCCTATTATGTAACTAGCAGTGTGCAAGTGATAACAATTAACATAGTGTGTAATGTATTGTTAGCTTGTAATATTTATAATTATACATTATTCACTTTACATGGGTGTGCAGTAAGTACACAATACTTGATGAAGGATCATGTTAGTTTACAGATACATGTCAATAATGAATACAGAGTGGTGCTAAAAAGTTACCATGGAAATTGTACAGTTACTACATCTGTTTTTACCTTTATTTAACAGATCGCCAGAGGTGCTCCCCACCAGTAGCTGAGGTAGTGCCAGCACAAACAGAAGCTGTGGAGGCTGTGGAGTCTGACTCGGACTCTGTCATTATTGTGGAGTCAGATGATAAGAAGATACTTGTTATTATGTTGACTACCTGCTGTCAGTAGTTGTTGTGCATTGCATTAGTGAACATCTGTAAACAGTGAGGAACACATATTTAAAACTTTGCCCGGGGTGTAAAATGAGCACTGCCTAGCTGTCAAACTTAGCCTGCATCACAAAGAAAGCTATATTCAAAAGGAATAGCCCAGGGCAAATAGCTTTTGAATATAGCATGTTAATGATACAGAGCAAGCTCAGCTAGGAGTACAGAGCAACCTTAGTCTGGGGATAAGACAGGTCTGAATATGTTACCCAGACAGTTTAACTCACAATACCAAAACTGTGGATAGTGATGTCAACGTAGGTATAGATGCAGTATGTGACCAATGTGTTTGCTAGCAAATGCGTAGGGACAGTACTGCAACAGGAAACAGCATATGTGAAAGTACACTATTACAAGCTGTAAAATATTCCACAAACTATTTGCACAGTGCTAACATGTTTACATGCGTTTAGCACAGGGTTAACTGCTAGTACGGTGTAAAGATGTTTGCTCAATATCAGAAGTTTTCATCTTCAAAAATGACATGCAAATAAGTGTGCTTAGGTAGTGTCCTCCCAAACGTACCGCATTCATATCTTATTATGCACTACTTTCCATGCAGTTGGCACTGGAGTAACGGTATAGTACTGTACTACACCTGTGCAAACATGTTGACACTGCACAAGTACTTAGGGCTTATATCAGACAGTTTTCAATACTGTTCTTTCACATACACTGCTGCCTGCTGCCATAGTGGTGCAGCACAGTATTGACACAGATGGTGATGCTGTTGTATGCAACTCTCATACTACAGCTCATGCCGCAGTACACAGCAGGCAGTACAGTAGTAAAGTGGCTAGTGGTGTGTGGACACAGCACTGTCTTTAGTGAGTAGGGCACTGCTTATGACTGCACTATATACTGTGACTGGGTAAACATACTGGCATTTATTGACAGTGCATATTACTGTTACGCTGTTGTCTAACCCACAGTTGTTGTACCTGTGAGATGGGATGTTCACCGTTACATATTCATGTCCAACTTTGTGTGCTGTGGCAATTGTACTGCTGTGGCTTGGGGGGGCTATTTATTATCAGAAAGGCACACTGTTGTTTGGGTATAACAAATACTGACTGATGTGTATTCTGTGATGTGTCCTTACGGTTGTGGACAGACCTGTTCTGTTCCACAGTCTGTCCACCCATGCACTGTCTCCTCAAGACCCTCCATGTGTACAGTGGTGCATGTGTGTTGGCATATATTGTTCTACAGAGAACAGTGGTTTGCATCTCACAGCATGAACTGCCTTTTAGTAACATTGAGTACCTTATAAATTATGACACCAAAGTATCACTAATAAAGAGCATTTGTTTATTTTAGAATGGGGTTTGGAAATCCTGTAACCTTATTGGTGAAAACAGATCACATAACTGTGGTCAATCTTCCACTATACCCACTATTTCACTTTTCTGTCATAATAAAAACAAAATAACAAAGTTGAACATTGTATAATGGCAACATAACATGACAAGGAATGGGTATATGGCAGTATATATCACTTCTGGCCTGATTAAGTTACTCGGCTGTGCCGCATGGGCGAAGCACACCAGGCATGATAAATCTGACAATATACCCAGTCCCTGCAATGGAATATTGCTTGATTATATAATTTGACAAAAGCAGTAAAGTGATATCACATACATAATTATTTCAAGATATTGGTTGATAACCATGGTATGATCATCTCAAGTTGTTGCTAGGGTAACATGTAAAACTTAGAGTAACCAAATGTTCATGTAAATACATTGCTTTTAATACTTGTACATGTGCAATTCTCAACAACCTTTATTAAGGAAAAAGTGTAGCACTGTACTGTTTATGCTGAATTGTCATTTTTCAGAGTTTTTTTAGCTAAGCAGGACTGCAACTCAGCAAAGATACAGGAATCATTAAACAACACCATTATAAAATATTATGATTGTTGTTTGCTCCTTGTTTACGCCTGTGTTACTGTAATTGGGTAGAAATATGTTGGAGATACATTGTGCTATGCTGTTTAAATTCAGGACCTGTGCTCTCTCCATGTGATTATTTGCCTGTATTCTCACATGATATGTAATTACTGCTCATGTCTGCATTGTAACAAAACTTTATGTATAATGCCAATTGTATAGCATTACTTTAAACATGTTATAGACAGCCACATACAAAACTATAGTATATACTTGGATGATAGTATTACTGAATATGATCTGTATGACAGACAGTAAAAGTTTTGTTACTTATTGTGATTTTTCAATCACGATAATTAAACAATGTGCTCGTATTCTTTACAGTGGACAAGGAGGCTTTGCTCATCCCAGTGGTGCAGGTGAAGCAGGAGCCAGGCACTAGTGCTAGACGAAGTATTACATAAAGTATACAAATGTCATGTGCTGCAAATTGGATTATTACAGCAAGTGACATCCTACAGTATGCTAACTGAATCAGCAAACATCATAACTTTTGTGTATGCTTCAGGAACAATATTTGACTGTTGCAGCACAGTATATAGTCATTGCTGCAGAAGACAAATTGTTTACTGAATATGCTATTCCTCAGTGTTTAAGATGTACCTGATGCATTGTTCATCGAAACAAAAGTCACATGTTGAGAAATGCAGAGTTTGTACATTTATTTCACTAGTATTTACAACATGAACTGTTGTTTTGACATTGTACAATTTAATGCTGTGTAAGATAATAGAAGAATGTCTTTTATTGCAATTATTGTTCTGATATAGTGTCCCTTGCTATAATATGGAGAAGTGACATCTTATTAAAACAGTGGCAGATACCATTGCGAATTTTGATATTGAAATGGTAGACATTAGGAATAACATATGATATTAACATCAGTATTACATGCTTCTTTAATATTTGTAATAAACAAGTACAGCATAAAAGACAGTGATATGTAGCTATGTTCCAGAGAATATTGTAAACAATATTAACTAACATGTCATGACTGAGATAGCAGTGTCAGGGTGTACAAGAGACATGGGGCCAGATATTCAAACCATTGCGCCTAGCACAAAACCATAGCTCTGGAATAGCGCAGGATTTATGCAAAGCTGCAATATTCAAAAGCCCTATTAGCACTGCTGCTGTGTGATAGCGCTGATGCTAATAGATAATAGTATGCAGGTGCGGGGTTAGGAGAGCACCCATGAATGTAAGCAGTATGGCATATTCAAAGGTCTAGTGCCACACTACTGGAATTAGCACAACCTGTAGCGCAGTGCTAGATTCCACTGAAAAAAGCTGGCGGTAATGCAGGTGATAACCCCCCATCGTTGGACCTCCATAGCTGCGATACAGCATGAAAAGCCCTGGTAGTCTAGTGGTCCCTCAAGCATGAATCCTGACCCCCGGTACCTGTCAAAAAGGTACTTGTTCCTGGTAGTCTAGGGGCCCTCCACCCCCCTGCATGAATTCTAACCCCTGATAAATATAAAATAAAGACTTTTCCCTGGTAGTCTAGTGGTCCCCCAACCCCCTTGCATGAATTACAAACCCCGGTACACATAAATAGCATAGTTTTAATTGGTAGTCTAGTAGTCTGCCCACCTCGCAGCATGAATACTGACCCTGATAAATGTAAAATAAAGTATTTTCCTAGTAGTCTAGTGGTCCCTGCCCCAAGCATGAATCCCAACCCCTGGTACAGGTACATATCATAGCTTTTCCTGGTAGTCTAGTGGTCCCACCCTGCATGAATTCAAACACCCTCGGTACACATAAATAACATAGTTTTCACTGGTAGTCTAGTCGTCCCCCACCCCCAGTACAAATACCGACTTCCAGTAAATGTAAAATAAAGTATTTTCCTGGTAGTCTGGTGGTCTCCACCTTGTGTGAATTCCAACCCTGCACACATAAGTAATATAGTTTTAACTGGTAGACTAGTGGTTCCCCACCCCCAGCATGAAGCCCGACCCCGATAAATGTAAAATAAAGTATTGTCCCTGGTAGTCTAGTGGTCCCCCACCCCAAGCATGATAAAAAATACTGCTGTGGTAGTACAGTGGACTCTAACCCTTATCATGGGTTAACTGTATAAAATGTATCCCTCAGTGGCCCTATTCAATCTTACTTCCTTGCCCAATTGGGCTGGAGTGGCAGCTGCACCACAGCACCACAGTTACTTTTAAACTGACCGCCACAATTGGGTATCATCATAGGTATCATAGGTGTATTCTGAAGCCAGAGGATAGAATACCCCCATAAGGCTTGCCATCCTAATTTTAATATGAGAATTTATTTGTTACCAAAATGATTCGTCGATTCCATTTTTTTAATTCATTCATGGTGGTGCATTTGATTGAGTTCTGTTGGTACTACGTTCCAGACTTCAACTACTCTAACTATACCACTGTTTCCTAAAATTATGCTCCCATGTTTGTTGGAGAAATTGTTTCTATGTTTTTCTTGTACTTAATCTACCAATGTTTTCATGAGTCCCAGTTCCTTCATTAAATTTTACATCATTCATATTCTTGTATAGAAAACATAAATCACCCTAATCTGAGATAATGTAAAGAATAAAGATTGAGGCTGACTAGTCTATCATGATAACTTTTGTTTGATAATCCTTTTATCTGCTTTGATAACTTCTCTGAACCCCTTATATTGATAAGATGTCTTCCCTATTTTGAGTGACCAAACCTGAACACAGTACTCAAGTGTGGTCTCACCAATGCAGCGTGAGAGGAATCAGTACTTTCCTATCTCTACTTGCTATGTGTTTGAGTATACAACCTAGGGTTTTGAATTGCCTTCCTAAGTTGTATCCTACAATGTGATCTGAATTTCATATCATTTGTACAGATAATTCCCAAATCCCTTTCTCATTTACTACCGCCAAAATTGTATTATCCAAAGATATTCTTCTTCTGATTGTGATTTCTAGTGCATAACCATGCATTTAGTTTTATTTAATACATAACTTATTTGAGTTAGTCCATTTCATATATTAAATTTAGAGCATGTTGTAGGGTAGCTTTTTGTTCAGCATCATTAACAACTAGGCCTAGTCTACAATCATCAAGCAAACTTGTACATCCAAATGTTCTTATTTCTAATTTTTCAGTGAAACAATATATAATAAATAAACTAGACCCAACACTGAACCCTGTGGGACACCACTAGTAATAGGAGCCCAAGCAGAATATTCTCCGCTGATGACTACTCTCTGCCTTCTATCTTGGAGCCAATTTGAGACCCATTTACAGATATTACTAGACAATTTAATGCCTTCCAGAATCTGCCAGTAATTCCTTAGTGAAGTTTATCAAATGCTTTTAGTGAAATCCAGGAAAACTGCGTACCACCGAATTTCCCACATCCATCTCCTATTCACTTTTTTCATAGAAGGCCAGTAGATTAGTCTGGCATTATCTATTTTTTGTGAATCCATGTTGAATGGGATCAATTAGATCCCATCTCTCCAGATGTTCTAATAGGGTATCTTTAATTAATCCTCCATTATCTTTCCTAATGTAGAAGTCAGGCTAATAGGTCTAAAATTTTCAGGCAAAGTTCTGGGTCCTTTTATGATAGGTACAGTATTAGCTAATTTCAATCATTGGGGACCATTTCGTGAGTAACAGATGCTTGAAAAATATAAGTAATTGGTTGTACTAACTCATCTGCCATCTCCTTCACAAATCTTAGGGTGCATTCCATCTGGACCAGGGATTTATTAGCATCAAGACTAGCTAATTGCTTGTATATAGTGTTAGGATTTAATATGATTGAACCAGGTACAGAAGGTCTAACAATTAATGAATCTACATCATTAGTATTGTATACCTGAACAAAAATAATTGTTCTGGATATTGCCATTTGTTGGCTAGTAGAAGTAGATTCTAATTCAGTGGTATAGGGGCCTATGCTACTTGGGGACTTCCTCTGTTTATTAATATACAAAAAGAAAGATTTTTGTTATTCAGTACCTTATCCACAAGGTTTACTTCACACTGGGCTTTCACTTTCCTAGTAATCACCTTAACTTCCTTAAGACATTCTTTATATTCAGTAAATATTTTTACTGTTTTAGACAGTTTTAATTTTTTATATAACCTATTTTTCTTATTTATTAATTTTTTGATTGTAGGTGAAAGCCAAACAGGCTTTATTGTCCTAGTGCTATGATATTTTTTGACAACAGGAATATACTCAGTGGTTAGATTTAGAAGTTTAGTTTTTAAGGATTCCCACATGTTTTGTATAGACTCATTAACAAAGTCTGATTCCCAGTCCCAATAACTTAGTTCAGTTTTCATTTTGTGGAATTCTGCTTTCTGAAAATTTAGCATAGTAGTTGTTCCAATAGGTTTGGACTGTTAGTTTCTAATATTAAATAGGACAGAGCAATGATTACTGTTTCCCAAGGGGTCCCAACTTCAACTGAATTAATTATGTCTCCCATATTAGTAAAATCAAATCTAAAGTATTATTACCTATGTAGTGTCCAGAACCAATTGCTTTAAGCCCCATGATACATAACATCAATAAACTGTCTCTCAAGGGAGAGGTGCTAATCCTTTACCCCAATCAATATTGAGTAAATTAAAATCCCCAGTTATTATCAGCCTATTAGTGGGGTCAAGATCTCCCAAAAATCCAATAAGGTCTTATCATTTTCTACGTGACATAGAAGGAGGCCTATATAAAGTCCTAGAATAATTTTGGGACTATTTATGGGAAGCAATTTAACCCATAGGAGTTCAAGTGGGCCAATATCCCATTTAATATCTTCTGAAGCAATATCTTCTTGAATATATATTGCCACTCCTCCTCCCTTTCTATATTTTCTACAATGCGAATATAGTTTGTACCCCTGGATTTCTTTTTCCCAAGAATCATTTTCATTCCACCATGTTTCCGTAATTAGGGCAATATGAATTTGATTTTTGTGCAGTATAATGTTGAGCTCATCATATTTATTCTGTAAACTATGGGCATTAAGAAGAATTGCATTCCATCCCAAGGCATTGAATTGGGAAATAAATATCCATTTAAGTTGTTATTAACAGTCCCACCCCACTTGCCAGTTTAAATGGAACTTGATTACCTCCAAAATTTTACCATAACCCTTACTCTCTGCGATTTAAATGGATAGCGCATTTCTATATAGGATATTCTGTTAAAAGTTCTGCGTTATCCATAAAACCAATCCCTTCATCAAGACAAAACTGTCTAAGTTTGCTTTGAGTATAGTTATTTGACTATTTCTATAGGCGTTTTGACCTGCATAGGAAGTAAGCCAGATATGATTATTTCCCCTCCATAATTTCTAACTGAATCAACAATGTACTTATAATCCCTTTGCCTGTCAATCCAATTTGTTTTCCTCACATCATTTGCCCCCACATGTAGGATAACCAGGGGTGTAACTGTATTTTCAAACAGTCCATGCAAAAGTCCCACAATGTCATGTAATTTAGCTCCCGATAAAGAGCTAACTGTAGTATGTTCATTACAATTAAAACATACTTGGGTGTATATACCTTTAATTATTGAATCACCAATAATCAGAATATCCCTTTCTGTGGGTTTAAGTAACCTTTGTTCCCTTGATCTATCAATGCCAGTGGGATTAGTTGGTTTAATTTCAGTTTTCTTATCAGGTGTTTTAGAGGGGTTATGTGTCTGTTCCTGTATGTTATATGTCACAGGTGCATTTACTAACAAGTGAGGGGGATCAGATACTTCACAATTGTTTAATACATCCAAGACATCGGGTGTAACAATATTTAGACACTCAAATCTATTGTTTAATTCTAAGGGGGGGATTAGGCTTGTGACTATAGCCATACCGTGAAAGAATACATCATTATTTTCATTTGTCCCATTTAAATATTCATGGTGCTCAGTTTTATTTACTACCATGGATTGTCTATTACTAATGTCGCATACTGCCTCATTAATGTATTCCTCCAACCGAGAAATATCTTTACAAGTTTGCAGTCTTAATTCTAACTCTTGTACCTCCGTTAATAAGGCAGAGTTTTTAATACATTTGTCACATGTGAATTCAAGGTTTGAGACTTCTTCCATAAACATAAAGCATTCCCGACATGTTTTTCTACCTTTTAATTTTTTTCTGTCTAGTATGAGCTATGGCTAAGTTATAGTTACTCACCAACAAATATTCCTAATTTGCTAATATGTTTAGTAGTAAGACTATCTCTTGATTATTTAGTGGCAATCCCAATGCTTCAGTGTTCCTAGTGGACACAGCAGACATCGCGACGTGCGTGTCTCTGCACGCGTCTCCACTCATGTGGACGCGCTCCACTTGGCTTGCTCCACTCGCCGGTGGAGTGAGATTTAAGGGGGGAGATACTGGAAATAGCCTCCATATCACTCGTGGCAAAATTTAGTTAAAAACTTATCAAACTAGCCTCAAAGTGCCTTTGCAGCAATATGAATCTCTACATCTAATTTTAAAAGTATAACAAATAAAAATAAAGAAGGAATGGGCAGTTTGTAGTTCCTGTTACAGGTCAAAGAACTACAAGCTCTCTTCCTGTTTCAGTTACGTCCCCAGGGCTCCAAACAGTAAAATTATAACATAAAGCCTACTAAGAGCTTAATTTCTTTAAAAGTTCACACTGCACTACAATTTGCAAACTCAGCATCAAAAGGTATATCATTTAGTGCTCCACTCACCGTGAAGTGAGATTTAAGGGGAGATACGGAAATAGCCTCCGTGTCACTCATGGCAAAATTTAGTTAAAACTTATCAAACTAGCCTCAAAAGTGTCTTTGCAGCAATATGAATCTCTACGTCTAATTTTAAACAAACAAAAATAAAAAGGAACAGGCAGTTTGTAGTTCTTGTTACAGGTCCAAAGAACTACAAGCTCTTTCCTGTTTCTGTTAGGTCCCAGGGCTCCAAACAGTAAAATTATAACTTAAAGCCTACTAAGAGCTTAATTTCTTTAAAAGTTCACACTGCACTACAATTTGCAAACTCAGCATCAAAAAGGTGGGTGAGGGGGTGGGGTGCAGTGGACCACCACAGATATATTTTTCATAGCAAAATCACAGTTGGTGAGGAAGGGCTGATGCCAACACATGGTAGCCCTGGAGATTGGGTGGCCACCTACAGCTGTTGGCTGCCATGTTGTACTGTGCAATACTGCAGGTCCACTGTGGTTGTCAGTTATTTTTATTTTTTGGGGGCCCTCAACAGTGTGCAGTGCAAGTATGGGTTGTGGTTGCAGATGCTCACGGTATCATGGGATCAATATCAGGATGTGTCAAGCATGCATAGGAGTGTTACTGTACCACAATACAACTCATGTGAAAAATAATTGCTGTGTGAAGTGGTATGGCAGGGGTGGAATGAGGTGGGAGCACCTCATGCCAACAATGCACAGACTTCTGAGTATCAACCTCACCCAGGCGTACTGGTGATACATCTTGGAGGGAATGATTTAGGCACCAAACATTGGGTAGATTAAGTGGCAGAAGCAAAATTGGAATTTGCTTCTATTATCAGTATGTTGCCTGCCAGTAAAATCATTTTTTGGATATTACAGAGCGTAGGGTCTGGCGTGCAGAACATCATATGTACCTGATTGACAGAGCCCGAAGGAAAGTCGACATACAAATTTCTGCATTTCTACACATGGCTGGAATGTACACCATACTTCACCCGGAAATTAAGTATTCTTATGATTGGCTGTACCTACCAGACGGTGTACACTTCTCGCATGCTGCCATTGTTATTTTATGGGAGACCTTCGAGATGCAATCCTCAAAGTCCTCTAAGAATGTCAGACTGGTTACACAAATAGCAAAGTACTAAAAGAAAAGGTTCTTTTCAGAACCATAAACTGTTGGTCAAAAAACAGAACAACTACATACATCAGTTACACAAGTGTTAATATGATATGGAAATATTCAGACTGTGCAGGCTGAGGTGTGAGCTTGGGAACAGTGCAAGTAGGATACACCAGGGTGTTGTGAGGGTGATATTTAGTGGTGATGTGGCATGGCTGAGCAGCGTTTAATATTTCACAGTTGACAGCCGTATTGTGCATAGCAAGATGGCACTGCACCACCACAAGTGGCTACAGAGAAGCAGGGGGGATGCAGCAGTGCATGTACACTAGTGGTAAGTACTACTACTGTGCTGTTCAGTGGTGAATGAGCAAATGGGCCCATGCTGCAAGCAAGGTGTAAATATGACCATCTGCATGTATTTATAGCCCCATTTGCATGCAGGCAGACCAATTACCAGCAACTTGCATCTGGTGCTGTGCCAGGCAACAGCAGCTGTGAACAACACCTGCCCTGTCCGTTAGCAGCAACGTGCCTGAACTCCAGTCATGGGTTTCCTATATTTAAAAAATATCCATGGTGGTCCACTTGACACCACCCACTGGCCTGATCTCAGCTTTACTGTATTAAAAATATGCCTGGTGGTACAGTGGACCCTACCCCCTCACCTGATTGGCGGGAGGGCAGCTGCAGTGAACTGCCAGGGTCATTTTTAATATAAAACTCCATGATTGGGAAAGAGTGCTGGGTCCACTGCACCACCACGGATATTTTTATAATAGAAACCACACGATTGGGCATAGGGGGGTCAAGTCAGTGGTGCTGGCTAACATGTTGTGACATGCAATACAGTGGCTCACCCTGCGCATCACTTGTTCTTCTTTGTTTGTGTTTGACAGCGTGCAGTGCAGTGTTAGGGATTGTGACTGCATATACTGACATATCCCAGGCTGAATATTGGGATGTGCAAACTATCCATGGCTACGGCAGCCTCAGTTGCACAACATACATTACTGATGAACTATGGTACATTGGTATTTGTACAGTACACAATCCCCTTCTGATTATCTAGCTGGGCTGTATCGGTGGGTTATTAACATACTGCTGTTTGATTTTTTTTGTGTAAAACTTAACATAAGAAAAGTCACACATATGTAACAAAACATGGCAGTAATGTACTGTTTTCTGTGTTTTTATTGCAGATTGTTAAAAACAGAAAGTATGAGGATCTGGACTCTGAGAGAGGTGTGCCTGCTGGTTGAGGCAGTTCAGGTGGTGGATAGTGCCCGCATTTTAATGTGGAGCACCAATCGTAAATTGGACACTATGTGGAGGTGCATTAATGGCTACCTGCACATGATTCTTAAAGTTAAAAATAAGACAACTGTGCAGTGGAAGCGAAAGTGGAAGCTGTTGTGCCAGTGGTTTTATCAACTAAAAGAGAGGCAGGAGATACCAGAAAATGACAAATGCTGGTACTACCTCAGCTACGAGCTCTGGGAGGTGGCCAGAAAGCCAGCTGCAAGGGAGCGTCTCACACACCGTAAGTAAAGCAACAATATAAACATACTAATACAAGTGTGATATTCAGTACTGTGTATGCAGATGTACTCATCATCTATGTTTGGTGCAAATGGGTCATTACTATATGTTAATGACATCATTTAAATATGCACTTGTTGATTGCCAGCAAACTAGAGCTGGTGGACTGTCATGTTATAGATGTGAGACATTGATAACCAGTGTTCCTTGGTTGCCAGCTGCCCCAATGCCACATTGTGAACAGTCTGAAATTACAATATTGTCATGGTAACATACTGTCGCCTCCTTCCAATTGTAGGTTTGTTGAATGGTATGAATCCATTCTGGTCTAGTGAAGCATACCCTCCAGGCTGATTGGAGGCCTGTTAAGGTGTATCCATGTCTGCTGGTACAGAATACTGTCTCTCTCAGTCTAATTGTGGGCTTTGTAAAAAGCATATAGATCCCTGTTGTTACGGTGGTGTGTACAGCACCTCAATATTGAGTGCTACAAAATAGTATGAGACCAGGCACTATAATGGGCACATCCACAGCAATCACCAGTTGGGTAAGCAGTTGCACAATAGTGTTAGAGTACCCTCCACTTATTAGTGTACAACAGTTCTATACCTGTATGACACTCACTGCACAACTGCCATTGCTCAGTATGGCTGCAGAGCTATAGTTACAGTTAGTGGCAATGAACATGCAAACTGTACTGTAAGACAGAGCAACAATATATAAATCAGTGGATCTTTGTATACAGAGATTGGGACCTTCTACTACGGTATACTGTGCAGACCAATTGACAATGCTGTGCACATATGAGTGTACATCTATTCTGCACATTGTCACCTGTGACATACCTGAGTGCCTTGCAGGTGTTCAGCTGCTGCCCTGTGCTGACTGGGTGGTTACGGTCATGTGTTAGCAGTCACTAGCTGCATTGTAGATCAAACCTTGTGTAATTGCAATTATATGTGTCTTTCTGAGTAAAAGAGCAGCTTCCGCACTAATCAATACTAACCCTTTAGTCTCAAAAATATGATGACTGACCTGGCCTTTTTTCATGTCTATTTAAAGTTATGCCCATTGTAATTTTAGTCCCAGACCTGCTGGCAAAAAAACAGAGTTAGTTCCTGATCCTACAGCCACGTACTCACACTGGCACATGCAGCCATATTTTGTGATGTCAGTAAATGAAGGCCACGTGTGCGCACCCCATTGACTTGAATGGGGGTGATTTTTCCAAAGATTTTATACCCATTCTACAACTGAATTTTAACAAATAAAAGTGATCGCTCAACTAAAAGGGTCCCTGTTAGTTGAGCTATTGCTTTGATTTGTTAAAATACCATTGTTGAATGGGTAGTAAATCTTTTAAAAAAATCACCCCCATTCAAGTCATTGGGGCATGCACACAGAGCCTTAGTTTACTGACTTCACGAAACAGGGCTGCGTGTGCCGGCATCGGGGTGCAGCCATAGGATCCAGCGGGTCTGGGAATAAAATTGCGAGGGGCATAAGTTTTAAATAGCAATTAATAAAAGGAAAACTTTGCACATTTGGACTCCTGGCCAGGTCAGTCATTGTTTGGTTTTCAGTAAGGGGCTAGTCGAAAGCTGCTCATGAAGTTCTTTAGTGGTGCAACAAGACAAGTACATCAGCAATGGTTATTTTGATTATAACCAAAAGATTTTCTAATAATCATAGTACACAATTACTCATTCTGTTACATATTATTGCACTGGTAGAACAGATGTTAACTGTTCTTCAAGGGGAGAGGGGAGGTGGAATAGTGTATTCATAATGTGAAAACATTTTTACTTGTCAGTCTTTAAATACTATGTTAATGCATTTTTACAGACTGTAACTTCTGAACATACATTCTCTTTCTGTGCAAATTACCACTCAATATAAGCCACTTAAGTTTGTGTGTGTGACAGACATCTGAACATATATTTATTTATCGCATCTTCAATATTATTATGAGGTTCTAAATGTGATACTGTAGTTGTACTGGTAATATTTTGCAGTGTTGTGATGTTCAACTGACAGTGATGTACAGTAGTATTCATTTCAAGACCAATGCCTATTATGTAACTAGCAGTGTGCAAGTGATAACAATTAACATAGTGTGTAATGTATTGTTAGCTTATAATATTTATAATTATACATTATTCACTTTACATGGGTGTGCAGTAAGTACACAATACTTGATGAAGGATCATGTTAGTTTACAGATACATGTCAATAATGAATACAGAGTGGTGCTAAAAAAGTTACCATGGAAATTGTACAGTTACTACATCTGTTTTTTACCTTTATTTAACAGATCGCCAGAGGTGCTCCCCACCAGTAGCTGAGGTAGTGCCAGCACAAACAGAAGCTGTGGAGGCTGTGGAGTCTGACTCGGACTCTGTCATTATTGTGGAGTCAGATGATAAGAAGATACTTGTTATTATGTTGACTACCTGCTGTCAGTAGTTGTTGTGCATTGCATTAGTGAACCTCTGTAAACAGTGAGGAACACATATTTAAAACTTTGCCGGGTGTAAAATGAGCACTGCCTAGCTGTCAAACTTAGCCTGCATCATGCAAAGCTATATTCAAAAGGAATAGCCCAGGGCAAATAGCTTTGAATATAGCATGTTAATGATACAGAGCAAGCTCAGCTAGGAGTACAGAGCAACCTTAGTCTGGGGATAAGACAGGTCTGGAATATGTTACCCAGACAGTTTAACTCACAATACCAAAACTGTGGATAGTGATGTCAACGTAGGTATAGATGCAGTATGTGACCAATGTGTTTGCTAGCAAATGCGTAGGGACAGTACTGCAACAGGAAACAGCATATGTGAAAGTACACTATTACAAGCTGTAAAATATTCCACAAACTATTTGCACAGTGCTAACATGTTTACATGCGTTTAGCACAGGGTTAACTGCTAGTACGGTGTAAAGATGTTTGCTCAATATCAGAAGTTTTCATCTTCAAAAATGACATGCAAATAAGTGTGCTTAGGTAGTGTCCTCCCAAACGCATTTATTCATATCTTATTATGCACTACTTTCCATGCAGTTGGCACTGGAGTAACGGTATAGTACTGTACTACACCTGTGCAAACATGTTGACACTGCACAAATTATGAGGGCTTATGTCAGACAGTTTTCAATACTGTTCTTTCACATACACTGCTGCCTGCTGCCATAGTGGTGCAGCACAGTATTGACACAGATGGTGATGCTGTTGTATGCAACTCTCATACTACAGCTCATGCTGCAGTGACAGCAGGCAGTACAGTAGTAAAGTGGCTAGTGGTGTGTGGACACAGCACTGTCTTTAGTGAGTAGGGCACTGCTTATGACTGCACTATATACTGTGACTGGGTAAACATACTGGCATTTATTGACAGTGCATATTACTGTTACGCTTGTTGTCTAACCCACAGTTGTTGTACCTGTGAGATGGGATGTTCACCGTTACATATTCATGTCCAACTTTGTGTGCTGTGGCAATTGTACTGCTGTGGCTTGGGGGGGCTATTTATTATCAGAAAGGCACACTGTTGTTTGGGTATAACAAATACTGACTGATGTGTATTCTGTGATGTGTCCTTCGGTTGTGGACAGACCTGTTCTATTCCACAGTCTGTCCACCCATGCACCGTTCCCTCAAGACCCTCCATGTGTACAGTGGTGCATGTGTATGCTGGCATATATTGTTCTACAGAGAACAGTGGTTTGCATCTCACAGCATGAACTGCCTTTTAGTAACATTGAGTACCTTATAAATTATGACACCAAAGTATCACTAATAAAGAGCATTTGTTTATTTTAGAATGGGGTTTGGAAATCCTGTAACCTTATTGGTGAAAACAGATCACATAACTGTGGTCAATCTTCCACTATACCCACTATTTCACTTTTCTGTCATAATAAAACAAAATAACAAAGTTGAACATTGTATAATGGCAACATAACATGACAAGGAATGGGTATATGGCAGTATATATCACTTCTGGCCTGATTAAGTTACTCGTTTCATGCACATGAGAAGCACACCAGGCATGATAAATCTGACAATATACCCAGTCCCTGCAATGGAATATTGCTTGATTATATAATTTGACAAAAAGCAGTAAAGTGATATCACATACATAATTATTTCAAGATATTGGTTGATAACCATGGTATGATCATCTCAAGTTGTTGCTAGGGTAACATGTAAAACTTAGAGTAACCAAATGTTCATGTAAATACATTGCTTTTAATACTTGTACATGTGCAATTCTCAACAACCTTTATTAAGGAAAAAGTGTAGCACTGTACTGTTTATGCTGAATTGTCATTTTTCAGAGTTTTTTTAGCTAAGCAGGACTGCAACTCAGCAAAGATACAGGAATCATTAAACAACACCATTATAAAATATTATGATTGTTGTTTGCTCCTTGTTTACGCCTGTGTTACTGTAATTGGGTAGAAATATGTTGGAGATACATTGTGCTATGCTGTTTAAATTCAGGACCTGTGCTCTCTCCATGTGATTATTTGCCTGTATTCTCACATGATATGTAATTACTGCTCATGTCTGCATTGTAACAAAACTTTATGTATAATGCCAATTGTATAGCATTACTTTAAACATGTTATAGACAGCCACATACAAAACTATAGTATATACTTGGATGATAGTATTACTGAATATGATCTGTATGACAGACAGTAAAAGTTTTGTTACTTATTGTGATTTTTCAGTCACGATAATTAAACAATGTGCTCGTATTCTTTACAGTGGACAAGGAGGCTTTGCTCATCCCAGTGGTGCAGGTGAAGCAGGAGCCAGGCACTAGTGCTAGACGTAAGTATTACATAAAAAGTATACAAATGTCATGTGCTGCAAATTGGATTATTACAGCAAGTGACATCCTACAGTATGCTAACTGAATCAGCAAACATCATAACTTTTTGTGTATGCTTCAGGAACAATATTATTTGACTGTTGCAGCACAGTATATAGTCATTGCTGCAGAAGACAAATTGTTTACTGAATATGCTATTCCTCAGTGTTTAAGATGTACCTGATGCATTGTTCATCGTAAAACAAAAGTCACATGTTGAGAAATGCAGAGTTTGTACATTTATTTCACTAGTATTTACAACATGAACTGTTGTTTTGACATTGTACAATTTAATGCTGTGTAAGATAATAGAAGAATGTCTTTTATTGCAATTATTGTTCTGATATAGTGTCCCTTGCTATAATATGGAGAAGTGACATCTTATTAAAACAGTGGCAGATACCATTGCGAATTTTGATATTGAAATGGTAGACATTAGGAATAACATATGATATTAACATCAGTATTACATGCTTCTTTAATATTTGTAATAAACAAGTACAGCATAAAAGACAGTGATATGTAGCTATGTTCCAGAGAATATTGTAAACAATATTAACTAACATGTCATGACTGAGATAGCAGTGTCAGGGTGTACAAGAGACATGGGGCCAGATATTCAAACCATTGCGCCTAGCACAAAACCATAGCTCTGGAATAGCGCAGGATTTATGCAAAGCTGCAATATTCAAAAGCCCTATTAGCACTGCTGCTGTGTGATAGCGCTGATGCTAATAGATAATAGTATGCAGGTGCGGGTTAGGAGAGCACCCATGAATGTAAGCAGTATGGCATATTCAAAGGTCTAGTGCCACACTACTGGAATTAGCACAACCTGTAGCGCAGTGCTAGATTCCACTGAAAAAAGCTGGCGGTAATGCAGGTGATAACCCCCCATCGTTGGACCTCCATAGCTGCGATACAGCATGAAAAGCCCTGGTAGTCTAGTGGTCCCTCAAGCATGAATCCTGACCCCCGGTACCTGTCAAAAAGGTACTTGTTCCTGGTAGTCTAGGGGCCCTCCACCCCCCTGCATGAATTCTAACCCCTGATAAATATAAAATAAAGACTTTTCCCTGGTAGTCTAGTGGTCCCCCAACCCCCTTGCATGAATTACAAACCCCGGTACACATAAATAGCATAGTTTTAATTGGTAGTCTAGTAGTCTGCCCACCTCGCAGCATGAATACTGACCCCTGATAAATGTAAAATAAAGTATTTTCCCTGGTAGTCTAGTGGTCCCCCTGCCCCCAAGCATGAATCCCAACCCCTGGTACAGGTACATATCATAGCTTTTCCTGGTAGTCTAGTGGTCCCCCACCCCCTGCATGAATTCCGACACCCTCGGTACACATAAATAACATAGTTTTCACTGGTAGTCTAGTCGTCCCCCCCAACCCCCCAGTACAAATACCGACTTCCAGTAAATGTAAAATAAAGTATTTTCCTGGTAGTCTGGTGGTCTCCACCTTGTGTGAATTCCAACCCCGTACACATAAGTAATATAGTTTTAACTGGTAGACTAGTGGTTCCCCACCCCCAGCATGAAGCCCGACTCCGATAAATGTAAAATAAAGTATTGTCCCTGGTAGTCTAGTGGTCCCCCCACCCCAAGCATGAATTCCAAAGCCCAGTACATGTACATATCGTAGCTTTCCCTGATAATCTAGTGGTTCCACCCATCCCTGCATGAATTCCAACACCCCCAGTACACATAAATAACATAGTTTTCACTGGTAGTCTAGTGGTCCCCCCCCACCCCACTGCATGAATTCCAACCCCCGGTATACATAAATAACATAGTTTTCCCTGGTAGTCTAGTGGTCCCCCTACCACCCAGCATGAATCCCAAGCTCCGATAAATGTAAAATACAGTATTTTCCCTGGTAGTGTACTGGTCCCCCCTACCCCAAACACCATTCCCAACCCACGGTACACATACATATTGTAGCTTTTCCTGGTAGTCTAGTGGTCCCCCCACCTGGCAGTGATGCCTCTCTCAGCCCACCTACAGTCTGCAAAGTGACCCAGTGACTGGCTCTGCCCTTTTTTCCTCATCATGGCCAGCCGCCAACTGTAGTATGCATGTTTCTACTGAAATGAATCAGTGCACTCACTCATTCATTTCCATAGTGCTCATGGCATACCGCAGTTGGCGGCCGGCCGTGGTGGTGACAGGAGGGCAGAGCCAGTCGCTGGCTCACTTTGTGGAGTGTCAGTGGGCTGAGCGAGGTATCACTGCTGGGTGGGGGGACTACTAGACTACCAGGGAAAGCTACAATATATATGTATACTGGGGGTCGGTATTCGTGCTTGGGGATAGGTGGCCACTAGGCTACCAGGGAAAATACTTTATTTTACATTTATCGGGGGTCGGGATTCATGCTAGGGGTGGGGGACCACTAAACTACCAGGGAAAACTATGTTATATATGTGTACCGGGGTTGGAATTCATGCAGAGGGTGGGGGGACCACTATACTACCAGGGCGATTCTTGCTATACCAAAATAGAAAGGGCACTGTAGAAACAGATAACAGGCTGCACTCTGTGGAGCATGGAGAAACCTGTTGAGAGATCCCTGCATACTGGGCAATAGGGAGCCTCTTACAATGATTCTGCCTCCACCATATTGTCCCAGATCAATACTATATATTCACTTTGCGTACTGCGACCATCCCATATAACGGGAAGAATGTGCTTGCACATATGTGTCTGTTATAGGTGGTGGGGACTGTATATATATATATATATATATATTATAGTGGCACGGTAGTGTCACTATAGTTAGGGTTGAGGAGCCATTTCTATGTTAAACCCCAAAACTTTGCACCTTAATAACTTTGCAACCATTTGACGGATTTGCCTGAAATTTGGAATACATGATCAAGAACTATAGGCCTTGGGATCTGCCAAGTTTTGTACCAGTCAGATATACAGCTGTGGAGTTATTAAGCATGATCTGCGAGCACATTTATGCTTTTTCTGGAATTCTGTGGTCGCACCTACTGGTCATACGGTTTACACGACTGGCCTGAAATCTTCAGGGAACATGCATCCAGGGTCTCCAATGTGTCTTTTGAAGATTTGGTTAAAAAATATTAAACAGTTCAAAAGTTATTCAAAAAACAATTTCCCATTATAAGTCAGTGGGAAAAGTTAACAAAAAGTTCGACAGTGTCACAAATGCATTTTTACTTTCGCAAATGGGCCTGTTACTTTTGCAAATCCACCATTTTGTTTTCAGTTGGTGATCAGAAAAATGCTTGGCATTTAAATTTGGGACCCTATAGCAACCTAATTCTTTTTGTATTCACCTAGTCGGACCCTGAGGACATTACCCATGTCTTTATTTTGGGGTAAAACACCCAAGAAATATGTTTTTCAAATTTCTGGAAAAATTACTTTCACAAATTACTTTCGTGCTCATGAAAGTGTCGCAAATTTTTGCGAAAGCTTTCACAAATTGCAACAGTAGTTTTCTAGTCTGTGGGAAAATGACAGCAATTCTTTGGCACTGCACTGCAAAAGAGCAATTGGGAGTTTGGGGCTGAAATTTGAAGGGAACACAGCTGACATCTCACAGATGTGCCTTTCAGTGTTGTGTTGAAAAAATATTACGTGGCGGCAAAGATACAGCACTCCAAAGTTGACGTTTTTTCCCATAGGATAACATTACGGCGCCGAACGCATTACAGGAATCCTTTGGCACCCTGCTGCAAAATAACAGTTTGGTCTTTTTTCCTGAAATTTGGGGAAGACAGCCAACAGCCCACAGATGTGCGTTTCAGTGGTTTGGTGAAAAATATTACAGGGAGGCAAAGTTATGGTGCTCCAAACTTCTCTTTTTTCCCATAGGATAACATTACGGCACTTCGCGCCAGTTTCAGGGCCCGTATCTCGGAAACGGTATGAGATACAGACTTTTCATCAGCAAAATGCTTACTAGCCAGGACAGTCATAAATCATATGACTTTTAAACTTTTTTTCTACGTCGTACGGTTCCTGAGATATAACCTATTTAGTATTCCAAGTCCTCATTTTCTGCTCCGATACCCATTATGCATACATTCTTTGTACTCACTGTCTTTCTCTATTCAGCTTTTGGGGAAAACCAGCCTGTGCGCCTACATTATTGTTACCATTGCCCTTTCCGCTTGTGGTTCCGTGCCCGTTTCACTTACTGTTGATGTCTATGCCACCATGTGCGTTATCCTTTCCGTTTTCATTTGCGCTTGCGTTTCTGTTATTTTTTGCCATTTGTGTCTACAGTACTGTTTCTCTTTCTGCTTCACTTTGCGTCACCATGCCCATTGACATTTCTGTTTGCAGGCATCATGTTACTATGTGACAGCACATCATGTGGCAGACCGTTCCTGTCTACGCCACCATGTGTGTTACCCTTTCTGTTCTCATTCAGTGCTTATGCTACCTATGTGCACCACTGTTAGTGCTTCTGTTTGCATTGCTGTTGTTTCTATGCCACTGTGCCGAAAGACATCATGGCAGGAGCGTGAGCCCGAAGGCCCCACGCCCCGCCCTTGCATTATTCACTATTTCTCGTTATCATTCTCAAAAGAAGGGAAATTAGAGGCAAAAACTCCATTTAATGCATTAGTTAGGGTTGTTCCACAGCGACAAAAGTGAGGAAATTCGCTGTTAGGGTTGAAAACCCTAACTCTGAATTCACCTCCGCACCACACACACACACAGACACACACACACACATGCAAGTATGGGGGAGGACCAAGTCAACACAACCAATGACAGACATCCAGCAGCAGGTGACAGAAATAACAAACAATTGTCTAAATGTACTACGAGACATCCCCACCCACCTGACCAGGTACTGCATGCTCAGTGGAGATCAACAGCAAAACTGAGGCCATGTACACCAAACGTACACATCCCTGACTGCAGCTGCACACAACATACCACACTTAGTAGTTGCATGGCCTTACCTACCTATGCCCCACACCAGACCACACCACATGTGGTGGGCCACCTGAGCAATAGAGTTGTGCAAAACCAAGGAGTTGTACAGGTATAATATCTCTGATTATAACAAGGGTTTGAGAAATGCAGCTTTCTAATTGACTGTAAACATTGTAACAGCCTTATGTTTAGTTTTTATTAATATACATGTAGAGCCTAACCATATGATGAACATGGTTTAATGTTGTTTAAAAAAACAGTTTTATTATGATAACAATATGCCACTCCCAGGTATTATGTTAATGGTCAGTTTATCACAGTCTAGCAACATGTGGCACTCGGCTATGCCTCATTCAACATTAAACCCCTACAGGGTGATTAACAGACCATTTAACTTAACTGTTGGTCATGCCTTATTGCTTAATTGTCTTTATGAGTAGATACTCTCCCTCTGCTAGGCACTGCAGTAGCTTTGCAACACAGTGTCCCACCCAGTTACACCATACACTGTCTAGTTACTGGAGAGTGGCTGTGAATATGAACTCATGAAGATGAACAATGTAACTTGATCATTACAGTCATTGAAACCTTAGTGTGATTATAACTGACAGAGTCAGTGATAGAGAATAACCCCTGCTGTCCTAGTACACTTACCCCATTGTGAGTTAAATCAATACTAAAAGACATTTTGTTTATATCTACGTTATATCTACCTGATTCCTGTTGTACCACAATTAACATAGTTATCACTTTGATAGCATCAGTGACAGAAGTGTGGCAAACCCAAACACTAGGCATACAGCCTGAGTATGAAACAACTGTTAAAAAAATTACACTGTGTCCATAAGTGGCATAGATCACTCATTGCAACAACAGTAAATGTATCACTACTTGAATAAGTTAGTCATCATAGATGCAATGAGATTGTCTTTCTCAGGTACAACATACTCAGTAAGTGCCTACAGGAAAATCTATCCTATAGACATCTCCGATACAGGTACATCATTGTTGGCTCAGTAGTGCTATGATATTTAGAAGTTGCTTGGCCTGATCCATGCAATTACACTGTTTCTTACAAAGAATACTCACTGCATCTTTAGTATTGAAATACACTGAAGGTCTATGTATGTACATCAGCAGTACACCTTCATCATTTAGAATGCATCTGATACTGGCAGTACGAATTTCAGTGTTTAACAGGCAATGCTTTTCCATACATTTACATCAGCCCCTCTATCTTGAGTAAACAGTTGCAGTAAATGTACTACTATGTAAATCACATACTAAATGTAACACTACTTTTATCTTGAGCATGCTAGTGTCTTGTAGTTAATTTATGTACTTCTCTTAATTAATGTATACTCAGTAGTGTTAAAACCTTTCTACAACTGTCATCATGCACCTTCAGCATTTATATTGACTAACGGCACAGTACCAGTTGTGGTGTGGTGTGGGGCATCGGTAGGTATGGCCATGCAACTACTAAGTGTGGTACATTGTGTGCAGCTGCAATCAGGGATGTGTACATTTGGTGTACATGGCCTCAGTTTTGCTGTTGATCTCCACTGAGCATGCAGTACCTGGTCAGGTGGGTGGCGATGTCTCGTAGTACATTTAGACAATTGTTTGTTATTTCTGTCACCTGCTGCTGGATGTCTGTCATTGGTTGTGTTGACTTGGTCCTCCCCTATACTTGCATATGTGTGTGTGTGTCTGTATGTGTGTGGTGTTGGGGGGTGTGAATTCGGAGTTAGGTTTTCAACCCTAACAGTGAATTTCCTCACTTTTGTCACTGTGGAACAACCCTAATTAATGCATTAAACAGAGTTTTTTGCCTCTAATATATATATATATATATATATAGATATATAGATATAGATATAGATATATTATGGTAGCATGGTAGTGCTACCATAGTTAGGGTTGAGGAGCCATTTACATGTTAAACCTAACATTGTGCACCTTAATAACTTTGCAACCATTCAACAGATTTGCCTGAAATTTGGAATACATTATCAAGAACCATAGATCTTGGGATCTGCCAACTTTTGCACTGTTCGGATATATGGTTGCGGAGTTATCAAGCATGATCTGCGCGTGCGTTATCACTTTTTTGGAATTCTTTGGTCATCTGTAGAGATCACACCATTTGTGTGACCAGTCTGAAATCTTCAGAGAATGTGCGGCCACGGTCCCCGATGTGCCTTTTGAAGATTTCATGAAAAAATATTAAACGGTTCAAAAGTTATTCAAAAAACGAGTTCCCATTATAAGTCAATGAGAAATGTTAACAAAAAGTTTGACAGTGTTGCAAATGCAGTTTTTACTTTCGCAAATGGCTCTTTTACTGTCACAATCTGCCATTTTGTTTTCAGTTGGTCATCAGAAAAATGCTTGCCATTTAAATTTGGGACCCTCTAGCAATCTAATTATTTTTGTATTCACCTAGTCGGATCCTGAGGATGCTAGGCATGTCTTTATTTTGGGTAAAACACCCCAGAAATGTTTCTCAGATTTCTGAAAAAAGTTATTTCGCACTTGCGACAGTGTCGAAAGAATTTGCAAAAGTTTTCACAAAGTTCGACAGTACTTTTCCAGGCTGTGTAAAAATGACAGCAATTCTTTGGCACCCTGCTGCAAAAGAACGGTTTGGTGTTTTGGGCTGAAATTTGGAGGAATGCAGCCAACATATCACAGATGTGCCTTTCTTTATTTCAGTGAAAAAATATTACATGGCAGCAAAGTTATGGCACTCCAAAGTTGACACTTTTTCCCACAGGATAACATTATGGCATCCGCCGCATTACAGGAATCCTTTGCTGCCCTGCTGCAAAATAACGGTTTGGTCTTTTGGGCTGAAATTTGGAGAGAAGTAAGCCAACATCCCACAGATGTCACTTTTACTGGTTTGGTGAAAAAATATTATAGCGAGTGAAAGTTATGGCACTCCAAACTTCTCTTTTTTCCCCATAGATAACATTATGGTATTCGCTGCACCTTTCAGGGCCTGTATCTCAGAAACGGTGTGAGATAAGGACTTTTTGTCAGAAAAATCCATAGCCCCTATGAGGGGCTAAGCCCAAAACTAGCCAGGAAAGTCATAAATCATATGACTTTTAAATTTTTCTTCTACGTCGTATGGTTCCAGAGATATAAGCAATTTACTATTCCAACTCCTCATTTTCTGCTCCGAGACCCATTATTATGCATACATTCTTTGTACTCACTGTCTTTCTCTATGCAGCTTTTGGGGAAAACTAGCCTGTGTGCTTACATTACTGTTACCCTTACCACTTCTGTTTGCGGTTCCGTAACCATTTCACTTACTGTTCCTGTCTACGGCACCATGTGCATTACCCTTCGTGTTTCCATTTGCACTTGCGTTTGCATTATTTTAACCATTTCTATCTACAGTACTGTTTATCTTTCTGTTTTGCTTTGCGTCACCATGCGCATTACCATTTGCGTTTTCGGGCACCGTGTTACTATGTGACAAGACATCACATGGCGGGAGGGCCCCACACTCCTGCCGCAGCATTACATTCACTATTTCTCATTATACTTCTCAAAAAGAAGGGAAATTAGAGGCAAAAAAATCCATTTAATGCATTAGTTAGGGTTGTTCCACAGCGACAAAAGCAAGGAAATTCAGTGTTAGGGTTGAAAGCCCCCCTTGGACCCTTCCGACCACACCCTCAACCAGCATCAGGGTGCGCGTTGGGTTGTCGGTCCAACTCTCACCTCATTCTCCTATACCTCTGCTTCTTCACACATTTGATGGGGTGAGAGTTAGCTGGCAACCCCAACGCGCACCCCTCGGCCGTTGAGGGTGTGGGTGGGGGTCCAAGGGGGCTTTCAACCCTAACACAAAATTCTCACTTTGTCACTGTGGAACAACTCTAATGCATTAAATGGAGTTTTTTGCTCTAATATATCCATATATATATATATATATATATATATATATATATAGATAGATAGATGTGCAGGTCCTGCGTGCACAGATGCATGGATGTGTTATATGCACTGACTGTGCCTGCCAGCACACAGTTGTTGCTGCTTCCAGGCTGTGCTTTTATTCCAACCAACAGGGGATGCTGTGGGCATGGCATGGCCTGCAGCATCCAGCCTATGCTTTCATTCTGACCAAAAGTGGGAGGTTTGTTCTCCATGCAGTAGCACTGGGCAAACTGCACTGTAATGTATGCTAAGCAGCACTTAATAAGATGCAAATGTACTGGTCATTTACATGGCAACTTTGAATATAGGTAGTGTTTGCCCTGGGCTAACCAGTTTGAACCGGGCTAATGTGTTAGCACTGTGCAATCAGGTTAGCCCCGGGCAAGCCTCACTTTAGAATAGCACAGTTCTGCAGTGTGTGGTTTACACTGTTTTTTGCAATCAAATCTATCAAGCGTCCCTGATTTTCAGGGATGTCTCTGATTCCACCTCAAAATGTTACTCTGTCCCTCCTAAAAATTGTGTTTCCATGACCAAACAGTGGGGGTTGTAAGAATTAAATAATGTCAACATTAATGTTACAGATGCGTTCTTCCTTAGAAAATGCATTTTACATTACACCACTTAATCTACTAGCTTCCTGAGTGGATATTATCAATTGTTAAGATGCGTCCCTGATTTGAAACCTTTGCCCCTGATATTTTTAAGTCTTGTCCCTCATTTTTGAGGCAGAAGGTTGAAAGGTGTGTTTGCAGTAGATGTGAGACAGCTCTGTGCAATCACACACAATGTTCTCCACCTGCAACACTGGCTTGCTACAGTGTCTAAAGAGCTACAGTTGCAGTTTGCATTTCCCTGTTGCTATATTCAGTGCTGTCTTATTCCCAGGATATTTTTGCCCTGCACTCCTAGACTAGTTTGCCCGGATTCCTTAGACTGCTATATTCAGCAGGATTAGCAATGGGCTATTTCCTTTTGAATATAGCTTGCTTTGTGCTCCATGCTAAGTTTGCCTGCTGGTCAGTGCTAATTTAGCCACGGGGCAAAGTTTTTTTAATGTCTGGCCCTTGGACTGTTCACAACATGTGCACAAATACAGCAGCTGTACATGTTGCAGTTGCTCTGGCCTTACAGAATGAAGCTATTTCATTTGTTGCATATCTTAGCCATAGTACAGAAACATTGCATATATCAAGAATGTGAAACACAAAGTTATATACAATATAAATGTAGCAGTTGCACAACTCATGAAAATTCATGAAAGTGATGTATTCACAATACATTACAGGTGAGACAGACTATACGAAGAGTAGCAACAACCGCTTTTCATGATTAGCACCTTACTGTATGTACGTAGGAATACAGATCTATGTGTACTAAAAATATATGCCAAAAAAAACAGTTTGTTCTGAGGTTCATCACAAGCAATAAAGTTGTATTTTTACAATAATATATTCATTAATACTTTTTTGTCTCTTTACGGATGTATCTCGGAAGAAGACCTGCACTGTTCACTGCCGCTGTGTGCGCAGGCTCGAGCACAAGATTGATGGGTTAAAGGAGGAAACTGCTGCGCTGAGAGAGGGACAAGAGAAGTTATTGTCCCTCTTTACAGTGCAGCAGGCTACCATCAATGTGGTGCTCGAGCCTGTGGGCACAGTGGCAGGTGCCAGTGAACCGAGCAGCACTACTTCACCTGCACCGCCAATAACAACTACTTCTGAGACACAATGAGCAGCCTCCACAGCTTTTCTGGTATCTCCCCGCTCCCCCGCGACGCAACAGCTTCCACTTTCTGTGCACATCTACATAGTGTCCAATTTACGGACTGGACCACCTCGACCAGCAGCACACCTCTTCTTTTAGTGCACAGTGTTGCTCATTTTTTTATGTTAATGATACATCAGTTGTTTTATTTAAATTGTTCATTTCAGTAATGCATCTATTGATTTATTACATTTTCTAACATACTGTTGAAACATTTTCTTTATGTTGTTCTTAGCTTCATTTCCTATGAAAGTATTATATATTTTTTATAAAAAAAAGATTTTATATGTTTAATAACTCGTACTATTTTATATGTTTTGCTAAAAAATTTACAATATACATATTTTCTTAGGAAAAACATTTGTTGTGTTTTATTGTTACTTTTGGGGGAACATCTACTAAAATAGCTAGCACTACAAAATATTGCTTCAACTGATATGTTGACAAGGGTCTAACAAATGAAGCTGTCTAGTTGAGTATTAACATTTTAACAGCCTTAAGGTGATCTCTTACTTACATGCCTGTAGAGGTTAGCAAAATAATAATAGCAATAAGGAAGCACTAGGAATTGTGTTGCGGGTCAGTAAATCAACCTGTAAGAGTATGTGGCACTTGGCTATGCTTTGTGTCATAGTACAACCCTACTCGGTCAGGACCAGATCATCAGCATAAATGTTGACTGTGTGTTTCTGTCTAATTAGCAAACAATTGCATTGGTAGTACAGTACAAGATAGCGAGGACATCACAGTTGAGCAAAGTTAAAGTGTAAATACATTCTATTTATTATCAGTGCTTTAAAAAAGGTATATTTATATGTATGAACTTCATTGAATAATACTTATCAAGTGAAGGTAGAGAACCACAGCATACAATGGTATGGACATACATAAGTCTGCTTGACACAAACAGCATGCCACATGCTCCGTTTTGTCACAATACTATCAGTAAGTGCAAAATGAAAATATGTGAAAGACCAGCACAATATGATTTGTTGTGTGGCATACCAATGGTAACTTGAACAAAATGAAAAAGCAATAAGAGGAATGTTCATCTGGGTAGTACAAGAAAGAAAGATGAATCAGGTGTTGTTAGAGAAACTGTTCTACACTTGTGCCAGCACCATATGATTTGCTGTGTTACATACCAATGGTAGGCATAAGACAGACAGAAGCAGTAAAAGGTATGTACATCTTCATAGACTGTCAAAATAGAAATGACAGAAATTGCGGAAGTGTGAATTTTCTAGGTGTATGGTGCCAGTACATCGTTTTTCTGTTGTGAGACACAATATTACTTGTCATGCAATAGAAAACAGAAAGAGATATGCACAGAATGATACAGTGTTAGTACACATACATCTGCTGGTTTCACAAAAAGATAGTCCCATGATATTATTTGTTGTGTGTCATGAAAATTATTACTATTACACAACTGTAAGCAGTAGGAGAAATACATAATTTGACAGACACTCAACACAAATATATTAGGTGTTTGAAGCACAAACCGAGTATCGATCTTTGTCTGATATTTTTTTTACTATGTGTTTAATGTTACTCGTGTGATTTCTCTTGCACTTAATATTGCTATCTTATACATAAAATAACATGCTGGGAGTATAAGGGGCCAAAAAACTTTGCTCCCAGCACAGTATCTATACACCAAATCATTTAGTAGTAGCACAGGGCCCAAAGTGCGTGTTCTATGACCACCACATTCATACATCAAATGATGTGGTGGAAATACAAGGAGAGAGGGGTTCAAACTCCCAGGACTGCATACATACAGATAATAATGTCATGAAAGGGCAGAGCAAAAAGGGCCCGCAACCCCACCACAGCATTCATATATCTAATCATGTGGTGAGAGCGGATGCCCACCACCACATTTCCTTTTACTGTTTATATTCCTCATTCCCAAAAAGAAGGGAAATTCATGGCAAAAAAACTCAGTTTAATGCATCAGTTAGGGTTATTCCACAGCGAAAAAAGTGAGGAAATTTGGTGTTAGGGTTGAAAACCCTAACTCCGCATTCATTCCCCCAGCACCACACACACAGACACACACACACACATATGCAAGTAGAGGGGAGGACCAAGACAACATGACCAATCACAGACAACCAGCAGCAGGTGACAGAAATAAAAAACAACTGTCTAAATGTACTACAAGACATCCCCACCCACCTGTCCAGGTACTGCATGCTCAGTGGAGATCCACAGCAAAACTGAGGCCATGTACACCAAACGTACACATCCTTGATTGCAGGTGCACACAATGTACCACACTTAGAAACATAGAAACATAGACTTTGACTGCAGATAAGGACCACTTGGCCCACCCAGTCTGCCCATTTCCCTACCTACTGGATAAGCTGCAGATTCTAGTTAACCAAATGCCTACTTCCTGCCACCCCCCCACAACAATTGGTTTATGTCTGTCCCATGCATGTTTGAATTCCCCCACTGTTTTAGACCCAACAACCTCCCCAGAAAGGCAGTTCCATGCATCCACCACTCTCTCCATGAAAAACAATTTTCTTACATTACCCCTGAGCCATCCCCCTCTATCATTAAATTGTGCCCCCTTGTTCTTACACATCTCTTTTCAGAAAGATGCTACCCTCCTGGACTCTGTTGATTCCCTTGAGGTACTTGAACATTTCTATCATGTCCCCCTGTCCCTCCTTTCATCAAGGGTATACATATTAAGCTCTCTCAGTCTCTCTTCATATGATTTCTGATGCAGACCCTGCACCATTTTAGTTGCCCTGCTCTGGACTGCTTCCATCCTGTCTATGTCCTTGCGTAGATGAGGTCTCCAAAACTGCACACAGTACTCCAGATGTGGTCTCACCAACTGTCTGTACAAAGGGATAACAACTTCCCTTTATCTACTTGTGATGCCCCTTCCTATGCATCCCAGTATCCCCCTGGCTCTCCTTACTGACTTCTCACATTGCTTACCAACCTTTAGATCATCTGATATGACTACCCCCATGTCCCATTCCATTTGTGTTGCTGTTAGTACCTCCCCTGCTATTGTGTACTGTTCTCCTGGGTTTTTGTTTCCCAGGTGCATTACTTTGCACTTCTTTGCATTGAATCTAAGTTGCCATATGTCTGACCATTCCTCCAACCTTGCCAAGTCCCATCTCATCCTTTCTACCCCCTCTTGTGTATCAACTCTGTTAAAGATCTCTGTGTCATCTGCAAAAAAGGCATACCTTTCCCTCCAGACCCTCTGCAATGTCACCTATAAAGATGTTAAAGAGGACTGGACCCAGTACTGAGCCCTAAGGTACTCCACTAGAGACCCCCTTTCTTTGGAATGTGTTCTGCTCACTATTACCTTCTGTGTCCTGTTGTATAAAGTTGAGAAATGCAATAATTAAATGATTCTCCCCTTGTTTCAAGCATTCATGAATGTCTTCTTTATATGCAGGTTATTGGTCCCAAAGGCAAACCAAAACTCAAAGCTGAATTAAATAAGTAAAACAAATGACAATTACAGGGTTTAGAAGCCTAAAAGATATTTTGTTCAAAGACTGAAGCAGCATTGTGTGGAGCAAAGCAGCAGTGTGGCCATCTTGCTGCCCCCCCCATTACAATTAAAATCCATACTCTCTGGGGGGCTCAGCCCTGAAGGGCATTGTTATTGTTAAAATCCCCACTCCCTGTGGGGCTCTGCTCAGTGGATGGTACCAGCATGGGGAAGGGGCAGCATAGCAGTTTACGCTATCTGATTGCCAGCAAAGAAATCTGTACACTGTATAATCAAAATTAATTTACAATAACAATGCCCTCCATGGCTGAGCCCAACTTGGTGCAGGAAATTCAATTTAAATTGAAGCCACTGTGGTAGCCCTCTGGGACTGGAACTCGATACATGGGAAACATTTTTTCTAAATCACATCCCTGCAGATCTGATTTTAATTTTTGTTTAATGTGTTTAAACAGCTGTTATGAATGATGAAGGAAAAAGATACGGATAGAAACAACTTTTCACAAGGCAAATGAGCTTCCTATTAAAGCTAGCACTCACCAAATAAACACTGAATTAGTACATAGACATGTCTTAGGACTGCAGGCTCTCAAATACAAAGACACGGGAATTACTATCCCCACTCCAAGCTGGGATCAACCCTGGAAGGCAGAGTTATTCTTAAAATCGCACTCATAGCAGGACTCAGCTCAGTTCATCACCCCAGCATGGGGGGTATTTGGCCAGATGCCAGAAATCTTCTTTTGTAAATGTTCCTTCCATTATTTTTGTACAGCTCTCATGCCACACTGTAAATCATAATCTTTGCAGACTGCTGAAAACTTGGTTCTTTCTTTAGTGTGCAGCACAAGGGTTTCTTGACCAGAGCCAACTGGGTTTACCTAGGGCTCACAGACCAAACTTATCCACACAGGAGATTTAATTATTAGTTCACCATGCACAGCAGAGATGTAACTTAAAAAATGTTGTATGCTGCAACTAATGGGTGAAAAGTGTTAACATGGCTAAATGCTGAATGCTGAGCATCAATATAAACGAGAGGAAGAGTGCTGCAGACATAGTGAACCTCTTATTTACAAGTCACATAACAAGCTAGGTATACATAAATAAACTTCTTGTATGCTGAGGTTAATTATACAGCAGACAGCATAGTAATAGCACATCAGCTTGAGTAGCTTTTAGCATTTGTTAAACTGTTTCACTAAATTTTGCTGAAATACTGTACTGCCTGAGCACTGAGCACCAAGAGAAACGAACAGAGGAATGCTATAGGCACATGTAACTTCATATATATATATATATATATATATATATGTACACGCACACACATACATATATATATATATAATATTGTGGGGCAGTTGTGCCACTATAGTTAGGGTTCAGAGGTCAGTTACATACTAAAGTCAAAAGTTTGGGTGTTAACAGCTTTAGATCCATTCAATGGATTTGCCTGAAATTTGGTATGCTCAGTGGAGCATGGCAGATCTCTTGATTTGTTAAAAAGCGTTTCGGTCGGAATGACGATCTTTGTGTATGAAAGCACTGAAAAATGCAAACTTATCTATTTTTGGAGGCACCTTTTGGGATTCTGAATGTGGTCCTGCACGGCTGTCATGTGGCATACCACTCTTCGAGATGGCTTGTTTGAAAGAGCTTTGTTAGCCAAACATGCCACTTTTCATTTGGTGAAAAAATATTAAGGCATTCAAAAGTTATGGCACTTTTAAGTTCCCATTGTAAGTCAAAGGGAAAATTTATCTGTATGTTTTGCAAACAAAGAATGGTGTTCTGGCCATCTGGTCCTGCCTAGTGGTCAAAGAATTTGCAGCCTCGCAGTTCAAGAATCTTTGTCCCTGAGGATTTTTCAAATTCCTTGATCACAAGGCCCACCATCTTGTTTTCAATTTTCCAATCAGAAAAACACAAATATTTCGACTCAGGAGTCATTTCTGAAGTAAAACTTGGATGGGTTTTACTCAGGGGGCCACAATCTATAGAGCCATGCCTTTGGTTCCATCCAAATAGGTCTAAAAATATAGTTATTAGCTTTTAAAATCTTTGTTCATGGCTCACTAACGATCTTTGATCACCAGCCTGCAAATTCTTTGATCGCTAGATTCTTTGATCGCAATCGTGCATCGTGAATGAGGGACAAGATGGCCAGATTTTAAAATGTATATTTGTAGCCAAGGGGTGCCCTACGAAGGTGTATAAGGGTGGGTTTGCTCAGGGGGCTTCGTTCTACCTCATCTGAATAAAAAAACTTTAGTTTTCATTATCCCTGATAGTCTTGCAGCCCCTTCCCCATCATAATACTGTGCACAGCAATCCCTCTATCCCTGGTAGTCTAGTGGCCCCCCCAATGAATATTTTATTATTATGTTTTTTTTATCCATGGTAGTCTAGTGGCCCCCCATGTGTGTTTATTAAAAAATGTTCTCATATCTATAGTAGTCTAGTGGCCCTCCCCCATCTGTATTTCATTATTATTAATATCCCTGGTAGTCTAGTGGTCCCCCCACCTCATCACAATAATATAAATAACCATGTTCAATGTCCTGGTAGTCTAATGGCCCCCAACCCTGCTGTGCCAGCTCACCCAGCACCCCGCCACCCTTCCCCAGCCAGCAACTGGCACAGCCCACCTCTCACCTCCAGTGCCAGCCACCGACTGTGTATATATTACTAGAGCTTATTCAAACAGGCACTCAGAAATAATTTCAGAGCGCCTGTTTGTATTAGTGCTCGGAGAAGGTTTGGTCTTTTCACTTGAAATTTGGAGAGTGTTGACGGGATGTCCTGTAGATGTGAATTGCGGTGTTTATGTTTTGGACAATTTATTTTTTGCTGAGACATTGCATGGCACACTTAATGTTTTGCAGGCAGCGTTTTCTATTCTTAAACTACATTCATATTTGTTTAGTGGCAGGTTGTGCTGTTGTCACTGTACTTTTTAGTCATCAGCTGTGTAATGTGGCCCAACATTTACAAGTTGGTTCTTAAAAAGTAAGGAAATTCTATGCAAAAAACTTCATTAATGCATCAGTTAGGGTTATTCCACAGCGACAAAAGTGAGGAAATTTGGTGTTAGGGTTGAAAACCCTAATTCCGCATTCCTCCCCAGCACCACACACACACAGACACACACACACAGACACACACACACACACACATGAAAGTAGAGGGGAGGACCAAAACAACATGACCAATCACAGACAACCAGCAGCAGGTGACAGAAATAAAAAAACAACTGTCTAAATGTACTACAAGACATCCCCACCCACCTGTCCAGGTACTGCATGCTCAGTGGAGATCCACAGCAAAACTGAGGCCATGTACACCAAACGTACACATCCCTGATTGCAGGTGCACACAATGTACCACACTTAGAAACATACAAACATAGACTTTGATGGCAGATAAGGACCACTTAGCCCACCCAGTCTGCTCATTTCCCTACCTACTGGATAAGCTGCAGATTCTAGTTAACCAAAAGCCTACTTCCTGCCACCCCCCACAACAATTGCCTTATGTCTGTCCCATGCATGTTTGAATTCCCCCACTGTTTTAGACCCAACAACCTCCCCAGGAAGGCAGTTTCATGCATCCACCACTCTCTCCATGAAAAACAATTTCCTTACATTACCCCAGAGCCGTCCCTCTCTATCTTTAAATTGTGCCCCCTTGTTCTTACACATCTCTTTTTCAGAAAGATGCTACCCTCCTGGACTTTGTTGATTCCCTTGAGGTACTTGAACATTTCTATCATGTCCCCCTGTCCCTCCTTTCATCAAGGGTATACATATTAGCTCTCTCAGTCTCTCTTCATATGATTTCTGATGCAGACCCTGCACCATTTTAGTTGCCCTCCTCTGGACTGCTTCCATCCTGTCTATGTCCTTGCATAGATAAGGTCTCCAAAACTGCAAACAGTACTCCAGATGTGGTCTCACCAACTGTCTGTACAAAGGGATAACAACTTCCCTTTTTCTACTTGTGATGCCCCTTCCTATGCATCCCAGTATCCCCCTGGCTCTCCTTACTGACTTCTCACATTGCTTACCAACCTTTAGATCATCTGATATGACTACCCCCAAGTCCCGTTCCATTAGTGTTGCTGTTAATACCTCCCCTGCAATTATGTACTCTTCTCCTGGGTTTTTGTTTCCCAGGTGCATTACTTTGCACTTCTTTGCATTGAATCTAAGTTGCCATATGTCTAACCATTCCTCCAACCTTGCCAAGTCCCATCTCATCCTTTCTACCCCCCCTTGTGTATCAACTCTGTTACAGATCTTTGTGTCATCAGCAAAGAGGCATACCTTTCCCTCCAGACCCTCTGCAATGTCACCTATAAAGATGTTAAAGAGGACTGGACCCAGTACTGAGCCCTGAGGTACTCCACTAGAGACCCCCTTTCTTTGGAATGTGTTCTGCTCACTATTACCTTCTGTGTCCTGTTGTATAAAGTTGAGAAATGCAATAATTAAATGACTCTCCCTTGTTTCAAGAATTCATGAATGTCTTCTTTATATGCATGTTATTGGTCCCAAAGGCAAACCAAAACTCAAAGCTGAATTAAATAAGTAAAACAAATGACTATTCCAGGGTTTAGAAACCTAAAAGATATTTTGTTCAAAGACTGAAGCAGCATTGTGTGGAGCAAAGCAGCAGTGTGGCCATCTTGCTGCTCCCACCCACTACAATTAAAATCCATACTCCCTGGGGGGCTCAGCCCTGAAGGGCATTGTTATTGATAAATCCCCACTCCCTGTGGGGCTCTGCTCAGTGGATGGTACCAGCATGGGGGAGAGGCAGCATAGCAGTTTACACTATCTGATTGCCAGCAAAGAAATCTGTACACTGTATAATCAAAATTAATTTACAATAACAATGCCCTCCATGGCTGAGTCCAACTTGGTGCAGGAAATTCAATTTAAATTGAAGCCACTGTGGTAGCCCTCTGGGGCTGGAACTCGATACATGGGAAACATTTTTTTTAAATCACATCCCTGCAGATCTGATTTTAATTTTTGTTTAATGTGTTTAAACAGCTGTTATGAATGATGAAGGATAAAGTTATGGATAGAAACAACTTTTCACAAGGTAAATGAGCTTCCTATTAAAGCTAGCACTCACCAAATAAACACTGAATTAGTACATAGACATGTCTTAGGACTGCAGGCTCCCAAATACAAAGACACAGGAATTACTATCCCCACTCCAAGCTGGGATCAACCCTGGAAGGCAGAGTTATTCTTAAAATCCACACTCATAGCAGGACTCAGCTCAGTTCATCACCCCAGCATGGGGGGTATTTTGGCCAGATGCCAGAAATCTTCTTTTGTAAATGTTCCTTCCATTATTTTTGTACAGCTCTCATGCCACACTGTAAATCATAATCTTTGCAGACTGCTGAAAACTTGGTTCTTTCTTTAGTGTGCAGCACAAGGGTTTCTTGACCAGAGCCAACTGGGTTTACCTAGGTCTCACAGACCAAACATATCCACACAGGAGACTTAATTATTAGTTTACCATGCACAGCAGAGATGTAACTTAAAAAATGTTGTATGCTGCAACTAATGGGTGAAAAGTGTTAACATGGCTAAATGCTGAGTGCTGAGCATCAATATAAACGAAAGGAAGAGTGCTGCAGACATAGTGAACCTTTTATTTACAAGTCACATAACAAGCTAGGTATACATAAATAAACTTCTTGTATGCTGAGGTTAATTATACAGCAGACAGCATAGTAATAGCACATCAGCTTGAGTAGCTTTTAGCATTTGTTAAACTGTTTCACTAAATGTTGCTGAAATACTGTACTGGCTGAGCACTGAGCACCAAGAGAAATGAAGAGAGGAATGCTATAGGCACATGTAACTTCATATATATATATATATATATATATACACACACACACACACACACACATATATATATTATTGTGGTGCAGTTGTGCCACTATAGTTAGGGTTCAGCAGTCAGTTACATACTAAAGTCAAAAGTTTGGGTGTTAACAGCATTGGAGCCATTCAATGGATTTGCCTGAAATTTGGTATGCTCAGTGGAGCATGGCAGATCTCTTGATTTGTCAAATTGCATTTCAGTCAGAATGACGATCTTTATGTATGAAAGCACTGAAAAATGCAAACTTATCCTTTTTTGGAGGTACCTTTTGGGATTCTAAATGTGGTTCTGCACGGCTGTCATGTGGCATACCACTCTTCGAGATGGCTCATTTGAAAGAGCTTTGTTAGCCAAACATGCCACTTTTCATTTGGTGAAAAAATATTAAGGCATTCAAAAGTTATGGCACTTTTAAGTTCCCATTGTAAGTCAAAGGGAAAATTTATCTGTATGTTTTGCAAACAAAGAATGGTGTTCTGGCCATCTGGTCCTGCCCGGCGGTCAAAGAATTTGCAGCCTCGCAGTTCAAGAATCTTTGCCCCTGAGGATTTTTTCAAATTCTTTGATCACGAGGTCCACCATCCTGTTTTCAGTTTTCCAATCAGAAAAACACAAATATTTCGGCTCAGGGGTCACTTCTGAAGTTAAACTTGGATGGGTTTTACTCAGGGGGCCACGCTCTATCACGCTATGCCTTTGGTTCCATCCAAATAGGTCTAAAAATATAGTTATTAGCTTTTAAAATCTTTGTTCATGGCTCGCTAATGATCTTTGATCGCCAGCCTGCAAATTCTTTGATCGCGAGATTCTTTGATCGCAATCGTGCATCGCAAATGAGGGATGAGATGGCCAGATTTTAAACTGTATATTTGTAGCCAAGGGGTGCCCTACAATGGTGTATAAGGGTGGGTTGGCTCAGGGGACTTCGTTCTACCTCATCTGAATAAAAAAACTTTAGTTTTCATTATCCCTGGTAGTCCAGCAGCCCCCTCCCCATCATAATACTGTGCAAAGCAAGCCCTTTATCCCTGGTAGTCTAGTGCCCCCCCAATGAATATTTTATTAATATATTTTTTTTTTATCCATGGTAGTCTAGTGGCCCCCCATGTGTGTTTATTAAAAAAAATTCTCATATCTATAGTAGTCTAGTGGCTCTCCCCCCATCTGTATTTCATTATTATTAATATCCCTGGTAGTCTAGCGGTCCCCCCACCTCAACACAATAAAATAAATAACCATGTTCAATGTCCTGGTAGTCTAGTGGCCACCCACCCTGCTGTGCCAGCCCACCCTTTCCCCCACCCTTCCCCAGCCAGCGACTGGCACAGCCCACCTCTCACCTCCACGGCCAGCCACCGACTGTGTATATATTATGAGAGCTTATTCAAACAGGCACTCAGAAATAATTTCAGAGCACCTGTTTGTATTAGCGCTCGGAGAAGGTTTGGTCTTTTCACTTGAAATTTGGAGAGTGTTGATGGGATGTCCTGTAAATGTGATTTGCGGTGTTTACGTTTGGACAATTTATTGTTTGCTGAGACATTGCATGGCACACTTAATGTTTTGCAGACAGCATTTTCTATTCCTTTGCTACAGTCATATTTGTTTAGTGGCAGGTTGTGCTGTTGTCACTGTACTTTTTAGTCATCAGCTGTGTAATGTGGCCCAACATTTTCAAGTTGGTTCTTAAAAAGTAAGGAAATTCTATGCAAAAAACTTAATTAATGCATCAGTTAGGGTTTTTCTACAGTGAAAAAAGTGAGGAAATTCAATTTTAGGGTTCCCACCCTTGCATCCCACCCCCAGCCCCCAACAACAGGCATCGGGGTGTGTGTTGGGGTCGTTGGCTGCATTCCCTCCAAATTTAAGCCCAAAACACCAAACCGTTCTTTTGCAGCAGGGTGACAAAGAATGACTATCATTTTCTCACTGCCTGGAAAAGTACTGTCGAACTTTTTGAGTGCTTTTGCAAATTCATTCGACAGTGTCGCACGTTCGACACTACTTTGCGAAAGTACTTTTTCCAGAAATTTGAGAAACATATTTCTGGGGTGTTTTTCCCCAAAATAAAGACATGCCTAGCATCCTCAGGGTTCGACTAGGTGAATACAAAAATAACTAGGTTGCTAGAGGGTCCCAAATTTAAATGCCAAGTATTTTTCTGATCACCAAATGAAAACAAAATGGCAGATTTGTGACAGTTAAAGGGCCATTTTCAAAAGTAAAAACTGCATTTGTGACACTGTCGAACTTTTTGTTAACTTTTCCCATTGACTTATAATGGGAACTTGTTTTTTGAATAACTTTTGAACCGTTTAATATTTTTTCACTAAATCTTCAAAAGGCACATCAGGGACCCTGGCCGCACATTCCCTGAAGATTTTGGACTGGTCACATAAACCGTGTGACCTGTAGAGATGAGCAAAGAATTCCAAAAAAGCATAAATGCACGCACAGATCACGCTTAATAACTCCACAGCTGTATTTCCGAACAGTACAAAAGTTGGCAGATCCCAAGATGTATGGCTCTTGATCATGTATTCCAAATTTCAGGCAAATCCGTTGAATGGTTGCAAAGTTATTAAGGTGCAAAGCTTTAGGTTTAACATGTAAATGGCTCCTCAACCCTAACTATGGTAGCTACATATATATATATATATATATATATATATATATATATATATAATGCAATGTGAGCTGTCAGATAAATGATTTATCTACACAAGTGCTGTTTGACCTCAGGTAACCTCATGAGTGGTGTAAGCCATGAGTGAGGTGTCTGAGGTCAAACAGCACAAGTGTAGATAAATCCTTTATCTGACAGCTCACCACTGTATATTTCATTTATGCAATAGGGATGCTTTTTATCAGTAGAGGAACATTTGGTTTTGATTGTTTGTCTTTCTTTTAAATGATAATTTCTTGGAGTTTTGGTTAACTTTCCTAGAGCATGTCCGCCTAGCATAGTGATTGCTATTAAATAAAACACCACTCATTTTGTAGAAAACTTATTGCTGTACATATTTCATGCTCACAGTACCATGCTTCCTTTTTCATTTTAAAGTTATTTGCATTTGTTTGTCAAAATAGGGAAAAGAAAATTGAACTTTATGTTGTTTTTTGCTAATTATAAAAAAAAACTAAAAAGTATCTATAAATGAAACACCACTTGTTTTGTAGATAATTTTGTGCTGAATAATTTTCATGCTCACAGTACCATGCTATCTTTTTTCATTTAAAGTTATTCCCATTTGAATATGGTTAGTACTGCTTCTGAGGTTGAATGTTTTAAATGAATTCCGAAGAGATTTGTGACATAGTAACTGTGTATATAAATGAGTAACTGTATGTATAAATACATTTATACACACAGTGACTCAGATAAGCAGATTTATCATACTCTGTTTATCTCCACACCTATTGCATAAATATATTTATGAACCAGTGATCGTAAATAGGCAAATCTGATTGGCTGAGAGCTCTTTGAAGCTGTGATGATATTGGGCTACATCATCACGGCTTCAAAAAGTCTCCAGTCACCAGCCTTCTCATTTTCAAGAAATTCCTCCAACAGCAACAGCAGCTCTTAACTTTAAATGCAACTCACAGCCTAATGTGACAACGGCAACATGTGCAGCCCCCCCCCCCGGCAACAACACAACCTCTGCTAGAGGGAAAATTTACTGGAAGAAACAAAAGCGGCCACACAAAACAACAGCTGCCAACCACCACACTAACCTCACATCATTGACCTGCCTGCTCCTCTCACTGCTTGTGGCAGATACCACTTTCCCATTTAACATGCAGTACAACTGATGCATCATCAACCCGCCCACTACTTGTGGCAAATATCATGTTCCCCCATTTAACTCATAGTATAACGGCTGCCCCCTTCAGTCCAGTGTTACCTGTATGAAGCATGGCTTGGCCAGTACTTTTCACTCTGCCCCATGAGACTCATGATAGCGAGTGGCGACTTGCTAAATACAAAATTAATAATAAAATTGACAGAGCAATGTATGGTAAACTCTGAGAGGACAATGAGGTGGAGGGTGAGGATGATCTGCAATAGACAAGAAAGAGCACTACAGCATGCACATGAGGAGCAACAAATAGCAGCACCACCTACTGGAGACATAAACTCTGGACCTCCTCTACACAAACTCCACTTACAACAGCTGCCCAGAGAGCCCTCCAGGAACTACTTTATGAAAAAGTACTACTCTACCACCCAAAAGAAGAAACATTTAAAAATGTTAACATTTTTTTAAAATCATTTGTCACTCATAACAGTTGTAAGCCAGTTCATAATAGCAATAAGGCACTCCAGGATGTGGTATATCATGGGATATCATCACTTCTTGGGTTCGAGGCATGACAATATCCCATGATACACCACACTCTGTCGTGCCTTATTGCTTAAAAGTGTGTGTGTGTATAGATATATATATATATGTATTTTTTTACTTTATTTATAATTTATATAATGAGTTTGGTATATATAAAAAAACTTTCTGCATGCTGAGATTAATCTATGCACAACACAGCTCAGAAACAGCTCATAAATTTGAGTAACGTTCACCACTTGCTACGTGATTGAGTGTTAAAATGCTGTCATACTGTATCACTAAATCCTTTTCTAAGCTAATAGAAATCATTTTTACAGAAAAGGTATAAAATATCAGTGACACAAGTGAAGGCAGACAGATAAAGATGAAAGGTTAGTTATAAAGAAGGTAGCACCACTGTGTGCATGGTTAAATACTTGTGGCTGGTTTAAATAAAATGGATTTGTATGGCTCTCCTGCCACAATATAAATCAGAACCTCTGCAGACTGCAGAAAACTAAATTCTTTCTTTAGTGTGCAGTACAGGAGTTTCCTGACCAGAGCCCACTGGGTTTACCTAGGACTTGCAGACCAAACCTGTCCACAACGGAGCCTTAAATATTTGTTTACCATGCACAGCATGGGTGTAACTTAAAAAATGTGTTATGCTACAATTAATGGGTAAAAAGTGTTAACACAGCTGAATGCTGAGTGCTGAGCACCAGTATAAGTGAAGAGAGGAGTGGTACAGATATAGTGAACCTCTTATTTATAATTCATATAACAAGCTTTTGTATTAAAAAAACTTCCTGTATGTTGAAGTAAATTATACAGCAGACGGTATAGCAAAAGTACATAAGCTTGAGTAGCTTTCAACACTTGTTAGCAGACTGTTTTACTAAATGGTGTTAAAAGGGAGGAGGTTGCTCATCTCCAGGCTGAGTTGGTCAGGATTTGGGGTACCATCTCTCCTACCCAGGGACCACCAAGGCCACTGCCATTGCCTCAGAGGTTGCCAAGAAAGAGAAGCAGTTGGACCACAGTGGGCTCAGAAAGGGTGAGGGTGGTGGAAAAGAGGTGCATCCCTCCAGTTGTACCTCTCCACAGTTCATATGCCATTCTGTCAAAGTGCAGATCCTCTATGGAGGCACCTGCAGTGGAGACCAAGGAGGATGCTGGGAATCTCCACAAAGGAAAGGAGGGTGGCATGGGATCCCACAGGAGAAGGAAACAACTCCTGGTGGGGGACTCCATTGTTTGGGTGGTGGAACTGGGGGAGGAAGGGGAGAGGGAGGGAAGGTGCCTACCTGGTGCCATGGCTTGAAGGGTCAGGAAGCGAATCCTCAGAACCACTGGAGCAGCTACACGGTGGAGGAAGCTGGATGTCATTGTCCACCTAGGGACAAATGACTTAGCTGAGAAAGGGATCAGAGCAGTGCAGGAAGAGTTTGTGGAGTTGGAGAAGGACCTTAGACAAGTAGCATGCACAGTAACCTTCTCGGAGGTGTTGCCTGTCTATGGCATGGGTGAGGCTAGGGTGCTCCACACCATGGGATTCAATCAGTGGTTGAAAAACTGGTGCAGAGTTCAGGGATTTGGCTTCATTAGGGACTGGGGGTCCACCTGGAGTGATGCAGGCTTATACTGGCATGATGGTCTGCATCTGACCGGGAGGGGAACCAGGATCTAGGTGATAGGTTTAAATGCTTCATTGGCAAGCATTTAAACTAGCCAAGGGGGGAGGCACTGGAAAGGGGCAGGGAAATCCTATCCCCCTCCACCAAAAATCGGGGTAGTAAATGAGGTAAACACCAAGATATAGATGTCGATAGGGAGAAGGCAAGGGGTAAATGGAGAAAATTACAAAGCGATAAGGACAGGGATGGGGCAAAAAGGGGTAAGGCCATCAAGAAATGGAGGGTATTGAGTACCAATGCCCATAGTCTGGGCAACAAGCTCCCTGAACTGCTGGCCTTGATTGAAGAGGGATGCCTGGATATTGTAGCAGTCACAGAAACATGGTACGCAGAGAACCATGACTGGGATTTTAACATCCCAGGGTACACAACCTACAGGAGAGACAGGGAGGGGAGAAAAGGGGAGGAGTAGCTCTCTATGTAAGGGAAGGGATAAAAGCAATGGAACAAAAGAATAAACAGGGAGGAGAGGAGGCACAGTGGGTCACCTTAGAGACTGGAAATGGCACCACAATCCACACAGGGGTTGTATACAGACCCCCATGTCAGGGGAGGGAATAGACAAGGATATGATAGAAGGCATCCTTAGGATGGCAGAGAAAGGGAAGATACTGTTAATGGGGAACCAGAATATGCCAGATGTTAACTGGAGTACCTTTGCTGCAGCCACATCCAAGAGCTGGGCCATTCTTGATGCCCTACATGTGGCATGCCTCAGACAGCTAGTTTTGGAACCCACTTGTCAGGGGAGCAATCTTAGACCTTGTACTCTCAAATGGGGACAGGGAGAGGATCTCAGATCTAGAAGTGGGTAGCCATCTGGGAACAAGTGACCATCAAACAGTGGGGTTCATGATAAACTCAGCAACAGAGTCAAGCCATACAAAAGTGAGGGTATTGGACTTCAGGAGGGCTGACTTTGGCAAAATGGGAGAGTGCCTTAGAAAAGCACTAGCAAACAGGCTAGAAGGAGGGCTGGAGGAACAATGGGGAAACATCAAAACTGCCATCACAGAGGCAACAAGCCTTTGTGTGAAGCAAATAAACAAATCAAAATGAAATCAAAAGCTACTATGGTTCTCAAAAGAGGTGGTGGGAAGGTTAGGGAGAAAAAAGATAGCATTTAGAAAGTATAAGGAAACACAGAAGGAGCAGGACAGAGAACTGTACCAGTTAAGGCAGAAGGAAGCATGGAGGGAAGTCAGAATAGCAAAGACCCAAACTGAGGAAAAGATAGCCAACTTGGTTAAGAAGGGGAATAAAACCTTTTATAGTTATATCAGGGAGCATAGAAAGACAAAGGGAGGGATAGTGAAGCTGAATAGAATGGACAGAGGGTGGGCAGAGAAGGACAGTGAAAAAGCAGGGATACTGAATGAATACTTCTGCTCAGTATTCACAAAAGAGGAAGAGGGGAGGTGCCTAATCCAATTAACAGAAGCACTCTGGATAGGGGGTTGATCCCAGTCCTTTCACAGAAGAAAGGGTTCTGAAAGAACTCCTAAAACTGAAGGTGGACAAAGTAATGTGGCCTGGTGGAATTCACCCCAGAATTTTCAAAGAATTAAGGGGAGAACTAGTGACATCAATGACTACCCTTTTTAACAAATCATGAGAGGATGGTGTGGTACCTGAGGACTGAAGGTGGATGTGATTCCCCTTCACAAAAGTGGGACCAAGAAAGAGGTAGGAAACTACAGACCTGTCAGTTTGACCTCTGTGGTACGGAAAGTGATGGAATAACTTCTGAAGGAAAGAATTGTTGAGTACCTAGAGGCCAGAGGGGTATAGAACCCAAGGTAGCATGAGTTCATAGTGGGAAGTTCATGTCAGATAAATCTAATTGATTTTTTTGACTGTTTGACCAAAGTAGTAGACCAGGGAGTGGCTGTGGACATGGCCTACCTAGACTTTAGCAAGGCATTTGACACAGTCACACACAAAAGATTAATAATCAAATTAACCAGCCTGGGAGTGGATCCCAGGGTGGTAGCCTGGGTAAAACATTGGCTGGACAACAGGACACAGAAGGTAATTGTAAATGGAGTCCACTCTGAAGAAAGGGGGTTACCAGTGGGGTACCGCAGGGTTCAGTACTGAGTCCAGTCCTTTTTAATGTCTTTATAAGTGACATTGCAGAGGGACCGGAAGGAAAAGTATGCCTCTTTACAGATGACACAAAGATCTGCCACAGGGATGATACACAAGGAAGCGTGGAAAGGATGAGAAGGGACTTGGCAAGGTTGGAGGAATGGTCAGAAGTATGGCAGCTTGGATTCAATGCAAAGAAGTGCAAAATAATGCACCTGGGAAACAAAAACACAGAGGAAGATTACACAATGGGGGGGAGGTAGTAACAACAACAAAAATGGAAAGGGACCTGGGGGTAATCATGTCAGATGACCGTAAGGTTAGCAAGCAATGTGAGAAAGCAGTAGGGAGGGCTGGGGGGATACTGGGATGTATAGGGAGAGGCATCACCAGCAGAAAACAAGACGTTGTTATCCCTCTGTACAGACAGTTGGTGAGACCCCATCTGGAGTACTGCGTTCTGATCTGGAGACCCCATCTCCACAAGGATACAGACAGGATGGAAGCTGTCCAGAGGAGGGCAACTAAAATGGTGCAGGGTCTGCAAGAGAAGCCATATGAGGAGAGACTAAAGGAGCTTAATATGTATACCCTTGAGGAAAGGAGGGAGAAGGGGGACATGATAGAAACTTTTAAGTACTTCAATGGAATCAACAAAGTCTAAGAGGGTAGCATCTTTAGAAAAGAGATGTAAAAAAAAAGGGACACAATTTGAAGATAGAGGGGAACTGCTCAGGGGCAACATGAGGAAGTATTTGTTCACTGAGAGGGTGGTGGATGATGGAATGGACTTCCTGGGAAGTCCTGCGGGTCAAAAACAGTGGGGGAATTCAAGAAAGCATGGGACAGACATAATTCTTGTGGGGGGTAGGAAGAAATAGACTGTTGGTTAACTAAGATCTGCAGCTTATCCTGTAAGTAGGGAAATGGGCAGACTAGGTGGGCCAAGCAGTCCTTATCTGCCGTCAAAGTCTATGTTTCTATGTTCTATGTAAAATACTGGCTGTGCACTGAGCATCGATAGAAATGAATGGAGGAATGCTATAGGCACAAAGAACTTATTTTTATTTAGATTATACGTGTGTGTGTGTGTGTGTTATATATATATATATATATATATATATATATATATATATATAGGGATACATGTTGGGCTGTGGTTGTATACATAATTTATCTGAACAAACTTGATTGACTTCAGTTGACCTCACAAGTGGCAGAGCAGAGCGTAGCCATGATTTATAATCCCTGAGGGCAATTAGGACGAGTTCAGATAAATGATGTATGTAACTGGCAGCCCATCATGTATTCAATTTATGTAATGGTGCTGACCTTAGAGTGGTGTACAATTTTGTAAGCCAGCAGATGATTTTTAAAATATTTCTTCTTTTATGCTGGACTATGTATTGTTTGCCATTATTGTGCTGCACTTTTACCTTTTTTTTTTTATGAAAGGAGTTATGGTTGTAGATCCTGATTGGACATTTTTTTGGCAGCTGCTTGCTGATTATCTAGTTCATTGCTTGGGTTCTGAGTGGTCATTGCAGCAGATGTTAGCACCAATTGGCTGAGAACAGGAAGTGGGCGGGACTTTCAGTGATGGCACAGTTTTTTTTTAGTTAGTCGGGAGTCAGCGAAGAGGGAGTTTTGGCACATGCATCTTGGCCTACCTGGGGGGCATCGTGGAGGAGCCAGCAGCTGGACTGGTCTTGTGGAATGGCATAGATCTTTATGATCAGCAGCATGGAAGGAGCCTTCTGGTAAACCTTTCTCGCAGCGGTGTGCTGGGTCATCGGCTAGAAATTGGAGTCCTTATCTGAAATGGAGTCTTCCGATTGAGGCTTCATCAATTGGATCTACCCTGGGAAATATGACTTCGAAGAGTTGCATCTTTAATTTTTTTTCTGGGGGGGGGGTTATTTTAATTTTCATATTTGGAGTACGACACCGAAGAGTCACAACATGGTGGGGATACCTATTTGTTAACTATTTTGGATTACGGCATTGAAGAGTCGCACCATTTTGGGGGGCGGGATTACTTTTCTTTTTCTGTACTCAAAATTGTTATTTTCATATACCTGAATGAAGTACGACCTTTAAGAGTCGCGATGTTTTTTCTACACTGTTTGGAGTGCTTCTATGTGTATTTATGGAGAAGCAGGGAACCACTAAGAAAGTAAGTTTAAACATTTTATTGAAATAGAGAACAACTTACAAAAACACATGCTTATTTACTAAATTTCAATTCTTTGAGGGAAACGAGAAAATGGCATAAACGCAGTGATATTCTGCCCCATGTATTTGATAACTAATGGCACTGTGATTTTTTATTAAAATATATTGAACATGCATTAAGTTCAAATACACAAACTGTTCTATCATTATCATCATCACTGCTGTCAGCTTGATTTCTTGAGTAGTCGTAGATTTTTCTCTCTTTGATGCAACTGAGTTTTAGTTTTTCTTCGTGTTCACTTAGTCTGAGTCTTAGTCTGAAGAAATAACTTGTAGACATCTTCTTTTCTTGTTTTCATACTGGTTGCCTGTCAAGGAAAAAAAATGTTTTATGCTGGCACTCACAAAACAAGGTTCTTTGGAACTGACGGACACAGCTTTAGGAAGTGGGTTGTGGGTGTCAGGATACTGTGTCAGCTTTTACATTTCATGTATTATGACCTCGTTTATTATGAATTACACACTTTGCTCCTTATTGAAAGTAACAGTGTGATTTATTTGGGGGGTGGAGAGGATGGCATATGAGGGATCTTTGCTTTTGCTGAGGTTTTACAATTCACATACTTTCTATTTAATACAGTTTGGACAGTAAATATACTTAGATTAGTTTTACTATCTTATATGCTTACCTTGAATAATGTTGAAGGTGATCTTAGAGGCATTGATGGTAGGCCTGTGGAAACAGGTTCCCACTACATCATTCCAGCCTTGGGGTTGGGTACTGTAAGTCACTGAACTGCTCACATGCTGAGAGTTAGGTAACATTTGAGGACAGCTTAGGATTGCTGAGATCTGGGGCTGCTTTTGTTCATTAAACTTGGCATAGTCATTGAGGGACTGCAGCTGTCTGTGACCAGAAACTTTTATTATTTCTGTAGATGGCCAATCCATTGTCTGCTAACTTCTGTATTAGGTGTTTTCTTGCTGAATGATTTGTAAGACATTTGTCACATTGGATTCCAACCTTTTCCACCATGGTCTTAACTATCGAGCTTACTTTGTTGATGCCCAAGGGTGACTCTTGTAGCAGATTGTAGGATAGTTTGGTTTGGCATTCGTATTGATGGAGAGGAAAAAAGGGGCATTCAGCTTCAGTATGTTTAGTGGTCGCTGGCTTTTGTATAGATTGTAGTTAGCCACTGGACATCTGCATAGGTTGTCTTGTTTGGTATGCTCTGGGCTTTAGTTTCCTAGTGTTTGGGGGGTTAGCTCCAGATTTTGTTTTAGTTTGCCTTTGTTTGTTATACTCAATGTAGCTTTTTTTGTTCTTGTCTACTTTCAGCTCAATGTCTCCCCATTTCAGGTTTCTGGCCTCTGTGTTGCCTCTTATGCCGAAATACAGGATGACAGTTAGTCAAATTGTATTAAGCAGAGATTCTGGGGTTGCAGGACCTAGCTGGTTAGCAGCATAAAGTTTGTCTATCATGGAATCGGTTAACTCAACTGCTGCCCTCTATCTGTTTCCTTTTCCCTCTCCTTTCAAATTTTTCTGGCTACTCTGCAGTACTCGTCTGCTTTTCTGGAAATGTAGGGACGTAGATAGCGACTCCAGGTACATTTTTAACTTAACATGCCTCTCCAAGCTCTGCAGCATTGATCTTAGGTGAAGAGGCTCATAGGAAGTGCCGTCTTTTTTTTTTTTGTGCATAAATAATGGCATATCAGCCTGTCTAACTCTGCAGGCACTAGCTTGAGTAGTGGAGCAGTTATACTGAATTCTTTTGAAATATAATTTCTAAACATTTGTACATCTGTTTCTGTTGTTTTTTTTTTCAGTATTCTGATTTCTTGCCTTTAAGTATGTATTCAATGATGGTTGTCATGTCTATTGCGGTCAGGGAATCATCTGCTGCTGCCAGTTCATGGTTGGGTGCCACCTCTGCTTCATGCTCCTCATTAGTATAGTGGTAAGTATCCCCACCTGTCACTCACGGAGACCAGGGTTCGATTCCCTGATGGGGAGGCTAGTAAGTTTCACAGAAGGAGCAGGACAGAGATCTGTACCAGTTAAGGCAGAAGGAAGCAGGAAGGGAAGTCAGAATAGCAAAGGCCCAAACTGAGGAAAAGATAGCCAACTCAGTTAAGAAGGGGGATAAACCTTTTATAGGTACATCAGGGAGCATAGAAAGACAAAGGGAGGGAGAGTGAGGCTGAATAGAATGAATGGTGGGTGGGCAGAGGTGGATAGTGAAACAGCAGGGATACTGAATGAATATTTCTGCTCAGTATTCACAAAAGAGGAAGGGGAGGTGCCTAATCCAATTAACCGAAGCACTGTGGATAGGGGGGTCGATCCCAGTCCTTTCACAGAAGAAAGGGTTCTGAAGGAACTCCTAAAACTGAAAGTGGACAAAACAATGTGGCTTGATGGAATTCACCCCAGAATTCTAAAAGAATTAAGGGGAGAATTAGTGAAACCACTGACTACCCTTTTTAACAAATCATGGGAGGATGGTGTGGTACCTGAGGACTGGAGTAAAGTGAATGTGATTCCCCTTCACAAAAGTGGGAGCAAGAAAGAGGCAGAAAACTAAAGACCTGTCAGTTTGACCTCTGTTGTAGGGAAAGTGATGGAATCACTTCTGAAGGAAAGAATTGTTGAGTACCTAGAGGCCAGTGGGGCACAGGACCCAAGGCAGCATGGGTTCACAGCGGGAAGGTCATGTCAGATGGATCTAATAGATTTCTTTGACTGGGTGACCAAAGTAGTAGACCAGGGAGGGGCTGTGGACATGGCCTACCTAGGTTTTAGCAAGGCATTTGACACAGTCACACACAAAAAATTAATAGTCAAATTAACCAGCCTGGGAGTGGGTCCCAGGGTGGTAGCCTGGTTAAAACATTGGCTGGAGAACAGGACACAGAAGGTAATTGTAAATGGAGTCCACTCTGAAGAAAGAGGGGTTACTAGTGGGGTATCGCAGGGTTCAGTACTGGGTCCAGTCCTTTTTAATGTCTTTTTAAGTGACATTGCAGAGGGACTGGAAGGAAAAGTATGCTTCTTTGCAGATGACACAAAGATCTGCCACAGGGTTGATACACAAGGAGGCGTGGAAAGGATGAGAAGGGACTTGACAAGGTTGAAGAATGGTCGGAAGTATGGCAGCTAGGATTCAATGCAAAGAAGTGTAAAATAATGCACCTAGGAAACAAAAACCCAGGGGGAGGATTACACAATGGGGGAGGGTAGTAACAAAACCAAAAAAGGAAGGGGACCTGGGGGTAATCATATCAGATGACCTTAAGGTTAGCAAGCAATGTGAGAAGGCAGTAGGCAGATCTGGGGGTATACTGGGATGCATAGGGAGAGGCATCACCAGCAGAAGACAGGAAGTTGTTATCCTTCCATACAGACAGTTGGTGAGACCCCATCTGAAGTACTGCATCCAGTTCTGGAAACCCCATCTCTGCAAGGACATAGACAGGATAGAGGTAGTCCAGAGGAGGGCAACTAGAATGGTGCAGGGTCTGCAAGAGAAGCCATACAAGGAGAGACTAAAAGAGCTTAATATGTATTTCCTTGAGGAAAGGAGGGAGAGGAGGGACATGATAGAAACATTTAAGTACCTCAGTGGAATCAACAACATCCAAGAGGGTAGCATCTTTCAGAAAAAGAGACATGCAAGAACAAGCGGACACAACTTAAAGATGGGGGGTGGTTCAGGGGCAATGTGAGGAAGTATTTTTTCACAGAGAGGGTAGTGGATGCATGGAACAGCCTTCCTGAGGAGGTTGTGAGGTCTAAAACTGTGGGAGAATTCAAGAATACATGGGACAGACATAAGGCAATTCTTGTGGGGGGGTAGGAAGAAATAGGCTGTTGGTTGACTAGGATCTGCGGCTTGTCCTGTAGGTAGTGAAATGGGCAGACTAGGTGGGCCAAGCAGTCCTTATTTGCCATCAAAGTCTATGTTTCTATGTTTCTCTAGGGTCAGTTAGCAGTTCAGTATCATTCTCCAGCTGGGTGAGAATGTCATCCAGCTCCAGTGTGAAACTGTTGTCTATTCTTGCCATTTTTTAAGATTTTGACAACCGGAAACATTATTACTGCTTACTGTCTAAATCTGTGAATTTTACGCATTTTAGATACTGTAAGGACTAGTGTTAGATGCAACAACATTTTGCAAAATATTTATGACTCACAGCATACAATCTTTTGGTGTCTGGTGTGAGTTGTTACTTGCCTAAATGCAATGACATCATTTGGAGCTTTAAAAGTAGTCCGGCAAGCAAGTACACAGTGACGTGTTTACTAAGTACATAATCTGTCATGACATGTCTACTATGTGGATAAATAATATTTATTCAACTTCAGTGCAGATAACATCATTTATATAACAGATTTTTAACCCACCTCTGTTGCATAATAATATAGATAGATAGATAGATAGATAGATAGATAGATAGATAGATAGATAGATAGATAGGTGATATGATATGGCCTGTCTGAAGATATCATATTTATCTTCATGAGAGGCCAGTGATATCATGATGTCTCATGAGTGGCGAAGCCACGAGTGAGATGTCTTGATGTCACTGGCCTCGAGTGAAGATAAATATGATATCTTCAGTCAGGCCATGTCATGTTCTGTTTATACAATGTATGTTTTGGGATTTTTGTAGTTTTTTAGCTTATGCCTTTGAATAACAGTAATCAGTTACTGTAACATAGAGAAAAGTACAACAGCATAGTTTTTACTTTTAAAAGTTGATTTATTGTTGAAAGTTGATAAACTGTGAACAGATTGGAAGTGTGGAAACTCTTTCATAATACAGAGAATATCATATTAATAAAGATTCTACTGTTTTAACTCTCTGATGATGAAGACCATTGGTGACATTTGTTGTTGCTATGGTACACAGATGAAGGTTTGTCTCGTAATGTGCTCCTGTGGCAGCATTGTGGATTTTTTTATTTAAATTGCGAAGAGTTGCTTGAAGCTAACTTATTCCAGGGAACTGTTGTTTTGACAAATATCGCAATCTGCATGTTATTCTGATGATGCGCAATTTGTTTTAGTGTCCGTGATAAATATTGAGATTTATTTGGTATTCTGCAGGATGGGAGAACGGAGCGTGTGTTTTACATGTGTTATTTGTGGTGCTTTCCTTGTTTTGGGCAGAGCTGGGATAGTGGCAGTATTTTGTAAATTGAAATTTGTGTTTTGGGCTGTGAAAACTCAGGGATCGGATGAGCTGTAGAATTCTGCAGTGCACAAGTGTGAAGATGTCTGTTGCCTTGGTAACCATGTTGAATGAAGCTAGCGCAAATCCAGTCTTTGTGTAAAAAAATTTTCTGACAGTGTCCATTAACCATGCTTTTTGATAGTTTTACAATATAAAGGCAGTAGTGGGAATGCAGTGTGTTTTCGAGAGTTTGAAAATATTTGTATGTAAATGTATGCATTTCTTTCTTTCTGCCGTGCTGCTGAGTGTGTCTGTGTGTCAAGGGTCATTAGAGTGTGATAGTTTGGTTGCGTTTCATGGGTTTACATTTTATTTGTATCTTGAAGCTGTGCAGCATGGGTGAGTTTTAAATTTTGGTACATTTCTTGAAGTGAAAGGGACTTTATATTAAGACACTGCTGAAGAAAGCGTTACTACAGGGCTTGATTTGTGGCTTTCTTTGTGCTTCTGTACACTTACTTGCATCTGTGATTAGAGGAAGTTGTGCTCTGTGCAAATGCGTTTTATATCATGGTGTTTCTATTGCCATGGCTAGTGGATTCTTAGTATGTTGTTTGTGATAATGGGAGGGTGTAGTGGTGTGTATGGGTATAAATGAAAAGTGAAAGTGCCGTAGAAAAGCTGAACAAGGTGCTACCATTAACTAATCATTTTAAAGATGACCTATAGGAATGTGAAGATAAATGCATGACGTATAGGAACATGAAGATAACAATGTTATCTTCACTGGCCAGCTCAGATATCATTTTTTATACTGTTATTTTTCCCAAAACATACATTGTATAAATATATCTATATATCTATAAATATATATATATATATATATATATATATATATATATATATATATATACATATACATATATAGATATAGATATAGATATAGATATAGATATAGATATATACTTCACTGTTGTGACTCATTTTAACAATATTTCTTGCTGCTATGTTGTGGTATCTCTTCCTAGACTGTGTAGGTTTTCTCTGCCTAAAATTCTATGTGAATTGTATTGATTGTCATTGTTCTGGCTGCATATATGCATTACTACTAACTGTTCTGACCTATGCTATTGTAATTTCATTGTACTCATGCTATGTACCCGTCTTTGATTGTTGTGTTCTCCCAAACAGTGCCTGAAAATAGTCATTTCATGGTTAGTGCACCTACCTGGTTAACTAAAACGAAATATATATATATATATGTATGTGTGTGTATATGTATGTATATGTGTATGTATATGTGTGTGTATATATACATATATATGTATATATATATAGATATATATATATATATATATATGGGATACATGATGGGCATGCGTGGAATATGGAAAATATTTTCACTCCTGCAGAGTAAGCCTGGATATTTCACGAGTGCCGAAGGCACAAGTGGAATATACAGTGCTCACAAGGCAGAAGTGAAAATATTTTTCATATTCCATGATGTGCACATCATGTGTCCTAATTATACAATGGGGCACTGTTGCAAAATGTACAATTTACGTGGGATTAGCATGGCTTTGTGCGATTGTGCGGCTTTGTGTGGGTTTAGCGGGTGTAATAAATGGTATTTATTTTAACTCTGTTGACATCATCAGAATTTATTTCACTGCAGTGAAAGTAACATGGTTTATTTCACTGGAATATGTCTCACCCCCATTGTATAAATATATATACATGTATACTAACATACTGACATACTAAAATGCCAGCAGAATAGGCCTAACGGTCTTTCATGTCTACTCATTTGGTCAGCCCCCACCCTGGGAGCTGACCTTGCTGCCCCCCTCACCTTCTCTGGCTTCCTCCTTCCCAGTTCCGGATACTCTCTCTGCACTGGATTTTGCTTCCAGAACCCTTCCCCTGTACCTGTCCCACCCCCTCTTGAACTCCTCCACCATCTCTGCCTCCACCAGGCCCCGGGCAGCACATTCCATGGCTCCACCACCCTCTCAGTGAAGTAGCACCTCCTCCTTTCTCCCCCTGAGTCTTCCCCCCTCCAGCTTCCACCCGTGACCTCTAGTTGCCCCCTTCTCCTTCCTTTGAAGTACCCTGACTGCTCCTCCCCTATTTACCCCTTCATGTACCTGAAGACCTCTATCATGTTCCCCGGTCCCTTCTCTCTTACAACGTAGATATTTAGCTCTTCGAGCCTCTCCCCATCGGTCCTGTCCCCCAAGCCCCAACTCATTTTGGTTGCCCTCCTCTGGACCCTCTCCAGGAGTTTAATGTCCCTCTTTAAGTGTGGCCTCCAAAACTGCATGCAGTACTCGAGGTGTGGCCTCACGAAGCAGTTTTACAGAGGGAGTATCACTTCCTTCCTTCTGGAGGTGATCCCCATAGCTATGCATGCCAGCATCCTGCTGACCTTAGCTGCTACCCTCCTACAAGTCTCCAAGTGGTTCATCTTGACATCCACCACCACCCCCAGGTCCTTCTCAGCTATCGAGACTTGTAACATTTCCCCCCCAGGGTGTACACTTGGCCCGGGTTTCTGGCCCCCAGGTGCAGTACCTTGCATTTCCCTGCACTGAACCTCAGCTTCCACTTTCTAGACCATCTTTCCAGAGCTTCCAGGTCCCCCTGTAGGGCCAACCTCCCCTCCCCTCCTCCCCAACTACCACTGCCCCCAGTTTTGAGTCATCCGCGAAGAGACTCATCTCACTCCTGATACCTGTCCTTATGTCAGAGACATAGGCATTGAATAGGAGAGGCCCAAGGACTGATCCCTGTGGGACCCCACTAATGACCCTCCTTGGGGATGAGACTATCCCGCCAACTATGACCCTCTGGGTCCAGTTCAGGAGCCAATTGTCTATCCATCTGATCATCTGGTTCCTCACCCCCATTTCTCCCAGCTTATCCAACAGGTCCTCATGAGGAACAGAGTCAAATGCCTTGCTGAAGTCTAGAAAGAGGACGTCCACTGGTCTACCCAGGTCCAAGGCACTCATCACGCAGTCATAGAACTCCACAAGGTTTGTCGGGCATGATTTCCCTGGAATGAATCCATGCTGTCTATTATCCAGGCACCCTGACTTTTCCAGGCCCCCCCAGCCTCTCCTTGACAATACCCTCCATCACCTTGCACACCACCGATGTCAGGCTGACAGGCCTGTAGTTCCCTGCCACCTCCCTTGATCCCCCCTTGTGGATAGGCAGTATATGTGCCACCTTCCAGTCCTGGGGCACCCACCCTGTCCTCAGAGAGATGGTGAAACACTCTGCCAGGGTTTTGCCAAGACATTCGCAAGTTCCTTCAGCACTCTGGGATGTAATTTATCTGGCCCAGGTGCTTTCTCCATCTTAAGGGACCTGAGGGATTCCCTCACTCTCTCTGATGTGATTTCCACCTCTACTACCTCTTCTCCCTGCTTAACCTTCCCCCCCTGCCAGTGATGTCTCCCCCTCTCCCCAGACCCACCAATCAGTAATGGTCCCCCCCCAGTATCACTGTCTCCTCCCATGTATGATGCAGCACCCCCATTTTCCTTGGTGAAAACTGAGGTGAAGTACTCATTTAGTACCTCAGCCTGCTCCCCCGGGTCTTGTGCCCATCTCTCCACTGTTTTAATCCTGCTAATCTGCCCCTTCACCCTTCATTTTTCCCCAATGTATCTAAAGAACCCCTTGTTCCCTCTCCTAATTTCCCTGGCCAGGTTCTGCTCCTTCCTTGCCTTAGCCACCCTCACCACCCTAGTGGCCCTTCTAGACATCAGTTTGTACTCCCCTTGATCCCTTTCACTCCTTGAGTACTTGAATTGCCTATAGGTTGCCTTCTTTCCCCGCACCACCTCCTGGACCTCCCTGGTCCACCAGCAGGGTTTTTGGTCTTACCGCATTTTTGCCTTACTCTGGCACAGGTGCTGGTAGCATCCTGCACTCCTCTCCTGATTATTTCCCATCTACTGTCAGCGTCCATGTCTGGCCCAATCACATCCAAATGCTCCTTAAGGATCTTTCCAATTTCCTTAAAATCCGCCCCCCTGAAGTCAGTTAACTCTGTCTTTGTGCAGCCTTCTACCCTTCCTAGGTCCAGACAAAACCAGACCATGGCATGGTCACTCCCTGCCAATGGGTCCCATACCTCCAGGCTCCCAATCTGGTCACTGTCTGCCAGGACCACATCCAGTACCCGCGCTTCCCTGGTCGGTTCCCCCACCTGCTGAGTTAAGAATGCATCTTGAAAGACTTCCAACAACCTCTGTTCCCTGGCCACTGAGGATGTCATAGTCTCCCAGTCTGTTTCTGGCATGTTTAAGTCCTTCAGCACCACCACCCTTCCCCTGCTCAATCTGCAGTGTCTCCCAACATCTGCCACTGACTCTCCTCCAGCTTCTCCACCAGTGCGGGGGGGTCTATACACCACTCCAATTTTTACTCTCTTGCCCCCCCTTGTTATCAAGGTGACCCAAATCACCTCCACGGTTCCCTCCACCTCCTCTACTCCCCCTATGCCAAAGCAGTTTTTGACTATTATTGCTACCCCTTCACCCCTTCCCTCCCCCCATCCTTCCTGAATATAGTGTAATCCTCCAGGTTCTGGTCCTAGTCATGTCCTGTGGTGGCCTGGGTCTCGGTGACCGCTGCCACATCCACCACTCCCTCAGTTAGCATCGCCTGGAGCTCAGGCATTTTATTGCCCAAGCTCCTGGCATTTAGCAGGACTACCTTCCACCCTTTCCCTATACTTCCATTTCCCCTGCTCGCATTCCCATGGAGATTCTGTTTTCCTCTGGTCTACAATTTACCAGTCGGCCTTTTCCCACATTCCTCCAGCTCCCCGGGGGGGTGGAGACAGAGTCCCTCCTTTATCGGGCCCCCATCGACAGCCTTTTCTCCCATCCCTCACCCCTTCACAAGTTTAAACCCCACTTTTCACAAATGAACTCCTCTATTTTCAACTTAAGGATTTCCTTCCCCTCCAAATTGAGATGGAGCCTATCTCTAGCATACAGCTCCTCATCCTCCCAGGTCTCCCCCCAATCCCCCATCAACCCATACCCTCTGGCTTCACACCACTCCCTGAGCCACTGGTTTATCTCCCTAATCTTCTTTTTGTGTTCCCCACTAGCCCTTGGCACCGGCAGGATTTCTGAAAAGGAAATCATGCACCCTATGGCATGACAGACCCTGGCAAGCTCCCTGAACCCTGCCTGTATCTCTAGCTCGCTATTTCCCTCAATGTCATTTGTGCCCAGATGGACCAGTATTTCTGGGGAGCCCCCACAATCCTTTTCCAGCTGATATACCTCGTGCTTGGCCCTGTGCACCATTAGTCCAGGGAAGCATTTTGTTCTAACTGGCCAGGCTTCCCCCTCCCTATCCCATTTGATACCCCAGATCATAGAATCCCCCAACAGGAGCACTCTGACCACTCCTTTGCCTCCATTCCCCCCTTCCATGTCCCTCATCCTTTCTACCAGTCCCTCCACCCAGCCGGCTCCTTGTTCCTCCCCCTATCTGGGTGCCACATGCAACCCCCTCATTTTCCCTGGCTACCCCCTCCTCTCCGATCTTATGCCTCTCCTCCTCCTGAGTATCCTTCTGTGCCTTACTAACTTCCCCCTCACTGCTCGCTACTGGTCTTTCTCCCCCATCCACTAAACTAGCCTGGCTCGGCCTCCCTTCCTTCCTGTCTCTGTTCAGTCCCTCCTTGCTTGTCGTGCTCCCCTGGCCTAAACCCTCAGCTCCCTTTACTGTATCATCCTTGTACTTCTGGTACTTCTCCTTGCCCTTTCCTCCCAACTGGGCCTTCTCCTTGTGCTTTCCCCCCTCTTCCCCCTGCCCTTCCTGCTCTGATCCACTGCTCTCCCCATTTTCCTGCATTCCAGGTTCCCCCCTGTTCCTCCTGCTATCCGGCCCCTGCCTCCTGCCCCCCACTCCCTTTCCATCTCTAACCACCCCTATCATGGCTACATCACCTCCCTCATCCTCAAGCAGAAGAAGAGAATTGAAGTGGTTACTGAGCATAAGGTCTGATCCACCTCCCCACCTTGCTTCCTTCTGTCTGGCCCCAGCCATCTGTCTACTTCCCTGAGAATGTTGTCCCTCTGGCTTCCATTTGTGAGGGTCCCCAGTTACCTGCCTGCTTCCTTGGTAGTGTCCTCCTTTTAGGTCCCCTCTACCAGAGTCCCTATGTGACCCCAGAGTATTCTCCTGCACTCCTTTCCCTATGCTCCCACCCCTAGTGCTTGGTGCAACCCTGTGGGAGATCCACTGCACTTTTCCCCAACCATACCTCCCCCTTCCCCCAGCTGTCTCATAATCCCCACAACCTCCTCCCTAAGGTGTGCCAGCTGGTAGCACACTGGGCAACCACCGAACTTCCAAGCCCAGTCCAGTACCATGGTGCCCCACACCCTGTGCACCCCACCACCCTCCCAAAGATGCTGGCCCTAATGACGTGTGGTCCCATCCCCCTCCAAGTAGGTTTCCTTGGGTGAGCCACTGTTCCCCACTAGTTCAAGATACACCCCTACTGACTAATCAGGTCACCCACTAATCCTAGATACAGTCCCACAGTAAGCCATAAACTCTGTTACTAGGTGAAGTACAACACAGTAAACTTATAAGGGAAGTGAACAACTCTCTAAGCTCCTCTCTCCCAGCCTTTATATCCAACTCCCAGTGGCTATATATATACATATGCATACACATACCTGCTGTAGTAGTGATGTGACTACCAAGGCAGAACAACTTGGAATGGTGCCACAGTTGTTTTTCTCTATACAATTCTTCAGTAGAACAGCATTCTAGGACCTCTTGAGAATTACCAGGTCAGTTTGATTGTGAAAAAAAAGAAACACAATGCACACATTTGCACATAATACTATGCACTATAAAAAAATACAGGAGGAGCAAGTTTATTCCTAACCAGAGTATGTTCTGTCAACTGTACTTTTGTGATTGGGATCTCTGATGTGTTATTATGTGGTTACTTCTATGATTAAACAGCAAGAAATTGTCTGCAATCCACTTCTCCCTCTGTAAGAGAAAAACTAACAACACAAAAAAAATACCAAAAAAAATTATGAGGTGGTGGTTAGAGTTCGGTATTGCTAAGTTCTACAAGCAGTGTGGTACAAAATTGTATGCCATTGCATAGATATTGTTAGGTGAGGTCCCCCCACAACACCACTACCACCACAGCACCTGGTGTAGTTGTTGTTGAAAAATGTTTTTGTGAGTATTGGAAGTATGTGTCAATGTGTTGTTAATAATATATCTAGTAAGTGTATTATGTGCATAACTGTGTTTGCTATAGAATGTTTTTCTTTGCTGTGTGCATTTTTTTTCTATTTTTTGACCAGAACAGCTTCGCTCTTAAAAGAATCTTTTATTTCTCTGAACACTTTCCCAAGACACACTGTTCTTCAGATCATGGAGAGGATGCCATGTCAGAGGTCTCCCAAGAAGAGGCAATTGCTAGCATCTGAGAAGTGCACACCATCTCTTAGATACAGCCAATCTTTAAAGTACTTGATTTGAGGGTGACAAATTATGTGCATACCCATATCGCGTAACAATGCAGAGATGTGTATATGTTTTTCCTTGCTCTGTCAAATAGATACATGTGCTTATTTGCATGCCAGACAATATGCTCTGTAATGTCTGAATACACAATCTTACAGGTGGGTAAAATCTCTGAAAGTGAAGCTAGGTCCAGTTTAGCTTCCGCTACTAAATCTATCCATCTTTTGTTGCCTAAATCATTCCCTTTGAGATGGATCAGCAGTATATCTGGTGCAGAGTGGTTGCTCAAGAGGTGTTGCATGGTTGGCATGAGTTGCTACCATCTCATATCTTCCTTGCCAAACCAGTAAACCTTACAATTGAGAAGGTTCAAGTCAGTACCAAACTTACTTCTATGAGCATATTCACCACCTCTACAAATTAAACTGCTGCCTACCATCCACACTGTGATTCTGTAGTTTTCTGGTATGCTGAGTGTTCCTTAGAAAACAGAGTGACAGAGAGGTCAAAAAGTCAGTCTGTGTCTCTTGGTGGCTAGTGAGATCTAATGGACAGACTAAGCAACTTTTCTTTATGATAGTGGAGTCTTGTACAGGCAGGTAAAAAATATTGATTGGCTGATAGTACTAGGTATGTACCAATAAAACAATAACAGTTCACATATGCCAGTAAATAGGTTGTGATTGGGTGTAACACAGACAAAACACAATGTGTTTTGGTGGAAATTTGAAAGTTTCTGATCAGATCATTTGAAATAACACCGCACAGGAGCCATTCTGATTTGCTGTTAGCTTGCAACATACACATGTGCCTACTGTGGTGTCCCTCCCTTTTGAGCTGGCATTTGTGGTGATGAGTACCGCTTCAAGCTCTGTCTTAAATTGCTAAAATTTGGTATTAAATAAATCATTCTACATTGTTAGCCTTATAGTAAGCTGTGTAGGAAAAAATGCTTTTAAACAAGCCTATTTTAAGTAGGAAAGAATAAGCAAAGGTAAAGTTTTAAAAGTAATTGTAATGTGATGTACTTACTGTTAATGCAGTCAGTGTTTACAGTTTCTTCAAAATGGAGCTATTTCCTTCTCTTTATGAATTTTCTTCTTGCATGATTGGATGTATTGAAGAATGTCCTGTGCTGCATAAAACTATCCCAAAAATTATTAAAATTGCATAAATTAGGGATGCTTTGTCATTTGTTACTGTGGACTGTCAATATTGTTTATGTGGCCTTTGATTGGTTAAATGTGGTCTGTGGGTGTTTTTTCGGAAAAAAACATAGTTGCTTTTACTGGGCTTAGTCAATAATTTAGACACATTACTACTTCTTAATGAGTATGTTGATTCTGTGTGCGTTTGCCAATATAACCAGGGTGTGTAACTTTTATTAATGACCTGTACATCATTTTGCAGTCACTAGCATTTTTGGGAGCTAAATTGAGTCACTTCCTTGTTGCAAAGAATCATGGGAAACAAAGGTAAAGGGTCAAATAAGCTCGACAACAAAATCATGGCGCAGCAACATCTGATGTTAATGTGCACAAATACTAATGTAATGTAAATGGTGAGCTCGGGCATGTTATTTGTGGTGAGGTAACATAAAATAACACCACAAAAACAAAACTGCTTTCAATGGGGCACATTCACATACCTCGAAATCTTTTGCAGTAACTTTTTTTTGTCCTTGACAACATAGTTCATTTCAATGGAGCACGTTCAAGTACCTTGAAAACTTTCACAGTCATTTTTTTCACTCTCGACAACATGACTTATTCCAATGAAATGCATTCATGTGCCTCGAAATCTCTTGCAGTCATATTTTTTTGCCTTGAAAACATAATTCCTTCTAGTGAAGCATGTTCACGCAGCTCAAAAACATTCACGGTTACATCTTTTTGCCTCTAAAATATAATTCCTTTTAATAGAGCGTGTTCTTGTACTGTGAAAACTTGCATGGTTTCTTTTTTTAACCTTGACAACATTATTGATTACAATTATATGCATTCACATAGCTCGAAAATGTTCACTACAAGATTTTTTTTACCTTGCAAACATAGTTCATTTGAATAGGTCCTGCTCATGAAGCTCAAAAACTTTTGCACACATGCAAATATTACCTCGAAAACATATTCTCTTTTATTAAGTGCATGTATTTTTAAAGGTTTTCATTAGAGCCAAAATGTTTGCAACAATAAAACATTGCTAGTTTACATATAGAGGGTTTATTTGTTTAATATATTTTTAATTATTACAGACATTATAACCATGATACTGTTTATTGGTGTATTGAATCTGTATGGAAATCGGATGTAGATAGTGATGTTGCATTTTATTACTATCTGAGATGAATGTCTTATAACAAATGAATAGTTTCTGGAAACTAATTGTTGTTTTCTTTCTTTTATAGGTGTGTGATCCTGTATCATTACATAACATTAAACCTGCTTTTGTGACCTGCTAGAATGCCTAGAAGAGATAGGCAAGTGAATAGATGTAGGAGGGATAAGTATTGCAGCAATGTTAAGTTGATGAAGGGTAATGTAGGTAGTAAGAATGCCACATGGAAACCCAAGGACACTGGAAGGTCTGGATGTAGGAAAAGGTTGCCTGCTGCTTGTGAGACATCTGCATCTGTTAGTTGTTCAGCAACAACTGTAAAGTGCACAGCTGCTGACCATGCTGTTAATACTGTGTAGTTGAAGAGAGCTGTTTGGGTTGTAGGCATTGCCAGTATAACCTGTAAAGAAAAACACACTTCTGTGATTAGAGGCCATCTTAGCAAATTGAAAATGTTCTGCAAATTAGCTCCAAAGGCAAAAGTAGATTGGATTTTTTCTGCCATGATGAGATGCCAAGGTAAACAACTCAAGAGTCAGCTTGCCTTGATGAAACTATGTCTTAGGATTCATAGTTTTGTGAACATGGCACTTGCAGTCCTAGCACCTTTGTGGAGACAAATGATGACAGAGATTGAATGATTCAGTGCTGTTGTGAACTCTGTTCATACTAAACTATGAAATGTTTTTACTCTGAACAGAGGCCACTTTTGTGAAGTCTTTAAAGGAACATGGCTACATAAACAGCACTCTGAGGCCTTTTTTTGGCAGGAGTCTTACCATGCAGTTTCTAAGAATCTCACAATTTCTGTCCACGAGGGCAGTAAGGCTTGTAATGTGTTGAATGTCAGACACATTTATGAAGTAAGTTTGTCAAATGATGACACAGACACAACTATTGAGAAGCAAAGGAAACATTGTGTATCATGGAGATGTGATGAGACCTGTAATCTCAAGCAAGCATCATTTGATGCTGTCGCACAGTTTGTAAATCATTTTGTTGCCACAAAGAAGAAACAGAGGTACAACTTACAATAAAAGATTGATCTTTGTGAAATTTGCAAGCATAAAGGATTGCTGGGACATTCCTTGGCTTGCTTAGATAGCGGTGTGTGCAACAATGTATTCCATCATATGTGCATAATTGCTGTACACAATCCTGCAATGCTCAGCTTTGTGCATAAAATATACCAGGTAAGAAAAGCTGTATCAGTATACAAACAGCCTGATGAGTTATTGAAAGCAGGAGATATGGAAGCTGCAAAAAGTGTGATACAGGATGTGCAACATAATAGTAAATGTTATGATGCACCATGTGATGACACTTCTGCCACTGCACCATGTGCTTTCACTCTTCAGGAATCTGACATATAGAAGACATTTGGGAAACCTATTGCCAAGTTTGAATTGGCAAAGAGAGAGAAGTTTGACTCTGTGTGTGTGTTTCATATTACAGACTACTTTACAGGCTCCAGGCTGTTGCTGTTGATCTGGAAAATATTAAATCTTTTAATGACATGTAGGTATGACTGTTGGCCTACCTACTATTAAAACATGACTTTGACCTGGACCCAATGGTTACCATGTGTCAGTGCTGTTTGACAGAGGTGAAACATGACACTCTGCCACCGAGGTCTGTATTGAACAACATGGAGGCAGATGTGACGCCTACTGAGATTGCTGTACTGAATATGTTTGAACAGATCCTCATACAAACTATAAACCATTCCAGACTATTCTGTGGTTGAATACTAAGGCACACAAAGTGCCCCAGAAAGAGCTTGTGAAGTATCTGAAAGGAGCTGTCATGTATTTGCCACTGCTTCTGAAAGAGAATGTGGAGACAATCTCAAAGGAAAACAGTGTTGTTAAACTAGTAAACGGTGTCCCAACAAAGTCAAAGGTCATTTGGAAAGATGTTGTCAATGTGAAGAAAGTGAAAAGTGCTCTACAGTACCTGAAGAGCAATAATCCTTTCTATGCTGACCTTGACATTAATGAACTCTCCGATATGAGTACTCAGTTTGGAGTGGTGGACACTAGGAAGCCACTGATTGAGAAGGTCTATGTTGCAATTCATGAAAATGTGTATGAGCAGTACACAATTCACCCTCTACATGGCAGGGATCCAGTTGGTGATAATATTGACCTGTAGCAGATGAAAAGGTTGAAAGTAGTCCTGTTAGCGTATGGGAAGAAACACTGGAAGCACGTTGCTTCTCAGATTTATTCCTTCAAGGTACAGGAAGTCAACTGGATGCACATGAGGTGCATGTTCAAGATGCTGAATATTCAACAGTCTTAAACAAGGATGGCATATTCTGTAGGAACATACAATATGTGTTGCACTTGCTGTGAGAGAGTGAGCTTAGCATCTTCTCTGTGTCCATTGCACATATACTGCGGTTGACTACTCCACTAGATGGACTCACAGCAGTTGAGTTTCTCCAAAAACTGAAAGAAAAGGATGAAATACTGCAGGAGAATTTGACATCTATACTCTCGAGTTTGCATGGCACAAAAGAATACTGGTATCGGAGACTCTTAGAGGTCATGACTATGCTGCATGAGTATGATGCAGCTACTTGGTTCATTACTCTAAGCTGTGCAGAGTACAGCTGGAATGAGTTAATTGAACTGTTGAGGTGGGCCAATGCTAATGTCAATGGTATTTTATCAATGACATTGGGTTAGATGTGCTCACTGGATCCAGTTTCTGTGTCCTGACATTTTCACCATCGCTTTCATGAGATATTAACATTCATATAGTCAAAAGACAATCCACCTCTTGGATTAGTTGAGCACTACTTTTGGAGAATGGAATACCAGGCACGAGGTGCACCACACATACATATGTTGTTGTGGATTAAAGATGCTCCTCAAATTGGTGAGAATGAAGCAGTTGAAGTGTTGAACTTCATTCAGTGTTACATCACTTGTCACATCCCAGACAAGTATGACAGTCCAGCACTGTGGAAGCTGGTGCAGAAGTTTCAGTGGCATCTTTGTGGGAAGTACTGCCACTGACCATTCAAGAGTCATAATGAGTGGTATACCAGGTGTTGATTTGGTTTCCCTAGATGTGTCTGCCAGCAAGGACATACGAATGACTTGATCTCAGCCATGCATCACCATCTCAAGGCAAAGTCCACTAAAAGGGTCTATAAGTTACCCAGACAGGAGAATGAAGTGTTCATCAATGACTATAACACTACTCTTCTTCTGATGTGGCAGGCAAACACTGATGTGCAGTTTGTTGCTGATAGCTCTCTGTCTCTTGTTCAGTGCATCACATTGTACATCACAGAACATGAGCAGAATAGTTTCTTGAGCTTTGGGAAGATATTTCAACTTCCAGACGATCATCAAGCTCACAGCTCTGGTCACTGGGATTAAAGATACTCTATCACAGGGAGTGTGGAGCATATGAGGCCAGTGATCGTTTGATTGGAACACACTTGTTTGGCAAGTCTGATACTGTACAATTTCTCAATGTTAATTACAAAGAGAAACAAAGTTTTGTTTTGAAGTCTCACAATGAAATTGAAGAACTGGCTGTGCACCACCTTTCATCCAAGAACATTTTGAAGAACAACCTGATTGACACATACTACCCACACTGGGCTAATTTGATGGATGACATGTGCCTGTACCATGTTGCAAAGCGGTACAACTACAAGACTGATGTAGCACCTGATGAAACACAAGACATTTACAAGGTGAGAGGCTTTGATAGGTGCCTAGCTAAAAGGAACAAACCCAGGCTGATTGATCACTGTAAACTGAGTCTCTCTACAACTGACAGTAAGGAACATTACTATTTTGCTCTAATGTTCCTCTTTAAGCCATGGAGGGATGAGACCACACTTAAAGGAGACTGTGAAACATATGAAGAACAGTTCTACCTTTCAAATAAAACCTTCAAGAGTGAACAGTCTGAAGCATACATTCATAAATTGGAATTAAAAAAGGAGCAGATGGATCAAGCTAAGAAACAGCTTGAGGAAGATACCCCAGGGAATTCACAAGACAACATAGATCCTGAGAGACAGGGCACTATTGGAGCTCCTCTCTCAATGAATGATCCTGTGGTTCTGATTGAATTTGAGAGTGCCATGGAACATAGTTCTCATGCAACAAAGGATCCTAGTCTACTGGTAGACCAGCTAAATACACAGCAATTTGCCGCTTATGATGCTGTCACAGAAGCAGTGAGACATGGCATCCTTCATGAGAAGAAACAATGTACCTGCAGAAACTACAAGTCATTGCTAATGTTGTTTAGTGGTTCCACTGGCACTGGCAAGAGTTTTGTTATCGAAGCCATCACAGCAGAGATAAGAAAACATACAGGAGAAATGATGTCTGTAGCCGTAGCTGCTCCTACAGGCTTGGCTACATACAGCATTGGCAGTGTGACTCTACACTGGTTGTTTATACTCCCTGTAGAACATGGCAAAACAGGAGAGTACTGGAAACTTTCACGTGAGGTGGTATCTGAGCTGCAGCCAATGTTTTGCCAAGATGAAACTTCTGATAATTGATGAGATCAGCATGTCTTCAAATGTCATGCTTGAATATATCCATCTACATCTCCAGGAGATTCTTGGAACTGACCATGGTGAGTCATCTGGGGGGAAGAGTGTGGTTGTGTTTGGGGACCTTCTGCAACTTGCACCTATGAATGGAGAGCATGTGTTTACAGCACTGACTGTAAAGCAAGCCAAGAGTGCATTAGAATGCATTGGTGGAGTCAATCTTTGGGAATTCTTCCTTTACATTGAACTGTATGAAAACATGCACCAGAGTCATGATCTTGCCTACAATGTATTGTTGGATCAGGATCACATTGGCTGTTTGTCACAACACAATATTTCTCTGTTGAACACACGCTGTATCAGTAATGAGTGCACTTCTCTAACTGCAGCATGTGATGTCTTCTGTAATGTGTACTCAGACACTGTTCGGATTGTGTGTGTCTTATGCCTCGACTCAAGCAGTGTACTGAATTTAACAGCATTATCTTGCAGAGACAGGGTCAGGAAATAATTAATCTGCATGCAGTTCACACCTTTGATGGAGCGGTCTTAAATCAGAATCTGGTAGCAAAGCTGACTGAACAACTGTCTGAGCTAAAGTCTGATGTGTCTCACACAGCTGGATTAGAAGTGGTTCTAGCTGTGTGCATGAATGCACATATCATGCTATGCTGCAACCTTGATGTGGAGCATGGTATGGTGAATGGTGCAATGGGACACATAACTGGCTTCCACTACAATGTACAGAAGACATTCATAGAGGCACTAGTTGTCAAGTTTGACAACATTGAACAGTGATTACCTATTTCCAGGATGACTGTTAAGTTCCAGTTTGTGAAAGACATATATGTGACTTAGAAAGTGTTTCCTGTTTATTTTGAATATGCTGTATCCATACACAAGATGCAGGGCTTAAATTTGGACTCAGCAGTGGCCGACATAGGCACCAGCATCTTTAAAAATGGCATGAGCTATGTTGGGCTTTCATGTGTATGGACTCTGACTGGCTTGTATATTATCTGCATACATAGATACATACATAGATACATAGACAGTGTCGGCAGATAAGGGCCTATGGCCCACCCAGTCTGCCCATTTAAGTCTGTAAGTTCAGTTTATGTTTTCCAAGAAGTCTGTTGCCCCTTACCCCTGACCTCCAGAATTCCTTTATGTCTATCCCATGCATTCTTAAATCCTGTGATTGTTTCAGCCCCCACCACTTCCTCTGGCAGGGTGTTCCACTTGTCCACCACCCGTTCTGTGAAGAAATTCTTCCTCATGTTTCCTCTGAATCGTCCTCCCTCCAACTTCATCCCATGCCCTCTAGTCCTGGAACATCTTTTTCACTTAAAAATAGTGCATTCCTGCACCCTGTTCCTCCCTGTAAGATACTTGTATGTAGCGTCACATAAAATCTGTGCTGACAGACAATGCATCATAGAGTACAACAGACTAGGTACTCTGTACCAGCCAACATTGCCTTTTATACCACTACTCATACATGTAGCAGAGTGCAATGCTACACTCACAGGTTCTGGCATGAAAAAGAGGTACTGGACAAATAGAGCAGCATTGAATTCAGACAGCAAAAAGAAGGAATCCACAACACAAAAACAGACAAGCTCTCCTCCATGAAAGAAGTCGCTTGGTATGAGTGTTGTCCCAGCATCTGACAACAGCACTGGAATAAACTGCTATGCAAACTCAGCAATGCAAGCATTTCTCCACATGCCTCACTTTGTTGCCACTATCAAATCTTCGCATGGCACAGCACTATCTCAGTCACTAAAGAAGGCTGTGAATGATAGTGATAAGCATGGAAACAATATACAGACTCTGGCACCCTAACAACTTGTGTTGGGTAGATATGATGGCCATCAAACATTCACCAATAAAATCCAGCAGGAGTTGACTGAGTTTATGATGGCTGTCATTAACAGCTTGGCATCAGATCAAATTTCCATGCGACAGTACTTTACTGTCACCTATGTGACAAAGTACGCTTGTCTCTCTTGTCGACATTCACACAGAGAACTTACAGAAAACATGATGTGGATTTCATTATATATTCCACATGCACAATCTGTGAAGTTCAGGGAACTGCTCAGGAATGCGGAGTGTGGCCGGAGGTGTCCTCTGTGTGGAAGATAGTGTCTTCAGTCCATATGACTTGGGAACTCTTCTCAGTATCTTCTTATAGTCATGCAGAAATTTGATGTAAATGCACTACAAGTTGACACACCAATCAGTGATTTTGTAGCTGGAAGAGTACAATTCATGGGAGCATACTTTGATACTCAGGCTGTTATATTCCACCATGGAGCATCTGTACATTGAGGTCATTATGTGACATGGCTGAGGTACAGCAATGAGCTTCACTGGTCAGAAGAGTAGTGAATGGAAATGTGATTTCACTCTGTTTGACAAACTTTAGTAGTCATAACAGTGTGCTGTGCAGCCTTTCCTGTACATGTGCAGCTCCTTTCATAACAGTTTATGAACAGTAGCAGAAACAGATTAGGCACAGGCAGATACTTATGATGTCAACACTTGATGTAGGTGTTGCTGTGATTTTTGTTAAAATACAGCCTAAGTGGGCTTGAATCAGAGTGGGCTGTGTGCATAGTCACATGACATACACTTAATTTAGCTGTGGAGAAATCATATAAACTACATATCAAAATCTCATGTCTATGCAGTTCTGTTGTACTAATATGTGGATTTCTGCATTGATGTGCTACATGAGATAGAATGTGCTGTGACTGCTGTCACACTATTGTATGTTCATGCACAGTACAGTAAGTACTTTGAGAAACATAACCATTTTTGTTGATTTGCGATGTTTTTCTTTCATTGTGTACATTATGTACATGCTTTACATCTGTGTGGTGATACATGAGGGCAGATTGTGACAGAATGCTGACACTGCAGTTTTAGATGTGTTTGCACACATATTGTTGCGCAATACTTTTACATCTAAAACAAGGGCATACCTGATATGTTATATATACAGGTAATCTCTCACTAACACCTGTCTAGTCTTCACTTGAGGTGGCATTTTTACTGCCAGCTTTACTTAGTGGTGAGAATTAGGCTTGCCATTAAAAGGCAGGCCAGCTTGTCCTGGGACACAGCCAGGAATAAAGGCAGAAGGGGAAGGGGGTGGATAGGCTACAGAAAGGGGAGGTGGTGATGACCTCATGCGGTGTCATGTGACCAGAACTGGGTGCTCACTGGCCATTGGCCAGTGGGAGGGGTCAAAATAGGGGTCCGAGGGTACTTAAGGGCTTGCAACCCACAGCAAGCTTTCTTTCTGCTGTAAAATTTTGAATACAGCACATCATTGGCAGCAAGGTAAGGCACAAACATCTGGTATGGTTTAGTACAGCAGAGGTAGCTTGAGGGGACATGCACTGGGATGCATACAATGCTTAGAGTAGGTCAGAGGGCTGCCTCAAGGGTTAAGAGTCATGGGTTTTGAGTTCTCAGCAGCTTGTATGTGTGAGGTAGGGGCCTGGGGCCTTACTGCAGATGGAAGTGCAGATGCACGGATGCTGTATGGCCCATACAGGTGAGGGACATGGGGACAGCAACCTGTTGGAGGGATTCTTCTGGTATGAGGTAATCCAGGGGATGTGGTATGCAATGAAGTGGTCTGGGCTTAACCAGGCTGAACTACAGGTGTGAGGATGCTGTGTGGCCCACGAGGGCAAGAGGCAGCAGTACAGCAGCCCATAGAGTGAGGTTACGAGTTGACATAGCCCGGGGGGGACTACTGCTTCCAGGTGTGGGGTTACAGGTCAAAACAGCTGAATGGCATTTGGTTGGGCAGTTTGGGTGGTGTACTGTGGCTTGGTTGGCATGCAATGTTGTTTTTGAATCTGGGCTGGTGAAGAGTCTTGGTGCACATGGAAGCACCGGCTGCATGGGCATTGTTGGCAGGGAGAGACTGAGCCATGGCCTCATGGGCGTACAAGCAGGCAGAATGGCTTGGTGGAGGATGCAGCAGGTTTTGGTGAGGTGTGCGCACCACACACTGGGGCAGTATTCCGTCAGAGGGCTAAAAAAAAGGAAAAAATAAATAAAAGAAAGAAAAGGAGGAAGGTATAACATGAAGGGCAAAGCATCTGTGGCTGGTTATTGGAGGGTACCTGGTGATTGCATGAAAGCTGAGGGCATGGTGGCCCAGTGGAGCCAAGGGACCTGTGTGGGGGTGGGGAGTGGGAATGTTGGTGTGTGACCTAACTTGTGTGAGGCAGAAGGGAGTGACAGCTGCTAAACGGGGCATGGGTACAGACAATAGCTGGTGGAGGCTTAACTGAATTTGTGGCTGGAAGGGCACAGCCGAGCAGGATCGGTGGAGCTCTGGCATTGCAGCCTGTGTTAGGGCCTAGCGGAACCACATTGTTGGGGGGAAACGGTGATGGGCACAACTCAGGGAGTAGCGAGAGCAGGGCACACAGGTGACCATTCTGAGGCAGTAGGCTAACAGGTTGCAAAGGAGTGTGGAGGTTTATGCCTTTACTCAGAGGTGGCCAGGGGAGAAGTTTACCACAGGGGCTGGCCCACCACATTGGGGCTGACATTGGGGGGAGCACAATTAACACCCCAGTAGGGCAGGAGTGAGTGGCTGGCCAAGGGGGCCAACAAGGGGGGACAATTGGCACGAAGCACAGAAAGTCAAAAAAGCAAAAACAAGAAAAGGTAGGAGAACAAAGGGTGCAGGTGCTGCAGCCACGCTGGCACAATGGGGGGGCTGGTTTTGGAGGTTGGAGGGGAGACAAAGCAGGGCAAGGGTTTCCTAACCATGGCCTGTGGTGCAGGCAGGGGCACAGTATTTGCGTTGGGCCCACAGGAACTGGGCTGGTTCTCTGGGCCAGCAAGCTCAGGGGGCCAGCAGGCATGAGCATGTGTATTGGCTGCATCTGTTTTTTGTCAGGGCAACAAAATGGGAAGAATAATACAAAGGATGCCATGAAATAAATGTGAAAGAAACACAGCTGGGGAAAGGGGGCTGGGGCATAGCCATAGCGGGGCCTTCCAGGTGGAGGCTTTCGGCTGCAGGGCAATGGATGCATGGGGTGGGCCTACTGTCTCCCAAGACCCCCAGGTGCAGGGGGTAGGGCCGGGCACAGGGGCCGGGCAGGGGGGCGATGGGCAACCAATGAAGCTTCGTGGTATGATCATGTGTCTTATATAGTCTAGGATACAGTAGTAGAGATGGCACCCAAGAAGGCTCCAGCATCCAGCTCTACCATGTTAGTGGATGCTTCAAAGTTGATGGTGCAGATGATGCAATTAATGGAAGCAGCAAAGAAAAGGGAAGTGGAGGAGGAGGCCCAGAGGAAGAGGAAGGAGCAAGATGAGCAGCCCGGGAAAAGAAACAAATGACCGAAGATGGTAGCGCCCACCCCTCCAGCAGAACCTGGGACAGATGTGGGGCCCATTCGGCTCCCAGCAGGGCAATGAACAGATGGGGGTAAGGATGAGATAGATATGAGCAATGATGAGGATTTGAAAGAGTACATTGAGAGTTTGTTAGGGGATATGGAGGAAAAAGTGGTTTCAAAAATGGAGCGGGCTTTACAGGCCATCAAAGAAAAAGGCAAGTAGGGCAAAGGAGGGGTGGTTGCTGCTGGCGGGGTACAGAAGCTGTACGAGGGACCACCCAGCTTCACACTGGGGGATCATGTGCTGGCCTTGATAAAAGAAAATTTGGGAGGGGGAGTACATGGATATCTTTGGGCTAGTGAAGGAAGAGGAGATGGCCAAGAAATGTGAGCAAAGGGAGTCAGTGAGCAAATAGGATTTGGCAGTGGCCTTGGCGGTGGTGGGGCACAAAACATAGGAAGCTAGGTTTAAGGGTAAAAGCATTGATATGTGGCAGATGGGTTTCCCTGATCTACAGTGCATTGGAGCTGAAGAAGCAGCTGGAGCTAGCAATCCCACTGCTAACATATATGGCAATCATCAGCAATGCATACAAGGTGAAGCTGGGGTTTGGTTGGATTAAGTATGATGATGCATTTCGGAGGAGAATGGCGGTGAAGAGTGACCTATGGTGGGGCTGCACTGACACAGAGTTGTGGGTGAGGACACTTTCGGGTTTAACAGTGGGGCTGGTGGCAGATCAGGGAAAGAGAGTGGCACCAGCCCAGGGTGCCTAGGCATGCTGGGCATTTAACCGGGCATCATGTATGAGACCTAGCTGCAAATTTAGGCATGTATGCTCTTGGTGCGGGGGGGCACACCCAGTGATGAACTGTAGACAAGGGGGAGAAAAGGTGGGCTGATGAGCAGGCAGACCAAGAAACAGCCTTTTCATGGAGGACAGGGAGGAGTGGGCAGGGAACGGGGAGTGGGAGCTCTGGGAGGGGAGGTTATATGTCCTACCACGGTTGGAATTAAGGCAGGATGAGGGAGGTAGGGCTATGCCATGGCCCACACCCCCATCAGGTTAAAGGTAGTAGATGAGTGGACAATGTTCTACCCAGACAGGAGAGGGGCAGAGCTGCTAAGGTCTGGTTTTAGAAGCAGTTTCCCACTGGGTTTCAAGTGGGCATGGATGGGGATGTGGGCTAAGAATCTGGGGTCAGTAAAATGGAGGGAAAACGTAGTCTGGGGGAAAATCCTGGAGGAGGTCAGGGCAGGGAGAGTGGAGGGGCCAATGCACGACTCCCCCCGCAAGCAGTTTTGAGTGTCACCACTAGGGTTGGTATCAAAGAAACAGGAGGGGGGAGTTTAGGCTCATACATCACCTGTCCTACACTGATGAGGGATTGGTGAATGGAGGGATCCCGGAAGCGCTGAGCATGGTCTCTTATGCTTCTCTGGACCAGGCAGTGGAGTTGATCTGAGTGACTGAGGGGATGTGGTTGGCAAAGACAGACATAGAGTCTGCTTTTCATCTGCTCCCAGTCTGTCCAAAAGTCTGGGACTTGCTCGGTTTCCATTTTGAGGGTGGGTTGTATTTTGGCAAGGCAATGCCCATGGCGTGCTCGGCGGCATGCTCCACTTTTGAGGCTTTCAGTTCACGAGTGCAATGTGTGTTTGGGGAGTGGTACAGGCACAAGAGAGTGGTCCATTACCTGGATGACTTTCTGCTTATTGGGGCCAGCTGGGAGGAGACCCAAGGGATATTGTCTGATTTCCAGGACATGTGCAACAAAATAGGGATCCCACTGGCAGTTGGTAAAGTGGAGGGCCCAGCCCAGACATTGGAGTTCCTGGGAATTGAAGTGGACACTAAGCAGGAGTGTTTCTGACTGCCAGGGGACAACGTAGCACGTCTACGTGGATTGCTGGCTGGGTAGGGGAGGAGGAGGGTGCCGCTGGTACAGGTTCAGCAACTGTTGGAGAACCTTAATTTTGCCTGCAAGGCCATAAGCCCAGGAAGGGCCTTTACTAGGATGTTGGGGAGGCTCAAGGGGAGGGTAAAACAACCACATCACTGGGTGGACTTAACCAAGGGTGTTAAGGAAGGCCTGCAAGGTTTGAAAGGTTTTTCTGGAGCCATATAACAGGGTGACATTCTGGCAGGAAGGATGGGCATGTATTAGAGACATGAAGCTGTACACTGACACAACTGGTGGTTTTGGGATGGGGCATATTTTCAAGGGGAGTGGATTTCGGAGGCATGGCAAGCCAGATGGCAGAATGGGGTTGGACCAAGGACATTACATTCCTTGAAATCTTTCCAATCTGGGTGGCCTTGGAATTATGGGGCGCCCGGTTGGTGGGTCAGTACATCCTATGCTGGTGCTATAATAACTGCGTGGTAGAGATAATCAACAGGCAGAGTGGCCACACGTAGTCTGTTGGGCGGGTGTTAAGGTGCATGGTGCTGCTGGGGCTGTGCTTGAACCTGTCATTTAAGACTCAGCACATTGAAGGGGCACAGAATGAGGTGGCTGACTGTCTTTCTTGTTTCAAGATGGATCGGTTCTGTGAGATGGCACCACAGGCTGTGCCTACTGTACCCAGACCAGGGTCCCAAAATGGATGTGAGAGATTGCAGGGTGAAGGCCAGGGCTTTGTACCAAGAGTCTTGGGCAGCCAACATCCTTAAGGCCTATGAAGGGGCCTTGGCAAGTTTCCAGGCATTTAGGGCAGGGAGGGGTTGGGAGACAAAGTGGCTAGTCCACTAGGAGCAGGTTATGCAGTACATGGTAGATAAATGAGAAAGGGGAGTGGCTCATGCCACCATGGGATTCCAGCTGGTGGGGATCAGTTGGGCTTGCCAGGATCGTGGATGAGAAGATGCTGCGGTTGGCAGGGTCATCAGGCAGATGGTCGCAGGTTGGGTGAGGGGGAAGGGTTTGAGGCAGGATGGGAGGTGGTCCTGATGGGGCCCCTCCTCACTAAGGTGGTACGGACTTTGTGCCACGTGTGCAGTTCTGCTAAGGAAGCCTGCCTATTCTGAGCTATTTTTAATGTGATGGCAAAAGGGGCTTTGACGGTCAGAGAGATGGTGGTACCTAAGAATTGGGCGGCTGCCACAGGCTTACAGAAGGAGGATGTGAGACTGTATGGGGAGAAGGTGGTCATTTGGCTCCTGCAGTCCAAAATGGACCAGCGGGGTATGGACGCTGTACTGGAGTCACTCAAGCAGGCCAAAACAGGAGTCTGCATGGTACAGGCCATGAAGAACTATGGGAAGGTGGGAAGCCAATGGCCAGGGGCCTGGTTCATTCACGGGGATGGGTCCCCAGTGATGGGTTTTCAGGTAGGGGCAGTATTAAAGAAGGCAGTGGCATTTGTGGGGGAGAACCCAAGCAATTTTGTCCCACACTCCTTCTGGATTGGGCAGCTTCAGAGGTGGCTGCCATAGGGGCAGGGGAGAGGGACATCAAGAAGGTTGGAAGATGGACATCAAACTGTTACAGGAGACATGTGCTGTGTTGACAATGGTTAATTCATATTCCTTTTTCTCTTCCTGCAGCAGGCTCCAAGAGACAGGTGTGGATCGTGGGGCACTCCTTCATCTACTGGGCAGAGAGGTTTGCAGCCACCACGAGGATAGGGATGCAGTTGCACCGGGAGCAGAGCACACCAAGGTGCAATAGAGGGGCCTGAGAGGCATGTGGTGGTCGCAGCTGCTACCCCTGCTGGAAGAGCTGTGGGTGGGCTGGGCCACGCTGGACTGTATCATTGTCCATCTGGGGGAAATAACTTGGGGACAATGCTTTGGGGGTCCCTGTTATGGGACACCTTAGTGGATCTGGAGAAGTCAAAGGTCTGGTGGCTGCGGGTGATGATTGGCTGGTCCAAGATTACGTCCCAGAGGGTATGGAGGGGAGTGAAAGGGCCTAAGGCAATAGAGGTGGCATGCAAGTGCCTGAACAGAAAGGTGGCTAGGGCAATGATCAAAATGGGGGGGGGTTTACCCACAACATAAAGATATTTCATACAAGCAGGAGGCAGTGTACAGGTTGGATGGGGTTCACCTCACCAAGTTTGGCATGGGTCTGTTCCTCCGGCCTTTTGGAAAACTGGTAGGGGACATCAATAAGAAGAGGCCTAGGGGCTAACTCACAATGGGGTCAGTGGAAGGGGTTTGGGAACAAGGGGAAAAAGTGGGGCAGGCAGAGAGGGGAGGTACCACTGGCTGGGGACATAGGAACCCAGGCAAGGGAGTTACGGGGGAGGAAGGAGGGATATAGAGCTAGGGGGTGGATCACTGTGTCCACACCTGGTGAGGGGTGGTCCACGTAAGGTGGTACCTGGTTATGATGATGAGAAGGAGGGGGCTGGAGAAGAAAATGGAAGAGGAAGAGCACATGATGAAGACCCACCAGAGGAAAGACAGGACTGTTATGTCCCAGAATTGATTGCGACTGTTATGTCAAAGCTGGAAATACTTATTGTTGGACATGAATTTGAGATGTTAATGTAAATAGATGATTGTGCCTTTTTAATAAATGCTGCCAGCAAGCATCCAAAAGTGATAAAGGAGTGGCCTGAGTTATTTCTGGTTGGGGATCTAGGGACAACAGCACATTACTATGGAGGAGTATTGCATTAAAGGTTTGTAATTAACAGTTATTGGTTGATATTGTATATGTGTAAAAACGTTACTACATTTGCTAGAACTATGTACACCTCTGTAAATTCTCTGTACTAAATATAAAAATTGTAATATTAAACATAATTTAATTGTGACAGTTATATAGTACTTGTATAACAGTGTTTTTTTTTTGTGTGTGTGCTGTACATAGCTTTAACATTAGAGATTAAGCTTGTAGTGATTAAATTGTATGGTTTTTGATGCATTATAGAAGGATGAATATGTAGTTTATTTACTGATCATTTAGTATTTTTAGAAACATTTTTAAATGTTACTGTTAATAATTGATATTTTCTTTTGAATAATTCTTAGGATACCTTTTGAATAATCATATTGATACTTGCAAATATTTAACTGAATTATTATATTTTTTGTTTTGTCATTGCATTCATTTATTTACAAGGTTTGTTATATACAGTGAGATATTAATTATTTGTTATTTATAAAAGAGCATTGTAAATCGCACACTCTGCTCAATCTCAGTTCAAGCCCCAAGCTTGGAGCTTTATATCGGAACCGTTCAGTAGCCCCTATCTGGTCCGTCGTAAGCTTATCCAGAAGATGATACTTCCCTCCTTCGATTATTGTGCTGTTGTTTACAGTGCCATCCACAAGTCAGTTTTATCCAAAAATTGGATACCCTTTTTAATGCTTTCTGCCAGTTCGCTCTTGATGCTCCTTCTCGCACTCACCGCTGCGAGCTATACTGCTCCCTTGCTCTCCCCTCCCTTGAGAACTGCCGCCTAATACACTGTGCCAAGTTTATCTCAAAGAACTGGTTTGATACCCTCCCAGTGTATCTGACCTCCATACTATCACCCCCTCTGACACCCACCTATGCTCTGAGACCCCTAGACTCTCGGCTCCTGTTAGTCTCCAGATGTTGGACCCAAGCTGGCCAGGCTGCCTTCTCTTGCTGCTTCCCTCAACTCTGGAACTCTCTCCCCTCTGAAATTCACCACTCTTCCTCTATCTGCTCACTATCCCATGTCCTTGCCAACCACTGCTCAGTAAACTGCTCCTGCAACTAACTCTCCAATCTATTCTACCTCAGACACTCCTATATTTCTTCTCCCAGAAAGCCCAATGGTGCTACTTTGCTAACCACACCCAACTACTGCACCTGATCCCAACTTTTGAGATAGCTAGCTTGCACTTACCCCTATCTCATTATATACCACAACCCAATACCTTAGCAGGATTTCCTCATTGTAACTGTTACTCTCGACTATTAGGGTATATGTATTAATCCACACTCACCTGTTCCTGTCAAATTATGCAGCTGTATTATTTAATTATATATTTTCAAGCTATAAAGCATAACTTCCCCATGTAATTGCTACTATACTGCAAGAGTAAATTGTCATCTACTCCCAACTATTTCAGTCATGTTTTCAACTGTGTTGTAATTGTATTTATATATGTCAGGACCTGAACTACCCTTTTCCTCTTCCCCACTGTACCCCTCCCCCCAAGTCACACTGGGAGACAAGCATTTTGTGCTCAGTGTGCTTTTCCTGGTGAAATAATTTCAATAAATAAAATAAATAAGTGTTTCTGATTTTTTTTAATCACCTTTATTAAGGGGTCGGGTGAGAAATTTTTCCAGATGCACTTTATTTATTTATTTAGTTTTTGTTGACCGGGTAAGTGCACTAGACAAATCCTGCCTATTTTCAGGCACGACCCGGGGGAGAAGGATACAGATGAATGTCAGCTGACCTTGAACCAGATTAAGCTGTTGGTGGTATTTTTTTAGTGAATGAGGGAAATTTGGCCAGGACACCAGAGAAATTCTCCTACTCTGTGAGGGGGCACTGTGAGATAGACAGCATGGTGTTTTGGTTTTCCAGATGGCTGCAGAGAGCAGTGGAAGCAGGATAGATGTTGCTCAACTCCTAAATCATCTGTGCAGGGACAGCGGTATGGCTGGGATGCACTTTGAGGGTGGCCAGCATAGCGTACCAGAATCCCAGCAGCCTGAAGTTTTAGTGCACGATGCGGAAGTCATCGAGAGTGTGGAGTTGGAGTGAAACCATGAGTTTCAGATGGATTCTAGGATCTCGAGAGAAATGATAGGTGAAAATGCTGCAGTTTTGTGTGGAGCTCCAACTTTTTCACAAGGGTCTGAAGAGCTAAACGTATTGCTGGAGAAAAAATGGCAGCTGATAGAAGAAGCTTTGGCTGAGTTCAACAATTTAAAGCAACAAGCTGAAGAGGATTAAAAAAGAAAAAGGCCCATTCTGGACTCTCCTTCGGGCCTACCAGGTACTGTGCCTAAGGTTTTAAAAGGCCCCGTTAATTTAGATTGCTCAATGGATGAAACCCTGCCTCAGGATGCTAATCTGGCGGTTAGTAAATCCTGGTCCCCTCAACAAGCTCTCTGAGAGGCAGGTTGGATACAATCAAATGAGTGAGGCTGGCTAGCTGACCCAGTAATCCCTCTGCTGGGAACAAGCACAGCAGATGGGGAAAAGACCAACTCTGCATCGAGGGATGCTATATCTAGCTATGGGCCAGACTGTTTTGAAACTTCCCCTATATTGACTGTACACTCTTCTTTACGTGTGTCTCCTCAAACCAGCGTTTCTAATTTACTATTAAATGGTTCTTTGATATCAGAACCCATGTTAGGACAAACCGTCACTCCTGAAGCTTTAAGTTATGTGAATGTTTTGGGTTCTGAGTTAAATCCAGTACAGGATCAGCCTGTTATCTTGCAACCCCCTGTTACATTTGCTAGTTTATTTAAAAAAACAGTTACTTTGGCAAAACATAGGAATGCAGTGCGTTTAAGGTTCTTAGGTCCTTTGGATGGTATGCCAGATCATTTTTATATAGGGAAGGTTTTGATTAAGCAAATGCTGGGTTTTTCTCCAGGGGAGGTGTATGCCCTTATACACATCCCAGGGGATAACAATTATGACATTAGTTTTCGTACACCAGATTTGCTAAATAAATTGTGGATGAGATATGCTCTTTTAAAAACTAACCCAGCGTGGTTACATTTCCAGGCTATACCTCTCACCAAACAATCTTTTAAAGTAATAAATGTACTTTTTCGAAATGAGGGAGTAAATGTAGAAGATATAACGTACTGACTGGAAAAGAAATGCATTGTTCAAGGGAATCCTGAACCTATATTGGATGATAAAGGTTTCTGGAATGGAGGGTGGAGATATAGGGTTAATCTATTTCAAAACAATGAAGGACTACAGCATTTACCTAGTTGTTTTAATTTGTGTCAGGATAAGGGTTTTATTTTTTATCCAGGCCAACCTAGACATTGTTATAAGTGTGGCTCTCCTAAGCACCTGAGTAGGATGTGTGAAGTGGTGAAATGTGTTCAGCGTGGAGAACACGGACATGTCCTTACTGACTGCCATCACCCCAGTAAGTGTTCACTCTGTGAAGATGCACATTCTTTTATTGATTGCCCTTTCGCTGCACAAAATAAATCTGAAGACTATAGTATTCAAGCTTTTTAGATCAATACGGTGGTTAAAGCTGCCCTTAGGAATAAAACCCCTACCACACCCTCTGGGAGACCTCAACCACAATTTTCTGGTAATCATGGTTGTGCATTGATTCAAAAAGAACCTCAGTCGAAGATAATCCCTGATGTTTTGGAGCCTTTGTCAGTGACACAAAATCCTGTCCCTCAAGCGGAGGTCTCTAGTGGCAGTTTGAAGTCAATGCCTCCACCACTCCTGCCCAAAGAGGCCTTTATTCTAGTATCTTCCAGAAGACATAGTCTTCAATCTGGCAGTACTAGTATAGTGATTCCTGAACCCCCTATGATTACTACACATAATCCTTTTATTGTATTACAAGATGACACAGGGACAGAGTCTGATTCAGTCTCTGTAAATTCCTCACTACATGATGGTACATCTGATATAGGTCAAAATATGGCAAAAACTGATTTAGGCAAAAGGAAAAAAAATAGATTGGGAATGAGGAAAGGGAACAAGAAAAAATAATATGCTACAATGTGTTCAAAAATATGGTTGGTAGTCTCCCCTATCTTGATGGTAGCAGTTTATAATCTTTCGATAACTTCTTTAAATGTGAATAGTATATTATCCAAGAGGGTGTTGATTTTTTCCCTTTTTGAGAAACAGGATTATGATGTGGTCTTTTTGCAGGACACTAGGTTACATACCAAACTCGATATTGAATTAGCAACCACTGGCTGGCACTTGGGGGTTACCTATTGGTCTATGGGTGAAGACCTTTGTAGTGGTGTAGGTATAGCCCTAAATAGTCCCACTGCAAAGGTGTTACAACTAGTTGATCTTGTCCCTTGTCATGTATTGTTGTTGGATGTAGTGATTAATGGTTTACAGTATTGGTTAATCAATGTTTATGCACCTCAAACAAAATTTGTACGTATTGAAATATTTCGCTTATTTCAACCTTATTTATATACTTTGAAGCATGTTTTTTTTGGGGTGACTTTAATTGTAGTAGATACAAAACAGAGAGGGGATGCCGAACCACCAAAATGTTTTGTGATGCTACTTGTCTTAATAATTTACTAATTCAAACAGGCCTTAGTGATGTTATGGCCCTTTCAGGGTATCCAGAAAAAAACATTTTTTTCAAGGCAATAAGGCCACAAGGATAGATTTTTGGTTTCTTTCCAATTCCCTACAGGTGATTGATACTAAAACATTGGCTGTTACTTCATCTGACCATGTAATTATAGTAGCTACGGTGGCAAGTCATATGCCTATGCATAGGGGTCCCGGTTACTGGAGAATGAACTTTGCTCTTTTACTTCTTCCTACAATTGAAGATGGCTTTCTAGCTTTTTTAAAGGCCAGGACATCTGTGGTATGTCTTTATGATACTTATCAGAAATGGTGGATGGATACAAAAACTGAAGTTAAATGTTTTTTTCAATCAATAGGGAGATTATATGGTAAATATAAAACTGATATTTACTTAAATTATAGAAAGGAATTTTTGGATTTACACTTTTGAGAGGCCAATAGTGAGGTTTCAGTCCTCCCCCAGTTATATGATATAAGAGAAAAGATGAATAACTTTCAATATGATCGGGCTAAATCTTTAGAAAATGAACGCCGTTTTGGTACCCAAGGCACAAAGGCCTTTCTGAATTAATTTCAATTTAGTGCTTCCCAAAGACATCAGAAACACATGACAGGTCTTAATGATCAGGCAGGGAATTGGTGCACAGATACCAGAGAGGTTAAGCGGATTGTTGACTTACATATACAGAAACTTTTTGGTATTACTGAAACATTGAGTCACACACATGAGAATTGGTTGGGAGGGTGTAATTTACCCCAAATTTCAGTTTCACGGTTAGTTAACTTAGTAACACATATTACAACACAAGAAGTTGCTGCAGTGTTGGCACAAGCAAAAGCTGGTACAGCCCCGGGGAATGATGGTATCCCGTATGAAATTTATAAAATAATTTTTCAACAATTATTGGAAGAATTTACAGGTGTTTTGAATGAAATACTATCCTCGGGGATACTACCAAAAAGTATGAATGGGGGGCTTGTAGTTTTTATGTATAAAAAGGGAGATAGAGGGGATTTGATAAATTGGAGACCTATAACCTTATTAAATATGGATTTTAAACTATTTACCAAAATATTAAACGATAGACTATTACCTAATGCACATTCACTTTTACATCCGGCACAAATGTGTTCCATTCCAAATAGGAACATTACCAATAGTCTAATACTTTTGCGGGAACTTTTTCAAAAGGGATCTACGGGGGAACTTACAGGTTTGATTTTGAGTTTAGACCAGGCAAAAGCCTTTGATAATATAAGACATGGTTACTTATGGGACTGTCTAGCTGGGTATGGTGTACCCGACAACTTTATAGGATGGATAAAAACTTGTTATGTCAATGCTACAGCTCAAGCTTTTTGTAATGGGTGAGTAGGGACTATATATCCCATATTATGGGGTGTACTTCAAGGATGTTCTCTTAGTGCCCTTTTGTATTTATTTACTATAGATCCCTTAATTAGGCAGGTGTATGATCATGACAGTATACGGGGACTCTCTTTTTCCAGTACTGATCCTGAGGTTAAATGTATTTCCTATGCGGATGATTTATGTTTTTTGCTTGGAGATCTTCCCTCTGCAAGGGTTTTCAAAAAGGTTTTACAGGGGTTTTTGTTATATACTGGTGCACAAATTAACTATGATAAATGTAATTGTATAACACTAGGGATAGAGCATTTTCATCTTACACAGGTCATAGGTATTCCGGTAATTAAGGATACTTTTGGGTCTTTTATTTGGAGCAGGAGATTTAGCATTTCTAAACTGGAAATTTAAACTAATGGAAGCGCAAACCAAGGTAGACATCTGGAATACATGGAGACTGCCTAAACTGAAACAGATTCAACTGGTTAAAACATTCTTATTACCCATAGTTTTATATTTAAGTGTGGTTTTTAGTCTTCCTTTAGCTTTAGAGACAGTTATGTGACTGTTTTTTTTTCCTTGTATATGGGGCAGTAAACTGAACCTCACAAAGAGAGCCTTGTTGTTCAGGGAGAAAAAACATGGGGCGTAAAAATGTTACATCCTGTAGTTTTTTTCTTTACTATGTTCCTTCATACAAATTTAAAACTTTTGTTTATAGATAGAGACACACAATGGAAACCATGGCTTCAGGATACTTTGGGAGATTTATGTCTTTTCTGGCCTGAATATGAGGTATTCCCAAGACAACGTCCCATAAAGTCCATTCCACTGGGGTGTCAAACAGACGAGGCATACTGATGAGTCCTGGTAGGTCGAAACACGTGTCTATGTCTTCTGTTAGCACCCTTTGCAAACTGTGTGAGAGGCCTTTCGGCACCATGCAATTCTGCTTAAAGTTGGACCAGCATAACATTCTGTGGTGATTTGCATATGCAGCCCATGATGCTTTGCATTGTGGGAGAATGTGTGATTTTGTATTTTCTTGAAACTTGGCTTCCCAGCCAAATGCCCTTTGGGGTAACCCTTGCCTCAGTGTTTGCGCACAGAGGCTCTTTGTCTTTTAAATAGTTTTTTATTTTAATGGGTTCACCACAATATATCCAAGGCACACTGCCTTAAGGGTAGCTGGTCCATTCCACTGGGGTGTCAAACAGACGAGGCATACTGATGAGTCCTGGTAGGACGAAACACGTGTCTATGTCTTCTGTTAGCACCCTTTGCAAACTGTGTGAGAGGCCTTCCGGCACCATGCAGTTCTGCTTAAAGTTGGACCAACATAACATTCTGTGTTGATTTGCATATGCAGCCCATGATGCTTTGCATTGTGGGAGCATGTGTAATTTGTATGTCCCATAAACCATCTCCCACAATCCCTTAAATTATGTTTTGGGAAAATTAAGTTATGGGGTATTTCAAGGAATACCTTTTTGCATTTTACTAGAAAGGAATTATATGCATATATTTTACAAAAGTTTTTTCAAGATTCGGCTCCATTTGATTATTTTCCATCTTCTATAAAACTTGCAGTTGGCAATATGTTAACCTTCCCCCCAGATTCCACCTCATATGTGGGATATATTATGGTTATCCCTATATGGCAAATTAAATGTCCGAGCAAATTTAAAACATAAGCAAATTACTGATCGGTATTGCCCTAGGGGTACGTGTTTTGAATTAGTTGAGACAATGGAACACTTATTTTTGGAATGGCCTTTTATAAAAGGATTTTGGAGTCTTGTTTTATGAAAATGGCCTACCTTTCCTTTATATCATATGCCATTAGATATGTTGTGTATAGGAATTCTGCCAGTAACCACTATGCAATATGATAAAGTGACATTATGGTTGATTTTGCTTTGTTTTAAATACTATATATGGCATGTGAGATGCCGATTCACCATTCAACAACAATATTTTTCACAAGAAGCATTATTTGGTATGGTTGCTAATGCAATATTGAGATTGAAAAGGCAGGATTATGAGAAATTGTCTTCATTTATATGTCAATCTAGATGGGATTCTATAGATTGGCTATAACTTCATTGGGTTAATTTAGAATAATTATTTTTGGATGTATTGAATTAGAGTTTCCTATTTGCTTTTCTTCTCTTCTTTTTGTTTTATGTATAATTTTTGTTTCCTATTATGATAACCATATGCTGTATTATTTTCTTTAATGTGACTTAACATTGATTGAATTTATTATTTGGTTTGCTGTCTATGATAATAAAAATTCCCCTACTCTTTTTGATAAGTGCCATGGGATCTTTAACATCCACCTGAACTACCACCAATCCAGGCAGATGGGACCTCGGTTTAATGTCTCATCCGAAAGATGGCTCCTCAGAAATGCAGCACCCCTCTCATGCTGCACTACAATGTCAGTTTTGGGATATTAACCCAAGTGCCAGATGTGGTAACTGAACCCACAGCCCTCTGATCTCCTGGCCTCAGAGGCGAGTGTGCTACCTACTGAGCCACCAACTTAACATTAAAACATTACAACATAGTAATGCACTATGCAGCAATCTTGGGTTATGCTGCTATTGCATACGTAACTTGTTAATTCTTTACCACATTTGTTTTTTGCCCACCCCAGGAACATTGACTTACTTAGCCTCATATTGTTTTTGAAAACTTTATATATACTCATGTGACGAATCACACAGTGATGTTATGAGACTGAGTGATTTGTGCAATTTGGCCTTCTTTAAAACACAATTGGCATTTAATGATTAATACATTTTTTAAAATGTATTTCTCTGTGTCTGTTGTGCTTCTTGTTTACTGTATATGATTCATATTGTGTTTAGGTTTCCAATGAAGCAGAAATGAATATAATGAAATGGTACTACACATACATGTGTAGGAGGTATGGCTATATATGTAAAACAAAGGTTTGTATTCTAGTTACCAGTAATGTATGTTACATGTTTAGGGTATACTAGAGTGCGGGGTGCAGAGGGCCCAGGCTCCCACTTTTAAAATTAATACTTTAAAAGCTGTGTACATATTTTCTTCATTTCAACACCTCAAAAAAGGAAGAACATTCTTTGGAAAAATCTCTGTTAATGCAACTGTTAGGGTTGCTTCCACAGTGATGAAAGTGAGGAAATTCGACATTAGGGTTTTCAACACTAACTCTGCATCCCCCCCCCCACACACACACACAACACACATACAAGCAGGGGACAGTACAAGGCAACACAACCAATCAGAAACAGACACCATAAGGTAACAGAATGAACATACAACTCTGTAAACATACCACAAGAGGCATCCATCATCATGTTTCAGCAACTGTATCACTTTAGCTGCCATCCCAGTGTCTGGGGGGGGGTACAACCACATGCTGTACAATTATATAAGATGGTCACTGCATAAACTGTATACCTCCATGCCGATACTAAAACAGTACCTATAAGTTATGGAAGGACCACATGGTGAGTTGGACCCTGTTCTTCCTTCCTCATTTGAAATACAACAACAACACAGTACATATGTCACAGTGGGAGCACAGGGTCCTATATACCCTGCCATCCCATCCCTACATCAGCATAGTACTACACTATCTAAGTGTCACTCTGTCCATATGTTGCAGTGTAACCTCATGGTTGTCCAAATACTGCACTACCATCACTCCATCAAAATATAAGTACAATACAATCTATATGTCACACTATCCATATGTCACTTGAGAGTACAGGGTGGTTTATATCCTGCAGTCCCATTCCTCCATTGACATACTACAGCTCAATACATAAGTCACACTCTCTATATGTCACAATGAGAGCGGTGCAACATATGTATAGCATGACACAGGTACTGTGTTGTACTGTTTCAACAGAGGTATGGTAGTGCATGGTCCAAAGGACCCTGTGTTTTCACTTGGCATATGGACAATGTGATATATGGATAGTGTTGCACTATCTTGATGTAGGACTGGGACAGTAGGGTCCAACAGTGACATGCGAATAGTGTGTTCTATGGATTCTGACATGCTATGTCAATGTGCGGATGGGAGTGCATGGTCCAGAAAACAGTGCGCTCCCAGCCCCACATTGACATAATAGAACAGTGTCTATATGTAATGTTGGGAACACCATTCAGCCATCTAAATACTACAACAGTCTGCATAGATGAGGTTTGGAATGTGGAGTTATTCACCACACAGTCATATCCCTACATGCAGATATTAGAAGAGTGTACATACCTAACAGTGGAACCACATGATACTTCACATTCTGCACTTCCATACCTCCATCCACACAGAAGAACAGTATGTATATGTCACAGTTACAAAGTGGGTTGCTTCAGACCCTGCATTCCTATCCCTCAACAGATGGACATATTTATCTATCTGTGTAAATACAGTACAGTGTGGACCCTATACTTCAATTCATAAAGTTATGAGCAGGTGTAGCTAAGTAGTATGATGTAGCCATAACCATCCAATATTAAAGACCTTTCATGTAAACTGTTCTACATAGCCTTCTTAGCACCTCCCCGCATGTTTGCACAGCATGTGGGTGTACCCCCCCCAAGACACTGAGATGGCAGCACAAGTGATACAGTTGCTGAAACATGATTATGAATGCCTCTTGTGGTGTGTTTACAGGGTTTTTTATTCTTTCTGTTACCTTATGGTGTCTGTTTCTGATTGGCTGTGTTGCACGGTACCATCCCCTGCTTGTATATGTGTTGTGTGTGTGTGTGTATGGGTGGGGTGTGGAATTAGGAGTTAGGGTTGAAAACCCTAATGTTGAATTTCCTCACTTTTGTTGCTGTGGAAGCAACCCTAACTGTTGCATTAACTGAGTTTTTGACAAAGAAAAAAAAAAATATATATATATATAATTTTTTTTACTTGTTTTATAATTGATATAATGAGTTTGGCATATATGTAAAAAAAAAACTTTCTGCATGCCAAGATTAATCTATGCAACAGAGTTCAGTAGAAGCACATATATTTGAGTAACTTTTACCACTTGTTAACTGATTTATGTGATTAAGTGATAAAATGCTGTCATATCACTAAATCCTTTGGTAAGCTAATTAACAGCATTTTTCTTTTTAAATAAAAGGTATAAAATATGCTGAATGCTAATCTAAAGGAAGAGAAAAGTGCTGCAGACATAGTGAAACTCTTATTTATAATTCATAAAACAAGCTTGGTATACAGATTCCTCCACAGAGAGCGAGCTCCTGAAAGCGTGTCTTTCACAGGTTTCTGAATGAACCGTGTACTACAGTCCGCTGAATGAGTGGAAGCGGGAAAAAAACACAGCCATGCATTAACTGTTAGAAAGGCTTCATGCAGACTGCTGGCAGTGTGAAACAGTGTAGTGCTGTGGTCTGTAGGGACAATATGGGTGGACTGCTTCACAGACGTTGAGGTGACTGTGACACAATCCGACATGTTCATTTGGAAGGAATGCAGAGTCCTTTTTCTCAGTGGTTGTAAAAGGACTGCAGGGCTTCACCCACTGCAGCCCTAAAAAAAGGAGCAGAAGACAAGAAGACAACAAAGAAAACATGGCTACATTCAGTCTTAGCTTTTTACACATTAGCAGTGGAGCTGTTAAAAGAGTGGTACAAAAGAGACTAATGTTTGGATCCTGTGTTACCACTTAGCAACTTCAAAGTGGTTAAATATTTCTATGTTTTAAGAAAGACAGTATCACTATTTTGTGAACACGCAAAGAACAATACTCAGGCTCATCCGGCTCACTTTGTATGAGATCCTGCTCCACCTCACCAAAATACTAAACCTGTCTTTATGCCTCAGCCAATTCCACACCACTTGAAACAGAGCAGTTATAACTCCTATCTTGAAGAGTGGTGACCCCACCTCCATCTGCAACTATAGGCCTATGTCCATCCTCCCCCAAAAGGCCCTTAAAAAAATAGTGGCTGACCAGCACACAGACTACCTATCCAAACACAATCTGCTCTGTCATGAACAACATGGGTTCCGGAGGGGTCACAGCATCTCCGCTGCCCTTGTCGAATTTACTTCTTATATTCATGAGGCCATGGATTAAGGATTAGTAGTGGGAGCTCTCTATATTGACCTGACCAAAGCTTTTGATACCGTCAGTCATGAGCTTCTTCTCCACACCCTACCATCTCTGAGTATCTCCCCAGAGGTAACGTTCTGGCTCAAAGATTATCTCAATGACAGGACCCAACAGATAAAAATTAATGGAACCTTATCCTCTATTCAGCCAGTCCGAAGAGGGGTCCCTCAACGGTCCATCTTAGGCCCACTGCTTTTCACCCTCTTTCTGAACTCCCTCCCCCAATCCTGTAGCTGGAAACTATTACTCTATGCCAATGATGCTGTAGTCTTTTGGAAACATCACCATTTCTATACACTACAATCTGAACTGCAGGGTTTCTTTGAGGAGCTCAAAACCTGGTTCTCTGAACACCGCCTAATACTTAACTATAAGAAGACTAAAGCCATGATCTTCATCCACCACTAAAATCTGCTCTGTAATGCATCGCTAATCTTCACAAACTCCCGTGGCATTCCACTGGAGCAGGTCTACAGCTTCAAATACCTGGGAGTCATGTTGGACACCTCACTTACCTATCACACCCACATTAAACAAGTACCCTTTTCTGTCCATGCCAGGTTGGTGATCCTATACAGACATAGGCACTGCATTCCCCTGCAGGCCATGCAGCTTGCAGTGTCCTCTTTCAATCCTACCTTTGGTGGACTATAGCATAGTAATTTATGAATCCACTGACCATACTGCCCTGCACAGTATCAACCTCACCTTCAATAAAGCCTGCCATCTTGTCTCAAACTCTAACAGGCAAACCCATACTTGTGAGCTTTACAAACTTACTGGCTGGCTAAATGTCCAAGATAGGGTGAAGTACCACACCTGCCTTCTAGCTAAAAAAAATACTACACAAACAATCTCCAATAGGCTTCCACCCTCTTATTCAAACAGCTTCTCTCAGGAGGGCCCCAAGGCACTCTGCAAACACCTCCCTACTAGTTTCTCACTGTAGAACCTCCCTTGTGCAATGGTCTTTTTGTTATCATGCCCCCCTGTGGCTAAACAACCTACCATCCACAATCTCCCTTACAACTAGTTTGGGTCAATTTAAATCTGGTTTTAAGTCCCTCCTCAACTCTACAACCTGTGATTGTATATAACTTTCATGTTGGTTTCCAATCCTACATTAATGAGGATCCCCCCCCCGGCTTAGGGACTTTTTCTCCCATTTTCCCAAGTTTAGGATCCTCATGTCTCACTGTTACTTATTCTTGACTTTGGGCCTACTTTATAAGACCCTCCGAATCCAATGTTCTGTCAGATGTACATAATTGTTTGACCCTGGACCTTTTAAGATCCCTGATGACGTAACCCAACATTGTACTCTGTGCCAAATGTTTAAGCTATGTATCAAATGTCTAAGTTTCAGTACTGTTCCTAATGTTTAAGTTATGTACAGCATAAAAGGTTTAAGTTTTGTACCAATTGTTGAAGTTTGTGACACTCTGTAGATTTTTTTTGTTGACGTGAAGCCTTTGCAAAGGAGTCAAAGACTCAAAGGATTGTAATTATGATTTCTTTCAATAAATAAAATAAGTAAAAACATCCAATGTTTTGCAGGACATGCCGAGTATGCTTCTGATGAGAATAATACAGTGGCTGTAGTGATAGGGTACAGAACACATTTAATGCAGACATAGCCATGTGAGCTGTATATGAGGTGGCTAGGAGAAAAGCTTATGAGCTGTGACTCTACCACCATTACCACAGAATATATGTATCACACTAAACACTAAATACAATGTTGAAGATTGCTGAAGTATGAAACATTCTGCGTATTTGGAACTGAGACCTGGGTACTGTAAGAAATCACGAATCTCGTGCAAATGTTAATGCGACACATTCACTGGTATTTTGTCAAAGCTCAATGTATGCACTGTATGTTGATATTTAGTGATTTAAAAATACTTGTGTTTTCAATGGTGTATGTGTTGAGTTGAGAAACATTTCAAGTGCAAATAGAACACTGGTGTGACATAGTTAACAGACCATACTGTGGTTATTTTCTAGAAAGTGAATGCTTACCTGAGATAGCAGCCACTATTGCATCACACTTGTGAGGTTGATCTATTGAAATATATATACAAAGAATGCATTTACAGAGTTGCTCTGCGTTGAGTTTGGCTAATTTTTTGACAATTAATAATTTATAACTGCATCTTTATGCTACATATTAATTAGCTGCATTCTTATGACAGAACAATAAGATAGTATTATTTTTTACTTATTCTGCAAGTGTATGTACTATATTAAATGTTACATCTTGTGTAAGAAAAGTAAGTCTTTGTATAGTCTTAAGCAATAAGGCATGACCAGGGTTATGCTACCATTCTAGTTAATCACTGCCTGGGGGTGTAATGTGATATGAGGTGTACTCTAGCACCATATTGCTCCCAGGCAGTGACTAATAAGAACATGTTCATAACAACTTTCTAGGAAGCATGAGCGGACAGACTGTCACACTGTATATTACTCACAAGCACATCTTACTACACATCTCTTGAGCTGGCAAGTCTTCCACTCCTCCCCCATCATGTATGGTCACAATCACTGGGAGGTCTGGTAGAGAGGAAAATACTTGCTATGGTATCTGTGGCAGTTCTTACAGGTCCCTTCACAGATCTCAGAGTGACAGGTTCTTGAAAGAGGACAAAATAATGTCACTCTGAGCAACAGGTCCTCGTGTTTCTCTACCCCCAAGTTGTGATTATGTGGTTATCTAGGAGAGGGAAATGCTGTGAAAATAGCACCTAGCTAATGACATGTTTGGTAGGCTATTGGGGATTGATCTACTACATCTTTACCCTGATTATTGGCAGCTGTTCTGCTCTCCCAGTCCCTCTCCCAAAGTTGAGAATGCCTGGATTGCAGGCAGTTTTCAGCCATGGGAACATGCTTATGTCTTGACTAACAGCAGCTTTTTCAGCACTGTCACCATGGTTAGATTAAGAATCAGCAGTCAATGGATAGGTGCAGTGTAAGTAGTACTAGCCCACATTAAATGGCAGTAATAAATCCCACCAGTATAATACAGATGAGTTGAACAGTAATTTATTCTTTTAAATTAGTGTGCAGGTAATAAGACTGTGCAAATACAATAAGAAGGGCAATAACATAATGTTGGAAGAATGCTGACAACCAATCAGACTGCATAATTTTTGAGACCATTTTAATAACAGTTTTTGATGGTTGTTCGTCACTCTATTCACACGTTATTTGCTATGTCACAGTATTTCTTCTTATACAGAGTAAGTCACATATGTAAAGTTGGAAGCAGGCAAGTAGATGACATAGAGAAATTATTTGACTTAGTTAACATGCTAATTTTTATAGCTGCTATAAGACTTTGGACTATATGTTAAGTTAGTGTTAAGAAATGTGTTCTTTACTTAATGTTTCTCAGCATGTGATGTTCTTTCTGCTGCACACCCAGTCGTGGTAAATGGACCAGATTGTGGCTCCTCTAACGGATGTTGCTCACTTGATGGGACAGCAGCATACAACAGTGCCTCCACCTGTGACACAGAGGGATGTTGTGCTTCTGTGCCTGCCTCTTTTTCTTGGTCTATGGCATCACTGATGCCCTTTCAGAGGATTCCTTTATCTGTAACACACAGAAAAAAACACACCAAGTCTTAGTACTTTACATTTCACTTGATAATATTCTAATAAACATGAACTCTCTTCTATTTTGTTATCTAATATGGAAGTTGTGTATAATAACATTCTGGTACAAATGATGTTACAATACATTGATATACTGGGCATCACTATAATATGTAACTGTTTGTGGTCTATCTTGACAGTCACTCCCCCCACCACTTCACAAAACAAAATTATATTACAATACATTGGTACACTATATTGGTACTCTAATATGCAACTACTCGTAAGATTCGTAACAAGCAAATCAGGTCAGATAGAGTTAGCCATGTAATGACCTGCATCTTATTTAGATTTCCAAATCATAACAGTGGTTTGCATAGCAGTTATCCAATGCTAGCTTCAATTTGTCCATGGTTTAACTAATTACAACAGACTCTGGCAGGGAGTTGCATCATGACACAGCCTTCTGACAAAACCATGTTCCTTTCTGGTTCTTTTTGAAGTGGTCACCTTTTAACTGCATATTATGTCCTCTTATTTTTCTGGCATCTGGTCTTAAACTTAACCCAATACATTCCCATAAATTTTTGTCTGCAAAAGCCCTGTACATCAGGCACATGCCCCCATCTTTGGTATTGGAATGAAAAAAGCCCCAGGTCACGTAGCCTCTCCCCATATATCCTATCCTTGAGTCCAGTCACCAGCCTAGTTGCTCACCTCTGGACCCTCTCAAGCCTCCTAATGTCTTTTTTCTGGTGTGGCATCCAGAACTGGATGCAATACTCCAGATGTGGCTGTACCAGAGAGACATACATTGGCATAATTACATCCTTCTTCCTACTTCTGATGTTCCTTTTGATTGATGCTAAAATGCCATGTCCTTTTTTTGTTGCAGTAGAGCATTGATCAAAGAAGCTGAGAGTGTTAATAAGTAGGATCTCCAGGTCTTTATCAGATTTAGTATTACTCAGTTCTTTAAAATGTATTTGGTACTTAAAGTTTAAGTTCTTTCTGCCTAGATGCATTGTTCTAGAGCCTTTCCCCCAGTGAAGGACACCACAACCAGTGTTCTCTTTGGTTGCTCAGTCGGCACATCATTTAGTCACATTTTATCCATCCAACTTACATCATACAATACTGAGTTCCTTTTATTGCCACATTTAAAACATTTTGAGCAATTTCATATATTTAAATATTGATTTACATATTCATCCTACAATCAATTATCATATTCAAAAGATCACATTCTTTCTTCCTTCACCCCCAGATGTTGACTTGAGGGGGGGGTCTCTCTTTTAATTGTTTCAAACTTATTGTCTTCTTTCACCCTCAGATGTAAAATCTAAGGGAGTCATTTTTCAATTCCAGGTCAGGTCCCTTCCTGCCCCCCATTTCTTTTCTCATGGGTGTCCATACCCTCTGCTCTTACACCCCACCTTGGTATAAATCCAACACTGTGTTCTTCCCCTTCCCCTCCTACAGAACTTTATTCTTTTTCTTCTTCCTCCTTTGTATTTTTAGGAGGTGGGTGGGAAATAAATTCTGTTTAGCAAAAGTGAGGGAGAGATCCTCAATACAGACTCTTTTATATTCCCCTTTTGACCCCACCCCTTAACTCTTATTCTCTCTCTCTTCCATTCCCCCAATCTCTTATTCCCTTGCCTTTCTTAAACCCCATCACCTTTTTGAGCCCTTCCCCTTCCTGGCCAAGCCCCCTTTTTCTTCCTAGCCTTCCCCTTCTGACTTCACCAACAACTCCCCTTCCCCTTTTCTTCCTCTATCCCCATTTTTTCTCCACATGCTATCTGATACTCCTTCAAGGCTCCAGGCCTAGAACAATGGGGCCTGTCCTTTAAGGACAAACCTTTTTATTTTACACTTCTGCAGATTAAATCTTAACTTTCTTTTACTGGCACTGTCTGCCAGAGCATTTATAATGTCCTGGAATAATTTGGCATCCATTGCATTTGTTATCAGGACCCCATCTTAATATTGTGCATGAACTTTGTCATCCAAGCCTTGTCTGTACAAGAAATGGATGCCACCAGAATGTTAAATAGTGCTGGACCTAGCACTGAGCATTGGGGGACCCCACTGGTCACCTTGATCCATCTATAAAAGTGGCCCTTGACTGACACTCTCTGCTTCCTTTTTATCAGCCACACCACGATCCAGCATAAAATAGCTGCATCCAAGTTGGTTTCCCTCAAGGTATGGATACGTTTAGCATGGAATATGCTGATGAAAGCTTTTTCAAAGTCTACATATATTACGTCCACTGGGCTATCATTTCTGAGGACAAGACATACAAGATCGAAAAGTGCAACAAGTCTGTAAGGCATGATCTTCTCTTCCTGAATCCATGTTGGCATGTATCTACCAGGCCCTCATCCCTTAGATGTACATCAATTGCCTCTTTAATTAATGCCTCTAGAGTTTTTCCTACTATACTAGTGAGGCCAATTGGTCTGTAGTTAGTGCAAGATATTTTAATGCCCTTCTTGTAAATGGGCACTATGTGGGCAGTTGTCCAGTCATCTGGGACCTCACCTTCCTGCAGGAATTTTTGGATGATGGCCTGTAAAGAGCCACTCAATTCAGCTCCCAGCTCTTTTAATAATATAGGATGCAAGCCATCTGGACCTGCTAATTTACTTGATGCCAGTTTGTTCAGTTTATCTTTAATCATATTAGATGTAATCACTAGACTACTCTGTAAGGATCCTTTGTTGTCAACCTCGGGTACTTCACTGTTTTGGTATACACTTTCAAAATAAGTGTTGAACATCTCAGTCATCTCCTGACACTCAGTAATTATATTGTTTTCTTGCTTTAGTGGTCCAGTTTGGCTGTTCTTAATTTTTAGACCACCTACGTATGCTTTTTTGTTGTTCCCCAGTTAGTTTGATCATTTCTGCTCCAGGTTTCTCTTAGCTAGTTTAATTGCCTTTCTTAGTTCCTTTAGTTTGGTACTGTATCTTTCCCTGTACACACTTGTACCTTTACCTCTGAGTTCTTTTATATGCACTATTTTAGCCCTATATAGTCTCTGTATCTTTTGGTCAAACCAAATTTCCATTGTGAAACCGCACGAGTTACAATCATATATAGTGTTAAAAAGCCATTGTTTAGTGCATCTATCTTCAGTGCGAACCGGTCTTTATTCCCACCGCAATTCTTTGCCGTATTTATTGAAAGTTAAGAACGGCAATTGAATACGTGTTGGTGCAGTGTTTGGACACATTTTGCAACAAACATGATGAGCATTGTGGATACTGTCTTTGGAGAGTTGGAGGGAGGCAACCCTCTGTTACAACATGAGACTGCATTGATTGTGGAAGGTACACCATTACCGAAATCTGTTTTCAAACAGTTGGAGAAATTGGTTGGAGAAATTGGTGTTGAAGGGTCAGAGGATGCACTGCCATTGAATGACTTTGGAGGCGTACCTTACAGTCAAAAGAATTCCCTGAGGTCTGAGAATTACACACAAACCTGCCTATGGGACTGATGATGAAATATTTATGGACAAATGGCATAAACTTATGGAGAATGCTGGCCTTGATTCCATTAAGCTGATCCTGGAGCATGCCATTCTGGTAAGAGAAAATCTAACTGAAAATATAAAAGATAAAGAGACGGAATTGAAAGCATGTTGTGATTCTAGTGAATTTGATAAATATAAGAAACAGTTAACAGAGAAAGTGGCCCATTATGATATTCAATTAAAAAGGGATAAGCAGAAGAAATTTAATTGGGATGAGGAAGATTATAGACTGGGTTAAGTATTTGATTGGACAGTTAAAGATACACTAGCACAGAATAAAATGAAATCCATTTTGAAAACATCCAGTTCTAATGACAATGGTACTATTTTGGACTATACATCTGGGCCAAGTGACACTGATAGTAACCCAGAGTTTTTTCCCTAGTGAGAGGACTTTCATCCACCCCGGGGAGGACTTTCATCCAGCCCAGGGTCATCAACAACAACATCAACAGTACCCCCCCGCCCCAGCAGAGATTCAGCAAGAGGAGAACTCAGTTCCAGGAGTCGTTTTTCCAAGGAAGAGGATGGGGGTGGAAGGCATGGAAGAGGACAAAGGGGATGCAGTCAATAAATTCAGTTACCCCTTTATCAGCTTTGATTAATTTGTCGGAACATTCTCTGACTACTGATAAAGAATCTGTATTAAATAAAGGGCTTTCTTTTTCTTTGACTAAGGACTTTAATCACTTCCAAACTGTAGTTGATTTACATGGTTTGCTAGGAAAATTACTTTAAGATCTATATATGATAATAAAGATGTTGATTCTGCTATGACTATTGACTCTGAAATTAACTATGGGTTAATGTCAAAATCAAACTATTGCCCTACATTTAGTCCGACCATGTCAGTTTTTGTGAAAAAGTGTGAAATTGACATGGAACAGCTGCTAAATGATTCCCCACCTAAGTGGTTTAACCCTTTGAGAACTGAATATGTGTGAACTTATATAGATTCTGGACGTATATATACATCCACAGTCTTCTAAGGGTTTATAATTGTTGTAGAAATGAATGCATAGTGCTTAACAATTTATCCACTAATCAGGATATTATTATCAAAGGAGCCAACAAAGGTGAGGCAATAGTAATTATGGATAAAGTTAAATACGTTGCTGAAATTAACAGACAGCAGATACGACCTTTTATGAAAAATTACCTAGTGGTAACATTTGGGAGATAAAAAGAAAAATTGATTTTGTTCTTGAAGAGGGTTTAAATAGTGGTTACATTACTAATATACATTATAGAGCATTGGTAGTTCCACATCCGGTTGTACCAACTATATACTGTTTACCGAAAGTACACAAAGATTTATTGAATCCCCCAGGTAGACCTATTATTTCGGGAGCGGGTTGGTTAACAGAAACTCTATCTAGATTTGTGGATGCCCATTTACAACCAATTGTACAACAATTACCTTCATATTTGAGAGACTCTATGGATATCATAAATGTCCTTGAATCGATTTCGCTAGAGGGGGAAGTTTTGCTAGCCACTTTAGATGTGGAGGCTTTATATACTAATGTACCACAGGTGGCAGTTTAGAAGCTTTGGAATACTATCTAGACCTTAGATCCTTCCCCCATGTAATACCCACTAGCTTCTTGATACAATTAGCTGAGTTAGTTTTGGAATTCAACATTTTTTTGTTTCAGGGTAAATATTACAAGCAAATTAAAGGCACTGCCATAGGTGCAATGGTGGCACTGAGTTATGTCAATTTGTATGTTGGTAAATGGGAACTAGATTGGATATGAAGCGATGCCACAAATCCATATTTTTGTTTTCTGGATTTGTGGCATTGCTTTATTGATGATATTATTATTGTCTGTAAGGGATCCAGGCAAATGTTTGTGAATTTTGTTGATTGGTTACATACTACGAGTCAACATTTACCTTTTAAATTAACCATAGATGAAAATGCAATTAACTTTTTGTACCTTAGGGTGTTTAAAATAAATGGGGGTAAGGAGATTGGTACTTCTTTATTTTCCAAAAACACTGACCGCAACAGTTTATTACTGTCAAGTAGTTTTCATTCTGGTCATATTTGCCATAATATACCTAAGGGGAAAATGATTAGAACTTTAAGAAATTGCACACAAAGACAAGATTGTGTTACATTTAAAGACAAACAGATATCACGGTTTGAGGAACATGGATATGGAAGGGAAGTGATCCGAAAAGTTGTTGAAACAGTAGAAAATATGGCTAGAGCTACTACCCTGACTCCCAAGTTACCAAATCTTAAACGATATAGTGAATATAGGTCTGTAGGCTTTTTCACACAACTTAGTACCAGAGGCACTAGTGGCAAAAAGATTTTACAAAATAATTGGGGAATATTAAAAGCAGATGAGAGAATCTCTAAACAAATTGGTGATGTTCCATGAGTAATTTTTACTAAAGCTCCAACTATTAAGGACAGGGTGGTCAAATCACTTTTGCCAGATAGTGATAAAAATAAAAGTAACACCATTTGGACAGCTTCATTACCTTTTGGAATGAAAAGATGTGGAAGTTGCAAGTTTTGTTTGTTTTTGATGGTAACTGATACTTTCTATAGTCCGATTACTTGCCAGACATCTAAAATTAAAGATATGATTTTGTGTAACACTACGTCAGTGGTATATCTATTACAATGTTCTTGTGGGTATTTCTATGTTGGACATACTATACATGAATTTAAGATCAGAATTGGTGAACACCTATGACTTATAGACAAACATGATATGTCATATGCTATTGTACAACATATAGCTAAAAATAGGGATGTGAGAGTAAAACATGATGTTAAGTTCATAGGATTGGAAAAAGTAAGAGTAGGACCAAGGGGAGGTGATTTGAAAAGAAAAATAGGACAACAAGAAAGTTACTGGATATTTATACTAAAATCTAGAGAAGGTTTAGGACTTAATGAAAAACAGAGATCTAGCAGCCTTTTATAATAAATATGGTGTCCTCCTGATTTAGGTGGATGTCCAAAATAAATAATACATAGCATGTAGAAATAAATAACTAGTTTGCTTTGTAATTGTATGCAATTAGATTTAAAAAGATAGTTGTGTTAAAATGGACATTCTTTACTAAGTTGTAATTGTATTAACAATCTATCATGTTGTTTAACCATTTCCCAATGCTTTGTTGTAATTAGCCAATTTTAACTTTAATTATTAACTAGATACCTTCTGTATTATGACTATAATAGTCAATTATAAATTAAATACCTAATGAATGAAGGCACTAATTAATGGATAAGCATTTATTTCAATGCTATACTTGAAAATAAATGAAGGAATGTATGATCTTTTAATTGTTTTGGTTAAAGTGGCACATGTTTTTAGCACTATATAAGTAACTAAATATGGATGTTATTTATCTCTGATGAAGCTTGGTGTTTAGCCTCTCGAAACGGAAGATGTTTTTTGTGTCTGTCAAATACAAATACATATTTTATATTTATATTTGGCTTGGACTGGGTGCTGGCTTTTTTGAATTCATTAATATACCTGTCATAGCACCAGTCTTGCTCGGTGTGGTTCATTTTCCAAACTTTTTCAAACCAGAGAGGAATTCTAACTTTCATATTGTGTTTCCTTGTTGTAGGAATGTAAGTCTCTTCTAGCTCAAGAAGGAAGGTTTTTAATGTACCCCACATTTGTTTTACCCCAGACCCTCAAATTTATTAGGCCAATCCCAGTCTAGTAACAACTTCCTAAGATGGTTATAGTCTGCCTTGTCATAGCATTTTATTCGTGTCATCCCCCTTTGACATCTGTTTTTGATGTTTATAGCAAATTCAACCATGTTATGGTTGCTTCCTAGGAGTGGCTCCTTTGAATTACAATTTTCAATAGAATTGCCCATATTACTGATCACCAGATCTAATATATGGTTTTCCCTGTTGTATTCTCTCACATGATTTTCTGTACTTATACTGTCTAATACTTCAAGGAATTCTTCCTCCATAGTTGTAGTGGGTGACATGTTTCCCAGTTGATTCCAGGATGATTAAGGTCTCCCATAATTAATAATCTACTTCCAGGATCTTAGTCTCCAATATTCTTTATAAATCTAGTATTCTTTACACTGGGCAGAGAGGGTGGCATGTAGCATACCCCCACAGTAATTTTCTTTTCCTTTGGTAGTAGTAGCTGTACCCATAACTGTCCAATACCTGGCTCTAATGCTGTTTGATGCTCAAACACCTTGATGTCATTTCTGATGTGCAGTGCCACTCCTCCTCCTTGTCTGCACTCTCTATCCTTATTAAATAGTTGGTGACCCCTTATTTCAGTCTCTCAAGTTTCATTATGTCACCATGTTTTGGTAACAGCACATAGCACAATCTCTTCTTGGTTTAAGAGGTACTCTAGTTCATCCTTTTGGTTTTTTAGACTTCTGACCTTTATTAAGGGGGATTTCCACAATTTTTAATTATTGTATTTCTTAGAGGTTATGCAGTCTGGCAGATCTCCTCCCCTGTGCCCCTCTGCTGTTAGTTTAAATGTTGACTAATTACTTTAAGTATTTCTGCAAGTACATGAGTTCTGATTCTGTTTACATGCAGACCACCAGAAGCAAATAGCCTATTGGCATTGTTGAACCTTTGCCAGTGTTCAAGGAACACTATTTGTTCCCTGTCATGCTATTTTTTAAGCCACCCATTTGACCTTTTAATTTCAATTGTTTTCTGTCTGCCTACCCTTGGGACTGGGAGGATTTCTGATATGGTTTGTGGACAATTTCTGTTTTTAAATTCAGTGCCTACAGTCTTAAGCACTCTTTGGATATCAGTGGTTCTCTTTTTTTTTACCAGGAGGGACACACTAAGTTGAAAGCTTCTTTACAGGTGTGACCTGGGAGCACAAGGAAGTTAAGAGACTTGCTCAGGGTCACACAATATGTAAGTGGAAGCTGTGGGATTCAAACCTAGGTCTCAGGGTTTTCCTACCTACATCATTGGTTCCAACATGTAGAATTACTAGAGGGTCTTCAGAGTTTTCCAAAAATCCAGGCAGAAGATTTTTAAATCTGATATCCCTGCCCCGACAAGATGGAGACTGATACTCTGTCTTATCTGTCTTTACATATAATCTTATCAGTATATTTGAGCATGGAGTCTCTTATTACTACAACATTTTTGAATTGGCCATTTGAGTCATCATTGTTTCCGCATGTGGTAATATTAGTCCTTCTCTGTGTTCTGACCTCAGCACTAATTATGGCAGTTTGTGTCTTTTCATTTCTTCCCTCCATTTGTAGTGTATTTGAAATTATTTCTACTGGTTGTACTGGTACTGGTATTCTGTTTTTTTTTTCCACAATAGGCCCTAGGTGTTCCCTAACCTGGGTTAATGTAGTTGTTTGCGTACATGTGGGTTTTAGGGCTCTTCTACCTTCCCCTGCTAATATATCTGCTGGTGCCACCTCCACTACCTGTTCTTCTGTTACTTGCATATTTTAGGTGTTGTATCCATTTCATTTTCCAATCCAGAGTGCTCAATTTATTTGTTGTCTCAATGTGAGTATCTATATCTTTTCTACTCTTCCTTGGTCCCTTTGTGACTAAACACAAATTGTATTCTATCGGGATATCTATATCACTATTCTCATCCAATCTGACTTTCCTTTTCTCCATGAGTCCTTTGTTGATATCTGTTCCAGCTAGGCCTGACTCTTTAAGGTGTAGTAGGTTTCTTGGGTTGGTTATAAAACATTCTATATATTTTCTCCATGCCTTTATTTCTAGTTGCTTCTGTAGCTGTTCCACCTTCACTTCCAGTTCATTTACGTACATGTATTTCCTGCATACATATTGTTCAAACAACACAGCCTGCCCTCTCATTTCTCAGACCTTACATTGAGACCATTCTATGTTTCACCCTTCCATTGTTTTATCAGTATCCAGCATGATTTCAATTTGGCCTGCCTTTTGTTGGGGATTTTCTCTCCTCTTCTCCTCTTCCCTTGCTGACATGGCAGACACAGTTATTTACCTTAGCTGTGTCACCTTTGCTGGGCACGCCAATGACTGGGCTCACCAATGCTCACTAACAGAAGGAACTATATAGTTAGAGGACTGGAAGTAGCACTCGGCTCACTTCCAGTTTCCTCACCACTCAAAACACCCAATCAACAGGTTAAAATTAGTTTAAGGTGGCCTGAAAAGATCACTCAAACTTTACAGGGGCAAGAGTCTTACTAAAAGTGCATTTTCTGCACTTCAATTCACTCCTTGGATGTTTGCTCCATGCAGGCACTTCCTGCTTCTCTGGTGTCCTTGGCTATGCTTTGGAAGCATTCAGGGAACATCCCCTTACACTCGGAGAGTGAGATAAAAGTAGGACAGCCCCAATAGGCTAAAATAAAAGTAAACAGCTGCTCCCCAGTCTGCAGCAATCACAAATCTCACTCTATTATGACGATTTGCTCCTCACAAAAAAACAAGGGAAAAAAACACAACAAAAGAGGCTATTTTTATTTATGCCACACTGGTGAGTATATTTCAGTGAAGATATCAGTGATATGTTTGCATCCAGGGTACCTAGACTGAGAGTATCAAAATATTCTCACTCTAGGTCTTATATCCTCATTCTAGGACCAAAATATATGTATAGTAGGTACTGATTGACTCATTCAGAACTCATTTGAACAGTCAGCCTCAGTAGCAGTGCTAACCATATTCAAATGTGAATAACATTACAATGCAAAATGATAGCATGGCACTGTGAGCATGAAAGTTGTTCAGCACCAAAATATCTACAAATGAGTAGTGTTTCATTTATAGCTACTTTTCATTTGTTTCTATAACTGGCAAAAGAAAACATCAGAAAATGCAATTGTTTTCACTTTTTTGACAAACAAATGTGAATAACTTTAAAATAAAAAAATGATAGCATGGTACTGGGAGCATGAACCTTGTTCAGCACAAAAATATCTACAAAATGAGTGGTGTTGCATTTACAGATACCTTTTTTATATAATTGGCAAAAAAAGCAGAAATTTCAATTTTGTTCATGTTTTGCAACAACAAATGTGAGTACTTTAAAATGAAAACTGATAACACAGTACTGTGAGCATGAAATTTGTTCAGCACAAAAATAGTTACAAAATGTGTGGTGTTTCAATTATAGGTACCTTTTGTTTTTTTATAATTAGCAAAAAATAGCAGAAAATTCAAATTTGTTTCACTTTTTGCAACAAACAAGTGCAAATAACTTTAAAATGAAAAATGATACCATGGTATTTTGAGCACAAAACTTGATCAGGACAAAACTACCTAAAAAATGAGCAGTGTTTCATTTATAGATACCTTTTAGATTGTTTGCAATCAGCAAAAAATGGTAAGAAGTTAAATTTTTTTTTTTTGGAGGTATGGCATACATGGGAATACACAACCCCCTTACTGTAAATACTATCGATATTGTTTGTTCCTGTGCCAATTGACCCAATGACATCACTCATGGCTTCACCATTCATGATGTCATTTTGTCAATTGGCATGAGAACAAAAACTTCTGACAATATTTCCAGTAGTGAGGGTGGTATATTCCTTATATATGTAAATTGAATACTTCTGTGACAAATGTTCTCTTTTGTATATCTGCTACACATGTGAATATATATATATATATATATATATATATATATACATACATATATACTGTCAGATTCCTCAAAGCAATACAAGTGAACTTTCAGAATTTCAAGAAAGGTTTAGTGTTAAGTACTGCTGCCATGTATATGTGCTGATGATCTGCAGTGTTGACTATTTTACAGATTATTTTGCTATTACACATTGGTGCTTATCTACTAGATGTGGAGATCACAGTGGTAAGTCTGGAACTATTGAATGCAACCCTCAGGTAGGGCAGAACAATGTCAAGAGTTCTTCTGCTTTGTGTGATATCATGTGGCTTCTTGGGGTAGTGGGGTGCACAGATGTTGGTGTTGATTGGGTATCCCTAAGAGTAGTGTTGGCATATTCTGAAAGTTACTGTATGTACACAGGTGAATGCATGTCCATGAATTTCTGGCAGGACATATCACATTTATTATTGCAATGACAGATGCCTAATGTGTGAATGTGGTATGCACAGCCTGTTCAGAAAGTGGTGTTTACATGGTCAGTAGTATGGCTGTATCTGTGGAAGTTGTGTAGTCTTATTGTTAATGTAAACTATGGGTCAATCATTCTGATGTGTATCTAATTACAGTACTTATTATTATGATGCTGTTTTCTTTTTCCATCACCTCTGCACTGCATCTTTACACAATACATACTTGTGTCACTATGTAGTTACATATTGTTAGGGTCAATGATTGCCACCTCCTTAAGAGAAGCCAGTTCCTCTTCCACATGACTACTTGGAACTGGTACCAGCTCTGATCTGTGTGATGTGGTGGCAGGAAAACATGGGTATCCTGTGAAAATACAAGACTAAATTACACTCATTGTGAGCTAGGTGTGGTGATACAAGATATATATTTATATTTAATACATCAATGAAAGAAACATATTTATATTTAATACATCAATGAAAGAAACATGAAGTAGGTGATATATTATATTTCAGTACACATGTAGGAGAAACTGAATCTTGAGGTTACAATGATCTCTGTTTTGTGTGAATGCCCATTACCAGTGGTATTACTTTATACTGTATGTTGTTCTTTTGAAATTTGCTGTTGTATAGTGTCATGTCTGCCTCAATGTGGAGGGTAACCACGCTTCAGGCTGATAGCAGTGGAAAATGCAGCATACAAAAGTGTTAAGAAAAATAGAAACAAAAAAAAATAGAAAGTTAAAAAAAGAAACAGCAAGATGAAGAGAGATTAAAGAGAAAAAAGGAAAAGAAGAGAACATGATGGCTCTTGTAAAAGCACACAGATTACACTGCTAGAGTTACCTGCTTTCTGTAGTGCCACAGTAGGGGCAACACAGAAAATCTCTTTAGAAATTTCACAAAATATCTGGAAATATCTGACCATGTTTTTTGGCTACAACTGTAGTACTGAACTTACCACACATAAATAAAATTGTATTCTGAAATAAACTCTCAAAACAGTGGCATAGGTATCTGTCGTCATACACAGCACCAGTTAAAAAAAACTTCCATTTTCTAGATGGTATCAACATGGTTTCTACTGAAAATGTATTACTTGCCTCAGTTTGTATACTATTTTTCATGGTTATCTAAGTATACTGTATATACACCCCTGATATTCAAACTTGCTGAAATATCCAAAAGTGATACATGATGGCTATTTATTTAAAGTGTACTATTTACACTGTTTATTCTATGCTTTATAATTTGCCCTTCCTGCTAACTCTCTGTTTAGTTGAAGCATAATAGGGTAGATGGTTATCACAAGAAATGTGATATACAACAAAATGAAAACTTATTTCCATGCTGTTGCTTGCTGATTTGAGGATTGCCTGCCTTGATCCACATATTGTGGGCTAGCTGGTATCAGGTTTTATCTGGCCCCAGGCCCCTGTGCTTCCACAGCAACATAGATGCAAATGTCTGAGGATCTGTAGTGCTTACAGCCTATGTTTGATATAAAACATTGTAAAAGTAGGTGAGGATGTTGTATAAATTCTGTTTGTTTCTTGTTCCATGGGTGCTTTATTAAAGCTTCATATACAGTTTTACTGCAAGAAAAAAAAGATTAAGAAAACAACTATGGGGCATTGCAAGATGTACAGCATATACTTAGGTGTTGTTAAACACTTTGGGACGGATAGTCAAAGGGGTTGCACATGGCACAAAAGTGTTGCACCATGCGCAACCCACTGATGCGCCCTGGCATGATATTCAAAAGGGGATGTTGCACTGTGCGGGGGGCGTGCCCATGCATAAGCGGCACTTCCCGATATTCAGCCAGGGATGTATGCCATATATGCAGGCACACACCCGCCTTATGCCACACAGAGGGGTGCAAAGATCCACAGAGAAAAACCAGGAGCAAGGCCTGGCCACCCACAGGTGAGCTGTCATATTGCAGGGCACAACATGGCAGCCACCAACTGTGGGTGGCCACCCTACCTCCAGAGCCATGGTCTGTCATCCTCAGGCCCCCCCATGCCCAATTGCAGGCTTTGTACATGTAACCTATCCCTGGTGGTCCAGTGGACCTGCTCCCCAGCTTGATCTTGGGCTTAATAAGAATAATCTTATCCCTGGTGGTCCAGTGGACCTACTCCCCAGCCCAATCGCAGGCTTAATAAGATTAATCATATCCCTGGTGGTCCAGTGGACCTGCTCCCAAGCCCAGTCATGGGCTTAATAAAAATAACCTTATCCCTGGTGGTCCAGTGGACCTATTCCCAAGCCTGCTCACGGGCTTTGTAACAGAAAAACCCTGGTGGTCCAGTGATACCCCTCCCACCCGCCCACACAGACCTGCCACCCCACCCCCTGGTCAGCGGTGGGAAGCAGCTCCCCACCCACAAGCCACCCAGGCCACCTGCTGACTGACAGTGTACAGTATGGCTGTCGTCCATTGGTCCACAGCATGGGCCAATGGGCATGCAGACATACTGCTACCACAATCCTGATATGTGACTGGATCCATTCACATATCGGTACTGTGTAGTACAGTACTGTCTGCATGCCCATTGGTCCACACTGTGGACCAATGGGTGTACAGCCATACTGCACGCTGTCAGTTGGCGAGCATCCGGGCAGTTTGCGGGTGGGTAGCTGCCACCCGCCACTGACCAGGGGAAGTGGGGTGGTTAGTCTTTGTGGGCAGGTGGGGAGGGGGTACTGCTGGACCCCAAGGGTTTTTGTGTAACAAAGCCCATGATCAGGCTTGGAAATGGGTCCACTGGACCACCAGGGATAGGATTATTTTTATTAAGCCCATGATCAGGCTGGGGAGCAGGTCCATTGGAGGACTACCAGGGATGGATTTAATATTTATAAGCCTGTGATCAGGCTGGATTCAGTCCACTGGACCACCAGGGATATTACAAATACACAAAGCCCACTATCGGGCATTGAGGCGCTTTGCCACTGAGGGGCAGTGGGTGTCAGTCCTTGAAGGCTGCAGCCTGGCAGGGCGCCAGGTGCAAGTCACCAGGGATTGGTGCACCTGCATGCAAATGGGGCCATAATGACATGCAAATGGCCCCATTTGCATACCTACCACTAAATATCGCAGTTCCTGTGCCTAGTGCAACTGCACTTGTGCTGGTATATCCCCATGTTCCTCACTTGCCACTTGTGCAGTGCCACTGCACCATGCGCAATGCGGGCAGCCACAGGGCCATATTCAATGGTGCTGAGCCATGGTGCAGCACCATTGAATATCACCCAGTACATGCCCAGTCGCATCTTAGTTGCGCTGCACCCAGGCTTGAGCCCCAGCCTGGTGCAGTATGAATAGCCCGGCCTTTGTTTCATTTTCTTTTTGTTAAGAGATCTTCTCATGCCAGAAATAGATTGTGTGGACATGTCTTTTCTCATGTCCACGTGGAACAATGCATGATAATCAACTTTGCTAGCCTTATAATATTGTATGACTTCTTTGGTGTGGGGAAGGAGAGTGATTTCTTTTTATGATAAATGCTGATCATGAAATCAACAGTGTCATTAGTTATTGCTTGCATTGTTGTAGTTCAGGTAGTATAGGGTTCCAGTAGGAAGAACATACATTGGAAAGAAATAGCATGCAAGTTCAAGTACCACTGAGGCTGCTTATTAACAGAGAGCATGAGTAAGTCAGCTAATTGCTCAATGGTTTATTTCACTGAGCAGCTAGAAACTGGCCAAAGGCACCCACCTATATTAGAATAAATGTTTGATCTTCTCACCTGGGCTCTTCTGGGTAAGTCTTCCCATTCTGCTGTCCCCTCCACACCCTCTTTCCCCGCACCCACACAGACGCTGTACAGTTCAACCCCAGTTGCCAGAACACTTATGTAGTACAGATTCCTGCACAAACAGCTATGTGTGTACAAGACGGTGCTTAATGAGCTAGGAATACATATATGAAGAGGAACATGTTTTATTCCTGCTTTGATTCCAAGTGTGATACTTCCCCTGTCTTAATGCCACTGAGCGTGCACCCCACACTGCATCTCCAGTAAGATGGTGTGTGTGTATCTTGTGATGCTTGTGGTGGGAGTCCATGAATGATACTTGAACACACATGGTTTTGCCCTCAAGGTAATTGTGAGTATAGCCTCATCTTTCAACTTTATAGTCACAAGAGCAACAGAATTACCACAGTGTGTGTCTGAGACACTCAATATTGAGACAATGTGTGTAGTGACATGTTATTGAGATGTCAGTACTGTATCGCCATAGGTTCAAGATTCCTGTGTGTTTCTGTATCAGATAAAGAAAGACACCTTTGCAATGTTGTGATCATGGCAACAGTCATCATTCTATGTGTTTTACACTGGTAAAACATTTTTCTTTTTCAGTGTTTTTTTTCTTTGATTAAGAATTATTGCAAAACAGAAAAAAACACTTGTAACAAATTTGTACATTGTCTGTACTCATGCTCTTTTTTTTCTGTCCTTTTTTTCAGGTCATTTCCATCAATTTCAATTCGATCTTCAGTCAGTTGATTTCATTAAGAAATGCCAACTAAATATTGAAAATAGTGTTTACACAAATTACAAGTGTATTACACTGCTCATATAAAGCACATGAGGGTAACCACAGCAGCAAAAAGTACTGTCCAATGTACAAACACAAATATGAGTGTGTCTACTGTACAAGGATAACTGTAGAAGGGTAGATACATAGCACATAACACATGCTTTGAGATGTCCTTTTCTGTCACTTGGTAGTGGTCACACATCTGTAGGTGTGCTTGACAATAAGCAAAACAAGAATGCAAAGAAATGCTGTGAAAAGTCACAGCAAAGTAATAGAGTTATGAGTGAGTGTGTCTCCAGGAAGTGTCATAGTAAAATTTCATATTTCTGGAAGTTGACTCAAAAAGCTAGAATTGAGGGGATTGTGTCTACTTTGCTGAGTTGCCGTTATAAGAAAGTCAAAAGGAAGACTGAAGTAATGAAGCTGCATCTCAGGGTGAAGCATTTTGTTGACACAGCAGTTTCTGTCACAGCATGTTTGTGGTCACAAATGATGTCACTAATAGATAATTTCACATAGTGTTTCTTGCATAAAAGGAAGAATACAGGAAGTTGAAAATTTAACCAGAGATAATTTCTGCTATATATTTGATGGTTCTTGGCTGCACACAGAGCACACAAAGGCATATTTCTACCATGCATGAACAAAAGAATACTGATACCTGAGACATTCTGAGGTAATGTGTATACGCCAAGAGTATGGTGCAGAAACTTGGTTTGTCACTCTCAGTTGTGCTGAATACACCTGGGATGAGTTGGCAGAGTTACTGATGTGGGCAAGTCATGATCTGTAGACCCAGTGTCAGTGTCTCACCATTTTCACCACTGATTCCATGCTCTATTGCGATTTATTCAGTCCAAGACTAATCCACCTCTTGAAGTTGTTGAACACTATTTCTAGAGAGTATAGCCCCCCCCGAGGAAAGTTGGGATAGCTGAAGCACTGGGGAAGCTGCCACAGTACTGCCACAGTCCGAGTCAACAGCATTTTTCACAAGGACGTTCTATTAGTATTTTTGTCTGTAACTAATACAGCTTTATTTGTGTCTTGACACTATGCATTTGAATCCTCTGAATGATGTGAATGCTGACTCTTTAGACTTTATCTTTGGTCCTGCTTTTGGAACATGTTAAATATTTCATTTTTGGTGACTTGCTTGTTTGCGCCATCTTTTCTCTGTGAATACTGCATGTTGCTGTGGAGTGGAGTCAGAGTTTCGGGGCTGGCTGCTATTTATGCATAGCACCACACCCTTTACCACAGTTGTGGTTCTTTGCTTGGAACTGGAGGGTATAGTACCAAACATGTGGAGCTCCTCATGTTCACATGCTATTGTGAGTGAATGATGTACCACTCATTGGTACATCTGATAATGCAGAAGTCTGGAATTTCATCATGCAATATGTTTCTTGTCAGAGCCCTGATATGTCCGACAGTCCAACACTGTGGCACCTCGTACAGAAGTTCCAGTGCCACACATTTGTTGTAAGTATTGTAAGTAGGTGGTGTACTCAGTGCTGTTTCTGATTTTCAAGATGTGTATGTGAGATTGACTCCATGACAGACTTAGTCTCTGCGATGCGGCATCATTTGAAGGCGAAATCCATTAAACTGGTCTATGAACTGCTAAGAAAGCCAGATGATGCATTCATTAATGATTACAGTCCTGTTCTGCTGTTGATATGGTGGGCAAATATTGATGTTCAGTTTGTGCCTGAAAACTCATTGGCTCTAGCACAATACGTAACATGGTATATAAGAAAAAAACAAGCAAACCTGTTTGCAGGAACTATGGCAAGAGTTGTCAGACAGCGCAAGGTCTCTGACTTCATGTTTATGGTATCTGGGTATAAAGATATTGTCACACCGTAAATGTGGAGTGTATGAAGCTAGTGACCATCTCATCGGCACTTGCTTGTATGGAAAATCAGAAGCTATTCTCTACACCAATTCAAACTACAAGCATAACTGCAGGTGTGCCTTGACGTCTTGTGATCAGATTGAAGAGCTTGTATCCTACAACCCTTCTTCTATGAATATTCTGAGAAACAATCTCATTGATTCTTATTACCCACAGAGACACTGTGTAATGGAACACGTGTCTCTTTGATGTTGTGCAATGGTATGACAACAAGGCTGGTGTTCCATCTAATCCTGCAAAGAACACCTACAAAGTCATAGGCTTGGAAGAAAGTCTTGTCAAGAGACAGAAGCCTTGCTTGATCGAGCATTGCAAACTAACACTGAACACTGGAAAAAAACACTAGTATTTTGCACTTCTTTTCCTCTTCAAATCATGAAATGATGAAAGTACTTTAAAAGGTGACCTCAGCACAAAGAAGAGCAGTTTACCTTGACTTATGACACCTTCAGAAGTGAGAAGTCTGAGACATATATTCAAAGACTGGAGCTAGACAAAGAGCAGATGGAAAAGGCTAAACAGCAACTTGAACAGGACACTTCAGTAGGTTCACAGAAAAGCCGTGACCCAGAAGGGGATGGAGCACTTGGTGCACTTCTTCCTATGAATGATCTTGCCGCACTGATGGCAGAAGTGGAAAGTGCCATGGAGCATGGTTTCCTCAGTGGTGTGGATGCACCAGTACTAAAGGAACAACTGAATACACAACAGAATGAGGTGTAGACTGCTGTCACAAATGTTGTGAGGCATGGTATGATGTATGACAACATGGAGCGCAACTGTACAACTCATCAGCCAGTATGTTTGTTAGTGGTTCTGCTGGCACAGGCAAGAGTTTTCTGATTGAAGATATCACTGCAGATATTAGAGCATATAGTGGGACAACAATGTCTGTAGCTGACACTACTCAGACTTGCAGCATACAATATTGGTGGAGTCACCCTACACAGTCTTTTCATGCTGTCTGTAGAGCATGGAAATACTGGGGAGTATCATAAGTTGTCTTTTGAGGTTGCAGGTGAACTGCAATCAATGTATAACAAGATGCAATTTCACATCATTGATGAGACTAGCATGGTCTCCAATGTTATGCTTGCTTTTATTCATCTATGTCTCCAAGAGATTCTAGGTACTGACAATGATGTTCCATTTAGAGGGAAGAATATTGTGTTTTTTTTGTGAAATGCTGCTGCTGGCACCTGTGAATGACCAACATGCATTCTACAAGTTATCCATTGAGCAAGCAAAGAAAACCATTGGCTGTATTGGCAGTGTAAATCTATGTAAATCATTTACATATATGGAACTTTCACAAAACATGAGTGGAAATGTGAGCCTTGATATTCAAAGGGGTTGCACCTGGCACAACAGAGTTTCGCCAGCACAACTGCAGAAATGTGCCCCGGGACAATATTCAAAAGGTGAAATTGTGCTGCGCAGTTCCCAATGCGCTGCGGCACAAAAATAATATATGTGGTGCATCTCAAGGGGGTGTGCCCATGCATATGCTGCACATCCTGATATTCAGCCCAGGATGTGCAGTGCATCTGCCAGCACATCCCAAAGATGTGCCTCATACATGGGCTAAAAGCTGAGCCTGTAAAAAAGGCTCAGCTGGTAGCCACCCACAGGCAGATCACTGTAGTTCAGGGCGCAACACAGCAGCCGCCAGCCATGGGTGGCAACCCTCCTCCTGAACACCATGCACAATCTCCCATGGTATGCCCTGGTAGACTAGTGGATCCCTGCTCCATAATCTGATCACTGTAGTAATGTAAAAATCCATTCCTTGGTGGTCCAGTGGTGCCCCCCTCCCATTCACAACTTTGTGAATGAATGAATTCATTCACGAAGTTGTGAATGACTATTACAGTATGCACTGCAAGCCCATAGGTCCACAGTGTGGACCAATGTGCTAGCAGCTGATATTGTAAGCTGTCATTCAATGGGGAGCCGTGGAGGTATGTGGGTGGGTTTGCTGCCCGCTGATGACAGGGGGAGGAACTGGGTGGACTGGCAGTCCTGTGTCAGTGGGGGAGTGAGGGGACCACTAGACTACCACGGCATAAATGTTTACTATTTTTATATTATTACTTTTCTACAGCAATTGGGGTTGTGGAGACGGGGTTACCAATAGTCTACCAGGGACTAAATTTATACTTTTTACAGAGATTGGGGTTATGGGTGGGGTGGGGTGGGTGGAATCACTGGACTTCCACTTAGAGCACTGAATGCTGTTGAGGGTGCCAGATACATTTCGCCAGCCATGCACAACTCATGCAATCGAGATCATAATGACATGCAAATGGCCCCATTTGTGCCTTGCATAAATTATGGCACCATTTGCATGTTTGTGTCTGAATATCAGGAATCTGCGCACAGCATATCTCTGATGTGCTGGCGCATTTCCCATTCCTGGTATTCAGACCTGTCTAGGGGATGTGCCAGCACATTGTATTTGCACTGTAGACATATTTTTATATATTCAGATGAGATGCACCATGGCACATCCCTTTTGAATATATCACTTTGTTGTTCCAGTGCAACTCAGTTGCATGGTGCAACCACTTGTGCCATTGCTAGGGGCACTTTTAAATATCTAGCCCGTTATCTACAAAGCCTTCCTTGATGAAACTCGCATTGGTAATTTGTCAAGTTCTAATGCATCTCTTCTGAAGTCACACACCATTATTGGCAGTGAAAACTTTATTTTGGCAGCATGTAATGTGTTTTGTAAAATCTACTCAGATAGTACACATCTAGGGCCAGATATTCAAAGCTCAGTGCAGCGCACAAACCAATAGCATGAGAATAGTGCAGGACTAGCACTGAGCAGTGATATTGAAAGGACCAGATAGCTCGCGCTAACCACAGTAGCACGGGGCAAACTGATGATACATACAAGGGGCAAAGAGAGAGGGGTGGCCTGCATACATGCACTATTGGATATTCAAAGCATAGTGCCATGCAAGGACACATAGCACAACACAAAGCATGGCGCTAGCTACCGCCTATAAAAGGCCAGTCTTAACCCAGGGCAAACCACTTAGGGGGAGTGACCACACCAGGAAGTAGAAATGTGTGCTGCACCAATAGCAGTGATGCTGCCACTGCTGGCAGCAGTAGTGGAGGAGGAGGAGAGGGAGCAGGCCCAACATGGGCTGCAACACAGGCCAAGGAGACGGTATGCTGCAAACAGGTGGTACCAGCCCAGGGTCTCCTTTGAGACCCTGCCAGATGAGCACATCACTGGCTGGTACAGGATGAACAGGGGTATGTTGAGGCAGCTATGTGAACTCATGTATGACCAACTGCTTCCCAACACCAGACGCAGTCTTGCCATGAGAGTAGAGGAGAAGTAGACAGCAGCAATGTGCTTCCTAGCCACACGGATGTTCCAATGATCAATGGGGAACACCATCGGGATGTCACAGTCTGCCACCTCACACCTCCTGACCCAGTTCCATGAGGCTTTCCTACCACATGCTGGGGAGTTCATGGTATTCCACAGCATAGAGAAACCATGCAGCAATTCCATCGAGTTGCACACCTACCAGCAGTACTAGGTGCCATTGACTGCACCTACGTCCCCATCAGTGCACCACCAGGTGATGGCAGTGAGGTATATGTCAACCAGAAGGGGTACCACTCCATCAATTACCAGGTGGTGTGTGATGCGACTGGGCACATCAGCAATGTCTATGCAAACTACCCCGGCAGTGCCCACTATGCCTTCATCTGGCACCAGTCCCAGCTTTGCCATGCATTCGAGGAAGGCAGGATACCCAGTGGGCACCTAGTCGGCGAGTAGCAGCAAACAGGGAACACACACACCATGGCAGGAGTGGGGATAAGCACAGGAGGCCAAGGAAGGGGTGTGAGAGGGAAACACTGGTGGTGCAAGACAGCAATGAGCAGACAGCAGTATATCACTAGCAGGTGCACATCTCTTGACAGGGGACAGCGCCTATCCCCTGTGACCCTGACTGCTGACACTGGTACCTCGGCTGGCCACAGTGGCTGAAGAGATGTACAATGAGGCACATGCCAGCACCAGAAACATCAGAGAGAGGGTGTTTGGCATACTGAAGATGTGCTTCTGATGCTGAGACACCTCAGGCGGTGCCCTACAGTATAGGCCTCAGAACTTATGCCATATCATCCTAGCCTGTTGTATGCTGCACAACATGACAATGAACTGTGAGATACAGGCACCTGAACCTGAGGGACAGGCCGACAGTGACCCAGAGCCAGTAGTTAGGGGGATAGTGGAGCAACTCGAGAGGAGGGATCCTCGCATGGCCCGCAGCGCCCTAGAGCACAAGGCCGCCATCATCAGGACACTGTCACAAGCCAGAGGGTGAGTACAGACTGCACGACAACATGATACAGTACAATGGTGAACAGTTTAATGTGCACAGACATCCACAACAATGCTGACAACAAACACAACAGGTGCACAACACAGTCGCATTGAATGCACATGTGAGAGCGGTGCGATGGGAGAGATGTGCAGTTCACACATGTGCAGAGGTCACATGGCCATGGCACTGTGATGTGGGTGATGCCTGATGTGTGGTGGCAATGTGGGGGGAGGGACACCATGGCCGTGCATGTGAGACTGTGCAAGTGATGGTGTGTGTGCGTGTATGTGTGTCAGTGTCAGTGCAAGTGTGAGCATTTATGTAGGAGTGCTAGTGTGCACATGGGAGTGTCAACCGTGCACAAGAGCATGAAGGCCATGCCTATCTCTGGCGACAACCGCCATGCACACGGCGCACACCACGTGTGCAGGACACAGATCCAGGGGTGCTTGGGGCTGAGGACATAGTAGGGGGGAGGACCACGGTGAGACAGGCAGGGCAGACCTCCTGTGACCACACCAACCAACGGAGCAGGACAGGGTGGCTGGACGGCCATGGCGGTGCTGGGTGCCTGTCGATGCACATGAAGCTGTGGTGCTTGAGCCAGTGCCAGTCCTGCGGCCATGAGTGACCCTCCTGTGGGCCTCTGTGCCATGGGTACACTGACCCCCTTGCACATCCTGCTGCCCGCCATGCACCCCATGCAACACTGTGGTGAGGTCTACCACCGCAGCTGTGAGTCCAGCAAAGCCACAGTCATGTGTAGCAACCTTGCGGCCCATCATGTCCTTGGTCCGCTGTTCCACCTATGCAAAGTCCAGGGACAGTGACTCATGCATCTGGGAGAGCTCATGTCTGAGCTCCCACTGCAGACCATACAGGTCCAGCTGTGCCTCCTGCTGGGAGGTGAGTGCAGCCTGGAGCAGAGGGGGGGCCCACGGGGCATCCGGCTCCACGGCCACAGCACCCTCATTGGCAGCTGGCACCGGTGCCTGCAGCTCACCAGGGTGGGGATGACATTGCACCGGTGGCCTGTCCTGCCACTGAAGGCCAGTGGCGGTGTGCTGTGATCCCTGAACGTCCTGCACCCCAGCCCATGGGGAGCACCGCATGTCCAGCAGGACACACCCATCCCACACATGGCCAACCACAGGCTGCATGGGTACACCCATACTGGCATGGCAAACAACCCCCTGACACCCGTGCCATGGACTGCACCCTGCCCCATCCCTGTGCCCCCCTCCGCAGGGATGTAACCCCCTTCTGACACATCCATCTCCATATCACTGGTGAATGTCAGCAGGATCACTTGGTGACCCCCCAAGATCCTCCACCTGGGCATCCTCCAGGGCTGCACTGAGGTCCAGGTCCCCGCCATCACTGGAGCCCCCCACCCTGGCAGCTGTATCCCATGTCCATGTGTGCACCACTCATGATGCACATCCAAGAGTCCATGACTGGCACCCAGTCCTGAAGACAATGGCAGGTTCTCCTCCTCTGCCTCTGTTTCCAGTCCCAAGACAGCTGTACCAGCCTGGTCCTGGCATGCTGCAGGCCCTGCACACACCGCTGTGGAAGACAACAGGACAGGGTCACTGACTGGTACGTGCACGGTGTTCCATACCTCCACCAGTACATGCACACCCTAGGAAATGTACCACCCACTGCAGACATGCATACCCCACACACCAACTCCACAGCCATAGACTGTGCCCACATGCATGCACCCACCCCACAGTGCACATGCCCCGGCCTGTCAGCAGTGGTGACAGCCATGCCAGGCACTGTACACATGCAAACCCACCCCAGGTGAACTGTGTGTACAGCAGAGCACCCCCACAGTGCACCCCAGGCAAGACGCCAACACCAAGACCCAGCACCTGTGCTGGAACACCATGCAGGGTGCACACATGTGGATACAGACCTGTCCTAGGTGGTGTGAGAGACATCTCACACCCACCCATTAGTGCACCAGCAATGGCCACCGAGCACAGTGTGGATGCCACCATGGCCATAAGTGGATCCTCCTCCCACTGTTGTCTGGATTGCAGGCCACCACCAGTCCACAGCCTATTGCAGAGCTGCTGTGCCTCCTCCTCCTCCCTAGCCCAGAGCAGCAGGTCACTCCAGCACTTGCACATTGCTTCCATCATCTTGCCATGTCCACTGACTGCATTCACACCTGCTGTCACCTCATCCCAGGCCTGGTGTACCACTGCATCCATTGCCCAGTGCTGCCATAGCACCTGCTCCCTCTCCTTCACGCCATGCACCAATGTCCTCAGCTCCTCCTGGGAAAAGCGATGCACAAGTATGCGCTCAAGTTGCACTGCACTACCTATGGGACAGATGGACAGGGACATGTGTCACCAGCTGTGGTGGGCCTGTGGTGCATGGCACATGTGATACAGTTTGTGCATGCCATCCCTGACGGCAGCACCGGTCACATGGATATGGCACTGGCCAGCATGTGCGTGTATGGCACACACAGCCACAGTGTACTGGGGCCACCTCTGCATACACAGTACCACTGCGCGGCTGTCAGCATAGGGACTGCACACACTGGACCCACGTGGGCACCACCCACTTCCATTATGGACATGTGTGCCCCAGAATGAGGCAGTCCCAACACCCGCCACCTGGCAGTGCACCATGCCCCCCCCATCTGCCACCTAGGGGACATGTGCACAGCACACAGGGCATGGACACTGTGGATGGTATGCATACACTAGCAGGCTACCAGGCACGGACCACATGGTGCTGTCGATGTCACATTGGGGGCCTCACAGTTGTGACCCCTGGGCTGCAGCTGTGTACCACCATAGGAGCACCTGTGACCCTCCATGTCCCGTATCCAGGGTGACTGGTGAGGGTCCATGGACCACACGTCAGTGAGCCACTGCTGCAGGGCATACCTTCATGTCATGTTGTGGGCCCCCCCAGGCCTGGCACATACAGTGTGCAGGTGGTGCCCGCATTGTGCCAGCTGATGCTGGTGCACGTGCATGGCACATGGACCTGTCAGCTGGACAGCTGGCCCAATGGCCTTGTGCACCTTTATCCAGTGGCCCTGTCCCCAGTCTGTACAGCTGTGGTCAGCAGGCATACCATGTGTGCCACAGCCCTGTGTTGTACCAGTCTCCTTCCACCAGGCCCCCAGCTGCTATACAGACCTGCCTCTCGCTGCTCTGCCTCCTGTTGCATGGCTCTTCCTGTTGTGTGTGTATGTATGTCTGCAGCCATGGCTGTGCACTGCAGTCCCACATTACAACACCAGTGGAGCACTGCTTGCCCTTTTATAGCCCAGCTGGGCAATCAAGCCTGTTAAGCATGCAGATCATCGGATAAAGATATGCTAATCACAGTGTTTGCACCGTGCATGCATAAGTACCCTCATTTGCATATGCCGGTTGAATATGGGCCTGACCAGCACCAGGCTAACTGCTTAGCACCGTGCAAATGTTAGCGCTGGGCTAAGTGGTGTCCAGCACCATTCTGGTCCAGCGGCGCAGCGCTATGTGGCATAGCGTGACCACCACGCATGCCTGTAATGCCCCAGGGCCATGCTAGCATCCAGGTATAGTGCGATGTAGTGCCACGCTAGCCCACACAGCATGGCGCTATGCACATGCATGGTGTTGTGGCTCCAGGGTCATGCAGTGTGTGTGCATATATGAGTGCATGTGCACACTGGTGTGTGCACAGGGGTGCAGGTGTTCAAGGTGGTGGGTCACATGTGGCCCAGGTTGTGGGGCATGTTGGGGGGCACAGTGGTCTGGGAACATGGATGCAACATGTGCCAGGTGGCTGTCATGGTGGTGGCATTGTGTGCATGGGCATTGTGGGCAGTGGGGCATGCTACAGGCCCATCCTGCAGCCTTTACTGGTGTTGTGTGGGGGTGCCAATGCATGGACACCAGACTGCCTACACAGCTGTGTGTGCCTCCAGTCACTGTGCCCATGCACCCTGCATGGTTGCAACACTGGGCCCACATGCCTACATGCCCTGTGTGCCTGGTGCATGGCCCATGGGTCATGGAGTCCACTGTGGGGGTGTCCCCTGCATGCTATCACTGTCCCTGAGCTGCCCTGTGTGTACGGTGTCTTAGTGGTGGGTGTGTATCTTGCTGTTGCAATCGTGGTTCTTGCTGTGCATTGTGCTAACGCTACTGTTTCCACTGTCCACTGTAGAGTGAACTGTGCAGCCTAGTGCAGGGAGAGGGGGCCAGGAGCGGTCCCAGGCACCAACTGGGGGCAGCCCCAGGGTGCCAGCCATGCAGCAGTGGGCACAGAAGAGTAGCCCCGAGGCCGGGGGCCTATTACATGAGTATATCTCAGTCTTCATTTGTGCTGTGCTTCTGTAATGTGTTGTTCCTTCACTGGGCTGTCATTGACTGTGCGGCTATTGCTGCTGCAGCTTTCTTCTGTGTTGTGCAGTGCTGTTTCTTGGTGCTACCATTATCTGGATGTCTGGATGCCATGCCCTGTGTCGGGGGGTCAGTATGTGCCAGTGTCGGCATACATGGCTGGCATTACCATTCACCACATTCACCACTGGCCATGTTCAGCTGGTCACCTGCTGTGTGGCTGTTCTGGCTGCAGGACACCACGCACATTGCTGTACATGGGCTATGTGTGGCAGCATCTGTTGGTCCACCTCTGCTGGTGTGTGTGCCCTGTGGGCTTGCAGCACTTGCAGGTCGGTTCTGCCCTGGCATGGGTTGGACATTGGACGCCTACCATGCTTTCAGTGCGCTGCTCCTGCACCCCTGTTGTTTGCTGTTGCACTCTGCTGTCTAGTACATTGCTTTCTGACTGTCTGCAGAATGTTCCAATGTTTGGTCTCCCATGTGCATGTTGTTGTGTGGCCCACACCCACCACCATTCTGGGGTCTGCCTGTTTGTCTGCACCTACTCACTGTCTGCAGTGCTGGGGTGGGTGGTGCTGTCCATGCTTTGGTGTTATTGGGGCCTGCATCTTCATGTGTGTAGGATTTTGGGTTGTTGCCTGTGTCTTCCAAGCCTTCCCCTGTGGGCGACAGTCAGGTGTGCCTACCATTGTGTTCCTCAACGCCACATGGGCATGGCTGTCCGGACATGCTGTCCATCCCTGTCATGCCACCTGTGGCTGCAGTTTGCCTCCTGGCTGGTTTACCATGCTCACATGATCCCTCTTCCTCTTGTAGGTCCACTCCAGTCCTCATTATGGGCTATGCAGCCTGAGAAGTCCGAGGGCAGAAAGGACCTCCTGCGGAGAATCATGTGCCAGCAACACACACTTATAGAGCAACAGGCAGTGATCATCACTGAGACCCGGACGGTGGCCACTGTTCTTGAGGCATGTCTGCCAGAACCTGCAAGCTCCCAGCCATAAACTGCAGCAGCACAACTTTGTTTCCCCTGCATCCCCCCCACCTGGACTTTGGTTTCTGTTGCCACCCTTATCCCTCATTGTTTGTGTTCATATCCCTATCCCCTCCTGTGACTTTGCTTTGCTGAGTTCCTCCACTGCTGTACATATGTTTATCTTTGTATATACCTTTGTTGCTGTTGTTCACTTGTTAGTTGTAGTTTAGTCACCATTGTAGTTTAGTGTGTAGTTGTAGTGGTAGCATAGTTTGTTGTAGAGTTTGTAGTGGTAGTTGTAGTGTTAGTCATAGTAGTAGTAGTTGTAGTCATAGTTGTAGGTCCTGTTCATGTGTATATAGTGTTCTGTGTAGGTTTCCTTTTGCATTTCCAGTCATTTTATGTTGCATTGCCGTTTGATTTGTTTGTGTTGTTCACCTGTTGCATACCTGTTTCTGTTCCCTGCGTCACTTGTATTATATATACCTTTTTCATACTTGCACTGTGTCCTGTGTCATTATTGTGTGCCTGCCATTTGCTACAGGGTTGTTCTGTACTGTAGTTCTGCTCATGGGTCCTGGCACCCTCTGGCCTGTCCCCTGGCTGTGTGTGTATCAGTGTCTGGGTTCTGCATCACTGTTTGCTCTTGGGGTCCCTTTCCAGCCTGTGCTCTTTTGCCCGTGGTCCAGGGTCTGGTGGCTCCATATGCATTGTGTACCTGTTGGTGTTTGCACTGCCTGCCTTGGGTGCTATATTCAGTGCTGTCTTAGTTGCCATATTCAGTGCTGTGTTATTCCTGGGCTGTTTTTTCCCTGCACTCCTGGCCCTGTTTTTCCAGCTTCCTTTGTTTGCTAAATTCAGCTGGCTTTGCCCTGGGCTATTCCTTTTGCATATGGCTTGCATTTTGCTCCGGGCTAAGTTTGCATGCCAGGCAGTGCTAATCTTGGCCCAGGGCAAAGCTTTGAATATCTGGCCCCTAGTGTGTTTGATACCACAACTAAAACAGTGTGCTGAGCTTAATGACATTATGTTGCAGAGACAGGTCCAACCCATTGTCACCATGACATCACTTGACTCAATAGATGGTGCTTGTTTAAGTCAGAATATGACAGCAACTGTAACTAACCGCTTGAGAGAATTGACCTCCGATGTGTCAAGCACAGCTAGTCTGGAGGCTGTTTTTACCATGTATAAATATGCACGTGTTAGTCTGCATCGTAACCTTGATGTTGGTCAGAGCCTTTGTTAATGGTGCCATGGGACACATTGTTGACTTTGAGTGCAATGTGGAAAAGACATTTGTAGAGAATCGACTTGTGAAGTATGATAATGTATAACATCGATAGACCATTGAGAGATGTTCTGTTAAATTCCAACTTATGAAAGACATATATGTGACTAGGAAACAGTTCCCACTGTATCTTGCTTATCATGTGTTTATACAGAAGTCTCGTGGCTTAAACTTGGATGTAGCAATGACTGACATGGGCAGTGGCATTTTCAAAGATGTGATGAGCTATGTTGCTTTGTCTCGAGTCAGAAGCCTAGCAAGCCTCTATATAATGAACATTGCACCTCATAAGTTCCATGCTGAGATGAAGTGCATTCTGGAGAACAATCGGCTGCATACTCTATATCAGCCTACAATGCCACTGAAACCACTACTGATGGATGTAGAGATGTGTGATGTCTCATTTAAGGTGTCTCATGTCTTGAAGAGGAAGAAACTGAGCATGGATCACTCCTCCTCTCAAATGGGTGATGACAGACATTCCATTCCTTCTCAGAACAGATCTCCACCTGCAAAAAGTGTGTTGGACTTGGTGTTATGCCAACATTTGACAACAGTACTGGAATGAACTGATATGCCAACCCTGCAATGCAGGTGTTTCTCTATATGCCAGAGTTTGTTCAAACAGTTGCAGCCTCAGAGACAAGGCAAGGCAAATTGAATTTATCCAGCGCCCAATCCCTGAAGCTTTGGACACCTTACATTAAAAGTAGGGTCAGTACAAACACAACACACAGTAAAAAATCTAAAACAATAAATACATAAATAAATCTCAGCAGAACTAAATGACTTCATAAAATTAATACAGGTCAGTCACCTTTGTTGGGAAAGGCCAGGCAGAAAAGGTAAGCCTTTAGCTCTTTTTTGAACAGCTCGACTGTTAAGGCTTCCCTAATAGTAGCTGGCAGAGTGTTCCACAGGGTCAACAGGGTGACACTGAAAGCATGGTTGCCAGATGTTTTTAGCCTGACCTTGGGAATATCAAGGAGACCCCATGCCAAGAAGCTGAGGGAACAAACTGAGGAGGCAGGTGTTAGGAGATCAGCCAGATAACAGGGCCCAGCCTGTATAGGGCCTTGTAGGTGAATAAGCCTACTTTGAAGAGGATCCTTCACCTGACTGTTCTGTCTGTGTCTCTAAAGCAAATAGTGTCTGCTACTCATCAACAAAACAACATTTGCTATCATTGCTATCATTGAGCACTTTAGGGTGCAGTGCCCTCAATGGTCTCTCCCCCATGTTGCTAAGCATGTGGGCATCCCCCAACACATTGTCATGGCAGTGGACCTCATATACCTGCTGGACAATGATGATGGATGTCTCTTGTGTTATCTTCATACAGTTGTATGTTGTTTGTCTGACCTAATGATGGCTGTTTCTGCTTGCTTGTACTGCCTTGCTCCTTTTGCTGCTTGTGGAAGCAGGTGGAGTGGAGTGGAATGTGGAGTTAGGGTTGGAAACCCTAACACCACATTTCCCTACTTTGTCACTGGAATATCAACCCTAACTGTTGCATTAATGAACTTTTTTGCACAGAATGTGTGTGTGTATATATATATATATATATATATATATATATATATATATATATATATATATATACACACTGTGTGTGTGTGTGTGTGTGTGTGTATATATATATATATATATATATATATATATATATATATCGTGTGTGTGTGTGTGTTATAGGGGCGTGGTTGTGCCCCTATATTTATAGTTATGAAGCCACTTCTATGTTAAACTCAAAACCTTGCATGTTAATAACTTTGGACTCATTCAATGGATTTGCATGAAATTTAGTGTGCTTGGTGGGGCATGGTAAATCTCTTGATCTGCCAAATTTTGTTTCAGTTGGACTTACAGTCTTTGCACACCAAAAGCTGAAAAATGCACTTTTTGCCAGTTATGTGGGCAGTTTTGGGGATGTTGTTCGTGGCTCTGCGTGGCCGTCATGTGGTGTGCCATTCTGTGAGTGGGCTTGTCTGAAAGAGCTTTAGTCAATGAACATGTCGCTTTTAGTTTCGTGAAAAAATATTAATCCATTCAAACATTATTGTAGTTTTAAGTTCCCATTATAAATCAATGGAAAAATTTATACTGTATGGTTGTTTTGCGAACTAAGAATGGGGTTTTGGACATCTGGTCCCTCCTCACGATCAAAGAATTTGCAGGCTTGCAGTCAAAGAATCTTTGATCCTGAGAATTCTTTGATCGTGATGGCTGCCATCTTGTCTTAAGGTTCTGTTCAGAAAAACTCAAATATCTCTGCTCAGGAGTGACTCCCGAAGTAAAACTTGGATGGGTTTTGCTCAGGGGGCTTTGCTCTATCGAGCCATGACTTTGGTTTTGTTCAAAATGGTCAAAAAATAGAATTTCATACATTTTTATTCTTTGATCGCGACTTGCTAATGATCTTTGATCACGAGCCTACAAATTCTCTGATCACGAGATTTTTTGATCATGATCTTTGATTGTGAGGGAGGGACAAGATGGCTAGTTGAAAAAAGCAAATTTCTCAGCTCAGAGGTGGGTTATGAACACAAATGAGGGTGGGTTTTGCTCAGGAGACTTCGTTTTAGCTAACCATGCCAGTGATTTCATGCATTTATGTCTAAAATTTGAATTTCACCATTTTTTATTCTTTGATAGTGAGCCTGCAAATTCTTTGATCATGATCTTTGATTGCGAGGGAGGGACTAGATGGCCAGATTTTAATGTAACAGATAGGTCAATTTTAACAATCTTTAACTTCAGATATCTCAGAAATGGTTTGGTCTTTTTATCTGAAATCTGGAGGGTGTTGATGGCATGTCCTGTAGATGTGAATTACAGTGTTTATGTGTTGGACAACACATATTCTGCAGACAAATTTCGTGGTGCAGTTTACTTTTGGAGGACAGCGTTTTCCATTCTCTTACTGGCTTGAAATTTATACGGTACATAGACTTACTGCCATGGATCTACTTTTCAGTCATTAGGTGTCTAAAATCTTAACAGGTGTGGAAGTCTGCCACTCCAATGAATGAAAATCACAAACTTTCTTATGTTGTATCTCAGAAACGTTTTCGTCCTTTATATTGAAATTTGGAGGGTCTTCAGGAGATGTCCTGTTCTTGTGAACTATGGTGTTTGGGTGTTGGAAATTAATTTGCTGCAGACATATTGCATGACACACTGTATGTTTTGCATCTGGCGTTTTGCATTGTGGTATTGGGTTCACATTTATAGGGTGACTAGCATTACTGCAATGGAGGTAATTTCCAGTGGTTACGTGTCTGACATGTAAACAGGTGTTGAATTATGCCACTGTGATGGCTGACACTTTGCTTTCTCTCAATGTGGTGGGAGCATTTGGGCCCCATGCTCCCACCCATATGCACTCCCAACAATACATATGATATTCAGTACTTGTAGTCTTATCTTATGCAGAAATGTATAAGTTGGTCAGGTCTACACTCCCACCAATTTGCATGACTTTTCACTTTTAATGAATTTGGAAGTTGGTGGGAGCACAGGTCTCAAAGGGCCCATGCTCCCACCAACTTCCGTGACTTTTTACTTTTATATTCCTTCTCAAAAAGTAAGAAAATTCTATGCAAAAAAATTTGTTAACGCATCATGTAGGGTTAAAACACCAAAAGTAAGGAAATGAAACTTTTAGGGTTGACCTCTCCCCCCCCCTTGGACCTGCCCATAATCCTGAGATTGACAGCTGACAGGGTGTGTCCTTGGGGTTGTGAAGCCTAAATCTCAACCCATTCTTCTTTTCTGTGGCTTGTGAATATGATTACACATGGAATGGGGTGAGATTTAGGCCTCACAATCCCAAAGACACACCTTGTCAGCTGTCAATCTCAGAATGATGGGCAGATCCAAGGGCAAGAGGGGTCAACCCTAAAAGCTTCATTTCCTTACTTTTTGTGTTTTAACCCTAAATGATGCATTAACAGTATTTTTTGCAAAGAATATATATATATCCTTATATATATATATATATATATATATATTATGGAAGCATGGTAGTGCTACCATAGTTAGGGTTGAGGAGCCATGTACATGTTAAACCCCAAATTTTGCACCTTAATAACTTTGCAACCGTTCAATGGATTTGCCTGAAATTTGGAATAAGGAATCAAGACCCATACGCCTTGGCATTTTCCAGGTTTTGTACCAGTTGGATATATGGCTTCAGAGTTATTAAGCATGATCTGTGCTTGCGTTTACGCTTTTTCTGGAATTCTACGGTCACGCCTACAGGCCACACGGTTTGCGCAACCGGTCCAAAATCTTCAGGGAACGTGCAGCCAGGGTCCCTGATGTGCCTTTTGAAGATTTCATGAAAAAATATTAAACAGTTCAAAAGTTATTCAAAAAACAAGTTCCCATTATGAGTCAATGGGAAAAGTTAAAAGGTTCGAAAGTGTCACAAATGCAGTTTTACTTTCGAAATGACCTTTACTTTGCAAATCCACCATCTTGTTTTCAGTTAGCGATCAGAAAATGCTTGGCATTTAAATTTGGGACCCTCTAGCAACCTAATTATTTTTGTATTCACCTAGTCGGACCCTGAGGATGCTAGCCATGTCTTTATTTTGGGGTAAAACACCTCAGAAATAAGTTTTTCACATTTCTGGAAAAAGTACTTTCACAAAGTAGTGTCGAAGTGATGAAAGTGTTGCAAACTTTTGCGAAAGCTTTTGCAAATTGCGACAGTACTTCTGTAAGCTGTGGGAAAATGACAGCAATTCTTTGGCACCTCGCTGCAAAAGAACTGTTTGGAGTTTAGGGCTGAAATTTGGAGTGAACACAGCTGACATCACGCAGATGTGCCTTTTACTATTTTGTTGAAAAAATATTACAAGGTGGCAAAGTTATGGTACTCCAAATTTGACACTTTTTCCCATAGGATAACATTACGGCATCCGACGCATTGCAGCACTCCTTTGGCGCCCTGCTGCAAAATAATGGTTTGGTCTTTTGGGCTGACATTTGCAGGGAACACAGCCAACATCTGGCAGATGTGCCTTTCAGTGGTTTGATGAAAAAATATTACAGGGAGGCAAAGTTATGGCACTCCAAACTTCTTTTTTTTCCCATAGGATAACATTACGGCATTTGCCACACTTTTCAGGGCCCGTATCTCGGAAACGGTTCGAGATACGGACTTTTCATTGAAAAAATATTTAGCCCCCTAGTGGGGGCTAAATGCAAAACTAGCCAAGAAAGTGATAATTTGTATGACTTTTACATTTTTTTCTATGTTGTACGGTTCCTGAGATAAAAGCAATTTACTGTTCCAAGTCCTCATTTTTCTGTTCTGAGAGTCATTATATTGCATACATGCTTTGTACTCACTGTCTTTCTCTATACAGCTTTTGGGGAAAGTCAGCCTGTGCAGTTACATAACTGTTACCATTACCGTTTCTGCTTGCGGTTCCGTACTCGTTTCACTTACCGTTCATGTTTACACCACTATGTGCGTTACTCTTTGTGTTTTCATTTGTGGTTGTGTTTGTGTTGTTTTTAACATTTCTGTCCACAGTACTGTTTCTCTTTCTGTTTCGCTTTGTGTCAGCATGAGCATAACGATTTGCGTTTGCGGGCACAATGTTGCTATGTGACAAGACATCACATGATGGGACCGCGTGGCCCGCAGGGCTCCAAGCTCTCGCCGCTGCATTACATGGCAGGAGTGTGGGGCCCTCCCACTGCTGCATTACATTAACTATTTCTCATTATTATTTTCAAAAACAAGGGAAATTAGAGGCAAATAACTCAGTTTACTGCATCAGTTAGGTTTATATCACAGCAACAAAAGTGAGGAAATTCAGTGTTAGGGTTGAAGCCCCCCCTTGGCACCCCTACAGCCCACCCTGCTGCATTATGTGGTGGGAGTGCGGTGTCCTATTACTAGTACATTTTGTATTTTACGGAGCGCAGTGCCCAAAGGGCCCCATGCTCCTGCTGCTGCATTATGTGGTGGAAGCGCAGGGCCCAAAGGGCCCCTCACTACTGCCACTGCATTACATTCACTATTTCTCATTATTATTCTCAAAAACAAGGCAAATTAGAGGCAAATAACTTTGTTTACTGCATCAGTTAGGGTTGTACCACAGCAACAAAAGTGAGGGAATTCAGTGTTAGGGTTGAAGCCCCCACGCACCCCTACAGCCCACCCTGCTGCATTACGTGGTGGGAGTGCAGTGGCCGAAGTGTCCCATGCTCTCGCCACCACATTATGTTCCCTATTTCTCATTATTATTCTCAAAAAACAAGGGTAATTACATGGTGGAAGCACAGAGCCCACAGGGACCCGCGCTTCTTCCGCTGTATAATGTGGTGGGAGTGCGGTGTCCGAAGGGCCCCACGCTACCTCCACTGAATTATGTGGTAGTAGCAGGCAGAGCCCCGCACTTCTGCCGCTGTATAATGTGGTGGGAGTGTGGTGCCGGAAAGGCCCCATGCTCCCAACGCTGCATTATGTTCACAATTTGTCATTATTATTCTCAAAAACAAGGGTAATTATGTGGTGGGAGCATGGGGCCAGCAGGGCCTGGTGCTTCCACCACTGTATAATGTGGTGGGAGCACGGTGCCCAAAGGGCCCCGCGCTCCCGATGCTGCATTATGTTCATGATTTGTCATTATCATTCTCAAAAACAAGGGTAATTATGTGGTGGGTGGGCCCCGTGCATCCGCTGCTGTATAATGTGGTGGGAGTGTGGTGCCTGAAGGGCCCCACACTACCACCACTGCATTATGTGACGGGAGCATGGGACCCTTCGGGCCCCGCACTCCTGCCACTGGATTACATTCACTATTTCTCATTATTATTTTCAAAAACAAGGAAAATTAGAGGCAAATAACTATGTTTACTGCATCAGTTAGGGTTGTACCACAATGACAAAAGTGAGGAAATTCAATGTTAGGGTTGAAGTGCCCCCTTTGCACCCCTCCAGCCCACTCTGCTGCATTACGTGGTGGGAGTGTGGTGTATTATCACTAGTACATTTTGTATTTTTACAGTACTGTATATTTTTGTTTTTGTGTGTTGGAGTGTGTGGTTGGTTGGTTGGGACCTGTGCTCTCGCTGCTCCTGCTGCCACATTATGTGCACTATTTCTCATTATTATTCTCAAACAGAAGGGTGATTATGTGGTGGGAGTGGTACCACAGTGACAAAAGTGAGGGAATTAAATGTTAGGGTTCAACCCCCCTTTGCACTACTCCAGCCCAGCCTGCCACATTACGTGGTGGGAGCGCAGGGCCCAAAGGGTCCCGTGCTATCACTAGTACATTTTGTATTTTACAGTACTGTATATTTTGGTTTTTGGGTGTTGGAGTGTGTGGTTGGTGGGGCCCCGTGCTCCCGCTGCTGTTTCATGTTTAGTATATTTCAGTGCTGTTGATGTTAGTGTTTTGTGGTGGAGGAGTGTGGTGCACAAAGGGACCAGCAGTAATGTCACTCTATTAGAGTCAGTATTTTTAGAATTGTTTATCTTTCTGTTTTGATTTGTGCTACCATGTACATTTACATTTATGTTTGGTGCCACTGTTTTAGTATGTGTAAAGACATCATGTGGCACATATTCCTCCTGAACAACAGTTGCACACAGAGAGGCTGACACAGATGGAAGTGGGGGGGGTAGAGCCATGGTAACAGGAACAGTTATAGACTTGCTGTATGTTAAGTGAAGAAACAGAGGCAAAGAAGGGTGATGCAGATCATTTTTTTCAACTTCCTGATTACAGATTACAGGTAAAGTGTAGTTTGCATTGTTGTCACTTGAATGGCTTCAGTCTGGTAATGTCTCTTCAAACTGCAACACCAGGTACTGGATCCTTAGTAGAGACCCACAGAAGAGCTGAGGGTATGGACAGCAAGGGTAGACATCAGTGATTTCAGGGACACTCAAGTTAGAACACTTACTGTTTGTGTTAGCTGACACAGATAATACCCCTTCCCCCAAAGTTTGAACTGCATCATGAGTATCGATGCACAGCAAGAATGAGGCAAGCAACATCAATGGTACAGGTCTGTAATTGTTGATACACACAACTTAGCAAAGTTAGGATTTCTATGGCTTTACACAGACAATTTACACATGCATACTAGTTACTGATACTGGCTGTATATTCACAATTGTATGTGCATAGGTAGAATGTCACACAGCTTTCTACACCAGGTACTGCAGTCTGGCTGTAGACTGACAGTAGATATAAGTGTGGTACATGGTAGTTAACTTAGTTAGGAATTACAGGAGATCTGTAAGTCAATGAATGAACAGCTACTCCACATATTGTACACTGAGTTAACAATACAGAATAGGAAAAAACATGGAGGTAAACAGTGTGATGGGGGCTGCTTTTTCATAACACTTGCTGCATCCTAAGTAAACAGTCACAGGAAATGATAGGGAATGTATGTCAGTTGTACAGCTCTCTGATTACAGGAATAGTCCAGTTAGCACAGTTGCCATTTGAATGGATTCAGGCAGGCAATGTGTGTACAAATGTGACAGTAGGTAGTACATTGTAATTGGAGATACAGATGACAAGTCAGGGTAGGTACATGTCAGTGCACATACACAACACAGGTGACTATTTGTACGTCAATGCCACACATGACTGATTAAAGGTAAACTGTAGTTATCTTTGTTAGGATTTGCATGGATTTAGGCAGCTAGAGCTGCTGTGCCTCCCAATATTTGTACTGCATTAAGACTGGCTATCTATTTGAACCATACAGGACTGGAGATCTGTGGCACACCTCTATAATTGTAGGTGTAGTTAAGTTACCACATTTGGGAGTTGCAGAAGCTTGAATGGGGAATTGAAGTAGACAGAGCAGTGACTGCATCCTAAGTGTATAATCACAGCTGCATACTGTTGGGTGCTGATGTGTGGCACCTTGGTACAGTAATTACTACATGATGACTGTATAGGCACAGGAAAAGTAAGTACATTGCTAACTTTTTTACACTCTTAGGATTTATGGAAAGTGTGACATGCAATGTGCCACATCATTGCCTATGTTGCGATACTGAGTGGACAGCATAGCAACCAAAGAAATTCATGGAGATATAGTTGTTGCACTATTTGTTGCAGTTGATTTGCATCCTTAATAAAGACAACACTTATGTTCTAATGTCGTTATGCTATTTTAAGTAAAGACTCGACACAGGTGGTTATGATTTTAAAAGATTTATTGCCAATTCATTAAACTGAAAAAAGGCCCAATTAAGAGTGTATTTTTTTTTACAAAATCAGTCTCACAATACAATCCTCATATGTGTGTAATCATTGCTTGGAATATATGTAAATGTGTCACATTTATAGCAACTGGATTATATGAATTGGAGCAAGTATGTGATATTACTAAGTATAGAAAAAGGTAGCATAAGAAGGTGGTTTGTTCTATTTATTGTGATTGTTTTGCATGGTACACGTCTTGAGGTTAGGTGTTTGCTATCCCTGCAGTGTTCTCCCATCTTTTGCTGTCAGGATTGTTATCTGCCTTCTATGCATATACCTGTTTCTTTACTAGGTGGTCACTGTCTTTAATTAGGTGTTCTGTGTCTACAGTGATGTTTGAGTGTTCCCTACTCTTTGTGTTAAGAAGTGCTCTCTGACATTCCTCCTGAACTTGTGATATTCAAGCTGAACCTGTGGCTCTTCATTATATAGTTGCTACTGAACTTGAAAAGACTTTGGTTAAGAATATTAAGTATTTTTTTAAGTAGTTGCATGTCCTAATTATGTGTAGTCCATTACTTGTGTGCTATGCTAATAAAGGTATGTCAGTAGCTTCTAAACAGTGATTACACACATGATACGGAAGTGTTTAGTTGTTATTGTGTGACTGATAATGTGGATGTTCCTGGGGTGGGCAAAAAACCATATGCTAAGTGTTTAAGTAATAGAATATTAAAAAATCTGATTTCAGTGACATTCGATTACCGGCATTTAATGATATGTCACTGACTAGGTGCATATGGAAAATTCCCAACTGACCCCTCAATAGAGGTGATCATAAATATTGTCAGGAACAGGTATGAAGTGTGTTGTGATCAGTAACAGTGTCTGATTTACAATTGTCAACATTGTTAACATAGCTTAGAATTACTTATATGACAAGTACAAAAAAATTGCATATTCTTACAGGAACCAAAAACATTTTTTCAATTGTTACATTGGCTTCTATGTTAACTCTTAACTAGTAAGTTAAAAAAATGTGTATGGTATGCTGTTTTTTATCAAAGATATGGTTAATTTAATGTAATCAGTATAGTGCTGTATTATATGTTAAACATTCATTTGTATTTTACTCTTATACTAATACTTTTAGTAGAACTATGAAAGTAGTTAGTAACAATGTAAAGGTGAATAAGAATGTAAATATTATGTACAAGTAATTACAAAGTCATGGCAAAGTCAGTTAATAATATGATGCAATTGTTCAGTATTTACAGTTGCTTCATTAAACTTCTTGCATTATTAATAAAGGCTGTTATTTTTATATATGTACAGTATCAGTATTACAAATAAAGGTAGCATAGTTCTACACTGTTGCATGGTAAACGAATGATGTTGTTGTCTACATGTCAAGAGCCAATAGAGAAAGACAAGTGGTGATAGACAACTTGCGACAGAGTGCACTGTTTGCTGAATGGGACAAGTGTTGCTCAGTTATTTATGATGATAACTGAGAACTTTTCTTTATCTGCAGAGAGTAACAGTTTACAACTGGTAGCAACTTCTTGTTATGTACTGTATGGGTATCATACAGTAACAATAAAAGATATGTACAGAACAGGAGAGCAGTAAGGCCTCTGTTTTGAGATGTACAATCTTTGATAGACATGTAAGCATGGTTTCTCTAATGACTGTGAATACTGTTGGTGCCGATTGAAGCCACTACAACAATTTCCATGTTGTCACTGATCCACACAAGATCTTAGATGTCATAGTGCATGAAATTTGTCTGCCAGTATAGCATTTTGTTGAAATGCTATGGTTTATTCAGAGTCGTAGATTGGAAACAATTGTACTGACCTATGACTGTTTCTGTCACAAAGTAGTCATCTTAAAAATGCAACATGTTCTGTCCTATTCTTCTGAAATATGAAGGTCATCATAATTCTTCAATATTAGAAAATATGCATTTTTTAAGTGTCGTGGCAGTCTCTGTTTAAAACTGCTTGTAGAGTCGTCACACTCTACCCATCCACTTCTGTACCTTAGTAAACAGGTGTAATGGCCAGAATGCATGGATTGGCCATGGAGATATATTATACTGTGAGTGTCAAACACTGATTGGATGAAGACTATTCTACCAGCTGTGTAATCTGTGACAGGAGTGTCAACTCTGAGCCCGTTGGAGTCAAACCTGTGCAAGATAAGCAAAAGATATTGAGATGAACTCCTGAGACGTATGGACTGAATGCATCTGCCTCCACACCTTTCACAGGCGTGACTACATTGAGCATTGGTAAATAGCTGTCAAAATTTGACACTTTTGGTTTGAGGGACAAAAAGAGTAATCCACAGCATGTCTTCTGTGGTTTCACGCTGTGAATGGCCACATGAAACACATATATATTTGGTTACATATGCTACTGTGAAATAGTGCCACATTGGGGTGCCATCTTCATCCAGGTTGTTTATGACAGCTATCATAAACTCACTAGTGTCTTGCTGTATGACAGCAGCAAATGTACTACATCCGTCATATGTACCTAACACCTGTCGTAGTGGTGTTAGTGACTGTACATTGTTAGACTGGTCAGAAGTAATGTTGACAGTCTACTTCAAAGTGTTTGATAGGGTATTGCATTGTGAAGCAGATATTGCCTGCACAAAGTGTGGCATGTGTATGAAAACTTGCATAGCTGAGTTAGCATAGCAGTTCATGCTAGTGCTGTTGTCAAAGGTTGGTACAGCAGCTACACCAACTGATTTCTGACAGATTTCTGGCTGTGAATGTTTACTTGAAGTTGTGACCTTATTGAACTCTTTTGAGTTGAATCACTTTTGGAAGCTTGTGGCTGTTTGTTGATACCTGTAGATGTGACTGAATGATGTGAGACAGCCAGATATGTAGGCAGTGGTATTAAAGACATTTGTGGCTGATGTAGACTATGTAACCTGTTGTACTCAAGAATACATTGCTTGTCAGCTCGTATTTTCTGAGGTGCTAGAGTTATAATGTGCAATCCAGAAAGGCTATGGACATGTGAAAGTGCCATGTAGCTCATGCCATCCTTGAAAATGTCTGTACCTATGTCCACCATTGCTGAGTCCAAACTCAAGCCCTGAGATTTGTGAATGGATACAGCATATGCAACACATAATGGAAACTGTTTCCTGTTTACATAGATATCCTTAAATACCTGGAATTTTACACAGGTCCATTCTATGTGTACAGACTGTTCCATGTTGTCAAAGTGAACTACAAGCATCTTGATATATGTCTTCTGGACATTGTAGACAAAGTCAGTGATGTTTCCCATGGCACCATTTACCATGCCTCGTTCTACATCTAGATTATGTCGCAGCATGATACGTGCATTCTTACAAAGTGTGAGAACAGCTTCTAGGCCAGCTGTGCATGAAACAACTGAGTTGAGTTCACTGAGTCATTCAGTCATCTTTGCTACTAGGTTGTGACTAAGAATGACACCATTGACTGTATCAACAGCATGCAGAGTTACAATCTCTTGGTTTTCTCTCTACAGCATTAGATTGTTGAACTCAGTGCATTTCTTTAGTCGTGGCATAAGACACACTATGTGTGTCCCTGTAGAGTATACATCCCTGAAGACATTACATGCTGTTTCTATGGATGCAGTATCTACTGTGATTCTCTGATCGTTTAACATACAGACATGTTCTGGTGATAGAGAACCTGTACGAGCTTCATCTAAAAGTGATTTGTAAGCCAGATCACCACTTTGTCGCATGTTCTCAGACAACTCAACGTAGGTAAATAATTCTCATATGTTATAGCCTGCAATGCAGCTGAGGATATTCTTAGCTTGCTTGGCAGTTAGAGTTGTAAATACATGCTCTGCATTGACTGGTGCAAGCTGTAAAAGGTCTCCCAACACAACAATACTTTTGCCACCAAATGGCACTCCATCGTCAGTACCTAAGATCTCCTGTAGACATAGATGAATACAGGCAAGCATGACATTGGAAACCATGCTGATTTCATCAATGATGAGTAACTTCATCTTTGTGAACATGGAACAAAGCTGAGATGCAACCTCAAATGACAGTTTACGATACTCTCCAGTTCTCCCATGTTCCACTGGCAACATAAAGAGACAGTGTAATGTAACTCCACCAATGTTGTATGCAGCTAGTCCTGTGGGAGCAGTAACAGCAACAGACATTGATGACCATGTCAAGCTCCGTATTTCAGCAGTGATGGCTTCAATAAGGAAACTCTTTCCTGTGCCAGCTGAACCACTAACAAAGATCAGTAGTGGCTTATAGTCATGACAGTCACATTCTTTTGTTTCATGTTGTAGGCCATGTCAGATAGCTTCAACTACTTGAGAGTGAACTGTATGCTGCTGCTGATTTAGTCTTTCTTTCAAGTCAGCTGGGTTAACAGTGGAGTGTGTTACATGTTCCATGGCTGTCTCAATTTCTGACATTAACACTTCTGGGGCATTTAAGGGCAGAGGTTCACCTAGAACAGCTTGTCCTTCTGGATCAAGGTTGTCTTGTGAACTAACAGGAGTGTCTTCCTGAAGCTGCTTCTCTGCCTTCTCAAGCTATTCTTTCTCAGCTTCTAGTCTCTGTATGTATGTCTCCGAGTATTCAGTTTTGAAAGTCTTGTAACTACGATTTAATTCTTCCTCAAATGTATCACAGTCACCTTTTAATTCAGACTCACTCCTCCAGGGTCTAAATAGGAATAGAAGAGCAAAGTAGTAGTGTTCTCTGCTCTCCGATGTGCCTAGATGCAATTTACAGTGGTCTATGAGCCATGGCTTGTGTCTCTTTATGAGACAGCCATCCACTCCATTCACCTTGTAAATCTGGCATGTTGAGCCAGGTGATACATATGCCTTGTAGTCATACCACTTAGCCACCTGAAAGAGACACATATCATCCATCTCGTCATGTCTATGGGGGCAGCATGTGCCTATAAGGTTATTCTTCAAGATATGTTTTGAAGAAGGTCTATTGGCAGCGAGCTCCTCAATTTCGGCATGAGAAATCAGTACACGTTTGCATTTCTCTTTGTAGTTTTTACTGAGAAACCAGACAGCGTCAGAATTCCAGTACAGATGAGTACCCATTAAATGGTCACTGGCTTCATAAGCTCCACATTCTCTGTGTGAAAGAGTCTTCAAGCCCAATGACCAGAGCTGAGATGTCAGGCTTCTGCTTGAACTGACAATATCTTCCCAAAGATCTTGCAAGCTAGTTTGCTCATGTTTGGTTATGTGCGAAGTGACATACCACACCAGGGCCAATGAGTTATTAGCCACAAACTGAACATCTATGTTTGCTTACCACATTAGGAGAAGAGTTGGGTTGTAGTCATTTATGTACACCTCTTTCTCATCTCTGGGTAACTCGTATACCCTCTTAGTTGATTTTGCCTTCAAGTGGTGTTGCATTGCTGAGAAAAGGTCATTCATGGCACCATCCGGACAAACTCATCTAGGAAATCTAAAGCGACATCGTGTGTACCAATTAGATTTGTTCTTTACTACTCGCCAGCAGTATTTTGCACAAATATGTTGCTGGAACTTTTGAACCAACTTCCATAGTGTAGGACTGTCATACTTGTCTGGAATGTGACAAGTGATATATTTCTTGATAAATGCTAGCACTTCTGCTGCTTCATGTTCACCTATGCGTGGTGCATCCTTGATCCACAATAACATATGTATATGAGGGGGACCCCATGCTTGATATTCCATCCTCCAAAAGTAATGTTCCACAATAGCAAGAGGTGGATTGTCCTTTGACAAGATGAAAGTCAGAATGTCATGGAACCACTTGTGAAAATGTCTTGTGACAGACACAGGATCAAGTGAACACATTTCTCCGACAGTCATTGATCGACATCAGAATTTGCCCACTTCAACAGTTCAATGAGCTGGTCCCAGGCATATTCAGCACATCTAAGTGTGACAAACCATGTGGCTGCACCATACTCTCGCAGCATTGTCATCACTTCAGAGTGTCTGCGATACCAATATTCTTTGGTACCTCGAAGACTTGAAAGGATAGAAGACAAATTCACTTGCACATTTTAATCTTTCTGCTTTAATTTCTCTAGAAATTGAGCAGCTGTTATTCCATCTAGCAGACTTGTGAGATGAATAGTATGTGCAATGGATGCAGACAGAATGCTAAGTTCACTCTCCCAGAGGAGATGAAACAGGTACTGTATGTTACGTCTGAATTTGCCATCTTTACTGAGCACACAGCTAGTGCGGTACTCAGCACCCTGTACACGCACTTCATTTTCATCTAGGCATCCACCTGACCCTTTTGGAAATAGGTCTGGGAAACAGCATGCTTCTAGTGTTGCCTCCCAAATGCTGACAGGCTCACCTTCCACCTGCTTCATTTGATAGAGATCAATGTTGTCTCCTACTGGATCTCTACCATGTAGTTGGTGAATTGTGTACTGTTCATACACATTGTCACTTGTCTGTCCACTGACCTTCTCAATGATTGGTTTAGTTTGTTCTAATAGATCATGTTGGACAGAGAGACTGGCCATCTGATCTATGTCAAGGTCTGTATAAAAGGGATTGTTACTCTTTAAATAAGTAAGAACAAGCTTCACCTTTTGCACATTGACAACATCTTGCCAGATGACCTTGGACTTTGTTGAAACACCATTTACTAGAATCACCAAACTATTTTCTGTTGAGATTGCTTCCACAATTTCCTGTAGAGGAAGTGGTAGATACATCACGGAACCCTTTAGAGACCTAACACACTCTTTCTTTGGAATGTTCCGTGTCTTTGTGTTCAGATGTAGAATTGTTTGGAATGGTTTCATTGCCTGAATTAGAATGTGTTCAAACATATTCAATGTTGAAATCTCAGTTGGTGTAACATGTGCCTCCATATTATTCAGCAGTGACCTAGGTGGCAAAATGTTATTTCGGTTTGGAGAAACAGTGTTTGCATAGCAGAATGGTGTTTTCTAACTGAAAGTCAGATTTCAGCAGCAAAAATGCTGAGAGACGGAACCACATGTCATTGTATGGTAGGTAAAATTTTATTTATACAGAATATTATGCCATTAGGGATTCAAGAATCCCTGTTTACAAGGCATCCCTGTATTTGTACAATATAAATATACATAATACACAGAACACACAAAGAATACAATAACATACAATTAAGTATGTACAGACATTACATTTATGTATACATCCATTCATCATATGTTCATAACAATCAAACTTCACCTGTTACACAAACATTTAAAAAGCAGCTCTTTTTTTACTGCTGACTTATATTCTAATAATGACAGGTTTGAGTCCCTAAGAGGGGGGGAGCCTATTCCAACTCTTTGAAACTTTATACTGAAGAGTCATTGTGCTATATCTATTTTTGATTTTTGGAGTAAGATATACTCTCGCTCCAGAATTTCGTAAATTTAATCCATGTTCTGTTTTTTTCAGATTATACAATAAATGATTTTGTAAATTATTCTTATGTAAACCTTTTATTTGAGTTAACCAAGAAACCTCTGCCCTCTGTTCTAAAGAATTCCAACCCAACCTTAAATACATATCACAATGATGGGTACCAAAGTCACATCTTAACACAAATCTAGCTAATTTATTATATAAGACATCCAGATTGTGTTCTTGTTTTTTTGAGGTGTGTCTATGAATATGGGAACCATAATCAATCACTGGAAGAAGTAATTGGTTTACTATACTCAGCCGCATTTCCCTAGTTAAGCAATTCGATATCCGTCTCATAACCCCTAGTTTAGAGTTAATTTTTTTTATAAGTTCAGTCACGTGTTGGTTAAAGTTCAATTCCTGGTCAATTATGACCCCCAGATATTTATAAAACTGGGTTTGCTCTAATATTTTCCCATCCTGTGTCCTAATTGTCAATTTTGTACCCACACTATCCTTCTTCTCTGAACCAAAGTACATAGTCTGGGTTTTTTTATTGTTAATCAATAAACCAAGATTTGTAAAATATTTTTGCATATTTAGAAAATCACCCTGTAATTTTTGTTCCAATTCACCCACATTTTTACCAGATGTAATCAAGACAGTATCATCAGCGTACAATCCAATTTGTGAATTTTTAATAACTCTAGGTAAATTATTCAAATATACTAAGAACAAGAGGGGGCCCAGGATCGACCCCTGGGGTACCCCCCTAGTGACTGTACCCAAACTAGAACTGTATCCATTTACTGTTACAAACTGAGTTCTATCTTCTACATAAGATGTAAACCAACCACGTGCTTCATCATCCACTCCCAGGCATCTCAACTTCTCAATCAAGACATGGTGATTTGCTAGATCAAACACCTTAGATAGGTCCACATATACTGCACCCACCGATCTCCCCTCGGCTAGAGGGGTGGCAACTAAGTCCAAAAGATCGGTGAGTGCAGTAGCTGTGGACCTACCCTGTCTGAAGCCTGACTGAAAAGGGGTAATTTTTTGATATTTCTCCAAATATGTAGTTAATTGCCCATGGACAAGCCACTCCAGCAATTTAGAAATTGTTGACAACAATGCTATTGGGCGATAATTTGAAGTGTCCAATGAATCCCCCCCCCTTATAAATTGGAATTATTTTAGCCTTCTTCCATAATGCAGGATACAATCCTTCCCTTAGGCTCCAGTTAAAAAGATCCCTTAGTACTGGGGAAATCACTTGGGCAGCTTCTTTTAATAACCTGTTTTCTATTTTGTCAGGGCCACAAGCTTTATTTATATTTAAACTTCTGATTAATTTACATACTTCGGATGTGGTCACTATTTTAAAACGGAACTTTGGTGACTGACAATTTTCAAGGTCAGTTTTTTGATCCACAAGCTGAACTTTTCCCAAATGGGTTTCAATTCCTACATTTAAATCTGGGAGCTCAATAAAGTAATTATTTAAGTGCTCTGCAACTTTATCAGCTTCTAATATTTTCCCATTAAATTTCAATTTTGTCTCTACTTGACTTTTAACAGGATTTGCCAAATTTTTTATCAGTGACCAATAGTTACTAGGATCTGTTGCTTCTTTAATTCTCTGTTTATAATAAGAGGCCTTAGAGTTCCTTATTTCTTGAACCACTCTATTCCTTACCTTTTTAAAATTTTCCCATACATCAGATCTTAAAGATTTATTTGCTTTTTTCCATAATCGATTTTTTGATCTAATTAACTTTCTTATGGTTACGGTCACCCAAGGTAAATGAATCTGTTTTTGATTAACTTTTTTCCATGGCACAAACATATCACATGCCTCATTAAACATTGTTGTAAATTCCTGAATAGCTAAATTCAGGTCGGGAATTAAGAAAACTCTATGCCATGGTTGTCTCTGTAAATACTCACAAAACAGATGTTTGTCATATTGAGCATAATTTCTTTTATATTCAACAAATGTTTTGGTTACTGGTACCTTTCTTAATTCTAAATTTATTGTACACCTTACTACGTTATGGTCCCCCAAGTTTGGCTCCCCAACACCCTTACTTGTTATAACCATTTCTGGTGAAACAAAACACAAATCCAGTATATTCCCACTACTAGTTATTTTCCCTTTCCTTGTGGGTAAATCAATAATTTGTAACAGATTCAAACATCTCATTGAGTTTTTCAAACCCGACCTCTTGGGCACCCCTAAGCAATAAAATCACCCATTAACACAACATTTGTCTGGACCTATATATTTCATGATAGAATGAGAGAACTTTTCAAAATGCTTAGTATTTGTCTTCGGTTGTGAATATACAGCTCCCACAATCAAATTAATCATCTGAAATTTTAATAATAAGCATTCTATCCCTTCTGTTTTCCCAGAGTAAATTATTTCAGAGGGACCTAAATTGTGCCTTAGATAAATTACAACCCCCGTGACCCACGATCCTGTCTAAAACAATAAAAATCATGAAGTTCGATTTCCATTTGAGGAATTACTTTTGTTAACCAAATCTCAGTTAAAATTACTATATCAGGGCTTTCTAGATCTACCCAGGTTCTAAGGAGGTCCATTTTTTTTACTAAACTTCTAGCATTATCTAAAATAATCCTAATGGCCCCATCCCTTGACCCTGGGTTCAGTTCTATGTCCCCACATAATACTAGGGATATCAAAACAACCTGATCATAGGAAGAACATTTACCACAAAGAACTGGCCTGTAAGTATTTAAAATTTGCTGCCTTACTATCTTAAAATGATTTCTCCCTCTCATTGACTTATTTGTACTTAAAGTATTCTTGCTTAATTGACTACATTTCAAATATAAGCTGTTTTTATTCTCTGTGTCCCTAGGTATTTCTGAGCCATTGTGTGACAAAAAATATGTCACACACAACAGAAATACCATTAATTTAATGGTATGGTGACAAGCTTTCCAAGTTGACTGTGACTGTTTGTTTTGTGCAGCACAAACAGTCACATGACACACATACAGAGTCAAACTTCTGAGACTTTGCAAGCTCAAACTTTACTGTTTCTTTGCCGTACTGTCTCAGTATGTCAGTTTCTAAGACTGAAACAGATGTTTCTGCAGAAGCGTTAAACTGAGAAATTGTTGTGTCTGGTAGAGAAGTTAAATGTTGCAGTTGTTTGAGAAATGTGATGGCCCTCTGCATGTCACCTGACTGCAATAAGTCATTTAAACAAGTGTACTGATTAATAACTCATCGTACTTCATATACTCTGTATACAAAGTCTCTCATGCCTGTCTGATGCACTCCAAGCATCCACATGTTGTGAAAAACACTATCACAAACACCACTATCGAGGCATGCCAGTGAGTGACCCATGAGTCCAGTATGTGGATGAATTTCACAATGGTCAATTGTGTTAAACAGTTTATATCTTTCTTTGTGATCTGTTATCACAAATAGGTTGACAAACTGTTCTACTTTTTCAAATGACAATTGCCTATGGTTGCAGGTATCATCACATGCCCATTCCAGACAGTGCCATTTATTGGAGATTGTGGTTGAACAACAGTCATCATCTGTATCCATTGCAGTGTCATCACAGATACTGAGGACATTTACCAGTTTACTAGACTCATCAATGGTGAACTTGTGTTCCTTTTTCTGGGATTAATAAGATTCTTCCCAGAAATGTGCCTCTGAGTGCTGCGTGTGCATCCAGTGACCTGTGAAAACATCACAGAAGTTGTGGACAGTCAAAGAAGGATACTGTTGTAGCCTTTTTTTTGATGCCATACACAACTTTCCCGAATTGTTCAAGCACATGAGACATCTTACACCACAAGCGCTGCAGTACAAACACTGCTCTGTTAACAAAAGTGCGCACTTTGAGATGCAACTTCGTCAAAGGCAGATGACTCTTTGTCTTTTTGCGCGCATGTCTCATCACAGCAGCAATAAGTCTGTCGATCTTAGCTTTACTTGCTAGTGATTGGAAATACTTTTGCTTTCTCAGTTACAAATCACCAAGTGTGAGTCTACGGCATTGTTTGGGAGGTTTGTTGATGGTTGCAGTCACAATAGTTGTGTTTCATCTGAGACATCTGCACAACTGTTGTAGAGGTAAGCATTTTTTACTTGCTCTTGAGGAAGTATTTGCTTTTGCTGTGCAGTGAGTTGTTGTAGGGCTCACTGTTGCGATAGAGGTCTGTCTCTGTTCATTTTGTGATATAACATTTGTGTTTTCTTTATCGCCCTTATATAACAGTGAAGTACTATGATACCTGTCTCGTTTCCCTATACATCTATGTCTGTATTTAGTTGGTATGTTTGATATGATAGTTCATGGTGGCAGTCAGCAATCTTACAGAAGTATCAGGCACCTGTCTGAAAGACAGAGAAAAAGAAAATGTTACTATTTGCCTCTGTTCATACCTTCTAACGTTGTGCATTGAGACATCTGATTTAATTATCACATCAATTTAAAAAGCTAATGTTTGAAATCTTTTAATCACATAAGTTATTTACATTGGTACAGTTGTACTTCATTTCTGTCACATTGTCTTGCATATCATTATCGCCATGTTCAGTTATTAATAATTAGTATTATTAAGAAACTTTTACATAGATTATGCTGTCACAGTTCTGTTACACAATAACTTTATTGATGGTCTTTCTGTTAATTACTGAGACATTAATAAATCAACTTTGATCACTTAGCTGAAGTCAGTGTGTTATTATTATTTTCATGTGAGATTGTTCAGGTTACCATTTTACTACAACCATTTTTAAATTACACAGCTGTCATTTTTCACATGTTTGCTGAACTGTTTAGTATGTAGTTACAGTGACCACTGCTACAGGTGTTGTGTGAAACCACTGTTCAGAGCACATTGTGATACTGACAGTCACAGTGCTCATGAACAGAGGTGTTAAATAAGTATGTTCAAAATGTGGTAATGATAGTATGTACTATTACTGTTTATGTGAGTGTGCATGTGAACTTCACAACACACATTTGTCAGTTGATGTTTTTGGTAACATTGCATTTACATCCTAAAGTGACTTAGTTAGAAATTTGGTGTGAATGCTGCATAAAATGACTGCGGTGTTTATTAACAACTGACAAACTATGCATTTCTACAAGTCAGTTGCACAGTGCCATTGTAACTGAAGATAACACCTTTTTGTGGGTGTTTTTACCAAGTCACAATACTGTGCGTCTCCAGTTGTGAGAGTGGGAATGCTGTTGAGCAGTGTTTGGCATTGAAAAATTGGTTATTTTGCCATTAAGCATCAAATTGTGTTAAAAATAGAAAATATTTAAAAAATACTGTCGAACGCACGAAAGTGTCGCAAATAGTAGTGTCGTGCATTCAAAAGTGTCACAAATGTTACTTTCGTGCATTCAAAAGTATCACAAAAGTACTTTCGCATGTTCAACACTGTCACAAATTACTTTTGTGCATTTGAAAGTGTCGCAAATTTAACACTTGGGAGTGGAAAATGCATTCATTATCAAATCAGATCTGATTGTATTTGAGTGACAGCTTGTTCTACCAATGTAATGGAAGATTTGTGAGGCCATCTGAGACAACCAATCAGAGATGGACAACACTGAAGAAGAAGAAGTCAGCAGCAGCCGTCTTAGTGCCAACTGAGAGCAGCATTTCAAAAACTGTAAGTACAGTATATTTTAATATGCATTTTTCCAGTATGATAAAAAAGTGTTAGCAACATGTTAATACTATTAATCAAAATGTTTTTCAGTGCTGTATTTGATAATGTTACTTGTTATCATCTAACTTGCTGTATAACTTAGATAAAAGTGTTTAAAGTCAGATAGTAGTTGAGTACTAACTTGTACAGATACAGTTGAAAATAGAGGGAGAAAGGAAGCTGCATGTGGACCCATAACAGAATAGGGAACCAGTCAGACATGTTTCTGCAGTTGTAATTGTTTAAAACTGCCTATGAAAAGGATGCATGTCTCCCACCTCTCAATGCTTGCACATTTTAGCTGCAGCAGAAGTCTAGTAATAGTCAGTGCATGGCCTACATTGGTTAATGAAGCCAGAGCACTAGCTAATGATTTTTTTTATTTGTGTGTTATTAATCAGCCCAGTGAAGCTGGCTTGAAGTAAGGAGGGAAAATATCAGTTTTACTTTCACTACTGACTAGCCACTGCAGGGTGAACACTGATTTGTTTGGTAGTACTCTGTCCAGTTCTGAGTTTAAAAACTGAGAATGGCAGAAAATCACAAAAAGACTTTGTAGATAGTTGGAAGCAGTATCGTGAGACGAGCATCTGAGTATGCTCACCATAGTGATTTTGGTAGGAACCTGCAGCTACCAGATTGCTATGTGAAATGGTTTGATAGGGGTGGAATGAGGTGGGAACACCTCATGCCAACCATGCACAGACATTTGAGTACTCAGCCTCATCCTGACATACTGCTAATACATCTTACAGGCAATGATTTGGGCACCAAACACTGGGTAGATTTAGTAACAGAGGCAAAATTGGACCTTGCTTCTACTATGAGTATGTTGGCTGCCTGTATAATCATATTTTCAGATATTACAGAGTATAGGGTCTAGCAAGCAGAACACCATATGTATCTGATTCACACAGCTCGAAGAAAAGTCAACATAAAAATTTCTGCTTTTCTACGTATGTATGGAATGTATACTATACATCACCCAGAAATTAAGTATTGTAATGATTGGCTATACCTACCAGATGGTGTACATTTCTCGCATGCTGGCAATTGCCATTTCCTGGGAGACCTTCGAGATGCAATCCTCAAAGTCCTCTAAGACTGTCAGACTGTTTATCAAATATTACAGTGTAAACAAAGGTTCTTTTCAGAACCCTATTAATGTAGTCAAAAAATAGATCAGCTGCACGTGTCACTCACACACATAACACATGGGTTGGGAACTACCAGATTGTGCCATGCTGTGTAACTACACTGGAGAATGTGCAAAAGCAATGCATCATGTTGTTGTTAGTACACAATTTCATGATGTTGTTATATGTTTCAATTGTTATATTTTTTCAGTCTGTAGGGTTCATTTAACATTTACTGTGGCATTACACTACTGTAAGTGGCAGAGAGGGGTAGAGGTGTTACAACAGTGAAACGCAGTGGTGGCAGGTTTATGCTTAACATTATTTAGTACTATTTGTGCAAATGGAGCCATGTTGTATGCAACACATAAGCTAAGTAATTTTTTCATATTATGAAGCCATTATTGGTATGCAGGTATCCTCTGCATTACTGAGTTGTTGCTTGTATTGGCTGATTTAGGCTGTGTTACATAGATACATAGATACATAGAAAGTGTCATCAGATAAGGGCCTATGGCCCACCCAGTCTGCCCATTTGAGCTTGTAAGTTCAGTTTGTTTTCCTAGAAGTCTGTTGCCCCTTACCCCTGACCTCCAGAATTCTTTATGTCTATCCCATGCATTCTTAAATCCGTGATTGTTTCAGCCCCCACCACTTCCTCTGGCAGGGTGTTCCACTTGTCCACCACCCTTCTGTGAAGAAATTCTTTCTCATGTTTCCTCTGAATCGTCCTCCTCCAACTTCATCCCATGTCCTCTAGTCCTGGAACATCTTTTTGCTTATAAATAGTGTTTCCTGCCCTGTTCCTCCCTGTAAGACACTTGTATGTCTCTATCATATCCCTCTCTCCCTCCTCTCCTCCAGGGAGTACATGTTCAGTTCCTTCAACCTGTCTTCATAGGACTTGTGATGCAATCCATGCACCATCTTTGTTGCCCTCCTCTGAACCTTCTCTACCCTGTCTATGTCCTTATGTAGGTATGGTCTCCAGAACTGTACACTGTACTCAGGTGGGGCCTCACTAGTGTCTTGTATAGCGGAATTATGACCTCCTTTTCCTGCTGGTGATGCCTCTGCCTATACATCCCAGCATCCTATTTGCTTTACCTGCTGCCTTGTCACACTGTTTCCTACCTTGAGGTAATCAGAGATGACAACCCCAAGATCCCTTTCCTGCTTGGTGCATGCTATATCCTCACCCCCCCAACTGATATATTGTGCCAGGGTTTTTGTGCCCCATATGCATTATCTTGCACTTCTTTGCATTGAATTTCAACTGCCAAACCCCTGACCATTCTTCAATTTTCTGCAGGTCACTTTTCATTCTGTCTACACCCTCTGGTGTGTCTACTCTGTTACAGAGCTTTGTGTCATCAGCGAACAGTGAAATTCTGCCTTCTAGGTCCTGTGCAATGTCACTGATGAAGATGTTGAATAGGACCGGTTCCAGCACTGATCCCTATGGTACCCCACTGGTCACTCTTCCCTCTGGGGAGTGACAGCCATTTACCACCACCCTCTGTGTCCTGCCACCCAGCCAGTTACCTACCCACCACACTACTGTCCTGCCCACACCCATATTCCCCAGTTTGTGTTTGTGTTCTCGATTGATGACACCACAACACCCCCCCCCCGGTCGTGATAGGCAACACTACACTGTAGTACCACATTTCTTGTTTTCTTTTAAAAAAAATCACTTTTCAAATATATTTGAAAAGTGATTTCTTTCAAGAAAACAATAAATGTGGGTAGTACAGTGTACTGCTGCCTGTCATGTTATAATGGGTAATGATTGTTTACAGTAATGTTTAGTGCCATAGTTAGCTCTATTTTTTGTTACATAAATGTGTAGTGGTAGCTGAAGTACAGCAAAATGGTTACTCTTAGACAGAAAACAAACAATTGGGTAAGAGGGTGGGGCACAGTGTTTCATTTTCTAAGTACTAAACGTAACAAATACATAAAATGTCATTAACTATGGGACATGTTAGTCATGCAAATGTTTCTTTACGCTTGTATTGCAGAGAAAAAAGTTTACCATGAGGCAGTGGACCTTGCAAGAGGTGTGCTTGCTGCTTGAGGCAGTACAAGCGAGGAGGAATGCTCACATTTTAATGCAGAGCATGAACCGCAAACTGGATCCGATGTGGAGGGCGCATCAACAGTTTCCTGCACATTATTCTTAAAGTAAAGAACAAGACCATCACGCAGTTGAAGCGGAAGTGGAAGCTTTTGTGCCAGCACTTTTATGTCCTTCAACAGTGTGAGGAGATACTGGACAACGATACGTGCTGGTACTACCTCGCTTACGAACTCTGGGAAGCTGCTGGGAAGCCAGCTGCGGGGAATCGCCTAACTCATCATAAGTTACTCAACAGAAGTTTTCACAATGCATGTGCCTTTATACAGATTTTGATTGAAATCATGACATATGGTATTATACTTAATAGTATATGTAAAGAATGTACCATGACAAGGAGTGGATGAATTGGTGGATTTACCACGTCTGGTGTTGTTCAGTCACGAGGTGCAGCTGAGTGACGTAGCCACACCAGAAGTGGTAAATCCATCCATATACCCACTCCCTATCATGTTATGTTGCTATAAGACAATGTTCAAGTGTTTTTTTTGTTTGTTTTTTATAGTGATATCAAAGTTGTAACAGTGGATATACTGTAGTATTTTTTCACAGTCACTCGATCTGTTTTGACCAATGAGGTTACAGGATTTTCATACCCCATAGAATAAGGTTCATTTGACATGCGCGCTGTGGTTCAGTTGTGAGGTTTAGCTGAGTGACTGAATAACAGCAGAATCTGGTAATGATAGCGGTGCAGTGATTATACTGTATCCATTGTATATAGACAATATTTTAATTCATTTAAGGTTTACATAGCTGTTATGTTTGGTGAATCTAGTGAGTTTATGCTGTGTTCTTTAACTAATTTTTCTATCTGTATCTCTAGTGTGTATTAGGTACCATGTTATGCAGTCATGCAACTTAGTGATGTAAAATTTACAATACTGATAGAGTAAAAGAAAATGTACGTGTTTTGCAGTATGATGACACATGGCATGACAATAGTGTTTTTTTTTAGCATACAGCATTAAGAATGATGTTTGGGTATCTCATCTGAAATATGGTTAAGTCAATATTTATACTTAATAGGGGATTGTAGATGTCTCGACTTGTTGAAATGTTCTCCATGTTTGTGGAACAACTACTGATCTTCATTTATAGTTGTTCTCTACTGCTCTTCAAACATTATATTTGATATTAACAGCACTTGTAATTTAATATGTACCCACTATGTCTGAGGTGTGCCTGATGAGAGGCAATGTTACCTATGTGAAGCATGTTTTATGGTTGCATCAACTGTTTCAAAAATGTGATGTAATTACCATTCAAGACTTAGTGATGCCTTTGTTTTCTCTTTTATGACAGGCCAACATAGGACTCCCCCGTCTGCCCGCGAGGTAGTACCAGCACAGCGTGAAGCTGTGGAGGGTGGCCAATCGGACACAGACAGTGTCATTGTCATTGAGTCCGATGGTAAGATGCTGATAGAAATAATTGTACTATGTAATTAGGGTGCTATGAGGATATCATGTAAGGTGTGACCTACACAACTTAAGGACATTATTTTTAGGAAATACTATTTAGTCAGTAAGTATTACTTGAAGCATCTATGTGTTATTTGTATTTAGAAAATGGGTTGTAAACATTGCTTTAGATGATTGAGTAAGACAAACAAACAGCCAGTCTGCCATCTGGCAATAGAAGAAGAAGAAGAAGGAGAAGAAGAAGAAGAAGAATCAGCATTTATATAGCGCTTTTCATACACAGTATCCCAAAGTGCTTTACAAGCAATGCTAGACTGGTAGTGAAGTGACTGAATGTGTGGTGGTGGCCATATCGCACATCATCACCCACACACAGCCTGGATGATTGCATGAACCAGTTTATGGGAAGGGGAATGTTGGCCAGGACACCAGGAATGTTCCCTGCTCTTTTCGAAGAGTACCCTGGGTTCTTTTACTTCCACCTGGACACCCACCAGGACAACACCAGGATGGGCAGAAGGGACCTCGGTTTAACGTCTCATCTGAAGGATGGCACACCCCAGCAGTACAGCACCCCCCAATACTGCACTTGGATGCCAGCAATTTTTAGGTGCAAGTCCATCCCGGTGTGGGATGAGAACCCACAACCTTCTGGTCCAGAGGCGGATGTGCTACCAACTGGGCCACACTGACAGAGACTGCTAGAGACTGATAGAGACCAGTTAATAATGAGTCTGTGTGTCTACTGCGTGATTAGGTCTCAGATCCTTGTTAAAACAGAATCTTCATTTTGTTAATTCAGCCATGTTTTTCTTAATATGCAAGTGAACTGCACACAGATACACACACACACACACACACACACACACTGTGCATTACACTTTCATACTCATTCTTCCTACCAAGTCTTCTTTGCACCTGCCTTGTCTGTCTCTCTGGCTGCTCACTGACTTAGCTGTGATGCACAATTTTTTACGTCAGCTAGCAAAAGAGACAATGTCATGACAGAAGTGGCAATTCCTCATCGGCTACAATATGTTACAGCCTCACACCCCCCACCATCGTGAACACAGTTGAGTCTCCAAAGAAACAAATACAAAGAGCACTGTAGAAACAGACAACCTTTTTCAGATATTTAAACTGTGGCAAGCTGTGGCATGAACTTGGGTGCAACTTAACTGTGCTGTACAGGAGGCGTGTAGTGGGTGATATTCAATGGAACTCTGACATGGCTCAGCAGCGTTGAAGATAGCAACGTGCCTGCCCCCCCAGTGTGCATGACACAGTGCTACTACTCTAGCGTAAGTGGCCACAGTGAAGCATGGGGATGTGGTACCGCAAGTAACATTTTGCCATTACCAGCAAGCTTAATAGTGAAAAAATAACATGCCAATGGGGCCATGATTCATGAACGGTGCATATGGGTCCATTTGTATGTTATCATGGCACATTTGTGTGCAGTTGCACCAATCCCTGACGAGTTGCACCTGGCGCCTTCCGAGACAACAGATGTTGGAGACTGACGTCACCTGCAACAGAATCACATTCATTTGCAGTGAAAATATTTTGCTGTTGTGTTTAATATACGTGGTGATCCAGTGAAACACTATCTCCCAATTGTGGACATCTGTACTAATAAATCTAGAATTACACAATTTCTCTGGTGGTTCAGTGTGACATTGTCTACATGATTGCCTCAATGTGTATAACAAAAAGACTTTTGTTTAATGTCCCTAGTGTTCCAGTGGACCGCTATCTGCCTGATCATGGGTATTTGTGAAAAAATAAATACTTCCAATCTCCATGGTGATCTAGTGGTACCCCTGCAACTGCCCACTGAGCCCCAGCACCCCACTACTCCTCCCTGTTCAGCCAGTGGGTGTCAGGTCCTCACCGTCCTAACAGCACAACATCCGCTGACTGACACTTCGGTAGAAGTGTATGCCCATCGGTCCACAGCATGAACCTAGTGTGTGCCCATTCCATAGTACATATTACACCCACTTGCTGATTTTATAAAACATTGATAGTATGGTAGGTGCTTCTCTGTCCCTTTCATGTGAATTTTTTTGTAAGTATCATTTTTATATATCCTTGGTGTTTCATTGTACAACTGCCTGCCTGATCATAGGCTACATAAATATAACATTCACCAGTAACCCTGTTGTTCTAGTGGAGGTGTACGAGTGCTCGCAGTCAGAATTAACATAAAATCCACCTGTTTCACCTTGTACTCAAGTTTATATGTGTATTCTATTCTGAAGCAAAGTACAAATAAGAGTAAACTGCTAACTGTGCTCTTTAAGTGGAAAACAATGCTTGACAGCCAAGTAATACCTGCTCTCATGCTTCACCCACCCTCCTGATGTGTGAGAATCAGTAGTAGAGCACCCACCTGCTGCTCTGCTGTCTATTGACCGACACCACTGGTAGGGCTGTATGTCCATAATTACAGAGTGTGAGCCAATGGTCATGCAGCACATATTGTTCAGCAGAATGCAAAGATGTGAATTTATCAATGCAAATATGTCTAATGTGTACTAACATATGGGTGTACGACCATTGTTCAAGCTGTGTGACAATGGATGGCCAGCCGTAGAACTACTTAACAATGTTTAAGGAATAAGGCATAATGAAGGGTTATGTTAATGGTCTGTTACTCACCTTCTAGGGTTGTAGTGTGGAATGAGGTGTAGCCAAGTACCACATGCCCCTAGATGGTTATTAAGTGATCATTTACAGTATATATTTCCTGGGACTGCCTTATTTCTATAACAAGAAAACATGTTCATAAACAGAGTTAAACCTTGTTCATTATATGGACAATCTCTACATGTATCTTAATAAAGGATTAACATAAGGCTGTTACAATGTTTTCAGTCAATCAGAAACCTGAAATGCTCAGACCCTTGTTTTAATTGGGATTAATGGGTAGGTATGGGGTCTGTCCACTGCATACTAGGTATTATACATTTCTGTAACTATTTTTTTTAAACTGTAATTGGAGAGACATGTTCAGAGAACCACCAGATCTGTTGGTTTATTTTATATAAATTCTGTGCAGGATTGGATGCACATGTCTGTTGGAACACCAGGGACATAGGTCTGCATTATTTGACTTCAGCTTTTGCTTGGGCTGTGGGCACATTGCTGTGCTGCAGGTGGTTTGTTGTATAAGGGCTGCTGACTGTCAGTGTGTCAGGGCCAAGTTTTGGGTTATGTTGACCCTGCTATAGTAACAGGAAATGGGGTGGGCATCACTGAATAGGTCTATGGACATTTACAGCATTGTACACACATGTTGTAACAAGCACACTACAGCGTATAATTATGGTGTGGTCACAAATCTTAGGAATTATCTATAACATTGTTGATGCTGTTCATGTGAGTCACTTTCTCACTGTACAGATGAGAACAGTTGCTGTGCATGTCACAGTTGATTAAGAACAGAAAACCATATAAACACAGAAGTGCTATTGCAAAGAGGGATGTGCTCACATGTTTCAGTTACACAATGACAGAGTATTAAAAATGCAGCTTATTAAAAAAAAATTTAGCTGTACCTTGATATTTTTTGGTATATGTGGTCATGTTTGTCACTTGTTTGTTTCATACAGCCCGGGGAAGATGAGCGTGAGACAACAGTGGAGGTGAAGCAGGAGCCCGGCACCAGCTCACCACGTAAGTACCATCACAACAGATATTCATGAAGATGTAGTGTCACAGTATCCCAAACTCAGAATGTATGTTATTATCATTGTGTGTTAGTTAAGCGGCTGCATAATGACTTATATTATTTAGTAGGACTGTTCAGCATTCTTTCATAATGAAAATAACACATGTGAAGGCTGTATAGTCGTACATTGTTCAGAGATGCAAATGAATACATTATACATGTGTGATCACTAGTATGGTGCAAGCTTCATGTTCATTTGCTTCTGTTGTGTACAATGTGTGTTCAGCTGTATTACACAGAATCAGTAATTATGCATCATGCATTCAAGTTCGCATACAGGTACGTACTGCCACTGACAGGAGTGAATAGTGGGCAGTGTAAATGTTGCTGGTTATTGGTTGTGAGAATAACGGTGTACAACAAGATAACAAATGATGTTTGACTTTGATATTATATTGCAGGGATTTCTGTAATAGGCCTGTGAGTGTTGTAGTGGGACACCAGGGACATAAGAAGCACAGTTACTATAGCAATACACACATTCAGCATACTGTGTACAATGAAAGTGAGGCAGTAGCTTGGGAGGGCACTCAGAACTGTCAGCTGTCATGCTGCAAGGTTTGATGTGACAACCAAACTGTGAGTGACAGTTGTGGAACATTTAAAACAGTAATAGCACTCATAAAAGTACACCCATACGTCTGGGTGTATAGTGATATAGTAAGAATACTACCAGAATAGGTGTCTCGACCTCTTTCATCTACTCATTTGGACAGCTGATGCCCTGGTATCTCTGCTTGCTGTCTGCCCCCTGGGCTACTCTGGCTGCTCCCTTCCCAGTTACAGATATTCTGACTGCATTTAACTTTTATTCTGGAACCGTTGTCCCATTACTGTACCACATCCTCTTGAACACTTGTACCATGTCTGAATGCACCAGCCCCCTGGGCACCACATTACAGGGATCCACCACCATTCTAGTGAAGTACACCTCCTTCTTTTCCCCGGAATTTTCCCTCCTCTAGTTGCAAAGATGGTTTCCCCCTCTTCATTCGTTCAAGTCATCCTAACTGTTACTCTCTTATTTATCCCCTTCATGTACATGAAGACATCTACCATGTCTCTTCAGTCCCTTGTGTCTGCCAATGTGTACATATTTAGGTCTTCATGCCTCTCCACATAGGTTCTGTTACCCAAGACACACATTTTTTTTATCGCCCTACTCTGGACGTTCCCCAGGAGTTAAATGTCTGTCTTTAACTGTGGCATCTGCAGCTGCAAACAGTACTTGAGATGTGTTCTCAGAAACGACTTACACAGATGTACAGTATTATATCTTCCCTTCTTCTGGAGGCAATCCCACTGACGATGCATACAGCATCCTGTTGTCCTTAGCTGTTGCCCTTGTACAAGTGTCAAGGGTGTTCGTCTTGACATACAACAACAGCTTCAAGTCCCTGACAGCAATACAATGTTGTAGCATTTCATCCCCCCCCCCCGGGTGAACACTTGCTATGCATTTCTGTGTGTCAGGTGCAGTACCTTGCACTTCACTGCATTTTACTCAGAATACTGTTTCTACTACATCTTTCCATTGGTCCAGGGCAGTCTGTAGACCCAGCCAGCCCTTCTGCCCATACACTAATGACCACAGTTTTGAGTTATCTGCAAACAGAGCACTATTACTCATGATACCTGGCCTTATGTCAGACATGTAGGTGGTGAACAGGAGGGGCCCAGGTAGTGATTCCTGTAGAAAACTACTAATGAACCTCCTTGGGAGTGAGACTATCCTACCAATGATGAAGCTGTGGGTTCGTTGTTGGACCCAACTGACTATCCATCTGATGTGTCACTACTTCTTGGACTGTATATTGGTTTTGTATATGACATGGAATGAAAATTAACATGACAATTGTGTTGCAGATTCTACTGTTTTGTTTCGATAGAGTGGTATTTAATTTAAGATCAATAACACTTTCTGATATCACACTGACATGCATCACTGTGTTGTGCATGGTGTAAAGTTGTATTTCTTGCACACTACTTCTGAACACAGCTCCTACTATTTATTTACATGCTGTGTGCAGAATGTATTAGAGTAAGTATTTAGTACACTCAGTCAACTCTTGCTTACTAAATCTGTAAGATGGTTTCAAGTGTTGCAAAGCCATTATGACAGATGAAGTTGACACTTTGATTAAAACATTAAAACTGGTCATAGGCATGTATCAGAAACACTATTGTGAAGTAGATCGTATGGTGAAAAAGTCTTAAGACTGTTACTAAGTTGTTTAATTATAATAAAAATAAGAATGTATGGTGAAAAAGTCTTAAGATTGTTACTAAGTTGTTTAATTATAATAAAAATAAGAAACTTTCACTGATTGTATTGCTGGTCAGTTAATCACGACTTATGAAATTTTGGGATTTGGTAACAGTTTCTCCCACACTACGGTCACGCAGAGCATGAGAATAAAATACAAAATGACAGTTTGTTCATGGTTTACTGCTTAATCAATGCAATGTCAGTTAAAAAAGGTTTTGAAACATTTATATTTGTACAAAGGGTGAATAACAACTCGATATGTGTGTGTCTTTTGTAGCAATCGTTAAAGTGATCATGATGATGTACACATCAAATTATGTAATCATACTGTTGGTGTGCAGATAATCAAATAATCTCTTGCAGGTGTGAAGAAACATTATAGCCACAGATGGTTAAGTTTAGTTGTCCACACACAATGAAGATGTACTTTCACTATATGAGACTGTACTGTTTATTATGCTAAACCATTTAGATACTGACTATTGCTGTGTAGTAAGTTACACACAAGAATAGCATAGGAAGTGTACTGTTCCTACAACTTTTTTTTATGTTGTCTACAAACGACATAATATGGTGAGAAAATATAATAACTGAACAGGCAATACAACAATCTATATTTGTATCAGAGTTCTAAATAGTATCAGTAGTGACAAATTTATGTATAACTATTACTAAATTAGCTATAAATATTGTAAGGTGAAAGACAGAAAGGACATCACTGTTTTGAGGCTGATGTATTGATTTATGATTTTTGACTCTTTGTAGGGCACCGGCGTGCAAAGTGCTGTACTGGCCACTGCCGCTGTTACCGCAGGCTCGAGCGCATGGTTGTCAGTCTAAAAAAAGATAATGTTGCGCTCCTTGAAGGACAGCAAAAAATGCTGTCCTTCATGGAAGCGCAACAACGAACTGTCAGCCTTGTGCTTCAGCCTGTGGTGACAGCAGCTGATGACACCATGGCCAGTATCAGTACTTCACTTCCACCACCACCACTTGTACCTGCCAGCTTCCCTGAGATGAAGTGAACACCCTCCACCAGAGTCGGGTATCTCCTCTGGAGGGTGCAACAGCTTCCACTTCCATTGTGCCTCTGCATCGGATCCAGTTTGTAGCTTGGACTGCCTCAAGCAGCACACACCTCTTGCAAGCAGTGGCTGCAAAAAATGCTTTTTTCAAATATGTATATGATCAAATTTTATTTATTTATTTATTTTTTTAATAAACAAGAAAGCTGAATAATAAATATATATTTTTAGGTGTACTATTTAAAAATTTAAACAAATCAATATTTTTTCTTGTTTCTTGTTTTCTGTAAATTCTCAAAGTTTTATATTTTTGTATTTTATTTCTTGAAAAAATCGGTTATTTTTGTACCATTTGATAATAAAAATAGTTTAATACTTTTATAAAAAAAAAAAAATTCCATAAATACTACTTTTTGGCTGTGGTGTTATTCTATCATGGGGATGTTTATCATCAACATTTGTGACAAAGGGTTACACAACTGTTATTTCATCATTTCCTGAAACATTATAGCAGATTCATGTGGGATTAAAATCAAGATACATATGTAGGCTAATAACGCAATAAGCCATGACAAAGGATTATGTTACTGATCAGTCAATCACCTTCTAGGGGTATACTGTGGCACGAGGTGTAGCCAAGTGACACATGCCCCTAGATGTTGATTAACTGACCATTAACATAGTCCATGGGAATACCTTATTGTTGTTATAATTAAGAATGTTTCTAAACAGAGTTACAGCTTATTCGGCATATGGTTAAGCTCTACATGCATGGTAATACAAGATTAACATAAAGTTGTTAGAATATTTGCAGCCAATCAGAAAGCTACATTCTTCAGACCCTTTCTATAATATATACAGTATATTGAAAAAGGTGTTGCACTCTTTAAGATGAGTTTAATAATTGTAGCTATAAGGGACTTCCAGGAATTATGTCAATGGAGAGTTTATCAGCACATGAGTGCATCTGTTACGCTGTACATCTTGAACCGTGGTACAACAGCAGCATGTTATTAACAGACCATTAATACAACAGATAGTCATGCTTTATTTCTTATATATTATATAAGAAATTATTCGGCTTACCTACTTTGATGAAGAAGATTGTTATTGAAAGCATTTAAGCTTTTAACAGAAAATATTTCAATTATTCTAATGTAATGGATGTTGCAGTGCTCTGAGAATATTCTTGTACCTACATTTGTAAGTATGAGTCTATCAGATTTTTTTTATCTAGTACAGAAACAGAAGAGGAAGTTGTAAAATATGAATATTTTAAAAGTATGCTTACACATAGAGTACTATATTCATTATGTGTCAGAAGAGTAGGTGCATTGACTGCACAAAGATAATGAGTAACATGCTGCAACATGAAAAATTAGTATTGCCAGAACAGTGGCAAGTGAAAGTAAATACATAAATATAAAAAAACAATATGGTTCAGATGGATGTAATCTTAGTCTTCGTAACAGAACATAGTACTACATGAGTTACTGTATTCTTCATCTTGGTACATTTCAGTATGTATGTGCAGTACTCTTACAACAACAAATTATATATTATTGTTACTAATCATTCTCAAAAAGACAGGATATTCATGATGGCAAAAAAACTCTGTTTAATGCATCAGTTAGGGTTGTTCCACAGCAACAAAAATGAGGAAATTCGGTGTTAGGGTTGATAACCCTAACTCAATTCACACCCCCCCCAGCACCACACACACACACACACGCATATGCAAGTACGGGGGAGGACAAAGGCAACATGACCAATGACAGACAACCAGCAGCAGGTGACAGAAATAACAAACAATTGTCTAAATGTACTACAAGACATCCCCACCCACCTGACCAGGTACTGCATGCTCAGTGGAGATCAACAGCAAAACTGAGGCCATGTACACCAAATGTACACATCCCTGATTGCAGCTACACACAACATACCACACTTAGTAGTTGCATGGCCTTTACCTACCAATGCTCCACACCCCACCAGACCTGGTACTGTGCCATTAGTCAATATAAATGATGAAGGTGCATGATCACAGTTGTACAAAGGTTTTAACACTAGTGAGTATACATTAATTAAAAGAACTACATAAATTAATTACAAGACACAGCCATGGTCAAGACAAAAGTAGTGTTGCATTTAGTATGTGATTTACACAGTAGTACATTTACTGCAACTGTTTACTCAAGATAGAGAGGCTGATGTAAAGGTATGGAAAAGCATTGCCTGTACAGGACTGTGAAATTCCTACTGCCAGTATCAGATGCATACTTTACTGATGAAGGTGTACTGCTGATGTACATATATATACCTTCAGTGTGTTTGTATACTAAAGATGCAGTAAGTATTCTTTGTAAGAAACAGTATACTTGCGTGAGTCAGGCCAAGCAACTTCTAAATATCCTAGCACTACTGAGTCAACAATGACGTAGCTGTATCGCAGATGTCTGTAGAATAGATTTTCCTGTAGGCACTTACTAAGGATGTACTACCTGGTAAAGACAATGTCATTGCCTCTGTGATGACTCACTTATTGAAATAGTGGTACATTTAGTATTGTTGCAATGAGTGATCTATACCACTTATGGACACAGCCTAATTTTTTTAACAGTTGTTTCATACTCAGGCTGTATGCCTAGTCTTTGGGTTTGCCACAATTCTGTCACTGATGCTATCAAAGTGATAACCATGTTAATTGTGCTACAACAGGAATCAAGTAGGTATAGTGTTGATATAAATAGAATGTCTTTTAGTATTGATTTTACTCACAATGGGATAAGTGTAGTAGGACAGGAGGGGTCATTCTCTATCACAGACTCTGTCAGTTATAATCACACTAAGGTTTCGATGGCTGCAATGATCAAGTTACATTGTTCATCTTCATGAGTTCATATTCGCTGTCATTCTCCAGTAACTACATACTGGATGGGGTAACTGGGTGGGGCACTGTATTGCAAATCTCCTGCAGTGCCTAGCAGAGGGAGAGTATCTACACATGAAGGTAATTAAGCAATAAGGCATGATCAAGGGTTATGTTAAATGGTCTGTTAATCACCATCTAGGGGTGTAATGTTGAATGAGGCGTAGCCGAGTGCCACATGTCGCCAGACAGTGATTAACTGACCATTAACATAATCCCTGGGAGTGCCTTATTGCTATTATAATAAAACTGTTTTTTGAAACAATGTTAAACCATGTTCATCATATGGTTAGGCTCTACATGTATGTTAATAAAAGATTAACATAAGGCTGTTAGAATGTTTACAGCCAATCAGAAAGCTGCATTTCTCAAACCCTTGTTATAATCAGACATATTATACCTGTACAACTCCTTGGTTTTGCTCAGCTCTATTGCTCAGCTGGTCCACCAGGTGTGGTGAGGTGTGGGGCATCGGTAGGTAAGGTCATGCAACTACTAAGTGTGGTACGTTGTGTGCAGCTGCAATCAGGGATGTGTACGTTTGGTGTACATGGCCTCAGTTTTGCTGTTGATCTCCACTGAGCATGCAGTACCTGGTCAGGTGGGTGGGGATGTCTTGTAGTACATTTAGACAATTGTTTGTTATTTCTATCACCTGCTGCTGGTTGTCTGTCATTGGTCGTGTTGCCTTTGTCCTCCTCCATACTTGCATATGTGTGTATGTGTCTGTCTGTGTGTGTGTGTGTGGGGCTGGGGGTGTGAATTCGGAGTTAGGGTTTTCAACCCTAACACTGAATTTCCTCACTTTTGTTGCTGTGGAACAACCCTAATTGATGCATTAAATGGATTTTTTTCATGAATATATATATATATATATATATATATATGTATCGTGATGCAGTGGCACCACTATAGTTAAGGTTGAGCAGGCACTTTAATGTTAAACCTCAAATTGTGCATTTTAATAACTTTGCAACCATTCAACGGATTTTCATGAAATATTCCATGAGTGGTCTCCTTGGGCAGCTCTCTTGACATGCCAATTTTCATTCCAGTTGGATGTGGAAATTAAGAGATCCAGATAGTGGTGTTTTCTCATCACTCTGTACACAGATGGTGTTGAATTTTGGTCTGAAATGATTATGGTAGAAAGAGCTTGGATCACAGAATTGCCCCTCATTTATTTGGTGAACAAATATTAATCCGTTCCAAAGTTATCGCATTTTTAAGGTTCCATTATTTTCAATGGGACTTTTATTTTCAATGATAGATTCCTTAAATGAAAAAGGATTTTGCTCTGATGAACCAGGATCCTTTTTCTTGAGGGGCCAATCCTTGTTCATCAGAAACAATTTCTTTTTCATGAGATGCCATCTTGTTTTTTTATTTTTGGCCTACACAAACTATCATAACTGTGCCCAGGGATGTCTTTTACATACATCAAAACATGTATCTTGCTCATTGGGGGTTGATGAGCTGTTCTGTGTGTTTTTGTAATATTTGGTATTCCCTCTGAAGTTTTTTTAAAATATGTATTTCCTTTTCCGCCACTCTCTAACTTCCTTTTTTGTCATTCCTATTTCATCATTGTAAAAAAGGAAATCGGTTGACAAAAAATTATTTCCCCTTTTCACGAACAGATGACCATGCCACTAATCCTTTTTCGACAGCCTGTTTCCTTTTTCACCATGATGAAAAAGGATGGTGAAAAAGGAATTGCCGTGGCAAAAAAAGATTAATGGCACGGCCATCTGGTCATGAAAAGGGGAAATCCTCTTTTGCTGGACGATTTCCTTTTCCACCATGATGGAAAAGGATGGCAAAAAAAGAATTGTTCTGGTGACATAAGATCAGTTGCATGGCCATCTGGTCATGAAATACTGAAAGTTTGGGAGCCATCTGGGCCCAAAAAATAGAGCATCTGGTTGGGAAAAAGGATCCTTTTTCACCAACCATAAACCTTTTCTGCCACCACAGCAAAGGACTGACGGAAAAAGATTTGTGTTGACAAAAAAAGGATCCTTTATTTTTTCTTTATGGGATCTCATTTGGATCCTGTCACCCCAGACAAATCCTTGATGTCTAGTGACACCCCCCACTCTCTATACCCATATTTCTTTTTAATATGTTTTATATTATTTTACATATTATTTTATTTTTGGTTCCTTGCATAGTACCACTGCTGGCTGTCTCCCTGCTATCTAGTGGTACCCCTCTGCCCTCCGATACTCTTTTTTTCATTGGTGGTCAGTGTCTTCCACTCACCCTTCCATATCATTTTTCCCTGTGAAAAGGAAAACCATCCCTCAATGTCTTTTTTATTTTAACCTGTAAAAACAAGCATCCTTTGCTGATCATGCCCACACCCTCCACCCAACCTCCCACTGTGCACCCACCTCCCCACACCCTCCATGACATCCCTACAGATCCTCACTCACCTGAAGAGGTCCCAGGTTCCAGATCCACTCTCCCGATTGAAGACACATCTTGCTGCTGGAACTAGTGATTGCAGTATGAGAAATTAAGGTAAATGATGATCAATGTATTTCAAGGGGGGGGGGTTCAACTTTTATGCATAACTCAGTAGCTTTTTGAGATTTTGACCACAAATTTTCAGCATGGCCTTTTGGGGACCTCACCCCATGAACAACATCACTTTCATGTCACAACTCTTGCCCAAAAGGTGTTTTTGTGATCACTTGGTGAATTCACCTTTCAGGCAGGATTTCCACAAAGACAGGCATATTGTTCATGAAGTGGAGTCCCTGAAAGGCCATGTTAAAAATTTGGGTTCCAAAAGTAAAAATAAATGCCTGAGTTATGGCCATTAGCTTTGCATGCTCGTAACTTTGTATGTGTGAGATATTTTGACACCAAATTGTCAACATACAGTTATTATTACTCCCCAGAATGTATGCCACAAGTGTCATTTTTCAAATCCTGGCCAAAATGTGTTTTCAAACCTGTTGCATGGTATAGCATTGTTGTTGTGCAGAATTACATTTTGGTAGGGATTTGAAAATTAACTGTGCACAGTACATCCGTTGGGGTAATAACATGGCTATGTTGACAGTTTGGTCACTGTGGCCCTATAAATCTAAGCACAGGGCATGGATTGCCCTACACTTCCATAGGCACATAAACATATGCATGAATGGAGGGATGGGAGCTCAGGGCCCAAAGGAAGCACAGGGCCCTCTGAGCTGTATGCTTCCTCATATAAATAAGGGCATGTTTATACTATCTCAAAAAGTAAGGAAATAAATTGCAAAAAACTTCATTACTGCATCAGTTAGGGTTCCACCATCAAAAGTAGAGAAATATGGTGTTAGGGTTTCCAACCCTAATAGCCCCTCCCCCACATTGCACATACCAACAGGTGGGGGGTTGGCTTTGGGTTGTCAACCCTAACACTCATCCTGTTCTCCTGTGCTATACCCATGTCACTTAATTTTGTAATGGAATGGGGTGAACGTTGGGGACAAATCTCAAGCCTCCTAATTCCTGATCTGATATATATATATATATATATATATATATATATATATATATATATATATATATATATATATATAAACTGTCAGCAGATAAGGATCCCAGGCCCATTTAGTCTGCCCTTTGTACTACCTGCATGAGCAGCTTGATCCTACATACATATATATATATATATATATATATATATATCTAAAACTTTGTTACTTTCAGCTAGGGTCAAAGTGACAAAAGATGGGAAATGAGGTGTTAGCACCCCACCCTCTGAAACCAGACAGGAGAGCAGCTATGGGATGTACCTTGGGCTTCTCAAGCCTAATGTTCACCCCATTTCATCTGTAAAAAAGGTTAGATATGAAGACTTTATGAGAATGGGGTGAGCATTAGGCTTGAGAAGCCCAAGGTACACCCCACAGCTGCTCTCCTGCCTGGTATGGGAGGGTGTGGTATTAGGGTTGGCAACCTTAGCACCTCATTTCCCAACTTTAGTCACATTGACCCTAACTGGAACATTAATGAAGAGTTGGGCCTGATGACCCAATGGCACACCCCAATGCTTGTTGCTGTGTAGAGGGTGGGGAGATGGAGATGGGGTGGTGGGGGTGGGAACCCTGGGGGTGGGGTGTTAGGGTTGAAAACCCTAACACCTCATTTCTCTGATTTTGTCACTCTGGTATTCACCCTAACTGATGCATTAACTAAGTTTTTTTGCATAGAAAAAAATATAGATATATATTCTATGCAAAAAACTTTGTTAATGCATCATTTAGAGTTAAAACACAAAACATCAGGAAATGAGACCTTTAGGGTTGTCCCTTCCCCCCCTTGTGGACCCATCAATTATCCCAAGATTGACATCTGACGGAATGTGTCATTGGGGTTGTGAGGCCTAAATGTCACCCAATTCCATGTGTAATCATATTTACAAGCCACAGTAAAGAAGAATGGGGTGACATCTAGGCCTCACAACCCCAATGACACATCCCATCAGCTGTCAATCTTGGGATGATGGGCAGGTCCACACCCCCTCGTGGGGGCAACCCTAAAGGTCTCATTTCCTGACTTTTTGTGTTTTAACCCTAAATGATGACTTAACAAAGTTTTTTTGCATATAATTTCCTTACTTTTTGAAAAAGAATAGAAAAGTACAAAGTTGTGCAAGTTGGTGGGAACGCAGGCCCTTCAGACCCCGCACTCCCACCAACTTGTAAAGTTCTGCGTGAGATAAGAGTATAAGTACTGAATATCATTTGTATTGCTTGGAATGCATATGGGTGGGAGAAAGCAAAGTGTCAGTCATCAGAGTGGCATAATTCAACATCTGTTTACATGTCAGACACCTAACCACTGAAAATTACCTCCATGGCAGTAACACTAGGCACCCTATAAATGTGAAGCCAGTACCACAATGCAAAACACCATACTCAAAACATAAAATGTGTCATGCAATATGTCTGCAGCAAAATAATTTTTCAACACCTAAACACAATATTTCACATGTACAGGACATCTCCTGAAGACCCTCCAAATTTCAATGTAAAAGACAAAACTGTTTCTGAGCTATAACATGTGAAAGTTTGAGATTTTCATTCATTGGAATGGCAGAGTTCCACATCTGTTAAGATTTTGGACACCTAATGACTGAAAAATACATCCATGGCACTAAGGCTAGCTACCATATAAATTTAAAGCCAGTACCAGAATGGAAAATGCTGTCCGCAAGACGTAAACTGTGCCATGCAATATCTCTGTAGAAAATGCGTTGTCTGACACATAAACCCTGTAATTCACATCTACAGGACATCCCATCAACACCCTCCAAATTTAAATTTAAAAGACCAAACCATTTCTGAGATATTACATTTTAAAAATAGTTAAAATTGAGCAATGTGGTGCCTCCAAATCTGGCCATCTAGTCCCTCCCTAGAGATCAAACATTGTGATCAAAGAATCTCGCAATCAAAGAATTTGCTGGCTCACGATCAAAATATAAACAATGGTAAAACTCAATTTTTAGGCACAAATACATGAAACCACAGCCATGCCTCGATGGAACAAAGCCCTCTGAACAAACCCACCCTCATTTGCCTTAATAAGCCACCCCATAGCTGAGAAAATTTATTTTTTCAACTGGCCATCTAGTCACACTCTCGCGATCAAAGAATCTCATGATCAAAGAATTTGCAGGCTCGCAGTCAAAGAATAAAAAATGGTAAAACTCAATTTGTGGGCAAAAATACATGAAACCACTGACATGACTTGATAGAACGAAGCCCCCTGAGCAAAACCCACTCTCATTTGGCTTAATAAGTCACCCCTGAGCTGAGAAAATAGATTTTTTCAAGTGGCCATCTAGTTGGGCCCTCACAATCGAAGATCATGGTCAAAGAATCTTGCGATCAAAGAATTTACAGGCTCACGATCAAAAATCACTAGCATGTCACGATCAAAGAATAAAAAAGTTGAAAACTCTATTTTTTGACTATTTTGAAAGAAACCACAGCCATGGCTCGATAGAGCAAAGCCCCCTGAGCAAAACCCATTCAAGTTGTACTTCAGGAGTCATTTCTGAGCCAAGATATTTGAATTTTTCCAACTGCAAACTGAAAGCAAGATGGTGTCGGTCACAATCAAAGAATTCCTCATGATCAAAGATTCTTTGATTGTGAGCCTGCAAATTCTTTGATCGTGAGGGACCAGATGACCAAAGCCCCATTCTTCTTTCACAAAATAACCATATAAATTTTCCCATTGACTTATAATGGGAAATTAAAAGTTTAATAACTTTTGAATGGATTAATATTTTTTCACCAAACAAAATGTTGCACGTTCCTTGACCAAAGCTCTTTCAGATGAGCCAAGTAGCACAGCAGCACAGCACACTACAGCCATGCAGCACCACAGACAAAATACAAAAAACTGCCCACATAACTGGCGAAAAGTGCATTTTTCAGCATTCTGGTGTGCAAAAACTGTAAGTCTCACCAAAATGAAATTTGGCATGTCAAGAGATCTGTCATGTCTCACCACACATTGCAAATTTCATTCAAATCCGTTAAATGGGTCCAAAGTTATTAACATGCAAACCTTCAAGTTTAACATAGAAGTGCCTACTCAACCCTAAAGAAAGGGGTGTGGTCAAAATATATATATATATATCTTCATTGCAAAAAAAATTGTTAATGCATCAGTTAAGGTTCATATTTAAGTGACAAAAGTATGGAAATGTGGTGCTAGGGTTCGCAAACCTAGCACCCCCCACACACAACCCTACCACCCCACTCACACAAATCCACACACCAACAGATGTTGGGGTGTGCCTTGTGGTCTTTGGCCCTAAAGCTCACCCCATTCCATTTGTAAGGAAGGTAAGAAGGTACAGTATAGAAGAATCAGGTTAACGTTAGGCCTGAAGACCCCAAGGCACACCCCATCACATGTTGGCGTGTGGATGGTAGGGGTGGGGTTGGTTAGTAGGGTTGTCTGGCTGGGTCAGGTAGGTGTTAGGGTTGGGAACCCTAACACCACATTTTCATACTTTTGTCACTTTAATATGAACCCTAACCAATGCATTAACAACGTTTTTGCAATGAATTTCCTTACTTTTTGAGATAGTACAATAATATCCCCATTTTGTTGTGGGTCTGCACTCCAGTCCCATTGTAGATGTGCATATGTATGTAGGTGTGGAATATGTGTAGAACAACAGTGACCAAATTGTTGGTATAGTCATCTTATTACCCCACCTCACGTACCCCAGTATAGAGAAATTGTGAAATGCAAGCCAAAATGTAATTATGCACTACTGCAATGCCATTCTGGGTCACAGGTGTGAAAACTCATTGGCCCAGATATTCAAAAGGGTCACACATGGTGCAACAGTGTTATGTAATGCGCAACCGACTGATGTGCCCCGGCGCAATATTCAAATGGGAATTGCACCTGGCACAAATCCCGATGCGCCGGAGCACATCAGTAATGTATGCAGGCGCAGGTGGGGGGGCATGCCCATGCATACTCTGCACAGCCTGATATTCAGCCCAGGATGTTCTGAGCCATGCATACACAACCCCTACTTGCACTGCACAAAGCTAATCCCAAAAAAAAGGATCAACGGCTGGTCACCCACAGGTGAGCTGCTGTATTGCAGGGCGCAACACGGCAGCTGCCACCTGTGGGTGGCCACCCGCGCTCCGGCTGCAACTCTGTGGTGGCACCCCCCATGCCCAATCATGAGCTAAGTAAATAAATTTATTTGTCCTACATCCTTGGTGGTCCAGTGGACCGCTGCCCACCCAATCGCGGGCTAAGTAAATTAATTTATTTGTCCTAAATCCCTGGTGGTCCAGTGGACCACTGCCCACCTAATCTCAGGCTAAGTAATTAAATGATGTATCCTATATCCCTGGTGGTCCAGTGGAACTGTCTGCCCGATCGCGGGCATAAGTAATGAATACAATTCCCCAATCTCCCTGGTGGTCCAGTGGACCGATGTCTGCCTGATCATGGGCATAAGTAATGCATACAGTTCCCCAATCTCCCTGGTAGTCCAGTGGACCGATGTCTGCTCGATCGCAGGCATGAGTAATGAATACTATTCCCCAATCTCCCTGGTGGTCCAGTGGACCACTGTCTGCCCAATCACGGGCATAAGTGATGAATACAATTCCTCAATCTCCCTGGTGGTACAGTGGACCGATGTCTACCCGATCGCGGACTTAAGTAAAAGATTATTGCCTCTCATATCCCTGGTGGTCCAGCGGACCCCCCTCCCCACCCATCCTCTGATCCTCACTGCCTCACTTCCCCCCAGTCAGCGGTGGGCAGCAGCACCCCACCAGCCTGCCGCCCTGCTGCCTACTGACTAATGCTGATGGTATGCCAGTCGCCATGCGTCATTGCGTGAGCCAATGGGCGTGCAGCCCATATTACCACACACTCCAGCTATGTGAATGGATCCATCCACATCTGAATGTGGGGTATGGCTGCACACCCATTGGCTCACGCTCAGGACCAATGGGCATACAGCCCTACCGACGGTGTCAGTCATTGGGGTGGGGTGGTAAGCAGCGGTGCTGCTGCCCACCACTGGACCAGAGGGAGTGGGGCAATGGGGATCAGTGGGCAGGTGGGAAGGGGGGTTCGCTGGACCACCAGGGATATGGGAGCAATAATCTTTTACTTAAGCCCACGATCAGGCAGACATCAGTCCACTGGACCACCAGGGAGATTGGGGAATATTATTTACTGTGCTAATGTCCGCGATCGGGCTGTGGGGCACATTGCCACACTGCAGGGGGTGTCGGTCACCGACAGCTGCTGCCTAGCAGGGTGCCAGGCACAAGTCATCGGGGATCAGCGCACCTGCATGCAACTGGGGCTACAATTACATGCAAATGGCCCCATTTGTGCCTTGCATACATTATGGCCCCATTTGCATGTCAACTCTGAATATTGTGGTTGTTGCACCTTGCAAAATGGAACTTGCTCCAGTGCATCCCCATGCTCCACTTTGGCCACTGGCGCTGGCACAGTGCCACTGCACCATGCACACTGTGGATGGCCAGGGTGTGATATTCAATGATGCTGAGCCATGGCACAGCTCTGTTGAATATTGTCTAGTCCACGCCTCCCCGTGCAGCCAAGTTGAGCTGCATCCAGGCTTGCACCACAGCCTGGTGCAGTTTAAATATCTGAGCCATTGTGGGCAGGATTCATAAAATAGTAGCTGTGACATACATGAGGTAGAGTAATTAAAAAGCTATGTTGTAAATCTGGAGTCAAAATATAGAAAATTTCCGTAGTTATGTGCGGGCATAGCAAAATTGCAATGAATGGTTATAACATTGTCATTTTTTCACATTTTACCGCAAATATTCAACATAGTCTTCTTATCACTCCAACTCATAAACCCCATAGGTGAAAATTTCTTAATCTGTGGCAAAATGCCATTCCATGCCACAGGTGCTGAAACACATTTTAGCATGAATTTATGAGAAATGACAACTATAGTGTTCATGAGGTTGTGTGAAAAAAAAGACTATGTTGAAAATTTGAAGTGAAAATACTAAAAAATGCCAAAGTTATGGACGTGCATAGGAAAATTTGAATGATCACTCATAACTTTTGTTTTGGGGTATTTTTGTTCCACATTTTCAACATGGGCTTTTTGGAACCCCACCTCATGAACACTGGCATTGTCATTTCATTACTTGCTCCTGAAAGGTGATTTTGCACAGCATCAGTGAAATCACCTTACAGGTCCAATTAACGAAACAACAGTGACAGTGCTCATGAGGTGGAGTACCAAAAAGCCCATGTGGAAAATTTAGTGCAAAAATATCTTAAAATGGGTGAGATAATAACACAAGTTCAAAACATCATTGACAGCTAATATACTGCACTTACCTTGATTCTTCAGTTCGCAGTTCGGCTTTGAAGAGAGCAGACGTGTCATGGTTCACAGAAGCTGACAGCCACTGATCTCCATTGGTAAGTATATGGCAAGGTGGAGTGTGGGGTGGTGGGTGCTCGGTGGGAGGGTTGAAATGGGGAAGGTGGTGGGGGGAGACAACAAGGAACCATTTTCTTTTTTCCAGGTTAAAAAAAGGGGACTGTTTTCCTTTTTATAGGCTTCAACTTGACAATCTGTGGGGACACTGGGAGCGGGCTCCCCAGTGTCCCATACTGGCAGGGGGGCTTACAGTGCCAACAGGGGGATTGAGCACTCCCTTTTCAGCAAATATAGAAAAAAAACATGTTTCTGGACACTGGGAGTGGGCTCCCAAGTGTCTCACACCGGCGGGAGATGGGAGCACATTGCTGATAAGGGGATTGGACACCCCACTGTTGGAAATTTCAGCAGAAACATTTTTTGGGACACTGGGAGTGGGCTCCCCTTTGTTCCACACTGGTGGGGGGGAGCTTACAGTGCCAACAGTGAGACTGGGCACCCCGCTGTCAGCAAAATGTATTTTTAAATTAACATTCCTCTGCTTCTTTCCCTTAAAACTCCTCATTAAAACAGGAGAAAAGTTTTTTTTTAGGTACACACCAACAGGAGTGTATCTAAACAGTGCCTGATGAATCCAATTCTGGCCTTATTTTTGTTTAAAAATAGCTCAGAAAGATTACGATTTTTTTAGAGTGGCCAATGTTTTTTTTTTTTATTCAAGTAGTGCCACAAATTTGCAGCAGTTTACATGAAACAGTGCCACAAACTGCATCAATTTTCATGAAACACTGCTGTTAGTTGCATGAAAACTGCTGCAATTTGCAGCAGTTTTGCAAAAATAGTGCCACAAATTTGTGACACTACCAATGGCAGAGTGAAAAAAAACATATTTCCAGCCACTATTTTTAAAAACTAAGGCCAGAATCATGTTCCACTGGCCCTGATAAGTTAAACACACCTGTTGGAGTTTATCAAGGGGCAGTAGTCTTTGAATTACAGTGTTTTTTCCACATCACTAACTGAAAACAAGATGGTGGCAGCACAGCACACCCTTTTCCATTTGAGGCAGCAAAAAGTGCATTCACAACAGCAAAACCTGCTTTCACATGGAACATCTTAATTTTTTCTCATAGGCTATAATAGGAAACTTAAAACTTTAATAACTTTTGAACAGATGAATACTTTTTCACCAAACCTTCAAAAGGCACATCTGTGACACAGACCCAATGAACTCTAACAATTTCAGACCAGAACCCCAACCTGTTTAACCTGGACCTGGACCTGGATAAGTCAGGGTGCCTGGACGATAGACAGCATGGATTCATCCCGAGGAAATCGTGTCAGACAAACCTGGTGGAGTTCTATGACTGGGTGACAAGTGCCTTGGACCTGGGTAGACCAGTGGATGTCCTCTTTCTGGACTTCAGCAAGGCATTTGACTCTGTTCCTCATGTGGGCCTGTTGGATAAGCTGGGAGAAATGGGGGTGGGGAACCAGATGATCAGATGGATAGGCAATTGGCTCCAGGACCGGACCCAGAGGGTCGTGAGTGGAGGGATAATCTCATCCCCAAGGAGGGTCATTAGTGGGGTCCCACAGGATCAGTCCTTGGCCCTTCTGTTCAACACCTACGTATCTGACATAAGGACAGGAATCAGGAGTGAGATGAGTCTCTTTGCAGATGACTCGAAACTGGGGGCGGTGGTGGATGGGGAGGAGGGAAGGGTGGCCCAACAGGGGGACCTGAAGGCTCTGGAAAGATGGTCTAGAAAGTGGAAGCTGAGGTTCAATGCAGGGAAATGCAAGGTACTCCACCTGGGGGCCAGAAACCCAGGTCAAGTGTACACCCTGGGGGGGAAATGCTACAAGTCTCGATGGCTGAGAGGGACCTGGGGGTGGTGGTGGATGTCAAGATGAACAACTCTGAGACTTGTAGGAGGGCTGCAGCCAAGGCCAACAGGATGCTGGGATGCATCGCTAGGGGATCACCTCCAGAAGGAGGGAAGTGATACTCCTCTGTATAACTGCTTGGTGAGGCCACACCTTGAGTACTGTGTGCAGTTTTGGAGGCCACACTTAAAGCGGACATTAACCTCCTGGAGAGGGTCCAGAGGAGGGCAACTAAAATGATTTGGGGGTTGGGGACAGGACCTATGGGAGGAGAGGCTCAAGAGCTAAATATGTACACATTGGAAGAGAAGGGACGGGGACATGATAGAGGTCTTTTAGTACATGAAGAGGGTAAATAGGGAGGAAACAGTTGGGGTGCTTCAAAGGAAGGAGGAAGGGGCCACTAGAAGGCATGGCTGGAAGCTGGAGGAGGGAAGATTCAGGGAAGAAAGGAGGAGGTGCTACTTCACTGAGAGGGTGGTGGAGCCATGGAATGCACTGCCTAGGGGGCTGGTGGAGGCAGAGACAGTGGAGGGGTTCAAGAGGGGGTGAGACAGGTACAGGGGAAGGGTTCTAGAAGCAAAATCCAATGCAGCAAGAATAACCGGAACTGGGAAGGGAGAAGCCAGAGAAGGCGAGGGGGACAGCAAGGTCAGTACCCAGGTTGGGGACTGACCAAATGAGCAGACACGAAAGACCGTTAGGCCTATTCTGCTGGCATGTTAGTATGTTAGTATGTTTCAGAGATGCAGCATGACAAAGGATTTACACCTAAGTGATAAATTTCACATTTTGTGACACTCTGCATCTCTGCAACCACACATCCGACTGGAACAAAACTTGCCAGATCAAGAGATCTATGGTACCTGACAGCACATGAAAAATTTTGTGCGCATTGGTCTTAAGGTGCATAATTTGGGGGGTTAACATAGAAGTGACCATTGAACACTAACTATACTGGCACTGCCATGCCAGTATAATATATACATATATATATATATATATATATATATATATATATATCTTTGCAAAAAGCTGTGTTAATGCAACAGTTAGGGTTTTCTACAGTGACAAAAGCAAGAAAATTCAGCGTTATTGTTTTCAACCCTAACTCCGACTCCCCCCACTGCCACGCATACACACACACAGAGACACACACATAGACACACAGACACACACACACACACACAACACACAACTGGGGGCAGTACAAGACAAGACAACCAATCACAGATACACACCATAACGCAACAGACATAACATACAACTTCTGAAACATACCACAACAGGCATCCATCATCATGTTTCACAAACTGTATCACTTCTGCTGCCTTCCCAGACTCTTGGGTACATACACACTTCTGCATAATAGCATACTATAAGTAGTAAAACATATGTATTTGTGGGAAGAGCCCTGCACTCCACCCAACATGCCCATTTCTGCATAACAGCATAGAACCATGCTACCACCAACTTGGTCATTTCTGCATAACAGCAGAGCCCCATGTTCCCACCAACTTGCCCATTTCTACATAACACCATAATATAACTTGTAAAACACTTGTATTGGTGAGAGCATGGGGACCCAAACCCCACCAACTTGCCCATTTCTGCATAACAGCATAGCCCTATGTTCCCACCAACTTGCCCATTTCTGCATAACACAATAATATACGTAGCAAAACACATGTGTTGGTCAGAGCCCAGGCCCTTCAGGCCCCTGCACTACCACCAACTTGCCCAAAATTAACAATTTCTGCATAACAGCATAATATAAGTAGTAAAACACATGTATTGGTGGAAGTGCTGGGCCCTTCAGGTCCTGTGCCCCAATCAACTTGCTCATTTCTGCATAACAGCATAGTCCCATGTTCCCACCAACTTGCTCATTTCTGCATAACACTATAATATAAGTAGCAAAACACATGTTTTCCCACCAACTTGCCCATTTCTGTATAACAGCATAATATAATTAATAAAATACATGTATTGGTAGGAGCATTTCAGATCCTTGTAGAGGATGTCGATGTACACATTCAAGAGACTGGGATGGCAGCAGAAATGATACAGTTGGTGAAACATGATGATGGATGCCTGTTGTGGTATGTTTAAGAAGTTGTATGTTATTTCTGTTGCATTATGGTGTGTGTCTGTGATTGGTTGTCTTGCCTTGTACTCCCTAGTTGTGTGTTCTGTGTGTGTCTGTATGAATGTGTGGCAGTTGGGGGGGGTCAGAGTTAGGGTTGAAAACCCTAACGCTGAATTGCCTCACTTTTGTCACTGTAGAAAACCCTAACTGTTGCATTAATACATTTTTTTGCAAAGAATATATATATATATGTATATATAGATAGATATTAAAGGGGCATGGTCACGCTGCTATAGTTAGGGTTGAGTAGGCACTTTAATGTTAAACCTCAATTTTTTGCATTAATAAGTTTGCAACCGTTCAACAGATTTGCAGGAAATTTGGATTGCACAGTGTTGTATGGTAGATCTCTTGATTTACCAAGTTGTGTTTCAGTCGGACTTACAATTTCTGTGCAGCAAAGCTCTGAAAAATGCAATTTTTACCACTTTTGACTCATTTTTTTCCTATGGCACTGTGACCACACCATTTGATGTTTTGGTCTGAAATCTGGAACATAGAAAGAGTTTTTGTCAAAAAATAATCTATCTTTGGTTTGGTTAAAAAATATTAATCCATTCCAAAGTTATTTAATTTTTAATGTTTGGGTTCTGAGAATGCTCAGTTCACTTCAAGATTTATATGTATGTTTTGTGAAAGGGGGCTGGCCTCACGGTCAAGGATTTTGTCAGCTAATGGATGAGGTGTTAAAAAAATCCTGGTCCGTCAGAAAAATTACTTGTCTGTGAGCCACCATCTTGTTTTCATTTTTTCACCCAAACAAAATGACATGGCTTCTTACACAGGTGGCTTCTTGTTGGAATAAGGTCTGGGTTTTGTTCAGGGTGACACCGTCTACAAACCCATACCCTTGGTTTGTTTTGTTTTGGCCATAAAATGTCCATTTCAAATTAAACAATTATTTGATTCTCTTTTGTGAGCTGACAAAATCCCAGTCCATGAGCTGATCCTCTTTCATGAGGCTGCAAAATCCTTGACCGTCACTTTGTGACTAGATGGGCATTCTTGTGGATGAGGAATGAGTTGACGGTCAAGGATTTTGCTACCTCCCAAAAGAGGATCAGCTCACAGACTTGGGTTTTATCAGCTCATGAAAGGGGATTGATTCTATAAATCCTCTTTCATGAGTTGACAAAATCACAGACTGCGAGCTGTCAAAATCCTAGTCTGTCAGCCAATCCTCTTTTGCTAGGTAGCAATATCCTTGACTGTTACTTAGGGACCAGCTGACCCTTCTTGCAGACAAGGATTGACTGAAGGTCAAGAATTTTGCTGCCTCATGAAAGAAGATCAGCTGGTGGACTGGGATTTTGCCAGCTCACAAAAGGGGATTGGTTTTTTGAATCCACTTTCATGAGTTGACAGTTTATGAGCTGTCAAAATCCCAGTCCACCACCTGATCCTCTTTCATGAGGTAGAAAAATCCTTGACCATCACTCTGCCCCCACCAACAGGCATCGGGGTGTGCACTGGAGTCATTGGTCTTAACTCTAAACAAGCTGAGGTGGTGCAGTGTAGGGGAATGGCGTGAGAGTGAGGGTTGATGATCTCTAAACTGCACACCCTCATGCCTGTTGGTGGGGGTGGTGGAGGTGGGTAAGGGGTGGGAACCCTAAAATTGAATTTCCTCACTTTTTTTCACTGTAGAAGAACCCTAACTGATGCATTAATGAAGTTTTTTGCATAGAATTTCCTTACTTTTTAAGAAAGAATAGAAAAGTAGAGGGGCCCACCAACTTGTAAGTGTCAGGTCACATTGCACACCCTATGACTAAAAAGTACATTCACAACAGCAAGGTCAGCCACCAAACAAATGTTAATCTAGTAGAACAATAGAAAATGCTGTCCACAAAATGTAAACTGTGCCATACAATATCTCCACATAAGATATATTGTCCATCATGTAAACACCTCTATTAATATCTACAGGACTTGCCGTCAACACCCTCCAAATTTCAAGTAAAAAGACCAAACCATGTCCAAGATATGACATGTCAAAATTTGAAATTTTCATTTATCAGAGTGGAGCAGTTCCACACCTGTTGACATTTAACACACACCACAACTGAACACTACATCCATGACACTAAGGCTAGATATCCTATCAATTTCAAGCCCCCACCACAAGCAAAACGCTGTCCACAGAACGTAAACTGTGCCACGCCATATCTCCGCCAAAAAATAGTTTTCAACACAAAAACACTGTAATTTACATCTACAGGACACGCCATCAACACCTTCCAAATTGCAAGTGAAAAGACCAAATTGTGTCCGAGATATAAAATTTTAACATATGAGATTGTCATTCATCAAACTGGTACAGTTCCACACCTGTTGACATTTAACACACACAATGACTGAAAACTACATCCATGACACAAAGGCTAGGTATCCTATCAATTTTAAGCCACCACAACAAGCAAAACACTGTCCGCAACATATAAAGTGTGTCACATAATATCTTCCCCAAAAAAAGTTTATCTGACACATAAACACCATAATTCACATCTACAGGACATGCCATAAACACCCTCTAAATTTCAAGCAAACACACCAAACTGTTTCTGAGATATTCAATGTTAAAGATTGGTAAAATTTCCCTATCTATTTCATTATAAAAAATCTGGCCATCTTGTCCTACCTTCGCGATCAAAGATGGCGATCGAAGAATCTCACGATCAAAGAATCTGCAGGCTAGTGATCAAAGAATCTGCAGGCTCATAAACAAAGAATAAAAAATCTAATAAATCAAAAAATTTATGGAATTGCATTATACCACCACCATGATTCTACAGAACGAATTCCCCTGAGTAAAACCCACCCTCATTTGACTTTCTTGGACACCCCATGGCTGAGAAAATAGATTTTTAAATTGGGCCATCTTGTCCCTCACTTACGATGCATGATCGCGATCAAAGAATCTCACAATCAAAGAATTTGCAGGCTCATGAACAAAGAATTAAAATGGTGAAACGTGAATTTTTCACCAATTTGAACAGAACCAATGGCATACCTCGATAAAACGGACCGTCCTGAGCAATACCCACCCTCATTTGTGTCCCTAGCCCACCCCTGAGTCGAGATATTTGTGTTTTTCGGTCATGTTTTTTGGTCGCAATGCAAGATTGCAATCAAAGAATCTCACGATCAAAGAATTTGCAGGTTCACAATCAAAGATCATTAGCGAGCCACGAATTAAGATTTTAAAAGCTTATAACTCTATTTTTTGACCAATTTGGATGAAACCAAAGGTGTGGCTTGACAGATCAGAGCCCCCTGAGTAAAACCCATTCAAGTTTTACTTCAGATGTGACCCCCGAGCCGAGATATTTGTGTTTTTCCAATCGGAAAACTAAAAACAAAATGTCGGACCTCGCAATCAAATAATTTTGAAAATCCTTAGAGACAAACATTGTTGAACCATGAGGCTGCAAATTCTTTGACCAATAGGTGGGACAAGATGGCCAGAACACCATTATTTGATTGCAAGATATACATACAAATGTTTCCATTGACTTATAATGGGAACTTAAAGGTGCCATAACATTTGAATGCCTTAATATTTTTTCACCAAATGAAAAGTGGCATGTTTGGCCACCACAGCTCTTTCAAATGAGCCATCTCACAGAGCAGCACACTACATAATGGCCATGCAGGACCACGTTCAGAATCCCAAAAGGTGCCTCCAAAAATGGATAATTTTGCATTATTCAGTGCTTTCGTACACAAAGATTGTCTCTCTCACCAAAACACAATTTGACAAATCAAGAGATCTACCATGCCCCACCATGGGTACCAAATTTCAGGCAAATCGACTGAACAGGTCCAAAGTTATTAATGCCCAAATGTTTTGCTTTAGTATGTAACTGACCGCTGAACCATAACTATAGTGGCATGACTGCACCATATATAATATATATATATATAGATATTCATTGCATAAAACTCCATTAATGCATTGGTTAGGGTTTATAACACAATGACAAAAGTTTGGAAATGTGATGTTAGGGTTACACCCCTACCAACCCACCCACACACACACCCACCCTTCACACACCAACAGGTATAGGGAAGTGCGTTTAGGTCATCGGCCTACCTCTCACCCCATTCCATGTGTAAATAAGCTGAGGTGGTGCAGTATAGGAGAATGGGGTCAGATGAAATCCGTATCTCACATCGTTTACAAGATATGGGCACCAAAAAGCACTGAAAAGGCACCCTTGGAACCCTTGGAACATGTTTTTGCCATGCTTTTAAACTAGTCAAGGTGGGAGGCACTGATAAGCAGCAGGAAATTCCCAGCCCCCCCCCTACAAAACAGGGTACTAAATGAGGAAAATACCATGGTAGAAAGGTCAGTGGGGGATGCTGCTACAAAAGGTAAAGCCATCAAAAAATGGAGAGCAATGAGTACCAACAATGCCCATAGTCTGAGTAACAAGCATCCTGAATTAGTGGCCTTGATGGAGGAGGAACATCTGGATATCGTGGCAGTCACTGAAACATGGTACACACAGAACCATGACTGGGACGTAAACATACCAGGATACACTATCTAAGGAGGAACAGGGAAGGTAAAAGAGGAGGAGGAGTAGCTCTTTACATAAGGGAAGGAATCAAAGCAACAGAATAAAAGGGTAAACAGGGAGGAGAAGAAGCACTGTGGGTCAATTTGTAGACAGGCAATGGCACCACAATCCGCACAGGGGTTGTATACAGACCCCTTCTCAGGGGGAGGAAATGGACAAGCAAATGATAGAAAGTATACTTAGAATGGCAGAGAAAGGGGAGATATTGCTGATGGGGGATCTGAATATGTCAGATGTTAACTGGAGTGCAGTTGCAGCAGCTGTTTCTAAGAGTGGGGTTATTCTAGATGCCCTACAGTGGGCATGCCTTAGACAACTAGTATTGGAACCCACTTGAGAGGGAGCAAACTTAGACCTGGTTCTCTCAAATGGAGATGGAGAGAGGATCACAGATGTAGAAGTGGGTAGCCATCTGGGAACTAGCGACCATCGAATGGTATGGTTCACAATAAACACAGCAGTAGAGTCAAGCCATACAAAGGCAAAAGTACTGGACTTTAGAAGGGCTGACTTTGCCAAAATGGGTGAGTGCCTAAGGAATGCACTAGCAAATGGACAGGAAGGAGGGGTAGAAGTACAATGTGGAGTAATCAAAACTGCAATCACAAAGGCAACAAGCCTTTGTGTGAAGCAAATAAACAAAACAAAATGATGTAAGAAACCACTATGGTTCTCAAAGGAGGTGGCAGGGAAGGTTCAAGAGAAAAAGAAAGCATTCAGGAAGTACAAGGAATTACAGAATGAGCAGGACAGAGAATTGTATCAGGTAAAGCAAAAGAAAGCTGGGAAGGCAGTCAGAACAGCAAAGTCCCAAACTGAGGAAAAGATAGCCAACTCAGTTAAGAAGGGGGATAAAACCTGTTCTAGGTACATCAGGGAGTGAAGGAGGACCAAGGGAGGGATAGTGAGGCTTAATAAAGGGAAGGGGGTGGGCAGAAGGTGACTGTGAAAAGGCAGAGATATGAAACAAATATTTTTGCTCAGTATTTACAAATGAAGAGGGGGAGGTATCTAAACCAAACAATAGAAACACTCTGGGTACAGAAGTTGATACCAGCCCATCTACAGAAGAAAGGGTTCTGAAAGAACTCTTAAAACTGAAGGTGGGCAAAGCAATGGGGCCTGATGGGATTCATCCCAGAATTCTAAAAGAACTAAGGGTAGAACTAGTGACACCACTGACTACCCTCTTTAACAAATCATGGGAGGATGGGGTGGTACCTGAGGACTGGAGGAGGGCAGATGTGATTCCACTTCACAAAAGTGGGAGCAGGGCAGAAGCAGGAAACTACAGACCTGTTAGTTTAACCTCAGTTATACGGAAAATGATAGAATCACTTCTGAAGGAAAGAATTGTTGAGTACCTAGAGGCCAGAGGGGCACATGACCCAAGGCAGCATGGATTCACAGCAGGAAGGTCATGTCAGATGAATCTAATAGAGTTCTTTGACTGGGTGACCAAAGTAGTAGATCAGGGAGGGGCTGTGGACATGGCCTACCTAGACTTTAGCAAGGTATTTGACACAGTCCCACACAAAAGATTAATATACAAGTTAGCCAGCATGGGAGTGGGTCCCAGGGTGGTAGCCTGGTAAAGAATTGGTTGGAGAATAGGACACAGAGGATAATAGTAAATGAAGTTCACTCAGAAGAAAGGGGGGTTACTAGTGGGGTATCACGGGGTTCAGTATTAGGACCGGTACTCTTCAATGTCTTTATAAGCGACATTACAGGGGGACTGGAAGGAAAAGTATGTCTCTTTGCAGATGACACAAAGATCTGCAACAGAGTTAATGCACAAGGTGGGGTGGAAAGGATGAGAAGGGACTTGGCAAGGTTAGAGGAATGGTCAAATGAAACACAGCTTTAGATTCAATGCTAAGAATTGCAAGGTAATGCACCTAGAAAACAAAAACACAGGGGAAGAGTACACAACGAGGGGTGAAATACTAACAACAACAAAAATAGAAAGGGACCTGGGGGTAGTCATATCAGATGACCTAAAGGTGGGCAACCAATGTGAGAGGGCAATAAGGAGGGCTGTGGGGATACTGGGATGCATAGGGTGAGGCATCACCAGTAGAAAACAAGAAGTTGTTATCCCTCTGCACAGACAGCTGGTGAGACCCCATCTGGAGTACTGTGTGCAGTTCTGGAGACCAAATCTCGACAAAGACATAGACAGGATGGAGGCTGTCCAGAGGAGGGCAACTAAAATGCTGCAGGGTCTGCACCGGAAGACACATGTAGAGAGACTTAAGGAGCTTAATATGTATAGCCTCGAGGAAAGGGGGGGGCATGATAGAAACTTTCAAGTACCTCAAGGGAATCAACAAAGTCCAAGAGCGTACCATCTTTCAGAAAAAGAGGTGTGCAAGAACAAGGGGGCACAATTTGAAGATGAGGAACAGCTCAGAGGTAATGTAAGGAAGTATTTTTTCACAGACAGGGTGGTGGATGCATGGAACAGCCTTCCAGAGGAGGTTGTGGAGTCAAAAACAGTGGTGGAATTCAAGCATGCATGGGACAGTCATAAGGCAATTCTAAGGGGTGGGGGTAGGAAGAAGTAGGATGCTGGTTAACTAGGATCTGCAGCTTATCCATTAGGTAGGGAAATGGGCAGACTGGGTGGGCCAAGCTGTTCTTATCTGCCTTCACATTCTATGTTTCTATGTTTCTATCTCTGTAACAGTAGCAAGTAGGGAAAAAAATCCACTGCAGGTGCAATCTGTGATTTCCAAACTTGTTTTGGCAGCTAAGTTGTGGGTAGCAAAAAACCTATATCTCACTTCATGTTTGAGATACAGGCACCAAAAGGCATCATGGGTGCCGCAGTGTTATCCCATTGGCAATTCCTCAGCTTTGGAATGCTGTAACTTTTTGAACATTGAATGTTTTGGCACCAAACCACCAAAAGGCACATTTGTGGTACCAGGGCTTGCCGCCCTGCAAATATCAGCCTAAAAGCCCCAACCATTTTGTTGCAGGGGAATGGCAAAGATTTGTAGTTTTTGAGCAAAATACTGTCGCAAATTGTGAAAGTTTCTCAAAAGCATCACAAAACTTTTGTTATCTGCAAAAGTATTGCAGACATTTCTTTCATAATTTGTGAACATACTGGGATGTTGATTTTAAAATGGCATTTTGAAATTTCAAAAGACAGGTTCATCCTCAGGACCCAGGTAGGTAAACACAACAGTCAGTATTTACCTCGGGGTCCTAAATTTAAACTCCAGACATTTTTCTCTCTCACTAACTGAAATCAAGATGGCCACTGCAGGAAAGTAAAAGGGCCATCTGCAAAAGTAAAATGTACTGGTGGCAGCTTTCAAGAGACACATACATTTTTTTCCCATTGACTATAATGGGAAACGCACCAAATTTTTGAAAGGCACATCAGTGATCCAGACTGCATCTACCCTGAAGATTTCAGATCAAGTGGACAAATCATGCTGGCTGTAGGTGCAAGCAAAGAAACACAAAACATCTGTTTATTTTGCTTTTTTGATATTCTGCAGCTCAGCAACTGCTCATCTGACCATTATGCAACTTGCCAGATCCAGAGATCTATGGTACCAGACTGTGCATGCAACACTTCAGGCAAATCTGTCATATGGTGGCAAAGTTATAAAAGTGCAGAATGTGGGGTTTAACATTAACCAGCTTACTCAACCCTAACTATACTGGCACTACCACACCAGTGTGTATATATATATATATATATATATATATATACACACACACAGTATAACAGTATATATGTAATAGATAACCCACTACAGGGTGTGCAGTCACGCTCTGATATATACACGCCTTGGTGTGTGTTCAAATAACCAAGGTGTGCATATATCAGAGCCCGACCACACGCCCTGTAGTGGGTTTATATATCTTATAAAATGGTCACAAATATTGTTGAGAGGAGTAAAAGTAGTTTCTGCACAAACAAATATTTAATTTGAAGTAGGTGATCTGGTCACTGGAATAAATATTTAATTTACAGTAGGTGATCTGGTTACCCTGCCATAACTGTGATAGGTTTTGTTATAAGTGATACTTATCTGGTTGACCTGCCTTGGTTTTGTTTAGAAAATAGTGATGTCTAATTTATCTGGTTGATCCTGCCATTTTCTCTGGCTCTCCCATTTTAAAATACTTTCATTTTCATTCATGTCCCGTAGCATGACTGAGTGGTATTTATTCTGAGAAAGTACATGTTGGCATAGTTTAAAATAAGGTATCTTTTCTCTAAAAAACAAGTAGGCTGTAACAAGTAAGTAACAAGTAAGTTGATACCTGCCCATTTACAGAAGAAAGGGTTCTGAAAGAACTCTTAAAACTGAAGGTGGACAAAGCAATGGGACCTGATGGGATTCATCCCAGAATTCTAAAAGAACTAAGGGTAGAACTAGTGACACCACTGACTACCCTCTTTAACAAATCATGGGAGGATGGGGTGGTACCCGAGGACTGGAGGAGGGCAGATGTGATTCCCCTTCACAAAGGTGGGAGCAAGGCAGAAGCAGGAAACTACAGACCTGTTAGTTTAACCTCAGTGATAGAGAAAATGATGGAATCACTTCTGAAGGAAAGAAATGTCAAGTATCTAGAGGCCAGAGGGCACAGGACCCTAGGCAGCATGGATTCACAGTGAGAAGGTCATGCCAGACAAATCTGATAGACTTCTTTGACTGGGTGACCAAAGTAGTAGATCAGGAGGGGCTGTGGACATGGCCTACCTAGACTTTAGCAAGGCATTTGACACAGTCCCACACAAAAGATTAATATACAAGTTAGCCAGCATGGGAGTGGGTCCCAAGATGACAGCCTGGTAAAGAATTGACTGGAGAACAGGACACAGAGAGTAATAGTAAATGGAGTCCACTCAGAAGAAAGGGGGGTTACTAGTGGGGTACTGCAGGGTTCAGTATTAGGACCAGTACTCTTCAATGTCTTTATAAGCAACATTGCAGAGGGACAGGAAAGAAAAGTATGTCTCTTTGCAGATGACACAAAGATCTGCAACAGAGTTGATGCACAGGGTGGGGTGGAAAGGATGAGAAGGGACTTGGCAAGGTTAGAGGAATGGTCAAATGTATGGCAGCTTAAATTCAATGCTAAGAAGCGCAAGGTAATGCACCTGGGAAACAAAAACCCAGGGGAAGAGTACACAATGGGGGGTGAGATACTAACAACAACAAAAATGGAAAGGGACCTGGGGGTAGTCATATCAGATGACCTAAAGGTGGGCAAACAATGTGAGAGGGCAGCAAGGAGGGTAGGGGGGATACTGGGATGCATAGGAAGAGGCATCACCAGTAGAAAACAGGAAGTTATTATCCCTCTGTACAGACAGCTGGTGAGACCCCATCTGGAGTACTGTGTACAGTTCTGGAGACCCAATCTCTGCAAAGACATAGACAGGATGGAAGCTGTCCAGAGGAGGGCAACTAAAATGGTGCAGGGTCTGCACCAGAAGACATATGAAGAGAGACTAAAGGAGCTTAATATGTATAGCCTCGAGGAAAGGAGGGAGGGGGGGACATGATAGAAATGTTCAAGTACCTCAAAGGAATCAACAAAGTCCAAGAGGGTACCATCTTTCTAAAAAAGAGGTGTGCAAGACCAAGGGGACACAATTTGAAGATAGAGGGGGGGCGGCTCAGAGGTAATTTAAGGAAGTATTTTTTCACAGAGAGACTGGTGGATGCATGGAACAGCCTTCCGGAGGGGGTTGTGGAGTCAAAAATAGTGGTGGAATTCAAGCATGCATGGGACAATCATAAGGCCATTCTAGGTGGTGGGGATAGGAAGAAGTAGGCTGCTGGTTAACTAGGATCTGCAGCTTATCCAGTAGGTAGGGAAATGGTCAGACTGGGTGGACCAAGCAGTCCTTATCTGCTGTCAAATTCTATGTTTCTATGTTTCTAGGCTTGTTTATTTTAATGAAGGTTCTGTATTTGTTTCTCAGTGAAGCCACCAACTGTAGTGGGAGTGGAGCGAGTGAGTCAGCAGCTTCAGAAGGGAAGACGCAAGCAAAGAGCCACTTGTGTCTTCCCTTCTGAAGCCACTGACTCGCTCGCTCCACTCCTGCTACAGTTAGTGGCTTCACTGAGAACCAAATACAGAACCTTTACTGAAATAAACAAGCCTACTTGTTTTTTACAGAAAAGGTACTTTATTTTAAACTCTGCCAACACATACATTCTCAGAATAAACACCACTCGGTCATGCTACGGGATATGTATGAAAATGAAAGTGTTTTAAAATGGGAGAGCCAGTAAAAATGGCAGGATTAACCAGATAAGTTTTTTTAAAGAATGTTTATGCTTAAAACCTGAGAAATGTATGGTAGGATCCACCTGATGAGAACAGTGTGTGGGTCAGCTGCAGTGATTTGTTATGGTAGTTGGTGCCAGGCTGTTTGTGGCAGCCTGCCTATGCTATGGTAGGTGCGTGTGTGTGGCAGCCTTTCTGTGCCAGGTGTGGAGTGATCGCTTTACTAATGGGAAGGCTGTAAGGACTAGAAGGGGACTGAAATGTAGTTCAGGAGTGCAGTCAGGCTGGGAGGCGTGCGGTCTTTTGTGGAATAATGCCCGGTCATGTGACATGTTTTGGCCAATCAGGATACTGGCTTTTCACAGATTTTTCCTACCCATTTTATAAATATATATATACATCTACAGTATATATGTGTGTGTGTATATGTGTATATATATATATATATATATATATATATATATATATATATGTAAAAGATAAACCACTCTGAGGTGTGTAGTCACATATATGATATATGCACACCTTGGTGTGCATCAACCACCCAAGGCATGCATATATCAGAGTGCAGTGGTTTATCTATCTTATAAAATGTCAAAATTGTTTTTAGGGAGTAGAAAAGCAGGTGTGTGGTCGCGCTGTGATATACGATGGTCATCTGATGGTGTTTGTCCAATGTTGTTGCTTTAATTGACCATTTATGTATCACCTATTGTATAAATATATATATATATATATATATATATATATATATATGTATTCATGGCAAAAAATCCATTTAATGCATCAGTTAGGGTTGTTCCACAGTGACAAAAGTAAGGAAATTCGGTGTTAGGGTTGAAAGCCCCCCCTTGTGTCATGAATTTCCCTTCTTTTTGAGAATGAGGAATATAAATAGTGAATGGAATGCAGTGGTGGGAGCGTGGGTCTTGTGACATAGTAACGGTAACTGCAAGGCAAACGCAAGCACTAACGGTTCCACACATGGTGACGCAAATGTAAATGGTAAAGCAAACATTAATAGAAATGCAAGTGCAAAGTGACACCAAAGCGAACAGTGATGCAAACGGAGATGCAAGCACATACAGAAACGCAACTGGTAATGCACATGGTCATGGTACTGCTGTTGTAAATGCAAATGTTAACTGTTACAGCAACAATAACGCCAAAGGGAACAGAAACGCAAACACAAGTGCATATGGAAACGCAAAGCGTAGTGCACATGGTCACAGTACCACAATTGCAAATGCAAATGGTAATGGTAACAACAAAAAGTAACGCCAAAGGAAACAGAAATGGAAAGGCAAATGCAAGCAAGTAGGGAAATGCAAACTGTAACACGCATGGTCACGATACCGCAATTGTAAATGCAAATGGTAATGGTAACAGCATCAATAATGCCAAAGAAAACAGAAACAGAAAAGCAAACACAAGTGCGTATGGAGACGCAAACCGTAGAGCGCATGGTCATGGTGCTGCAATTGGAAATGCGAATCGTAATGGTAACAACTAAAATAATGCCAAAGGAAACAGAAATGGAAATGCGAACGCAAGCGCATTCAGAAACGCAAACCATTACACACACGGTCATGGTACTGCAGTTGTAAATGCAAATGATAATGTTAACAGTAACAATAATGCAAAAGGAAGCAGAAACAGAAATGCAAATGCAAGCACGTACGGAAACGCAAACCGTAACGTGCATGATCATGGTACTGTGATTGTAAATGCAAATGGTAATGGTAACAGCAACAATAACACCAAAGGAAACAGAAATGCAAATGCATGTGCATATGGAAATGCAAACTGTAATGTACACGGGCACAGAAAAGCAATTGGAAAGGCAAGTGGTAAGGATAACAATGATGATGCAAAATGAAAGACAAATGGAAATGCAAATGCAAACAGAAGGGTGGCTGCAAACGCAAATGGTAATGCACACGGTGATGCAAAGCAAAATGCAAACAGAAACAGTACTGTAGACACAAATGGTAAGAGTAACGCAAAAGCAAGTGCAAACAGAAATGCAAATGATAATGCACACGGTGGCTTACATGGGAACGCTAACGCAAACAGGTACAGAAACACAAGTGGAAACACTACGTGTAACAGTAACTGGAGCACACACCCTGGTTTTCCCCAACAGCTGCATAGAGAAACACAGTGACTACAAAGAATGTATGCATAATAATGGGCTTGGGACCAGAAAATGGTCTGTTGGAATACTAAACTGCTTATATCTCAGGAACCGTACGATGCAGAGAAAAAAAATAATCTTTCATATTAGTCATGACTTTCCTGGCTAGGTTTGCACTGAATGCTTATCCCCCTAAGGGGCTCAGCATTTTTCTGACAAAAAGTCCTCATCTCGCACCGTTTCCAAGATACGGGCCCCGAAAGGCGCGTCGGATGCCGCAATGTTAGTCTAAGGAAAAAAGTGTCAACTTCAGAGTACCATAACTTTGCATCCCTACAATATTTTTTCACCAAACCACTAAAAAGCACATCTGTGAGATGTTGGCGTTCTTCCCTCCAAATTTCAGCCCAGAAGTCCAAACTGTTCTTTTGCAGCAGGGTGGCAAATAATTTCTGTCATTTTGGCCAAAGTGTCACAAAGTAGTATCGTGATTTGTGACACTTTCACAAAAAAAAATCACGAAAGTGTCACGGGTGCGGCACTACTTTTCCCCAAAATTTCAAAAACATATTTCTGGTGTGTTTAACCCCAAAATAAAGACATGGCCAACATCCTCAGGGATCGAATAGGTAAACACAAAAAGAATTGTGTCCCTAGATGGTCCCAATTTTAAATGCCAAACATTTCTGTGATCAGTAACTGAAAAAAAAATGGCTGACTCACGACACTACAGAGGTCATTTGCGACACTAAAAACTGCATTTGCTTCACTGTTGAACATTTTGTTAACTTTTCCCATTGACTATAATGGGAAACTTGTTTTTTGAATAACTTTTGAACCATTCAATATTTTTTCATGAAATCTTCAAAAGGCACATTGGGAACCCTGGCCACATGCTCCCTGAAGTTTTTGGACCAGTCGCACAAACTGTGCAACCTGTAGTCGTGAGCAAAGAATGTGCAAAAAAGTGTAAATGCACTCCAGAATGTCGCTTAATAACTCCGCAGCTGTATATCCGACCAGTACGAAAGTTGGCAGATCCCAAGATCTATGGTTACGCCCCATGCTTGACAAATTTCAGGCAAATCTGTTGAATGGTGGCAAAGTTATTAAGGTGCAAAATTCACCATTTAACCTTAAATGGGGTACTCAACTCTAACTATGGTAGCACTACCGTGCTACCATTTTATATATATATATATATATGTATACTGTATATATATATATATATATATATATATATATATATATATATATGGATATTGAAAATAATAGTGTCCTAAAGTATACAAAAAATCCCCAGTAATACCATCACTCTGGGAGCGATAATACCACCTTTCAGCACTGACAATACTATCCTTCAGGTGCCATAATACTGTCATTCAGGACCTGAACAATAGTATTATCACCAAAAGTCAACAGTGCAACCACAAGTTTGCCCTCGATGTTTTCCAAAGTGTGCCTTCTGATTGGCCATGTTTCCTCTGTGGGCAGGCAGAACAACTCCGAAAACATGGCAGGTCACTCTCTCGCTTAGGAAAACAAATTTTCGGGGGTAGCAGCAATGGTTTTTCTTTGCTGTCTGCTCCATCCTGTTATCAGCAATCCAACTTGTTTTCCCCCTGCCCTTTTTGTAACCTGACTGACTGATACCGCTGCTGATGGACAGCAGTTGGAACAAAAAGCCAGGCTAAACAAAGACCACACCACCGATTGATGCTCACAGGATTGGGGAACCCTGCCAACACACATGGACCCGCTGACTCCACTGGCAAAATGGAGGTGAGTCAATTCACCTTGGATCCATATGTTAAAAAAATAAATTTGTTACTGTGCATCACAAAGCTGTAATGCACAGTAACACATCTTATATATATATATAAAACCTGTATGATGCATGATTTATATACATTCATGCCATTTGATCTTGGGTAATCACACGAGTGGCATAAGTCATGGGGTGCCCAAAGTCAAACAGCACGAGTGTATATAAATCATGTAACACACAAGGTCCTTCTTGTATATTCGATGTATACTATAGCAGTGGACTTTGTGTGATAGTTTATCTTAAATTTATAGTTCACTATTTTTTCTTATTTTTGTAAAGTTCTGCTGTTTATTTTGTGAAAAGAAGCTGCTCCATTTCTTATAGGCGCCATTGCCATGAAAGCAGCATCATGATTTCACACTTAAGCTGCAGAGTCCATACTCATTGATGGTTTTAATGGCTAAGCAGAAAAATCTCTGACAGAGTTTAGCGAGGGAGACTGAGAACAGCTTTCTGCAGATGGCCCAGCTGCTTCTGAAGTCCTGTTTTATTTCTTTTTGTTTAACTGTTTTCTGTTTGGATTTGATTTAGCATGTTTGGCAGTGTTTGGTGGGTGACAGGTGAGGTGATGAAGTGCTGGATACAGCTAGTGGAGTGAACAGTATTGGCTACTGCAGGCAGAGGTTCAGAAGGAGATAAGAACAAGCAGATTTTTAAACTATACTCTGTTTAAAAAGAAAAGAGCAAATGAAAGAGGAAAAGGAGTGCTGATACTGAGGGATGAGCTATGTAGAGACCACGGAGCAGGATAAGAAGGGAGATGGCAGTTGATGTGGAAGGAGAGAACTTTCAGCCTCCTGTCTCATTTGTGACATGTAGCGTGGGAAAGTGAAAGTACTATGTGAGATGGAAGTAGTGTGGGCAGGGAGGCAACAATGTGTGTCATAGTAACTGTGTGCATAAATAGATGGTGATGAAGTAACTGTGTACATAAATGTAAGATTCTACATTTGTCTACACAGTCACTCAGATAAATGGATCTATCACACTTCATTTATGTCCACACCTGATGCATAAATATATTTGTTTACCAGGAAAGGCTCCATTGAGCAGTGCTCATTTACAAGGAGGTTCTGGTTAGGACAAGTAGCAGTACCAAAAACAACAATATTACATACAGTCCCACTTAATCAGGATGTGGTTAAACAGGATGTCCCTCTTAAATGGGACATCCCACCTGGAATGCTGTCTTCTCCTTTAGAACCCCATGTTAATTGTATCCTTTAATTGTGATTATAGTAACTTGTATATTTGGGATGGTGCTGTTGGCATCTGTTGCCAAAACCTTTGGCATTTCAAAGCTGCAAGCTCCAGTTTCTCAGTCCCCTAATTCAGTCTCTGTGTCCATATGTCTGTTTCTGTCATCCCTCATATAGTTTCCATGACCCCACATTCTCTTTTTACCATATTTATTGTTCCCACGTTATCTCCTTACTCCAGTCTCTCTGTCCCCTAATTTAGTCCCTGTGATCTATCACACATCATTCTCTACCCATATGTTTGTTTCTGTCACTGTCATCCCACACGTAGCCTCCCTGACCCTATGTTCTCTTTCCACTATCTCTGTGTCCTCTAATTCCATCTATATGGTTCACTGATTCCCACCATACATTGTGTGGGACATAACTGAGGAAGCAGATTACAGCTCCTGCCATTTAGCATACTAGGATTTCCTGTCATCCTAGCTCAGTACTCACTGACTATGCCACCACACTATGGAACAACCTCAGCATCCAGTCAACTCTGATAACCATGTTCAACAGCAATAATGTTCCAGGCAGCTGTGCCTTCCTGACTCATGGCACTGTACCAGAAAATAACCTCCATGCCCAGCCAACCCCAATGAACCTAATGACATCACTGAAGCTGAGGTGAATCAAACATGGATGTAGGAGATGGCTTTTGCTCAAGTTGTGTGACCACTATGTGTCATATAGCCCAATGATTCCTAAGTGAATCCTTCCTTTTGTCTTCAGCATTCTTTCCAATGTTTGGTGGTTCGGTGTGTTCTTTATCCTACCAAAGTCTACTACAGTACATACTAATGCTATCCAATGAACTGTACAAATGTGACACCTCCTTAAGCAGGATGATATGAAATCCACATAGTCGTCCTGAATATGTAGTGTCTGCTGTACCAGATTTTTACATAACAGCATACAGGTTCAAGCGTATTTGTTTCAGCATAAATAAAAGGTCATTACAATGAAATAGGCCAAGTTACAATAAATATATACACATAAGCATCAAACAAGAATCAGTCATCACATAACTTCACTTATTTTAGAAAGAGGATATACATGAGTATGTTAATACAATTCAGATACATGCAGGTTCAATTAAACTATACAGGGTAATTCCCTCAAAACTGTTAGCTGTTACTTTACCAGATGGATGATAATTTTGAAGTCATTTTTCTCCTTACTTTACCAGCAGTTAGGAAGAAGTTTGTTAATCTGTTTATATTCCAGTCATCTTCTGTCATTCAAAGAACAGCTGTAGTTGCAGCCCTGTCTATGTCTTTCCACAATTCTATGTATGGGCCCAACCAATATTTCCTTGCATTATTATAATACCAAGAGCAATACCACATAATGTGTATTAAATCCTCTTTACCCATGTGTGAACAGCAACATTTTATATTAATACTGGCAGTTCTGTTAAACCTAACAGCAAATACATTACTATCAGATAGCTCAGATGTGTACTCTATGATACTTTATGAAGGTTATCCTTAAATGTGGATCAGTAAGGTCATCCAAATAATATTTCTAGCCCAAACTATTATTGATTGTGAACCATGTTGAGAATTTAGATCTGGCAATATATTCCCGATCTAATTTTGCCATAAAGTTACTGCTCTTTAACTTGATATATATTTTTTATATTTAAAGCTAATGGTTACATTCCCTTTTCCAGATGCCAGCGCAGAACAGTCAGATCATATTTGTTCAATTTAGAGATCAGATCTTTAAACCAAATAGATCCTCTACACTCTACTTTTTGCAAGCTCTTTTCTTTCTTAAGACACATACTGTATGCCAAGCCCTATCGTTTGACGTTCTAGTTATCTGGACAGAATAATTGATCTTTTTGTTTTTGTATTCATAATTGAATTAATATTTTCTATACCAAGCTCAGGTCTAACATAAGAGGTGGGCATGGAATGGTTGACTCCCAGTGCCAATCTGAGCAATTTAAATGCTAGGATAACAAGTTTTCCCTATTCCTGGCATCCCAGATTCCTGCCCCATACAGTAACTGTGTTAAATATGTTGTTCTTATTACATCCAGCAGGGGTCTCAGTGTATGTCCACCATAACAATAATTACATTTTCTAAGACTTAAGACTGTTTTCTGACCCCTTTCCACTATCATTTCAGTTTGTTTAGACCACAGACCATTTTAGGAGAAGGTCAGCCCAAGGTAAATATAACTCAAGACTATTTCTAATCTATGGCCCCTATAGTCCAATTCCTGTCTTTAGGTCCAAAATTACTATTTGTGGTTTTGTGAAATTGATCTTAAGTTTCAGTTAATTTGCCTTTACATTTAGGAGGTCCAATTTCCTCTGTAGACTCCCATTTGACAAAGATAGTAAAATAAGACCATCTGTGTAAGCCAAGGCTGGACATTGAAAATTATTAATTTTAGGAGAACGTGACTCCATAAGTATAACATCTCACAACATATGATCAATATGTAAACAAGAAAGGCGAGGGGCCAGAACACACTCCTGTCTTGCCCCTTTATTTGTGGGGATTTCACATGAGAGCTGTTCCCAAGTCTTACTTGTGCCTAAGTATCTCTATATATATTTTAGATAGTGTGAATTAGGACAAAGTTAATTCCACATTATCACATAATTACCTATAGTATGCCTCTAGATATTGAGTAATATGCAGATGAAAGATTTACAAAAAGAACATGCAATCTCTGTTTCCTGAGATGTACATATTTTTCTCTTAGGTGCCAAAGAATAAAAAAATTGTTCATAATAGAATGTCCATTCAGAAATCTCACCTGCAATTCACATAACCCTCCTGCCTGTTAATTTGCTGGTTTAATCTTTCCAAAATAACCATGGAGAAAATCTTCAAGTTTATATCTAAAAGACTTACTGGTCTGTACATAGAAGGGTTATCTTTATCTCCCTTCTTGTGAATGGGCACTATTTCAGCCCTCTTGAAGTATTTGGGACAACATCTTCCTGAATACAGTTATTATAAAAGACAGTTAATGGTTTACACCATAGAGGAGTGTTACATATATACACATCAGCAGGAATTTTGTCCAGACCTAGGGCATTGTTTATTTTAAGAGATTTAATTACCATATATACTTATTTCTTGTCTAAAGGTTTCAAAGGAAATTGGCTTTTATCCAGTCCACCTAAGTCAGGGGACAAAAAATTGCTAGCATGGGGATCATAGTATATACTAGAAAAATGTTGAATCCAGTGTTTCTCTGAAATATAGGAATCCAAACTTTCTTTGTAAATTGTTTCTGCCTTTTGCAAATAAGTTCCTAAAACCCATTACATCTTTCTTAAGGACAACTTTTGACATTTGTTACCACTGTAATGCAAAATGCTTTTCATTCTAGTCCTTCAAAAATAAATTGCATTTTTTTCCTTTCTTAGTTCAGGGCATGAAATAGTTTCCTGTTCATACTGTTTCTAGTGCTTTTAATTTTTTCCTTCAGAAGAGCTTTGTTTCTCCTGCATTCAGAATCAAACCACTCATTCTGTCTCATATGTTTCACATTAACTGGGGTGCTTTCATAAAGTGCTTCTTCAATTTTCTTAAAAAGATTACAGAATTCTGCCCAAAAATTGTTTACTTCTAATTCTCCTAAAGCTTCCAATTTCTGATCTTCAAGGTGATCTCATATTATAGTCCTTATATCTACCTCCAGAATGCAATTCCATGTAATTCTTTTGCTATTTCTGATTTCTGAAAAGGGCACTTCTGGTCTATTCATAACTGCCTGATAAGACCTCTAAGTATAACTGGGAAATGATCACTCTCAGATCTAACAGGGATATTTAAGCTATGCCACACCTATAATTGTCCAGACCAGACTACTAAATCTATAAGTGAAGCACCCATGGGCATCATATATGTAAAATATCCATCAAAGTCAATGTTTTATCATTTAAAGGATATAGATAAAATTCTTTTAAAATACTTATCAGAACTAACCCTGCCTCATTGGTCCTTTTATCTTTAGTATTCCTACATGGTATTACTGGCAAAGCATTTAGATACCCAAGGCCTGAGTTATCAATCAAGCCATCAAATTCCTCTATTTTTTGCATTCAGATCTCCCATTAGTAATACATCTCTAGCAAGAAATTTAAAATAAAGCTTATACAATAATAATCTGAAACACACCCATGTATCCTGCTGATAACCCTTTTAAGTTACGGGGGGGGGGACATAACTATTAATCAGAAAGAACCTTTTTTCCAACTTGTCCAATAACAAGAAAAAATTAGCAGAGATATGTAAAGCATGTACGTATAACAGAATACAGAAATCATAACCAACAGTTACACAAAATATACAAGGATGAAATGCAGCAAAAAAACAAGGAACAAAATACAGAGAGACAGAAATGAGCTGTTAATAAAAACAAAGTATATAACAAGGACTGCAAAAGTCAATAAGTTCTACAAACAATTGCATTTATCTATACAGTTCCTTTCAGCTTAGTTAATGCACCAGTTAGGCAAAATAATGACACAAAAGTAGGGAAATTTGGCATTAGGGATTTAATCCCTAACTTCTCACCCCCACTCCTAAAGCAGCAAAGGAAAAAAACATTAGGGTTTGGGTCTCCAGAGTCTTGGTGAATCAGTGGCCACCCTGAACCACTTATATTTTGTTTTATAAATAAATAAATACTGAAACTGTGGGTGGGTGACCCAGAGGGAAGGGGGGGAGAAAGAAATGATATTGGGGTGGGCACCCCAGTCCACTTCACTGTTATTCCAGCTAGATAGATTGATAGATCGATAGACAGACAGACAGACAACAGACAGACAGAGATAGAGAGAGAGGCTGGGATAGGGAACCGGTGATCATCAGCTCACTGCTTCTGCTGAAACCAGCTGCATGACTTCCAGCTGTGGCTTCAGCATTCAAGACAAGCCCACCGTTCTCATGCAGAGAATATGGGTGAATGGCTCCTCTTGCTTAAGCAGGGCACCCTGGATTTTGTGGTGCCAAGAAAAAGTATTTGTGACCATTATTTTAGAAAACAAACATCAGAATCTAGCTAAACAGGTATTTCCATGTTTTTTTTTTTTTTATTTGAAGGGGAAAAAAACAAGATGGCAGCTCTTTTAATACCCAAAAACATTTTTGGTGCTGTGAGAAGCAAGTGGTGAGAAACCAAAAAAGTGTCTTGCAACATAGAATTTTTAGTGTTTTATCAGAACATTGGTTACACTTTATTTTAAGTGTCTGCTTCAGTGGGGCCAATTTCAAGTCAGCATATGCCTACATAAGCTGAGATATGCCAAACCCCTTGGCGTATCTCATAACTTGTGTCAAGTGGTACACTAGCTCCAATTCCAAGAGGCACTTTCCACCATGTTGGCTGTTGGCTATGCAAACTGTGGGTTACGCCACCCACTACGCCACAGCCTGCAATGACATGGTACAAGGGTGGGTTATGGCAGCAACTGTGCCCTTTTCCAAGAGGTCAGCTGCCATAACCTGCTGCCACAAATCTAGGAGCTGCACTGGTTGAGCTAATTTAGAGCAGCTCGGAGCTGTTTTAGGGACATCTGATGGTGTCATCTGTTGGATGACCACTCTGCAGTGCCATGGAAATTATGCCAATGTGCTCCCTGTACCCCCAGAAGCACACCCCTGCCCCCCATCCTGAAAGTCAGGGACCCCCAGGATCCGATCTCCAGTGCACCCCCTGGACTCCTGTGCCACCTGTCCTGCTCCCCCATGTCCCCTGATGTGTGCCATGCTGTTCCAGGGTGGGGGACTTCAGGAGGGCTGCCAGTAGCAGGCCATGACTTGTGACATGTGGGGTGTCTATGCCATGCCCATGGCATTAGTCTCTGCATAGCATGACCCACATGTTGCAAGTGCTGGGACCCTGCTGCTCTTGGAATGTGGCGCAGGGTCCCTGGTATAGCTGTGAATGTTGCAACTTGCATATGCTGGTGAGTTGCAACATTTGACCTGGAATCAGGCCCTGTGTCACTAATAGTTAATTATATGCAAAAGGGTAGTTACACTGTAGCTACATGATTTGTTGCATACAACTACATTGTAGTTGCAATGCAGTTACAGTGTAGTTACACTACTGTGCAAACTTAGAGCAGACAAAATGCAAAACTAAATCTTTGTAGCTCTGGAACCATTTAATATTGTTTCACTAAACCTGCAAAGTTAAGGGTTTAACATTAAACACCCTACTCAACTATAACTATAGCAGCACTACCATGCCTCCTATCTCTCTCTCTATCTATCTATCTATACACTGTATATGTATATGTATATGTATATGTATATGTATATATGTATATGTATATGTATATGTATACAGCAATGCCAGCCAGGATGCAACACAGTAATGCTGCAGTATACTGCATGAAGCAGTGTAATTCAATGGTAGTAATGCCCTTTTGTTACATAGATAGATAGATAGACAGACAGACAGACATGCAGGCAGACAGATAGACAGACAGAAGAAGAAGAAGAAGAAGAGGAATCAGCATTTATATAGCGTTTTTCCATACACAATGTATCCCTCAGCACTTTATAAGCAATGCTAGACTGGTAGTGAAGTGACTGACTGTGTAGTGGCAGCTATATCGAACATCAACACCCACACACAGCCTGGACAATTACATGAGCCAGTTTTATGGGAAGGGGAATGTTGGCCAGGGCACTGGGAGTGCCCCTACTCTTTGCGAAGAATGCCCTGGGTTCTTTTACTTTCACCTGGACACCCTCTAGGACAGCACCAGGATGGGTAGATGAGACCTTGGTTTAACATCTCATTTGAAGAATTGCACACCCCAACAGAACAGTACCTACCTAATACTGCACTCAGGTGCCAGCATTTTAGGTACAAGTCCCATCCCGGTGTGGGACAAGAACCCATGACCTTCTGGTCCAGAGGTGGATGTGCTACAAACTGAGCCACACTGACATCCTAGATAATATTCTTTCCAAAAAAACTTCATTAATGCATCAGTTAGGGTTCAAGTTAAGGTCACAAAAGTATGGAAATATGATGTTGGGGTTTTAAACCCTAACTCCCCATCCCCCTCCACCTCTCACACAGCAAAAAGAAAACACATTAGTGTTTGGGGTGTCTGCAGTCTTGGTGAATCAGTGGTGGAGTCTTCTTTAAGGTTGCCAACACTAATGCTCACCCTTCCCCCAGCTCATAGCCTCTTGTCTGAAGCATAAGGTACAGATCCAATCCAGTGCCTCATAGTGATACCCTCTTCAAAGATAGACAACTATGTGCCATCACATGTTGCCAACACAATCTATTGTATCTTTCTTCACACAGGGCCCTGCGTGAAGAAAGGAAATCACATATGATATTGCTTGTTCAGGCAATGGAATGGGCATTAGGATTGACAGCTCCAATGAAGATCGCACCACTGATTCGCTAAGACTCCAGAGACCCAAAACCCTAATGTTTTCCATTTTACTGCTGGGGGGGTTGGTGTAGGGAGTTAGGGTTAGAAACCCTTACACCACATTTCCTTTCTCTTGTGGCCTTAGCCTGAACCCTAACTGTAGCATTAACAATGTTTTTTTTGCAAAGAATGTCCTTTCTTTCTGAGATAGTGGAATCATATCCTCATTCACATAGATCCTTTAAGGACCCTTGGGGCCCTGTGCCAAGGCAAGACTCTGTCTGCCTATGGAAGTGCAGTGATGGATGTCAAGGATTCATGGGGCTGTCTTGTGGAGCTGCAGAAGTGCAGGGCCCTCTCTACCCTGCACTTCTATATGGCCAGAGATACAGATACAGAGGGCAAAAAATCAATCTGTCAGCTTATGCACAGGACCCTTTGCCACCCATTGGGGCAGAGGTGCAGGGCATTATGCCAAGAGAAATGCTGTCTTTACTATATTGTACCTGTGGCCATGCAGGCAACCCTGCAGCTTTCATTCCCTCATTGGGGGAATGTCACATAATAGCACCATCCCAGCACCCTTACCCCACATAGCTGGGTCATTGAATTTGACCCCAAGCTCAGGTAACATAGAAACATAGACTTTGATGGCAGATAAGGACCACTTGGCCCACCCAGTCTGCCCATTTCCCTACCTACTGGATAAGCTTCAGATTCTAGTTAACCAACAGCCTACTTCCTGCCACCCCCCACTACAATTGTCTTGTGTCTGTCCCATGCATGTTTGAATTCCCCCACTGTTTTAGCCCCAACAACCTCCCCAGGAAGGCAGTTCCATGCATCCACCACTCTCTCCGTGAAAAAAGATTTCCTCACATTACCCCTGAGCAATCCTCCCTCTATCTTTAAATTGTGTCCTCTTGTTCTTACACATCTCTTTTTCTGAAAGATGCTACCCTCCTGGACTTTGTTGACTCCCTTGAGGTACTTGAATGTTTCTATCATGTCCCCCATCCCTCCTTTCATCAAGGGTATACATATTAAGCTCTCGCAGTCTCTCTTCATATGATTTCTGATGCAGACCCTGCACCATTTTAGTTGCCCTCCTCTGGACTGCTTCCATCCTGTCTATGTCCTTGCATAGATGAGGTCTCCAAAACTGCACACAGTACTCCAGATGGGGTCTCACCAACTGTCTGTACAGAGGGATAGCCACTTCCCTTTTTCTACTTGTGCATGGGATCACTTAACATATCCACTGGAATGAAGACTGGCATGACACAAAGTTTCTTAGCAATGAAATTGTTTTTTATTTGGACCCAAAATTTTCAAGGTAGTCATTGTATGGCTCCCCTTATAAACATGACATGTGGCATTTACAGTACATTGTCTGAAACATCATTTTATGCCACAAGTGCAAAAACACATCACCCAGGATTTCAAAAAATCACACCTGTCACATTTAACCATTCAGTGAATGGAACATGGTGACAACACTGGGCTGCTCTTAGTGAGAGGGAGTCTTTTAGTCACTATACTAACTTTATTAAGTTATTTTTTTTTTTTTTGTGTGGTGTATTAAATTTAGTTAGTGGTTAGGAGTAGGGACAAAAATGTTAGAGAGGGCTGTGAGTGAAGAACAGTTAGGGGGTAGATTTTTTATTTTTAGTGGGGTCTGTTTCTTTTGTGAAGAAGCATTAAACATACCTGTAGTCTTGGAGCAGCAGTGCAGGTCATGCCCAGGAGAGCAGCAGCAGCAGCTGGGTTCTGTATGCAGTTTTTTGTATGGCCATTGGAGTGCCAACAGGAGGAGACAAAGAGTGACCCATGAGTTGGTGGCATGCTGTGTGTCCACAGCTTGGAGGATTGAATGCAGGAGCTGTGAGAGCTGGGGGAGATCATACTAAGGATCATACTAAGGAAAGGTAAGGAGCAAGAAGGCAGGTTGTGCTCATAACCGATCCTCTCAATCAGGAGGTATAATACTGCAGATTACCACCTGATAATATGAAATTATTCAGTCATTTTTTTAAATTCCTTCTTAGTTTTATTAATAATTAATTATATCCTCTGGCAGTTTATTCCAGTGGTTTACCAGTCTAAGGGTACAGAAATATTTCCTCTTAATGAGATTAAATTGTTTGCCTATTATTTGTAAGGGGTGACCTCTGGTGTTATAAGTTGAATCCTTAAATTCAACACCAAGTTCAGTCATCAAATATGGATCTTGAATGATGCTGTACAGTAGTAATAAGTCCCCTCTTAATCAACGTATCTCAAGGGACTTAATTTTTTTTTTTAACCAGGAGAGACACACTAAGCTGAGAGCTTGTTTACAGGTATGACCTGGGAGCACACGGAAGTTAAGTGACTTGCTCAGGGTCACACAGTATGCAAGTGGGGGCTGTGGAATTCAAACCCAGATCTCCAGGTTTGCAGCTCAGAGCCTTAAACCACTGTGCTATACTGCCTCCCTAAATGTAAGGTCTAATCTATTTTCATAGGGCTCATGATGCAAACCATTGATGTGTTTTGTAACATTTCTTTGTACTCTTTCTAATTGTGAGCAATTAGATTTTTATAGGGGGCACTATAATTGCAAGGCATACTCCAGGTGTGGCCTTGCATATGCTCTAAGTAATGGCATTAAAATGTTTGTATCTCTAGATTGTATATTATGTCTTATAGACCGGATGACTGTATTAGTTTTTTTGATGACCTCATTGATTTGTTTGGTGTTATTAAAGTAATTGGAAATAATGACTTTCAAATCTTTTTCATCAGCAGTAGAAACTAAGGGTGAGCCACCAAGCACATATGAGTAATGGGGGTTATGTCTTCCCAAATGCATTACTTTGTATTTATTAGCATTGAGCTTCATTCCCCATTTATTAACCCATTCCAATATTTTATCTAAGTCTCTTTGAAGGACTTTTGCATGTTCAGTGCTTGGACGGGGCTACCTATTTTGACATCATTAGTGTATTTCACTGTGATAGACTCAGTATTTGAGGTCATATCAGCTATAAAGGCATAAAAAAGAATAGAGACTAAAACTGAGCCCTGTGGCACCCCACTAGTAACATCACCTATTTTATATAATTGGCCGTTTATCATAACTCTCTGTGTTCTGAATGATAACCAATTGATTGTCCAATTTATGATGTCTTTATGGATTGCTAGTTTAAATAATTTCAAAGCCCAATGAGGCATTATATCAAATGCCTTACTGAAGTCAATAAACATGACATCACAAGGAATACTTATGTCAGCTGGGCACTAACATATTCGTAGAAACACAATAAATTAGAGAGGCAACTTCTGCCTTGCCTAATACCATGTTGCTCAGTATCATTAGTGTTTAGTACAGGAGTGATGACATCTTTAATGTGGCTTTCTAATAGTTTACAGACAAGTGAGGTGAGACTAATGGATCTATAGTTCTCCCAGTTTGTTCTGGGGCCTTTTTTATGTATTGAAATAACATGAGCAGTTTTCCATTTGAGAGGTACAAAATTATTAAATAGACAACCATCAAAGATATGTTTTAATGGATGTGCTAGACAATCAGCTAGTAAATATAGCATGTGCCCTGTAATGTTATCTGGATGTTTTACCCTTTTGGGCTATTAGCTTAGATAGTATCTCATCAACTGTAAAGGCTGGGTGATTAACCTCATTCTGTATATTTAAAGGCCCAATTTGTTGTCGTTCACCAAAAATATCACAAAATTGTTCATTAACTATATTTGCCATATACATATGATCATGTACTAGATCTCCATCTTGTAGAAGGGGACTGACCTGACTAGCTAACTGGCTTCTTCAAAGAATTAACATAGGAAAATAAGTATTTGCTATTGTTCTCTTTAGCATTATCAGCAAGTCGAAGCTCCCACCTCTTTTTTGCCTTTTGGATTTTAGCCTTGCACTTCTTTTGTATTTTCAAAAACTTAGTCCAATTACCATTAGTCTTATTTTGTAGGAAATTATGATATTTTTTGTTTTTAATAACTATTTTTCTGATTGATTTAGCAAACCATTTTGGGCAATGTTTGGTGTTATTATATTTAATTTTGGTTGGTATGTATTTGTCTCGTAAGTCTGTGAGAACCTGTTTGAAAAAACACCAGCATTGTATGCAATCGAATGTTGTCCAAATCACAAGTTCCAAGTAATTTTTGACAGTTGATGTTTAATTTCTTTTATGTTAGCTTTATTATAGAGATATATTGTAGTTTTTCTGGATCTACATAATATATTTCTTAGATGCACACACTGAATAGCATTATGATTGCTAGTTCCAATTGGGGAAGTGTTGACACAGCTGTTTATTTCTAAATGCTTTGAACAGAATACCAGATCCAACATTCGGTCACCCCTAGTTAGTGTATCTACACATTATTTCAGATGGAGTTGGTTACAAAGGAGATTAATTTATTGCCTTTGGTGGAAGATGCTGTATTATTGAACAGTTATATCTTCTAAGCTGAAATTGCCCAAAATCAAGAGCTCACTAATTGCACAAGCATTTTCAAATTCAATTAACGTTGCCTCATCGATTTCCAATGTGCAATCGAGCAGTCGATAACAAGTACCAATAATTAGTGACTCTGATGAATTAAGAATAAGCTAAACCAAGAGGGTTTCCATATTAAAGGCGTGTGTAATGTAATTTCAGTAATGTTTATTCTAGAGATAGCACTATTGACAATTAATGCTATGCCACCACCTTTTTAGTGGTGCAGTTTTGGTTGTACACATCATAACCTAGTATACTGAATTTCCATGAAGAATTTTCATCCCACCATGTTTCTGTAATTGAAATGATATCAATAATATCCTGAGAAGTCCTAACTTTAAGTTTATCAGTCTTACTGTCAATGGATCTCACACTGAAGGACAAAAACTTTATCTGAGTATACGCTTGTAAGTCAGAGTTCGAGCATTTAGTTTTTAGAGAAGTGGGTTCCTACCCCTTCTGATTTAAATGCTTATCAATAATATTTATGATATGTTTACCCAGAAGTATGCTGCCTTTTCTACTTAAATGTAGCCTGTCCCAACAAAATAATTCTTTTTATCAGCAAATTCCCCCTAATGTGTGATACAAGTTATGTTCTGTTTAAGATACCATTTATGAAGCCACTCATTGACAGCTTTAATTTTACGGATAATGAAGCCTGTGGCTCTGGGTACTGGGAGGATCTCAGACAAACAAATGTCACAGTAGAGTTCAACGAGAATGTTAGTACAGTGCAAGAAAATTCTGCATAATAGACTCTACAGAGCTGTGATTAATGTTGTTTGCACCTGCATGATCAATGACCAAAGGATTTGTCCACTGTTATGCAGATTATTCCAAATCATGAAGGTGATGTTAGGGATAGTTGCTCCTTGAAAACTAGAGCAGGTTCTGTTTGACACACAGCCCTATCAATATGTTTTATCATTGAGTCCCCAAGAATGGAAATCTGTTTAGGACTTTGGATGGTAGGAGTCCCTGTAGTGTTATTAGGGTCCAGTGCATTATTTGTGCAGCCAGTGGTTTGTCCCATCTCTTTGACATTCATAGGAACAACAGTAGTACTGGCAGGACTAGTGGTCATAATGTTTGTGTTGCTGGTATTTTGTTCCATATCTGTGAGGGTCAAGTTAAATAAAGGGACTGAGATAGAGCTAGTGCAACATCACTTGTATTATATCGCAATACATGCAGGTCTGTTGATTTACTAGAGGATGAGTGGGAACTTGCAGCCTCATTACTGGTGAGGGAGGTACATCTTTTAATGGCATTGTTGGTGCTAGAATTCTGCATATTAACATTCACCATCATTTGTGGATTAATTGGGGGGCATCATGATTAACCATGAAAGAGGGAATATTATAATCACAGGGGATGCTAGAGCCATTAGCAGTCAACTCACAATCATGATCCAAACAGATAGTTTCAAACCTATTAGAGGTAGGTATAGAGAAGTGCTGGGCTTTTTGGCCTTTCTTGGCAACCCAAGAGTTTTGTACTAATGACTAATCATGTTCAGGTCAATCACTAACTTTTTCATCTCTAATCCTTTCTCTAGTCCCAGTTTCAGGATTTAAAGTAGTAGAGGAACATATACTTTCTGAGGAAGAGCTATTGGTCAATGGGGGTGTATCTGACCCTGTATCTGATACAGTTACATTTCTTATTTCTTGTTGATTATTACATGCTGCTTGACTTTGCTGGTCCCCGGTAGTTAGATGACAGAGACATTTAAAGCACTGAGACATTTCCCACTGACTAATTTCTAAGATGGCAAGTCTGCTATTGAGATGAGTAATTTCTTGCAACATTTTTGTTTTGCTTACACTTAGTGCAGATGTAAGTTTGTTTTGGCAAGGTATCATTTGTGATTGTGTACATAGAGCATCCTGAGCACTGTACCCCCAGTTCCCCATCCAATGTCATTATAGCATTGGACATTTTATTAAAACTATAGAACACTATAGAGAGCAAGTGACAGAGCAATTAACTCTTTATAGTAATGCCAACTAAGGGGATGCAGATAAGTAGCACAAAGAGGTAGAAAACAGAGCAGTTTTAAGAAGTGCCTTGTTCTCCTAACTGTACCTTGTAGAAGTGTGTTCTAATACCCTGCTTCTTCCCTAATTTCCATGCTGTGCATGACCAATGCATGCTCTCCCTGCCCAAGCTTGCCCCGCTTGCTTGGGCCATAGAGATATAGTGTGTGATAGCTTCTGGACCATGTGACCAGCCCCAATAGTGAGCACTATCTCAAAATGCAAAATCTGTTCAATAAAACCCTAAAAAGGGCTTTTTGGAGCAATCGCCCACAAACACAGATCATCTTTTTTTTTATATAGCTGTTTGGTCCCCATCACCTCCTCCCACCAACTGGTGATGGGGACACATACAGTAGGTATTTTACAGGATTTTCTCCCCAATCCCCTTTGAGACCCTAGCACCTAGCTGTGTGAGCATGTGGAGGCACACTATGAACCCCAAGGCACCAGCTCAGACCCTTCCACTTCCCATAACTGTTTTCCACCCCCTCTCTGCCTACACTACCCACTGGACTGCCACCCAGTGAGAGTGGAGCTTTGGAGGGTGCCAACCCACCCTCAGGAGAAGACAGCTGCCCATCAGCATGCTTAATCCTGCTCCGCCTTTCCCCCATGCAGGCACCCCATGACTCTGAGGTTGTTCCTGAACCGGGTCAGTGGTGTACCATGAGGTGTGGCATCCAGCACCTCAACTATCAACACCACTGGGCCAGCAAGCACAGATGGTTATAAAATAAAATCAGTAGCTGCACTCCTGTTTACACTGAGATCAATTGGTCTTGCTGGTTGCGGTGGATTGGATGTTATCAGGTGTCGGTTGGAAATGATTTGAAGCCTCCTTAAGTTCATTATGTGAAATGTGTGTCTCCAGACCTTTGTAAGGAGGGATACCTGGAACTACTGCATCCCTGGAGGTTTTCCTTCAGATTACTGCATGGTGGGGCACTTTCTTCATTGCTGTGGACTACTGTGGAGATGGGAGGGTACCATACTCCTCTGACCCAGATGAACTTCAACTGTATGCCGTGCTGCATAATTGCTCCCCAGACTATGCGAGGTAAGGGGAGTGTGTCTGTTAAACTGTAGCACTGACTTGCTTTGAGAGGGGATTTTGCTGTCAAAAAGGGGTTACTTTTGCCAGCTTGACTGGGATGTTTGAACTGAAATGAGCTGGTAGAAAGCTATGAGAGGGCCTAGACCAGTGTCTGGGACCAGAGTTAATCTGGATTGTTCTGTCTGTAATACCTCTAAAAGATGAACCCAGCAATAAAACAATCAACCAGGACTCAGAGGCAGGACCAGAAGGGAACTTCAATTAGTGAGAAGATTTGGGGGACCCTACATTTCTGGATCAGACTGAAGAGTGTAGCCACTGGAGTGAGAGTCCTAAGGTGGCTGGTGCTGGGATTGTATAAGACTCTGTGACCCCTTCATCTGTGACCCCTCTCCAAAAATCTGCTTTTCCCAGAAAATAAACAGCTTATTGAGAGATAGCCCTCTGAGAGGGGAGAGTGCCCCTTGATTTGAAGTCATTTTTGGCTAAGAACTGATACTGAGAACTGTTCTACAGATTTATGGACTCTCTAGTATTATAGTTTAATTGTAATTATTTGAGGAGGGTTAAGGAAGTCTTGGGGCAGTGGAGTGAGACTGTGAGTGAGTGGGTGAGTGAGTGAGTGAGTGAGTGAGTGAGTGAGTGGAGTGAGTGAGTGAGTGATATGTGTTGGATTGAATGGTAGTTACTACTTTAATGTTGGTTTAATGAACATTTATTGTTTTGGTTAGCTGTGATAGTAACGCTTTTAAAATGCTAATCTGTTTTGGCCAACAGCTCCCAGGAGAAGGTATTATCCCCCCTCCAGGTTCTGCAGTCTCTGACCCTTTGTCTGTCCCCCGTTATCAGCTGAGGTGTATAGGCATTGTAGGGCACTTGGGATGTCATGTAGGGGAAGGAGGTAGGGATTTGCAGGTCTGGTGGAGGAATTAAAGCTGAGGGGGACAGATTAGGGTGGTGGGAACTAGGAGGTACCCTGGGGCAAAATGGGCCCAGGAAAGGGGTCCTTCCTGCCTGGTGCCCATACCCAATGGCTCTGCAGTTAGTGGGAAGGTCACTGGACCAGCTTCATCTACTTATCCGTCTCAGGCGGTGATATGGAAATTCCAGATCTATTAAGAACAATCTGGCAATTATTGCCAATCTTGTTGCAACATCTGATCTGGCTTTGCATCACTGAGACCTGGCTGGATGAAAATACTGGTTCTGCATTGGAATCAGATGTTCTGGCTGGGTACTCAATGATATACTGCCCATGAAAGGATTGTAGGGGTGGGAGTGTGGCAATCTGTTTTAAGTCAGTCTTGAACCTCACAGCCCTCCCAGTGATAACAAAGAGGTCCTTAAATATGTGCTTGTGCATGGGTCTGCAGGTGTAGGTTGCAAAATCCTTCTCATCTATCGTCCCCGAGGATGAGAAGGAATTCTTGCAGGAAATCGTGGACTTCATCATCAAACTGGTGTTGGAGTCACCCAGATGAATTATTCTGGGTGACTTCAATGCCTGGGTTAACGACAAACTCTCACGGTTTGGTCAAGACTTCCTCCAACTAATGTGTTCATTGGGCCTGACACAGGTTACATCTGTAACCCATATACACAGCCACTCATTGGACCTCATCTTCCTGCTGGGAATGGAGGTCTCTGACTTTATGGTGGAGCCAATCACTTGGTTGGACCACCATACTGTGAGGTTCCCATTAGAAGCCTCCCCTATGAAGATAGTCCAGTACCACTCTTTAAGGGGTTTGACCCCACATGGTCTGATGGCAATGCTGGATCTATCAGGTTTGATGAGTGTGTGCAAGTAGCTGGGGGAACTGGTTCTGGCCTATAATAGAGTTATTGCTGAGACCCTTGCATCCATCGCACCTGTCCATGTTCGACTCCTCACCTCACACCCAGGATCCCCTGGTTTGATGGGACTCTCAAGGAGATGAGAATGAGGCGTTGATGGTTGGAGCGATGTTGGTGGAGGTCTGGTTTGGAGGAAGACAAGTTTTTATTGAGGGTCCATTACAGGGACTATCAATCGGCAATTTCTTGTAAGAAGGCAGAGTTCCTGTCCAAGGAGATTGCTGCAGCAACTAACAGACTGGCTCAGCTCTTCCATTTTGTGGATAGGCTATGTAATCCAGCCTGTCTTCAGTCTTGAACACAATTGAGGTGTGATGAGTTCACTCTATTCTTTGCTGATAAGGTTGCCTTCATCAGATTGGATATCCAGTCAGTGCACTCTAATGGGACTTGCAGTAATGAGCCTGAGATCACAGGAATTCAGTCTGTCTGGTCTGACTTCAACCAGTGGGCAGTCATGGATGTTGTGAAGGTCATCAGGGACTTATGGCCAACCTTTTGTAGTTTGGATCTGGGACCAACACACCTCCTAGTGGGATGTTTTGATGTCATTGGTCTGGTCCTAGCCAGGATAGTCTGATGTTCCTTAGTGACAGGGGTCTTTTCTGGGCCCCTGAATGAGGCAATTGTAAGACCACCCCTGAAAAAATCTTCACTGGATCCGGACTGCCTGGTGAACTACAAACCTGTCTCTAATCTTCCATTTGTGGGTAAGGTTATTGAGAAGGTGATGGCTATTCAATTTGACACCTATCTAACAACTAACGACCTCTATGATCCTCTCCAGTTGGGTTTCATAAAAAGGCATAGTACTGAGACTGCCCTGGTTCAGGTTCTAAATGATCTCCTGGTGGTGAGAGATCAGGAAAGATGTTCCATCCTTATTCTCTTCAATCTCTTGGTGGCATTTGACACCCTGGAGCATGGGGTGCTGATGGAGCACCTGTGGGTCTGTTGTGGACTGGCTGGTACAGTCCTAAACTGGTTCAAATATTTCCTCACTGGCAGGATACAGCCAGTGGTGTCTGTGATTTTTTTTTTCTTTGGCACCCTTGCCCCTGCTATATGGGGTACCAAAGGGCTCCATTTTGTCCCCATGTTGTTCAGTGTATATCCTACCACTAGGAGATATTATAAGATGTTATGGGCTGAGTTTTCACTGCTATGCAGATGATACTCAGCTATACATGTCTTGTGTGCTCAAGCAGCAGGAGATGGTTTCAGTATTTAATCATTGTCTTGTGAGATCCAAGACTGGATGAGAGCTAACTAGTTGAGGTTGAATCTTGACAAGACTGAAGTACTGGTGCTGGAATTTGGTCACTAGGGGGTGAGGGTGAAATCTGGTCAAGACTCATGGCTGAGGCTCAGGTACTCCCAGTTGCTCATCTCTCACCAGGTAAAGAATCTGGGAATTGTTTTGGACTGCAGGTTGACACTGAAATCACAGGTGTTGGGCATGGTCCAGACCTCATTTTACCATCTGAGAAACATAACCAGGATCAAACATCTGGTACCTCTGGAGATCTGCCAACACTAGTCCATACCTTTGTGACCTCTCACCTTGAGTATTGTAATTCCCTGTACCTAGGGTTGTTGGAGGTAAAGCTTTGCTGCCTGCAGCTGGTGCAGAATGGTGCAGCCAGGTTGTTGACTGGTCTATCTTGGTCATGTCATATTACACCTTTGCTGTACTCTCTACACCAGCTGCCAGTTAGGTGGTGGATCTCCATCAAGGTCAGTTTTCTGACCTATAAGGCCCTGCATGATCAGGGGCCCACATACCTGCAAGACCTCCTTTGACCCTATCACCATCCATCCTCCTTCACTATGCAAACAAGGGATTGCTAGAGGTTCCTAGGACTTTTCTGAAGATATCAGGTGCCTGTGCTTTTTCTTTTGTGGCACTAACTCTATGGAACTCTCTCGCTCATCATATGCAAGATATCCTCACACTCGAAGAATTTAAATGGGAGCTAAAAACCTTCTTATTTAAGCAGACTTTCTCTCCAAAGTAGATGAATGTATTATTGATAAATAGCTTAATTAATAACTTTAACTGATAATAAGAATTATCTGTTTTCTTGTTTGTATATATTTGTATTGTTTTTTAAATGTTTTAGAAATGTTATGTAAAGCACTTCGAATCAAAATGAGAAATGTTCTATATCAAATAAAACTTGAATGAATGAATGAATGAATGAGTTTATGAGGTGGTGTGGAAAAATGGCTATGCTGAAAGTTTGGAGTTTAAATATTGAAAATAAATGAATGAAGTTGTCAATGAACATTGAAATATTGTAATATTCATGCACAACTTGGGGATTTTAGCATATTCGTACAACGCATTTTCAGCATAGCATTCTGATTAGCCCACTTCATGAACCTGGTAGATGAAAATTTTCAGATCCCCACTGAAACATCACAGGTACTAAAGTACATTTTGGACAGGATTTGAAAATTGACAGTTGTCAAATTCAAGAGGTGAAAAACAATGCCTATTCTGAAAATCTGGGGTCAAAATTTGAAAATTACCAAAGTTATGAGCGAGCATAGAAGAATTTCAATGTATGCTCATGACATTGATGTTTTAACATATCTGGACACAAAATTTTGAACATAGCCTTCTTATGACCCCACCTCATGAGCAAGGGCAGTAATTTTTTTTCAAATCCTACCCAAAAGGTGATTTCACAAAGCAAGCACAAAATCATCTTTCAGGCCAGATTTGTATAATTCCACCTCCATTTGTCATGAGGTGGGGTCCCAAAAAGGGTTAAAATCCAACTGAAATACATTAAACCACACTTACCTTATTTTCACATGTTGCAGATGCCAGTTCCAGCATCAAAATATGTCCTCAATCAGAGAGTGGATCTATGCTGTGGGACATGTTCAGGTGAGTGAGAGTATGTGGGGGGGTGGGGGGATGCTAAGTGGGAGGTTAGGGTGGGGTGTGTGGGGGGGTCAGATCAGCAAGGGACTATTTTCTTTTTTACAGGTTTAAAAAAATAATCAAAGGGTGATTTTCTTTATTTCTGTACACATTATGACACTGGTGATTGGGCACCCAGTATCAGGCTTCTGTTCAGGGAATAACAGTAGACAACCTGGAAGGGAGAGGGATCAAGAGTAGAAGTACCAGGGATGGGCACCCAGTCTGCTACTTGTACATATTATAATATATAAATACTGGGAAGGTGGGTGGGCAACCTGGAAGGGGAGGAAGCAGTACCAGGGGTGGGCACTCTAGTCCACGTAAAACATTTCATAGATAGATAGATAGATAGATAGATAGATAGATAGATAGATAGATAGATAGATAAATAGACAGATAGACAGACAGATAGGTAGATAGATAGCTAGACAGAACAGGAGATTGCTGGCTCACTGCTTGAACTGAAGCCAGCAGCATGACTCCAGCTGCGGCTTTGGCATTCAAGAAAGTCCCACTGTTCTCATACAGATAATGCAGGTAAACTGCTCCTCATACTAAGCTGGACACCCTGGATTTTTTGATTCCCCAGAAAATATATTTCTGGCCATGTTTTTTAAAACAAACACCAGAATTTAGCTAAACAGGTCCTATTTAGCTAGGTTCAGGTGCTTGCTTTTTAAAAATAGCATTTTTTAATGTATTTTTCATGTTTTTTTTTTCAAGGGGGACAATATGGGGACTATCATGACACACAATATTTTTTTCCTGCTGTGAGAAGCAAGTGGTGTGAAAACATAAATGATCTATGAAATGGAATTCATCATGTAGTACCAGAACATAATCCCCAGAACCCTACTGGATATGATCAGAGCAGAACATAAAGAAAAATAACAGAACTTTAAATCCTTATTATATGGTTCCTCTGGAACCATATGACATTTTTTTTCACAAAACCTTCCAAAGGAACAGTATGCTTCTACCCTGACAGTTTCAGAAAAATATTCCATTCTGTGTATGCTATACGTGAGGGCAATATTAAATTTCAGTACAGGAAAACAATTAAACAGCTACAGGAAAATGACATGTGCAGATCTAAGAAACCACACAAGCTGCAATCATGAAACTTTCTACATATTTGGACTCTGCCTACCAGACAACACTTACAAAATTTTAGCTCATTTCATCAGACTGACTAATCTATTATGGTGCAAAGTTATGAGTTTAACATAGAACCTGGCACTCAACCTTAACTATATTGGTACTATCATGACATTTTAATATCCTGTGTGTATCAAATCTATTAAAATCCACTTTTCTGATTGGACAAAATGCATTACATGACCATGCAGTATTCCCAACAGCCACACAACTGCCCTTCTTTCATCCTTTAGAATCTTCTGGACATTTTATAAGACAGATAATCCACTACAGAGAGTGCAGTCATGCTCTGATATACTCACACCTTACGTGGTTGCACACTTGGCCTGCAGCCTCATTTCTCACAATGCACCCAATGTACAGTATGCATATATCAAAGCATGACTGCACACCCTGTAGTGGATTATCTATTACATATACAATGTGCATATATGTATATATTTAGTGTTTGTGAGGAAGGCATGTAATGAGAAACAAGTGTTCAAAAAAATAGCAATTAGATATTTTCAGTTAAAAATAAAATGTGCAGACACCCTTCATGAGGGTTGTGAAAATCTGAACACTGCACAAGACACTAAACACATAGTCAATGTTTTCAAAATCAATATGCTGTATGATGATTTTCAAAATCTATGTCCTGCATGTACAGAGTGCTAAGTATTTTCATAATGATTTTCAAATTCTACATGCTCTGCAAAGGTTTTTACTTAAAGTTTCACACAGACAAAAAAATTATGCAATACAGGTTATTACCTCATCCAATCTTGTGTGTCCATTTTGGGTCAGGTTAAGCAATGGATGGTTCCGATGCCATATGGTACTAGCTTAAGAATGATACATTAGTGTTTGTGAGGCATGGGTATAATGAGACACAGTGGCAATGATATTCAAAGCCTATTTGTGGCAGCTAAACAGATTAGCGACTTGCTAACTCCACTTTGTACCCCCAAAGAAGGGGAGGATTGTAAAGTGCCATATTGGATGACATGGTTAGCAAGTTGCTAACCCATTTGTGACGAGCCCTTAGTAATGCCAGTGCACCTATGCAAAGCAGCTGATAGTGCCTTGCATATAGGTGCAATTGCATTCTAGTAGATTTGGAGAGGGGGTAACTACAGTAGCTGTTTGTGCCTCACTGATTCCTGCCTCTCCAAATCCTGATTGCCCTGCCTGAATGTTATCATTTTGTCCCTGGTGTCTAGTGGTCACTGCACCATGGCCAACTGGAAGTAATAAGGATATACTTTCCTCTGGTGTCCAGTGGTCCTCCCCAACCCCACTGAATACCTAGCCATTTAATATATATATATATATATATATATATATATATATATATATATATATTCCCTGATGTTCAGTGGTCCCACCCACACCAAACACCTAACAATTCAATACCTTAACACCCATAGTGTTCAGTACTTCCATCCACCCCAGGACACCCAGCTGTTCAATACCTTAATCCCTGGTGTGCAGTGGTACTGCCCATCCTCAAACATCCAGCCATTCAAGACCTTGATGTCCCTGGTGCCCAGTGATCTCCTCTGCCTCCCATAGGTACAACACCCCCACCCTGTCCCACATGCCCAGTCCCCACCACTATCATCCCCTGCCTTCCCACCTACTGTAAGCATACCCCACCACCCAAAAGCAACCAGCACAGTCACTTCATTTACTTCTGTGGCCAGCCATCATCTGAATGACAGGTCACAAGTGCTAGTCTACTGTAGAAACAGCTCTCACAGTCCTTGAATTAGTAACACTTTCAGTGTTCTTTGCAACATATTGTGCAACATTTTCCATCCTTTTGCAAAGAACTACATGCCTACCGTACCTCTACTGGAACAGGTACAGGTACTGGATGTCTACCTGCACCTCATTGTATACTTCATTATATGCTATGGTGGTACAGCATTCTATGACTGCCACCACATTTTGTCAGCCAAAGCTGCAACCATGCTCCAGCAGTTCAAGTTTCATATCAAACTGGGCTTCGGGGGACAGCAAATTCTTTTGCTGCTATTTTGCAGCATAAATGTAGGGCTCATGCACCATACTGCATGCTTTCTTAACACACCAAGCATTTCTGTCTTCCTTCTCTCACTACCTAATCATCTATCAGGCCTTCCAATCAATCTCCCCGCCAACCAGGTATCTTCTTCAAGCCAAGGAATTACATGGATTCCAGAATATATCAAGTTACAGTATAATCTCCTCAGGATGGCAAGTGTCTAATAACTTTAATGACCGTATACTATCCTTCTGTTATTTGCATGTTTCCTGCACATTTGTAGCTTCTCTGGCAAAGCCCACTCCTGATCTATCAGACAACACCATTCCACACCTCCTAAATGTCAGCATGGCTCAGTTGATAGCATATCCACCTCTATGCCAGAAGGTCATGGGTATTTGTCCCATAGTGTGACTTATACTTTAAAGACTGGCTCTCAAGTACAGTACTGAGGGATGCTGTACTGTTAAGGTGTGCCATCCTTTTGATGAGATGTGAAACGTAGGTCCCTTCTGTCAATCTCTGTTGCTATCCTGGTGGATATCCAAGTAAAAGTAGAAGAATCCAAGGCACTTTTCTCAGTGGTAGGGGATTTCCCAGTGTCCTGGCCAACATTCCCCTTCCCATAAAACTGATTTATGCAACTGTACAATCTTGGTGTTTATGTGTAAAATGGCTGATACTACACATTACAGTCACTTCACTGTCAGTCTTTCACTGCTTTTAAAACACTTTGAGATACAATGCTTATGAAAAGATCTATATAAATACTGATTCTTTTTTTTCTTATAAATGATATTCTCTGCAACCTTCCACTTCCTTCTAAGCATACTGTTTAATCAACCTACACTATGAAAATCCAGATTTCATTCCTGCCCAAATTCTGTAAGAAGGATTTTATACAGGGATTCAGGTACTTCCATGCTGTAAACTGCACTTGGTAATGGCAATTCACTACCAGAAATCAACTCTAAAATGCTTGCCAAAGAAGCCTCCAAACGTTTTCTTATTGCTTCTTTAAGTCATCTACCATTCCAAGCCTTTCGCATCAGCCCAACTGGCATTGTCACTTGTGCATATTCAGGCAAAAAGTGATTGATTTTTAATTGTCAGTTCCTCACTCTTCTGTAATACCCAGTATAAATGTATTGATACTGTCCGACAGTTACTACTTAGTATATTCCAAGACAGACAACACCGTTTACTTGATTAGACTGAGGTTATGGTAGTGGACCCGGGTAGCAGGATAGAGAGGTTGAGGACTGATTGGCCCTCTGGAATATTTCTGGGGGGGGGGCGCTCGGATCCTTACCTCTGAACGGGTGCACAACCTTGGAGTTGTGCTTGATGATGGGCTGACCCTTCATCATCAGGTGTCAGCAGTCATTAAATTGTCTTTCTACCATCTTAGGAATATTGCCAGGGTCAAACACCTTTTTCTGTACAGAGATCTGCCTGTATTGGTCCATGCCTTTGTGACCTCTCATTTTGACTACTGCAGCTCCCTTTATCTAGGGCTTTCTGGGGTTGATATCCATTACTTGCAGCTAGTGCAGAACACTGCTGCTCATTTACTGAAAGGGGTATCTAGGAATTTGCACATTACCCCTGTGCTGTGCGATCTGCACTGGCTGCCGATTCAGTGGCGGATCACCTTTAAGGTACAGTAGGTTTGTTAACCTACAAAGCCCTACACAGTCTTGGTCCTGACTATTTGAAAGAGCTTCTGTTTCCTTACACCCCTGTGTGACCGCTCTGCTCGGCTGATGAAGGGTTGCTGGAGATTCTGAGTGTTATTTTGAAATCTTCTGGGGTCCATGCTTTCACGTTTGTGGCCCCTACCCTCTGGAATTCTCTGCCCCATCAGTTTCGGGAGTGCATGACCATTGGGGCTTTAAGCAGGCACGTAAATTTGTTTTGTGGATACAGGCATTTCAAAGAATTATAATGATTTTATTGTTATATATTTACAGTATTTGTAATATCTGAGGACTATGTTTTTATAGTGTAAGGTGCCATGATATTTGAAAGGTGCCTAATAAATAAAGATTAATATTATTATTATTAAAATCACAGGCCCAGACACCAGCCTAGCTAATGCAAATATTACAGACACCATTTTGATACTGCCTATTCATCCTTCTTTGTAGCATCTGTAATGAGCATCACTCAATGGAGCCTTTTTCTGGTAAAACAAATAAATACAAAGTATAACATTTCTTGGTTTGTAAAAGCAGCTCCAAAATATTTGCTTCCATCTCCTAAACCATTTGTTCCATTTTACTGAATGCTTATTATTGATCATTCATTCTACACTTCATTATTTCATTATCATGGAACTACCTACTTACCCTTCTAATCAAGGCAGTCCTTACCTCACAAATCTTTTTAGTCATCTGAGAATAAAATTGTTACCGGATAAAATGCAAGGACATACTTCTGAACTGGAACTGAAATTTGTGGGCATTATCTTGGATTCTGTACTCCTGCAGGCATGTCTCATGCTAGAAAAACTCTTCCATATAAGAGATATGATTTCAACTTTTTCTTCCAAATGTTCAGCTTCAAAACAGGAACTGCTCTTATTACTAGGTCATGTGATGTTTACAATAAGAATCATCTCTCTAAGATAGAACCTTTATATAATATCTGCTTCAACTCATACCTACAGTTCCCATTTAGATGAATACATTTCTGTAACAGCCAAAGCCCAATCTGATCTAATGGATATATTATGTAATCTGGAAACTCAGTATCATGATGCTCAGGATACCGAGTGTAGATTCCTGAACTGCACAGACGACGGCACCACTTGCCCAATGTAATGTCAATCAACATGGCAACATATGCCATATGTTACAATGCAGGGGGTTGCACCCCCCACACCACCCATAACTAATATATCCAAATCCAAGGGGGAGCGGACCCTAGAGTAAAAAATATATCAGTTACAGGGGACAAAAGGATATGGCCAGACCAGAACCCGGGTCAAATGAAGCATGCTGACTGAGCTGCCCGTGCTTTAGCCCTCCACATTATGGGGCAGCTCAGCCAGCTTCCAGAACTGACCGTGTTTTCAGGGGTAAGGTAGCAACCCATCTCATCTGCTACTTTACCCCCTCCTGTAACACCATTGGGGATGCAGCCATTGGATGATCACTACTGGGACACTGCACATGTCAGGCAATAGTGCCTGGGCAGGTGAGTGTTGGGATAGTGAGCCATGGGAACCTGTAAGGGTACAATCTAACTATGTGGGCTTACTTTCTGCAGACCTGGAATGACATCACTATGTTTTACAATGACCCACCATATCATGATGGTTCTCAAATAAACACAGATCCCTCTTCTTCATTCTGTTTCAAGCATATTACCAAGGACACTGGATCCCTAACCATGGTCATTAGAATTAGATTCCCTACCTGGATTTTGCCAAACATCATCTCTCTCTTTGAAATAATTCCTACAGTGTGAGACTCTGCTCTTTTGGGATCCATTTGGCACTTTCATCAGTTCATTGTCTGTCGCAACAGCCAAGCAACAGATGAACTCATTCATTAAAGCAGATCAACTACAGTACTTCAACTTTTATAGCATTTGTTCAGAGGCTCACACGGGTATCACTACATGGTCACTTTATAGTCATAACTGTATAGGTTCGATGGACAAATGTTGCTGATTCTCTACCTTGATTTAAATTGCAGAAATTTAGCCTTCTAGAGCCAGAAGCACATTCAAACCTCCTCCTATCCTCTACCATTGTAAGACCTTACGATGATCAGACTCCCTACATAAGTCTTGCCTGCAATTCTATCCAGACCAGTTTGACTCTTTCAATCATTTCCTCCTCTTGTAGGGCTCAGACATATTTTTATCATACTGCTTCCAAATCAGCATGACACCAAAGTCAGACACAGCTGAGCATTCCCTTGTATATGGAGCTTTCTGTAAAGAATCCCAAAAATCTCTTGCTTACTTCGATCAAGTAGTGCCTTTCCAGGATTCTATTTTTTCTGCAGATCAAGACCCTTAGAGTCACATCCATCATATGTAGACTGATCATTAAGCAATATCTGTATAGTCTAAAAAGAACAGCTCCTACATTGCAAGCAAGGAGACTTTCTTTTCATTCTATATACAAAACCTACTCAACCTTCTGCATTTTAAAATATTCAGTCACACAATCAGCTTGCAACCTCAAGCCACAATCATCTTGACCTTCTTTGAATTTCTCTGCTCTGGATAATTTTCTTTATCCTCAGCAACCTTTAATCCCACTAAACTCTTATGTGTAGATGTCTTAAAAAAGGTATCTCATGATGTGTATACTCTTCTTCTAAGGTGTAAAACTGATAGACTGCAAGAAGGCATTCAAATCCAATATTTGCAAACTACCAATATAGTATGTTATGCCCAGTAACCATATTCAGTCAGTTTCTCTTGACCAAAGATCATGTAAATACTCTGAGACTCTTAGTTACAACTGAGAATGACTAAGTGTTGACAACTTATTTCATCTCATGTCTCTGATTTTTGTAGGCCCGCATGGGATTGAACCTGCTTCTCTGCTCTGGGCATTCTGTTCAGGTAGAAGCCAAAACTACAACCTCATGAAAAAAAGAGTCCTTAACATATAATCTAACTCCTGGAATGATACACATTAGATTACTTCAAAAGCTACATCCATAAACCTTAAGAGATGTGGCAAATTCAAAATCTATCCTCCTCCATTTAGATGTCTTCAGAGAAGGAGACCTGTAGCCTTAGATTCCCCAGAGTTTTTCTCTGTCTGGGTTTTATTCCTCTCCTCCATGACTAAGGTTCTTATCCATGAGTAGGAGGAAGCTGAGTAATGTACCTCCTAGTTTTTCTGCAGTCTAAGGCCAAGCTCCTTCGGCACCTCTACCAAGATGGAAAATTCTAGAGATCAGGAGATCTGAGGCCACAAGAATCTCAAGTGTCAAAAAATGCAATGTACACTCAGTCCTCTTCAAGTTTGATTCCATCACCCAGCCAATTTAATAGGCTATGGCTGGGGTTCTAGGGGGGATCTGACTTAAGCTCCTCCCACTTCCCATACATAAAACTGGCATGCCCAGCCCTCAAGGCTACAGTTTTTGGCTTCTCCTTCTCAGGTACTCTCCACTCCATAGAGGCCTAGCTCTTTCAAACTCTCCTACCAAGGATAGGAAATACACAAGCATAGGAGGGCTGTAATTGCAAGAATATCAAGTATACACAAGAACAATACACACTCAGTCCTGTTCATGTATAATTCCAACCACCCCATGAATTTACAGTTACTAGTTATGAAGTACTTTTCCTTTTGAAGTGTCAGGTGATGCTTTCCCACCTCTTGGGGTCATGTGCACCGTTTTGTACACATTTTAAAGGGTATTGTTATGTTTAGTGTTTGTGAGTTGACATGGATGAGGTCTGAGTAGTGGCATAGCCAGCAGAATGCAGTGCTAGTGAAAAGATTTCCTATACAGCTGAGCCTCCTCCCCCATACACACCAAAGGATTTGCATACCACTGATGTTTTGAACTGGATTTTAGGCTTTACAATACATTCATATGTCATGTAGAGAGTTACAAGCATCAAACACATTGGAAATTGCCTGTCTTTTCATATAGTTTGTGTATTCTACATACTACCATCCTTGAAAACTGTATTTGCTTCTCATTCATATCATGCTGACTATAATGGGGTCTCATAGAGTGGTATGGACATTTTATAGTAAGAATATACATTGGGATATACTGCCTTGGTCCTTTATCGTTAGTAATGATTACACAACCTGATTGATCACTGTTGTCCCCATTGCTGATCAAGCAAAATGTCACTAAGTATAGTCCTCCAATCTAGGAAGTGGAATGGGGAAAAAAGAAAGACAGCAAAATGAGAAAGACTGCTTTGGCTTCTCTTTGCACCTTCAGTAAATTAATCAGTGGTAGTGCATGAGCTGTGGAATAGTATAGAATGTACATTTATGTGAGAAGCTTCTAAGTCTGCTTACCCCCACCTTGCACAATGATTTGCTTACCCATGACATGCCTTGGAGAGCTTTACAGAAAATCAAACAAATTAAATACAATCTGTCTTCTTGTACTGTATATGCATTCTACATACTGTCTTTCTTGCAAACTACCTTTGCTTGTCAAGCATGTCATGTCGATTGTAATGTGTGTCTCCTAGATAAGTATTAAAGTCCTATAGAAGCAATATGCCTTGTAAAACACTGTCTGGATCCTCTGTGACTAGATGTGGTTCATCAAGATGATTGCCCACTGTTGTTCTCAGTTGCTGATCAAGAATTTTGATACTTAGAATGGTCCTATGATCCAGAAGAAAATATGGAAAAAAATGAAAGACAACAGAGGAGACAAAGAAATTAAGGCAGGATGAGAAAGACTCCTTTGGCACCTCTCAACATTTTTTGTACCTTGATTAATGCTAGTGCATGGACTGTAGAATAATGAGTTTACATTTATTTAAGAAACTTGTAATTCAGCTTACCCACACCCATACATCCCCATCCACAACACAAAGATTTCTATATGCATGATGCTTGGCACTAGGTTTCAGACTTTAGAATGCATGCATATGTCATGGAGAGGTACAAACAATGTGAAATACTATGAAAAATACCAGGAGAAGCAAGACAGTTGAGGACTAGTGTCCATCTGGACTGTCTCCCACTTCTCAATTGTTATAGCCCTTTAATTATCTTCCTAGCATGAATTAATCTACTATTCATTTTAAAGATGCTTCACTAGCTGCTTCAACTATTTCATCAGGCAATGTGTTCCACTTCATTATAGTTTTCAGCATGAAGACATTGTTCTGGCATCCTTCTTTGCTGTGCTAACGTCTAACTGAAATCTGTGTTTACCGAGATTATGATTAAACTGTTTAAACATATAACCCATCTGTGTCATCAGGTTTGCATCCCTTACTATTTTATAAATTGGTTTGTTAACTTAAAATCTGATAAGACTATGAGCAGAACTGCCCATTTTCATGAGTAACCAGATGCAAAAGAAAAAAAATCAAAACATAATAAACATGACATATTACAAACACACTCCTATCATAAAAATTCAACTTGTAAGCAAAATCAACCATGGTTGCGACAGTCAGAAGCAATTAACATTTTTAAGACTAGATTTAAAAGCATTAAAAATTGTCATAGAAACTGTTGGACTTTGGGGAAACGAATTATAGAATTTAGGTAACTGATTCAACAAAGATATCTGCCCTACACTAGTTTTAATGTAAGGTACAGCAAAATAAAGAAGGCAGGTGAGTTCTTGAAAATGTCAGTATAACTTAAAATGTAACAATGTTTCTGGGAACATCCTTATGACCACCTTTTTGGCAAAAATACCAATATGCATCCTAAACCTAGTTTGTAAGGTAGGTCACTGAAGAGAACTTAGAAGAACACACTGTTGTGTGCGGCATGCATTTGAGTGACAGATCTTGCAATTTGATTATACAGAATCTTTTTTTTGCAGTTAATTTGTTTTTATTGAGTTTGTGATTATACAAAATTTTAATTCCATTAGCATTCCATGATCTATGATTGGAAGTAAAAAAACAACTTTGTGACATTAAGAACCTAGTGGATGGTAATAAAAATTAGTTAAGTCTATAGAGAGCACCCAACCTTTGATGAAGAATCTTAGTAATGTATGAAATAGGATTATTATATGTAGGTGAACTGTCAATAAATAAACAAAGATATTTAAAAAACAGAATGCACTCTAAGCTAATACCATTTAGTGTTTTTTATGTCATAATCAACATTCACAGGCAGTTTTCTCTTTGAATTGTGAAAAATCACAAATCCGTTTTGTGTTGCATTCAATACAAGTTTCCTTGATAAAAAAACACTACTACACTAAATCAGAATCATACTGAATTGTATTCTTCAGTTCCATTAAACTATCCCTGCTTGTGAAAATCACATCATCTGCATATAATGTTACTATATCGGTAGTAAATCACCACATGTTCTTCATACCTCTAAAAGATGCAGACATGTATGTTCTAACCTTTTCTTATAGATTTTGTTGGTTATATTTGGGATTCATTTAATGGCCCACTGTTGTATCCTTTCTAATATGTCTATATCCTGCCTAAAGTGTGGACTTCAGACCTGCAAGCAATAGTCAAGATGTGGGTGCACATATGTTCTATAGAGGGGGCACATTACATTTGTATTTTTGCTAGCAAAAGCTTTTTTGATGCACCTAATGCCCTATTCACTTTGCTGGCTATTGCCTTACAGTGTCCATTGAATTTGTGTGTTCTCTCTAAGTATCGCCAAGTCTCTTTCTTTAGTGACTACTTTCAGCTGTTTCCCATTAATGAAGTATTCTTGTTGTGGATTATTATTTCTGAAGTGGATCACCACATATTTATTAATACTAAATTCCATCCTATTATCATTGGCCCATAATTCAAGTTCATATAAGTCATTTTGCATATTATGTCTATCTCTGTCACTTTCAACAGGACCTCTTATTTTGGCATAATCTACAAATTTCTTGATGTTACTGTGGCACTCCTTACCTAAGTCACTGATATATATATATATATTAGAGGCAAAAAACTCTGTTTAATGCATTAGTTAGGGTTGTTCCACGGTGACAAAAGTGAGGAAATTTGGTGTTAGGGTTGAAAGCCCCCCTTGGACTCTCCTGCCCACTCCCCCAACCGGCATTGGGGTGTGCGTTGGGGTTGCCGGTCCTAACTCTCACCCCATCAGATGTTTGATGAAGCAGAGGTATAGGAGAATGGGGTGAGAGTTAGAACCGACAACCCCAATGAGCACCCCGATGCCAGTTGGGGGTGTGGGTGGGGGGTTCAAGGGGGGCTTTCAACCCTAACACCAAATTTCCTTGCTTTTGTCACTGTGGGATAACCCTAACTAATGCATTAAATGGAGTTTTTTGGCCTCTGATTTCCCTTCTTTTTGAGAAGGATAATGAGAAATAGTGAATGTAATGCAGCGGCAGGAGCTCCTGCCACATGATGTCTTGTCACATAGTAACATGGTGCCCGCAAATGCAAATGGTAATGCACATGGTGATGCAAAGTGAAACAGAAAGATAAACAGTACTGTAGACACAAATGGTTAAAATAATGCAAATGCAAGTGCAAATGAAAATGCAAAGGGTAATGCACATGGTGCCATAGACAGGAACAGTAAGTGAAATGGGTACAGAACCACAAGCAGATGCAGTAAGGTTAACAGTAATGTAAACACACAGGCTGGTTTTCCCCAAAGGCCACATAAAGAAAGACAGTGAGTACAGTGAATATATGCATAATAATGGGTCTCGGAGCAGAAAATGAGGAGTTGGAACACTAAATTGCTTATATCTCAGGAACCGTACAACATAGAAAACAATTTAAAAGTCATGATTTATGACTTTCCTGGATAGTTTTGGACTTGTAGGGGGCTAAGCATTTTTCTGACAAAAAGGCCATATCTCGCACCGTTTCCGAGATACGGGCACTGAAAGGCGCGGTGAATGCCATAATGTTATCCTATGGGAAAAAGAGATGTTTGGAGTGCCATGACCTTGGCTCCCTGCAATGTTTTTCACCAAACCACAAAAAGACACATCTGCAGGATGTTGGTTGTGTTCCCTGCAAATTTCAGCCCAAAAGACCAAACTATTATTTTGCAGCAGGGCACAAAAGGATTCCTGTAATGCGTCAGATGCCGTAATGTTATCCTATGGGAAAAAGTGTCAAATTTGGAGTGCCGTAACTTTGCCACCATGTAATATTTTTTCAACAAAATACTGCAAGGCACAACTGTGAGATGTTGGATGTGTTCCCTCCAAATTTCAGGCCAAAACACCAAACCATTCTTTTGCAGCAGGGAGTCAAAGAATTGCTGTCATTTTCCCACAGCCTAGAAAAGTACTGTTGAAGTTTGAGAAAGCTTTCGCAAATTCATTCAACAGTGTCGCAAGTGCGACAGTACTTTGCGAAAGTACTTTTTCCAGAAATTTGAAAAACATATTTCTGGGGTGTTTTACCCCAAAACAAAGTCATGGGTAGCATCCTCAGGGTCCAACTAGGTGAATACAAAAATAATTAGGTTGTTAGAGGGGCCCAATTTTAAATGCCAAGCATTTTTCTGATCACTAACTGAAAACAAAATGGTGGATTTGCTAAAGTAAGAGGGCCATTTGCAAAAGTAAAAACTGCATTTACGACACTGTTGAACTTTTTGTTAACTTTTCCCAATGACTTACAATGGGAACTTGTTATTTGAATAACTTTTGAACTGTTTAATATTTTTTCATGAAATCTTCAAAAGGCACATCGAGGAACCCCAGCCACACGTTCCCTGAAGATTCTGGACTGGCTTCGCAAACTGTGGGACCTGTAGGTGTGACAGTAAAATTTCAGAAAAGTGTAAATGTGCATGCAGATCATGCTTAATAACTCTGCAGCTGTATGTGCGACCAGTACAAAACTTAGCTGATCCCAAGGCATATGGGTTTTGATCATGCATTCCAAATTTCAGGCAAATCCATCAAACAGTTGCAAAGTTATTAAGGTGCATAATTTTGGGTTTAACATGTAAATGGCTCCTCAACCCTAACTATAGTGGCATGGTAAATATATATATATGCTGAAGTGCAGAGGGATCAGTATGGATCCCTGGGGTACTCCACTTGTAACAGGTGTTCATTTGATATTGCGCCATTACTTCTTACTGTTTGCATTCTTTCTGTCAGCCAGAATTTAGTACAATCAATGCACTGCGTATTGATTTTGTGGTCCCTTAGTTTTTGTGTAAGCCTTGTGTGGGGTACCTTGACAAATGCCTTTTGGAAATTCAGCTATATTGCATCCATTGGTGTGTTGTGATCTATTGCATAACTGATTCATTCATAAAAGCATAGAAGGCTTGTTACACACAGTCTTTGTCTTGTGAACACATGCTGACTGGGATCTAACTGCCCACTTGTTTTTAACCAATCCATAATGTTGTCAAAGACTATACTTTCAGCTAGTTTGCATATTATGTTCATTAGACTCATTGGCCTATAGTTTTGGGTGCTACTCTTTCTCCCTTTTTAAATTTAGAGCCCACTATTGCAGTTTCTGGTGTAGCGGTACTACCTTTTCTTCTATAGATGTATTTATTATAAACAATATAGGATGTGCTATGTTTTCACTAAGTTCTTTCAGTACCCTTGGTTGTAACCTATCTGGACCTATTGCTTAACCGACAATTAGTTTGTTATTTTTTTTGTACAATTATTTCTTTATTAGTTATATTCACTTTTTGTTCCTGACCTATAATTTTACCACTGTTTCTAGGGTGTGAATAATTTTCCCTTTACTATCAAATATAGATGCAAAATAGAAGTTCGGCTCATTGGCCATTTGCTGTAAGTGTTTTGTATGCCCTGATTTGGTTCATAATGGCCCTATTGATCTATTATTACCCTTGTGAGAGTTCATGTAAACATAAAAGGTATTTGTATTCCCCTTTGTTACTGCTAATTTAAACTCTGTATTTCTTTTGGCCTATTTGATTCCTTTTTTTTGCTGACTTAACCACTTCCTTGTAAATTAATATGATCCTTTTGTTTAGACTGGTTTTGTATCATATGAATAATCTTTTCTTGTTCTTATTAGTTTTCTCTACTCATGTATTTGGCCAGTATTGTTGTTAACCCCTTTTTTGCTACATACCTTTATTTTGGTATATGTTGTTTCTCGAAGTCCAAAATTGTGTTTTTGAGGATCTCCCAGCAATCATTAACATTTTTGTTTTCAAATTCCAGTCTCCAAAGTATTTTGAATAATTTACAGTTCATGAATTTTCCATAGTTGGGTCTTTGAGTTTCATTTACAGTATCTAATATCCGAATGACCACAGTTGGGTCTTTCAGCTGTTCTGCTTATGTAATATGCTTTACCATCGATTGTAAATGTGATCATGCTGTGGTCACTGTTTCCTAATTGTTCAGTGATCCTAGTAGTATTAATATTATTTTGCATATTAATGAGTTAATTAATGAGAATTAAGTCAATAGTGTTATTCCCTGTACTACCTTCTTTGACTACTTGTTTCATGTTAGATCTATGCATTATGTTGAGAAATTCTATTTCAGTCCATTAGTTGCTCTTCCATTTGTCCAGTCTATGGCTGGTTAGATAAAATCACCCATCACTAAGACTTTGTGAAACAATACTGCATTTTCCATTTGGTCATTAACTGTCTTTGTGACATGCTTTGGTGCATTTGGTGGCCTGAAGCAAAGTCCTATGTGAAAAGCTTTACCTAGCTTATCATTAATCTCAATCTATATTTGTTCTGCATTATTGTCTTTTTCTGTCATGGATATTACTTGAGTGCAGATGGTTTACATAGCATGCTACACCTCTTTTCTTGTTTACTCTTTTTTTATGTATTTTTTGTATTCATTAATTGTTTTATTCCAATCTGCCTGCATATCCCACCATGTTTCTGTGATCCCAGTTATTTCTATTGTATCCCAGTATAGTAGTTGTTCTAGTTCTACATTTTTTGCAGTGTTCAGATTTCTAGTATTTAGTATGATCACACTGATTTCTTTGTTTACTTCACTGGTTTCTATTCTCCTTGGTACCTTTTCTGTGGTTGCTTTTCCCTTCCTATCCCCTGCCCTTGGCATTTTCAGTTTCATTTATTCTTGATAAAGTTCTCTATTTTGTACTATTTTGTACTCCAAGCTTCTGGTACCTTATCTGCTTAGGTGCATCCAATCATGTGCTTGCAGATTATGTTTCCATTCAAAGGTTTCCCGATTTCTGATGTGCTGATAGCCCATTTCTTTTGTCCAGTTTGTCACCCATTGGTTGAGAGCCTTAATTCTAAGTAAGCAATAATACACAACAGGGTTGGTGGTATTGAGCAATACCAGACTGCCCGGGGGTATAATGAGGCCTGATGCCACAGACAGAGGGCCTTATAGCCCCCTGGAAGGTCCAGTATTGCACAATACCACCCACCCTGGAGGGTATTATTGCCCTTACAAAATGGGCAACTGTATTTTATATGATTGGGAAAAGATGTTTTTATGTTTAAATGTTAAAACACTTATTTTTTTGAGATTTTTGTAATAAAGTAGTTCCTCCACCTACTTTTGATTGTTGTTTATTTTTTCTTAAACCTAGAGATTTTTGTGCTTCTGAAGCCTCAATAGTTTTACATTATTGAGCTGGTTGTCAAAGTTACCTGTCCCCTCATCCACACACACTCTCACAGAGTTTACATTTTAAAGCCTTTTTTTACTGCCAAGGTTTGAATTTTGTATATGTTTTCATTGTCCCCCCTTCCTCCTGCTGCTGCCCTGTGAAGTGCCTTTGCAATGTCTCCCCCCAACCCATAAAGTCATGATCATTGCAGTGAGTTAAAAATCCCCCTCCCCACTGCTGTGGCTATGTTTTTGGGGTAGAACTTTTGTCAATACATCATGAAAGCTCAGGGTGGAAGGCAGAGATTAGAGATCTGTGAAGCACTGTGTCAACCAGGAGTCTGAGAGTCCAAGCACATGAGGAGAGACTGCCTCAAAGCCGATTGTACTGATGGCTTCTATTTTAATTTGTGAGCAAGGAGTCTGTGGGGAAATGGAGGCACAGAGACTATTATGGAAAAGTTGATCTGATGGCTTTATCACTCAGTAAGATTTTTTTAATTATTATTAAAGGACTGGCATTTAGGATGTTCACCAGTGGGGACAAGCAAGGACTGTTGGTGCAGTATGGGACTCCTGTGAAGCTGGTGGTCCTAACCATGAATTTCACTTTATTCATGAAATTAAAAAAAAATAATGACTGAACATGGGGGAATATGTGAGGGTTCTCTTTGATGGTTTGTGTGTTGAGGTGGGGGCTGCCTCACTCAGTCATTCACTTATTGAGCAGAAAAATAGAAGGGCTGCAGGCAGGATGAGCTGGGAGATGGTGTTTCCAGTAGCACAGAGCAGGTGATGGGCTAGCACTACTAACTAAAAAAACAACACTTTTTCTTCTGTTGGCTGAAGCCTGCATTAAGTGTGACAGAGTGTGTGGCACCTTAAAAAGGAGGCTAGTATTGACATGTGCGTTGGGGGATAATACAGGCCACCAACTCAACTGCTAACCAGGAGAAACAAATTGTGGTAGTTTGAAACTTGAACATTCTAACTAGCCCCATGAGCTCAGTGATCAAGTCAGTTGCCACTGGCACTTACTGTAACCCGTGGCTGTTCTCAGATAGACCAGGGGTCTGGTTAGGAAGCTAACCAATCAGAAGACAGTTTTACTTGCCTGTTTTCTAATGCATTTCTGATATGATTCTCTTGGCACAGGCAAAATGTCTTACAATGCAATTTTGCATCCTCTTGCTTATAATTAAGGCTTTAACTTTTGGAAAACTGTTTGGATTTCAGTGGTTATTTTTTTCCCTTTGATCATTTGTTCCAGTGTCTAGAATTACAAGGGGTGCTTCCCATGCATCAGTATGTATGTTTTCAACCATTTTTGTCACAACTTCTGTTCTTGCCCCTGAAAAACTATACACCATTCTGTTGACTTTGTCTGGATTACAAATGCTCCTGCCTGTATATTTAATTATTGAACCTCTTAAAACTATTATTTGTATGTGTTGTTGGATCTGTGCTAGGTGTTATGTCTGTATTGCAAATCCCTTCAGGTGATGTAGTAATGCTATCTGATAAACCTCTCAGTGTCATGAATTTATTTGAGAGGTTCATTGCATTACCCATTGCTCTTCTTCCTTTTTGTGCTCTCTTCCTTCCACAACTGTACGCCATTCTGTTTCAGCACCCTTGTCTTTCTCTCTTTGCTGTTTATATTTTTGCCTTCTTTGTTACTGCTGATCCCATATTCTTCCAATGATTTACCTGCCTCGCAGCTTTAATTATCACTTTTTGTTTTTAATTAATTTGTTTGAGTTTCACAGATCCTTTTAAAATTGAGTTCTTGTTCCAACTGCTGAATTTCGGAATTGTGTTCTTTAATTAGGTTGCATTTCTTACATGTATAATTGACAAAGTCAGTCATTTGTTTTGTACTGAATTCCCCCTATTAGATACATTGCAATGCAATACAACCATGTTTCAAAATGGTCCCTCACTGTCTGCCATGATTTAATTTAAAGAGCACGTTATGTGATGGTCCAAAAAGTTACAGCTTGTAGGCATTAAATACAATACTAGACCTGAAAGAGTGTGTGTATTTGTTATTTTTGGCCAAGGTTTATTCTGTCTTCAGTATTTTACATTTTTTAAGCCCTGCTTTACCCCTGCTTCACTTGCTTTTGCTGTTTAGCTTCTGGGCTGCTGGCTCTTGCTGACATCACTATATGGTTGAGGAGTGACTTACACTGTGCAGTACACTGCAGCTGCAACAGTTTTGCAAGGACAAATGATCATTAATAGCTGCACATACTGTGTTCCCTCTTCCCAAGACACCCTGTTAGCAATGCATTATGCCAAAATCCAAATGCCTTGTCAGTATTTTTTTTTGTCAAACTAACTTACTTCTGCTTCTGTAATAAAGCATGGGGATTGGAGATGATCAAGTTGCTGTCAGCATCTTTCCCAGTCCTTTTGACTTTCATGCATAAATTACCCTTTCTTGCATTGATTCTAAAATTGTATTTCATTACTGTCCTCTACAGTTAGTTTTTATGGCTGTGGGCAAAGCCTACAGCCATATCACTTTAGCTTGAAAAGGGGTTTCCGTGAAGCACATTTTTAGTAGTTTTCAGTGTATTCTTCCTTAACACTGCAAATCCCTATGGCAGTTAAACAATACTCCCTTTTTTTCTTTTTAGAATGATGGACACAGAACTCCAAGCTGCTTTTCTCTGAGATCAAATGTGCACACCTTCCAAACAAATCTAAATATCTTTAAAACTATTCAAGGTGCACAGAATAAACAGTGTGAAAGTTGTTCAGGTGAAAAAGACCTTTCACATAAGGGTAGTTGCTACTCTGAATTCTTTATATTTTGTAAAATATGGTCTTCCAAACAACCGAATTGTTTTCTCTCTGAGTGAGCACAGTAGGAGTCATGCCAAAAAAATGTAAATATCTCAGAAAGTTTACAAGTAACCAATATACAACCAACATGAAAGTTGTTCGGAAAAAAATGACCTTTCAAATGAGCGTAGTCACTAATCTGAATTCATTAGATTTTTTTTTAATATAGCCATCTGAAGGTGAAAATTGTGAAGAAAAATGAAATTTCAGGTAATCAGATGGTCATAGTTTAAAAACTATAATCAGTGCAGCTTAATGTTGGGGGTGTTAAAAATTGGGGGCATACTTTGAAGAGGTGGGAGGTCTGGATAGTCAGCAACATGGGTTTATGCCAGGTAGATCATGTCAAACCAATCTTGTGGAGTTCTACAAATGGGTAACATCAGAACTGAACAGGGGAAAGCCTGTGGCTGTATTATTCTTGGATTTTAGCAAGGCGTTTGACACTGTCCCCCATAATGGTCTGGTGGAGAAACTGACGGTGTTGGGAGTAGGCCTTTTGATGGTCAGATGAATTGAAAACTGGCTAGCTGAATGCACTCAGAGAGTAGTGGTCGGTGGGGAGCCCTCGAACCCTAGAGAGGTCAGTGGTGGGGTACCGCAGGGCTTGGTCCTGGGTCCAATCCTGTTTAATGCATACATTTTGTACATCAGGGAGGGTATAGGGTGTGAAATAAATCTCTTTGCTGATGACTCCAAGATGGGAGCAGTAGTTGAGGGGGAAGAGGGGAGGTTTGCCTGCGATGGGACCCGGAGACCATGGAAAGGTGGGCTCACACATGGAAATTCAATTTAAATATCACCAAGTGCATGGTGTTACATCTTGGGTGGGGAAACCCTAAACACAGGTACACCCTGGGAGGGGAGGCACTGGAGGCCTCAACACAGGGAAAAAGACCTAGGAGTCATGATGGATGCATGTATGAATAACTCTGAGCAGTGCAGGAGAGTGGCTAGCATAGCAAACAGGATGTTGGGATGCATCATAAGGGGGATCACCTTTAGGAGCAGGGAAGTGATTCTGCCACTGTACAATGGATTGGTTAGACCACACCTTAAGTACTGTGTACAGTACTGGAGACCACACTTGAACAGTGACATACAGCTCCTGGAGTGGGTACAGAGGAGGGCAACTAAGATGATACAAGGACTAGGGGATTTTACGTATGAGGACAGACTTGAGGAGCTCTGCCTGTTTTCATTGGAGGAGAGGAGAGACGTGGGGACATGATTGAGGTCTTCAAGTACTTCAAGGGAATAAATAGGGTAAATACAGAGGGGATCTTTAGACTGAAGCAGGGAGGTATCACCAGAGGGCATGGTTTGAAGTTGGAAGGTGGAAGGGTGAGGGGAGAAAAGAGAAGGATGTTTTTCACTGAGAGGGTGGTGGACCCTTGAAACGTGCTGTTTTCCAAGCTGGTTCAGAGATCCACAGTGGAGGGCTTCAAGAGAGGGTGGGACAGACACAGAAAGTGGATGTATCAAATGATGGCCTGGCCCGGGGTGTGGGGATGGATGATAGGGGTTTCTGGAACACAAGGGTTCCCTCGGTACCCAACTAAGGATCTGAGGATTGAGCAGACTCGATAGATGGTAAGGCCTAATCTGCTGGCAATTAGTATGTTAGTATGTTAATGAATAGGCTCATTGAAAAGGTATTTTTGTCATGAACAACTTTCATCCTGTTGGTTTATGCATAACATGTATACTCTTAGAGACATTGGTATAACTCCTGTGAAAGCGGGGGAAAAAAACTTGTAAAATAATTAAAACATGGTTGAGAAGCACGTGTAGCAAATCAAGACACTTTTGTCACTACAGAAGTTTAGTTATACAGTAAATGTTAAAGATCCTATATAATAACAAGAGGTGGGGTGATGCATAGGAAAATGTTGTGTATGAAGAATAGTAATATGATCTCTCATCTATCTTTTTGCTACTGTTACTAACATACTAAAATGGCAGCAGAATAGGCCTAACGGTCTTTTGCGTCTGCTCCTTTGGTCAGCCGCCACCCTGGGAGCTGACCTTGCTGCCCCCCTCGCCTTCTCTGGCTTCTCCCTTCCCAGTTCTGGATATTCTCACTGCATTGGATTTTACTTCCAGAACCCTTCCCCTGTACCTGTCCCACCCCCTCTTGAACCCCTCCAACGTCTCTGCCTCAACCAGCCCCCTGGGCAGTGCATTCCATGGCTCCACCAATCTCTCAGTGAAGTAGAACCTCCTCCTTTCTCCCCTGAATCTTCCCCCTCCAGCTTCCACCCATGACCTCTAGTTGCCCCCTCCTCCTTCCTTTGAAGCACCCTGACTGCTTCTCCCCTCTTAACCCCCTTCATGTACCTGAAGACCTCTATCATATCCCCAGCTCCCTTCTCACTTCCAATGTGTACATATTTAGCTCTTCAAGCCTCTCCCCATAGGTCCTGTCCCCCAGGCCCCAAATCATTTTGGTTGCCCTCCTCTGGACTCTCTCCAGGAATTTAATGTCCCTCTTTAATTGTGGCCTCCAAAACTGCATGCAGTACTTGAGGTGAGACCTCACCAAGCATTTATACAGAAGGAGTATCACTTCCCTCCTTCTGGAGGTGATCCCCCTAGCAATGCATCCCAGCATCCTGTTGGCCTTGGCTGCTTCCCTCCTACAAGTTTCCGAGTTGTTCATCTTGACATCCACCACCACCCCCATGTCCATCTCAGCCATCGAGACTTGCAGCATTTTCCCCCACCCCAGGGTCTACACTTGGCCTGGGTTTCTGGCCCCCAGGTGCAGACTGTTAATCTATATTTTTTGCCTGTATATATGAACTTTGTATTGGTAGTTGTACTTGCTCTGTGATTTGATTTGTAACTATGCACTTTATGTACTTAGACAACCTCATTGTAATTGAGTTTCTAACTCTATCAAGCTTTATCCTGATTCATAAAATTTTCTTTTATGAATATGTTACTACTACTACATAATGCACTGCTTGTGACATCATAGTTACTCTCATGGCAACAGATTGTGATGTCACGACAGAGCATTATGACGAAGTAGAGAGTAAACCGTAGAGGCAGATTAACATTAAAGTAACTATAAGGGATAAAAAGCATGTATTCATGCGCATTTCCTCAGCAATAAATAATGGGGAGAAGACTTCAAGCATATATATGGCATACAAGCAGAATTTTACCTACTTATTATGTTTTTAAAAGTTTTCTTTCAGGCATCAGTAGCTCTTTCAGCAATACATAGTAAATAATGTTAAAAGTCTTATACATATGAAAATATCTGTGTGTTAAGTAAAAAAAAAAGGTTAGAAGACAACCTGCCATAGTGTAAATTAAGCATTCACTAGTTGTTTCACAGAGTGGTGTCAATCAAATTTTACACAGTGTACTTTTCAGATACATTTTTCTTAAACTCTGTGTGCAATAAGTCCAAATTACTCATGAATAGTCAAACTTATACTGTCTTAAACAATCTATATCTGCAATTCTGTAACAAGTGACTAGTGCATGTGTATATTCAAAACCCAAATCTAACACATCCCCTCTTGTAACTGAAATACTGTTGTTCCAATATGTCCACGTATCAACATGTGTCCATATGTACCTAATCTGCTGTTGTATTAAATAACTGTTCTATAAACCTAAAACCAAAACAAAACACAACTGACAGCTTCAGCTTTTATTAAGGCACAGGTAAATAGGGATCCTTTAGAGGTATGAGTATAATTTATGAAAACAGAGACATTTCAAACACCTGCACATAAGTAATCAATTCCTGTCCCCCTTTAACCCATTCAGACCCATTCTCACTTTTTTTTTATTCAGGCTCAGTTTAATAGGGATCATTTTCTTTTAACTATGAGAGACACACTAAGCTGAAGCTAGTTTACAGGTGTGACCTGGGAGCACACGGAAGTTAAGTGACTTGCTCAGGGTCACACAGTATGCAAGTGAGGGCTGTGGGATTCAAACCCAGGTCTCCAGGTTTGCAGCTCACAGCCTTAAACCACTGTGCTATACTGCATCCCCCTTGTGTGTTTAGAACATTGGAGATGGAACTCCAAACTGCTTTTCATTGGGAATCTTCCTAAGGCATTCTGTAAATTTCTTAGCAAATGTATACACATTCCAAACATATCTAAATATATTTAAAACTATTCCAGGTGCACAAACATAACCAGTTCGAAAGTTGTTCAGGACAAAAAGACGTTTCAATTGAGGGTAGTCACTAAACTGAATTTCTTATATTTTTTAAAATATGGTCATCTTTTTACCTGTATTTCCATTTTGGTTTTTACAAAATTTCCATTTCTGATGGCAATTTAAAAAAAAAACTATAAAGAATTTAGATTAGTGACTATCCTCAAATGAAAAACCTTTTTGTCCTGAACACAAAAATTTAAAATAATGCACTTGGGGCACAGAAATCCTGTGGCACAGTACAAAATGGGTGGAGTGGTATTGACAACATTAAGAAAGCACACATTAAAAAAGAAACTTTTACGTACAGTTGATTACTGTTTAATAATATTATGCATCTATGGCTGCCACTTTACATCTGATGCAAACCCATAATCATGTTCCTCACTTGAAGTGAAAAGGAATGCAAGTGGAGGCCATAACTGACTCCTTGTTTTTGTGTTAAAGGGGTCAGTTTTTTTACAGAAAAAACAATAGAAAGGGTCATTTCTAAAATGTGCAGACAAGCATGAGGACCACTTTTTTTCAGAGCATGCCACCACCGGCAGCTACCACTTCAAGTCTGCTACTACCCCAACCTAATACAATCAGGGAAAAACCTGAAGTAGTCTAACAGCACTGAGATCAATATGGTTAAGGCACACGCACCAGAAATTACTGCTTAGAAAAGAATGAGAACGTGACTGTGATGACAAGCAAATCCCAGACCAGATCTATAGTTTGTTAATAGTCTCCTCCTGAGTCTGATTTTTATGGCTGTGTGGGCCAGGCTCCACAGATGGTATGCCATCATCAGATTTGTATAACAGCACTGTGGAAGTACGCTACTGGACCACTGTCTGATGTTCTGCCACAGTGCTCCAGCGTAGTTTCCAGTGTTTCTGTTTATGCAGCCCTTCCCCTCTGTGGACTGCATAAACATACTCACTTCCTAGCACTCTACTTTTCCTTTCTGCAACTGCAGAAGTGACGGCTGCCATGTGCAACATGGTGGCACTGATGTGAAGTGTGCATGCACAAGTATCGCGCATATATATGTAACCCCCCCACACCATCTTTGGCTAGCTGGAACCCCCCCTCAAAAGAACTACTGCCAGCTACATGACATACAATTTTCTTTTGGCAGAGCTACACTCATGGTACCACCCCTAGCATTGGAGTGAATACCAGGCTCATTATCTACAGGATGGGGGGTGGGGGTACATACTAAAATTAACCTTTTTTATTTACAACCAGGTCCTGGGGAGATGCTATGCATATGCTAGACCTAACTACTGAGGGGGCCCCAATAATGTTCACACTAGAAGCACCAAGCAGAATATCCAAAGCAGAAACTGGGATTTTGCAGTATGGCTTTATTTACAGATGTTACTTAAAGCAAGGGTGGTCACCCAAAGATTTGTCATTGCAATACAGGCACACTCTCTTTTGCAGGACATTTTGCTATGCAGTACTGGTTTCCACAAAAACATCCCTATCTCTTCCAAAGTGTATATCTGTGGGATGTGCCACACACTTCAAACATTTTCCACACATTTCCATTTCCACAGTGTATATCTGTGGGATGTGCCACACACTTTAAAATCCTCCTGGTGCATGTTTTTTCCCAGAGAACAGTGGTGCCCATCCATGAACCACTTAGCCCTTCCTGAAACTCCAGATAGCATTCCTCCCATTCTTTGCCCCAAACAGCCTATGCCATTCCTTCAGGATTACACCAAATGAGTCTCCAATCCCCAATGAATTGCTACAGACTTCCAACTTTAACTTTAAATTCAGCACAGTTGTGATGAAAGGGAGCCTGACCAGTGTGATTTACCCTTATCTAGGGTACACACACCTCAGACTACTCCCTCAGAGAACAGTCTCAAATTCTGTACTCACAGATTAGTTGTTCCTTCCTCACAGTCATGGAAAGAACAAAAGGCACCTTTTTTTCTCTGGTAGCTGTCAGATTCTACTCACCATTCTTCCTTGAGGCAGCTGTGAACTTCAGGAACCTCATGGGGATTGCCCCTTGGAACCACAAGAATTGCCTTTCTTCTCACTCCCCCGGAGTGAAATGAAAGAGTCCTGCAGGCAAACAAGATTTCACCAAACTAGGGTGAGAAATACCAGGGCTCCCTTTGACAGAGCCCCAATAGCAGATCTCATGCCACTCTGACTCTCACACTTGAACTTCCTGATGAACATTCTAAGCTCATCCAAGAGCAGCTAACTCTAAAATGGTTATGCTGCTGTGAGAGTTCTAAATGACATAATCATCCTTCTCTCAGGCTAGCTAAGTAACAATGGTGTTATTATGTAGAAAACCCCTAATGAGCTCCCCAACAGCTGCCCTTTCCTACCTTCCTAAGGCTGGTACTAATGGGATTCTAGTAACCTGAGGGGACTGGGTTGTTACATGTAGTTATGTCAGCACCACCATATCACGCAAGGCTGACTCCGGGGTAAACTGCACATGTGTGAGTATCGTACATGCGCATCACTGGAGTATTACAGCTGACTCTGGTGCAGTGACAGCACTGCATACTCTTTCACTGCCCTTGCCACTCCTAAAAGCTCTCCACAGTCATATTGGCTCTGACCAGATCTTATTTCATTCTGAGCTGCTAAACAGTGCAGGGTGTACCAGAGCTTCTATTGCAAGCCTGGTGTTGCTGTGAACCCAGGGCTGTACTGCTGAGACCACTATATGGCAAAGGAGTAATGCACACTGCAGTACAGTGAAGCTGCAGCAGTTTTACAAGGGGAAATTATATTACTATGTGTACATACTGTGGTCCCTCTTCACCAAGATACCCTGTTAGCAATACATTTTTCCCAACTCTAAATGCCATGTCAATATGTTTTTTTTTGTAAAACTGACTTACTTCTGCCTTTGTAACAAAGCATGGGGAGTGAAAGAAGATTGAGTTGCTGTCAACCTAGACAGCTGTCATGTGATTAGCGTCTATACCGTGATCATTTGAAAGCAGTAATGCCTCCTTACCCATGCCATACTGGTGCCTTCCATGTCTTTCTGTAGTAATACACCTGACAATCACTCCAATCAAAAAATCCCTTACTGATCCTCCATCCCACACCTCCTCGGCATCAGCATGGCACTGCAGATAATCAAAGACTAATTTTGGTACCATATAATACCATCGGTCCATGCATGTGTGGAATCCTGGTTTCACATTTCAAACAAAAATTTATCTGGAAAAAGCCCTCAGTTTTTAAAACTACCTCTATAGTGCATATAGCACATACAGCTCAGCTAAACACATTGTTTATATTACATGGTACCAAAATTAGTTTTTGGTATTCTGCTGTGCCATGCTGATATTGAGGAGGCATGGGATGGAGTAGTAGTAAGTGATTTTCAATCAGGATGACTACCAGGCACTTTACTACAGAAGGGCATGGAAGGCACCAGTATGGCATGGATAAGGAGGCATTACTGCTTTCAAATTATTAAGGTATAGACAATAATCACGTCAGTGCATAAAATGACAGTTATCTCAGCTAACAGCAACACCATCTCTCAGTGTCCATGGTTTGTTACAGAGGCAGAAGTAAGTCAGTTTTACAAAAAACATATTGATAAGGCATTTGGATTTTGGTATAATGCATTGCTAACAGGGTGTCCAGGGGAAGAGGGACCCCAGTATGTACACCTAGTAATGCAGTTTTTCCTTGCAAAACTGCTGCAACTTCACTGTACTGCAATGTAGGTCTCTCCTCTGCCATATAGTGATCTCAGTAGCACTGCCCTGGGTCCACAGCAAGACCAGGCTTGCTATAGAAGCTCTGGTACACTCTGCAGTTTATAGCAGCTCAGAATGCAAAAACTAACTGTAGAGGACAGTAATGAAATACAATTCCAGAATCAAAGCAAGAAGGGGTAATTTATGCATGAAAGTCAAAAGGACTGGGAAAGATGCTGACAGCAACTTGATCTTTTCTCACTCTTCATGCTTTGTTACAGATGCAGAAGTCAGTTTTACAGAAAAAAAACATACTGACAAGGCATTTGGGTTTTGGCATAATGTATTACTAACAGGATGTCTTGGTGAAGAGGAGCCACAGTAGGTAGACATAGTAATGTAATTTTCAATTTGCAAAACAGCTGCAGCTTCACTGTACTGCAGTGGGAGTCACTTCTCTGTCATATAGTGATGTCGACAGTACAGCCCTGGGTTCACAGCAACACCAGGCTTGCTGTAGAAGCTCTGGTACACCCTGCAGTTTTTAGCAATTCAGAATGCAAAAACTAACTGCAGAGACTGGTGATGAAATACAATTCCAGAATCAATGTAAAAAGAGGTAATATATGCATGAAAGACAAAAGGACTGGGAAAGGTGCTCTTTAAGTACTCGCCTCATGTTGCTTGTTCTAGAGACACTATGCTGTGATGTGCAAGATGCCTGGCCCCCTGGCTATCCTAGCTGATGCTAGTAGACACACTTGCCTCTGCCAGCATTGCCTCTGTCACACATTCACCTTTGCTTGTGAGGTTCTGGTTTAAATGTGCATCAGACTAGAAGTGGCTATAGTGCAACTTCTAGTGTGGTGATTTTCTAAAAGTAGCTGAATTTGCTAATCCGGTGCTTTCACTCTACTTTGTGGTGATGTAAAAGTGTTTCTAAAACTGCAAATGCCTCTTAAAATGACATACACAGTCTGGGGTGCTTTCAAGCACAGGTGCTCATTTTGTTGGCCCTCCAAGATCCCACAATCTCTTGCAGGACATAGTAGAGTTGGCTGGATAGACAGATATTTCACAATACACAGATGTCCTCTTTTTTGTTGTTTTCTAAGTTATTCTCAGACACTGGCACAGTACAAGTGGTTGCCTAAATTTCAATAAATACCTTGGAATTACTGCCCAGCAGAGGTGTGGAATCAGGAACCCTTGCTCTGTCTTCTTGCACTGTATATGCAGTCGAAATACTGGCCTTGTTGCAAACTGTATTAACTTCTCATTCAATTGAAGCAGAGTCTCATGGGCGTCTAACAGATTAGCCTGGAAGTTTTATTACAGAAGTGCTTGTAGAGTGTAATATATTGTCTGGGTCCTCTGTGGCTGGCAGTGATTAAACAAGCCGATTGTTCAGTGTCATCCTCTGTTGATGAACAAGAAAGCTGAACACTCAGTATGCTCTCACAATCCAGAAGACACAATGGAGTGAAAGTGTGAAAGTTTTGAGGAGATTGAAGAAATAAAGGATTGTGAATAGGATAGCTTAACATTTCTCAGTAGTATTGGTAATTCAGTCAAAAGCTTAGGTTCCATGTCAGTTCAGTGATGCAATAATAATGACGCCAGATTGAGCAACACTATCATAGTGACTGCAATTACAGTGCCCTGAAATATGGGTGACAACCATTACAGCAAACTTTGTTAAATGTATTTATCATGAGGGGGGCTTTGCACCCCACACCCACCTTTGTGGGCGGCTTTGCCCCCCGCACCCTCTTTACTAAAATATTCAACCCTGTGGTCATAGCACCTCGGGGAAAGGGGCATACATTAGTCACCCTAATGGTGGTCACCCAAATTCCCAGGTGCTGTAATTGTACTCGCTATAATAGCATTGCTCAAATTGGCATCTCTGTTTTTGACTCGCTGAATTGACGTGCTACCAATACGAATCATGTGTAAGCTGTAAAATACCATAGAATTTATATTTAATTACTGTTTTCAGTTTTTTTTATTTAAACTTTATTGAATTTTTAACAAAAAAAACTTGGCATGGTTACACACATTATTAGTATAGACGCAAAACATCAGAAGTTCTACTGTTTTCATATGCTGTATGCCAAAGTGATTTTCAATCAATTTATTTACACAGCATAGCTGAGAGGACATATCTTATTCACTGTGGAGTCCTGTTTCTGTTTGAGATGGCTTGATGTTACTCAGTACTATTGATACTGGTTTAAATTTCAGTGGTGAAAACATATTTCCCTCTGTGGCATGTCCACCATCATGTGCCACTTTGGTCATACTGAGTCTGGATTTTTGCTCTCTATCACACCACACAGTTCACTCATTCCCTATCAATAATGAGTGTTTGTCCTTTTGGTAATATTTCTGTAACCAGTACTCAGTTACCCATGGGAACACTGACTATCTTCTTGCTCCTGATCTCAGACCAAATGTGTATCCCTGGCTTCGGGCTTCTACTAGGGTGCAACGCTCTGCTACTCAGGTCATGTTGACACTCCCTTACAGCACATGTCAATTGCCTCTTTGAATGGCAGAACAAATCCATTTACTATGCAAAGGACAGATACAATTATTGACCCATAATGAAATAACTCTGTTTATTCTTGCTTTTCAGCACTTACAGATCTTGAAAAGTTGCCATGTTACAGTTCTCTTCTCAGTCAATGCTTTACAACTTTCAGCTCAGAGAAAGGTTGCAGGATTAAGTGCCTTTTAGAGACAAGACTAATTCAAAGACTAATGTTTTTTACTGCCTTGCTTTACAGTCCTCTTTGTAGTTCTAAACACCTGACCAAATTATCTGATGAAAGGAACAGTGTGGCCCCAAAAGCTTGCATACAGCAAAACAGTAATTAAAGTTCGGAAGAGACACTGGGTACCTCTGTCTCTGAGCTGCACTCAGCCCAACAGTGTGATTTGACAATTCAAGAAAGGAACCACTTTCAGTCTCCCATTTAATCTAAGTAGTTGAATGGAATCATTGACTTTTGCAAAGGGAGGGGTATTGGATTTATACCATACCAATACATTACTGGCCAGGATTAAATAGGAAGCTGGAAGTGCCCACTTTAATCATTGGAATGTAGATGGCATATTTCTTTGTTATATCAAGTGCCTTATTTATCTTTAATGTAACCTAAGGTTTCTCCTTTTCTGAGAGCCAGTATTTGTCCTGCTGCCTAACACGTTGGACCTCTGTAATAACTTAATTTTTTAAGCAATTAATTATGTCTTTATCTTTCAGATTGGAAGAGAATATTGAAAACACTAAAATTGGGCACTTACCATCTTGGACAGTTTAATTAAAAGCAACACTATGCCATTAGGCTAAAAAGTAAAGCTATTTTCATGTCAAGGACTGGCAAACAGATCTATACCTGATGAGTTTTGGACAGAAAATGTGTCCTTTATTAAAGGTATAGACTGGGTGATGGTTACATTCATTAAATAATGCTCAGCACTACGTCACTGGTTACATCACAATGCAATTGACTAATCTGATTCATGCAAATACAATCATTCCATCAATTTATACACACAATATAAAAAACTTTTAAAATAAATATATTTCTCTGTTCACCTATAATTTATGAAACATAGGAAAACTCATTCTGCTATAGGACATAACTCTGTAGTAGGTTCTTCCAGAAGGTCACTTCATGCTATCTTGTTGTGGAGTAGCAAGAGGAGCAGGACTGCTAGAACACACTTTCTCATTTTTTAACAGGTATGCCACTGTTACCTTAATGTTGTAACAGAGCTCTTTGCTCTACTCTTGAGTGTCTAGCAGTCTTTCCAGACCACCCTGTGCAGCAATTTTTTGCTTCAACTATTCCTGCTGCTGCCTTTCTCCTTCAAGTGCTGGAGTCTTGAGGTGGCCAATTAGCCTGCACAGTCAGAGGGTGGCATGGTGCTTTGCTGGGAGCTGACAGCTGGAATTTTCAAGCACCTACAACATTGTGAGGAGGAATTTATCCAAATTTCTTCAACACTCATCATTCAACATTCAATATTTAATGGACTATTGACCCTGAGTCTGGTCTGGTGTTGCCCTAGGTCTGTCTGTGAGGTTTGTTTGTGAATATTAGAAAAGTGTCCTGTCTCACTTGTCTCTGGAACCAATCAATCAATCAATCAATCAATCAATCAAGTCTTTATTTAACCAGGCGTTCATCATTGAGCAGAAGCTCATTTGCAAGATGGACCTGGGTGGAGCATGAACAATTGTATATAGAGGTCAACACAGGTATTTACAAGGCAATACAGATAATACTCTTTACAGAGAGGAAGAAAAAGAAGTTCATATGTACATAGAATTATACAGATATTGTACAGATTACGGTATTTACATACATAGAAGTGTCTATAGGAAGATAAAGCAGGTTATCTAAGGTTGCAGGAGGAAAGTGGAAGAAAAAATAAAAATATACACCAGGTAGAGGTGAAGGTAGGGGAAGAGAGGGAGGAAGTAGGGAGAAAAGGCTAGAGGGCACAGTGCACAGAAAGGAGTTGGTAAAGCTGGATGTAGAGAAGCGGATGGAGAAAGGAGATATGTGTAGCCAGGATTGAATGCTATAAAGTACAGGGCATGGTAGGATGTCACAACCCAGGGTAGTGAGCTCCTATCCGAGGTTGGAAAGGAAGAATAAGGGGATGGATGGGCCTAGTGTTGATAAGACAGGGGGATAAGAGAGAGAACAATTAGGCTGGTGAGGAGCAAGCTGGGGGGGTCAGTACTTAAAATTGGGTCTAGGTGTGGCTATATACCAGTGCAGACACCGGTACTGGGTCTGAGTGGGTGAAGCAGTTACATACTTCTCTGATTGTATGGAAATAAAGCATCTTGAAAGCATTTATACCGATTAGAGTGCGTAATTTGAGGGTTTTTTGTAGATCGTTCCATAAGGTAGGTATGCGAAGCTTATGGCTGCCCTGCCAGCGGGATTTTGCTTTGGGTACTTTAAGTGTAATAGCTGAAGTAACTTCTTAACGTATTTCCCAATTATACTCAGGGAAGACAGCAGGAGATATAGTAAGGCAGCTTATTAGAGATGGCTCTATAGGTCAGAGAGTGGCATTTCTGTGCGCCTGAACTTTAGTGATGTCCATCCCACTGCCAATATAGGGTGCAGTGATGTGTGTCAAGGGAGTCCGTTATAAACCTCAGTGCTCGATGGTAGAGTGTGTCCAGTTTAGCCATGTAAGAGTTGGGGCATTGGCTGTAGAGGAAGTCAGCGTAATCAACCAATGATAGGAAAATGGATTGGACCAGTTGTTTCTTGGCATCTCTGGTGAGAAATTGGCTGATTCTAAAAAACAGTCCAAGCCTTTGCCGAAGTCGTTTTAGCAAGTCCTCAATATGTTCAATGAAGGAGAGTCTTTGGTCTATCCAAACTCCCAGATACTTGAATTTTGTAACAAATTCTAGTTTTTCACCTAGAACTGTGGTAATTTGAGAACTGTCCCACTGGACACAGGGTTAGCTATCTCAGATAAAAGGAGAGAGGACCATCGCTTTAGTTTTTTGGCATTAAGGAGCGGCTTTTTTTGGAGGAGTTGGCTTTGCAAAAGGTTGAATTCTGACTGTAGGTCATTGCAGGCAGCTTCAGGTGTTGGGCGACTCATGTAGAGAACTGTATCATCTGCAAACAGATGGATGTTGGCTTCTTTTATACAGTAGTCGATGTTATTAATGTAGATTGCAAAAAGTAATGGCCCTAATATAGAACCTTGAGGTACCCCTCTTTGCAGAGTTTTTAAGGGGGACAGGCCTCCTTCGACTTTAACTTGTTGAAGGCGCCCTGTAAGATAGTCAGTGAACCAACGCAGAGAGAAGGGGTCCACACCTATGGTTTGAAGGGCGGAGAGGAGCAGACTATGGTCGACGGTGTCGAAAGCCTTGCTTAAATCAAGGAAAACAGCACAAATAAAGTTTTTGCTCTCAAGATTACACTGCCAGTCATTAGTAACTTTGGTGAGGGCTGAGATAGTGCTATGTTTAGCTCTGAATCTGGACTGCATAGGATTTAGCAGTTCCCTAGACTCAAGGTGAGTCCTCAGCTGTGCATTTACAATTTTCTCTAGGAGCTTGGACAGGACCGGAAGGAGGGAAATTGGCTTGTAGTTATTGAGATCGCCACGGTCACCTGATTTGGACAGTGGTATGACATGTGCTGTCTTCCATATAGGTGGTAAGGTGCCCTGAGACAGGGATAAGTTAAAAAGGTGGGTGACGGGTATTGCTAGTATGTGGTAGGCAATTTTTAGGAAGTAAGGGCCAAGGAAGTCGGCCCCAGCACTTTTTCTAGTATCCAACTGAAGCAAGAGGTCCTCTACCTCTTTCAGTGTGGCAGGTTGAAGTGAGAAAGACGGCAAAGCTATCGGAGTTTCAGACAGTTGGCTGGCAGTCTGGGAGCGAAGTATGTTTGCAGGGGAGTTATCAAATGCCATGCCTGCAGTAGCAAAGTGGGTATTGAATGTGTCAAGTATATCCATCTTTTCGGTTATAATCAAGTTGCCAGAGGTAATCTTGGTCGGAAGTGAATTTCCTGGGGAGTGGCCTAGAAGATCACTGATTGTGTTCCAGAGCTTGATTGGGCTCTTTGTGGCAGAGTCGAGTTCGGATTTGAAGAAGGTGGCCTTGATTCTCTGATTGTTTTGGTACATAAATTTGTAGTCTCTGAACTGGTTCCAATCCTCTGCAGTGTTCAGTCTGCGTGCTTTTCCAGAGCTTATCTCCTTCTAGAAGCAAGGACTTGATCTGAGGTTGAACCATTTACAGGTTTTGGTCCTAGTTCGAACTTTAATAAGGGAGCATACTTATTAAGGGCCCTTGATAGAATGTTGTGGAAGATATTGTAAGCTGACGTAATTGTTTGGGCCAGGTAGAAATCTTGCCACTCAGGGGAGTACTTAAGCTCATTTAGGTAGGCATGTTCATTGAAGTTGCGCCTGGATCTCTTCATAGAGACCTTGCTGATGGGTGCTGGGTTGTTGGTGGATCTTACTCCGCAATAAAACAATGGTCGCTGACGTCTTAGAAGAAGACATCAGCGAGGGAGAAGAGATGAGGTTTGCTCACCATTAGCACATCCAAAAGTGTACTTTTACTGGGGTTCTTCACGTTTGGGCGTGTTGGTTCAGTAATAAGTTGCGTCAGCCCATGTTCATCACAGAAGGATGCAAGGGGCAGCTGTGTTAGAAAGCCAGTCAAAGTTGAGGTCTCCTAAAATAATAGTTTCTGGCAGCCCATGTCCCAACTTGTCCTTAGATATGACCAAGCTGTAGGCCAGCAGGCGATGGTCTGTAGCATCCTATTAGCAGAGTGGCAGTAGTCGTGTAATTTCCACTTTGAGAATTAGGCATTGAATTAGCTGGCGACAGATGCCGAGGATAAGCAGGAGGCAGAAAATTTCTTTAATGTAGATAGCTACCCCTCCTCCTCTGGCATGCCTATCAGCTCTGAACAAGGCATAGTTGGGTATGTTTACTTCTCTATCAGTGGTGCTGGGTCTAAGCCAAGTTTCGAAATCACAAGTATGTCAGGAGAGGTATGATTTACCGAGCATGTAAGGTTATCTTTTTAAGGAGGCTACATATGTTAATATGCAAGAAGCTTATTCCTTTTAAATTTGCTAGTTCTGCTGGCAAAGCAACAGCTTCTGGGGGCCAGGGTTGAGTTCTACGTTGCCTGAACAAAGCAGGAGGATAAGTAGGATTTTTCTAGGCGCTAATTATAAGCTTGTAATTCCTGCCTTTCTCCCGTCTAGTAGATCTGATGTTTTTAGGGACTGGAAAGTAGCCACCATAGAAGAGCTGATCTGTTGTAGCAAGAGCTAGTACCCCTACCACAATAGGCGGGGAGGAGATAGAAGTCTGCGTGGTGGGAGGTGGGCCTTGTGGTGGGGGAGTGTTATAAGTACTACTGGTATGTGTGGTCCAAGAGCAGGGTTTGAGGTACTGGTACTTGGAATCACGGAGGCAATTAAAGGATAAGTTGCCATGTGGTATACAGCACAAGGTGCCATTGTAGACCAAACATGATGGTAGTTCAGGTGACCAATGCTGGGCAGCTGGTATCAGCAGAAGAAGGGGCAGTAAAAGGAGCCATATAGGGCCCGACATGATGGTACCTCAAAAAGGAGCCACTCAATTAGCCCAGGGGCCAGTGGGGTTGCTGGATTAATGCAGCTTATCAGTAGCTTTCCGATCCAGGTCGACCCAAATTGATAGCATTAAAGATATTTAGTGGTGAAGGCACAGCCAAGGAGAGCCTATGCGTTTAGTAAGGCGAGGCCCTGAGAGTTGGATCCCGTGGGCTGGATAGAAGAGGAGATCATGAGCTAAGTCTCTATTGGTGGGGCACTGTGCCAGGGGCGTGGACTAATATTTTGGCAGGAGCTACTGTATTTAATAATCAGCAGAGGTGGGGAGGAGGCGGTGAAAAAAGTTGCGGCAGTTGCCGTATGTTGTAGGGCCTTGGGTCCGTGTCTGCGGTCTCGAGCATCAGCTAGAGGGGCGCTGACTGCCCGGTAGCCAGGAATCCCGTGGTTTAGGAGCTGGGAGCCTGGGTGACAGTTTCTTGGCTGAGGGAGAGAAGGAGAGTGAGGGTTAATAAAGTGGATTCACATAAAGGGTTAGACAGAACAGTGGGGAGTCCAAAATTTGCAGAACAAAAGGACGTGTATGGTACCAGCAATGCCAAAAGAGGTAGTGACGAGTAGTAGTAGGTGGTTGCACCCCAAGGTAGTTTGTTTGGTGTTGCTGGCCTGCTTAACTGCAAGCTGGTTTATAGTTGAAAGGGTATATAGTCGATTAGGGTGAGGTCCTAACAATAGGGCAGGTAGAGCAGTAATTGAGAGGAGTTAGATGGAGTGGCTGGAGAAAAGGTTGAGAGGAAATGTGGGATCCTGTGGGTGGGACTGCTTTAAAAGGGGCGGTAAGAAAGTGGGTCAAGTCAGGTATTGAAGACAGGGAGGCCAATAGCATGAAAATGTGCAGCAGTGGAGTGACCAATCTGCTGCTAGGCTGAGGAAGGGGTGGAGTAAGGGTCTATTTAATACTGTGAGGAGAAGGGGGGGTGGGCGAAAAAATTCAGTCCAGAACAAAGCACAAAAAGAGGATCAGGGAAGTAAAATAGTAACTGAGCAAATGTTGGCATTCCAGCACAATTAACTCATACTTTTTTTTAAAGGGATTTAACCCTACAAGGTTTGCATTGTCTTAATGTCTTATGGTGTGCGCTATTATAGTGTACAATGTCACCTTTACGTTGTTTTTAGATGATGTTCAGACATTTACTTTTTACTAATTTTAACTAATTACCAGGTTACTGAATGTTAATAATTGTACTTTGGTGTTACGTCACCTACAGGTCTCATTGTATCTATCTATCTATCTATCTATCTATCTATCTATCTATCTATCTATCTATCTATCTATTTATCTATCTATCTACCTCATTGTGTCTGTCTGGCTTTGGTGCCTGTGCCATTCATGACATTTCTACATTTTGTTTGGACTACTTGGATTGTTCTGCTTTTTGGATCTTTCTTTCTGTTTTTTGCTTTTTTATCACTCATTTGCTCTGCCTTAAAGTTTAAAGTTTTTTCTTTCTATTTTAAACTTCACAGACTATCCCATGGGCTATCCCTCCGCACATAAAGTGTGAATGCCTGGCATCCTACCTATACATATGCCAGATGGAACGTACTTGTTTGAGCTTAGGATGTCTCTGTGAAGAGCTCACCTTGTCAGGTGTGAAGGATTTTAAGGTTTATAAGATATCCCTTCACTTTAAATTATTAAGGCTGTAACCCTACTCTTGTGCCTTTTTACACTACCATAAGGATTCTCTGTTTTGTGATTACCAACTATGCCCTGGTATTTTACATGTGGGTTTGAAATGGGTACTGACATGTAAGATCATTCTCTTATCCCTAAAACTTTACCATATTGTCAGGCATTGCAATACTGTATCTTATGATTTCAGAACTTTAGGACTTTAGGATTTTTATTTCCAAAACCTAGATTTGTAATGAAGGTTTCCACTGTAAACCACACTAACTGTGATTAGCTGAGACAGAGCCTTTTTCATTTTGATTAATTCTCAGTATAATCATTAGGTTTAATTAAACTATCAACTTTCTGTTGTGTGGTGTTTTGCATAAATCACCACAGAAGTAATTGTCTTTCTTGAATTATATGTGAACCCCTGTAAAGCCTACCTTTAAAGTGTTATCTTGAATCTCTTGCATTTCTGTATTGAAAATTGAAGGCAAGCATGATTACTTCCAGTCTCCATAGTTATTGACCAATTTTTTTTTTCTTTTTTTATATGGTATAGACAAGCGATCAATGAAAAGACATGGATAACTGTCCCCCCTTAATGGAAGAACTTGTTAAACCTAAAAAGAAAACTGCAGCCATGATTAAACATACTAAACAAACACACATTACAGATCATTTAGCAATAGTGGAATTAGAAGAAAAACTTCTACTCCAAAAACAGGTGACTCAAACACACACAAAGATTTCCCTTTGTTCATTTGTGAAGATCTGGAGGTAAACTATTCCTTGTAGAAAACATCTGCACTTATGTCAGTTTATAATTATAATTGTGATATTCCTCTGGAAGAACCCATTATTAGCCTGTCTAACTACACTGATATGGAAGGGGAATCATGATAGGAGCTCACTGAAAGACAGTTCAACTTATTATAACACCAGTGGGGACAAGTATGGCTTTACAAATACAATACATAGTAAGAAAGAAAGTAAAAATGCAGAGATAGTAGTAGCCATGGTCCTAGAAAATGATAATATCTCAATCAACAGAAAAGAACTGGGGGACTTGTTACAGGATTTACAACACACCATACATGGCATCAGAGATTTAGGGAAAGAAATAGCTACAAATTCATCTAAAATGCCTATGGGTAGCCTGAATAAGGTAGATATATTAGATACACAGGAAACTCAAACTACAGCAGATACCATCCGTAGACCTATGTTATTAAGTGATGACTTAGTTGAATTATTGAAAAATCAGCAAAATGCTAACCTTTTACTGATGGAACAACTGATTATTGTTGCTAATGAACTACAACAAGCAACAGCAGACATCGCTTTTAGTAGAGCTCAGTCAGATAATACATATAACAGATTAAATTGTTTCCGCCAAAGTAGTCCTCATTAGTTGTTTTCCTTATCCACATCTAATGACTCAAATAAAGACAATAAAATAAGACCAGACTTTAGTACTTTAACAATAGAGGAGACTCATTTGAATAAGGAGAGTACAAAACCAAAACAGAAAAAGAAAACAAGGAAAAAAAACAGTTGAAAATGTGAACACTGATGATGATCCTTTACAAAAAGTGAATTTTAAATAAACCTAGCAAACAGCCACCACAAAACAGCTTGGGTAGCTGTGGCACTGGGTCTTTATCCAACAGTGAGTCACCCACTGATGATATCTCTCCTGAGCTGGGAAAATGTTTAGTAAGTTTAGAAAAATAATGTGCACTTCTTAAGACCAAATATGTGGAACTATGCACAAGTGCAACACAGAGACTAGGATAGCAGATGGAAAAATTATACAAGAGGTAACTCACGCCGTAAAGCCAGTGATGACTGAAAATGTTGTTAATCAAACTGAAAAGAACTTAGCAATAAACAGTGATATGTACCATAAAAGCAATTCTTTAAAAGGATATATTGGGGATAGCCTCCCACAATTCCCTTGCATGAGGATAATAGACACAGCTAATTGACTAAGTACATTTGAAGCAAATAATCTAGAAAAACTAACAGTTTTTAAATAACAGTTTAGACCTGGATATACACAGTACAGACATTAAGGAAGTTAGCTACATAATTATTGAACCAATTGCAGTTGTCAAACTCTACTTTCTCTTCCCATCAACTGCAAAGTATGTGTGGATTAACAGTGTAGCCCTACAGGATAGAGGATTTTCAGTTACATTTCCCAATAGAGAGGATTTCAATAGAAACCTGAAAACAATTAAGGACCTCAATGGTCCTACATCACTTACACTGTTTGAGCTTCAAAGGATGTTTATGGAAAATAACAAAAAATTACTTGGGTCTATCTGTAATTTCTTTAGCAAATTTTTGAATACATCCTTAGGAAGAGATGGAATTTTGAAAACCTACCACAGTAACAGCAGCACTCAGACTGAATGTGCTAATCACCTCTAGTGCTGTCTTGCTACCTATTCATTCCAGGTCAAGTCTGTTATTTTCTTGTTAATGTTAAATTTGACTTATACTGTCAGTTGCCTATCCAATTCCTGTTAAGCCTGTTATCCCACTGTATGTAATTGACTCCTTCACTATTCTTGTATGCTTCTACCTATGTAACCCTCCCGGGTCACATCTGAAAATAGGCACTTGGCTGTCTAGTGTGCCTTACCTGGTTAACAAAAACAAATAAATAAATAATTGTAAAGAACAAAGAGAGTGCAGATAACATTTTAGCAAGGTATGATGTAATGGATAGTATGGGACTCTACATTATACTATCTAATGACTCTGCCTTAAGTGATAGAGATGTACAAACACACAAGACAATGCAGAGCAGTCTCCATCCACACACCTCTGATACCTCTAGCTCTCAAACCTTAACTCTCAAAAACAGATTTTTGACTCTGGCAGGTTACCAAGATTGACTGACAAATATCAGTAATAGGAAAATGACTGTATCTTCTGAGACTAGTATTAGCTCTATCTCCAGTGAGATCTCTGAAGTAAACTGTGACAAGGATTTGATCTTTCTGAATTGGAATATTTCTGGTATTGAACAGAAAATGCCAGACAAGGATTGGTTGCCCTTTGTCTCTGATGCTTACATTATCTGCCTTCAAGAAATTGGCATGATAGTGATGCTAACATAGCAATTGATGGATTTGAATTATTTCATCAACCTGGAATTAGAGAGTGCAGATATGATAGACATTCTGGTGGCCCGGTTACATACATCAAAATTGGAGATGTTAGAAAGTCTACTCTTTGTTACAATTCTATGTATTTTACTGTTGTCCTATTTGAGACCTAATCACATAAGCTTGCTTTGATAAATTGATATCTCCCAGCCCCCCTGCAGCCTCTAGATTTTACACCTCAACTATGTGGGACATGGTAACAAAAAATTCTTGAAGATTTATCCAATAACTTGTTATCCACCGAGATTTTACTTATGCACAAGCTCAATGCAAGAATTGGGGACTTTGATGGTTTTTGTGACAACACACAGTTTGAATGTACTAATTGACTCAAAGTTTTGCCCATTAGGAAAACTGGGGACATAAAAACTAGCAAAGCAGGTTTGATTTTAATAGATATCTTAAGGGAACACAATCTGTATCCCTTTAATGGGTGCCTTAAGGGGGTCAACGAGGGCAACTGCACCTATGTAAGGGCCAATGGAATGTCCCTGCTGGACCTTATTATTTGGTCAGGAAACACTGAGGTGTGGCACAGCCTCAATGTTGTGACTAAATCAGAGAGCGATCACTTTCCTCTGAGATTAGTTGGCCTAATGCCTGTTACTGAAAATATATTGACAATCAGTGGCAATTTCACTGAAATAAGGGCAAGGAAAATGTATACCCAGGAGAAAGATATAAATCAAGTTATTGAAAATACTACTACAATTGAATGGAATCATTTTACTAGCTGAGGGCCAGGTCTATATGAATACATTAAAACATTATGTAAAGAAAGTACTGATAAACTCTACCCAGAAAAAAAACAGCCTACTAAGAAAGGAAGAATACTACTAACAGGGTGGTTTGATGCTGAATGTAAAAAATGAAAAAAATGAACTAAGGAGGATGATAAGGAAGGCAAGAGCTGCTTGAGACAAGACTATTTTTAAACAAAAAAATATAGAAAAAAAAATATAATGAATTCCTTAAGACTAAGAAAAATTATTTTTTCTTTGGACTATGGGAAAAGATGCATAAAGCAGTTTAGGAAAAAGACACAGAAGTTTCTGGACTCTCATAGTCAAGGGTATCAATAACTATACGGGATCCCTGGACACATACGTAACACCTAATACCTGGACCCAACACCTACAAATGTATACTACAATGAAGATTGTCTTTCTGTCACTCCAATAACAAACATCAAACAGAAGAACAAATCTATTTACTGAACTTCTCTGAAAGACATTTACCCTGCAATAAAATCCATTAAATTAAAAAAAAGCCACTGGGCCTGATGGGGTACCAATAGAAGTATATAACATAAATGCAATCTTTTGGTGTAAGTCCTTGATGACACTTTTTACTAAATGCATACTGGAGGACTTCACATCCCATTAATGGCTGGGATCTATTATTGTACCAGTTCATGAAAAAGGGGACCAATCAGATCCCAGGATGTACAGACCAATCAGCTTAATTGATATTGGTCTTAAAATATTCACTGAAATAATCCTAGAACACTTAAAAAAAGACAAATGCAGATAACTGGAGGACTGAGTGAACTCCATGTGAGATTTAGAGAAGGATAATCTAAGACAGATAATTGTTTTGTTCTTGACCATCTTGTTGAAAAGTATGTACACTTAGGAAATCAGAAACTGTTTGCTATTTTTGTAGACTGTTCGGCTGCATTCAATTCAGTTAATTGATGTATCTTATGGCCTTTACTTTTGTAAAGGGGCATTGACCCAGCCTTGATCAGAATCATTGTTAATCTTTACTCATGGACATGGGCAAAAGCATAGTGGGCTCATCTGGCAGCCTAACAGAAACCTTTCCTGTTAATATGGGAGTTTGGCAGGGCTGTAGTCTAGCCCCCACCCTTCTGCTTGTACCTATACAAGCTATTTAGAGAGTTGGAAATTCTAGAATCAGATTCCTGTAAGGTAGGTTCCCACACATTCCCAGCTTTGGCTTATGTAGATGACCTGATTCTCCCATCCCTTACAAAAGAAAGGTTGCAAAAAAAATCAACCTCCTATATGAGATCTCCGATGAGCTTGGCTTATCAATTAACATGAGTAAAACTCAAATTATGATTCTTGGCAAACCAAGAAGGAAAGGCACCTGGCTACTAAATAAGAAAAAGTTATCATTGACCTCAACTTACGCTTACCTTGGTGTTATATTTTCAGCTAATGGTCTCTGGACAGACCATGCAAAATCTACAGTACTAAAGGTAAAAAGAACACTGGGAGGTCTAAAAAAAATTAATAATCCATATGAGGGATTCACCCTCAAACCAAGCAAAAATGATTGCACAACTCTCATATGGAACAGAAGTGTGGGACATCAAAAATAGGAATATGCTCACAGTCCCCCTCTTCAAACTATTAAGAGGATGCCTGGGTCAATCCTACCCAGCTCCTTATATAAGATCTGAGCTGGCTATGGACAACTTCAAAGCTATCATAGATTGCCATAAATTCATTTACTGGCTCAAAATGACCAGGACAGAGAAGGACAGGATTCCTCAGCTTTGCTTAGAGGAGAAGAAGTACTAGACCAATCTGGACTGTAAAGAATCCAGATGGTACAGAACGTTTATCATTAACTCAGAGAAATATGGGCTAACCATCCTGAATAAATATGTCAAGAATATCATCACACTCAGCCTGAAATATAAAACTTATACTAAAGGAAAATATACAACTATTGGGCAAATGAAGACTTAAAGTATATCTCAGCCTCAAGATACTCTAGATGGTTTGCAGCGAATAATCTCAATTTTGGATACAATTTTATTTAGATATCTTAATCGACTCAAAACTAAGGAAGATATTCATAAGCTACAGCTTGAAACATTCAAGAACATCTTGAATGCTAGATATAATAAAAATGATGGGATCAGTCCCAAATGCTTCTGTAACACTGCGGAAAAAGAAGATTTGATTCACATACTCTGGGACTGTCCTTGGTATAGCAGAGCATGGGTGTCACTAATGAACACATATTTAACGTCAGGAGAAAAAACGCATAGAGAAGAACTAACACATATACTTATGCTAACTGAGGATGAAATGAAAATTACAACACTTGCAAGATTTTTTCTTATGGTCACTACCATAAGAAAAAGAAAGATAGCTGTACTTATAAGCAATATAAATATTTAAAGATTTTTTATATCCCATTTCTAAACTAGTAGAAAGTAAGTCTGCCTCACACCTCCAAGGGGTGGCAATTAGCTGAGTAATATTCTATTAAAGATAACTACAGAAAGGATAACTGATTTTAGACAGAGTGTAGCCTAATTGTTTATCTTACTCTAGGGATCAGGCTTATGAAGTACTGTTTGGTAGGACCTACCTGGATCTTATCAATAAATAGTTGGTGTTTTTTCATGTTTTTATGTATCAAAACTGTGCACTGCTTACTGAAATACAGTATATCTGGTTTTATGATAACTTATGCAAATCTTGTAATTGCTCATTGTTTATTGTATACTATTTATTCTATGTTGCCATATGTACAAATGTTGTTATTTATGTGATATGAAATGTGTTATATTGTAAAGACAATTGTCAAACAATTAACTTACTACTACTACTCATGAAAGCATAATAATAGTGATGCAATTATTTTTGCTACATTCCTCTGTCTTACCCTATCTATTAACTCACTTCAAAATGTAAATCAGTTAAAAAGACCACATTTGCTTGATCAAATCCAGAACCCTGAAGCTGCCTGTTCCCATTTATAATGTCTATTAAAAATACAATGTACTTTAGCTATGTGCTGTTTTGTTCTATTTAATTATCATTCTTTAATAAAGGGCTTAAGATGAAAAGGAGCATTGATGCATGGAGTTGCATTTGCTTTTAAGTGAAAAATCCCAAACTCTTCCGTGTTAAGTAGCATGGCATTGTAATCCCTCCACCCCTTTGGATTTTCAGTCACTTTGTCAATAATTTGGAAAATGAATTGGTGTGCTAAGGGGTTCCTTGCCTCCTTTATGTGAAGGGATGTTGCATACTTGATGTTTCCCACTGATATTGCTCTCAGGTGTTCACTTTCTCTGGTTTTAAATTTTCTATTTATTTTCCCAATATAGAAAACTCCACAGTAACATGCTGCCTTGTGTATAACCCCCTTCATGTCACTTGTAGCAAACTGCCTGATCAGAAAAGCCTTTTTATCAGGACCTTCAAAATTCTCCACTTCAGTCACAAACTTACAAATATTAAGTTTTTTACACTTATAACAAACTTTTAAATCTTTTTCCAACCATGTGCTGGTCCCATTATGTACAGTATGTGGTGGTGACTGTGGAGCAGCCTATCTTAATGGTAGTTGCTCTCCTATATGACATATTGGGGCACCTCACTTATTTTGTTCCCCTCTCAGTACATTACAGTTCTGTTTAATAATATGCTTTACAGGACTTGCATGTGCTTAATATGAGGTAACAAAATTAAAATGGATGTTTGCCCTTTCCTTTTCTTTTTATCAAAAATCAATTCATGCCTATCCAGGTTCTGTGCATCAATTTTAGCTTTTAAAATAAAGTTCAGATTATAATCCCAGGTTTTAAATCACTGGTCTGTGTTAACTGTTTCTGCTTCAAATGTGTCTAATGTACTACAATTTCTCTGAAGTCTGAGAAATTGTCCCTTTGGTATAGTATTTACCACATGGCACTGATGCCAACTGGATGGTTCTAACAGTGTATTCCTGTTAGTGCTTTTTCTGTAAATTATCACTCTGTTATTACTTTCTTTATCTTTGCATATTTCCAAGCCCCAAATATATTTTTTTCTTTATCTACTGTATATTTAAATCTAAGATTTTCATTGGTAGAATGTAAATACTGAACAAATTCATCCAATTCATCTAAGGTGCCCTTCCAAATCATAAATATGTCATCCAGGTACCTGCGTCACAAATCAATTTGTGTCCAAAATATGGTTCTTGTTTCCATCAAAATATATTGGTTTTCCCATATGCCAACATATCAGTTGGCCAGCAAGAGGGCAAAAGTTTCCCCATGGTTATTCCCTTAATTTGTCTATACTATTTATTCAAAAAAGTAAAAACATTGCATTTCAATACAAAATCAATTAACTTAATAAGAAACTCCAGGTGGGGCCCCTCACTTCCCTCCTTTGATTAAGAAAAAAAGCCACTGTACTGTATCAAGTGCCCCTTCATGGAGGATGTTCATGCAGAGGAACTCAGTAGCCATAGTTACTAGATATGAGCTTATCTCTCATTCTGAAGTGAGTTCATTGAAAGGGTAAGATACAGGAATGTAACACAGATAAATGCATCGCTATTATTATGCCTTCATAAATTATGGGTGAACAGCAGAATATATTCCTTTTAAAAGTTTTTATAGTGTGTGTATAAATTGATGGAATGATTATATTTGCATGTATCAAATTAGTCAATTGCATTGTGATGTCATCAGTGACATCATGCTGAGAATGATTTAATGAATGTAACCATCAGCTAGTCTATACCTTTGATAAAGGACATGTTATCTGTCTGAAACATGTCCAGGTGTAGACCAGTCCTTGGCATGAAAATAAAGTTTTACTTTTTAGCTTAATGGTGTAGTGTTGCTTTTAATTTTGCTGTCTGAGGTGGTGAGTGCCCAATGTTAGTGTTTTCATTTGACTATTCTATCATGTGCACCCCATCCCTGTGCAGATATTTTAAGTTTTGACTTTATACAGCTCTATATCAACCCATGGGTTACAGCAATACAGGAGTGATGTGTAAAACCTCAGTTCTATAGTATCCGGAAATGGAAACAAACACAATATGTCTTTAGAAGCAACACCAAAGCTCATCCAACCAGAAGGGAGTCAGCCAAATGATACATTAGGTATGTGGACAGACTGCTCACAGCTGCAAGCACTGCCAATCCATTTCTCACTAATGAGGGAAAGCCATGAGGGGTACAGAATACTAATGAAGCATGTGCATTACAAGAGGCATTTAGGGACTTGGAAAAACTTATCTCTAAATGAATAAGAATTTACTGGAACAGACTGAATTTTGAAGCCTTTTTTGCAAGTTGCAACCCTGTTTATCTGACCCTTCCCGGTGACATCTGAAATGGTGGGATAATTAGGAGAATGGATAAACGGGAGTTGCAATATTTTACATTGAACACACTTTGGCTTAGCTTGTGACATTTAAAAAAATGGTAGCAACTGTTTGTTTTAATGATTATACTCTTTATTGAATGCCCGTATAGTGTATTTAATCCAAAATTCCATAATAAAATCGACACCTCAGCACAGGTACACTAAATAAATCCTCAAGTTTCTTTTGTTTGAGCCTATCAGCAGACTTCTTGTATGCTCGCATCTTCATGGATCTCAGCTGTATTATCTGTACAGGGTCAGAGTCAAGCTGACTGTCCATGTACAGAATGACTTTTGTGAACAGTTCTACTGCCTTGGAATGTATGGGCAGCACAGGGTGTTCATAGTTTTCTTCATCATCTTCCTTATCATCCTGTCTGTCATCTTCAGCCTTCTGTACAAGCGCACGATGATGGTATTGTCAGTCAACTCCTCTTGCCCCAGCTCTCCTGCATTGCAATTCTGACACTCGTCAATGTCTTCTGCTGGCAGAGGATCTGGCAGCATTGCAGTCAATCTGTGGATGTCCTCATAATCAGTGGCAGGGATGATTTCCACCAAGCCCTGGGTGGGTTGTAGATCTTCTCTGGAGGTTCGAATCCCTCCTTTGATCCAGACTTTCCTGATTGTCTCAGGCTGAACAGTATCCCCATGCCTCTGTGCACATATACACAACATCTTTTAGCGACAAAACTTACATAATGTCACTGAGGAGGGTATTGTGGTTTGAATCAGCAAGCATGGATTGTAAACATTTTTTTCTGAATCCCCACTTGAAAATTTTGAGAATGCTCTGATCACAGGGCTGCAGCATGCTGGTTGTGTTTGCAGGGAGAAACATACAGCATATGTAGCCATCCCTTGTTTTTACATCAGCAAGAGCAGGGTGGGCTGGGGAGTTATTGATGAGGAGTATGGCATGGAGGGGTGGCCCTTGCCTCCATAAATGGCTTTTTACTTGCTTGATGAGCTGTTCTTTAAACCAGCTAACAATAATGGAACTGTTTATCCATGCACTGTGCTTTGCCTGATAATAAACTGTTAAGGCATGCATGTTAACATTCTTGAAGCAGTGAGACTGCCTTGATTTGCCAACCAGGATGAGCTTAAGTTTGTGGTTCCCGGGGGCATTTACGCAGCCCAGAATTTGACCCTGTCCCTGACCTTTTTAAATCCTAGCATTTCTTTTTCTCTCCCATGAGCCAGAGTTTTATCTTGCAAGCAGCACCAGAACAAGCTGGTCTGATCCACATCATAGATCTGGCCTGGTACGAGACCAGTGTTTTCAATGATGTCAAGAAAGCTGCTGATAAATGGGGTGATAGATTGCTCAGCTACACTGAGCCACTCACGACAAAAATGGAGTTGTCAAATTCCATGATGGCACTTGAATTGTGTCAACCACTCTTCACTGGTAGCGAATGGCTCTGTGCTGCTCAGCCATGAGTGAAACATAAGTGTCTTCTGTTTTTAAAGGGGGCCAGAAAGTGGTGTCCCCTTCTCTCTCTCATGTTGGAACCAGAGGTAAAGAGCAGCATCCCTCTGCTCATCCTTACATGACCACATGTTTTTTCTCTCCTCTGCTCTGGCCATGGTCTCCATTGTAAGAACAAACTATCTTAATTTTCCTTTGGCACCTTTGATATCACTGATTGTGAATTTACCCATGCCATACTCCTGGGCAAGAACAGCAGCCCCATTTTCCAAGTGTTCAACAATCTGTAGTTTCTGTGCAACATTAAGAACAACTCATTTCCTTTTAGTGGCTGTTGAAAACAAAGGTACGATAATGTTTGTTAACTGCTGCACTAGCTTTTAAATGCATGCTCACAACAGGTGAGACAGGTATTACTAGGCGAGGGGTGATTGTGTAACTGGTGTTAACTTGTGTAAATGGGCTGTCAATAGATAACCACAGTAACCACAGCTGTTTTCAGTTGGCACTAATGACTGTAATAAGCACAGCAAAAAACAAGGGAGACATACCGACCGTCCATTAGGCAGGGAGATCAGTTAAATGGGGGTCAGATAAATGGGGTTTGACTGTACATTGATTTGCAGATTGTATGCTGAAATATTAGCTTGCACTCTTTTCACAATAAAAGACAGTTAAGATCAGCTGATGCATTTGAAATAACTTTGGAAAACATAATAGCTGGACACAATTCAGCTTGTATTTCACGTATCGTCTGTAGTTTCAAGTTTCAAGTTTATGGCAGGAAAACTCCATTGAGCAAACTCATTCACAAGGAGGTCCTATGACATAAACACTTAAAGTACAAACACAGATAGGTAATAACAGTATATACATGAAATGCACGTTACATGATACAGGCTGGATATACATACAAGGGTACCACATAGGGTGACCGCAGGTGGTAAACATTGATATGAGACAGGGAAGCGACTTACAGGTTGCATACTGATAAAGGAAACATGATGACTGGTGTGTGCAATACATATACAGTATTTTGGCAGCTAGAACAAACAACAGTCTACAACTGCTATGGGGAGGAGTGATTTGATAGAGTAGCAGTGGAGCATAAGCAAAGATAAAGCTAGGAGTAGAAGGGGAAGGGAAAGCAGTTAATATGACAAATCAATTATACCTTACCAGTGGATAAATATGGCACACATGGAGAAGGAAGAGACTTAATGACAGTTACAGGTGTCTTTTATTTTGGCTGAACTTAGCGATTTGCAAGTTTATTGAAACTGTGCTAGTTAGTTTTTAATGCGGTTTGTAATTGGTTCCAAATGGAGGGAAGGGCATGCAATATAACGTTTACCAAAGGAAGTCCAGCGTCCTTGGTATGTCAAGCATAATAAAGTCAGATTTTCTTAATGAGTATGCACTATGTGAGATACTAATAAGGGAAGAGAGATAGCTTGGCAATTTCTGCAGGAGCAGTTTAAAGTCCATAGCCAGCATGAGAGCAGGTATCTAGTAGTAAGGGATGTCCAACCAACAGCTGCATATAAGTCACAGTGAGTCAAACGGTAAGGAGTTGGTAATGAACCGTAATGCACGATGATAAAGGATGTCCAGTTTACTTAGATTTGCAAGAGTGGTGGAGGAATAGATTACATCGCCATAGTCGAGTAGGTGGAGAAAAGAGGCCTGTACAAGCTTGTTTCGAGTTTCAAGGGGGAAAGGGGCCTATTTCTGTAGAAGAAACCTAACCTTGCTTTTAATCTTTTAGAGTCATCTTCGACATGGTCACTGAAAGATAATTTATTGTCGATCCAGATACCTAGATATTTAAATTTGGTTACAACGTCCAGAAGCTCGTTTAGCATGGTGACAATGAAGTCTTGGGCAAGGGTATTGGGGGGGCCTGAGACAGCACTGCCAGAGAATATCATCACTTTAGTCTTCTTAGCATTGAGCAGAAGCTTTGCCTTTATTAGATTATGCTCAAGTTGTGCGAAGTCCGCTTGAAGCACTCTCTTGACTTCAGATAACGATGAGCCAGAAGTATACAACACAGTATCATCTGCAGAAAAGTGCAGACTGGACATAGATATGTTAGCATCTAAGTCATTAATGTACAGAGAAAACAAGATAGGGCCTAAGATGGATCCTTGGGGGACTTCTCTTGCAACTGGCAAGGCAGCAGAAAAAAAGCCTTCCGCCTTAACTTTTTGGAATCTTCCAGTTAGGTAGCTAGAGAACCATTGGGTGGTAGGGTATGTGGCACCCAACCTTGCAAGGCAATTGACTAATAGTTTGTGATCAACAGTATCAAAAGCTTTGCTGAGGTCCAAAAAGACTGCACCAGTTACCTTCTTAGCATCTATAGCAGAAATCCAATCATTGGTTACTTTTCCTAGTGCAGTGATTGTGCTATGATTAGCCCAGAAGCCAGATTGAGCTGGATTAATGAGAGAGAAGGTTTCCAAGTGAGATTTTAACTGAATATGGATCAGTTTTTCGAGAACTTTAGAAAGGATAGTCAATATGGAGATAGGCCTATAGTTGTTTACATCGCATGGGTCACCAGATTTAAATAGAGGGAGGATATGTGCTGATTTCCAGCAGGACAGCACAGTAGCAGATGTAATGGAAAGATTGAAGATGTGAGAATTGGGGCAGTGAGATGGGCATAGCCTGACCTTAGGAAAAAGGGTTCCAAGCCATTGTCCCCTGCGCTTTTTTTGGTGTCTAAGTTAAGAAGAGAATCTTCTACTTCTTTATAAGTTATCTCATGCAGTTGGAAGGGGCTGGGTGCAGGACTAGATGTGGCGGGAGGGGTATGCTGGCTCACCGCAGCACCAGCATAAGGTGACGAGTCAAAAGCTAATCCAGCTGTGGCAAAGTGGAGTTAAGTTCCTCCAGGATTGGGACTTGTTTTCCACAATCTTGCCACTTGCAACTATCTTTTGTTGGGACAGAGGGGCCATGGGCCATCCTTCTATAGCTTGATAGTCTTCCATATTTTATGAGGTTACCTTTAGCTTGTTCGAGTAGAAATATAATATTAGCTTTAGCAGAGTGAAGTTTTTTCACACAGTTATTCCTGGCTGTTCTAAAGGCCTGCCAATCCGAAGATTCTTTGGAATGTCTAGCTTTAGCCCAGAGCTTATCTCGAGCTATAAGGGCTGCCTTGAGATCCGAGGTGAACCAGGGGTTGGAATTGTTCCGTACCCTTACTTTGATGAAAGGGGCATGCTTATTTATTATTGTAGTGAGTTTGTAATTAAGGATGCAAGCTGCCTTGTTGACATCTTTGGCTAGGTAAAGATCTTGCCATCTGATTATGCTCAGGTCAGATAGGAAGTTTACTGCACAGAATTTGCGAAAGGATCTTTTTGTTATAAAGATGGGTTGTGGACGGGCCTTAATTTGAGATCTTATGCAAGCAACAATTCCGTGATCACTCATGTCATTGTGAAACACTGCCAAATGAGATATTTTGTGTGGATGGGTGGTTAGTACCACATCTAGAATGGAACTGTTGGCAGTACTTAGAGTGTTGTTCCTAGTAGGTTCACTGACTAATTGCCCAAGACTTAGCTCATCACAAAGGGATTTGAGGCAGTGTGATTTAGGTGACAGCCAGTCCATATTTAGATCTCCTAGAAATATTGTTTCAGTTTTTTGCATCTACGAACATGGATTTCAAAAGATTAAGGACTTCATCACCACCAGACGGGGGTCTATAGCCACCTAGGACAGTGATACATTCCGAGGAGGGGAGATGAAGGCTCAGCAAAACTAACTCAAATTCCTTGGCTAGAGATTTGAAACTAATATTGGTAACCAAGTACTTAGATTTGGCGTAGATAACCACACCCCCGCCTCTAGACTCTCTATCTGCTCTAAATAAATTGTAGCCCTGCAGTGATATTTGTTGATCAGTGTTCGTCTTTTTTTAACCACGACTCAGTAATTATGATAAGGTCTGGGTTAACGTGTGCAGCCCAGGCTTGCAGCTGTACAAGTTTTTTAGGCAGGCTTAAAATGTTGACCATCATCATTTTGAGACCTGTGGCCTCAGCAAAATCGATAAGAGGTGGAATGGAAGGGGGGGCCAAGGTTGAGCTCACATTTCCTGAGCAGAGAAGAAGCAGAAGTATAACTTTCTTTAAGGAGCTTGTAAGAATGGAGACTGCTTTTTATTTCTTTGCGGCGACCCATATCATGCTGCGCAAGAGGCGGTACCACTGTAATGACAGTTGATCGTGATCAATGTAAGTGCTTGGGTGGACATAGGTGAGGACAGTAGCAAGGGGGTGTAAGCTAACTGGGGGGAATAAGCTAAAAGGGGAGAGGAGAATGACATAGTGTCTGCACGGTAGACTGTTATAAACATTAGGTATTGATAAGGTACATTGGAGAACTGAATTGCATTGAGGTACTTGAATTGCACTGTATTGCTGAAAACTCTGCACCTTAGGAGCAATAAAAACACAATAAGGAGAGCCATGGTCCCAGATTGAGTGGTCTCGTGATTTGTATTAGTGCAATATTTTCTAGGCAAGAAATATGCCCACCTAGGTATTCACTTAAAACCTAGATGAGAAAATACAGCAGAAAGGGGAACAAGGAGAGCAGGAGCAGCTTAGTTAGTGGCCATCCACCCTTCAGACTCAAGTCCCCTTGTAGCAGAACCGGGAAAGAAGTAGCATGATAATGCAGGCTATATTGCCCACGAATGAATACAGTGATTTATGTAGAAGACCAAGAATCCCTCTAGTGGCAGGTCTGTATAACCTGCTAATGGAAAACTAGTCACAAAAAAAAAAAGTAGTTAGACTTATCGACACCAAGGCAGAGTGCTTGGATGGGGGGGCGCTGTAGGAAGAGCAGTCAGACAGAAGAGGTGTAAGCACTTTAAAACAGTAGTAGAAATTACAATCCAGCTAATACAGTTAAAAAACTCCTAATAACACAGTTGAAATGTGCTTAGTTCTATCAAAAATCTAACAAAGTGCCAGGTGTCTATAGCAGGGAAAACTCCTGCCAATCAGAGTGGGTTTGCTGGAAGCAAGTATGTTCTGATTGGCTGCGCTGTCCCGTACCTTTCAAGGAGCTGCAGGCGGGTGTTCTGGTCTTGGTCGGTGGCTGGCTGGGTGCCGGCCGACCGTGGGTGAGCTGGAGCAGCCCTGTTCAGGGACAAGCAGCTTCCAAGGAGCTGCAGGCAGGTGTCCTGGTCAGGGACAAGCAGCTAGAGAGAAGAAGACAGAGCAGGTCTTAAATAGTATAGAGGTAAAGGGGGTTAGATTTGATCAGTTTAGTAAGACAAAAGGTAGTTAGACTTATCGGCACCAAGGCAGAGTGCTTGGATGGGGGGGCGCTGCAGGAAGAGCAGTCAGACAGAAGAGGTGTAAGCACTTTAAAACAGTAGTAGAAATTACAATCCAGCTAATACAGTTGAAAAACTCCTAATAACACAGTTGAAATGTGCTTAGTTCTATTGAAAATCTAACAAAGTGCCAGGTGTCTATAGCAGGGGAAAACTCCTGCCAATCAGAGTGGGTTTGCTGGAAGCACCCATGTTCCGATTGGCTGCGCTGTCCCGCATGTTCCAAGGAGCTGCAGGCGGGTGTCCTGGTCTTGGTCGGTGGCTGGCTGGGTGCCGGCTGACCGTGGGTGAGCTGGAGCAGCCCTGTTCAGGGACAAGCAGCTTCCAAGGAGCTGCAGGTGGGTGTCCTGGTCTTGGTCGGTGGCTGGCTGGGTGCCGGCCAACCGTGGGTGAGCTGGAGCAGCCCTGTTCAGGGCTGCCCTGATGTGTCATCTTCATTATTTATTACTGAAGAAATTCCCACAAAAACAGGATCTTTATCCCTTAGAGCTCATCTGCCTCTATAACATACTCCCTACTTGACATCATAATGCTCTGTTGTAACATCACAGTCTGTTGCTATGGAAATAACTGTGATGTCACAAGCACAGTATTATGACATCAGGTTCGGAAGAAGAAATAGGAGCTGTTGAACCCTCAGGGAAGAACTCTTCTGTTTTCATGCATCTGACCTCAGTAATAAATAATGGAGATAAGAAATATAGAGCTAATGAGAAATACAAGCTGCTTTGTGTTCAACTATTATGTTCTTCAATATTCTTCTTGAGGCATTGATGGCTCTTTAAATGATGGGATAGAAACCAATAGTTCAATGTGCAGTACTGAAAATATAACAGCTGAACATGTTTCCCACCAAGTTAGATTCTGGAAGAAGTCAACTTTCTGACCCCTCCAAGCACCACAATTGCATCTTTTAAAAATCTGTGTGAAAATGATTTGAATGAACTCTTTAAAAATCTTCCTGAACTAAAGTATCAGAATCTAAAAACTGAAGAGAAAGTTGCTTTATAAGAACTGGAAAATAACAAAGACTTGATTTTTTAAAACCAGCTGATGGGGGGGGGTTTGAACAGACGTGATTATGAAACAGAAGCACTGAGTCAGCTGCAGAAAGATGATTTCTATGAGAAATTGTGTTATGATCCAATATATGAATATAAGGGTTGCATTGATGAGTGTGTATGTAATGCTGAAAGTGCTGATGTCATTGATAGTAATGTTAAAGAATTCTTAATGACCTAGTAAGGGCTACTTTATATCTACTCCTCAAGGTACACAAATCTAGTTCTAACCCCCCAGGTAGACTGATTATGAGTGGGAAATTTTCCCTCATGGAAGCACTATCTGTGTTGACTATTTTCTATGTCCCTATAGTTCTCAAGTGAGATTGCATTTAAAAGACACTAAAGAAATATTGCAATTATTCTAGGATGTGTCAGTAGAGAGGGACTCATGTCTAGTAACTATGGATATTGAGTCCCTCTACACGAACATCTCCCACGAAGGGGTACTTGATACGGTGGCCTTTTTTTTTATCAAAGAGGGGAAAGTGAGGGGCCCCACATGGAGTTTCTTGTTACATTAACTAATTTTGTATTGCAGTGCAATGTTTTTACTTTTTAGAATAAATGGTATTGCAAATTAAGAGAACAATCATGGGGTGCCCTCACACTGTCCAACTTGTATGTTGGCTTATGGGAAAACCAATATATGTATGATGGAAACAAGAACCAATTTTTGGATAACATTAATTTGTGGCACAGGTACCTGGTTGACATATTTATGATCTGTAAGGGCACCTTAGATGAACTGGATGAATTTGCTCAATATTTACATTCTACCAATGAAAGTCTTAGATTTAAATATACAGTAGATAAAGAAAAATATTTTGTTTTTGGACTTGGAAATATGCAAAGATAAAGAGAGTGGTGTCAGAATGACAATTTACAGAAAAAGCACTGACAGGGAATACACTGTTAGATACATCCAGTTGCCATCTATGCCATGTGGTAAATAATACACTGAAGGGACAATTTCTCAGACTTTGGAGAAATTGTAGTACATAATACACATTTGAAGCATAATCAGTTAACATGGACCAGAGATTTAAAGATGGGGTTATAATCAGGACTTGATTATAAAAGCTAAAATTGATGCACAGAACCAGGATAGGCATGAATTGACTTTTAATAACAAAAAAAAGAAAGGAAAGGGGGGCAAACACTTGTTTGAATTTTTACACATCATATTCAGCACAGAACTGGAATGTACTGAGAGGGGTATCCGGGATTAAAGGAAATAAGTGAGGTGCACCTCCCCTCATATGTTGTATAGAAGAGCAACTACCATTAAAGATAGGCTGCTCCACAGTCACCATATACATAAAAGGACCAGCACATGGTTGGGAAAAGGTTTAAATGGTTGTTACAAGTGTCACATACATAATATTTGTCAATTTGTGACTGAAAGGAAGCATTTTGAAGATCCTGATAAAAAAAAGTTTCATATCAGGCAGTTCACTGCATGTGACACAGAGGGGGTTCTAGACAAGGCAACATGTTCAGGGGTCAACCTTAACTTTTTTTTGCACTAGCCAGCTGGACAAGTTGATTAAAAATTGCACTAGCCCACAGATGGTTGCACTAGCCCACAATAATAATGGTCAATTTTGATCAGTTATACAGGAAAAATGCAAGCCAAGAAATAATTTGATTATTGCTTATTTATCCTGCTCCCACATTGCTTCCTGCCCCAGCAAAAAAAAAAAGACAGCAGTCCAATCACACTCAGTGTGTACCCCAATTTTTTTTTATCATGTGCCCCTTGTTCCTGTTTCTTCACCCCCTCCCCATCAAATCAGAGAATACCATAATAGCAAATGTTCAATCAAGCAGTTCTAGCTCTCACACACAATAGCCAATATCATCATGCACATCAACACAGTCCCACCCTGACCTGCAGGATAATGTACAGAATCAGGCAGAGCAAGACACTCTCATCCCCAACCCTGTGATTAACCAGAACTGCACTTCTGGAAGTTTTCTTACACTATGAAGTGAGCCAGGGAAAGTTCTAGGATTTTTTGGGAGAGAGTTAAACAAGCACAGGGGGCTTGGGATGTAAGAAACTTTGACATATATGTTTATATATACCAGGCACAAAGATATTGATTTAACATGCTCTGTCCTAGCAAAAATAGATTTTTCATTAACAGTGTCCTTTCATCAGTCAAAGGGGACCAGTATACAGGCATGATGCTTCACTGTCTCTCTTTCTATATAGGATGATCTATGCACACCAGGAATACCTTATTTTAACCATTCAAATTATTTATTTTACTGTGTTTTGCTTTGTATCATACATGCTCCAAAGCATTGCTTTTAGGATGAAATGACATGCTGGGTGGTACTGCATTAATGGCAATGACTGGTGTGATCCATTAAGAGGAGCTGTGAACCCCTACACCAGTTAGTAATGGCAGCTATGGGTCTATGGATGGCCACTTCAGAGCCTATTCTGCAGTGATGTCCAGAGAAAGTATAGCATGGACAGACCACCTGACTGGGCAGACAGTGTATACATGATAGCATTCTGTCACTTCAGTGTTGGATACAGGCACTAAAAAGGTTGGGAAATGAGGCACACTGGTCTTAATATTGTGGGACAAATCAAAGACAAATTCAACAAACTGGAAGCTAGTGAGTGATTAACCACTCTACCCTTGATCACAGCATTCACACTAGTTGACTGTCCTAACAATTGAGTGATAACGACTCACATTGAGTCTTTTGTTGGATCCCCCTCTTGAACTGCCAGATAATTGCAGCTCTTAATGAGCTGCTAATTACACCAGGCCACCTAGCACACAGAGGGAGATTAGCAAAAGGACTACAGCCTGCTAAAGTAGGGACTTTTTCAACTTCATTAACAGCCATGAAAAATCTGCACTAGTCAAGACGGACAAGTAGAGGGTTAGCTGCACTAGCCCTGGTCAATTTGCACTAGGTTCAGAGCTAGTAAAACAATGTTAAGGTTGAACCCTGAACATGTTACTGTGGAGTTTTCTATATTGGGAAAACAAATAGAAAAATTAAAACCAGAATACGTAGATCATGTGACGCCAGCGATGCAAAAGCAGTGGCTTTTTGGAGCTCTCTGCATCGCCCAGTAAAACTATTAAAAAAAAAAACACTTTACCTTTCCTCGAGAATCCTTACCAGGAATAACTGAAGAAAATTTGGGCTATCCAGCGATCACAAAAACCCAACAATGAAAGTGACTGAAATATCTATATCAGCCTCTTCTTCCAATGGGGAGGAAGAACCAAACCTTGTCAAGGAGGCCAAGCATCCTTTGAGGAGCACATCACCACTCTACCCTGCACAGTCCTCGCCCAGGATGCTGCATCAGCACAAATGCAAGCAGACCTCACGTTAATAAAAGAGGCTGTATTTACCTTAGTGGATGAGATAAAAGAAATTAAACCTGCCTTGAAGGAATTAACCATGAGAGTGTCCAACGCTGAGGTTAGAAAATCTTCTCTGGAAGATCACAGAGCTAGAACTGACCCAGAAATGGTCCACCTCAAGAGGTCTCTAGCAGCCCTTGAGAACAAAATAGATGACTTAGAAGGTAGAAATTGTCATAACAATTTGGTGATCCTGGGCTTGCCAGAAGGTGAAGAGGGGCCCAATATGTTGCTCTTTATTCAGCAATTTGTAGTGAAAACTATGGGCCCTTCCCCTAGTGGGCCTAGTTTTGTCGTGGAATGGGCCCACCAAGCTCTCAGAGCAAAACCTCCCCTGGAAGATACTCCTCGGCCCATTATTTTGAAAATGTTGAACTTTTTGGACAGAGACTATGTGCTGAAGAAAACTAAAGAGTTGGATGCCATTTTTTTAAATTAAAAGTTTATTAATTGTCCACAAACAATTGTATCACAGTTGTTATACATTGACAGAATATAAAAATGGAAATAACATTAAAAATATAAATAAACATAAAAATGAAAATGAAAATAATAAATAATAATCACAAATCAACATGAACATTAAAATTCTTCCCTCTCCCCTCTCCCCCCCCTTCACTTTCTCCCTCCCCTGGTGCCAATTTAAATAAATATTAAAAGTAAAGGAGGATTATGTCAACATATCATACCATACCTGATTAATTGTTACTTATTTGATTATATTATAGGGTGTACAGGACATGTAAATGTTCCCACCGCTTTCTGTACACTCCTAAGTGATTGGATAGACTAGCTATCATTTTTTTTCAATCCTTAGATTATGAAGGAGTTCTTGTAACCATTCCGTATACGAGGGTTGGAGAGAGTCTTTCCAGTGTTTTAACACTACCTTAGAAAATGGGCACACTGCAAACATCGTAAATGCAGCATTCTGATTGGCTGAGAGACGCTGGCACCTGGGCTGTTATTTCTTAATAACGCCTGCTGAAAAACAAGTGCCAATTCAGGATGCCCCATTACTTATGCTATTCTTGGGCACCCCGAATTTGGAAACTTCCCAGTTGCCATGTTTTTTTGTCTCGCTTAACGAGATCCCCGTCGGCGCGGCTCAGTTCCCCTCAGAAATCCTCTCGCACAGCTTTCTAAACTCAGTCCTCACTTCTACTCACATCCTTACACTAACTCGCTGTCTTCTTGGCCACAGGTGGGAAAAATTCATTTATGTTTGAAACTTATGTTTTTTTCTTGGCAACCGACTCGCCTGACTTCATTTCGTACGTAACTCCCGAGCCCCGATATTTTCCCTGTGTCTATCATGCTCACAAATCCACTGTCTCATAGTAAAATCAAAAGCAAAGCCAAAAAAAAAAAAAAAAAGATAATTGACTTTTGTTTGTCATGGGAGACACAATTTCTCCCGAGCACTTCTTCAACTGGGGGGGGGCACGAGTGGCCGAGCATGAAGGTAACCATGACAACCACGTTAAAGGCTTCAACTACAGATGCTGCACAAGGACAACAATCCTCAGATTAACAACAATACAAAGTCATGCAAAGAGAAGCAGAGGAACTAATTTATTATACATTAAAGCAAATGTTTAACAATTTAAACATCTAAACATAACATTATTATTTTATTAAAATATTAAATACAGTGGCCCATTTTCTAAGTGTAATAATTCTTCCAGGGTGGGCGTTATGGGATATAACGGACCTTCCAGGGGCTATAAGGCCCTCCGCCTGCGGCATCGGGCCTCATTACGCCCCTGGGCGGTCCGTTATATTTCAATAACACCCACCCTGTCGGGTATTATTACTTACTTCTTGACTGACATAGCCTTCATCTTGATGTGGTCATTTCTAACCATTGATGGAAATCCTGTTATATCCCCTAGCAGGCATATCTCTGGAGTGAAATATTCTTGTAAGTCAAGTAGGGCATCTATCTTATTTTTAATGAAGTTCCATAATGGAGAGATATTAGAACATTTCTAAAATACATGGAACAGGGTACCCGTACCCTCATTACACTTGTTACATGCAGGAGTTTCAGCCCTTCCCATTTTATGCATTTTACAAGGGGGTCAGATACATATAATTCAATATTTGCACTTGCATTAGTCTTAATCTATCCTGCGTAATACATTTATGACAAGTTTCCCAAATGTTGAGCCATCTGGAAGAGGAGATAGAATATAAGGAGTTCCAGTAGTTGGGAATGCCATCCACTTTGGGAAACACTAGTGGGTAAAGGATGGTATATAGTGAGGAGACGGCATGTGGGGCCAATGTTAAGAGTCTACTGCATGAATTCACTCACTGGGAGTGTCTAGATTGATTTTATTTCCAAAGAAGGAAATAAGCATAAAACTGAAAAGCCCATTTGTTCTCCAGGACAAATTTAAGTAGAATTTCAGATGTGGTTAACCAGTCATGGCTATGGCTGAAGAAGTCTCTTGCTACACTATGCTGCATCTGTGGGATCCAAGTATATGGAATTAATTTCCCATCAGGAACCAGGAGATACATTTGGAGGGAAAATGGAATCTGTGAAGGGTCTTGAATAAAAATCACCAGTCCACCCTATCAAAGGCCTTCTCCACATCTAGGGAGACCAAGGCCATAGCTTGAGGAGCATCCCGCGATGCAGAGAGGATGTGAGATAGGCAGAGGAGATGGTCTACTGATGACCTACCCTTCATGAAACCAACTTGATTGGGGCTAATAAGTGATGGGAGCACATGTTCTAATCTTTGTGCTAGTAATTTGGTAAGAATTTTTAAGCTCACAATTCAGAAGCAAAATAGGTCGGTAATTAAATACTTGTGTTGGGTCTCTACCCGGTTTGGGGAGAATAACGATAGTTGCCTCTAGCATCCTGGGATTGAGCCCTTCCTCATTTAATGTGTGTTGAAAACTGCCAATAACCAAGACGCCAGTTGGGGGCAAATTTTCTATAAAAGTTAGGTGAGTAATCGTCCAGTCCTGGGGCTTTGTCTGAAGGTAAATCTTTAATAACTCTGATAATGTCCTCTTCAGTGACAGGTGCTGTAAGGCCTTCAGCTTGTCTGGGAGTAAGAGTGGAAAGGTATGTCTTCTAAATAGTGATCTACCCATTCCTGGGATGGACGGTTGGGCATTTGGGCATACAGGTTCTTGTAGCAGTGTTCAAATTCATTGTCAATGTCTTTAGCTGAATTTTGAGAGGTCCCTGAGGGTCCCTTTGTACCGCAGCTATTTATTTATTTTATTTATTTGAGTCTAGGATTACAAATACCTTTGAGCCAAGGCTCTTTTACAAAGGTTCCATGTCAGTTAATAACAAACAACATGGGTCAAAAGTGAAATAACAGTAAACAAGTTACAATAGAGCTATTGAAAAAGGTAAATTACAGGAAGAGTAAGGTGTAGAGGCAAAGGAGAAGTGCGGGTAGTAAAGAGAGGCAGCTATAGTGAAATGGACAACATGGCTAGAAAGCATGTGCCCACAGGGAATGGGTGGGGTCAGGTGCCCGGGGTAGCAAAGAGACAGGGATGAAGAAGGGGGGGAGGACGTGGATGCAGCCGGAGGCATTTGTCATACAATAAAGGGAAAGGAGTGTAGGAGGGAAACGAGGGGGCAGGGTGAAGGGGAGGAAGTGCTACAAGGGAGCAAAGTGCTTCAAGGAGCAAAGAGAGGCTAAAGAGGTGATATGAAACCTGAGATTTGAAGTGGCACCTCAGGAGTTGGGGGGAGGGAGACTGGGGGGGCAGGGGATTAAGCAGAAAATCAGATGGGACTATGTATCTTTAAGATTCAAGCTTTTTAAGTCAAAGGGCTAGAAGTCATCCAGCTTTATCTCCCTGTTCAGTGTAGATGGCCTGTGATTTTAAGATCGCATATTCAGCCTTTTCTCTAAGTGATTCAGAATATCTGTCTTGAAGTTTTAGTAATGCTTTTTTTTTACAGGGTCAGTAGTCCTGGTAGATAGGTTTTTCTCCTTAGTTCTGATTTGATCTAAAAGTAAATTGGTCTCTTGAACCTCTTTTCTCTTTTTAGATGGTGATAATTTTATAAATTCCCCCTAAAGAAAGCATTTTTATGCTCCCCATTCTATGGTTGGGGATTGGGTGGAGCCCCAGTTGGTAGTTTTAAAGTCTTCCATGGAGGCTAGAATATGTTCTGTTACATTAGTGTCCTTCAGTAGTTGATTATTTAATTTCCATTGTCTATCTGAACTCCAATTAAGTGAGAGGGAGATGAGACAGGTGACAATGGAGTGATCTGAGCCCATCCATGGTTCCATTCTGTTTTTCATTAGCCCTTGTAAAAGAGATTTACTCATCCAGAAATAATTACGAGATATGAGATCCGAGATGCAGAACCATGAACAGCAGATCAGAACCTCAATTCCCTCTCTGTAGGATGTAATATTCTCCATGGATCACAGAATTCCATATGGTCAACTATGTCCCGAATGGCTCTTTGAGCAGGGGAAAGGCCACTGGACCAGGTGCCCGCAGATTTGTCTAAAAGGGGGTCAAACAGGAGGTTCCAGTCTCCCCATAAAAGCATTAGGGTGTCTGAGTATGGTATCAGTGCTGATAGAAGGTCCATAAAAAAGAGGGGGAATCAATGTTGGGGCCATAAATGATTCCTAATAGGATAGGAAATGCATGGATTTTACCTTTAACTAGTACAATCTACCATTTTTTATCCCTTGTACACTGTTGACAGGTGAAGGGAAATGCTCTAGTGATTAGAACTGCTACCCCTTTACTATTTTTATAGTCTCATGCAGCAAGGAGTTGGGCCACCTGCTGTCTCCTCAGTAAAACTCCCCCAGCTTCCAAAATATGGGTTTCCTGTACTAGTATCACATCACACTGTAAGTTTCCCAGATGTTTTAACAACTTCATTCATTTAGTGGGGTGTCTTGCCCCCTTTATGTTCCATGTACAAAATTTAAATGATTGAGCCATGTATCCTAAGTACGAATTGTGAGACTGATACCTGCCTTCCTAAATGAATGAGTAACCATCTAGCATTGTGAGTTAACATTTTGATTTGGCACCATCCCCCTATTTGTTATCAAGTACAAACATTGATAACCACAAGAACCCCCTCACTCTTCACACACAAGTTTGAATTCCCTCAACTTTCCCTGCATCTTCCCCCCTAGGAAAAATAACACATCTAAAAAACATTTGTTAGCTACATCAGTGTTCTTACCTAAAATCAGTCAGCCTCACCTCGGTAGTGGGGAAGATCATGGAAGCACTACTGAAGGAGAGATTGGTGGAACATCTAGTTGTCAATGGACTACAGGACCCAAGGCAGCATGGTTTCACCAGGGGGAGGTCATGCCAGACCAACCTCGTTGAATTTTTTGACTGGGTGACTAGGGAGGTGGATCAGGGGAGGGCAGTGGACATGGCCTATCTGGATTTCAGCAAGGCCTTTGACACTGTGCCACATAGAAGACTATTACACAAACTGGGGAATATGGGTGTGGGCAGGACAGTAGTGTGGTGGTAGGTAACTGGCTGGGTGGCAGGACACAGAGGGTGGTGGTAAATGGCTGTCACTCCACAGGGGAAGAGTGACCAGTGGGTACCACAGGGATCAGTGCTGGGACCGGTCCTATTCAACATCTTCATCAGTGACATTGCACAGGACCTAGAAGGCAGAATTTCACTGTTCGCTGATGACACAAAGCTCTGTAACAGAGTAGACACACCAGAGGGTGAAGACAGAATGAGAAGCGACCTGCAGAAACTTGAAGAATGGTCAGGGTTTGGCAGTTGAAATTCAATGCAAAGAAGTGCAAGATAATGCATATGGGGCACAAAACCCTGGCACAGTATATCAGTTGGGGGTGAGGATAAGCATGCACCAAGCAGGAAAGGGATCTTGGGGTTGTCATCTCTGATGACCTCAAGGTAGGAAACAGTGTGACAAGGCAGCAGGTAAAGCAAATAGGATGCTGGGATGTATAGGCAGGGCATCACCAGCAGGAAAAGGAGGTCATAATTCCGCTATACAAGACACTAGTGAGGCCCCACCTGGAGTACAGTGTACAGTTCTGAGATCATACCACGTAGGACATAGACAGGGTAGAAAAGGTTCAGAGGAGGGCAACAAAGATGGTGCATGGATTGCATCACAAGTCCAATGAAGACAGGTTGAAGGAACTGAACATGTACTCCCTGGAGGAGAGGAGGAGAGAGGGATATGATAGAGACATACAAGTATCTTACAGGGAGGAACAGGGTGCAGGAAAACACTATTTTTAAGCGAAAAAGATGTTCCAGGACTAGAGGGCATGGGATGAAGTTGGAGGGAGGACGATTCAGAGGAAACATGAGAAAGAATTCTTCACAGAACGGGTGGTGGACAAGTGGAACACCCTGCCAGAGGAAGTGGTGGGGGTTGAAAAAATCACGGGATTTAAGAATGCATGGGATAGACATAAAGGAATTCTGGAGGTCAGAGGTAAGCAGCAACAGACTTCTAGGAAAACAAACTGAACTTACAAGCTCAAATGGGCAGACTGGGTGGGCCATAGGCCCTTATCTGCTGACACTGTGTATGTATCTATGTATATTACCTTGTGGGTTCATTTCTGTATTGTTATGGGAAGAACTAGCCACCCCCTATGCATTGGCCCATGGCAATCAGCAGACTGAAGGCCCTCCTTCCCCCCACTCACCCAACTGCAATGTAGTAAATTTTGTATAAATCCTTATATAATGAAAGCATAACATGTATAATATCCCTATATTTCCCCTCTCTCTTAATAACCTTTGAGGCCTATCGAGGGTAAGACCCATAGGAGACCAGTAGGCGAAAGCCTTTTAAAACATTTATGATCCCATGAGGCTAGGTCTGCAAAATGCAGTAAACATTAATATACCCCCCCAAGAGCCCCGAGTATTAACTTGTTTACTCTAATCCATCTACATATATACAAGGAGCACTGAAGGTTTGAATAACACAACATTCCTCTCGTAAAAACTAGAGAGGAAACAGTCCAATAATAGAGAGTTCGGAACAAAACAATATTATACAGGTCTTCGTTCTCCGTATTGAGGATAAAGAAATCACAACCCTCTGCCCACAGAGGAGACCTCAAGCTGTGTTAAGGTTGTGCAAAGCTCCAACTCTAAAAGAAAAAGTAGTTAAATCACTACTGAGTTTTAAACAATTTCTGCCATGTAGTTGTAGTTTAAATAATCATTCGATATTAATATCGTGGTAGAGGATATGTGGACAAGGTAACAGCATGGGGTGGTGGTAGAAATGTCTGAGGCCTCTCAAGTATGAACTTAAAAGTACTTTCATGCCAGGGTCTGTATTACCCATCTCCTCCCTCGGAATTGTGCATAGCATGGGTCTTCTTTCAGGGAGGGCAGTCAGTTCCTCCAAACTGTAAGTTAGTAAGAATGCCCCTCCTCATGGGGCCTTGTAAATTAATGTATCATGTAAATGAGAAACTACATAATGTTAGATAAACTGAAGAGTCTTAGAAACAATACTCCTTTGTACTTCACCCACAAATAAGACAAGCAACCTTCAGAAGGCTCTCAGCAGTCAGTAAATAAAGCAGGCCGCTTCTGTTTAAAAAACTCCAATGCAGGTTCTACTTCTTCAGATGAAGACCAGGATCCATCTATGTGTACCTGCAGCTTTGCAGGGTATGTCATACAGAATTTTATGCCGTCAATTATGCATTTAGATACTATTGGGTGGAATTGTGCTCGGCACTGGCAGACAGTCGCTGGCAGGTCCTGAGTAATTTGGATCTTTTGACACTCCCATAGTACTTCATGTAGTTCTTTCAGCTTTAGTAATACATCTTGTTTTTCCTGGAAGTTGAGAAAACTGCATAGTAGAGGTCTGGGCTGAGCATTCGGTGGAGGTACAGGCCTGCATGCTTGATGTGCTCTCTTGAGGGTGTATATAAGCACGAAGAGGGAAGGACCAGCTATTTTGTTCAGTAGCTTTTGGATGAATATAATGGTATCCGAGCCCTCCTCCCTCTCTGGTATACCTATCACCACAGTATTATTGCGGTGACTTCTGCCTTCTAAATCTTCAATTTTGTTCTCTAATCTTTGGAGTGTCTGGCAATTGGTAGTGCTGTGTGGGTCCATTCAGTCCATCTGCTTCTCGATAGAGATAATACAGGCTTCATTATCTGATATACATCTATTAGTGTCCTCCAGGGTGTCTGTAATCATTTCACATCTGAAACTAGAGAATTAATCTTCTCTTTGAAGGGTTGGATTTTCAACAAGAAGCTTTATAAGGTAAGCAGTGATGTTTCTGTGGAGGTTGTGGGAGAAACTGAAGCTGTTTGCACTTGGCCTGTAGTGGAGGGGGGTGGTTTGCCCTCGATTTCTTTGGCTGTTTCTCTGGTGTGACAGGCAGTGTATGCCGAGGAGCTGCCTGTCGCTTTTCTGTATCCATTCCTGATCAAAGATAGTTTTTAAGGAATAGGGATCCTTGTAGATACTGTAGGTACTTATTTCCAGCTGGATTCTATTGAAAAAAGGTAACTTAAACTCATAAAAGCAAGTCGGGCGAGTGGAGCTCAGACGGAGCACGTCCTATTCAGTGAGCTACATCACGTGACTCAAGTTGGATGCCATTTTATGGGCAGGGAAGCATGTGAGAATTGTCCTGGACTTCAGAGTGACGGTGCACCAGGCCAGATCTGCATACTGCCCAGTTTGGAGCAAACTCTGGGCAGCACAAATTAAACACTGGCTGCTATATCCAGCACATTTGGAAGTCACCACTGGAGTGGGCAAGAAGCACTATGATTTGGCACTTCAGGCTATTGCTGAGCTAATCAAGCTCTTTCCGGAGTTATTTCATCAGAAGACTTAACTTAGTTCCCTGACCCGATAGGAGCCCTGTTACCTTAATTGGACTGTCGGGGTGCATTCTTTGAAGGACCTTACCTTTAATCAATGGATTCAGAGAAGATTTGAAGTACTCCATGAAAGAAACCCTGTGTTAACTTTTTTCCCTACATCTGGTTCTTAGTGTGATGCCTGTAACAGAGCCTGCACGCAGAAGCGAGTGGAGACCTCTAGATTGTAACACAACTCTGGAGTGCCACCTGTTGTCATAAGAGAATAATTCCATTTTTGGTTGACTATTTCTAATCTGGGGGGGACATTAAAGGATCATCTGGCCTCTGTAGTAACCCTAAAGATTCAGGGAATAAACTTTTGTTATGTTCCCCCCTTTTTTATTTTCTGAAGACAAATCTATGCAGGAAAGACTTTAAAGATGAATTATAAGTCAAATGTTAATGATAGGTTAAATTTAAGATTAATAAAAGGGGCACCCATTTGAGAAGGATAGTGGATGCCCTCTCCCTTTGTTTTCCCCTTTTCCTTAGTCCGTAGGCTAATAGAAGTTTTGAGTGGGGGTCCCTACTTTACAATGGCGCTGCGTGATTAAATGTCATCAATTTAGTATTATATACACCAGCTTTAGGGGCATCATACAAGATTGTGGTAACAATAACACAGCGGTCAGTATTTGAATACAAGTTGGGTTTATATAAAGCTTTGTTAATAATGTGTCAGGTGACTGAGGCGCCAGCTTTGCCTAGCCTCGGATCAGAGAGTTGTAGAAGAAGGCTTTTGGCCTGGTAGATGGTTTTTATTCTACAGTTTTTTCTTGTTCTGGGGCTAAAGTATGTTTTGTTTTTGGGGGGAGGCCCTGTGCAATACTTGAATTCTGGGTTACTTAAAAGAGATAGCATGCAACCTATTGTACACAGGAATGGCTAATCCCTTTTCTTTCATTACACGGAATGTTAAGGGTGGGAGGGACAAAAAGAAAAAATATACTTTGCTTAGACATCTTCATCAATTTGCTCTGCAAATAGTGTTTTTGCAAGAAACCTACGTGCCTGACGTGCACGCTACAAATGTAACCAAGTTATGGGTGGGTAAAACATATGGAGCGGGTCATAGTTCTTGCAAAAAGGGGGTAACAATTCTTATAGCTAATGCCATTCCCTTTACCCTTTTGTCCGAGATTAAAGATCTGGAAGGTAGATTCATATTTATACATTTTTGGGGGGCAGCTGTGAGCTGGTATTGGGTTAAATTTATAGGCCAAACATAGACTCTCCTAGCTTCTTCCCCATGCTAGCCACTACATTAGCCCCCTTTCATCATCTCCCCCTTATTTTGGGTGGAGACTGGAATCTGGTACAGGCCAATGATTCTGATCGTACCTACCACACCAGAGTGGGTCTCTCTCCAGGTCAGCGGGCATTATTACAGTTTATAGATTTTCTGGCTCTGATTGATCCCTGAAGACTTTTGCACCCCACTAGTAGGGAGTACACCTTTTCTTTCCTCCTGACAATGTCCAGTCCAGACTAGATTACTTTCTAAATGGTAAACAGTTAATCCACTCCATAGTGGACTCTACTATCTAGACTAGGGTAACATCAGACCATTCTCCAGTCCTCTTTTTTTTTCCAGTTGTTTAATCAGGAGAGACACACTAAGCTGAAAGCTTGTTTACGGGTGCAACCTGGGAGCACAGGGAAGTTACATGACTTGCTCAGGGTCACATAGTATGCGGGGGGGGCTGTGGGATTCAAATCCAAGTCTCCAGGTTTGCAGCTCAGAGCCTTAAACCACTGTTGGCCATAGATGCCCCATCTTTCCCTGCCTGTCCCCATACATGGTCCTTAAACAACCAACTGTTGCAGGATGACAAGCTAGTAAGCCAATTAAAGCAGTATCTAAAGGAAACCATTAAATATAATTGGGAGAGCTCTTTACCACTGGATGTAATTTGGGGAAGCCTTAAAGCCACTTGGCGGGTAGAGGTGATCAGGATGGCCACATCTAGAAAGAAGAAAAAGCAAGCTCAGGCAGATGGCTGGCTTGCTCAGATTCACTCTATAGAACAAAACTTGTCAAAATCCAGTCCAGAAAATGCTATAGAGCAACTGGTTAAACTTAGAGCACAATATTTAGACTACTTATTAAGGAAGGTGGGCAGAGCAGCAGCCAAAATTAAGGCCACATACATTGGCCAGGGTAATAAAGCCAGCAGGCTTTTGGCCTTGCACCTTAAACAGCAAGCTAGCTCCAAATGGATCACTTCCTTAGTTGACCCAGAATCTGGCCTACACACAATGGACCCTAAGCAAATGGCCAAAATTTTTTGAGGTTTCACCAACCCCCCCCAGCATTGCACCTCCTCATTGCAAGTTGAGTCATTCCTTGCCACTGTTGCACTTCCAGCTCTAACTGAAGTACAGGCCCAAACTACACTAGGGGACATCCCAGAAGAAGAAGTGCAATCAGCTATGATGCACTCCTGCTTAACAAATCTCCAGGCCCTGATGGCTATACAACCTAATTTTACAAAAGTTTTAAGGAACAGTTAGCTCCTCTGCTCTCCCAACTATATAACTACTGGAATGGGTCCCCTCCCATGGAGAAATGATTATTTGAAGCACATCTGGTTCTTTTGCCCAAACCTGGCAAAGACCGTACTAAACTTGAACATTACCATCCTATATCCCTTATCAACAATGATGTGAAATGGTATGCCAAAATGTTAGCGTCTCACCTGTCTATAGTCTGGGATTCCTTACTATGTCATGAACAGGTGGGGTTTATGACAGGCAGATATTTGAATGACCACCTTAGAAAAATGTTATATTTTCTTTCTGCGCCAAGGAGACCTTTCCTGACTCTGTGCTGGTCTCCTTGGACACAGAAAAAGCTTTTGACAGGGTCTCTTGGGAGTACCATTTCATAATGTTACAAAAGTTAGGTTTCCCTTCAGAGTTCATAAATAGGATCTGAGTTCTTTATACATGTCTCTCTGTACGTATTCTATGCAACAATGAACTTTCCAATTGGTTTTTGCTTTCCCGGGGCACTCGCCAGGGTTGTCCTCTTTCCCCTTATCTTTTTAGCTTGTACTTGGAACCTTTGACCCAAGCCATAAATCAGTCCCCCCAGATAACAGGACTGACCATTGGTGAAAGATCTTATAAACTGTCCTCCTTTGCAGACAATATTTTACTGCACCTCTCCAACTGGACTACAGTACTTCACTCCAAGAAACCCTTAAAATTATTACCCAGTTTGGCTTATTCTCAGGTTACAAATTAAATACATTGAAGACTATAGTATACCCAATATCAGCAGTTAACCATAAACCAGAAGTAGTAGACCAGGGAGGGGCTGTGGGCATGGCCTACCTAGATTTTAGCAAGGCATTTGATACAGACCCACACAAAAGATTAATACACAAGTTAGCCAACCTTGGAGTGGGTCCCAAGGTGGTAGCCTGGATAAAAAATTGGCTAGACTACAGGACGCAAAGGGTAGTAGTAAATGGAGTACACAGTGAGGAAAGGAGGGTTACTAGTGGGGTACCTCAGGGTTCAGTACTGGGACCGGTCCTTTTTTAATGTCTTTATAAGTGACATTGCAGAGGAACTGGAAGGAAAAGTATGTCTCTTTGCAGATGACTCAAAGATCTGCAACAGGGTTGATACACAAGATGGAGTGGAAAGGATGAGAAGTGACTTGGCAAGGTTGGAGGAATGGTCAAATGTATGGCAGCTCAGATTCAATGCAAAGAAGTGCAAGGTAATGCACATGGGAAACAAAAACCCAGGGGAAGAGTACACAATGGGGGGTGAGATACTGACAATAGTAAAAATGGAAAGGGACCTGGGGGTAATTATATCAGATGACCTAAAGGTGGGCAAGCAATGTGAGAAGGCAGTATGGAAGGCTGGGGGGATACTGGGATGCATAGGAAGAGGCATCAGTAGTAGAAAACAGGAAGTTGTTATCCCTCTGTACAGACAGTTGGTGAGACCCCATTTGAAGTACTGTGTGCAGTTCTGGAGACCCCATCTCCGCAAAGACATAGACAGAGTGGAGGCTGTCCAGAGGAGGGCAACCAAAATGGTGCAGGGTCTGCACCAGAAGACATACGAAGAAAGACTAAAGGAGCTTAATATGTATACCCTTGAGGAAAGAAGGAGAGAAGGGACATGATAGAAACTTTCAAGTACCTCAAGGGAATCAACAAAGTCCAAGAGGATAGCATCTTTCAGAAAAAGAGATATGCAAGAACAAGGGGGCACAATTTGAAGATAGAGGGGGACAGCTCAGAGGTAATGTGAGGAAGTATTTTTTCACAGAGAGGGTTGTGGATGCATGGAACAGCCTCCCTGAGGAGGTCGTGGAGTCAAGAACAATGGGAGGAATTCAAGAATGCATGGGACAGACGTAAGGCAGTCCTAGTGGGGGGTAGGAGGAAGTAAGATGTTGGTTAACTAGGATCTGCAGCTTATCTGTTAGGTAGGAAAATGGGCAGACTAAATGGGCCAAGCGGTCCTTATCTGCCATCAAATTCTATGTTTCTATGATTCTAACCGACTTGTGTGGAGTTGGGACTACCCTGTGAAACTTAGTCCTTGAATTATCTGGGCATTAAGTTAACCAAAGATTGCACTAAATTAAAACCCCTTCATTTATACCCAGTATTGCAGCAAACTAAGAAGGATCTAGCCTGCTAGTGCCATTTACCACTTACCAGATGGGGATGAGGAAATATTATCAAAATGTGCGTGTTACCCAAAATATTATATCTCCGGGAATGTTGAATCTCTATTTGCTAAAAAGCAGGTTTGTAAAGTTGCACTCCATTTGCTCCTCCTTTTTATGGCTGAATAAATTGCCTCGCAGGGCATATGGGAAACTGTGTAGACCCTGGCATGTGGGCAGACTGCAACTGCCAAACTTTTTCAGATACTGTTTGGCTCTACAGGGCTCTAGGTACTTTCATTGGGGTAAGGTGGATGTTTGTTCAGATACCCACTTGGGGTGGCTTGACATAGAGAAGACATTGGCGAAAAATTGTAATCGCTCCCTAAAAGCTTTACTATGTGTTTCTTATGCTAAGCTCCCCAAAGAACTTCAACCTACCCTCTTGGGATGGAGCATAAGAGCCCATCAACAGCTGTGCAAAACTTTAAATATTAGACACACTTAACTAAAGGCCCAACCGCTATTTAACAACCCAAACCTAAAAATAGGAAACAAACCTATCCCTTTCAACTTCTGGAGAGATAAACTCAATCTAACAGTAGGGAATTTGGTATCTAATAATAAGGTTAAGCAATTTGCTGAGGTTGTGGAAATGTATAATGCCCCAAGGAAATTCCACGTTCAATACCTCCAACTCACAAACTGTCTCAAACACTTTTTAAGCCTTCGAACAGAACTGAATGAAGATAAGACACCCTTTCAGGAGTATGTCAAAATTGTAGGGGAGGGGTGCCTAGTATCTCACCTTTATAAGGCCTGGCCAAATGTGAGGACCTTTCCACAGCTTCAATAGCACATTACTGGCAGAACTCTCTGGGCCTTTCTTGGTCTTCCCAGAAATTGCAAACTGTTTGGGTGTCTCTTTACTGATTTATTAAACAAGATGCACTCAGCCTATTACAATTTAATATACTGCACAACCTATATCTTACACTATATTGCCTGTACCATGTGAGAAGAGCTGTCTCACCCATATGTCCTATATGTGAAGCCACTACAGGGACCCTATTCCATAAGCTGTGGGAATGTCCTCTGGCTAAACATCTATGGGCCCTGGTGTATCATAAAATTAGACCACTGATAGGTAACAGGGATTATTTTACCCCTGAGAGGTGTATAGTGGGAGACTATTCTGTAATACCCAAGCTAGAACACAAATACTTTATTGCCCTCATATTCCTGGTTACCAAGTTAATTATAATTCATCATTGGAAGGATGCCTGAATGCCTTCTTATGTGGAATGGGTGCAGGAATGCCTGATGGCAATATCAGCAGAGTCACTTGCAGACAGTTATACACCTTCTTCCAGTACAGTTCTGAAGAATTGTTTAGTTTTAATCAATTATTTTGTGTTTTATGTTCCCGGTATTTTTTTTACTTATTTATTTCATTGTTTGTTAAGCTGAGTTCATGTGTGGCAGTGAGCAGCAGGAGTGTATTGATTCCCCTCTGTGGATCGTGTTTGGCCCACTGTGAACTGTTGTGGAGAACGCTGTTCGACTATTGTGGAGAACGCTATCCGACTATTGCCTGATTATTCACTGGCGCCCGCCAGTGTGTTATTTATGCCCATTTCCAAAATTACATCAGTCATGATTGTTTTTCAGCAAAACAGTGTTGGTATAACCTCCAAAGGAGTTTTTAATCAGCAAGTTAAATCCTGGGCTCACTGGGATTTTTGTGAGGTGCCCAAGAGAGAAGGATTTGTTCCTATCTGGAGTCAGTTTCAAGGGAAACTCATGTCTTGCCTATTGGACTTTTATCAGATTCTGCTGGTTATTTGACTGTAGGAAGGCTGCTACCTGGTGGGAGTCTACTATGAGGAGAAGAGGTCTAAGTCTGTCCGGTTTACCTTGAGGTGGGTGCGGGGGGCTGCTGCTCTTCCCCGGAGGAGGCTGGGAGTGCATACCAGAGGGTGGGTACTGGCCATGCCTCTAGGGCTGCGGGGGTTGCCTGACAGAAGCTGGGCTTCTCTGGTGATCCAAGTGGGGGGGGTGTAGTTGTGCACACTGTTGCCCTCCTTTCAGGGTGGCTGGGATTTGGCTATTTTGGATCACAGAAGAACTTTCCCACATTATATTTTGCCTCTGTTCAGTTGATTTGGTTTCCATTTTTCACGCTTGGATTTAAATTAACCTTCACTGGAAGCTGTCTTTTTGGTTTTGGCCATTTTTAATTGAAACTGGGAGGCAGTAAGAAGGCCTCTTTTTTGGAGCTACAGTACTTTTATTCTGAGTTACGGATATTATTGTGAGAGGGTTCCATCTGTTGGACTGATTTTTAATGAATAAGAGGTGGGCTGTACAGTAGCTGGTATAAACACACCCTTCTTTCCTGCAAACCCAGATGCTAATCCACTGAACAAACTGAGAAAATACCTATCTTTGAGTATCAGCTGTACTTCCAGGGGCCAGGAGTTGCTGAGGCCAAGTTAGAGAAGAACCTAGAAAGGACATTCAAAGTTCTCATAAGAGGAAGCAGTGAGGAGCCTAGTTACTGTAAATAGAAGATTGGTGAATTGAAGCATTATAGGAGAGAAGTGAACATGCTGCAGACTTCTGAGTGTCATAGCTGCTTTCATCAGGACAATTGATTTTTTTTGCAGACCTTGGTGAGGAAAGTTATTAAACTCCAAAAATTAAACTGACATGCTTGAACTGTATAACATTCTGGAATTTGGGAGCTGAATATTTGGATTTAGGAAGGACAAGTACTGATGTTCCAATAGAGCGAACCTCTGCTTTATGCATTGGGGAGGCCTTGGAAGGGTCCGTGGGTTTTTATATTTTAGTTATAATTTTATATGTTATTGTTAGTCCTCTTTTCCTGATTGGAACCTACTCTTTGGATAAAATATTTTTAAATATTTTATTTTATATCTGAGTAGTGAGAGTGCCGGGTTATTGTGAGGCTTCGGGGAGTGGGAGTCCCTGTTTTCTCACAATTACTGTATGTTATTTTAGTTCCGTGCAGTGAGAGTGCCCAGGGGCTAAGTAGACTTGCAGTGTGAGTGCTTGTCTCCTTGGCCAATTTATTCATTTATTTATTTATTTATTGTTTATTTCTTTTTGTTTTTTTCTGGAAAGCAGGTTCTATCTGAGAAATTTTGGATTAAGTCAGGTTATTTGGGTTTGGGATTTTGTGTTTTTAGTTGTTTAATTTGGTGGGTTAATTGTTATTTTAATTTTGGGTTGGGATTTTTAGTCTTGACTGAGTAAGAGGTCATTATCTTGCTTCATGTGGAAGGATGGGGATATTTATTATTACCCACCCCGTCGTGCGCTATTCATCCTCCACCCTTCATGCCCTTAGCGCCCCTTCCCCCTCCTTTAGCTTTTCAGTTTATCAGCAGTACTGTCAGGCCTTGGGGTGCGGTGGGAGGAGGCGGAGGGTGGGGGCGTGAACAGTGGAGGATGGTGGGGAACGATCGCATAGGGATTGTTAAGCCCGGAAGATGCCCTGGGGTGAAATGGAGGTCTGAATGGGGGTTTCCTTGTTTGACCCCCATACCCAAGGGCACCATCATTAGTAATGATGGGTTGGTGGCCGGGGCATCTCAGGGGCTCTGTCCAACTCAGGCAGTGTTATGCATTGCCAGATCCATTGTGAACAAGACTGCTATCATGGCAGACTTGTTGAGTTCAGCAGATCTGGCTTGCATCACCGAAACCTGGCTGGATGGAAATGCTGGCCCCGTTCTTGAGGCAGCAGTTCCGGCTGGGTATTCAGTGATTCACCATCCAAGATTGGACCGCAGGGGTGGGGGGGTTGCGGTCTGTTTCAAGACCGAATTGGGTCTTACCAGTGTGCCAGTTGAGGAGACCAGATCATTCGATTGTGTCATTGTGGCAGGTCGGGGGTATAGACTGGCCCTCATCTACCATCCACCCGGAGACGAGAAGCCATTCCTTAAGGAAGTGGCAGACTTCATCGTTGACCTGGTATTGGAGTCCCCCAGGTTGATGGTGCTGGGCAACTTCAATGCCTGGATCAACGATGAACTCTCTCAATTTGGGCAGTACTTCCTCCAATTGATGAATTCATTGGGCCTCTCACAGGTGGTTACCTCTGCCACTCATAAATGCAGCCATTCCCTTGATCTGGTCTTCCTCCTGGGGATGGAGGCCTCTGGCGTGGGGGTGAAACCCATCGGATGGTCTGACCATCACACTGTGAGATTCAATTTTGGCACCCTCCTGCGTAGACCAACCTCTGTGGAGATGCTCAAATACTGCCCTTTATGGGATGTGACTCCCAATGGTCTAACTGCGGTGCTTGACCTATCAGAACTCCCTGTGATATGCTCAGATTCAGAGGTTTTGGTTCTGGCCTATAATAAGGCCATTACCTCTGCTCTGGATTCCATTGCACCATTTCGTGTGTGTCCACTCTCCCTTCGCCCTCGGTCCCCATGGTTCAATGGGGACCTGAGGGAGATGCAGCATTTAAGACTCAGGTTAGAGAGATGTTGGTGGAAATCCCGCTTGAATGCCGACCATCTTAGACTGTTAGAGCATTATCAACTCTATCAGTCAGCAATTACCCATAAGACGGCAGTGTTCCTGTCCGGGGAAACTGCTGCTGCACAGAACCGGCTGGCTCAGCTTTTTCGAACTGTGGTCAGACTGTGCAACCCAGCCTGTCTACAGGTTCGTAGATCCTTTTCACAATCTCAGTGTAAAGAGCTTGCTCAGTTCTTTGCAGATAAGGTGGTGGACATTAGGTTGGAGACCCATGCAGCACTCTCTATGGGAAGGGCCGTGGACCAGTCCTTGGTCACTTTCCCTCCTAGTTCCTGGAATCTCTTCAAAAGGCCAGATATCGAAGATGTTATGAAGATTGTCCAAGGTATGCGCACTACATGCTTTAGTTTAGACCTGGGTCCTACAGCCCTGATTATGGGCTGTGGGAAGATTATCATCCCGGTTCTAGTGAGAATAGTCTGGTGCTCCTTAGACTCTGGTGAATATCCCTGCTCTCTGAAGGAGGCTGTGGTGACACCAGTGTTGAAGAAGGCTTCTTTGGACCCCGACTCCCTCACTAACTACAGACCTATCTCAATCCTTCCCTTTGTTGGGAAGGTAATTGAGAAAGTAGTGGCTACTCAGTTGGACAACCATTTGACCATCCATAGCATCTACGATCCTCTCTAATCTGGTTTTAGAAAGAGGCATAGCACCGAGACTGTGCTGGTTCAGGTGCTCAATGATCTCTTGATGGCGAGAGACCAGAAAAAACAGTCCATTTTGGTCCTGTTGGATCTGTCATCAGCATTTGACATTGTAGACCATGGGGTACTGCTTGAGTGCTTTAGAATCATCTGTAGGCTTTCAGGTCTGGTCCACAGATGGTTTACATCTTTCCTCACTGGTAGAACACAGAGAGTGGTGTCAGGGGTATTTTCCTCCAACTCAATCTCTCTGTTCTGTGGGGTGCCTCAGGGCTCAGTGCTGTCCCCCATGTTGTTTGCAGTGTACATGCTTCTCCTGGGAGATATTGTAAGACAGTATGGGCTGGAGTTTCATTGTTATGCCGATGATACCCAGCTCTACCTGTCATTTGCGCCCGACCAGAATGGAGCACTCTCGGTGTTTAATAACTGCCTCAATGAAATCCAAGGATGGATGAGGTCTAGCTGGCTGAAGCTAAATTCTGGAAAGACGGAGGTGATGGTCGTGGATCCTGGTCACCGGATGGGGGTTGGGGGACAAACCATCCCTCAGGTTTATTCCTGGGGTGGTTGAGCTTCCTATCTCTGAACAGGTGGGTGACCTAGGGGTAATTCTTGATGACCGGCTGACACTGCATGTGCAAGTGTTGGCTGTCATTAAGTTATCCTTTTATCATCTTAGGAATATTTCTAGGATCAAGCACCTTGTTCTGTCCAAAGACCTACCTACATTGAGCCACGCCTTTGTGACTTCACACTTGGACTACTGCAATTCCCTCTACTTCGGGCTTCCAGGGGTTGATATCCACCACTTGCAGCTGGTGCAGAACTCCGCAGCCCGGTTGTTAACTGGGATGCCTCATTCCTCCCATATTACTCCAGTGCTGCGGGGTCTGCACTGGCTGCAGGTTCAGTGGTGGATCTCCTTTAAAGTTGGTTTGCTGACTTACAAAGCCCTGCACGGTCTGGGCTCTGACTACCTGAAAGAGCTTCTGGTCCCTTACATCCTGGAGTGACCACTCCGCTCAGTCAGTGAGGGGTTGCTAGAGATTTTGAGGGTAGTTTTGAAATCTTCCAGTGTCTGGGCCTTTGTATTCACAGCACCGACCCTCTGGAATTCTCTACCCCGTTGGATTAGAGAGTGCACGACGGTGGGGGGCTTTAAACAAGCATTGAAATCTTTTCTGTGGAGAAAAGTGTTTGAGGAGGATATTGAACTGATCTGATATTATTATTTATTATGATGTTGTTATTATTTATTTTACTGATTTTTATTATGATGTGTTATTTGGATGTATTTTAAAGACTGTACTGCACCTTGATTTTTTTGAAAGGCGCACTAAAAATAAAGATTATTATCATTATTATTATTAAAGTCAAGTCATGTTGGCATCCTTTATCCATATTTCTCATGGATACTTAGCCAAACCCTTTAAATTTCTTTTAGCAATATATTTAGGTTAGCAGATGCACAGGGAGCAAGGGGCTAGAGGGCAGGCAGGGTGGAAGGGAGGGTAGGGAGGAAAGGGAGGTATACAAGGGGATTTATTTAGTACTGATGTCTTATCTACTCCTGCGTGTCATAAACCAAGTGTAAATGCTGCATGTTGAGCTTCTGGGAATGATTTGTTAGTGTTTTGTCCTTTTTTTCTTAATAAAGTTTATTAAGTTGCAAAAAAAAAACAGAAAAAGTAAATCCCTGAGAGCAATATCAGTGAATAATATTAAGTCTGCAACATCCCTCCACATAAAGGAGGCAAAGAACCCCTCAGCACACCAATTCAGTTTCCAAATTATTGACAAAGTGACTAAAAATCTGGGGGGGGGGGTTACAATACCATGAGAATTAAAATGGAAGTGTGTTGGGTTTTTAACTTAAAAGTAATTGCAACCTCAGGCATCGATGATCCATTTGATCTTAAGTCCTTTATTAAAAAAATAATAATTAAATAGTACAAAACAGTACATAGATAAATTACACTATATTTTTATAAGGCATTATAAATTGGAACAGGCAGCTTCAGGGTTCTGGATTTGATCAAGCGAGTGTGGTCTTTTTAACTGATTTACATTCTGAAGTGAATTAATAAACAGGGTTAGACATAATAAGGTAACACAAATAATTTCATCACTATTGTTATGCTTTCATGAATTATAGGTGAACAGCAGAATATATTTACTTTAAAATGTTTTTATATTGTGTGTATAAATTGATGGAATGATTGTATTTGCATGAATCAGATTAGTCAACTGCATTGTGATGTAATCAGTGATGTCATGCTGAGCACTGTTTAATGAATGTAGTCATCAGCCAGTCCATACCTTTGATAAAGGACACATTTTCTGTCTGAAAACCATCAGGTGTAGATCTGTTTGCTGGTCTTAGGCTTGAAAATAAAGTTTTACTTTTTAGCTTACTGGCACAGTGTTGCTTTTAATTTTACTGTCTGAGGTGGTGAGTGTCCGATTGTAGTGTTTTCATTTGACTATTCTATTGTGAGCACCCCATCCCTGTGCAGATATTTTAAGTTTTGACACTGGAAAAGAATATTGTTGCATTGGCCATGACTGCCTAGTGGTACAGCTTTACTTATCTGGGACTAGATTTAGAATCATGTATTTAACTATTATGGTGAACTAGCTGGGTATATAAATATAATTATACATTTCCTGTGTTTTAAATATTTTTCAGTCTTATATTGTATATGTATTTTTTGTCACCAATTAGCACATTAGGAGAGGGGGGACATGATAGAAACTTTTAAGTACCTCAGTGGAATCAACAAAGTCCAAGAGGGTAGCATCTTTCAGAAAAAGAGACGCGCAAGAACAAGGGGACTCAATTTAAAGATGGGGGGCAGTTCCAGGGTAATGTAAGGAAGTATTTTTTCACAGAGAGGGTAGTGGATGCATGGAACAGCCTTGCTGAGGAGGTTGTGGGGTCTAAAACTGTGGGAGAATTCAAGAATGCATGGGACAGACATAAGGCAGTTCTTGTGGGGGGTAGGAAGAAATAGGCTGTTCGTTAACTAGGATCTGCGGCCTATCCTGTAAGTAGGGAAATGGGTAGACTAGGTGGGCCAAGCTGTCCTTATCTGCCATCAAAGTCTATGTTTCTATATTATTTTTACTGAGTGTGTGTTATAGTTGGATTTTGTGGAGCTGGACCCCTTTTCGGATACTGTATGAAAATCGATCCTGTACACAGGTTTTTGATATTTACCCAGTACTGTGTTTGGGTGTGTCACCCTTGAGAAAATTCCTTTCTGAATGAAACTGTATTGAGTGAACCTCTGGGTTGCCACAAGTATTTTTTATTGCTTATTTGTGCAGTCTTTGAGAAATAAAAGTTATGGTAGTCTTTTCCCTAATTGTAAGATGGGTCTCAAAAATGCTGTAGTCTTACTGGTTGTCAGCATTTTGAGAGCCCTACATTAATCTGCCTATTAACATATTAGTACAGCCTGATCACCAAGAGTAGTGATATCTTTGTTGTCATGTCCTACAATTTTTAAAGCTTTTATTTTCAGAGCTCTGAGATGACATTAGTCCCAATAAAGTCACCAAGAGCAAACTAACACCTCATCAATCAGACACATACTAAATGATATTTAAGTGGGCTTGTGAATACTTTAAAAAATGTCCAATTTATTTTCTTAATCTAATGATGGCAGTTATGTCTCATGTTCCATCAACACCCCAGCAGTCACTGTTGCCAAGACCAAGGTCTTCTGTCACCTACAAAGAGCTGAGTTAAACAACTACAGTGCTTGCCCTGGTCTGTTTAAAAAAGCCCTTGTAATCATATTTACTTAAAATATATCTATATATATATATCTATATCTAAATCTATATCTATATATATATATCTATATCTATATGTGTATATATATATATATATATTATATATTATGGTAGCACAGTAGTGCTACCATAGTTAGGGTTGAGGAGCCATTTCTATGTTAAACCCCAAAACTTTGCACCTTAATAACTTTGCAACTGTTTGATGGATTTGCCTGAAATTTGGAATTTATGATCAAGAACCATAGGCCTTGGGATCTGTCAAGTTTTGTACTGAGTCGGATATACGGCTGTGGAGTTATTAAGTGTGATCTGTCTGCGGCGTTTATGCTTTTCTGGAATTCTGTGGTGGCGCCTACAGGTCGATGCGTTTGCATGACTGGCCGAAATCTTCAGGAAACATGCAGCGGGGTCCCGATGTGCCTTTCGAAGATTTCATGAAAAATATTAAGCGGTTCAAAGTTATTCAAAAAAAAGGTTCCCATTATAAGTCAATGTGAAAAGTTAACAAAAAGTTCAACACTTTCGCAAATTCATTTTTACTTTCGCAAATGGGCATGTTACTTTCGCAAATCGGCCATTTTGTTTTCAGTTGGTGATCATAAAATGGTTGGCATTTAAAATTGGGACCCTCTAGCAACCTAATTTTTTGTATTTACCTAGTCGGGCCCTGAGGATGCTTGCCATGTCTTTATTTTACGGTAAAACACCCCAGAAATATGTTTTCAAATTTCTGGAAAAGTACTTCCATAAATTACTTTCATGCTCACGAAAGTGTCGCAAATTTTGCAGCTTTATAGCAAATTGCGACAATTTTCTAGTCTGTGGGAAAATGGCAGCAATACTTTGGCACTGCACTGCAAATAACCGTTGGGAGTTTTGGGCTGAAATTTGGAGGAATGCAGCCGACATCTCACAGATGTGCCTTTCAGTATTGTATTGAAAAATATTATATGGCAGCAAAGTTATGGCACTCAAAGTTGACAGTTTTCCCATAGGATAATTACGGCGCCAAGCATTACAGGAATCATTTGGCACCCTGCTGCAAAATAACGGTTTGGTCTTTTTCCTGAAATTCGGAGGGAAGACAGCCAACAGTACACAGATGTGCCTTTCAGTAGTTTGGTGAAAAAATATTACATGGCGGCAAAGTTACGGCGGTCCAAAATTGACAGTTTTTCCCATAGGATAACATTACGGCGCCCGACACTTAACAGAAATCATTTGGAGCCCTGCTGCAAAATAACGGTTTGGTCTTTTTTCCTGAAATTTGGATGGAAGACAGCCAACAGCCCACAGATGTGTCTTTCAGTAGTTTGGTGAAAAAAACATTACAGGGAGGCAAAGTTATGGCGCTCCGAACTTTTCTTTTTTTCCCATAGGATAACATTCGGGCGTTCGCCGCGCCTTTCAGGGCCCGTATCTCGGAAACGGTGCGAGATACGGACTTTTCGTCGGAAAATTTCTTAGCCCCCAGTGGGGCTAAGACTTAAATTAGCCAGGACAGTTGTAAATGATATGACTTTTACATTTTTTTTCTACGTCGTACGGTTCCTGAGATATAATGTATTTAGTATTCCAAGATCTCATTTTCTGCGCCGATACTCATTATTTTGCATACATTATTTGTACTCACTGTCTTTCTCAATGCAGGTTTTGGGGAAAACCAGCCTGTGCGCTTACATTACTGTTACTGTTGCCCTTTCCGCTTGCGGATCCGTACCGGTTTCACTTACCATTGGCGTCCTACGCCACCATGTGCGTTATCGCTGCGTTTTCATTTGCGCTTGCGTTTCTGTTATTTTTGCCATTTCTGTCTACAGTACTGTTTATCTTACTGTTTCACTTTACATCACCATGCCCATTGACATTTCTGTTTGCAGGCACCATGTTACTATGTGACAACACATCACGTGGCAGACCATTCCCGTCTACGCCACCATGTGCGTTACCCTTTCTGTTCTCATTCGTGCTTGTGTTACCATGTGCGCCACTGTTAGCATTTCTGTTTGCATTGCTGTCCCTGTTAGTATGCCACAACACATCATGTGGGCGGGGCCCGCGGGGCCCCGCCGCTGCATTACATTCACTATTTCTCATTATCATTCTCAAAAAGAAGGGAAATTAGAGGCAAAAAACTCCGTTTAATGCATTAGTTAGGGTTGTTCCACAGCGACAAAAGTGAGGAAATTCGCTGTTAGGGTTGAAAACCCCCCTTGGACCCCGCCCCCCAACCAGCATTGGGGTGCGCATTGGGATCGTGGGTCCTAACTCTCACCCCATTCTCCTATACTTCTGCTGCTTTACACATGTCATGGGGTGAGGAGTTGGGCTGATGATCCCAATGAGCACCCAATGCCAGTTGGGGGTGGGGGTCCAAGGGGTTTTCAACCCTAACAGCCAATTTCCTACTTTTGTCGCTGTGGAACAACCCTAACTAATGCATTAAATGGAGTTTTTGCTCTAATATATATATATATATATAGTGCTGGTTAAAGTCCCACTCTCAATGAATGGCCATGATCTGTTTCCTCATTCACACTATGGACTCTGGAGTGTTGTTTTTAATAAAACCTAGTAAAATCATATAAAACCAAGAGGAGTAGGTGCTGCATGATCACCAAGTAGAAATGCAGAAAGACTTTAACATTTCTGAAAAGTGTTGTTTAACAAAAAAAAAAAAGAAAAGAAAAGATTGCCATGGCAATGGTGTGCAGGCCACGGAAATGCATACAATCATGTTATGTTCCGAGCACCTGCCTGTCACCTCTCCAGTTACAAAAAACCCATTTACTAAATGTCTCAACACACACATGCTCTTCAGTTTCAACTACATTTCTGTGTTGGGGTGCACACACTTATTCAGTGTGTTTTCCCATTGATATCCGATCAGATATTAACCAGTTAAACTACTATTTCCTGTCATTACATCTTTTGACTTATCAAAGAGTGAGTTGAGAGTGATGGTGCTCTAGCTGCTAACTTTTATAAATTTAGACTGAGTATGAAAGTATTTGTTCCCATTTTTTTTTTTTGCTGCTGTTTTGTTCCAGTATGCACTAAGGGCAGGATTCTCAAAACATTTTGAAGAGGAAAAAATGTGCAAGTCCCCAAACTTCACACAATTGCAGAAAAAAGGGAGCAATTGCACTGCATCATATACACAAAAATCCCACAGCTGTGGGAAAAACACACTGCAGACTGAAGAAAATACATAGCTGTGGAAAATTCCTGTGCAGAAAATGGCATTGTAAAGTATGGCATAACTCCTTAAAGGTTATTCTCAGCCACTGTTTTTCCATAGTTGCGGAAAAATGTTGTGCACGTGCTGCACCAAGGAGAGTGATGTGTAACTCACCCTGAGCCAAAGGCAGTGTACTAACACTTGGGAAACAATCATAGTGGGGGTTCAGACATCAAACAACAGCAAACATGTGGGCTGTATAGTAGTGTCACTTGCTACACCAAAACTAGCACACATTTCCATTGAAAGGCAACAAAGCACAACCAAATGACCCTTTGCAGCCCATAAAGGAGTATCACAGGCAGTAAAGGCAGAGGTGATAACAGCCAGAAGTGTGTGCTACAGATGCAGGAGAAAGAAATACCTCAGAGACACAACCAACGGATACATATTGCCACTGGGTGCAAGGTTCTGCTGGTACAGGTGGTGCTACCATGGTCCCAGTTGTGGGACTGGCTGCTTGCTTCACTGGGAGTGCTGTTTCTGCTGCAATATTTGTGAGACTGTTAAAGTCTCTTGCTCCACTTAATATGGATCACCTGCTGTTGTTCTGTCTTCTGGGTCTTTTATATTATTTACGCAGCTGTGGAAAACATGTTGTGGATTTTCAGCACTTGTGGAATTTCGCAACTTGCCTGTTTTGCAATTTTCTGCACCTGAGGAATTTTCAACTGTGAATATGCCACACTTGCATTTCCACAGTTTTGCATGCCTTTTCTCCACACATGCAGATTTTTTTGCTCTCTTTGTGAATCTAGCCCTCACTCTTTTCAATAATACCGAGGCCGCCAACTCACCTTTTCACCAAACTCCTTGCAAATTTTCACATGAACATGCTCACACTTAATAAAGTCAGCACATTTCAACAGAACGTAGAAGGGCTATTTTTTATCTTCTTCTTGAAGAAAAAAATTATAAGAAAGTTACAATTTTGCCATTGTTTTTTAACTTGTAATAATAGCAATACGATACTCCCTGGGGTTATGTTAATGTTCAAGTTATTCATCTGCTGGGGATATGTGGCACATGGCTGTACCTCATGTCACATGGCACCTTGAGAGGGTAATTAACTAGAACATTAACAAAACCCCTGGTATTCCCTTATTGCTCAATTCTTGTGCTGTCCTTCAGGGACATGGGTGTCAGCTTTTTTCCCTTTGTTCTTGGAGCCTGTCAGCTTGAGCATCACTAGCCCCTGGAAGTGGCCTCCTTCTTCTTCATCGTTTTCATTCTGAAAATGTTGAGTCCTTCAAGGACTGATGCTGATGCATTTGTATTGCTCAAAAATCATTAACTATAAAAAAGGTGAATGTGATTAATATAGTGAGACAGTAGTGCCCCTTATAGTTAGGGTTGAGTTGGCACTTTAATGGTGAAATCCTACTGTCAGTTAGTTATAACTCAGCTGTCACCTTGGTCTGGTGATCTGAAAACTGACATGCACACCCTTTGTGACAGGATCTCATAACCTGCCAAATATGGTATATTTATGTTAGCTATTTGTATAGTTACAGATTGTCATCAACCCTGAAAAATAGGGGTTGTAAGACACATTTTTATATTTTTTGCTCACTTACAAGTAATCAACTGCTAAGATGCTGAACCTAAAATTTAAAGTACAATGTTTTTTGGTGTTTCTAGTGTTTTCAGAATGAAAAAAGAAATTATAAATAAAATAAAGTGCAACCAACTGCATTTGTGCAAACCCCAAAAAACTGCATCTTGTCCATAATGTGTTTTCACATGTCAGTTGAAACTGTGGTTACATGTTTTTCATGCTACATTGAAAAAATGAAGTGAAGGTCAAACCAGGAGGTAAAAAACACATTCACAAATCTGCAAACTTTTCTTTTTTCTGATTTGAAGTAAATTCATTAATTTAGGTTACAGTTGACATATCAGAGTGACATTTCATTTACAGTTGTGACCATTTAGAAATAATATTTCAATTTTCTTTTTTTTATACTTCATTTTTATTTTCCACCACCATGGATGTATACACATTACATTTCGATACCCACATATACATTACAGTATTTCCATGCTTATAACAGACAATCAATGGTTTATCTATTAGAGAAACATTCTTAATACACGATACTATAGTCTAAATTCTATTTACTGTATCCTAACTGATATCTTGTTTATATTCACTCATATTTGAAAGTAAAAATGCATTTTATTTTATCCGGCCTATATTATTTTTCTATACTTTTACTACCTTTAATCTTTAATTCTTTTTTTTTTTTTTACAGGTGATGTTGAACAAAAAGAGGATTTCATCACCTCAACTCTCATCTCATTCCCATGTATCCCCTCCCATGTCTTGCTTGTCTATATTTTGTCTGACAATTCACCTTTTCCTTTTCAATAAAAATAATCTTACTCTGCTCAGTGTTTCTAGTTTTTGTTCACATTTCCACCTTATATTTTTTTGTTAACTTGTATCTAGTTCCATAGGATTGTGCGAAAAGGGGGGGGAATAACATATTAAATGCTTTCACTAGGCTCGCTGGTGTTCCTCTACCATCATCATATACATCCTCAGACTAGTTATGTTATTCCCCTTATATTTTTAATTCATAGTTTTGGTTTTTTAGATCCCCTCTTCCCTCACTCCTCCCATCAAGAACACTTCCCATCTAGTCCACCTATTTTCAAACTGTGGGTGGGTTTGTCTAAGTGAGAAGGTGACCCTCTCAAATATTGTTATCCTCTCTACCAGCTCAATCCATTCCTCTACTGTGGGAGCAGTTGGGGAAAGCCACTTTCTAGTGATTGCTTTTCCAGCTGCAGCTAGCAGTATATTCCAAAGATACCTTGCCTCCTTCCCTCTTAGTTCTTCAGAGTACAACCCTAAAATCATGTGTTTTGCTCCTAAGGGGGCTGTAATACTAAATATTTCCCTCACATATCTCTGTATTTCTCCCCAGAATTCCCTCAGTTCCAGAAACTGCCAGAAAACATGCGCTTGGTTACCTACTAATGATCCACATTTTCTCCAGCAACTACTAGTTGTTGGTTTATGCCATTTAGCCATTTGTGTTGGTACCCTAAAGTATCTCAATCTTACTTTCTATGCCCTGGGGATGAGGTAGTACTCCAGGTGTTTTGCCAAATTCTTATCCATTCTTAGTCATTCAACTTAATTTCTAATTCTTGCTCCCACTTTAATTTTATGTAATCTGTTGTGTGTTGTAGGTCTGCTACATGATTTTGATATAGAATCAAAATAGCCCTCTCCCTACTACTTGAGTTCCATATTGTCTCGAATGCATTTGGTGCTGGGGAGCCTCTAGAGCTCCAAATCGAGCTATTCATCTGTGTTCCAATAAAATCTCTAATCTGATAATAATAGATTAATTCTCCCCCGTCCATCCAAATTTGGTCTGTGCTTCTTCAAATTATATTACCCTGTCTTCTTCAAAGAACTGCCATGGGGCTTTACAACCGTGTCATTCCTGTCTTTTATACCAGGGATTAGCAGCTGCCAGATTTCTTTCTGTGTTTATAGACCACCAGATATATTTCCACATATATATTTTGGTTAATCCCTTTGAGAGCCCTTGTCTACATCCCTGAATAGCTGTTTCAGTCCCAAGATATGGTGTATTCACCCAATCTTCCCTAGGGTTTAATGTGGTACACTGTGCCAACAAAGGAGGAAACAGTGCCACCTCAAGGTCTATCTCCTTCCATTAGGCTGCATAACTCACATGTTGCAATAATAATATTATTATAGTCTAAGTTGCTATCCAGTATCCAGCCAGTAGGGGGACCACTAAACCTCCTGCTCTCTTAGGAAGATATAAGGTTTGTTTTTGAATTCTGGGTTTTTTATTCAACCAAATAAATCTCCAGATCATTTTTTGCCAGCTCTCTAATTGTTTAGGTGATATCGGGAAGGGGACACATTGAAATAAGAACAGAAATTGTGTTACTACATTCATTTTAATTGCTTGTATCCTTGTAGATAGTGACATAGGTAGGAGCTTCCATCTTTGCATATCTTCTTGTAACTGTTCCATGAATGGGGAGTAGTTTAATTTGGTTAAATAGGTGGATGTCATGGCCAGCTTTATACCCAGGTATTTCATATGCGGAAGTTCCCATTTCATAGGGTATCGGGTTTTAAACTCAGGGGTAGGATAATAATTAAGTTTTAGCACCTGCGTTTTAGTATTATTTAGGGTATATCCAGAATACATTGAGAATTTTTTAAGATGATCAAATAAATTTGGTATAGATTTTTCTGGATGGGATAAATAAAGTAGGATATCATCTGCATATAAAGCCAATTTTTGTTGCAACCCCCCAAGTTGTACACCTTTAATATTGTGATTGTCTCTAATTCCTTGTGCAAGGGGTTCCAAATAAAGGGTAAACCATAGTGGGGAAAGAGGACATCCCTGCCTGGTTCCCTGTTCTAGGGCGAATATGTTTGAGTGATGTCCATTTGCTCTTACATAGCCTTTAGGAGCCTCGTCTATTTTTTTAATTAGACCAACAAACTGCTCAGGGAACCCAAATCACACCAGTACTGCCTGAAGAAATGTCCAAGAGAATTTATCAAAAGCCTTCTCGGCTTCTAAGCTAAGGAGGACTGAGGTTGCTTAGTGCGATTTAAGTGGTCCAAGATGTGTGTGGTCCATCTGAGGTTATCCTGGGCCTGTCTGCCTAGGATAAACCCTGTTTGATCTGTTTGCACTAACAACAGTAGGGCTGGTTGCAGTCTATGGGACAGAATCACCATAAACAATTTGTAATCTGTATTAAGAAGGGAGATGGGCCGGTAGGAGGGGCATAATTTAGGATCTTTACCTCCTTTAGGTATAACAGAGATAACTGCCTGCATCCATGATTCTGGGGGACGTCTCTCTGGCGTGAGGGTTTCATTAAAAACTTTTAGCAATAGTGGGGCAAGCTGTTTCTGGAAGTGCTTGTACATCTCAGCTGCATATCCGTCTGTTCCAGGACATTTATTAGTTTTAAGCCTAGCTGTCTCCTCTTTCAGCTCTTCTGTAGATACAGGTTTCACAAGCTGTCTTCCTATTGTTTCTGGGACTATGGGTAATGGTATATCCCACAGATATTGTTCTGTGTTCACTTCCTCTCAAATTGGAAGGGCCGTGTATAATTATTTATAATACATTCTAAAACCCTCTTCTATAGCTGGGGTATTTTGTAAAATGTCTTTACTTTGTGGATGCACTATTTTAGCTATATGGGCCTTCGCCCTCTGGATACGTAATTTAGCTACTAACAGTCTGGTAGCTCTTCACCCTCCTTCATAATATCTCTGTATAAAGTATAGCAATTTTTGTTCAATATAATATTCCAATTCCCTGTTTAATTCATTTTTAAGCTTATTTAATTTTTTTAAGTTCTTTTTGTTATACTTCTCTTTCAGTTGAGTTTCCAGGCTGTCTATTTCCCCCCTTAAGGATTCTATTTTTCTTTCTCTCTGTCTTTTTTTGTATGCCACCATGGATATCAATTTCCCCCTCAATATTGCTTTTATCATGTCCCATGAGAGTGCTGATGTTATATCTGGGGTAGTATTCTCTTCTATGGCCTGTTTGATAGTGTCTGCCACCTATTGTTTAATGTCTTCATCCTGCAACAGAGAGACATTTAGTCTCCAGAATGTTTTTTTCTGAAAATCTCCCAAGTCTAGTTGGAGAAAAATTGGGGCATGGTCAGATAACACAGCATTTCCTATCCAACTGTCTCTTACTCTATTCATCAATTCTTCTTGGAGCAAAAAATAATCTAGCCTTGAATAGTTCTTGTGTGGCGGAGAAAAGAAGGTGTAATTTCTTTGCTTGGGGTGACCCATTCTCCAAGTGTCCACATATCCTATTTCCCCCATACAAACATACAAAATTTGTCAGCAGATAAAGGTCTAGAGGTCTATCAAGTCTGCTCGAATGTGCAGCTAGCACCCCTTATTCTGCGGCTGCCCCTCCATTCCACCATTCCCCTTCATTAACCCTCCCCCTTGTCCTGTTCATCCCCTTTTGAAGCAGTCCACTGTTCTGCTGGATACCAGTTCTGCAGGTAACGCATTCTACCCAGCCACCACCCTCTCTGTAAAAAAGTGTCTCCTCATCTCCCTCCTGAACCTTCCTCCCTCCAGTCACATATCATGGTCCCTGGTGTCCCTCCTCTCCCTTACTTTGAACAGCCCCACTGTACCTGTCTTGTTTATTCCTTTCATGTACTTAAAGGTTTCAATCATGTCCCTCCTCTACTCCAGTGAGGACATGTTCAACTCCCTCAGCCTCCTCTCATATGATAAGTCCCCCAGCCCCTTAATCATCTTTGTCAGCCTGCACTGCACCCCCTCCAGTAACTTAATGTCCCTCTTCAGATATGGGCACCAGTACTGCACTCAGTACTCCAGGTGCGGTCTAACTAATGACCTATACAGTGGCAGAAACCCCTCCTCCCTCCTCAAGGATATACCCTTTGCAATACAACCCAGAATTTTGTTGGCCTTTGCAGCTGCCTTCCTACATTGTGCCAAGTTGTTCATTGACCCTGTAATGAGCACCCCCAGATCCTTCTCCTCCTCTGTCTGGGCTAGCTGCACCCCCCCAACTGGTAACTCCTCCTTGGGTTCTTCATCCCAAAATGCAGCACCTTGCACTTTTTGACATTAAACCCCAGTTGTCAGGTATCTGACCAGGTTTCAAGCTTTGCCAGATCATCCTGCAACCCCTGCCATCTCCCTAGGTCATCCACCACTGTTCCTACCTTGGTATCATCAGCAAACAGACTGATCTTGCTCTTGAAGTCCCATGATATGTCTGCAATGAATATCCCAAACAACACTGGTCCCAACACCAAGCCCTGTGGAACACCGGTCATCACTACCCTTGGATGTGAGTGCTCCTCACCCACCACCATGCTCTGTTGCCTTCTCTGAAGCCAGTTTCCTACCCTTCTCACCAGCTTTGCACCCGCTCCTGTGCCTACTAACTTACTTCCCAACCTTCCATGTGGCATCGAGTTGAATGCCTTACTGAAGTCCAGATACAGGACATCCACTGCATGGCCCCTGTCCAGTTGCCTAGTTACCCAGTCATAGAACTCCACCAGTCTGGTTTGGCAGGATCTGCCCCATATGAACCCATGCTGTCTGCTGTCCTGTAGTCCTTTGATCTCTAGGAGGGCCACCAGCCTCTCCTTCAGGATAGTCTCCATTAGCTTACCCATGATGGATGTGAGGCTCACTGGTCTGTAGTTTCCCAGTTCATCCTTGGGGCCACTCTTGTGGAGGGGCACTGCATGAGCCATCCTCCAGTCCTGAGGTACACACCCCTGAATGTAGTGAGGCATTAAATAGGTCTGCCAAAGGTCCTGCAAGGACCTCTGCCAGCTCCTCCAGTACCCTGGGGTGGATGCCATCTGGGCCTGTTTCTTCCATTTCTCCCCCCCCTTGGGTGTCACCTCACTCTTCTCTTTGGTAAATACTGAGCATAAGTACTAATTTAGTGCTTCTACCTTATCGCACCCTGCTTACACCCAACCCCACTCCTTCCTAATCCTTACTATGTGGTCCTTACAGCTCCTTTTCTCCCTGATGTACCTAAAGAAGTCCTTCTCCCCCTTCTTAATGCCTTGTGCCAGCCTGAGTTCCATAGATGCTTTGGCTCCCCTTACTGCCCTTGTCGCCTCCTTTGATTCTGTCAAGTACTCCTCCCTGTCCTCCTCCTCCCTGTTTTCTGGTACTTCCTAAAGGCATCTCTTTTCCTCCTTACCTTTTCCATGACCTCTTTGCTCAACCAGCTTGGTTTCTTAGCCCTAGCCTTCTTGCTCTGGGCCTTGCAGCAGGTTTTGGTTGCCTCCACTATCCCCAGCTTTATGAGCTCCCACCTCTGGTTAGTGTCCATACTAGATTGAATTCTGGCCAGGTACCCTTTTACCACTTCCCCCATCCTACCAAAGTTGACCCTCCTGAAGTTCAGCACTCTTGTGCCAGCTTCCACTCCATCCTTGCCCATATCCAATGTGAGCCATACTGAGTGGTGGTCACTCCCTGACAGCGGTTCCTCCATTGTAAGTTCTCTCACAAAGTCCCCATTTACCAGCACAAGGCCAAGGGTATTCCCTAACCTGGTTGGTTCACTGACCATTTGCATCAGGAAACTGTCCTGGAATGCATCCAGCAATACCTGCTCCCTTCTGTTCCTGGATGTTGGGGTACTCCAGTCCACTCCTGGCATGCTGAGGTCCCCCACAATCACCACACTACCCTTCTCACAGGTCCTCCTGATCTGTCCCGCTTGTTCCCTGTCTAATTCCTCCGTCTGAGAAGGTGGCCTGTACACCACTCCCACTCTAAGTATCCTATTCTTGGAGCCCTGGATTTGCATCCAAAGTGACTATGTACTACCCTCCTCCCCTTCCTCCCTTACACACTTCAGTCCTTCCTTCACATATAGTGCCACACCCTCTCCTTTCCCAATCACCCTGTCTCTATGAAATAACCTGTACCCTGGTACAGACAGGTCCCAGTCATTGTATTGGGTGGTCCATGTTTCTGTGATGGCTGCAATGTCCACCTCTCCCTCTGCCATGACCACCTGTAACTCTGCAGTTTTCTTCCCAAGGCTCCTACCTTCCACCCTCCTCCCCTCCCATCCTGCCCTCCTTTACTAGCATCACCAATAGTTCTTGCCATTTGTCCTTTGTCACTGTTATGGGGGGGTAAGCTCATATGGTTTCCCAACCTGTGGCCTCTGCATATCTCATGCCCAATTGTCACCCCCCACTCCTAGTTTAAATTCCCAACTTCCTTTAGGTACTCCTCCACCCTCTGTTTCAACACTTTCTTTCCCTCCTCACTCAATTGTAGCCTATCCTTGGCATAGAGACTACTGTCCTCCCAGGTCTGTCCCCACCCCCCAACAGCCCGTACCCTTTAGCACAACACCAGGTTCTTAGCCATCCGTTAAATTCCTCGATTCTCAGCTTTCTTGTTGTGATTGCCTTGGGCACTGGAAGTATCTCTGAAAAAGTTACTGATCTTTCTGCCCCCTCACATAATTGTGCTAGTTCCTCAATCCTCCTCTGGACTATATCTACTGTCTCGTCAGCCAGGTCGTTCGTCCCAAGATGTATAATTAAATGAAGCTTATCCCTACTCCTTCTAGCATATTTCAGAACAGATTGTCCCACCCTTTCCGCTGACATTCCTGGCATGGCATCCACCCAAATGCGACTATGCCTCTCCCCCTTGCTACCCCACCTGACTCCTCTTAGCATTGAGTCCCCCAGCACTAAGATTCCACCACTCTTACTCCCTGCTTGCTTCCATTCATCTCCCTCTCTCATTTTCAGCTCATCTTCTTCCTCCTGCACATTATTTCCCCCTTAGAAAATGGTCTTAGAAATCCCCAAGCTCTGATTGGCTGATAGCCCTGGCAAGGTGGGCATCTATCAGACAACAGAGCCCTGGTATTAAAAGCGTCAGTCCCCACCAACCTTATCACCAATATCAAGATGCCAATAAAATTCTCAGTTTAAACTGCCCGCTATTTTTCTGACTCGCTTAGCTGGAGCTGAAACTTGACCCACACCCATTCTCATGATGTCTTGTTTTCCTCCGATTGTCAGTGTAAAGGCTCATTAAAAAAAAAAAGTTTTTTTCAAAAAGATAGCGGTGCAAACTTTGACCTGCGGTCATAATCTTTTTTTCCAGTCGACAGCAATCCCACCTGCTGGAAGTGAAAGTCCCTATTACTTAAACTTCCACCCCCGCACAGAGCTAAGGCTGTGGCCTGCTCCATGCAGGGTGGAAGAAGGAGAGGAAACGAGCCAGTGGAAGTTAGAAGAGGCTGTCATACACAGTCCAAAATGTTGCTTCTTTCAGCAGTTCTAACCCGACAATGCATCTATAAAAGTGCCACCACTCCTTTTCAGCCCTATGCTCCCACAATCCTCCAACCATCACCCTTAACCTCTAGCGACAGAAACAAATGTTTTACTTTTGAGCTGGGACTAAGTAGTGGCAAGAAAGTACTGTGTGGCAACTTAGCGAAGTGGATGGTTGATTTATGTCAAGCATGACGGTGGGGCACGGGACAGACATCTCTTATCCGTAGCTGCAGTTATCTTGTAGCGGCATTGCTGTCTACCTTTCCAGCTCCCCCTTCCCTCAAATAAATCACCTTATTGGAGTACCACAGGTCTGTGCTCAATCCTCTGAGCTGTCATCCTGAACAGGGTGCAGTGCGGTTTCCCAATCAAAGTAACTCTATAGTAAATAATCAAAATGGGCCATCTCCGAGTCAGGAGAAGGGATCATGGTTCAAGAAAGGACCAGTGGTGGGACTGCACTGCTCTCAACTGAGGGACTATGTTACCAAGAAAATCACTTTAAAGTGGTTTGCAGTAATTCGTTATTTATTTTTTATTTTTAACTAAGGGCCCAGTGTGTGTGTGTGTGTGTGTGTGTGTGTGTGTGTGTGTGTGTGTGTGTGTGTGTGTGTGTGTATGTATGTATGTGTGTGTGTGTGTGTGTGTGTGTGTGTGTGTGTGTGTGTGTGTAACCACAGCAACCACCTCCCAAGAATGCAGGCGGAGGAACTATTTTATTAAAAATCTTACTTTAAATACATTTTTCTTCAACATTTTTCTTATTAAACTTATTTTTTTGACTGACCATTTTCTAAGCGCAATAATACCCTCCAGGGTGGGCGGTATTGTGCTATACCAGACCTTTCAGGAGCTATATGGCCCTCCGCCTATGGCATCGGGCCTCATTACGCCCCTGGGCGGTCCGGTATAGCACAATACCACCCACCCTGTTGGGTATTATTGCTTACTTTTGCCCCTGTTGCAATTCTCCCAGAAGAACTTCCCCCACTCTGGTTTGGTCCAGGCATTCATCAATTACTCCTCTAATTTCATCATTCCCCTCCTCCACCTTCTTCCTTTCTAGCAGTGAAAAACTATTTTCTGAAGACCCTTCACAAATGCCCACTCCCTCTCTCTTCATAGTAACCTGTTCTCTCCTTTCCACACCATGACTTTTGCCACTTCTTTGCCTCCCCTCACAAGTCCCTATCTCCTCCTTCCATTTGTCTTTTGTCTCCTGACCTGGTTTCCCCGGCAATTGTTCATCCTGGCCTGGGTCTGTTTGTCTCTGCTTCCCTTCTTCTGACCCTCTCCTCACCACTGTTGGCTTAAATCACCCTTCCTCATCTCCCCTTCTTCCTCCCTCCAGTATTGGGCTAACCCACCCCCAATCTGCCTTGCCTGTCTTAGTTCCTCCTGCAGACCCTCGATCTCCTTTCTAAGTTTCTCTGTGTGGTTGCACACTAAACATCCTCCCACACTCCAGACAATTTTTAGAAAGATTGGTGCACCACAGTTGTTGCAGCCTCCCACCCTACCCATTGCTGTTGTTGCCCACCAGCGACCCCCCACCCTTCCAGATGCAGGATACCAAACACTCCCCCAAGTCTCCCCTCTCCCCCCTCTATCAGTGCAAAACATTCTTTTCTTAATTTCCCTTACCCCCTTTGTTGTACATGTTTAGATAGATTGAGCAACTGCTTTTTATAGTCCTATCCTTCCCATCCACACTCAAAAAAAAACTTTAAGTAGCTATTGCACAACCTTCTTTAAACTCCTACTCCTTCTTTCCCCAATGCAATAGTAATGAAAAGAAGTAACAATGAAAGCTCCTAGAGCTGCAGTTACTTCCCTTCCACTGAGATAGCAGTCACCTCTTCACTTGCTACTGTTCCTTTCCTGGATGTCTGCTTCTGTTATGATAGGTGCATATCCTTTTACCCATTTGAGGAAGCGATGTCAGAACCCCTGGTATAAAGGAAATAATGGACCGGGGCGGGTGGTGTGAGGAGTTGGGGGTGGGACCAGCCCAAGTTTTACAGAAACAATCAGGTAGCTGAGGCCCCTGGTCAGACCATTAGCACCCTTCCCCCACTCTGCACTAAACTTTGCAGCTAGTGAAGCCAGCAAAAATGAATCACAATTCTACTGAAAACCCCCAAAATAGGTTTGCTATCAAAAGAAACAGGTCTCCAATTCAAACAGCTTCACCAACAACACATCAAAATAGGCTTGAAATTAGAAGATATAGATCTCCAATTCAAAGAAACAGCCCCAGTTAAATCACACCAAATAGGTTTTAAATCAGAAGAAATAGGCCTCTACAAATGCAGCCTACTACACAGTGAAACATCAAACAAATGATCCCACTTATAGCTACCAAAACAGGTTTTAAAATTCCAGCAGCCCCAAACAATACCCTGCTAGCTCCTTAGAAGTAGTAAGAAAGAAAATAAATCACCTTCTACCAAGTAGAATCCACAAGAAACAATGTAAAAACAACAAGAAGAAGCTACTGTACTATAACAGATCTGATCCTGTCCCCTTCTAGTTCCCATCAATTCAACTAATTATTTTGAAGTCCCCCTCTCCCTTCAACCCCCCAAGGTAGTGCTATCCATGTTCAGATCTAAGGTTATATTTAAATCCCCCCCAATGGGCAGGAATGGCTGCTTAACTCTTCACTCTGGCTCTCCAACAATAAACTGTAGCAAATCCAGTGCATTGCAGTGACATCCTGCGCTCCCACTCTGCACTCAGGACACAAGAAGGGACCCGCGATGGTCCGCACAAAGAAAAGGGGATCACTGGTTGCTAAAATAGCCACAGTTAACCCACAAGATAGACCTATGGCAGGCCTCAGTCCAACTTTTCTCACTCAGCTGTGCTTTCAGTGTCGGGGGCTCAGGATTCGTGTTCTGACTCCGGTTCCACCAGCACAAGGGCGGAATCAAGACAAATAATAAAGCTCCTACACAAAATAGATGCAAAAGTTTCAGACATCCAGCGGGACTTTAAAAAACTGGAGTCTATGACAACTGCTGTGGAACAACAACACCTTGAGGGTCTGTAGGCCGAGTATATGGCCTATGACCGATCGCTGGCTTTCCTGTATGGCTTGGAGAAAGTTCTAACAGCCAAGGCTGAAGATGCAGAGGTGCATTCCAGGCACAATAATATACGGGTGGTCGGCATACCAGAAGGGGCTGAGCAGGCTGATATGGTGGCCTTTATGGAGTGCAGGCTGAAAACGGAGCTACAGATGGAGGAGAAAACCCAATTGGAGATTGAAAGGGCACACAGGGCCCTTGCCACAAAGCCCAAGCAGGGCGCCCCACCCAGAGCCATCATAATCAAATTCTTGAGGTATCCTACTAAAGATAAGGTCCTTCGTCTTGCATGGGCAAAGAGGGATCTGAATTTTGATGAGACAAAGGTGTTTGTTGACCAGAATTTCCCCCCTGCCTTGGCCCAGCATCACAGGAAGGTGCTCGGCATTGTTAAACAGCTTAAGGAGAAGGGCATGAGGGCTCAACTGCGTTACCCCGCAAGACTGTGGATAGACTCCCTCGAAGGTCCTAAGATATACGATTCTTTACTAATGGCCCGTGATTTCCTGGTTTCTAAGGACATTCAGGTTCCAGATCTTAAAGAAGAGATCGCAGAGAAGGAGATTGAGCAGCTTCTTTGGGCAGTGGCCCCAGGCTCGAGGAGCAATAACCAACCCCACTTCAGAGTGGACTCTGTTTTGCCTCTTCTCGCCAACCTATCTAAATGGATCACCAAGGGGAAACACTCTGAGAAGATTACCTGAACTGCATTAACTCATTTTTTCTCCCTTTCTTTCCAGGGGACTGCTTGGTGAACCCAAATCCATTTCAGTTATGTGTACCTTAGGGTGTTAACACTGCAGTTTAAGCTAAGTGTTTCAGCGGTTACAGTTAAGCATTTCACATGGTTACCTTTTGGTTTTTCTTCCTCTAGCTGCCCTGGCCCTGGGTTGTGAGGAGTTCGTGGGATCTCTTTTTTGTGGGAGAAGGGTTCGCATTGGTGCAGCAGGAGGGTTGGAGGGCGGTCCCTTCATTTCGGATGCCAGAGTGGATGGGATCTATTTTTGGGGTGGCACCTTCCTGGTGTCCGGCCCTGGTTCCTGTCTCCCTGACCTCATTGTTTTTTTTTTCCTCCCCGCCTTAAGATGGATGCTGATTCAGTGCGGGTCTTTGTGATGGAGGGTGCTGTCCTCATGGCCATATATCAGACAGCTATAAGAAGGGCAGCCTGCATATTTTAATTTAAGATAAGTATTTTGATTCCAAGTGGGCCATGGGCATTTTGCTTACTTATCTTCTTGAAATAAATAATTACAGTTGGTTCAATTTCTCATTAGCCTAAAGGGGGATTGTCTTTTTCTCATTAACGGAGATGGTGGAGAGAAGGCTGAACCCCCGTGACTCAGGTTGCTACGTTAGATCGCCAGGCAGACTGGAGCTTAAAAGGCCTTCCTGGAATTCCAGTGTGCCAGATTTCTGCCCATTCGTTTGAGCTATAAATGTGGAAGTACTCCACAATTTTACATTTTTACTTTTATCAGGGCATGGCTTTGAGGGGTTATTTCAGTCGGATTCTTGGGGGGGTTCTTTTTTCCTTAACGGTGGGGGAAAATGTTTTATTTTTTTAGCCCAAGATGAGACAATCTGTACAGCAGCCTTCTCTTTTTATTTGAGTGAGAGCACATGTTGGTGTGCCCCCCATCTGTGAGATGGTCAATATTTTTTTCTGTGCGAATTTAGAATGCGGGCAAAATAATTTTATTGTTCCTCTTTTATGTCTTCTGAGTTGCACTGGATTCCTCACCGATGATGATTTTGGCTAGTTGGTTAATGTTGGAGACCCAAAGGGTTCTATTTTCCCAACCCTTCCCGGAAGTTTTTTCTTAGGGAAACTAACAGAGGACACAGGTTAGTGACTCCTTAGGTTTCTAGGAAGCCCTTAACATTTTTAACTCCTAGTGGAGTGCTGTTCCCTTTTGGGGGAGTAGTTTTTCCCCCTACTTCATTTTGGCGCACCGCTGGAGTCAGTTGTTGTCAGCACGGATGGACGCTTTGGCTTTTAAGCCACGTAAAAGCAACGGCTTTATGTCGTCGAGCTCCTTTCTTGGAGCTAGGTTTAGTACCCCATGTGCTATGTTTATAGCTATATCTTATTTAATGTGTGTCTGGATTGTTGTTCCGTTTTCTGCTCTGTCTCTTTCCTATTCTTTTTCTTTTCTCTGTCTTCACTTTTCTTTGAGAGAGTGCCTTTTTCTTGTGACAAGGTGTTATGATTGTATAAGTGGATATAGGGTGCCTAATAATTCCTGGAGTTTTCCCTGACATAAAGTATGGCTGACTTGACAATTTGATCACTTAATGTAAAAGGAATTAACAATGTTGTTAAATGTGCAAAGGTATTAGCTGAATTTAAAAGGGAAAAGTGTGACATTGCTTGTTTATAGGAGACCAGGTTGACCCTGGGAGAGCACATGAAATTGCGAAGGGACTGGGTGAGTATGGTATGCTCAGATGAGCACCCACAATCCAAAAAGTGGGGAGTAGCTATCCTATTTCACAGGGACATTCCCTTTCAAATTCAGTCTGTTATTAAGTCAGGCTCTGGACATCAACTGATGGTTTCTGGCATTTACAAGGGTCGAATACTACATTTGGTTGGAATTTATGCCTCTACCCCACCCTCCAGAGAGTTCTTTCACTCCCTTTTTACCTCGGTAGCGAGATTACCCCTTGGACAAGTAATCCTTATGGGGGATTGGAACTGTGTAGAGGACGTTAGTAAAGACAGAAGCTCTACTAAAATTCCGGGATCAAGGTCCTGTTCTCAGTTACTTCATAACCTACTCACGGAAGCCGGACTAATAGATCCATGGAGACAGTTCAAACCCTCGGTGAAAAATTTCACTTGTTTTTCCCCAGCCTCCAATATGTATTCCAGGTTGGACAGATTTTACACCCAGAGAAATGCTTTGCACTCATTCAGGGATATTTCCATCCTCCTGTTCACGATTTCTGATCATACCATGGTTAAGGCACAAGTCTGTTGGGAAACAGTGGTGGGGGGTGGACTCTGGAGAATGGTTCTGGGCCTACTAAATGACAAACAGTATAAAGAATCCACTAAAAGGGTTATTCAATGCTATTTGAAAGAAAACACTGAGGCGTTTTCCAAACCCAAGTATTTGTGGGATGCCCTAAAGGCAGTTGTGAGAGGGCATACAATAGCATTTGCCTCTCACAGGCATAAATTGCATCAGGCTTGTATGCAAGCGGCTCTCGCATCTATCGCTGACTTAGAGGTAATGCATAAACATACAGGGTCCAGTTATATCCTCAAAAAATTGAGGGATGCCAGGGATTCTTACAATTCTTTACTACATCGACGGGGGGAGAACTCTCTCAGATATGCTGGGCAGCGTTATTATGAGAGGGGAGAGAGGGCAGGTAGATTGCTTGCTCTAAGGCTCTGCAAGCAGGCAGCCAATAGGTATCTGGCTAAGGTTAGTTCGGACCCACCTAATCTCCCTCATAGGGTTCTTCCTGGTGAGATAGAACAGGAGTTTGTGGATTTCAATAAGCAACTCTATGCAGAGGAGGAAATAAAAGAACATGGTGAGAAAGTCTCAAATTTCTTACAAGGATTGGAGCTCCCTGTCCTGTCCTGTACTCAGAGAGACACCCTGGAGGCTCCCTTCACTGTGGGAGAGGTGGGAGCAGCTATCAAGGCTCTCAGCTCTGGCAAGGCTCCCAGCCCAGATGGGTTCACTTCAGAATTTTATAAAGGGTTCCAAGAGGTGTTAACCCCATTGCTCACCAGGGTCTGTAATGTGGTGCAGGAGCCGGGGGCCTTGCCAGACACATGGGGGGAAGCCCTTATATTGGTATTGCCCAAACCAGGGAAGGATCATGCCTCTTGTGCTGGGTATCGACCAATTTCGCTGTTCAACCAAGATGCAAAAATCTTCGCTAAGATTATCAGCGAATGTTTACAGAAAGTGGTCCCCGCCCTAGTTCATTCGGATCAAACCAGGTTTATACCAGGTAGACACATCCAAGATAACATTAGATTGATGTTAAATTTCATTTCAATGACCCAGCTCCCCATATACTCCCCACTTTTAGCAATTTTGTCTTTAGATGCTGAGAAAGCCTTTGATCGTTTAAATTGGCAATATTTGGACTTGGTCCTGGGGGGCTTTGGGTTTGGTGATAAATTTCGGTCCTGGATAACTAATTAATATCTCAAACCTAGAACAAGGGCCTGGGTGAATGGGACGGTTTCCTCTCAATTCGGGATTGAGCAAGGCACCAGGCAGGGCTGCCCCCTCTCCCCTCTCTTGTTTGTCCTCAGTTTGGAACCCCTGGCAGCATATATTCAGCAAACTGATATCTTTCAAGGTCTCTGGGTCAGGGGGGTGGAGGTCATGGTCTCCTTATACGCTGATGACACCTTGTTATATATTTCAAATCCAGTAAATGCAGTTCCCAAGATTTTTGACCTTCTCTCTGAATTCGGAGCCCTCTCCAGCTACAAGGTTAATCCGGATAAATCTGAGCTATTTCCTCTGGGGGGTTCCCTGGGTCAATCCTTACCGGAGGTGCAGCAAGTTAAGTGATATAAATCCGGGTTTAAATATCTAGGAATATGGGTCCCCAGGGACTTTAAGGCTATATATTCCACAAATCATCTAAGGGTGCTTTAAGAGATTCGTGAGGACTGCAACAGGTGGAGGGAACTCCCCCTCTCTGCCTCCTGCAGGAAGGGATCTATCCACATGAATATTCTCCCTCACCTGTTGTTTATAATGGGTGCCATTCCTTTCAGACCCCTGAGGAATTTCTGGTGAGATCTGAACTCTACTCTCTCTCTAAATTTATTTGGTTTGGGAGGAGGCCCCGTGTAAGATGGAAGACCATGCTGGCTCCAAAAGATGGGGGTTTTGGGATTCCAGATGTCCAGAAATACTTCCTGGCTTCCCAGCTACAACCATTGGTTACAATGGCCCAAGATTCCCCTCCTAAGTGGGTTCAGATTGAAAGGGCTGATTCTACTTTGGGAAACATTTCAGACCTTATACTCTTGGATATTCCTAGAATGCGCCAGATTGATTTCAGGAATCCCTTTGCCAGGGTGATTTCCCAGGTTTGGAGGGACATGAACTCAAAACTAGGTATTCCCTTAAAGCTTAACCAATCCACAACTATATTGAGCTGCCTAGATTTCGGCCAACTCAGGTGGGACCTGGGTTTTCACCGGTGAGGGAGAAATGGTCTAATCAATCTGGGCCAGTTTTTCTATGGGAATCTAATAAAACCTTTCCAACAATTAAAGGCCGAATTCAGTCTCCAACATACTGATTTTTTTTTGTTACCTCCAGCTAAGACATAATGTCTGCTTAAATGAAAGAGACCTTGAGTTGGGTCCGGAACCTCTGACAAACCCAGTGCAGCTCATTTATCCTCCCTGATAAAGTCTCCTCACCAAAAAAAATTGATTTCAAAGTTAGTGCAGGGGATGAATTTCACAGAGGGTGACTCCCAAATTCAGATCAAGGACACTTGGCATAGCGACCTTGGGGTGGTCCTATCAGATTCAGATCGGAATTCCATCTGGAAGGGTACCCAGAACACCACATCATCCCTTTTTTGGTGAGAATTTTGGTGGAAGTTGGCCGTTAGATTTTTTAGAGTCCCAGTTGTGACAAAACACTATAGCCTACATCACTCTGACCTTTGCTGGAGAAACTGTCACTTGATAGGTACATATCTCCATATATTTTGGGAATGCAAAGTTATACGGGAATACTAGAGAGAAGTAAGAGACACCTTGGAGAAGATTTTTGAGATAGTGATGCCAGAGACCCCCCAGTATTGGCTATTGGGGTTGCCCTCCCATCTTCTGACCTCCAGATCTTCCCGTTACCTGTATGGAATCTTGGTGGCAGCAGCCCTTAAGGCTATTAATTTGTTATGGCTTACTCCGGATGAGCCTACAATCACTTCATGGTATGATATCTGCACCAGGATCCTAGACATGGAATACCTGACAGCAAAATTGAGGCTATCCTTAGATAAGTTTAGGGGGATTTGGTTACCATTTCTGCATTTCATGGCCTCTCGTGAGGGGAAACCTATATTAGAATTGCTGGCCAGATATGTTTAGTAGGAGTCTCCAGGTTCAGTTGAGATGGTCTGGCTGAAAAAGGTGGATAGGAGGTTTCTCCTCCTCTGAGGCTTATATTTGTTTTGTCACAAGTTACAAGGCATATTATATTTATTATGTACATTCAATATAGGTGTACTATTATGGGGTTTGTGGTTGCCTGGGTCCTTGGTACTTGCCGGGGCATCTTTAACTTCTAATTTCCCCCTTTTTTCCCTTCCTTTTAACTTTTAATTTTTTTATTTGTTTCTCTTTTTGCTAGAGTCAATTAATTCTAGGCAGTAACCACAATGCTTGACTGATAGTTGATTTACTACATAAATATAATTTAAAAAGGTTTTCTTGCATTATCCCCTTTTCTTAAGTTGTGCGGGCACTCTCTCGTCTCATAATCTCTTCTCTCTTTCTCTTTCCTCTCCTGCTTCTCTTTCCTGTTCTTTTTCTTTCCTCTGATACTGGTGTTAATACTGTTTAAGAGGATATAAGTTGATCTATTGTCTGTTTGTCAATATATGTACCTTATGGAAAAAAGTTATCCAATAAATTTCAATTAAAAAAAAAATTCCCCCCTAAAATAACTTGTTCTTCTGCCCACTCCTGTAGTTTTAGCAGGATTGTTCTATAAATCTGATAGTTTGAGCCAGGTGGTATATACACCGATGCCAGCATTAACATTTTCCCTTGAAATTTGCCTTTCAGAAACACATATTGCCCCTCTTTATCCTACTGTTTGTCTATTACTTCAAATAAAGTTTTCTTTGGTATTAGAATAGAGACCCCTCTCATCTTCCTCACCCATAGGATGCACTAACTTCATAATTAAAACCCATTTTCCCTAATTTACTGTGTTCTAGAGGGGACAGATGTGTTTCCTGCAACAAAATAAAGTTGCGATCTTCTTTTCTCATCGCAGCCAGTACCTTGCTCCTCTTGATCGGATTCATCAGTCCATTAACACTGAAGGAACAAACCACTGTTGTTTTATCCATTTTTATATTCTTTCATATCCCTCAGTGCTATAACAATTCTTTTATGATGGTTCATTTGGAACATCTCATAATAAATGATTTTTGGGTAGCTTTGTCTATTTGCATTTACCTTCATATTATTTCCAAGCAATTTAGGCTTATCTAGCTCTAAAATGAACATAAAACACATTTCAAAAAAACAACTGAGGTATCTCAAAATGCAAGACCCCTAACTCTTTATAAACCCAGCTCTATAAAAAAATGTAACCAAGAAAAAGTTTTATAGATAACTATTTTTGTTCTTGTTACTTCCAAGGTAGGGGTTCCCAACAATGTGGGTACCTAAGTCTGCCTGGGCTAGATTGGGCTGTGGGTAGCTACGAGAGTTATTAATCTCTTGCACCCAGAGATTTCCCTCACATGAAAGCCTCCCTAAAGAACGGCTTTACCAAAAAGGACACCTCGGAGTGACCAAGCAGCACAGATTCAGTGTATAAGAATGTGCCTTTCTTTCCCTCCTCACCTTGCTTATTTTTTTTTATTTACTGTAAACCCCCCCCCCCCAATCATGTCATATGCCGTTTCAACATCCGTTTATCCTCATTTCAGATTTCTGGAGAGTTTTACAAGTCAGCGAACACCTCACTCTCTTGGAATTATCTTTCACCCCTTGTGAGTTGCTTTCCTATCTTTTCAGCCAGTCTATCTTATACCCCCAGCCACACTCTTCTTTCCAATTTATTCATTTTGGCTGATTCTCCTTCCTCCACTCCTTCTCTCTTCACTATAATATAGAGTGCAACTCTTTTCCTGTTATCACCCTTTTTTCTCATTCATGCCATTAGTTAGGGACCCACAGTTCAAAGCATGTGTCTCCTTTGCAACGCTTCTCATTATGTAACCTTCCTGTAATGTTAAATAGGGAGATACAGAAATTATAAAACCAGTAATGGGGAAAAGACAAAGATGGGGGTTACATTTTATCTTGCTCAGTTCCTTTGGATTATAGGTTCATTTCTGCAAGACCCAAAGTCACTCTTGAAAATGTGGAGGAAGAAAGATAATGAGAGACATAGTCACCAATCGATCAGTACTTGCTCATCCCTCATATTCTGGAAGTATTTGAGCACCTCGCTGTGTTCCCTTCCTCACCAAATCCTTTATTTTCTTGAAGGTCTCCTGTAGCATCCATGTTGTAGTTCCCCTCTGCTGTGCTCCTATTTGAAACCAGTCCATCAGAGTTACCTGTCTTATATGGATATATCCGCATCTTCAGACACCAACATGATTCCCCTCTGTTTCAGTGCCTCCAAAGCCTTATGGGGAGATCCATAAACTTGTGTGTCCTCTTGTTAAAACACTCTTAACTTTGCGGGGAAGGGGGTTTGGAAACGTATCCTCTTCTCCTTCAAAACACACAGAATCGGCGTGTACTGCTGTCCTGCTTGTTGAATTTCCCCCGGATAATCATGGTCTAACGTTATCTTGGAGGAGAGGTATGTAAGATCTTTTTTAGCCCACACTCTATGCAGAATGTCTTCTTTCACTTGTTAACTAGCCACTAGAAATGTTATAGAGCGTGGATGTGCTTTTGGGTCTTGTGGCTTTATTCCCAGTGAGCGGAGAGCTCTTTCTATTTTTAGATCGTAGTTCGGTGGAAGCACTAAAATATCTCTCAGTAGATTTTCTATGAAGACTGCCACTGGATTTGTCTCTGCACCTTCTGTTAGACCATAAAGCCACAAATTATTTTGTCGGGATCTGCTCTCTAAGTCAATGTTCTTGGCCTGTAACATCATAGACTGCTGTATTATAACACCCACAGCGTGGCTCAGGCAAGTAGTCACATCTTTCACGTCTGATAATCTCATCTCTGCTTCTTCAGTTCTGTTGTCTAGCTTCATTAATTGTGAAGAGAGAGCATGCAGGTCCTTTTTAGCTTCCAGCCTGGATGTACGAATTTCTCTCAGTATTGTTTCATACCACGACTGAGTCAATTTGTCCAGCTCCCCTTCAGTATCGTAGTCCGATCCGTGTGTACTGCTGGGTGAGCGGCTCCTGCTGTGCAGCCTATGTCCTGCAGGAAGTTGATCTCCATCTTTGGGCTTTTGTGCTGCTCCACTCTTCAATGTGCCTCCCTTGTCTCTCTTACTTGCTTCTTTTGACATATTGAGGGATATTTTTAGTTTGCAGTATTCGGAAAAGGGGTAAATTTTTAATTTTCTCCGAGCGAGGTGAGGAGTCTCCGAATTGTGCTGCCTAGCTGTCTGTGGTGGAACCAGAAGTCCAATATTTCAATTTTCAATTAAATTTTTATTTAGGGGAATTAGCCATGGAGACACGCTTACTCGCAATGGTATCCCTCCAAGTAAGTAAAGAAAATAGTTACAATTTACAGTTTAGCATAATGAAAAGAACATGTCCTATCAAAACCGCACAAAGACAGCTGGGTCAAAACTACTCTGTCACAATTTTGTGTCAGATGGAAAAGTAAAAGATAAAAATTACCAACTGCAGTTAATCAGCAGCTTGTAGGATTTGTCATTAGTATGAGCACTTGTTTTGGCACACCTGTTTTTTGCCTCAGACATTTTTTCCTTGACAGGGTTGTAATCCTGTCTATGAGCATCTTTACTTTGCATTATTTATGGTGCTGTGGATTGGCTGTGCTGTCTTTGTTTGTGCAGTTTTGACATGGAACCTAGAAAGAACAATATAAAAACATATATAGTTAAGGAAACCATCATATTCATATGCACTTAAACTTTTACATTTAAAATAAATGGTCAAAGTTACATTTTGTAAATGATTGTACTAAATTATGGCGTTGTTCCCTGGCAACATGGACCGAATGGGGGATTGTGTTTTTAAACCAGACTGACAAAGCTTTTATTGGAGGCTTCCTGCTCTGAATCACTCAAAATCTGACAGGTAAAGAGTTCCATAGGTAGAGGATATAGTAACTCTAAAAGTAAGCTGACCTTTGGGTATTAACTCTTGGGAGTTACCATTACTGATAGGCACTGTCCAACAGTTCTTAATGACACTGTTTTAGATCTATTGGTTGAACAATCCTTAAGTATTTTGGTACAAGCTTGTGCACACTTTTCAATAGTAATGCAAATGTATGCAGTTTCCTGTTGTTGTGTAAAGATAACCATTCCAGTTTGTTATATAACTCACAGTGATGGGTACTTTTGGGACAGTCTTGAATGAATCTGGCTAGTCTATTGTTCAGCTCTTCGGCATAATCAAAAAGTTGAAATATCTGTGATTGCACTATCTTTTGTTAGAATTCACAAGAAAGGTAATTTTTAAGTCTTTACAATAGATCAGTTCTAGTTCCTATTTTATTTTACTAAGCAGTCCATGTTTATTGTTTATTGTTTATTGTTTATTGAATAGAATCGTAATTACAATCCTTTGAGTCATAGACTCTTTTGCAAAGGCTCCACGTCAGTTACAAAGAATGGAGGAAATAAATTTACAGTAAAAAAAAACATATACAAACAGTATTAATGTAACAGTACAGGGTTATGCAGTCATAGCTTTATCTTATTTAGATGTGACAGTAGCTGGTGGCATACGAGATGTCCCTGTGATTGTTACCTGTACCATTTGGTTCCAGCAAGAACCGTAGTTATTTGTATCAGTTCACAAATTCAAGAAGTTGCCCTTCCAAAGTCAAGATGATGAAAGAGTTATTTGGCACATTTCTTAGCTTAGTGGTGGAACTGAAAAGCATGAGATTAGTTTTGTTTGCATTTAATTTTAATTTACAATCAGTAAACAAAGTTTGGAGAGTATGAAATCCACATTGCAGGGCAGCGTAGACACATGAGAATCACCCCTAGAAGCATCAATGACAGTGACATCTGCATAAAGATGCTAATTTGGTTATTGATGCTTTCACATAGGCCCCTCAAATATTTAGTAAAATGGAGGGGACATAGTACCAAGCTCTTACATGACATTGCAACAGAACATATACACATAAAGTGGTATAGAGTACACAGAACAGTAGGTAAAGTATAAATTATGGTAGTTTGTCCCCCTTACTTACAACATTATGTGTAACAGTTACAAACATTAGCAGGTAATTGACTGAGTAAGAATTTGAAATGAAAAATACTGTAGATATGAAGACTACGGTTTGGACAATTTCTGCAAGTTGTTCCAATGAAATAGTACTGCAGTGCTAATGCTGAAGCACATAATTTGTTCTTAGAGTCAGCACAGTTTAGAAGCAGGCTGAATGAGTGTAAGAGATGAGTATCAAGAAACATAGAAACATAGACTTTGACAGCAGATAAGCACGGCTTGGCCCACCTAGTCTGACCATTTCCCTACCTAATAAATAAGCTGCAAATCCTAGTTAGCCAACAGTCTACTTCTTCGTACCCCCCACAAGAATTGCCTTATGTCTGTCCGATGCATTCTTGAATTCCCCCACTGTTTTTGACCCCACATCCTCCTCGGGAAGGCCGTTCCATGCATTCACCACCCTGTCTGTGGACATATACTTCCTCACAGTGCCCCTGAGCCGGGGCCCCTTGTTCTTGCACATCTCTTTTTCTGAAAGATGCTACCCTCTTAGACTTTGTTGATTCCCTTGAGGTACTTAAAAGTTTCTATCATGTCCCCAATCTCCCTCCTTTCCTCAAGGGTATACATATTAAGCTCTTTAGTCTCTCATTGTATAGCTTCTGTTGCAGACCCTGCACCATTTTAGTTGCCCTCCTCTGGATGGCCTCCATCCTGTCTATGTCCTTGCGGAGAATTGGGTCTCCAGAACTTCACACAGTACTCCAGATGGGGTCTCATCATCTGTCTATACAGAGGGATAACAACTTATTGTTTTCTACTGGCGATGCCTCTACCTATACATACCAATATCCCCCAGACATCCCTATTGCCTTCTCACATTGCTTGCTTACCTTTAGGTTATGTGATATGACAACCCCCAGGTCCCTTTCCATTTTTGTTGTTGTTACTACCCCACCATTGTGTATTCTTCCCATGGATTTTTGTTTCCCAGGTGCAATACTTTGCACTTCTTTGCATTGAATCTAAGCTGCCATACTTTTGACTATTCCCCCAACTTTGCCAAGTACCTTATTATCCTTTCCACACACACCCTCCTGTGTATCATCCCTGTTGCAGATCTTTGAGTCATCTGCAAAGAGGCATATTTTTCCTTCCCTTCCCTCTGCAGTGTCACTTATAAAGACATTACAAAGGACTGGACCCAATACTGAACCCATGGTACTCTACTAGTAACCCACCTTTCTTTGGAGTGGACTCCATTTACTCTTACCATATGTGTCCTGTTGTCTAGTCTATGTTTTACCCAGGCTACCACCCTGGGACCTACTCCCAGGCTGGCTAATTTATTTATGAATCTTTTGTGTGGGACTGTGTCAAATCCCTTGCTAAAGTCTAGGTAGGCCATGTCCATAGCCCCTCCCTGGTCTACTGCTTTGGTCACCCAGTCAAAGAAATCTAATAGATTCATATCACATGACCTTCCCACTGTGAATACATGCTGCCTTGGGTCCTGTGTCCCGCTGGCCTCTAGGTACTCAACAATTCTTTCTTTCAGAAGTGATTCCATCATTTTCCCTACCACTGAGGTCAAGCTAACAGGTCTGTAGTTTCCTGGCTCTGCTTTGCTCCCACTTTTGTGAAGGGGAATCACATCCATCTTCCTCCAGTCCTTAGGTACTACACCATCCTTCCATGATTTGTTAAAAAGGGTAGTCAGTGGTGTCACTAGCTCTTCCTTAGTTATTATAGAATTCTGGGATGAATCCTATCAGGCCCCATTGCTTTGTCCACCTTCAGATTTAGGAGTTCTTTCAGAACCATTTTTTCTGTAAAAGGACTGGTATCAACCCCCCTATCTAGAGTGCTTCTATTGATTGGATTTGGTACCTCCCCTTTGTCTTCTTTTGTGAATACTGAGCAGAGATATTCGTTCAGTATCCCTGCTTTTTCACTGTCCCTCTCTGCCCACCCACCCTCTTCTTTATTAAGCCTCACTCTCCCTCCCTTGGTCTTTCTTTGCTCCCTAATATGCCTATAAAAGATTTTATCCCCCTTCTTAACTGAGTTGGCTATCTTGTCCTTGGTTTGGGCCTTTGCTATTCTGACTGCCTTCCCTGTGTCCTTCTGCTTTAACTGGTACAGTTCTCTGTCCAGCTCCTTTTGCGTTTCTTTCTAGTGCTATCTTTTTCTCCCTAACCTTCCCTGCCACCTCTTTTGAGAACCATAGTTTTTTTTCTTTAATTTTGATTTGTTTATTTGCTTCACACAGAGGCTTGTTGTCTCTGTGATGGCAGTTTGATGTTTCCCCATTGTTCTTCCATCCCTCCTTCTTGTCAGTTTGCTAGTGCTTTTCTGAGGCATGCTCTCATTTTGAAAAAGTCAGCCCTCCTAAAGTCCAGTACCCTCACTTTTGTATGGCTTGACTCTGTGACTGTGTTAATTATAAACCACACTGTTTGGTGGTCACTTGCTCCCAGATGGTTACCCACATCTAGATCTGAGATCATCACTCCATTCCCATTTGAGAGTACCAGGTCTAAGACTGCTCCCTCCCTAGTGAGTTCCAGCACTAGCTGACTGAGGCATGCCCCCTGTAGGGCATCATGAATGACCCTACTCTTGGATGTGACTGCAGCAAAGGTGATCCAGTTAACATCTGGCATATTCAGGACCCCATCAACAATATCTCCCCTTTTGCTGCCATTCTAAGGATGCCTTTTCTCATTTCCTTGTCCATTTCCTCCCCCTGAGATGGGGGTCTGTATACAACCCATGTGCAGATTGTGGTGCCATTTCTTGTCTCCCGGGTGACCCACAGTGTCTCCTCTCCTCTCCTCCCTGTTTACCATTTAGTTCCATTGCTTTGATCCCTTCCCTTATGTAGAGAGCTACTCCTCCTCCTCCTCCCCTTCTACCCTCCCTGTCCCTCCTGTAGATTATGTACCCTGGTATGTTGACATCCTAGTCATGGTTGTCTGTGTACCATGTTTCTGTGACTGACATGATGTCTAGGCATCCTTCCTCCATCAAGGCCACCAGTTCAGGGAGCTTGTTACCTAGACTATGGGCATTGGTACTCATTACCCTCCTTTTTGTGATGACCTTACCCCATTTTTCCCCCATCCCTGTACTTACTGCCTTTGCCTTTTTCTCCATGTACCCCCGCCCTTCTCCTTATTGACTTCTCTATCCTGGTGTTACCTCACTAACTACCCTGAATTTTGGGGGGGCTAGGATTTCCCTGCTCCTTTTCAGTGCCTCCCCCCTTGGCTAGTTTAAATACTTGCCAATGAAGCATTTAAACCTTTCACCTAGGATCCTGGTTTCCCTCCTGGACAGATGCAGACCATTGCACCAGTATAGGCCTGCATCCCTCCAGGTGCAGCCCCAGTACTCAGTGAAGCCAAAACCCTGATCTCTGCACCAGTTTTTCAACCATGTGCTACTTGTCTGAGGTCCCTCCCCAACCCCACAAACTCCTCCTGCACTGCTCTGATCCCTTTTCCAGCCAGATCATTTTTCCCTGGGTGGATAATGACATCCAGCTCCCTCCCCCATGCAGCTGCTCCCATGATCCTGAGGATTCACTCCCTGTCCCTCCAAGCCACTGCATCAGGCAGGCACCTTACCTCTCTCTCCCCCTCCCCCAGTTTTATCATGCTAACAATGGAGTCCCCCAACAGGAGTTGTTTCCTCCCCTTGTGGGGTTCCATGTTGCCCTCCTGTGGGTCTCTTTTGTGAAGGTTCCCAGCATCCTCCTTGGTCTCCACTGTGGGTGCCTCCATAGAGGAACCACACTCTGCAAGAATGGTGTATGAATTCTGGAGAGGTACAACTGAAGGGATGTGACTCTATTCTACCACCCTAACCCACCCTGAGCCCATTGTGGTCCAACTGCTCCTCTTTCTTGGCAACCTCTGAGGCAGCAGCAGAAGTCCTGGTGGTCCTTGGGTGGAAGCAAAGGTCCCCCAAATCCTAGCCAAGGCATATCATAACCAGATCAGATGTGAAGCCTGTCAGGAAGCAACACAATGTAGTATACTGCAACAGAATTTCTGCAGCAAACAAAGCAGTTTCAATGGCAGTTTATCAATTGTATCATGCAATAACTGGTGACAATGCATTGCATCCAGGCAGGCACCACTGTATTTAGGATCCTTTCTGAATACGGTCTTCTATATGAAGTGACTTCAGTGTTAAAACATTCTATTGGCTAAGAAAGGTCAGTTTACCAAGAAGTGAAGCAGGGTGGGACAAACAGGCAAGAATAAGCCTTAACGTTTTTTGTGCTAACAAGTAGGACAAGTTGATTCAGAAATTGCACTAGCCCACAGATGGTTCCACCAGTCAACAATTATAATGATGAATTTTGCTCACTTATTTGGGAAAAATGGAAGCCAAGAAATACTCCATTTATTGCACATTTATCCTGCTACTACACTGCTTCCTCCCCAGCAAAAAAAAAAAAAGACTGCCATGTAATCACACTGAGCATGCCCCCATCATTTTATATCATGGCACCCTCTCTTCCTCTTTCTGTGCCTCCCACCTAACCAGAGGATCCTATAGCATTAAGTATTTAATCAAGTCACCCTCACTTTGCATACACAATAGCTGACATCATCATGCACCTCACCACACTCTCACCCTATCCACAAGGCAAAGAACCAAGTCAGGAAGAGAAAGACAGTAAATATACTCTCAGCCCCCCGCCCCATATCAAGTTTCAAGTTTAGTTTCAAGTTTATTGTAGGAAAGCTCCATTGAGCAAGCTCATTTACAAGGAGACCCTTTTACACAATAGCAGTAATAATAATAGTTATACATGGTGTAAGGTACAAACAATGGCAGGCAAGTGAGAAGTAAATAAACATGCATAGATAAATAAAAGGGTACAGATAATGCAAAGGAGATGCATAAGTCACTTAAATTAGTTAATAGTGTTTGGGCATAGACGTAAGCAGGATGAGGCAACCAGAGACCTGCACTTCTGGAAGTGTTTGAGCAGTGTTAAGTTTGCCGGAAGCAGATCTAAGATTTATTTGGGAAGGAGGCCATACAAATCTTGGGAGCCTGGGAAACAGAAAACTTTGTGATATTTTCATTTACAGTATAACCTCAATTATCCAAACTATGAGGCAGACATGCATTTGGTTCAGAAAATCGAGTGGTCTGGAAAACCAAGGGTCCTATTAAATTAACTGCATGATCTGTCAGCGGTATAGTTTGTGGTGTGTCTCATGCACAGTACTGACAGTAATGACACAGAAACAGCTTAAATTGTGAAATAAATACTTTATTGTTTAAATAAAAAATAAGTACCACAGTGTACTGTGCTGCACTAATCAATTTTTAAAACTAGATGGCATGCAAAATAAAACAGTCATTAAGTCACATAAAATAATCTATGATTGCTCGCTGCTTAGCACATTTATTCTATTTTTTTATTGCCTTCAGGCAGAGCTGTCTTAATAAGATGGTGTGGATGTAGTCAATGTCTGGCTGACTCTCCAACCAGAAAATGCATTTTTCAAATGCTTCAACAGCTTCCTGTACTGTTGGCACTGCAGCAACTGTATCACAATATTTTACTGTCTTGCATGATTGCATGATTGGGGCACAATGACAGTGATTGGGTGTTAATTGCCTATGACTGCGTTACTGTAATTGCATAAGAGATGCTTTTACTGGGGGGGCAAGGTCAGCATTCAGTTAAACCAGAGGTTTGGTTAACAGGGAGTTGGATAATTGAGGTTCTACTGTATATGTATCTGGCATAGTATAGGCTAGAGGTTGAAGTAATGAGCTGTGGATGAACTTGGTACACTAAGCATATCTAGGTTTAATTCCCACAACCTCTGCTTTCATACTGTGTGGCCCTGAGCAAGTCCTTCAACCTTCCCACTGATCCCAGATAACCCATGATAACATGCATTATGTCCAGTGGGCCCTAATTGGTTAACAAAGAATAAAAAAAGGAATACTGATTTTAACAGGCTCTGCCCCAACAATAACAGCATTTTTTAAAACATTGTCCTTTCATCAGCTCATGGGAAACAGTACCCAGGCATGAATTCTACAAGCTCTTTTTTTATTTAGGAGGATCTATAAACCTCAGGAATACCAATTTGAACCTTTTGAAATTATGTTGGGGTTGAGTAATGGAGGGTATCTGGAGAGTCAAGGAGGAGGGCAGTGGTTCCCTCTATGAAGGAAATGGAAATTGCACACTTGAACAGACTAGACTGTAGGGCTGTTTCCTTCTGCCATGTTCATACAGTATGTGTTATATTAAGGTTTATTTTTGTACCACAGATGCTCCAAAGCATTGTTTTTAGGATGAAAGGACATGCTGAGTGGGACAAGTGTGGAAGTGCATGAATGGCACTGACTGGCATGGTCCATTGGGAAGTACTTGGGATCTCAACACCTGCCAATAATGGCAGCTATGTGTCTATGGATGGTCATTCAGAGTCTGGTCTGCAGTGTTGTCCATGGACAGCACAGGGATGGGAGACTGGAAAGGGAGATGGAGCAGGTATGGTGAGGCTGGGAAAAAAACACCACCTGCAAGACAGACCCTGTATACCTCTTAGCATTGTGGCACTGAAATGTTGGATACAGACATACACAATGTAGGAAAATGATGGGCACTGGTCCTTATAATGTGGAACAAATCATCAGACATGTAAAGACAAGTTCAGAACATTGGAAGCTAGTGATATAGTTAACAACAGAATGATGGAGAGGAAATCTCAGCATTCATCATCCAGAAAAAAAGTCCACTGGAACACGTTGAATTGCTATGTAAATGATGTGGTATGAGGTACTTTATTAAAGAAATAAGGAGAACAAGCAGGTGTAGAAAAACTTTTTGCTCCATTTTGGGAACTTCCTCAATGGAATGGTGCCACCGTCAGTTCATCTAGTACAAATACAGGCATCAGTTACAGTGTACAAGTAATTTAAAGTGACGATGCAAAGTTATGGTGCAAAAACAGAAGGCAACACAAAAACCTAAGAAGAATATTAAAATGGCAACAAATATACGCACTATTAGTTGCAAAAGTTGTTAAATTATAGCTAATTGCATTCTTTCAAAAGGTGCCTTGTATTGCCATGGAGTAACAGTAAGGCAAATGCCAGAAATCTAACAAAGTTTTTCTTTCCAGATAAACAAGCCTAACACTTTTGCTTCAAAGGCTCCAACCACAGCTGTTTTCACTTGGTTTACTGCAAATACAAAAACATATCAAGTTCAAGTTCAAGCTTATTTGTTCAACATTAAAGTCATTACAAATTAAAAAAATTAAAAGAGAATGAAACATTCTTAGTTAACCATTTTAAATAAAACAAAAAATATATATAAACTAGATAATTTGGTATAAATTTAAATTTAATCTTGCACGTTCATAGATTTTTCTATATAAAAAAAAATCATAATACATCAAGGTGAAAGAGCCAAACAATTCTCATTTGACTGAGACATTCACATACAGTAAATAAGAGGGAGTGAGGTGCAAACTAATGTAGAAAATTCTAATAAATTCCAAATGTAAATAGTACACTGAATGGGTTTGGATCTTGGTACCTACTCTCCCTAAACAATGTAGTGTAGCCTATATTCCCTAATTTCCAATCTGCAAAAAAGTCCCAAAGGACAAAAAAGTAATTGCAGAATCTCTGCCCCCACAACAAAGATATTTTTCCCTTGAGGTTAAATTAATTGCCATTCATGAGCAAATTCAGTGGAAACAGGCTTCAAATATATATCCTTAAGGATCTTAAAAATCTGATCAGTAAATCAACCACTGTTGGATCCTGAGATTAAAACAAGGCAGAAAGAATTTGTGATGGAGAACCATGACATTTGGCAAAAAGTATTATATGTTCTAAATCATCTAAATCCCCAGAACCACAATTACAAAATGGAGATTGGACAGTATTTCTATTTTATTTATAGAAATGTTGCTTATTTTTATATAATTCAAGTCTATTTAAATATCTCTCTCTCTATTAAATGTTTTCTTAATACCCTTATATGCTATAGGTATTTCAGAGGTAGAAATCTTTTCCATATCACTTTGAACTGAAATAGCTCTACATCTCCTTTTAATGTTGTCATTCAATAATCGTTTAGGTAAAATATGTATGTCACTCAATATATGTCTTAGACTTTTTGGAAATAAATAGTTTTTAATAAATTCCATATCCTGCCATTTAAATTCATTTCTAGAATAATCAACTTGCCCCTCCCAACAAAGTCTCAGAAATCATCATTCTTTTAGTATTTGAAGGTCCATGACAAACTGTATAATTCTAGTCAATGCAAGATATTCTAATGAAATCTGACCAAGTTCACTTCTTAATATATAAGCAGAGACACAGGAACACCCAATAAGTAGTGATATAACCTAGTCACAATTGTCTCAAGAGATGATAGACCATTCAAGCTTCAAATCCCTACTGCATATAATATTGTGATTCTTATCTTGGGATTAATGACTGAAATGCAGCCTACCACTGATGTCCACCATGGAATCTAATAAACCTTTTGATTCTTGTGACACACATGGATAATTTATTTTTAACAATAATTCATATGATGCTTCCATGTGTACGGATTTGAAAATCGAACTCCCAGATGGCCATAACTTTCTGCTGTAACTAGGGAATTATTTTTACAATAAAGATATCTGTTTTTTCTTGAAGCCCAAAATACTACCATTTGCATTTTCTGAGTATTGATTGTAAGATATTTTTCATTGCATAATCGAGATACGGCAATTTATCCATCTTTCTTTGTAGCCCAGGCAAAGAGTTTGAAAATAAAACTACATCATCAGCATATGCCAATGATGATATAGGTTTATTTTAAAAACCTTTTGAGAAGGGAAATCTGGTTGTTGAGATTCTCAATTGCAGTATTACTGCATAAATTTAACAACAGGGGTGATATTATGCATCCCTGTCTCACTCCCAAATTTGTTGACATTTTGTTTGTGATGGCACCAGAAGGTGACTATTGTATCTTACACCATGTATTTTCATGTAATCTAATTAATATATACTAAAGAAATCAATCCATTCCATATTTATATAAATCAGACCAAAGTGTTTTATAACTAATGGCCCCATGCACTAATGGGCATAAGTTATGCACTGAAAGTGCATAAGCCACCCACGCAGCTCCACACCTGCGGACAGCTGCACACTGGCTTATTCACTAAGGTCCACCACCTGCCTGCAGCTCCATTCTCCCACCCCAGTGTGCAGGTCTATGCAGGTCATCCATGGTCAGAGTTGTGGACTGAGCTGGGCATCCAATCAGATGCCCAGCATGGGTCCCACAGTGGATCTCTTGTGCTATTGCATGGGTCCAGGTGCATTTATTCCTACCACAGGCACTCAGACCCATGTGGCATGGCTCTGTCATCCTGTGAACCCCCCACTCCAGCCTTCATTGCAAGACATCCAGCACACAGACAGACCCCCATCATCAGAACCCCATCCCCATCCTGCAGGCTGCCCCCAACATAGATTTGACTGGACCCCACAGTTGCATCCCCCCTGAGACCCCAGCCCTGTACCCAGCACTTCTGAGCCTCACTGTTGTTCAGTGCCCCCCCATGCACACAGGTGCCCTACTTCTAAGAGGCCATGGTCTGCTCCCAGTACCCCTGCCCCCACATTGGAGGCCAGAGTACCCCCATCCACTGCAGCACTGACAACCTCTCCCCCTTCCCCCTGTACTGTCTTGTCAGTACCACAGCCAGGAATGGCCCACAGCACAGCCCTTTTCACATCTCCTTGGCAGCCGGCCATTCAAGTGATGCTGGAAGTGCACTGCATTTTTATAAGGACATGCTCCCAGCATCACTTGGATGGCCAGCGGCCAAGGAGGTGTGAGAAGGGCTGTGCCACTGGCCTGGCTGTGGCACCAATGGGATGGTATGGGGCAGGGGGAGGTTGTCAGTGTTGTGGTGAGTGGGGCGTACACTGAACAGCAATGTGGTGATGGGGGTACCGGGGGTGGACCATGGCCTCTTAGGAGTGGGGTGCCTGTGTGTGTGTGTGGGGGTGTGAGTGAGGCAAGCAGACCCAATGACCACAGCCAGGGCTCCACTGAGGGGGCCTGTGATGCCAGGTCTGGTGGGGGCTGCCAAGTGTTGGGGTGGGGCACTGGACCATACAGAGGTTGAGTGACATGAGTTGGTGGGGGGGTGTTTGACAGGTCAGAGAATGGGAGGATGGGCACACCAGCTGGGTGCAGATCCACGATGGCAGACCACATATGCCATGTTGTGCAGGCACTCACCCAATCAGCTGCATCAGCCCTCCCTGCCTACTTTGTGGGCTGGGGCAGCATGGCAGACTGCTTCCCAGTCCCACTGTGTCCAGTGGGTGGAGTCTGTGGGGGCATGCAGTGGGTTATGGCAGGGTCCCTGCTGCCATAACCTGCTCCACACTATGCCCCCCTGTGGACAGCACTACACGCCTTTGTGATTGGCACATAGTGCCAGTCTGCCCTTGGCATGCCCCCGCCCACCCTTGGTGTGTTGTTGTCCACATGACTGGAGGATTGGGTTCATACCAGTCTTGTACCCAGTTTGTGAATGCTGCATGGGATCCACAGCATCCCGCTCCATGGCATTCATGGGTCATAGACGTAGCGATGACAAAGCATCCAGTTTACACAGTGCATTGGCATCATGCGTAGGGCCCAATATGATTAAAGGCCATATAAAGATAAACAAAGCATAAAAATAGTTTGCCCTTTTTGATTTACACATATTTATCTTTTAGATGAGATAGGCAGCAAAACAGTGTATTGTAGCTCTTTTATATCTAAAGCCATTTTGTGACTCATCTAGAATGTTACCTTTTTCTACCCAATCTTCCAACCTTTTGAGTAGGATTCTCACAATAATATTTTGTGTGGTATCTACTAAATTTATTGGCCTATACATTTGTGGATCTGATAAAGAGCCCTTCTTATGAATAGGGAAAATGGTAGTCCCCAAACATGGCTTCAGAAAATCAGAATTTTTAATTATGTGGTTATAAATTATGTGCAGTAATGGCAACCACCAATCATAAACATGTTTAATAATATCAGCAGTTACTCTTCCAGTGTCAAGTGCCTTATTTAACTTTGATAAATAGCTTTGAGAATTTCTGCTTCCAAAAAATAGTGTAGGGAGACTATTTCGTATGTTATTCCATGTTTCAATAAACTCAGTTTGGTCTCCAGAAGAAATAATTGACTCTTGATAAGAGGTCATATAAGACTACTACAGTATATCATTAAAATGATGTAATGTTTCAGTTGTCCACTTACTTCTTTTCCTATTAATTACATTCGTAGGTGGTATATCAAACAAGGGGGTCTTATCAAACAAGACAGTTCATGTCAATGTCACATATATAGGAGAGTGAGGGGACTCTAACATATTCAAAATATTAAGATCCAAAATGTTATCTAAGGCATTAAGATTTGTTACATAAAGGTCAATTGTTATTGAGCCATTAGCAGAGGAAAATGTACGTTGACCTTCAGGTTCACTTTTAGATCTTCCATTTATTGTAACCAGTACATGATCCATTAAGAGAGAAGTTAAAAATCAACTTGCTTTATTTTGTTTTTGGTCACCTGATTTTCTATGGTTAGCTAAGTTTGGATTAATTATAGTTATTTACTGGTCATCATCACATGTATATTGTAGCTTTGGGGAGCATCTAGCATTCAGGTCACCTGCAATAAAAATGCCGTAATCCTGATAACATTCTAGAATAGATTGTATTTCATTACCAGACTTTTCCAGGTGTCAACAAGGTTTATACGTGAGGTTCTGGAGGGAGATACACATTTACAATTATAAAAGACAAAGTTCACCTTTTAACTTTTATCACAAGTATGTTATCAGAATTGATTTTAATTTTTTCTGTGAAAAGATTTTCTTCTAATCTGATAGCAGTAAGAAGCCCTGTTTTTGATCTACCATAAACCAAATACCCCTTTGACTTTAGATGAAAAACTTCATAACCTGAAATATGTGTTGTATCAGATGCCCACCATGTCTCCTGGAGGAAAATAATCTCCGAGAATTTTAAGAAATTCTAAAACTCAGGATGAACAAGTTTGGATGCTAACCCATCTACATTCCAAAAAATAATTTGTATCAAAACATATCATCCATAGGCACCAATAGTAGGAAGGGAGAAAAAGGAGAAAGAATACAATGACATTGTAACACAATTTCAAGGCAGCTCCAATAAAAGCAGAAATTACTTTGTTATAAAGAGAGAAAGCTCAGTCTGATCATTTATGCCCTGGCCAACTACATGCATGTGATTTGAAATCTAAAATGATTCTCATCTGGCTTGGGCCTTCTGTCTGTCAACACTTCCAGGCCCCAGTTTAACTTGTTTAGTGACTGTAAAGAGAACTGTATAATGCACATTCTGTATATTGGAAGCTAAAGCAAAACTCAAATTTGCCCCCTTCCATGGCCCTGACATGCTCACCCACCCTTTCCTTCAATTTTCTCTTTGTTCTACACACGTAGAATACTCCACATTTACATGTGGCTAAATACACTATATGGGTGATGTCACATGTTATGAAGTCATGGGTGGCTATATCTTTCCCTTCTGTGGGATTTTTGAAGGAACAGCATTCATTAATAACATTGCAGTATTTGCATTGCTTGCATCTCCTGCACCCTGGTGGAAGTGGTAGGAAAACATTTTTTTTTTTTTGTGATTTTTCACTGTGTCGTACAAAATAAACTAAAATGTCCCGTAAGTTGTTGGCCCTCTGGTACACAACCCTCAGGGGGTACCTTTGCTACATCTATTAATTTGGGTTCAGATGCCAGTACAAACCAATTTTTATCAATTATTTGCCTAACTTTCAATTATCTCTTAGAGAATGTAGTGACACCATTAATTCCTTACATTATGCTCTTGTTCAGGTGGTCTATTAAAGCCCAGTGGAGCTTCCCCATCCAAGGAACTGCATTTATTTCTAGATTCTTAAACAGAATTTCTAGAATACCTTTTGTCTTCAAACATTTTTTGTAGGCTATAAGCCTGATGTTGATAAAACTGCTCCTTACAATATATCCTGCAGACACATAAAAATTGTTTCCAGGGGACATTACTTATGATGTGGCAGGGGTGATAGCTACTGGTGAGAAGAGGAGTAGTATTGTGGTCTGTGGCTTTTCCAAAACTAATGGTGGATGTATTACCATTCTCTTCTCCTGTAATTAAGTTGTTAATAAAATACATTTCATTTATGTCCCCACTGACCAAGAATCTGAGTTTTTTATTTGTGTAAAAAATCCATAAAATCACTAATGTCTTTCTCACTCTCCAACACACCATAAAATGTTTATTTATTCATTTGACATAAGGCAGTCCTAGTGGGGGGTAGGAGGAAGTAAGCTGTTGGTTAACTAGGATCTGCAGCTTGTCTGTTAGGCAGGAAAATGGGCAGACTAGGTGGGCCAAACGGTCCTTATCTGCTGTCAAATTCTGCGTTTCTGTGTTTACCAGGTGGGTGTACTGATCCAATGGATCATTTTCAGGCATGACTCAGGCCATGAAGATGGCACAAAAAAATTTAGTACAAAGGAAACAAGAAAGAAGGTAAGTGATAGTAAATAGATACAACACATAGGCAACACATTTAAGTAATACTATACAAGTGGGACTGTTTTGTGCAGAATTAGACATAAGGTGAACACAGTACAATCAAGACAAGTGCACAAAGATTCAGTGGCAGTGTAGTGCCTAACATAATACTAACCAGTACCAGGAAAAGCCTGATACAGTATGCCAAATGTAACAATTTTCAGATTCAATTTGGGCAGTCTGGTTTCCCTTGGATAGGGTCTGACAGTCATTTACAGCATTAGTTCTCACACTTTGTGATAGTGAGCCTCCCCCAAGCCAGGAAAAAGATTTTGAGCCTCCCTCATATTTGGAAAAAATTATAGGGCCTCCCCACAGAAAAAAACAAATCATACTTTGCACAGTACATCAGGAATAAAGTGAAAATGACTGATTATATTCTCTTTTTATTCAACTTATTGCTCCCAACCCCTGATCCGGCACCGCAGGTTATATTTGTCACTCTTTTTTTCTGACTCTTGGGCCCTTGTTACTCTGTTTTCTCTCAATCTGGAACAACCAAACCTAGCCACTTCATCACTCCCACTCTTACCCTGTTATTAAACAACTTCCTGTACGCTTACCTCAGGTCACACCTGAAAACATGCATCAGATAACTGTGCCTTTCCCTGTCACTAATTTACATATAAATACCTACTATAGAAATGAGCCTTGACTCAGTGTGCCTTTCCAGGTTACTGATTTGCATATAAATACTTATTGTAGAAACAAGCCTTGACTCAGCATGCCTTCCCCATACATTAATTTACATATGAATGCATACCTATAAACAAGTTTTACTCAATAGGAACTTCCTGTTCACAAATTTGTGCATAAGTAAAGAAATTCACCTGCAAGTATCCCTATTTAATGTGCTTTATCTTTTCACACAAAATAGTCAAAACTTAAAATTTAAATACTGTACATTCTCAGACTTGACTGGGCCTCCCCTGGAACAATTTTGGGCCTCCCTTGGGAGGCTGACCTCACCATTTGAGAACCACTGATCTACAGTATATAATGGTGCCGGATGCAAATTTTTTCAAGATACTTATTTATACTGGGATCCCTGATGACACACTCCTCCCAACAGCCAAAGTAAATGTTTAAATAATTTGGTGTAAACTTTGCACAATGACCATGCCAGTAAGTTGCAAATAATGCTTCCCCGTGAAACAGAATGCATTATGTTCTAGAGCAATTGGTTTTATTTTCAACAGAAAAATCAGTACTTGGGCTTGTGTCCCCTTCTCTTTTGTCCAGATAGTATCTCAGGGCTTCTTTACCCACCTTCATGGGGTATATTTGTATACAAAGACTCAACTTTGACAGTCACTAATAATGTGTCTCTCTCAATGTCGAGGTCTCCCAGGACCAGAAGCATGTCTCCTGTGTCCAAAATGAAGGAAGGCAATGACTTGGTGATGCCTTTAATTGCATCATCCATGAACTGGGAAAGGGTTCCATGACAGTACCAATTCTGGAAATGATTGGACATCCTGGAGGATTATTCAAGGTCTTCTGTACCTTTGGCAGGCAACAGATATAAGCTCTGAGAGTTGGTCTGCAGACAGATAGTCAAATTCTCTTTTATTAATGTTTCCCTCAATTAATGCCTCCCTTACAAAGTCATCAATCTGCACTTTAAGGAGCAGTGTGGGGTCACGGCTTGAGATGGGTGAAGTCCCTCAACTTTGCTACATGGAGTATGTTGCATAGAATTCAAAATACTATGCATTGGATGCAAATAATTGGCATTGCTGAGAAAATGCAAAGTTGCCATTGAAACCTATGAACTTCAAGTTACTTTACCTTTCTTTTGCTCCTAAATGCTATGATTCATGGGATGACAGGTCAAATGGGCTCTATATGGGCTTGCATAGCCTCAGTGCAGCATAGCATGTGTAGTGGAAAGCTGGAGATAGCTAGCTCTCAGAGCTGTGTGCTTTAAACCTTCAAACAACATTTCAAAAAAATATTTACCTTTGGACTTTTGAGTCTAGAGTTAGTACATCAAGTGTACTGTTTCCTTGTGTGTCAGTATCATCTATCATTTATTGATTCTATGTGAATTCTGCATCTTAAATTAGTACTTTCAGTGTCTCTACTGAGAGACAGTGCAGAAGTGTGCTTCGGGGGAGGGGCAGCTCTGTGGTGTAGAAGGGAGATCTACAGACCACAGTGTGAAAGGTAGACCAGCCAACTGTTGTTGGCTAGTGTTTAGTATTGGTGTGTTCAGTTGTGTACACAGTTACATACAGTAATACTTCTAGTAATTTTTGATAATTTCATGCTGCTCACTGTGCATTTTTGTCTGTCTGTTTAGAGGACAGTGTTTTATTTTACTGAACTGTTAAACTTTCTATGTGTTACCATTAGTCTGTGTGCTGCCATCAAGTCATATTCATTTTATTGTGCCATCATATGAGCAGTACTGTTAATTTCTGAGCCTGTCTGTATTATTGTTTCCTGCTTCTATCTAGCTACTGCAGTAAATATTATTCCCCCCACACACACCCAAAAGAAGGTATTGTTGTTACACTTTTGGATGTGTGAAGAGTGTGGTTAAGTTCTTGCCCCTGTGCAATATCTCTTTATTGTGACTTTTTACATCTTGAAGTCCTTATTGTTGTTTTTTGGCTTCCCACTCAACCAAAACCCAAGAAATATAACCTTGCTGTTATGTGTCTCTCTTCAGTGTGTTGACATTGTTGTCACTGTACTACTATTGTATGTTTCCCCATAGTACCGTGAACACTCTCTCCAGTTGATATTAGTGCATTTAAACGAATGAAAACAGGCATAATAAAAAAAGTTCCTATTGCTGTATTTTTTGCATTGTACTGTCTTGTGAATTCTTTTAAATTTGTTACAGCAACCCACAATACTGGAAAAATCACTTTTTGTGGTGCACGTGTTTCTTTTCTTGGTGACTGTCTGTGCTATATCTCTTTATTATGACTTTTTCTGTCTCAAAGTCTCTATTGTTGTTTTTTGGTTTCCAACCCACAAAAAACAAAGAAATATAACCTTGTTGTTACGTGTCCCTCTTCAGTGTGTTGAAATTGTTGTCACTGTACTGCCACTGTGTGTTTCCCCATAGTACTAGTGGATATTAGAACATTTAAATGAACGAAAATAGACATAATAAAAAAAGTACCTATTGCTGTATTTTTTGCATTGTACTGTCTTGTGAATTCTCTTGAAATTATTACAGCAACCCATAAAACCAGAAAAAACCTTTTTGTGGTGCACGTGTTTCTTTTCTTGGTGACTGTCAGTGTAGTATAAAAAAATGCCTGTGAAGAGACAGTCACGCAAAGCTGTTTTTGACTGTGGCGCAGCTGCCAAGATAACTACTTCTTGTGTGCCTCCAAATGGAAGCAGTGGGAATTGTTGTGATGCTGAAGCAGGTTCATCAGGGGTTAGAAATGTTAAGTCTGGTCGTGGACGTGGTAGTACAAAGCAGCAAAAGGGAAAAGTAATAGTTGCTGCAAGTACTGTACAGAGATTTTTGTGGCTACATTTTTCTCCGTCAAATGAGTGGCATCAATGCTGGTTGGAGATACTTGTGGTGCTGGTAGTAAAGACAGTGATGACACTGTTGCTAATAGCAGCAGTATTGCTACTACTACAACACAGGAAAAGTTATCATGTGGGAAAAATGTTGTGGAGAGGAGACTTGAGGGTAGCTGATGTCTCACTCACCACAATAGTTGAACAGCAGCCTGAGCATCCTGAGTCACGTTCTCATGTTTTCACAGATCCTCATGTTAGGGCAGCCAAATAATTAGATGGTGATGGAAATAGTGTAGATGATCAGAGTGAAGCAAAGGTTGTAATATCTGCACAGGACAGCATCCAAAGTGAAGTTGTTGATGATGATGATGATGATGATCATGATGATGCTAGTGACCCTATATGGGAACCTGAGAAAAAGAAATTTAAGGTGGCTGTAGGTGAATAGTCTCTTTGTAACTCCAACCCCCCCGCCAAAGTTCTTCTGATGTAACAGTGTCTGTGGCTGACCCTGAAGTCATAGTAATAGACTGTGATGTTCAGTCAAAGTTTGCATCACACCACAAATCATGCCTCACACCACCCATTTCACCTCCCAAAAAACTGCAGTCCCATATTCTGCAGCAGCATCATGTGAAATGTAGGGCAGCCAAATCACTAGTTTGGGATTTATTCACACAAAATTAAAGGGATGAAACAGTGAGAATCTGTCAGCTTTGCCAAGCATGTGTCAGGTGCAGGAAAAAGGGTAGCCACCTTCGCACTGAGGGCCAGCATACTCACTTCAATAGTAGGTGCACGGCACTGTGGACTCAGCACCAGAGGGAAGGTGATGCTGTAGTGGGGCATTCACCCTCATCAACCTTATTGAGCAAGGTATCCCCTTCCCAGATCACTGTAAAAAGTAGCCATGGAGGTAAAACTTGTGAATTAACACCGGAGGATTACTAGAGGCATGAGGAGGAGGATGACTTTGAATGTACCAGTAGCAGTCATACTAGCAGTGGTGGTGTCAGTATTACAAACCCATGTAGTAGTTATTATAGTACATCAACCCCTGTGCTTAAAACATGTAAAATAACATAATTTATTGGATTGTCACCTGTGCGCCCACTCCCAGGTCAAAGCCACCCCATCCATGGCAGTTTGCAGAGCACAGATGTTTGGCATGTCCTGGTCAAAATCCAGAACAATGCAACCCACGTTGCAGAGCCTTTTAGAGCTGCACACCAAATACCCACTGAATCATCTAATTGTGTGTGAACTCGATGCTGCTGTATAAGAAATGCTTGCAATTGGGCTGGCAGTATAGCCTAGAGGTTAGAGTAACAAGCTGTGAATGAGCTTGGCACATCCAGCAGACCAGACCTTGGTTTGGTTCTCATGCCCTCCTCTTGCATACTGTGTGACACTCTGAGCAACTCACTTAACCACCCAGTGCTCCCAGGTCACCCCTGAAAACAGGCACTTGTGCCTAATGGGCCTTACCCGGTTACCAAAAACTGAAAAAAAAAATTTACCTTTTGCCATTCTCCTTTCTGGAGAATGTGGGATTCTGATGCTTTGTGAAATGTGCATGTCCCAAATGGAAGAACCTGTCCAGAACATATTTTACCATCCATGCTGTCCCTGAGTTATATAGGACTGTGACAGAGTGTGTAAGACATGTCCTACAGCATTCTGCATCACCGTACATCCATTTAAGTATGGATACATGGACAAGTAGCAAAATGGTGGGTAGTTCTTAATGTATTACAGCACATTGGGCACAGCTATCTGGGGTAGTCTTTGATGCTGGTATGGGAAAGAACTGTAATAAGTCAGACTGTGGTGGTAGCAACATTCATGGTATTAGGATGCCACGCTTGCAATGCAGAGTGTAGCAGGCTCACATACCTGTGAAAACATGCTGGACTTTCTACTGACAGAAATCAATGAGTGGCTGCATCGTGATCCCTAAAAACTGGCTTCATAGCAAGCGATAATGGGTCAAATGTTATTAAATGTATCAGCAATGGTGGGTCTGTGAGACTTCCCTGCATGGCTCACTGTCTAAATCTTGTAGCACAGGAGTTTCTGCAGTACCCCAAAATCAAGCAAATGTTGATTGTTGTACGCCACATCTGTGCCCACATTTCACATTCTGGAAAGGCCCGTGATCAACTTAGACAGCTGTGGATCCAAAACAGCCTCCCTCAGCACCACCTGAAGCTCAAAGTTGTCAGAAGATGAAACTCCACACTTTACATGGCAGAGCACTTGTATGAGCAATACAAAACAGTCTCAGAGTACCTTGTGATGCACACAAGCTGTGATAGTTCCGGGATCAATGTCTGACAATTGAGCAGTGGCGACTCATGGATTCAGTAATACTAATTTTGAGGCCATTTGAACATGCCACACAGGCAGTAAGTGGTGGCACTGCATCAGTTAGTCAAGCCATTCCACTGCTACGGGTGCTGAGGCAGACATTGTTGAATCTGCAGCCTAGCCTTGATGTGGCCAGAGATAGGTCAAGCTGTGCATTACTGAAACACATGATTACAATCTTAGACAGCAATAGACACATCGCCACCATTCAGCAATCTCAAGAATATGGAAAAGCCATAATGCTGGACCCACGCTACAAATGTGGTATTGCATCCATGCTGGGGGGGGGCATGATCAGGTTCAAAATCTTACTGGACAGCTGATCAGATTGGTTCATGAGGCACAGATGTCACATGCAAAGTTCTGCAACCCACAGTATAACCAGGCTGAAGATCATTGTGGCACAGTGCATCCAGCAAGGTGGCTGAAAAACAGGGGCCAATGTCAGTTGCACAGTTGCCCATTAATCCACTTTAGGATGCCTTGTCCCACGTTGGAATTTGTGACCTAGAGAAAGGGGTTGACAGGTGGATGACTCATCAGGACTATGGGCAGCACAGAGCATGATTGAGGCCTATTTAGCAGAAAACAGGCATCTGACGATATTGGACAATCCTCTGGTGTACTGGAGTGACACCCCAGCCAGCCACCCTGCTTTTTGAGTGAGAGAGAGAGAGAGAGAGAGAGAGCATGCCTTTTGACAATATAAGAACCCATAGCCAGCCACCCTGCTTGTTGAGAGAGAGACAGACAGAGAGTGTGCCTTTTCAAAATATAAGAACCCCCAGCCAGCTACCGTGCTTGCTGAGTGAGAGAGTAAGAGAGCGAGAGAGAGAGATGGAGAGCATGCCTTTTCAAAGTCTAAGAACCACAGCTATCCACCCTGCTTGTTGAGAGAGAGAGAGAGAGAGAGAGAGAGAGCCTTTTCACAATATAAGAACCCCCAGCCAGCCACCCTGCTTGTTGAGCGACAGAGAGCATGCCTTTTCACAACATAAGAATAACCCATAGCCAACCAGCATGATAGGACATCAACTGCGAATGCAACAAGTGACGTCCAACAGGAAAGTACCATTTAGCTTTTCCTGCTCATGCTACGTACAGTACTGGCTTCCAAGAACACATTTGTTTTCTGATTTCGTGGTGAGTTCATATCCTTTGAATATGCATTGATTTATTTCTTATTGTCATTCTTCGGTACTGTAGTCAGTTTTGCAGAATTTTTTTTATTGTCATAAGCATTATCGGCTGCATGTTCCTGGAATAAAGTCTGCAAATTTAGCACAGTTGTTTTCAGTTGTGTAATTAAAGATAAAGGATTCAGAATTAATAGGGATTCCAGCATTCAATAATGATGGACTATTCTTTTCAAAAAGTTACTTTGTTGCGTTAGATGATTTTTTCAAATATATCTTCGTGATTAGTACAAGATTCCATGAGAAGAAGTAACATCAAAGTACTTGTACCACAGTGAGCCATAATTTCTAATGTTGGTTGCTCTCTCTGGATATTTCCCTGAATGTTTTGCACCCCAAGTCTAGCTGCTGTCAGCAATGCAGCATTACACTGTTAAAATTTCACTTGTCAAGAACATCAGTGATATACAGTACGTATGAATTTCATTTACTGCGTTTTTGACTTGAATTGTGTGATTATCCATTTTTTCCCTTTTCATACAGGCATACACTATGTCACTATGGCCACAAAGAATCAACCTACTTTCTATTTTTCTTCACAGGTGACTGATGTAACTGGTAATTATTAGGACCTAAATGCTACAAAGTACTGTCATTGCACCAACTATGCAGTTGCAGTGCAGCCATTGAATTATTTTGTGTACCGGTAAGTATCTGTCTGATTTCCTCTTTGCTTTATTTTTCCTTTCTTTTTTGGGGGTTAACAGGGGTGAAGTGTTCCATGACAGCCAAATAGAGGCCAGTTAATCACTATTTTTTCTACACAGATGACAGGTGTACTTCAGTACACAAGGAGTCTACAGTGTGTATTCTTGGTCAGGACTGTAAGACACTGGTCCATTGTGGGTCACTTAAATTGATTCCTTTATTCACAGGCATTTAGTAGTAGATGTGTATTTGAAGCTGGATATAACAAAAGGCAGGAAGAGCACTGCTGGGCATTGGACAGGTTACTGGAATGAACTGTAAGTAATTTTGGCTACATCTCTTTGCAAGTAATATCAAGGTGTTGTGGTATGTTCCGGTCTCCAGATGGACAACATTTCAGATAGAGTGAAGACCTGGAAAGAAGAGAAACATATTAAGGAAACTTATTTTCCAATGAGGCAAACCCCTCCTGGCAAAAAAAACACAAACTTACCTTTCATGACTTGCAATCATAGTATTGCTGAAGTCAACAAGCAGACACATATAGAATCCATCTATGGCTGAATGGTTACAATGCAGTTGTGAATGTGGTGATACGACCTGAAAATATAACCAAAAAGAACAGTAATGAGAAATGGGTAGACGTTAGCCACCCATCACAGTAATCCCCCCCCCCCAAAAAAAACATTTTTTACATTACTTACCACATTAGATGGCAGCACATATGTACAGCATGTGAATGGCATCATGGCTAACTCACAGCTTAAGGGGAAACCATCAATATGTATGATGATTCCCTGCAAAGGAACAACAAGACAACTGCTTAAGTTATAACAACCAATGAGATTCAACACAAATGTAATGGCACTGTCTCTCAACAAACATGACAGAGACGTTTACATTAACTTACCATTGTTGGTATGAATACACACACAATGGGCAGCATGTTTCAGTCAATGTAGCAGAAGACATTTGCAGAACATCAAATTATATTTCAGCCCATGGTCATCTGTGGATATCAGCTTTCAGCAAACCCCCTGTACATCAGCAGCAGTCGCACAAACACCACTGATAGTGAACAGTAGATCTTGAAGCTCTCATTGAAACCTCTCACTATGTATAAACTTGCCAACTGCTGTAGGCTAATGTGAGGCATTGCTTTGTTCAGTTGTGTACACACATAATACTAATTGCGACTTTTGACTATTTTGTGCTGTTTGCTATTCTTTTTGTACTTTCTTTGTGTTGAACAGCATGGTTAATTGTGACTGTATTGTACTGAAGTGTAAAACCTTCTGTGAGGTACCTTTATTCTGTTCAGTCAAGGCATAGGCAGGTTCTTGTGCCAGAGTCAGAGTCGTAGTGTTAATGTTCAGATCTCTGTTGTTTACGGTTCCCTGCTGCTAGCTAGTTACTGCTGTAATTCTTCCCACCCCCACCCCCCAAAAGAGGGTAGCGTTGTTCCACTCTTGGATTTGTGAACTTTTTGGTTAATGTCTTGTGCCTATGCTGTCTTGCTTTGCCACCCATATTTCCATCTTGAATTTCCTCCTTCACTTTTCCCACTCACCCACCAAAAACAGAATAAATATAACCTTGCTGTTAAGTCTCTCTCTCTCTCTCTAGTGGCTGTTTAAATTGTTGTCATTGTAGTACTAGTGTGTGTTTCCTGAGAGTACCTTGAATAATCAATGTCCTCCTGTGCATATTTCAGGGTGTGAACGAAAGACAAAATAAAAAAAAAAATGTTATTTCTGTATTGCTTCCATTGTACTGTCTTGTTGTGTATTCTCTTAAAGTTTTTCCCATTTCCAAAGAGGGAAAAAATATTTTGGTGGTGCACGTGTTTCTCTTTTTAGTGACTGCCTGTGAAGTATAAGAAAATGCACACGAAGAGACGATCTTGCAGAGCTGTTTCTGGTTGTGGAAAAGCTGACAAGACACTTCCTTGTGTGCTTCCAAAGGGTAGCAGTCCAGGTTGTGATGAGGTAGGTTCATCAAGGGCTAGCACTTATAAGGCTGGTTGTAGTACTAGTAATAAGCAGCATAAGGGAAAGGGAGTAGTTCCTGCAAGTACAGGCAATAGTGTGGCCAAGGTTTTCTCCACCAAATCAGTGGCATCAATGTTGGTGGGTGATGCTGGTGCCAGTAGGAAAAACAGTAACTGCATGGTGGACAACAGGAGCAGTATTGCAACAACCCATGAAAAGTTATCATGTGGGAATATGGGTAAGTAAGATAACTTGAGGGTAGTTGATGTCCACAAAATAGTTGAACAACTGCATGAGCATGAGTCACAGTGTCATGTTTCTACAGATCCCAATGTTAGGACATTAAAATAAACACTGGGTGACAAAGTGTGGATGATCAAGTGAGGAGGATGTTGTTGTTTCTCCAGAGGATAGCCTCTTAAATGAAGATGTAGATGATGATAATGACCCTATATGGGAACCAGAGAAAAAGAAACATAGAAACATAGAATTTGGCAGCAGATAAGGACCGCTTGGCCCATCTAGTTTGCCCATTTCCCTACCTACAGGATAAGCTGCAGATCCTAGTTAACCAACAGCCTACTTCCTCCTACTCCCTGCTAGAATTGCCTTATGTCTGTCCCATGCATTCTTGAATTCCCCCACTGTTTTTGACCCTACAACCTCCTCAGGAAGGCTGCTTCATGCATCAACAACCCTCTCTGTGAAGAAATACTTCCTCACATTACCTCTGAGCCGTTCCCCTCTATCTTCAGATTGTGCCCCCTTGTTCTTGCACATCTCTTTTTCTGAAAGAGGCTACCCTCTTGGACTTTGTTGATTCCCTTGAGGTATTTGAAAGTTTCTATCATATCCCCTTCTCCCTCCTTTCCTCAAGGCTCTACATCTTAAACTCCTTTAATTTTTCTTCACATGTCTTCTGGTGCAGACTCTGCACCATTTTGGTTGCCCTCCTCTGGATAGCCTCCACCCTGTCTATGTCTTTGTGGAGCTGGGGTCTCTGGAACTGTATATAGTACTCCAGACGTGGGCTTACCAACTGTCTGTACAGAGGGCCAACAACTTCCTGCTTTCTACTGGTAATGCCTCTCCCTATGCATCCCAATTATCCCCCAGCCCTTCTTAATGCCTTCTCACATTGCTGGCCCACCTTTAGGTTGTCTGATATGATTACCCCCAGGTCTCTTTCCATTTTTGATGTTGTCAGTATCTCACCCCCCATTGTGTACTCTTCTTCTGGGTTTTTGTTTCCCAGGTGCATTGCGTTGCACTTCTTTGCATTGAATCTAAACTGCCAAACATTTGGCCATTCCTCCAACCTTGCCAAGTCCCGTTTCATCCTTTCCATCCTTTCCACCCCACCTTGCATATCAACCCTGTTGCAGATCTTTGTGTCATCTGCAAAAAGACATACTTTCCCTTCCAGTCCCTATGCGTTACCCCACTAGTAACGCTCCTTTCTTCACTGTGGACTCCATTTACTATTACCCGCTGTGTCCTGTTGTCCAGAAAATTAAGATGGAGGTAGGGGAACAGGTCATTGGTAAAACAACCCCTGATCCAAGTTCTTTTGCTAGAACTGTGTCTGCAGATGACCCTGGAGTCATAGTAAAAGACTGTGATAATTAGTCCCAGTCAAAGGTTGCATCACATCAGAATTCTTGCCTCAGACCTCCCATTTCAACCACGCAAATATTGCAGTCCCCTACGCAGCACTGCTGTCATGTGAAATCTAGGGCAGCAAAATGCCTAGTTTTGGATTTTTTTCATTCAAGCTGAAAAAGATGAAACAGTGGCTATCTGCCAGCTTTGCCAAGTGCATGTGAGGTGTGGAAAAAAAGAGTAGCTACCTTGGCACTGGGGGCCAGCATACTCACCTCAAGATCAGGCACCTGGCACTCTGGACTCAGCACCAGGGGGAAACTGATGATATAGTGGGGCATTCTCCCTTATCAACCTTATTAAGCAAGGTATCCCCTTCCCAATACATTGAATTTTTTCATGTGGTTATTCTTGACTTCTCTAGACAGTTGCAGCCAGCAGCAAGGCAGTTTTTCATTTGGGACACTTATACACATCATGCCTGGGTAAACTTTCAGGAGAATGCCAGAAATGTGTGGCACTTATCAGCAGATTTTTTATGTGGTTATTCCCGATTTCTTTGAACAGTTGCACAGCACTGCAACAGACTCACTTAGCAGCGTGATTTAAGCTTGCGACAGACTGGGGTCTGGAGTTCACATTTATGCATATCAGAAGAAATTTTCATGAATGGCAGTGAAACCATAATTATTGTTTGTCGGGGAGTGGGAACATCTTCAATACTACTATTACATTTCCAGGTACAGACTCTCAACCATAGTACCACATGCTGCATGACCTAGCAGACTAGCAGTAGCATCCTGCTACCTTTACATAAGATAGGACATTTTTGGAGGGTTTTTTAGGTTTAAGGTTTTTTCGTGTATTTCTATGTTATTTTGGGGTATATTTAATTAGTTGCTGGAGTAACCCAGCCTTGTATTTCTGCCAACCGATACTGCTGCCGAGCACTTTATAACAGCATTTGAATCCAAGGACTTAATACTGCTGCTAAGCAGTCACTCACTACTGCAGTCACCAATTCCATTACCCCTTCAGCAGTCACCTCTGAGTAGAGTTATCCATGAAGCTAGTCATGATGCTATTAGCATATTCCAAGGGAATACTCATTTGCTGGACCCTTCTGTTCCACCATCGGCCTCAAGCATCTTATGCTGACTCTGAAATAAATTCAGCACTCACTAATTACCTATTGTCAACCTACCTCCCTAACAAATTACCACATCATGTGCACCTTCTCTGTCCTGGACTTCAGACCCCAGTCCAGCACTGCAAGACTGTCTTGATATTACACCATACTAAAAGGATACATAAGCTGCCATTCCTCTACACCCCTTCTGTCCAGACCCAACTATGCCTCCTACCGCTGTCAGGTGACATTGAATTAAACCCTGGGCCCATTATAGGCCAAAATGCAGACATCATCAAGAATAAGTTGGTCAACCCCCTGACCTCAATCTCTAACTGGCATAATACTAAAGGACTTAAAATAGCCCATGTGAACATCCAGAGTATTGGGGCAAAGTGGCAGAACTTGATGCCCGGTCTCAACTTTATAAACCAGATGCCCTCTGTGTTACAGAAACATGGTTAAAACCTGACATAAAATCCAAGGAAATAATCCTTCCCAACTTATTTTTATTCCAATGAGACCAGACCCGAGGGAAGTGTGGCAGTGTTCTGATTTACACCAGATCTGAAATGATAGTTAGTGACTTCACTGACCTGAAAATCCACCCTGCTACTGAGTATATCTTCATCACAATTACCCTTGGTCAAGTCAAAAAAATTATCATAGGTTGCATCTACCTACTCCCCAAACAAATCTCCACTTATGCAAAGCTTTTTGCAAGCCTGAATGCCCTCCCAAAGATAGATATCGTGCTCTGCAGTGACTTTAACCTTAACTGGCTTGGACCCCTCAGAACACAGTACTAATCTGCCCTGATGAACATTAAATTTGAGCGACTGATAGATCAACCCACTACACATATTACTGATTGCTTGATTAAAAGTTTTATTCATATGAACATATGAACTAGGATATACTCAATTGATGGGCTGTATATAGTTTGCGTAGTTAGTTTGGGGCTGTGTACCCTGGCTAGGCCAGGTATTTGTATGTCTGTCTTTTCTTTGAAATATGAATAAAGATGGGTTAAAAAAAAGGATATACTCAATTGAGCCAAAGCTCATTTACAATGAGGTCCTAAATAAACAATTTTTAGAATGAATACAAATTCCACACCATAATTGTGCTGTTTTAAACTTGAGGCACTAGCCAGGAGCAGGACAGTGCAGGAAACCTCTAATTAGAAGTCCTCTGCATGAAGAGGCGGTAAAAAGGTATCAGGATTTTTATTTTTGGAATGAGCTGGTGATCGCTACACAGGAAGTGAGACACAGCTGCTTCCTGTGATAGCAAGACATATATAGCACCCTAAGGTGAGGGGGTTACTTTTGCTCATACCTGCTACATGGCAGGACTGCTGTTCTACAACTCAGGCACCTTAATTGCACACCTTGAGTGTGGCAAGTGATATTGCATGCCTCTGGAGAGAGGCATATGTCCTGTTTGCATCATTGCTTAGCAACGGGACTTGGGAGTGAGTCGACACCCAAAATTGTGCTGTTTTAAACTTGAGGCACTAGCCAGGAGCAGGGCAGTGCAGGAAACCTCTAATTAGAAGTCCTCTGCATGAAGGGGCGGTAAAAAGGTATCAGGATTTTTATTTTTGGAACGAGCTGGGGATCGCTACACAGGAAGTGAGACACAGCTACTTCCTGTGATAGTGAGATAAAAGAAGCCCCATTATGAGTGGGATGAGTAAAGAGTGGTGTGAGTGCGCGTTACATGCATGGAGACGTGCGGAGAGACACTGCACATCCAGCGCATGTTTGCAGGTGAGTGTGGAAGCAACAGGAAAAGTAAGTACATGCCATTATTGCAAGAGAGGTGTAAGTGGGATTGAAATCTAAGATGCCCTTATAAACATGGAAAAACAGGATAGGGTAAGATCACTGTTAACTAATGATGGGGACCTGTTGATACAGTGTGATAGTTGTCGTATGTATCAAATGGAAGAGGAAGAAATAGACGTTACAGCATTTATGTGTGTGAAGTGTAAACAAAATCAAGAACTTCAGTTTAATATTAGCATGATTAGTGAAAGATTAGAAAAAGTGGATAGTAGCCAATCAGAGCTGGTTGCTAAATTGAGAACACTAACCAGTTTCAACAAAACATATATTGATAAAGAAAAGTGTGAACCCTTAGAAGGACTGGGAAAAGAAAATTGGGTAGTGATACTGATGATACAAACAAAACAGAGTGGAGTATAGTAAATAAGGTAAAACGTAAAAGACGGTGGAGGAGCCCATTACAACCAGTACCTAGTAGTAGCACAGAAGATACATCTTTCAACAATAAGGGAGAAAGCAATGTTAATGGAGAGATGAGAAATAACTTGGATTTTCAAATCCCAGTTTTTAACAGTTATGAGACATTAGTTGAAGATGCAAATCAGTATGAGGGGACAGTTCAGAATGGTTTGGATGTAAGGGAGCAATTAACTTGAACAGAGCCGAAGACAAGTCATAGTGATTGGTGACCCAATTATTAAATATACGGACAAGTATATATGTAGAGAGGATAAAACAAACAATATAGTGAGCAGTTTTTCAGGTGCAGGTGTGAGTGATTTGTATAACATGGCAGACAATATACTGTATTTGCCGATGCAGGTCCCAAACCAATTGCAGTAGTACACATTGGTATTAATGATGTGGCAAGGAAATCAATGCCAGTTTTACAAAAAGAATTTGAAGAGCTAGTACAGAAACTAAGGGAGAAAGATAGCAAAATCCTGAAATCAGAGATCCTACCAGGACCAAGAGCATCTGGGTATAAAGCCAAGAAAATAACATTCGCTAATGCATGGTTGAATAGCTGGACAAAAAAACAGGGGCTAGTTTTCATAAAACATTGGGAAACTTTTTATAATAAAAAAGAATTGTACTGCAGAGATGGACTTCATTTGAGCTTCAGGGGAAGCAGAAACCTAGGTATTCAGATAAGAAATGAAACAGAAAAACATTTAAACTAAATAAAAGGGAGACGAATGGTCACCACCCCATGTCTCAAATACCTAAAAATAGAATTAAGAAGCGAGGTTCTGAGATTGATGTGTTGATGTTTAATGTCAACAAAAATTAAATAAAATAAATAAATAAATGTCAGAAGCTTAAACAAACAAAAAATGGCTGAATTAGAATTAATAGTAGGAATGAATGATAGAGGAATAGTGGAAATAGTGGAAACTTGGTGGAATACAGATATGGAATAGAATCAGCAAATTTCTGGGTACCAACTTTTTAAAAATAATAGGATACATAAGAGAGGAGGAGGAGGAGGAATAGCATTATACAACAAGGCGGACATCGAATATAAAAATGGTGGTACAGAAAATGATGTTGGTAATGTTGAGACCATTTCAGGAGATATAATAGGATTGACAGGTAAAACCTTTAAGTTAATGATTTTTTTATAGACCGCCGGATACAATAGTGGAAGAAACAGAAGTTTTTATAGACTAAATTGCCACCCTAGCAGAAGATCAGGATATATTATTTATTGGGGATCTAAATATACCACAATTTGGAAGAAATTATTTAGCCCAAAGCAACCAATTAGGAAGGCATCTATATGATATATTAACAGCAGACAGAGTTCAGCAATGCATAAATGAACCTACCAGGGGAGAGAACATATTAGACATAGTATTGACTAATATAAGCGAGGATATTGATAATATGAAAATCAGACCTCTGGTTGGAGCAAGTGATCATGGAACAATTTCATTTACCATAAATAAAAAAAGGAAAATAAATAAGGGAAAAACAACTCAGATTTTGTACAATAGGGCTAATTATCAGAATATAAGGAAAGAACTCATTAAATTGGATTGGAGCTCTTTATTGAATGGATTATCAATTGAAGAGTCATGGGTGGTGTTTGTTAAAATAATAAACATCATGACAGAGAAGCATATTCCCAAAAAGAAAGTGTATAATAGTAAGGGAAAAAAACACTTTGGATAAATTACAAAATTATTAAACTGTGTAAGAGTAAGAAGAAACTCTATAAACAAATGAAGAAGGAAAAACTGTGTCCTCCCATACTAGGTATAAAAAAATCTTACAGAGGGTCAAATATGAAATTAAAAGAGCAAAAGAGAATTTGGAAAATAGATTAGTGAAATCCAAAAATGACACCAAGAGTTTCTTTGCATACTTTAACTGTAAAAGGAGAAACAATAATTCTGTGGGGTCCTTAAATATAGATGGCGAACTATCCTCTAAACCTGAGAAAATGACTAATATATTCAGTAAAATATTTGGTACAGTGTTTGCCAAGTCAGATCATAGTAGAGATAACGGGGCATATGTTTTGGGAAATATTGCACAAATTGACATAATCTATGTTGAGAAAGTTCTTAATAAAATACAAAAACTTCAAGAGGATAAATTGGCAGGCCCTGATGGGCTGCATCCAAAGTTTATCAAAGAACTTGGAGACGTATTGGCACTAGCCATTACTATATTGGGGCAAGCATCACTGTATGAAGGGTGTGTACCTAGGGATTGGAGAACTGCTTATGTGATTCCGCTATTCAAGAAGGGAAGTAGAGCAGAGGTGATGCGGTAAAGGTTTCAAGCATGGTGCCACAGGGATCTGTCTTGGGATGACTGTTGTTCGAAATTTTTATTACTGATTTGGCAATTTTCAGTTGGAACAAGTTAATAAAATTCACTGATGATGTAAAATTGGGAGGAATAGTGAACACCTTTGAGGACAGATTAAGATTTGGTCAGGATTTGGAAAACATAGCAGAATGGGCTAATGCTAATAAAATTAGTTTCAACTTACAAAAGTGTGTAGTGATGCATTTGGGTCAGGGGAATATAAACCAAGAATATTACCTACAGAGGGTAAAATTAAATGATTCAATGAAAGAGATTTAGGGATTTATATTAGTCATGACTTAAAGAATTGCATCAGAAGAAGTTTTCACTCAAGAAGTGAAGATGTACTGATGCCCCTTTTTAAAACTTATGTGAGACCAAGCCTGGATTATTGCTTTACGATTTGGAGTCCTCATTTAAGTAAGGATAAAAGATTGGTTGAAAAACCTCAAAGAGCCTGTACAAAAATTATTAAAAGACTTAAAGATATACCCTATGATGAAAGATTAAAGGATTTCGGGTTACGGGCATTGGAAGTTAGACATTCTAGGGGAGACCTGTTGATATTATACAAAATTTTAAGTGAAGACATATTAAAGAAGGACCTCGAACTTGTAAACAGGGAACAAAATGATAACCTAAGAGGGCATAAATATCAGTTAAAAGAAGAATGTTGTAGAACAAATCTAATAAAATTTAGTTTTGTACCCAGAACAATCAGATTATGGAATAAACTTCCAGTGGGATTAGTAGAGGCTGTTAGTTTTGGTGCCTTTGCAGGTTTAGACAAATTAATTTTAATTTCATTTGGTAACTTCGGTTTCCTCCACAGAAATGGTGGGGACAACCAACATGGGCCTAGGCCTTCTGGCTGTCTAATAAATCCAGTATTAAATCCAGCATAAAAAGACATATACATAACACATTTAAGGTACATAAATTATACACTTAAGAAGACATACATTTAACAAATAAATTAGTAATGAAAATAAAAAATGAAATAGAATAAACTGAGCAATACTAAGAATAACATTCCCTAACCTTAACAACCTGCTATCTGAACCTTGCCCTAATATTCTGGCAGGATAGTTTTCCCTTACAGCTCTCAATATCAGATGGTATCTTGTTACAGGCCATAGGCCTCTATAAAAATCAGAATGTCAGCCAATCTCTAACTGATATTGGGGCACAATAAACTCAGGGGCGTGTGAGACTCTCAGCGAGCATAATTTAGTTTGTCTTGTAATCCTTGCATTAATGTATGGAGGCAGAATTCCCATCCAGCATCCATAAATAAAAGCAAGCAGATGCTCATGTCTGTACTCAGACGGTCTCATCCATTGAAGTTGATTAAAAAGAAAACACTTATGGGTAATCCTATCAGCTTCCAAAATGAATCTGGCTAGTCTACCATAACAAACATCTATTTTTGTCCAGGTCAACTTTCTTAGCACTGGCATAGATAAAGTCCCCATAGTGTATGGAGGGCAAGACCATCAAACGCACAACTTTTTCCCCAGTTTCTGTACTCATACAGTACCTGACATGATAGAGAGCACCTAATTTTTTTCCTACACTGGTTACCACACTATTAATGTGTGCAGCCCAGTTTAAAACCTCATCAAGCCACATCCCCAGGTATTTGTAGGTTTGGGTTTGAAGGATCGTGGCTCCCTCCAGCATCTGAATTTTTAAGGTCAGATCTTCCTGAGCTAAAGCAGAACGCTAAAATAAGACTGTGTTTTTTGGGTTTCAGAATCAGTTCACTCTCCTTCAGAAAACTCTGCAGTTCTTCAATTGCATTCTGCAACTTTATTTGAATTCATTTTACTAAATGATCTGGTGTATATATTATTGTACCATCAGCATTCAGATGATAACAAATATTTGGGTCTGAAAAGCTTAAATCATTTACATATATATTGAATAATATTGGACCTAAAATTGAGCAGACATACTCTCATAGATTGGATTGTGACAAACAATCCTCACATTAAGATCACTGGTATCCTACTCGACTCATTGAGTGACCATTCCCCCCTCTTACTGTGTCTGGAAAAACAACCCCCTCACCCCCTTCCCAAATACAAAGATCCATGGACCTGACCAACTTTGATGAAGAAACATTTATACAATGTCTTACCTCAGTTGATGGGTCCCCATAACCTCCCTCCCAGACATAAACCAGGCCCTAGATTGCCTCATCACAAAGTGTACAGCTATACTCAACGCCTATGTACCATTCAAAATTAGGAGATCCAAAGGTCACCATTCCCCCTGGCTTAACCAGGAAATGAGGTGCCTCATACATTCTCGTGACAAAGCTTGGAAAACTTATAAAAACTTGGGACTATAGACAGACTGGATCTCCTACCACCAACTCCAAAATGCTTGTAAAAATAAAATTAACAAGGCCAAAGGGTCTTACCTAACATCCCTTCAAGAATCACACTTTGCCAACCCCAAATGTTTTTGGAAACAAGTGAACACCCTTCTCAAAGGCAATGAACATCCAGTCCCCCAAAATATGACTGCTAATGGCTCCTTACTCTCCATGCCTCCGGAAACAGCCACTGGCTTCAACTGCTTTTTCACCGACCTTGATATTTACAAGGATGGCCTATCTATCACTCTCCCTGAACCACAAATCAATCATCCGGTGTTCTCCTGTCATTCCTTCAACATAAAAACAACCTCCGGATCCAAGGTACTAATACTACTCAAAGATCTTAACACTGATAACTCACCAGACTTTGATACCATGTCTCCCAAATTCCTCAAAATTAGAGCACCTTCACTCACCCTCCTGATCTCACTACTAATCAATAGATCTTTCATCACACAAACCATCCCTGATAAATGGAAAACTACGGTTGATGTCCCAGTCTACAAAAATGGACAGACTAACCTTGTCCAAAATTACAGACCTATTTCCATCTTATGCCCAATTGCAAAAGTACAAGAACAAATACTTTATAATCAGCTCTACTCATTCCTAGAACTGACCCATGCCGTCACCAACCACCAGCACAGATTCTAGAAATTGTACGGGACTGAATCTGCACTCTTACAGGTCACCTCTGATATATTCCAAGCAATGGATCAACACTGGAGCTGTCTTCATTGACCTTTATGAAGGTGTTTGACTTAGTCAAGCACCCCCTACTAATATCTAAACTCCGACGTTTCTGTCTAGATGACAACTCTCTTGCCTGGTTAACAAACTATTTAACCAATCGCTTTTAGTGTGTCAAGTGGACTGGTGCCCTATCTCCTTTAGCTCCTATCACTGATGGGGTCCCTCAGGGGTCAATTCTAGGGCTTTTATTATTCCCAGTCTTCATTAATGGCCTGCCATCGAACTCTGGAGGATCATCAATCCAGCTCTACGCTAATGATGCCATCCTCTATAGATCCTCTAAGGCTGTTGATAGTATAACTTCTAGTTTGAAAAATGACTTCCAAATACTTGACTCCTGGTTCAAAACTAACTTGCTGGTCCTAAATGTTAAAAAAATGAAAACCATGCTTTTCCACCATTCCTCCTTCAATTCATCCTCCTGTTCCCCCCAGTAATCAGAACCTCCTCAGGTGCCCATCGTGAAGTGGTTTCCTCCTTCAAATACCTAGGCCTCATGCTCAATGAGCATTTATCCTTTGAGGTGCATATAAACAATGTCATAAAGATATGCAACCAAAAACTTGGTCTGCTTTACTGTCCTGTTCCATATCTTTTGAATAGTGCTAGAAAGACTATAGCCTCAGCCACCCTTTTTTCTGGCCTCTTCTATGTGTCCCCAGTTATTCACATGGTCAAGGCATCACTCCTTAACAAATTAAAATTGGCATATCACAGGATTGCCCTCTTTGCTGCCAAGTCCCCCTGTGCGCACTCACTACTGTATAGTTCTTAATCTGGGTTGGTCATCTTTTGAAGCAAAACTTGATCTTCTGGTGCTTTGTGCCACCTTTAAACTCATTCGTCTACCTCCATCACCCAGTCTATCTAACCTGCTCTCCTTTAAACCCATCCTGCAAGTTCTCAGATCATCACACCTCCCAATGCCAGTTCTACACAAGACTCGTCCTTCTCCTTTGCTGCACCCTGCAAATGGAACAACCTCCCACACACTTTACTATCCTGCAAGACTATTCCTCTTTTCAAAAGAAAATACAAAGAGGCCTTTTTCCAACCTACTACCTGCATTGGTAACTGTGCCTAATCTGCTCCTTCTACCTCTAACCTCTTAACTACAGTACCCTGTTGATGTTTGTAGTTTATATCTGCCTATTTTGTATTTGTCTAATGCACTGTACATTCATTTGATGTTATATGCCCATCTTTGCTTCTTTGTATCTATATTCAAGTACTGCTCAAATGTATCTGTACTCTCCACAATACTTGCTTTACTTGTTGTTCTTGTAATATATCTTGCTGTACTTGGAACTCATTTGTTCCCTGGGACATCACTGAAAAGGAACTTTTTTCTCAGCTGACCCACCTGGTCATCAAAATTCAAATAAATAAATAAATAAAATAAAATGCCTTTATTTCGTTTTTGTGTAGGGGAAAAACAGATTACTAAGTAGGAAAATAAGGAAAAGAGGAGGACAGCATTTTTTTGTTTTTGTGGGTGCTAGTTTTTATAAACTTTTTTTTATTTATTTTTTTGAGTGTTTTCTCAGACTTTTTTGGGAGGTCTTTTTGAGGGGGTACAGAGTGAAGAAAACTCAGGAAAGAACAGCCACTAAATGTAAAGAAAGCAAAAGAAACAAATACCAAAAAATCCCACTAATGGGGCCTACCACTGAGCTTGTCTAAAATATTCAAGATCTTTTCTTGGTTCCCAAGCACCTTTTCTTGATTATCAAAAACTATTCTCAGGTCCTGGTGAATTTTTGTGAGACCCTGCTGCAGGAACTCAACTTCTGCCAACAGGACAGTAAGGTCTGCCTGTGTGACTGGTGCATCAGGTCTGGATGGTGGCAGTTCTACATTGGTGGATGTAGCAGCAGTTGCTGCCAGTTGCTCCCCTTCCCCCTCCTACTGCTCTTCCTATGGACAGGCTGTCACTGTATGGCCCCCTAATGCAGTATACCCTCCCCTTCTGCAGAAACCAATGCACTGGTTACCCCCCCCACAGCCTAGCCTCTCACTCAGCATGGTGGGGCAATGCTAGGTGTGTTCGTTGCCCACCCATGCCCAAGTGGCTGCCCTTTTTCCCTCGATGCTCAACCATCCCACATAGGTTTCACTTCACCACACTTGCATCACCTGGCTATGAGGTGAAGAAAACCCAAACTGCAGATCTCCTTGGCGGACCTGGCACTGGCAATGGGGAGTCACAGATGTTGTAGGCTCCTCTGCTGGAGGGGTGGAGGTGCTTCCAGTTATGGTGGAAATAGGTGGAGGGGCTGGTGAAACAGGCTGCTGCTGCTGTGGGTGATGCTGCTGTTGCTGCTGCCACTGCTCAGGCTGCTCCTGCTGCTGGGGGTGTTGGGTAACAATAACAACCACCTGAGCTGCAGGGGTGGTGCCACTAACCTCTGGAGCTGCTGCTGCTGCTGCTACTTCAACATTTTGAGGGAAGAAACCTAAACATGGCTTCTATTAAGCCCAATGGCTCTCTCATGGCCACCATGCATCCTCAGCCTACTGCAATGCCCACTGGCTACACCTCCTTACATTATTGTGTTACTATATAGTAAGTAACCTATGAAGAACAAAAGATAAACTGATAGAGAAAAAGACTGACTACACTACAAAATAAACTGCTACTTAAAATATGTACTTAAAATTAAATTAGGCAATGAAGGATAAAAATAAAGTTGTGAGACTTAAAACAGCTAAGATTAAAGATCTACACTGCTGTATTATTCTTTACTCTTACTATCAAATTACCCAGTCAGCTAATGCTACTGTTACCAGCAATGTTGCAGTGAAAGTGAAACTAGCTCACTCACTTCCTGTGGCTGATTCCCATCCTTCCTGTCCATCATGTGACCTGCTGAAACTCAAACATGTGATACAGTATGGCCAGTTTTTTACAAACTTCACCTTGCAAATGCAACCCAAAGTTGTAACACAGATTTTATAAGACAAAGTTGAAAAGGCGAATTTCTACCATAGGAAGACAATTTTGCAAAATGCAGTTGATGACCTTACGTGTTCTTCACCAGCATAGTAAAACTGTGCTGCATAGCTAGTCAGAGCTATGCTCTCTGTAAAAATCCTTGTCTAAAAGCTGTCTCGTAACCTCAGCTATATAGTCACAGGTATTCATAACCACCACACCCATCCTCCCCTTGTTAGCTGACTTATTGGTAATTTTGGTTTTACCATGCCACAGTGACAGCGGCTATGAAGACATCCCCGACAGTGACAGCCACATTGCTGAGTGTTGGCAATGCAGTGTTTGGGATGCCTCCATGTTTTCATAGGGGACTGTGTCCCCAAACACCCCCATTAACCCCGGTCTCTAGGATTCTAACTCCGAGTTGGAGTTGGACAGGGGGGACACCCTGTGAGGCTGTCCTGATCGCCGCATGGACCACCACAGTGATGGGTGGATTTTTCCCAATTTCTGGCACTGTGGTGGTCTTCACGGTCGGGGATTCGCTGCGGTGACAGTATACGGGTAATTTCCTCTCTGATCTTGATATCCTTTAATGCCTGTTTTTTCTCTACCCTCAGATTGTAAAAATAAGGCTTGTACTGTTCAGACATTAGTCCCCTTAGATCCTGTTCACACACAGGTAGTTTAAAAAACGTATTTACTGCAGGATTCTGTGGGGGACAAAATGTAGACACTTTACACCTGTGTGCTTGTACCTTTACAAATGTTTCATTCTCAGATGTTAAATTTGCATCAGGGCCATGATTATACAAATTTTCATCATGTCATTCATTTTCCCCACTTACAATAACATTCAGAACCTGTTCACCCAACAGCTCAATTTGGGGAGATAGTGTCATGTGAGATTGCACTCTGGTCAGTGCTCCCTCCCATATTCAGTTCAGAAAGAAACAGTGAAGATTCAGCTTCCTACAAAGTTTACACAAATCTACTATATGGATTATGTCAGTAGGGGATATAAACAAGAGCCATTTATTGAGCAAACTAATCTCAGAGTCACTCAGTTGATATGCCAAGATAGTTATAAAATTAGAGATGTACCTTAGAATCTCTCACTTCTGGTATTATTTCCTGTCCATGAGTCTGCCACCACCACCACCTGCATCTGCCTCTCCTTGTTCTTTTTTCACTGGCTGGTACTGTGTCATCTTTGTGCTGTGACATGATCCCAAGGGAGTTGGTGGTGAGATAGCTTCCTCTAAAGACTGAACTGCAGTTGAGCTATCCGATTCACTTCCGGTGCTGCTAATTTTGGTCTCCAGAAGGAAACCTTTTTTCAGAATGGGACTCAGTGCCAAATGGAGTTTGATAACACTTTTGTCCTTTTTCTTTGCCCAGATGAAAATATTGCCTATTCTGTAATTGTTTTCATTCCATAGGAACAATCTCTGTTTGGTTGTTGTAATTTGTTTATCCTGCTTCTGGATCTCCTGCTGCAGCTCTGATTCAAATTTGGCAAAGTTTGGGTTCTGCTGGTGCTCAGGTAAGTTTTGTTCTTTTATTTTTCTCTCTTTTTTTATTTCAGCCTGGCATTCCCTGGAATCTTCTAGAATTGGATGTATTAGTTGTAGGAAAGCACTATGAATAATTTCCTTCCATCATCTGTAAAATGCTTCCCTTTCTTTTCCATGTGTTGCTCCCTTAGTAATGTGTAACTCTCTGGGTACCCTTTTGAGTCGGAAGTTTGTTTCAGTGGAGACCTGCTGCTAATGCAGCCTTCTGGCTTTTATTGCTGTCTACTCGTATTCAAAAAATGCTTGAGTTATGCCCCTTTAGGCTGTTCATTGCTGGTTTCACCTGTTGTGCAGTATTTGGACAGTTCCTCTGGAACAAACACAGACATCAGTTACAGTGCACATGTACTTTAAAGTGACAGTGCAAAGTTATGGTACAAAAACAGAAGGAAGCACAAAACCAGACAAGCATATTAAAAATGGCAACAAATGTATGCACTAATAGTTGCAAAAGTTGTTAAATTATAGCTAGCTGCATTCATTAAAAAGTGCCTTGTACTGCTATGAAGTTACAGGAAGGTAAATGCCAGAACTGCAACACAGCTTGCATGCAGGTTGCCAGGCCTAAATGATCAGACAGAGTTTGCACCCTTCCTAACAAACTAATTTCACCTTTTATAGGAGCGGCCTTCAAATTGTATTACAATGTCATTGTATTCATTCTCCTTTTTATCCTATTCTAGTACTAGTACCTATGGATGATATGTTTTGGTATTTGCAGCAGACAAAGTGAAAACAGCCATGATTGGAACTTTCCTAGTAGAATTGTTAGGCTTGTTTATCTGTAAAAAAAAAAAAAAAAAAAAGCTTTGTTGTAATTCTGGCATTTACCTTACTGTTACATCATGGCACTACAAGGCACTTTCTTAAATAATGCAGTTAGCTATAATTTAGCATCTTTCTAAACTATTAGTTCATATGTTCAATGCCATTTTTAATATGCTTGTCTGGATTTATGTTTCCTTCTATTTTTGCACCATAACTTTGCATTGTCACTATACAGTAAATTACTTGTGCACTGTAATTGATACCTGTATTTGTACCAGATGAACTGAAGAGAACACTGTTACCTTAAGAAAGCACCGGAAAGGGAGCAAAACATTGGGAGTTTGTGCTCCAGTGTTAGTACGCCTGCTTGTTCTCCTTATTCCTTTAATAAAGTATCACATCATTTACACATTTCAGCATGTTCCAGTGAACTTTTGCTTCTGGATGGTGAGTGCTGAGGTTTCCTCTCCATTGCTCCATTGTGACTTTTTTTTACCACTGGCCCCTGGCCTCAAGCAGTGGCTCTAGTTGTGCAACCATGACTTAACACAATTCTACCTTGATCACAGCCTGGACACTAGCTGAAAGCTTTAACAGTGGAGAGATAATGACCAAGGGCACTAGAAGAGTGCACCCGTAGTTTTACCAAAAAATTTGCAATTTTCAGCATTCTTCTCATAAAATCTGAAATTTCTTGCAAGTTTTTATCGAAATTTCAGCTGAAATTGTATAAAAATATCTAAAGCCTCAAGGAAAGATGCTCAACATTCTAACAAGTTTGTATGCAGACTTAGATTTGGCCAGAACAATACGTCATGAAGTGAGGAGGGGTCCAGTGTGACTCTGCTTTCATCTGATTCACTTTCCTGGTTTGGTTTCAAAATCCTCTGGCCATGCATACTGTATGTATACTTAAGCACATAAAATCTGTGCTGAAGCAGGCTTTCAGAAAATATTTTGCTGCCACTAAGACTGAAACAATAGGTATGAGAAAAAGTGCAAATTGCTGCATCAATGGAGCATTAACTATAATGCTTGCTTTGAATGGTAGCGTGGGTTTGCCTTGTATACATATTTTCATTCTGAATGGATTTTGATTCAAATGTGTGAGGAATTTGGATGGCCCTGCTAATTATAAACTTGAATGTGCTTCTGGGGGAGTTGGTGACAGTGATCCCTTACTTGCTAATCTGACACACCTACATGCTCACATATAAGAACTACAAAAACCCTTACAAACATTTGTGAGAATACACTAATGAAATGGGTGAAGTATATTTAAATAGTTACCTTCAAATAGACAAAAATCTTTCCAACCCAAGTAAAAAAGAAGTGCCATATTTTATAAACTATTGTATGATGTAGTGAAAAGCTACTGGCATGATTTAATACTTTCATCATGTGCTTTTAAAATATAAATATAAAATCATAGACCATGATAGCAGAAAAAGGTCAGAGGCCCTATAATTAGTGAAATCTTCCCTGAAACCTACTGATCCTCCAGGATACTAACCTTCCCCATCCTATTCCTATTCTCCTCCCTGGTCTTGTTGTCTCGGCAATCACTATTTCCTTCATTCTGTCACATGCCTGCTTGAATCCTCTGACTTTATTTGCACTGACCACCTCAGCTGACAGACTGTTCAAAGGTTCCACCACCCTTTCTGGAAAGAAGTACTTTCTCATGTCTCTCCTGAATCTCCCTCTTGTTAATTTCCACTCATGATCACGTGACCTCAAGTTGGAATTCAGGGTAAATAATTTCATGCAGTTTTCCTTGTTAATTCCTTTGAGGAATTTGAAGGACTCTATCATATTTCCTATCTCCCTTCTGGTTTCCAGTGAGTACATATTTAGTGCCTTGAAGTGCTCCGCATAAGATCTGCCCTGCTGGCCCTGAATCATTTTTGTTACTCTGCGCTGCACTGTTTCCAACCTATTCCTGTCCTTTCTGAGGTGAGAACTCCAGAACTGGATGCAGGACTCCAGGTGAGGCCTTACCAAGGATTTGTATAGGAAAAATATTACCACTTTTCTTCTGCTAGCAATACTCTTCCCAATACATCCCAGCATCCTGTTAGCCTTCCTATAGGCCGTGTTGCACTGATTCATTTGTTTAAGGGAGTTACTGATGGTAATTCTTTGATCCTGTTCCTCTTCTGTAGTCTCACCCCATCCATCCAGTACTCTATCTTGAGGTTCCTTTTCCCTAGTTGTATTACCCTACACTTTTTGGTGTTGAATTTTAACTGCCAGATCTCTGACCATCCCTCTAGTTTTTCTAGGTCTCTCTGCATGTCTCTTATTCCCTCATCACTATCTACCCTCTCATACAGTTTTGTATGATCTGCAAAGAGACACAGCCTGCCCTGGATTCCCCCACCAATGTCACTAAGGAACATGTTGAAGAGGACAGGACTCAGGACAGATACTTTAGGAACCCTGCCTGCAACCTCCCTTTCCTCTGATTTAACCTCATTGACCATCACCCTCTGCTGCCTCCCTTCCAGCCAACTACTCACCCAGTTCACTATGGTTTTAGCTGCACCCAGATCCTCCAGCTTTTTAAGCAACCTTTTGTTTGGTATCAAATAAAAAGTCTTGCTAAAGTCAAAGTACAGCAGAGCTATAGCATGGCCCTTGTCTACTTCCTTGGTCACCCCTTAAAAAAATCTGGTCAGTCCTTCCCACCTCAAAATTGTGTCATTATCCTGGAGCCCTTTTCTCCATGAGGTCCTCTCTGATGGGTGATTCTATCAGCTTCCTCATGATGGAGGTCAGACTGACGGGACTCTAGTTCCCTGATTGCCCCTACCTCCCCCAAGAAAGCGGTACAACGTTTGCCATTCTCCAATCCCTTGGAACTTCCCCTAAGTGAGTTGTTGAACAGCCAGCCAGTAGTTCAGCCACTTCTGCTGCTAATTCCATAAGTAGAATCATACAACAAGAAGTGCACATGATGTAGTGGTGCATAGGAAAAAAACTTAGTAGCATTCATAGTCCCAGCACTCAACCACCTCAAAATGATAGGATGCCACAAAAAATTATATAAATACAAACTTTTATTAATGGCACTCCACAAAACCTCTGCCTGACTCATTTCAGACTGACTTGTCCTTAATCAAAGGTTGGGGATACAAACAAACATTCCAGAATTTATAATAATGATGTAAGAGTCAAATTCTCCTCTCATTGGCTAAATGAATTTCAAACTTTATTAGTATGGAATGCTGTAGTAATTGTTTAATTAATTGCCATTTTGAATAATTATTTAAAAACATACCACTATATAAATCCCTAAAGCTGAAACCAACAATAAAATATAAAAGGAGGGGAAGGGAGGTAGGATAGTAGAAGGCTAATTGGTACCAGGGTAGACAAGAACTCCTAGTGTATATAAATATATGTGTGTGTGTATATATATATATATATATATATATATATATATTAGAGGCAAAAAACACTGTTTAATGCAATAGTTATGGTTGTTCCACAGTGACAAAAGTGAGGAAATTTGGTGTTAGGGTTGAAAGCCCCCCTTGGACCCCCCGCCCACACCCCCAACCGGCATTGGGGTACGCGTTGGGGTTGCCGGCTCTAACTTTCACCCCATCAGATGTGTGAAGAAGCAGAGGTATAGGAGAATGGGGTGAGAATTAGGACCGACAACCCCAACATGCACCCCGATGCCAGTTGGGGGTAAGGGTGGGGGGTGGGGGGACCAAGGGGGGCTTTCAACCCTAACACTGAATTTCTTCGCTTTTGTCGCTGTGGAACAACCCTAGCTAATGCATTAAAACAGAGTTTTTTGCCTCTAATTTCCCTTCTTTTTGAGAATGATAATGAGAAATAGTGAATGTAATGCAGCGGCGGAAGGGCCCCGCACTCCCACCACATGATGTCTTGTCACATAGTAACATGGTGCCCACAAACACAAATGGTAATGCACACAGTGACGCGAAGTGAAACACAAAGATAAACATTACTATAGACACAAATGGTTAAAATAACACAAATACAAGCTCAAATGAAAATGCAAATGGTAACGCACATGGTGCCGTAGACGGGAACAGTAAGTGAAAAGGGTACGGAACCGCAAGCAGAAGCGGTAAGGGTAACAGTAATGTAAGCACACAGGCTGCTTTTACCCAAAAGCTGCACAGAGAAAGACAGTGAGTACAAAGAATGTATGCATAATAATGGGTCTCAGAGCAGAAAATGAGGAGTTGGAATACCAAATTGCTTATATCTCAGGAACCGTCCGACATAGAAAAAAATGTAAAAGTCATATGATTTATGACATTCCTGGCTAGTTTTACACTTAGTCCCCATCAGGGGGCTAAGCATTTTTCTGATGAAAAGTCTGTATCTCGCACCACTTCCGAGATACGGGCCCTGAAAGGCGCGGCGAATGCAGTAATGTTATCCTATGGGAAAAAAGAGAAGTTCGGAGTGCCATAACTTTGGCTCCCTGTAATATTTTTTCACCAAACCACTAAATGTCACATCTGTGGGATGTTGGCTTTCTTCCCTCCAGATTTCAGCCCAAAAAACAAAAATGTTATTTTGCAGCGGGGTGGCAAAGGATTCCTGTAATGAAGCGGACGCAGTAATGTTATTCTATGGGAAAAAGCATAAATTTTGGAGTGCTGTAACTGTACCACCCTGTAATATTTTTTCACTGCAACAGTAAAAGGCACATCTGTGAGATGCTGGCTGTATTCTTTCCAAATTTCAGCCCAAAAGACCAAACTGTTCTTTTGCAGCAGGGTGGCAAAGAATTGCTGTCATTTCCCACAGCCTGGAAAAGTACTGTCAAACTTTGCGAAAGCTTTCACAAATTCATGCGATGGTGTCACAAATGCAAAGTACTTTGTGAAAGTACTTTTCCAGAAATTGAAAAACATATTTCTGAGGTGTTTTACGACAAAATAAAGACATGCCTAGCATCCTCAGGGTCCGACTAGGTGAATACAAAAATAATTAGGTTGCTAGAGGGTCCCACATTTAAATGCCAAGCATTTTTCTGATGACCAACTGAAAACAAAATGGCAGATTTGCGACAGTAAAAGGGCCATTTGCGAAAGTAAAAACTGCATTTGCGACACTGTCGAACTTTTTGTTAACGTTTCCCATTGACTTATGATGGGAACTTGTTTTTTGAATAACTTTTGAACAGTTTAATATTTTTTCATGAAATCTTCAAAAGGCACATTGGAGATGCCGGCCGCACATTCCCTGAAGATTTTGGACTGGTCACGCAAACCGTGCAACCTGTAGAGACTAGCAAAGAATTCCAAAAAAGCGTTAATGCATGCACAGATCATGCTTAATAACTCCGCAGCCATATATCTGAACAGTACAAAAGTTGGCAGATCCTAAGATGTATGGTTCTTGATTGTGTATTCCAAATTTCAGGCAAACCCATTGAACAGTTGCAAAGTTATTAAGGTGCAAAATTTTAGGTTAAGATCAATAGTGGAGCAATTACCATCTTACCTGAAAGACACAAAGGAGGTTTTAAATTTGATCACAGATTTACAGTTAGAAGAGGATGTTTTCTTTGTTACCATGGATATAAAGTCCCTTTATTCGAATATTCCTCAAGTTGAAGCTTTAGATGCAGCTTCGTATTATTTAGAAAGGACACCAAAAAATGAAGGTCTCCCTACAGACTTTCTTGCAAAATTGTTGGAACATGTTTTAAAGAATATTTTTTTTTTCTATTCAAAAAAGAGATGTTTTTACAAGTTAGGGGGACTACAATGGGGGCCACTTGTGCCCCCTCCATTGTTAATATTTACATTGGCAAATGGGAGGAGGAGGAGGTAATTTTCAATCAGACAAGGAATTTATTTTCACAAAAGGTGGCAATGTGGAAACAATTCTTAGAAGATGTGTTATTGTTATGGAAAGGAACATCAGTGGAGTTAAAATATTTTGTGGATTTTTTGCATTATACAAACTGCCACTTGAAATTCTCTTATGAATATAGTAAGGAGAAAGTAACATATCTAGATATTTGCTTGTTTAAGATCTACAAAAGGGCAAAATAGAGATTACCCTATACAGGAAAGAGATAGATGGCAGCACCCTATTACAGACATCGAGCTGTCACCCCCCCCCACCCACATGTGGCAAAAAATATCCCCAAGGGACAGTTCCTCAGGGTAAAAAGAAATTGTGGCAGTCTGGATAGTTTTGAACAAGGAGCAGAGGCCATTACACAAACACTACAACAAAAGGGTGCAGCCAGAACACTATTTTCAGAGCCAGGGAAGTAGTCAGGAATACTGATAGAGTTACTATTCTACAAGAGAAAACACACTCCCATTTGGAAGTCAATAGATTCATTATAGTTACTATATACTCCTCACAAGTAAAGGTTTTAGAAGATATTTTATTCAAACATTGGCATGTTCTATCCACAGATTCATGCTTGAAAACACTAAGTGAGGCTCCACCCCTCATGTGCTATAGAAGGGCTACCACATTGAAAGATAGTCTTATACATAGCCACTTCACAGAAATACAAACTAATACATGGTTAACCTCCACTCCAGGTTGCCATCAGTGTAAGAAGTGCATGCACTGTCTTTCTGTAAAAACAGGAAGAATGTTTGGCTCTGTAAATACATCTAAAGAGTTTAATATCAGACAGTGCATTACATGCAGTACAGAAGGCATTATCTTTCTGGCAGAATGTTCATGTAAAGCCTTTTATGTCAGAAAAACAAAAAGGAGTTTTAAGTGTAGAGAGGGGGAACATGTAAGAACTATAACAAAACAAGACATTACATATGCCACAGTTTCATGTGTAAAAGATTCCAATGTAGGAATTCCCCATACATTCTCCTTCATGGCAATTGACAGGGTAAGCAGAAACCCAAGAGGTGGCAATTGTCACAAACCCACTCTGGGGGTCAGCCCCTCTGCTCCCACAGGGCCCAACCTTAAAGTGCAATTCGTGATCAGGGAACAAACAGGGACACCCTTCTGTTTGTTTTGGGTCTGAGCAAACTACCAGTCTCAAGTTCTGGGGTCAATTATGAACCCTTTCTAGCCAGCACACCCAGGTAACAGGTCCAAATATCACACTCTCTTCAGGGAAAGCAACACAATAATTGACCCAGAAGGCATACAACCAACCTGGTTCACAACCCCTTGCCAACTCAATTGAGACGCTGGTATTTTTCTTGCCTTGCTGGATCTTTACACAGATCCTTATTAGTGTGGCTGCATATGGTAGCACACTAAGCAATTTAACAGTTATGTCGGAATTACCAATACTGTTCCACCATTCACACTCAAAATGAGAAAATGTCTCATGCAGGTTTAAGGAAAACCACATTTACTAAAACTAAAAATAGTAAATAAATACCATACATAAAATAGAACATACAGTATATACATAAAGCTCACAGTCAGAAAAGAAATAGACAATTACAAAACAAAGCACCTTTTAACTCAATTAACTAGTTCTAACTTAGTTTCAGCTGGCAAAGGTTCACACTTAAATTCCCAGTCTTGGCAGAAGTGGTCTCTCTTGAGCCCAGTGACAGAGTGTCCCTTAGAAGTCAGAACAAAAAAGTGTCCCAGTCCCTTCAGCCAGTTTGGCAATATCAGAGTTAAAGTCCCACCCTCCTTGTGATGTCACAGCACATGAGATCACTTTTAGCCCTTTAATTAATTTGTAATATGACCAGTGTATAACCAAATGTTTTAGCTTATTGCCTGTTTGAAATCTGCAAAGCCAGCAATATTTAGAATTATAACAAGACAATCTCTTCATCAAAGCATAGTTTATGACAGCATTCCCTTTTGATCTATCAGCAAAACAACATAAAACACTTCTCATAGCTGGATGAATTTTCATAGGTATCTATCAGAAACTGCTTCCCTTCTGTTACGCCGTAAAAGGCAATATTTTATGACAAGCTGCCTGGGTTCAAAGTAGTGGTTGGTTTATGACCTTGGTTTCATTATAGTCCCAGGATGTCAGCTTTTACAAGCTAGCTGTGACAGCAAGCAAGGCCAGAATTTTTTTTTTTGAAATCCAATGTTCCATGATGTCTTGTGCTGACTGCCATGTTTCACAACCAGAATTCAAACACATATTTATATAAAATTATATACACATAGCTGGCAGAAGGCTATTCTCGTGACAGCAATCATAATAATTTGTTACTACAGAGAGAGAATTTTTGGATTCTGCAATTGGGGGCACAGAAAACCAGGTTTAAATACCAGTTAGATATACACCCCTATCTGAACAAAAAGAAGACGAAATGAATGCACTGTAAACATTTCCCCTCTTATTAGCTATTTGGAGCTGCACTTTAATCATGAATCAGTATGGTTTCTAACATTGTAATAGTAATATGTATGTAGGGTCATTGTGACATTGTTGTGTGTGAGCTCTGCACTTTCTGTATTTTTAGCACTTTTGGTTGTTAAGCACTTTATTAAAAACATAGAGTCATATAAAGGTTTTTATATATAACATTTACATCTTCTCCCCCCATCCCCAGTTCTTTTCCTATAATCAAATCCCCCTTCCCCCTCCCCCTCCCCCAGTTTTTCCATATTATTATCCCTTTATATGATTCCCTTGATTATATTTATTGGTGTTGTTCTAGTGTTTTAATCTCTCTCTCTCTCTCTCTCTCTCTCTCTCTCTTTCTCTATATATATATATGCTAGGAATCTTGTCTACCCTGGTACCAAGTAGCCTCCATTATCCCCCTTTTTATATTTTATTGTTGGTTTCAGCTTTAGAGATTTATATTGTGGTATGTTTTAAAATAATTATTCAAAATGGCAATTAATTAAACAATTGCTGCAGGATTCCATGCTAATTAAGTCTGAAATTAATTTAGCCAATGAGAGGAGAATTTGACTCTTACATCATTATTATAAATTCTGTGATGTTTGTTTGTATCCTCATCCTTTGACAAAGGACAAGTAGTCAGTCCGAAACACATCAGGCAGAGGTTTTATGGAGTGGCTTCAATAAAAGTTTGTATTTATATAACTTTTTGTGGCATACTATTATTTTGAGGTAGTTGAGTGCTGGATCTGTGAATGCGACTAATTCCATAAGTATCCTTGGATGCAATCCATCTGGTCCTGGAGCTTTATCTACAGTATCTTAAGGGCTGCCAGACCTTTCAGGACCCTCTCAGTCATAAATATTGGCTGCCTCATTTCTGGGATTCCCTTAGTGGTCGCTTTGATGCCGCTTTCTGGCATGGACCTGCCACCCTCCTTAGTGAATACTAAGCAAAATTAATCATTCAAGACAGCAACCTTTTGTTCATCCATTTCTATCACCCTACCCCCCGCAACTTGTCATGTGATGCCCCCTTTTTTCCTTTTCTTGCTGATATATGTAAAAAACTGTTTTTCTCTGTTCTTGACTCCTTCCATGATACACAGCTCTGCATTTGCTTTCACCTCCCTGATTGCCATCTTTGCCTCCCAATTATTCTGTAGATAATCCTCCCATTTTGCCTCCCCTTGCTTTTCCTTGTACTTATAGAAGGTCTTCTTTTTGGCCCTAACCACTTCCCTGACCCTAGCTGAGAACCATAGTGGTCTCTTAAACATATGTTTTTTGGATGCCATTCTTATGCTTGCCTATACTTGCCTTTGAAGCCTCAAGGATGGCTCCCTTTATTGCCCCCATATCTCCTCCACCCCCTTATGTCCCCAACCCCTGCTAACTCATCCCTGACCAGTTCCTTCAACCTATTTAAACCACATGGAGTTGTGGTTGCTGTTTCCCAGCAGCTGCCCTACTCCACAGCACGCATCATATCAGAGTTGGTGAGCTCCACATCCAAGATTGCATTCTGCCTGGTAGGTTCCTTAACAAGCTGCACCAGTAGACAGTTTTGGAAGGCATCCAGTAATGCCTAACTGCTGGCACTTTTAGTCACCAGGACTTCCCAATTGACATCATGCAGATTCAGTTCACCCAACACTGCTACTTCCTTCTTTGCTGCACCTCTCTTTTTTAACATTACATTTTTTATTGAATATTGTTAGTGCATTGCTGCCCCTCTTTTAAATTCCTCCTTGAGTTCTCTGCCCCTTTCCTCCCCTTGCTCTGGAGGCTTATAGATCACCCTTAAGAGCACTTTCCTGCCAGATGCTGCCATGAGTTGCATTTGTACTTACTCAGCCTCCCCACTGCTACCCCAATACTTCTATATTCTGCAACTTCAATACCCTCCTTAACAAAAAAGACAACTCCTCCCCCCCAGCTGTTCTTCTATCCCTCCAGTGATTACCCAGGGACCATCATCTCCCAGTCATTTGTATCTGTGGCCCATGTTTCCATGATGGCCACCAGGTCCAATTCAGTGTCTGCTATCAGTGCCTGGAGCTTGCTGAGTCTGTTATCTAGGCTACTGGCATTACAGGAATAACCCTTCTCCAATGTCTCAGTATCATAATGTTTGTACTGTACTTACACTGCTGATTAATAACATCAATTATTTTGACAAAATAAACTTTTTTCTTTACTAGAACTTAATAGGCACCCAGGTTATCTGCTATTTTTTCCTAGAACCAAAGTAAGTAGTTGTTGCACATGCTTCATTATTTTACATCTAGATGTCACAGGAGCACCCCTAGGCTTGGCTGAATCCTCCATACCCAGGAGACCCCTTCCCCCATTAATGAACACTCTGACTTTGACTGTCAAAAAGGAGAGCTTCCTCTCCTTCTGTTCAAGAAGCATTTTTTCTGTTGCTCAGAAGTTAGTAGCCAACAGTTCTACTATGAGGCACCAGTCGGACAAAACCTTCTTCCTTAAAATGTTATACCACACAAATTAGACCAAGGCAGAGCTGAAAAGAAAAATCATTAAAAGTTTACTTAAAGGAAAGAAAACACATTAAAATATTCTACGCAATTTAGGGTATTGGGTTGCAGGCAACAACGTAAAAAATGTTGAATTAAACAATAAACTTACACACTATGAATGCTAAAATTTGCTACCTTATTGATGTTTGGAGTGCAAGGTATGAAAAGTTCCATCTGCCAGAAAACATCTTCAAGTTTCCTGATAAGAGTTCCCAAAAGTTTCAACAATTTTCTTCTTCAGGAAAATTCAGAGGTTTTCAGAGAAATGTTCCTTTCCCAAGAATGTTTCTCTCTTTCTTCAGTGAGGCAATATTCTCCTCAATATCAGTAGTTCTTTTCACAGCAAAATTACCCAAAGCTTACATTTGGAAAAATTATACCAAAAAGCACTGTTTTCTAGCTATATTCCTTTTTATACCTCAAGTGATGCCATACCAGCCTACCCTTTTGATTGGTTGGCTATTTCAGGCTGGGATGTTTCAGCAGTTCAGCCTTTTTCCTGGAGATGTCTCTTTCACTCCACCCTAGTTTCTCCAGAGTATAAAATACCAGAAAATCCTTCAAAATGTGGTCTCTGTGCACAATCCTAGACCCCTCCCCCACTGTGGTCTAATGAGCTTAATTTAGCATGTTGATCCCCTGCCAAGCAGTTTCTGGTAAGAGACATTTCTACCCTTTGATCATAGGAAACCCACAACATGAGTACAAAAGGACCCAAGACTCCACATCATCATTCTCCTGGCTGTGAGGTCTGAACATTCAGTCACCTATGAAGTTTTAAATGATTCATTTAAGCCAGTTCCTGGCTTCCAATTCTTTGATATGTAAACCTGTCTGAGAGCTAGCTCCAGCACTCAGTTTTTAAATCTTTCCATGTTTTTCCTCATAGAATACTTAAAGGGCCAGTGGCTTAATTCTGAAACACAGCCCATGTATATATATATCATATCAGAACAGTGAAAATATGTACGGGGCTATCTTATAACATCCCTCCCTCCTAAGAATGAACCTGAGGGAACACTCCCCTTTTTATAGCAAAGTTTTTACAATTCTGTCATTGTTCCAATATGCAAGATACACCATCTGCATTCCCATTTTCAGATCCAGGCCTCTAGGTCACCTCCATATGATAGGTCTGCAGGACAATCCTTCATTGAAGGAGCTTTCCATTCATTTTACTCATTTGGCCCAACCACACTAACAGGTTATGGTCTGTTTGTACCTTAAAATGTCACCCATAAAGGTACGGTTCCAATTTTTTCAGCGACCATACCAAAGCAAGGCATTCTTTTTCCACCATAGAATAGGCTTGTTCACGGGGAAGCAGCTCCTTGCTGAGGTATACTATGGGTTATTCTTTACCCTGATTGGATATTTGACTTTGGACAACCCCTATTTCCACATCCTAGGTGCCTGTTTGCACCACAAATGGCTGAGTGTAGTCTGGGCTGGCCAGCACTAGGGCACTTCACAACAAAGTTTTCTGTTGTGTGAAGGCTCTGTAACAGGCCTGGTTCCATTTTACCCTCATAGGTTGCTTCTTTTTTAACAGTTCAGATATAGGAGCTGCCAGGGAACTGTAATTGGGAGCAAATTACTTATAATGCCCTGTGGTCCCAAGGAAGCTCCTAACTTGTTTCTGGATCTCAGGAATGGGGCAGGCTGCAACTGCCTCTATTTTAGTCTGGTTTGGGTGAAGTTGACCCTTCCCCATGACATGTCCCAAATAAGTGACCTCGGCCATGGCCACCTCGCAGTTCACTGCTTTGATAGTCAGCCCAGCAGCCTGTATTCTGCCAAGCACTCCCCTCAAGTGTGTCAGGTGTTCCTCCCAACTATGGTGAATATAGCTACAGTACATCATCCAGGTAGGTGACTGCAAAATCCTCCATATCCTGTAACACCTGATTCATTAACCATTGGAATGTGGCAGGATTGTTCTTCATGACAAAGGCCATGACCTTAAATTTGTACAGGCTGATTGGGGAGATGCAAGCTGACCTTTCTGTAGCCCTATCAGTGAGTTCCACCTGTCAATACCCTTTTGTCAGGTTTAAAGTGGTTGCCCCTCCCAGCTTGTCCAGCAATTCTTCTGTGTGGGGCATTGGGTGGGCATCAGATTTCATGATAGTGTTGAGCCCACAATACTCTGCTCAGAACCATGTAGTCCCATCTGACTTGGGGACAAGGGTCACAGGTGAGTCCCAGGGACTATGGGATTTCTGAATCACCCTAGATCCAGCATCTCACCCATCACCCTCCTAATGTCTTTGAAGGCTGCCTCAGACACTCGGTAAGCTATCATACATATGGGTGTTTGTGTCCCCATGTCTATGTCATATACTGCTAGTGGGATCCATCCCAGCTTGGATGTAAATAAAGGGGCAAATTCCTGAAAACCATTCTTACTTCCTGGGCCTGTTCAGGTGTCAACTGGGGTGACAATGGAATGGTCTCCACAAATGACTACTACTTACTTTCCACTAACAAATCAAGAAGGAGTCCTCCTCACCTACCTCTTCCCCAGGACTGCAAACCACAAGTACCATGTCAGCCCTATTGAAATAGAGGTTCATCATATTTACTGTGGAGTCAGCCATGATGAAGTGCAGTAACTTGCAGTAATAACATCACAAAATCCTGCATGACAAAAGGGCTTAATTGCCATTGACTTACAATGGCCCCTGCAGTAACCTGCAGCATTCTGTGATATTCTGGAGCATTTCTGCATTCCATCCTGGCTGTCACATCTGTACATGGTACATCCTGTTGGTGTGTTTTCAGTCAAGTAACTCTACAATGTAGTTTGCATCGTTTACCTGCTGGACTACCTTGTATTGTCCCACCCACTCTGCCTGCAGATCAGAACCATTACCTCCTGTCCTACCCCGTATAAACAAGCTCTGGCTCCACAATTGGACCAGGTCTTTAGTTTTTGCTGGGCAGCTGGCAGGTTGCTCTGAGCCATGCCCTTAAGTTCCTTCAGCTTCTCCCTGAATTTTAAAACATACTCCACTATAGGAGGCATGCTTACTTTCCCAGCCTTCTTGTATCAAATCTAAGGCCCCCCCACACTGTTTCTATACAAGAGCTTGAAGGGTGAAAACCCTGTTGATTCTTGTGGTACTTCCCTGTAGGCAAATAGCAGGTGGAGGAGGTACCTAACCCAGTCCCACCCATGCTGCTTTGCAAATGCCATAAGCGTAGCCTTTAGGGTCCCATTATATCTCTCTACAAGACCACTGCCTTGTGGGTGGTAAGGCATTGTGCTCCTCTGTATGACACATCTCTTGCAAACACTTCATAAGGTGCAACATGAAGTTACCCCCTTGATCAGAGCCAACCTCCTGCAGAAACTCTACATGGGAGAAAATCCCTAACAATGCATTTGCTACTTTGTCTACCTTAATGGAGGACAGGGAGATGGCTTCTACATAGCAGGTAGCATATTCAACTACCATCAATATGTACCTTTTTCTGGAGGTGCTTGGGGTATTCAAAGGACCCACAATATCCATCCCCACCCATTGGAATGGTTCCTCCACAATTGGCAAAGGAATCAGGGCAGCCTTGACCTTGCTTCTGATCTTCCCTATTTCCTGACACTGCTGACAGGATTGGCAGTACTCCTTCATCTGCTTTGTGAAATTTGACCAATAGAAATTTGGAGCTAAGCACTTTGTGGTATGAGCAATGCCAAGATGTTTGAACATGGGAATGTCATGAACCACATTGAGCAATGACTCACAATATCCCTGGTGATTGATAAGCTGCCTGCCCATCACCCCTCCCTCTGTCTTTATGTCCTGTGTATACAACAGCCCATTGTTCCAAAACACTCTATATTTCCATCACCTCCCTGTGTCCCATCAGACTCTGCACAGGCCCTCAGCTTCTCCAAGCTAGGATCAGTTTGCTGTGCTGCTGCTAACTCCTCACACTTGCCCAAAGCATGGGGTATACCCCCCATCAGTTCCCAGACTAAGGTCCATAGCCATTAGGGAACTCAGTATAACAGCCATCTCTCTCTCTCTCTCTGGCTATGCTACCCTTCCATCTGTAGAGTAACCCTCAGTAGCAGTTTGGTGAACTCCCACTAGGGGAAGTTCCATCCCACTGCTAGCACCCTCTCTTTCAAGAGCCACAGGCTTGCTGGCCTGTCTCCTAACCTCTCCTGTAGGAATCTCTGTGGGGTCCCGAAGGTCATGGGTACCCCTTGCCATCTGGCTCCAGGAGACAGCATATACCAACCCCTGTGGACCATCATTTCCTACAATAACATCCATAATGAGGGTATCAGCTACAGCCACCTTCCGTATCTCTTCACCTTCATCTCCCCAATCAAAGGTAACACTGTCTAAGGGATAGGTTGTCTTTGCCCCAGTTAAGTCCCTTATGGATACAAGCTGATTTGGCAGGATTTGTTCAGGTTCCACCAAATCCCCTTTTTACTAGGGTAAGAGATGCTGTAGTTTACCTTAACCCTCGAGTCTGTACCCCATTCATTATGACTGAGTGAATGAACTTTCTTATATTTGCATGAATAACTTCAGGAATACAATTTGCAACCAGCTCAGTTTGCACAGGCCCCTTTACATTTTGTGTTTTTTTAGGACACTGCCTAGAAATAGGACCTGGCTTTTTGCATAACCAACACTTGTTTTTTCTTTCCCCCAAATCCCTTTCAGGTATAATGTGATTCCCTTCTTTTTGTAGAGACAACATGGCTTTTGGCTGTCCAAAAGGCACACCATTCCCTTTTGCCCCTGTATTCCCTGCTCCCCTATTTCCCTTGACAGCAGGCCTTCTCCAAGCATAGTGGTCTGCCAGTTCAGCAGCCTGTTTGGCTGTCTGAGGATCTTGATCCTCCAGCCAGGTTTTCAGCTCTGTTGAACATGCCCAAAAGAATTGTTCTAACAGTACATCTTCTTCAGTCACTTCAACTGAATTAGCTTTCACCCCTTCCCCCCCGACATTTCAGATACTGATGCTGTTTGGTGGTGAGTTCCTCAAAGCTCATTTTGGACCCCTTTCTAAGTTTCCAAAATTTTGCCCTGTAAGCCTCGGGGTTTAAATCATATTTTTTTTAACAATGCAGTTTTTAGCTTTTCATAATCTCAGCTACCCAAATTGTCCATCTGTCCCAATGCTTCATACCCCTTGCCAGTAAGCAGTGGGGATAAATGAAAGTTCCAGGCCTCCTTGGGTATTTTGGCCTGGATACAGACCTTTTCAAAAGAATTAAAAAATGTATCCCTATCCTCCCTTTCTTTAAATACAGCAATCAATTTTGAATTTAATTTATACCCCTGCCCTGGAGTCTCAGGTTCCCACCCACCCACCACTTACCTGCTCAGGTGCAGTTGGTTGAATTTTCAGCTTCTCAAGTTCAAATGCTCTCTGGTGCTGCTTTTCCTTCATCTCAGCATATCTTTGGTGCTGCTTTTCTTCCACCTCAGCCTCTCTTTGGTGCTGTTTTTCCTCCACCTTGGCCTCTCTTTGGCACCGTTTTTCTTCCATCTCCATTTTTGAACCTTCTCTGCTCCAGCTCCATCTTCTGCTGTTGGGCTTGCAGGGCAAGTTATGTTTTCTGTAGCTCCACCTGGAGCCTCAACCTCTCCAGCCCCTTGTCTTCAGATGCCTCCCTCTGGACCCGTGGCTCCTGGTTTCTCTCTGGCCCCTCCATGTTTAAGATTTGGTCACATTGAGTCACCAATTGTGACTCCACGTTCCTTGTTACTGCCTCTGCATCAGCCATCATGACGGCTTCAGTGAGCTGCTTTTTATTTCAGCTCTCACTTGGGATTCCCTTTTCATCACACAGCTGACTTAGCTGTTCCATATTGCAAGTGTTGCACTTGGAAGCCTTGTTCTTCCCCTATAATAACACTATTTATTTTTTCTCAGAAAAAATATTTGAATAGGGTTGGGCATTATTGTCTGCAAGCAATTTTTTCCCCTTTTCCAAATTCTTCCCTCCATCGTGTGGTGGATTTGTACAGACAGTTCAGAAATCCCACCACTGCCACCAAATTTGTCATGGGTTTACCCCTAGGAACACCTGGATCCCTTACTCCCAGGAGACCCCCTTCCCTTTGATGAACCCTGTCACTTTGACTGGCAAGAAGGAGAGCTTCCTCTCCTTCTGTTCAAGGAACTTTTTTTTCTAATATTCAGTAGTTAGTAGTGAATGGTTCTACTATGAGGCACCAGTCTGACAAAACAACAATTAAACAAATGTGGAATTAAACAATAAACCTATACACTATGAATGCAAAAATGTGCTACTTTATTGATGTTTGGAGTGCAAGGTATGAAAAGTACCATCTGCCAGAAAATGTCTTCAAATTTTCTGATAAGAGTTCTCAAAAGTTTCAGCAAGATGATTAGTCAGTCTCTGAATTTTCACCTTCCGAAATATTCAGGGTTTTCAGAGAAAAGCTCCTTTCCCAAGATTTTTTCTCTCTTTCTTCATTGTGACAAAGTTTTCCCCAATATCAGTAGTACTTTTCACAGTAAAACTATCCAAAGCTTACACTTGGTAAGATTATACCAAAAAGCACTGTTTTCTAGCTGTGTTCCCTTTTATACTTCAAGTGATGTCATACCAGCCTACCCTTTTGATTGGTTGGCTATTTTAGGCTGGGATGTTTCAGCAGTTCACCCTTTTTCCAGGAGATGTCTCTCTCACTCCACCCTAGTTTCTCCTAAGTATAAAATACCAGAAAATCCTTCAAAATGTGGTCTCTGTACACAATTCTAGCCCCACCCCTGCTGTGGTCTAACAAGCTTAGTTTAGCATGTTGACCCCTGCTGTACAGTTTCTGGTAAGACAAATTTCTGCCTTTTGATGTCAGGAAACCCACAACATGAGTACAAAAGGACACTAGACTCCATGTCACCATTCTCCTGGTTGTGGGGTCTGAACATTCAAACACAAATGAAGTGTCAAACGATTCATTTAAGCCAGTTCCTGGTTTCCAGTCCTTTTTTTAAACTTATATTTTATTGGTAAATTCAATATACAACATTTAATGACAGTGCCAACAGGTATTACCAACTTATTTAACTGCAAGTACATGTAATTAATTAAACCATCTTTCTTCTTCTAATTTGCAGGTACAACAATTATCAACAGTAAAGCCAGTCATTTACCACCTTATCCAATCCAGGTGAATGAGTTTAGGAGAATATTCATCTGTCTGCAAGTCCTTCAGTAACTTGTACAGTTAACATAATCTTAAAAAGGCAGATCATAAGTATGATTCGATGTTACCATTTCAAAATAAAATCTAAATAAAACCTAAGTAATAAACAGTTAACTATAACTCTGAGGTGGAGTCTCATTTCTGGTTTCTACTCTCATTTTATAATCTGTAATTACCAGTCTCACTAAAGGGAATCTACTTGCACTAGTTGATCCCTGCACTTATTTCAAATCAAACCCATGAATCAAGATCTTGTGTCTTTTCCTCCTCAAATGAGGGTACTTGATGTGTTACCAGGGAAGTATTTGCTGCTCTTGCACCGGTATTCCCTCTTTGGTTTCTACACAGTTAAAAAAGGGCAACCATCTCGAGTTTAACTTATCTGTGGAGAGTCGTAGGTGAGCTGTGGCTCCCTCTAGTTCCTTAATATGATCTACGATAATCCTCCACTTGTTCAAGTCATGGTGGTGGGGCCTAGGCTAATGCTGAGTAACAACTTTCGAGGCTGCAGCTATTAGAATCTGATAAAGATGTATTTGGTTGCTTGTACGTACTTATGTTGGGGGAAGGCCCAGTAACAGATTAGCTCCTATAAGGGGGCTCTCTATTTGGAATATCTCCTGTAATATCTGGGAGATTTCTTTCCAGAATCCAGTAATATAAGGGCAGTTCCAAAATATACGAGTATATGTACCTATCTCCTCACATCTTCTCCAGCATTTATTTGTGTTAATCTTTGAATAATGTGCTGTTACCATAGGAGTTATAAAAAATCTAAATACCAATTTCAATCTGTGTTCTCTCCATACCAGAGAGCTTGTTGTTTTACTGACTCCCATCCATATTTTTCCTAGTCTCTCTCTCTAATAGGGTAACCTTAAGTTCCTTCTGCCATTGTTGTTCTATATTTTGGGTCGCAAAGGTGGCAGTCTCACCTTGTAAAGCTTTATATATGTAAGATATGTGTCCCCTAGAGTTCCCCAACTTGCTCCTCTGGAGTATCATACTTAGTGGTTGTGCCCCTGGGTCAGTCAAATCAGCTAGTCCAATCTTTTGATATATATAGTGCCTGCATTGTAAATACTTGTAGAAGTCATTCTTAGGTAGATTACATTCTTATTGCATATTCCCAAAACTCTTAATAACTTCACCTTTCAGAAATTGTGAAAGAAATTTCAGGCCTTTTTGCTCCCATCTCCTGAAACAGTGGTCCTCCCCACTAGTCAGACAGTTAGGGAGATAAGTGAGGGGTATATGGGCCCAGACCAGTGTGGGTAATTCCCAAACCTGTCTGGCTTGGATCCACACATCCAAGGAATGCTTCATCCAGCAATTATCTATATCTTTTAGATCCTTCTGCAGAATCACCCATGGAAGAAAGCTGAGGGGGATGCCCCAATGAGCATCTCTTTCCATGAGATACCACCCATCTTTGTGCCTGGGATTTAGCATTCTCAAAATGGGCAGGGTTTGTGCTGCTAAATAATAATTGTAGAAATCTGGGGTTCCCATCCCACCCCTCCCTCTAGGTTCTGTTAACAGTGCCCATCTTTTCCTCAGTCTCCTGCCTGCCCATATAATTTTACTAAGCTTCCTGTTAAGCTCCCTCCAGTCCCTTTTAGGGAAGTGAATGAGCAAGTTTGTGAATAAAAAAATATACCTAGGTAGAATATTCATTTGGATTGTATCTATGCAGTTTGTAAAAGATAACGGCAGTGGGTTCCAGCAATTTAAATCTGAATATATTTGTTTTTTCAACGTTCCATAGTTACGGTCATATAGCTCTGAAATTCTAGTGGTGAGTTGGATACCTAAATATCTGATTTTATGTTTAGCCCAGATGAATGGTAACCCCTGTATATGCCCCTTTTTGTTTTTTTCCTTTTATAAACAGCATTTCAGATTTGTCCTCACTTACCTTGAAGCCGGACAGGCTGCCAAACAAGTTTAATAGTTTCAAAAGTGGAGGGAAAGAACCTGCAGGGTTATTAATATAAATCAATGTATCATCCGCATATATTGCAACTTTATTTAATGTTTCCCCTATTTGGATGTCTTCAATTGTAGTAACTTTTCTGATGGCCTGCGCCGGAGGTTCTGTACTAAGTGCAAACAGTAATGGTGACAAGGGACACCCCTGACAAGTGCCTCTTTCTATTGTAAACTCATCTGAGATCATGCCGTTCATGCTGACCCGTGCTATAGGACTTTGATATGCTAATAGCACCCATTTAAGGAAGGCTCCCCCTATCCCCATCTGCACCAAGACCTCTTTCATATAAGCCCAGTTTAGGTGGTCAAATGCCTTTTCAGCATCTAAGAATATAGCAAGATGGGCCATATTGGTGGGCTCTTGAGTAGTCAACATATTAAGCAACCTCCTAATATTTTTAGAAAGGTGCCCGTCGGGTATAACCCCTATCTGATCTGGATGCACCAGACTTTCTATGTGGTTTTTCAATCTTAAGACCATGATGTTTGCTAATAATTTAAAATCTTGATTTAAGAGTGATACAGGCCTGTAGGACTCACAAAACATTTCAGGTTTTCCAGGTTGGGGAATCACAGTGATTATGGCCTCAGTCCAGGAGTGTGGTAGTTTATTTTCCTCCAGTGCTGAGTTCATCACCTTAATCAGATTTGGGACTATAATTTTCTTAAATTTTTTTATAAAATTCTGCTGGGAGCCTGTCTGGGCCTGGGGATTTTCTCACTGCAAGGTGTGAAAGTGTGTCTTTAACCTCTTGTTCTGTAATCGGAGACAAGAGTTTCTGCTGCGCTTCCAATGACAGTTTGGAGAGTCCCAGCCCTTGTAAGAAAGCCTTAGTTTTCTCCTCCACCTCTTGAGGTGCCTTATCCTCTGAATATAGTCCTTTGTAGTATTGCATAAACTGTGAGGCTTTCTCCTCTGGCTCCCCTCAAGTTTCACTAGGTTTATGTCTGTTTTTAATGCGTTGGACATATCTGCTTGCTTGGGTTTTTTTGAGCCTGAGGGCTAATAGTTTGGAGGATCTTGGACCTCTCTCAAAATATTTCTGGTTGTAGCAGTGAAACATTCCCTCAGCTTGTCTAGTCTTTAGATTATGCAGTTCTGATTTAGCTTTAAGCTCTTTCTGTAGTTTTACATTTCCTGGCCCTTTTTATGCTGCTGCTGCTCCAAGTCAGAAATTCTTGTTTTAAGTTCTGTTTGCTTTTTGTTCAACACTCTGTTTCTGGATACTGCAAAACTAATTATTTGTCCCCAGATCACTGCTTTCATCATATCTCACCACGTTAATGGTTGACAGTCTGTGATGGGGGAGTCTATTAACAGATTTTTATAAACCTAGGTGATCTTTTGCAAAGAGTTTTTATCGTTCAGCAGGGAGATGTTCAGTCTCCATGCTGTACGTCTCTTTTCCTGATTCCCACTTAATCTGATCAAAATTGGGACATGGTCTGACAGGGTGGCAGAGTGTATGTGTGCTGCTGTACACTCATGAATGGTGATCTCATGCGTAAAACACATATTGATGCGTGAATATGATTTCTGTGCCAAAGAGTAATAGGTGTAGTCTCTTTCTCTTTCATTTAAGGACCTCCAAATATCCATTAGTTCCTACCTCCAATGCCCTCAGTTTTTTTGTAGCTATCTTGTTAGTTGCGGCCTGTCCAAACGAGTGATTCATGGTTGGGCACATTACAACATTAAAGTCTCCCCCTAAAACAAGCTGACCTTCCCCTAGGTCTGCTAGTCTGAGAAAAACCTCTTGATAAAACTTTTCAGCTCCTGTGTTAGGTGCACAGATATTTACCAAATGCAGTTTTTCTCCCTGCGCTATGTCTGTTACTTGAATATACCTGCCCTGCAGTGCCCCCTCCCTCTCCTGAACCTGAAATGCAATTTTTTTTTCAAATAGTATTGCTACTTCAGTTTCTTTGGCTGATACATTTGATGCAGCCTCCACCTGCCCCACCCATATCCACCTGAGCTTCATATGCTCATTGTGGGTAAGATGTGTTTCCTGGAGGAGTGTGACATCACAGTCCATGCGTTTTAATTCTGAATGATGTCTGGTCCTCTTGATTGGAGAATTAACTCGTTTAACATTGTAAGATACAATATTCAACTGTGTCATTTTATGCACATATGAAAAACCCACTGATCCTTAGGTATTAGTTCCTTACTGAGATTGATTTTAAGTAAGTCAAACCTTTGTGCTAGAGCTCTGGTATTTGACTGTTTGTTCTGAGTTACAGAAAAAAATGGGACTCCAGAAAATTCAATCTGTAAAGTATTCAACCCAACTATAACTAGAGATGCAGCGAATTATTATTCCACCAGCGTAGTGGACGTGAAGTGGACACTTCGTGTCTGTGGAGCACAATGCAAAGTGGGACCTGTAAAGTGCTCACTTTGCATTATTATTACCACTTCATGTTCTCATTATGCCTTAACGCATAGTAAGGTGAAGTGAAAAAAAAATAGGCACATCATATGGCCTGCAGTACTGTAAGTCACATGCTTTAGTGAGGCAGGAAGGAAGAGAGTCAGAGAAGCAGTTTCACTTTCTTCTTTGTATCTGTACAGGGAGAAAGCTAAATTGTGAGAGGAGGGGAGTTTGCTTGGCTCTTGTTTCTTGTTACTGCCAGAAGAATCAAACAGCTTTTTTAAAAGGTATTTTATTTAGTGTTTGTATTGTCTTAGTGTTTTTTTGGTTAGTGAATTTTTTTATATAAGTTTTGTTTTTGTTTTGTGTGTGTGACTGACTGTGTGTGTGTGTATGTGTGTATATGTCCACTATCTGTGCGTGTGTGTGTGTCGTGCCATGGACCCAGTAGATGGAGGGTCACATTGTAGTCAGAGAAGGTGAGTCGTTGGACTGTGGGTGTGTAAGGAGGGGAGGAGTGTGGACCCGTGGGGGACGGGGTGGTCGTGTGATGTTGGACTGCTCCAGAATCCTGGCCAGAGTTGCTTCCCCTGTGGAAGAAACAGCAGCAGCAGCAGCACCAATGTCATCGGTGGCTGTTGCACATCCACCTTCTCCACCACCACCACCACTAACAGCAGCTGTTGGGGCTCCAGCAGCACCCCCTCCACCACTTCCACAGCCACAGGAGGTGGCACCAGCAATTGTGGGTGGTGGTGGGACTCGTGACCGACAAGTGCATACTGTGTGTGGTCACCCCACAGCTCCGCAGTGTAGGAGTTTATTACTTGCGTGGGGGAAGACAGCACAGTGGTGCAGTGCTGTGTGTGTGGTGTGATGGTGCACCGTGGGCCTGCTTGTCCCTGTACAGGGCTGCTCCAGCTCACCCACGGATGGCTAGCAGCCAGCCAGCCACCGACCAAGACCAGGACACCCACCTGCAGCTCCTTGAAAGCTGCTTGTCCCTGAACAGGGCTGCATCTGCTCACCCACGGTCGGCCGGCACCCAAACAGCCACCGACCAAGACCAGGACACCCACCTGCAGCTCCTTGGAAGCTGCTTGTCCCTGAAGAGGGCTGTAAGGCTCACCCATGGTCGGCCGGCACCCAGCCAGCTGCCGATCAAGACCAGGACACCCACCTGCAGCTCCTTGGAAGCTGCTTGTCCCTGAACAGGGCTGCTCCAGCTCACCTCGGTCGGCCGGCACCCAGCCAGCCACCGACCAAGACCAGGACACCCACCTGCAGCTCCTTGGAAGCTGCTTGTCCCTGAACAGGGCTGCTCCAGCTCACCCACGGTTGGCCCGCACCCAGCCAGCCACCGACCAAGACCAGGACACCCACCTGCAGCTCCTTGGAAGCTGCTTGGCCCTGAACAGGGCTGCTCCAGCTCATCCACGGTCAGCCAGCACCGAGCCAGTCACCGAACAAGACCAGGACACCCACCTGCAGCTCCTTGGAAGCTGCTTGTCCCTGAACAGGGCTGCTCCGGCTCACCCAAAGTCGGCCGGCACCAAGCCAGCCACCGACTAAGACCAGGACACCCACCAGCAGCTCCTTGGAAGCTGCTTGTCCCTGAACAGGGCTGCTCCAGCTCACCCACGGTCGGCCTGCACCCAGCCAGCCACTGACCAAGACCAGGACACCCACCTGCAGCTCCTTGGAAGCTGCTTGTCCCCAAAAAGGGCTGCTCCAGCTCACCCACGGTAGGCTGGCACCCAGCCAGCCACCGACCAAGACCAGGACACCTACCTGTGGCTCCTAGGAAGCTGCTTGTCCCTGAACAGGGCAACTCCAGCTCACCCACGGCCGGCCGGCAACCAGCCAGCCACCGACCAAGACCAGGACACCCACCTGCAGCACCTTGGTAGGTACGGGACAGCACAGCCAATCAGAACACGGGTGCTTCCAGCAAACCCACTCTGAATGGCAGGAGTTTTCCCCTGTATAGACACCTGACACTTTGTTAGATTTTCGATAGAACTAAGCATATTTCAACTGTGTTATTAGGAGTTTTTCAACTGTATTAGCTGTATTGTAATTTCTACTACTGTTTTAAAGTGCTTACACATCTTCTGTCCGACTGCTCTTCCTGCAGCGCCCCCACCCCATCCAAGCACTTTGCCTTGGTGTCGATAAGTCTAACTACCTTTTGTCTTACTAAACTGCTCAAATCTAACCCCCTTTACCTCCATGCTATTTAAGACCTGCTCTGTCTTCTTCTCTCTAGCTGATTGTCCCTGAACAGGGCTGCTCCAGCTCACCCACGGTCGGCCGGCACCCAGCCAGCCACCGACCAAGACCAGGACACCCACCTGCAGCTCCTTGGAAGCTGCTTGTTCCTGAACAGCGTTGCTCCGGCTCACCCACGGTTGGCCAGCACCCAGACAGCCACCTACCAAGACCAGGACACCAATGTGCAGCTCCTTGGAAGAAGCTTGTCCCTGAACAGGGCTGCTCCAGCTCACCCACGGTTGGCTGGCACCCAGTCAGCCACCGACCAAGACCAGGACACCCACCTGCAGCTCCTTGGAAGCTGCTTGTCCCTGAACAGGGCTGCTCTGGCTCACCCACGGTCGGCAGGCACCCAGCCAGCCACCGACCAAGACCAGGACACCCACCTGCAGCTCCTTGAAAGCTGCTTGTCCCTGAACAGGGCTGCATCTGCTCACCCACGGTCGGCCGGCACCCAAACAGCCACCGACCAAGACCAGGACACCCACCTGCAGCTCCTTGGAAGCTGCTTGTCCCTGAAGAGGGCTGTAAGGCTCACCCATGGTCGGCCGGCACCCAGCCAGCTGCCGATCAAGACCAGGACACCCACCTGCAGCTCCTTGGAAGCTGCTTGTCCCTGAACAGGGCTGCTCCAGCTCACCCTCGGTCGGCGCACCCAGCCAGCCACCGACCAAGACCAGGACACCCACCTGCAGCTCCTTGGAAGCTGCTTGTCCCTGAACAGGGCTGCTCCAGCTCACCCACGGTTGGCCGGCACCCAGCCAGCCACCGACCAAGACCAGGACACCCACCTGCAGCTCCTTGGTTGCTGCTTGGCCCTGAACAGGCTGCTCCAGCTCATCCACGGTCGGCCAGCACCGAGCCAGCCACCGAACAAGACCAGGACACCCACCTGCAGCTCCTTGAAGCTGCTTGTCCCTGAACAGGGCTGTCCGCTCACCCAAGGTCGGCCGGCACCAAGCCAGCCACCGACCAAGACCAGGACACCCACCAGCAGCTCCTTGGAAGCTGCTTGTCCCTGAACAGGGCTGCTCCAGCTCACCCACGGTCGGCCTGCACCCAGCCAGCCACCGACCAAGACCAGGACACCCACCTGCAGCTCCTTGGAAGCTGCTTGTCCCCAAAAAGGGCTGCTCCAGCTCACCCACGGTAGGCTGGCACCCAGCCAGCCACCGACCAAGACCAGGACACCTACCTGTGGCTCCTAGGAAGCTGCTTGTCCCTGAACAGGGCAACTCCAGCTCACCCACGGCCGGCCGGCAACCAGCCAGCCACCGACCAAGACCAGGACACCCACCTGCAGCACCTTGGTAGGTATGGGACAGCACAGCCAATCAGAACACGGTGCTTCCAGCAAACCCACTCTGAATGGCAGGAGTTTTCCCCTGCTATAGACACCTGACACTTTGTTAGATTTCGAATAGAACTAAGCACATTTCAACTGTGTTATTAGGAGTTTTTCAACTGTATTAGCTGGATTGTAATTTCTACTACTGTTTTAAAGTGCTTACACCTCTTCTGTCTGACTGCTCTTCCTGCAGCGCCCCCCACCCCCATCCAAGCACTCTGCCTTGGTGCCGATAAGTCTAACTACCTTTTGTCTTACTAAACTGCTCAAATCTAACCCCCTTTACTCTATGCTATTTAAGACCTGCTCTGTCTTCTTCTCTCTAGCTGATTGTCCCTGAACAGGGCTGCTCCAGCTCACCCACGGTCGGCCGGCACCCAGCCAGCCACCGACCAAGACCAGGACACCCACCTGCAGCTCCTTGGAAGCTGCTTGTTCCTGAACAGCGTTGCTCCGGCTCACCCACGGTTGGCCAGCACCCAGACAGCCACCTACCAAGACCAGGACACCAATGTGCAGCTCCTTGGAAGAAGCTTGTCCCTGAACAGGGCTGCTCCAGCTCACCCACGGTTGGCTGGCACCCAGTCAGCCACCGACCAAGACCAGGACACCCACCTGCAGCTCCTTGGAAGCTGCTTGTCCCTGAACAGGGCTGCTCTGGCTCACCCACGGTCGGCAGGCACCCAGCCAGCCACCGACCAAGACCAGGACACCCACCTGCAGCTCCTTGGAAGCTGATTGTCCCTGAATAGGGCTGCTCCGGCTCACCCACGGTTGGACGGCACCCAGCCAGCCACCGACCAAGACCAGAACACCCACCTGCAGCTCCTCGGAAGCTGCTTGTCCCTGAAAAGGGCTGCTCCAGCTCACACACGGTCGGCCGGCACCCACCCAGCCACCGACCAACACCAGGACACCCACCTGCAGCTCCTTGGAAGCTGCTTCTCCGTGAACAGGGCTGCTTCAGCTCATCCACGGTCAGCCGGAACCCAGCCAGCCACCGACCAAGACAGGACATCCACCTGCAGCTCCTTGGAAGGTAGGGGACAGCGCAGCCAATTGGAACATGGGTGCTTCCAGCAAACCCACTCTGATTGGCAGGAGTTTTCCCTTGCTTTAGACACCTGGAACTTTGTTAGATTTTCGATACAAGTAAGAACATTTCAACTGTGTTATTAGGAGTTTTTCAACTGTATTAGCTGGAATGTAATTTCTACTTCTGTTTTAAAGTGATTACACATCTTCTGCCTGACTACTCTTCGTGCAGTGCACCCCCTCTTCCAAGCACTCTGCCTTGGTGCCGATAAGTCTAACTACCTTTTGTCTTACTACACTGCTCAAATCTAACCCCCTTTACCTCTAAGCTGTTTAAGACCTGCTCTGTCTTCTTCTCTCTAGCTGCTTGTCCCTCAACATGGCTGCTCCAGCTCACCCACGGTCGGCCGGCACCCAGCCAGCCACTGACCAAGACCAGGACACCCACCTGCTGCACCTTGAAAGCTGCTTGTTCCTGAACAGGGCTGCTCCAGCTCACCGACGGTCAGCCGGCACCCAGCCAGCCACCGACCAAGACCAGGACACCCACCTGCAGCTCCTTGGAAGCTCCTGGTCCCAGAACAGGGCTGCTCCGGCTCACCCACGGTCGGCAGGCACCCAGCCAGCCACCTACCAAGACCAGGACACCCACCTGCAGCTCCTTGGAAGCAGCTTGTCCCTGAACAGGGCTGCTCCGGCTCACTCACGGTCAGCCGGCACCCAGCCAGCCACCGACCAAGACCAGGACACCCACCTGCAGCTCATTGGAAGCTGCTTGTCTCTGAACAGGGCTGCTCTGGCTGACCCACGGTCGGCCGGAACCCAGCCATCCACCGACCAAGACCAGGACACCCACCTGCAGCTCCTTGGAAGCTGTTTGGCCCTGAACAGGGCTGCTCCGGCTCATCCAGGGTCGGCCAGCACCGAGCCAGCCACCGACCAAGACCAGGACACCCACCTGCAGCTCCTTGGAAGCTGCTTGTCCCTGAACAGGGCTGCTCCAGCTCACCCACGGTCGGCCGGCACCCAGCCAGCCACCGACCAAGAACAGGACACCCACCTGCAGCTCCTTGGAAGCTGCTTGTTCCTGAAAAGGGCTGCTCTGGCTCTCCCACAGTCGGCCGGCACCCAGCCAGCAACCGACCAAGACCAGGACACCCACCTGCAGCTCCTTGGAAGCTGCTTGTCCCTGAACAGGGCTGCTCCGGCTCATCCACGGTCGGGCTGCACCCAGCCAGCCACCGACCAGGGCCAGGATACCCACCTGCAGCTCCTTGGAAGCTGCTTGTCCCTGAAGAGGGCTGCTCCAGCTCACCCACGGTAGGCCGGCACCCAGCCAGCCACCGACCAAGACCAGGACACCCACCTGCGGCTCCTTGGAAGCTGCTTGTCCCTGAACAGGGCAACTCCAGCTCACCCACGGCCGGCCGGCACCCAGCCAGCCACCGACCAAGACCAGGACACCCACCTGCAGCACCTTGGAAGGTACGGGACAGCACAGCCAATCAGAACATGATTGCTTCCAGCAAACCCACTCTGAATGGCAGGAGTTTTCCCCTGCTATAGACACCTGACACTTTGTTAGATTTTCGATAGAACTAAACATATTTCAACTGTGTTATTAGGAGTTTTTCAACTGTATTAGCTGTATTGTAATTTCTACTACTGTTTTAAAGTGCTTACACATCTTCTGTCTGACTGCTCTTCCTGCAGCGCCCCCCATCCAAGCACTCTGCCTTGGTGCCGATAAGTCTAACTACCTTTTGTCTTACTAAACTGCTCAGATCTAACCCCCTTTACCTCCATGCTATTTAAGACCTGCTCTGTCTTCTTCTCTCAAGCTGCTTGTCCCTGAACAGGGCTGCTCCAGCTCACCCACGGTAGGCCGGCACCCAGCCAGCCACCAACTAAGACCAGGACACCCACCAGCAGCTGCATGGAAGCTGCTTGTTCCTGAACAGGGCTGCTCCAGCTCACCCACGGTCAACCGGCACCCAGCCAGCCACCGACCAAGACCAGGACACCAACCTGCAACTCCTTGGAAGCTGCTTGTTCCTGAACAGGGTTGCTCTGGCTCACCCACGGTTGGCCGGCACCCAGCCAGCCACCTACCAAGACCAGGACACCAATGTGCAGCTCCTTGGAAGAGGCTTGCCCCTGAACAGGGCTGCTCCTGCTCACCCAGGGATGGCCAGCAGCCAGCCAGCCACCGACCAAGACCAGGACACCCACCTGCAGCTCCTTGAAAGCTGCTTGTCCCTGAACAGGGCTGCACCTGCTAACCCACGGTCGGCCGGCACCAAAACAGCCACCGACCAAGACCAGGACACCCACCTGCAGCCCCTTGGAAGCTGCTTGTCCCTAAAGAGGGCTGTAAGGCTCACCCATGGTCGGCCGGCACCCAGCCAGCTGCCGATCAAGACCAGTACACCCACCTGCAGCTCCTTGGAAGCTGCTTGTCCCTGAACAGGGCTGCTCCAGCTCACTCTCGGTCGGCCAGCACCCAGCCAGCCACCGACCAAGACCAGGACACCCACCTACAGCTCCTTGGAAGCTGCTTGTCCCTGAACAGGGCTGCTCCAGCTCACCCACGGTCGGCCGGCACCCAGCCAGCCACCGACCAAGACCAGGACACCCACCAGCAGCTCCTTGGAAGCTGCTTGTCCCTGAACAGGGCTGCTCCAGCTCACCCACGGTCGGCCTGCACCCAGCCAGCCACCGACCAAGACCAGGACACCCACCTGCAGCTCCTGGAAGCTGCTTGTCCCCAAAAGGGCTGCTCCAGCTCACCTAGCAGTAGGCTGGAACCCAGCCAGCCACCGACCAAGACCAGGACACCCACTGTGGCTCTTTGGAAGCTGCTTGTCCCTGAACAGGGCAACTCCAGCTCACTCACGGGCCGGCCCGGGCAACCAGCCAGCCACCGACCAAGACCAGGACACCCACCTGCAGCACCTTGGAGGGGTATGGGATAGCACAGCCATTCAGAACAAGGTGCTTCCAACAAACCCACTCTGAATGGCAGGAATTTTCCCTGTATAGACAGCTGGACACTTTGTTAGATTTTCGAGCAGAACTAAGCATATTTCAAATGGGTTATTAGGAGTTTTTCAACTGTATTAGCTGTATTGTAATTTCTACTGTTTTAAAAGTGCTTACACATCTTCTGTCTGACTGCTGTTCCTGCAGCGCCCCATCCCATCCAAGCACTCTGCCTTGGTGTCGATAAGTCTAACTACCTTTTGTCTTACTAAACTGCTCAAATCTAACCCCCTTTACCTCCATGCTATTTAAGACCTGCTCCGTCTTCTTCTCTCTAGCTGCTTCTCCCTGAACAGGGCTGCTCCAGCTCACCCACGGTCGGCCGGCACCCTGCCAGCCACCGACCAAGACCAGGACACCCACCTGCAGCTCCTTGGAAGCTGCTTGTTCCTGAACAGGGTTGTCTCGCTCACCCACGGTTGGCCAGCACCCAGACAGCCACCTACCAAGAACAGGACACCAATGTGCAGCTCCTTGAAGAAGCTTGTCCCTGAACAGGGCTGCTCCAGCTCACCCACGGTTAGCTGGCACCCAGCCAGCCACCGAAAAAGACCAGGACACCCACCTGCAGCCCCTTGGAAGCTGCTTGTCCATGAACAGGGCTGCTCTGGCTCACCCACGGTCGGCCGGCACCCAGCCAACCACTGACCAAGACCAGGACACCCACCTGCAGCTCCTTGGAAGCTGATTGTCCCTGAATAGGGCTGCTCTGGCTCACCCACGGTTGGAGGGCACCCAGCCAGCCACCGACCAGGACCAGAACACCCACCTGCAGCTCCTCGGAAGCTGCTTGTCCCTGAACAGGGCTGCTCCGGCTCACCCACGGTCAGGCTGCACCCAGCCAGACACCGACCAAGACCAGGATACCCACCTGCAGCTCCTTGGAAGCTGCTTGTCCCTGAAGAGGGCTGCTCCAGATCACCCACGGTAGGCCGGCACCCAGCCAGCCACCGACCAAGACCAGGACACCCACCTGCAGCTCCTTGGAAGCTGCTTTTCCCTGAACAGGGCTGCTTCAGCTCACCCACGGTCAGCCAGAACCCAGCCAGCCACCGACCAAGACCAGGACATCCACCTGCAGCTCCTTGGAAGGTAGGGGACAGCGCAGCCAATTGGAACACGGGTGCTTCCAACTGATTGGCAGGAGTTTTCCATTGCTTTAGACACCTGGAACTTTGTTAGATTTTCGATAGAACTAAGAACATTTCAACAGTGTTATTAGGAGTTTTTCAACTGTATTAGCTGGAATTTAATTTCTACTACTATTTTAAAGTGCTTACACAACTTCTGTCTGACTGCTCTTCCTGCAGTGCACCCCACCTTCCAAGCACTCTGCCTTGGTGCCGATAAGTCTAACTACCTTTTGTCTTATTACACTGCTCAAATCTAACCCCCTTTACCTCTAAGCTATTTAAGACCTGCTCTGTCTTCTTCTCTCTAGCTGCTTGTCCCTGAACAGGGCTGCTCCAGCTCACCCACGGTCGGCCGGCACCCAGCCAGCCACTGACCAAGACCAGGACACCAATGTGCAGCTCCTTGGAAGAGGCTTGCCCCTGAACAGGGCTGCTCCTGCTCACCCAGGGATGGCCAGCAGCCAGCCAGCCACCGACCAAGACCAGGACACCCACCTGCAGCTCCTTGAAAGCTGCTTGTCCCTGAACAGGGCTGCACCTGCTAACCCACGGTCGGCCGGCACCAAAACAGCCACCGACCAAGACCAGGACACCCACCTGCAGCTCCTTGGAAGCTGCTTGTCCCTAAAGAGGGCTTGTAAGGCTCACCGATGGTCGGCCGCACCTGCCAGCTGCCGATCAAGACCAGTACACCCACCTGCAGCTCCTTGGAAGCTGCTTGTCCCTGAACAGGGCTGCTCCAGCTCACCCACGGTCGGCCGGCACCCAGCCAGCCACCGACCAAGACCAGGACACCCACCTACAGCTCCTTGGAAGCTGCTTGTCCCTGAACAGGGCTGCTCCAGCTCACCTCACGGCCTTTGGCCGGGTACCCAGCCAGCCACTCGGACCAAGACCAGGACACCCACCAGCAGCTCCTTGGAAGCTGCTTGTCCCTGAACAGGGCTGCTCCAGCTCACCCACGGTCGGCCTGCACCCAGCCAGCCACCGACCAAGACCAGGACACCCACCTGCAGCTCCTTGGAAGCTGCTTGTCCCCAAAAAGGGCTGCTCCAGCTCACCCACGGTAGGCTGGAACCCAGCCAGCCACCGACCAAGACCAGGACACCTACCTGTGGCTCCTAGGAAGCTGCTTGTCCCTGAACAGGGCAACTCCAGCTCACTCACGGCCGGCCGGCAACCAGCCAGCCACCGACCAAGACCAGGACACCCACCTGCAGCACCTTGGAAGGTATGGGACAGCACAGCCATTCAGAACAAGGATGCTTCCAACAAACCCACTCTGAATGGCAGGAATTTTCCCCTGTATAGACAGCTGACACTTTGTTAGATTTTCGATAGAACTAAGCATATTTCAAATGGGTTATTAGGAGTTTTTCAACTGTATTAGCTGTATTGTAATTTCTACTACTGTTTTAAAGTGCTTACACATCTTCTGTCTGACTGCTGTTCCTGCAGCGCCCCCATCCCATCCAAGCACTCTGCCTTGGTGTCGATAAGTCTAACTACCTTTTGTCTTACTAAACTGCTCAAATCTAACCCCCTTTACCTCCATGCTATTTAAGACCTGCTCCGTCTTCTTCTCTCTAGCTGCTTCTCCCTGAACAGGGCTGCTCCAGCTCACCCACGGTCGGCCGGCACCCTGCCAGCCACCGACCAAGACCAGGACACCCACCTGCAGCTCCTTGGAAGCTGCTTGTTCCTGAACAGGGTTGCTCCGGCTCACCCACGGTTGGCCAGCACCCAGACAGCCACCTACCAAGAACAGGACACCAATGTGCAGCTCCTTGGAAGAAGCTTGTCCCTGAACAGGGCTGCTCCAGCTCACCCACGGTTAGCTGGCACCCAGCCAGCCACCGAAAAAGACCAGGACACCCACCTGCAGCCCCTTGGAAGCTGCTTGTCCATGAACAGGGCTGCTCTGGCTCACCCACGGTCGGCCGGCACCCAGCCAACCACTGACCAAGACCAGGACACCCACCTGCAGCTCCTTGGAAGCTGATTGTCCCTGAATAGGGCTGCTCTGGCTCACCCACGGTTGGAGGGCACCCAGCCAGCCACCGACCAGGACCAGAACACCCACCTGCAGCTCCTCGGAAGCTGCTTGTCCCTGAACAGGGCTGCTCCGGCTCACCCACGGTCAGGCTGCACCCAGCCAGACACCGACCAAGACCAGGATACCCACCTGCAGCTCCTTGGAAGCTGCTTGTCTCCTGAAGAGGCTGCTCCAGATCACCCTGGGTAGGCCGGCACCCAGCCAGCCACCGACCAAGACCAGGACACCCACCTGCAGCTCCTTGAAGCTGCTTTTCTCAAACAGGGCTGCTTCAGCTCACCCACGGTCAGCCAGAACCCAGCCAGCCACCGACCAAGACCAGGACATCCACCTGCAGCTCCTTGGAAGGTAGGGGACAGCGCAGCCAATTGGAACACGGGTGCTTCCAACTGATTGGCAGGAGTTTTCCATTGCTTTAGACACCTGGAACTTTGTTAGATTTTCGATAGAACTAAGAACATTTCAACAGTGTTATTAGGAGTTTTTCAACTGTATTAGCTGGAATTTAATTTCTACTACTATTTTAAAGTGCTTACACAACTTCTGTCTGACTGCTCTTCCTGCAGTGCACCCCACCTTCCAAGCACTCTGCCTTGGTGCTGATAAGTCTAACTACCTTTTGTCTTATTACACTGCTCAAATCTAACCCCCTTTACCTCTAAGCTATTTAAGACCTGCTCTGTCTTCTTCTCTCTAGCTGCTTGTCCCTGAACAGGGCTGCTCCAGCTCACCCACGGTCGGCCGGCACCCAGCCAGCCACTGACCAAGACCAGGACACCCACCTGCTGCTCCTTGAAAGCTGCTTGTTCCTGAACAGGGCTGCTCCAGCTCACCGACGGTTAGCTGCACCCAGCCAGCCAACCGAACAAGACCAGGACACCCACCTGCAGCTCCTTGGAAGCTGTTTGTCCCTGAACAGGGCTGCCGTCTGCCTCAATGGCTGGTCGGCAGGAACCAGCCAGCCACCCACCAGGAACAGGACACCCACCTGCAGCTCCTTGAAGCTGCTTGTCCTGAACAGGCGTGCTCGGCTGACCCTACGGTCAGCCGGCACCCAGCCAGCCACCGACTCAAGACCAGGACTACCTCACCTGCAGCTCCTTTGGAAGCTGTTTGCCCCAGCAGGCTGCTCCAGCTCACCCAGGGTCGGCCAGCACCAGCCAGCCACCGCACCAAGACCAGGACACCCACCTGCAGCTCCTTGAAGCTGCTTGTCCTGAACAGGCTGCTCCAGCTCACCCACGGTCGGCCTGCATCCAGCTAGCCACCACCACAGGACCAGGACACCCCACCTGCAGCTCCTTAAGCTGCTTTTTGTCCCTTGAAAGGGCTGCTCTGGCTCACCCACAGGCTCGGCCGGGCACCAAGCCAGCAACCCACCAAGACCAGGACACCCACCTGCAGCTCCTTGGAAGCTGCTTGTCCCTGAACAGGGCTGCTCCGGCTCACCCACGGTCGGCCTGCACCCAGCCAGCCACCGACCAAGACCAGGATACCCACCTGCAGCTCCTTGGAAGCTGCTTGTCCCTGAAGAGGGCTGCTCCAGCTCACCCACGGTAGGCTGGCACCCAGTCAGCCACCTCACCAAGACCAGGACACCCCTCATGTTGCTCCTTGAAGCTGCTTGTCCCTGAACAGGGCAACTCCAGCTCACCGACGGCCGGCAGGCACCCAGCCAGCCACCGACCAAGACCAGGACACCCACCTGCTGTACCTTTGAAGGTACGGGAAGCACAGCTCATCAGAATACTGATTGCTTCCCAGCAATCCCACTCTGAATGCAGGAGTTTTCCCGCTATAGACACACTGACACTTTGTTAGATTTTCGATTGAACCAAGCATATTTCAACTGTGTTATAAGGTGTTTTCAACTGTTTTAGCTTGTATTGTAATTTCTACTACTGTTTTAAAGTGTTACATCTTCTTCTGTCTGACTCTGCTCTTCCTGCAGCGCCACCCCCATCCAAGCACTCTGCCTTGGTGCCGATGCAGTCTCAACTACTCTTTGTCTTACTAAACTGTCAGATCTAACCCTTTACCTCCATGCTATTTAAGACCTGCCTGTCTTCTTCTCTAGCTGCTTTTTCCTGAACAGGGTTGGCTCCAGCTCACCCAGTGAGGCTGTCGCACCCAGCCAGCCACCGACCAAGACCAGGACACCCACCAGCAGCTCCTTGGAAGCTGCTTGTTCCTGAACAGGGCTGCTCCAGCTCACCCACGGTCAGCTCGCAGCTGCCAGCCACCCACTGCCAAGACCAGGACACCAACCTGCAGCTCCTTGGAAGCTGCTTGTTCCTGAACAGGGTTGCTCCGGCTCACCCACGGTTGGCCGGCACCCAGCCAGCCACCTACCAAGACCAGGACACCAATGTTCAGCTCCTTGGAAGAAGCTTTTCCCTGAACAGGGCTGCTCCAGCTCACCCACTGTCGGCCGGCACCCAACCAGCCACCTACCAAGACCAGGACACCCACCTGTAGCCCCTTGGAAGCTGCTTGACACTGAACAAGGCTGCTCCGGCTCACCCACGGTCGGCCGGCACCCAGTCAGCCACCGACAAGACAAGGACACCCACCTGCAGCTACTTGGAAGCTGCTTGTCCCTGAACAGGGCTGCTCCAGCTCACCCAGGAGTCGGCCGGCGCAGTCAGCCACCGACCAAGACCAGGACACCTACCTGGCTGCTCTAGGAAGCTGCTTGTCCCTGGTGCAGGCCACTCCAGTTTCACTCAGCCTGCCGGGCCAGGCCCGCAACCAGCCAGCCACCTACTGCCAAGACCAGGACACCCACCTGCAGCACCTTGGTAGGTACGATGACAGCTCAGCTAATCAGAACACGGTGGCTTCCAGCAAACTCCACTCTGAATGGCAGGAGTTTTCCTGTATAGACACCTTGACACTTTTGTTAGATTTTCGATAGAATCAAGTATATTTCAACTGTGTTATTAGGAGTTTTTCAACTGTATTAGCTGTATTGTAATTTCTTACTACTGTTTTAGTGTTTATACATCTTCTGTCCCGACTGCTCTTCCTGCAGCGCCTCATCTCTCATCCAAGCACTCTGCCTTTGGTGTCGATAAGTCTAACTACCTTTTGTCTTACTAAACTGCTCAAATCTAACCCCTACCTCCATGCTATTTAAGACCTGCTCCGTCTTCTTTCTAGCTGATTGTCCCTGAACAGCTGCTCCAGCCTCACCACCCAGGCCGGCCGCACCCAGCCAGCCACCGACCAAGACCAGGACACCCACCTGCATCTCCTTGGAAGCTGCTTGTTCTTGAACAGCGTTGTTCGCTCACCCACGGTTGGCCAAGCACCCAGACAGCCACCTACCAAGACTAGGACACCAATGTGCAGCCCCTTGGAAGAAGCTTGTCCCTGAACAGGGCTGCTCCAGCTCACCCACGGTTGGCTGGCACCCAGTCAGCCACCGACCAAGACCAGGACACCCACCTGCAGCTCCTTGGAAGCTGCTTGTCCCTGAACAGGGCTGCTCTGGCTCACCCACGGTCGGCAGACACCCAGCCAGCCACCGACCAAGACCAGGACACCCACCTGCAGCCCTGGAAGCTGATTGTCCTGAACAGGGCTGCCTGGCTCACCCACGGCTGGACTGGCACCCAGCCAGCCACTGACCAAGACCAGAACACCCACCTGCAGCCCTCGGAAGCTTCTTGTCCTGAAAGGGCTGCTGTCACACACGGTCGGCCGGGCACCCACCAGCCATCCGACCAACACCAGGACACCCACCTGTAGCTCCTTGAAGCTGCTTTCTCGGGTGAACAGGCTGCTTCAGCTCATCTTACCTAGTCAGCCGGAACTCAGCCAGCCACCCACTAAGACAGGACATCCACCTGCAGCCTTCCTTGGAAGGTAGGGGACACAGGCCACTGAACATGGTGCTTCCAGCAAACCTACCTGATTGGCATAGGAGTTTTCCCTTGCTTTAGACACCTGGAACTTTGTTAGATTTTCGATACAAGTAAGAACATTTCAACTGTGTTATTAGGAGTTTTTCAACTGTATTAGCTGTATTGCCTCACTTTCCTGTTTTTAAAGTGATTACACATCTTCTGCCTGACTACTTTGCAGTGCACCCCTCTTCCAAGCACTCTGCCTTGGTGCCGATAAGTCTAACTACCTTTTGTCTTGCATACACTGCTCCAACTAACCCCTTTACCTCTAAGCTGTTTAAGACCTGCTCTGTCTTCTTCTCTCTAGCTGCTTGTCCTCAACATGGCTGCTCCAGCTCACTCCACGGGTCGGCCGGGCACCCAGCCAGCCACTGACCAAGACCAGGACACCCACCTGCTGCACCTTGAAAGCTGCTTGTTCCTGAACAGGGCTGCTCCAGCTCACTGGACGTCAGCCGGCACTCAGCCAGCCACCCACTCGAGACCAGGGACATCCACCTGCAACCTCTTGAAGCTCCTGGTCCCAGAACAGGGCTGCCCGCTCACTCCACGGGCCGGCAGGCACCCAGCCAGCCACCTACCAAGACCAGGACACCCACCTGCAGCTCCTTTGAAGCAGCTTGTCTCGAACAGGCTGTCCTGCTCACCCAGGTCAGGCCGGCAGCCAGCCAACCACCCATCAAGACCAGGACACCCACCTGCAGCTCATTGGCTGCTTGTCTCCTGAACAGGGCTGCTCTGGTTGACCCACTGTCGGTCGTGTAACCCAGCCATCCACCGACCAAGACCAGGACACCCACCTGCAGCTCCTGGAGCTGTTTGGCCCTGTATCGGCTGCCGCGCTCTGTCCAGGGTTTCGGCCAGCACTGTGCCAGCCACCCACCAAGACCAGACACCCACCTGCAGCCCTTGAAGCTGCTTGTCCCTGAACAGGCTGCTCCAGGCTCACTCCATCGGCCGGCCGGCACCCAGCCAGCCACCCACTGGAACAGTACACCCACCTGCAGCCCTTGAAGCTGCTTGTTCTCGAAAGGGCTGTTCTGTTTCCACAGTCGGCCGGGCACCCAGCCAGCAACCCACCAAGACCAGGACACCCACCTGCAGCTCCTTGAAGCTGCTTGTCACTGAACAGGGCTGTCCGGTTTATCCACTTTGTCGGGTTGCACCCAGCCAGCCACCCACCAGGGCCAGGATACCCACCTGCAACTCCTTGAAGCTGTTGTTTGTCCCTGAAGAGGGCTGCTCCAGCTCACTCACGGTAGGCCGGGCACCCAGCCAGCCACCCACCAAGACCAGGACACCCACCTACGTGGTCCTTGAAGCTGCTTTTTGCCCTGAACAGGGCAACTCCAGCTCACTCCCACTGCCGGCCGGGCACCCAGCCAGCTGCACCGACCAAGACCAGGACACCCACCTGCAGCACCTTGGAAGGTACGGACAGCACAGCCAATTCAGAACATGATTGCTTCCAGCAAACCCACTCTGAATGGCAGGAGTTTCCCTGTATAGACACCTGACACTTTGTTAGATTTTTCGATAGAACTAAATATATTTCAACTGTGTTATTAGAGTTTTTCAACCAGTCTAGCTGTATTGTAATTTCTACTTACTGTTTTAGTGTTTACACATTCTGTCTGACTGCTCTTCCTGCAGCGCCTCCATCCAAGCACTTCTGCCTTGCGCCATAAGTCTAACTACCTTTTGTCTTACTAAACTGCTCAGATCTAACCCCTGCGTCCATGCTATTTAAGACCTGCTCTGTCTTCTTCTCTCAAGCTGCTTGTTCCTGAACGGGGCTGCTCCAGCTCATTCACTGCAGGCCGGGCACCCAGCCAGCCACCAACTAAGACCAGGACACCCACCAGCAGCCGCGTGAAGCTGCTTGTTCCTGAACAGGGCTGCTCCAGCTCACCCATCGTCAACTGGCACCCAGCCAGCCACCCACCAAGACCAGGACACCAACCTGCAACTCCTTTGAAGCTGCTTGTTCCTGAACAGGGTTGTTCTTGTTCACCCACGGCTGGCCGGCACCCAGCCAGGCCACCTACCAAGACCAGGACACCAATGTGCAGCTCCTGGAAGAGGCTTGCCCTGAACAGGGTTGCTCCTGCTCACCCAGGATGGTCCAGCAGCCAGCCAGCCACCCACCAAGACCAGGACACCCACTCTGTAGCTCCTTGAAAGCTGCTTGTCCCTGAACAGGCTGCACCTGCTAACTCCACGGTCCGGCGGCACCAAAACAGCCACCCGTCCAGACCAGGACACCCACCTGCAGCTCCTTGGAAGCTGCTTGTCCCTAAAGAGGGCTGTAAGGCTCACCCATGGTCGGCCGGCACCAGCCAGCCGCCGATCAAGACCAGTACACCCACCTGCAGCTCCTTGGAATGCTGCTTGTCCCTGAACAGGGCTGCCCAGCTCACTTGTCGCCGGTCTGCACCCAGCCAGCCACCCACCAAGACCAGGCCCTACCTACAGCTCCTTGGAAGCTGCTTGTCCCTTGAACAGTGCTGCTCCAGTCTCACTCATCGGGTCGGCCGTGCCCCAGTCAGCCACCGACCAAGACCAGGACACCCACCAGCAGCCCTTGGAAGCTGCTTGTCCTGAACAGGCTGCCCAGCTCACCCACGGTCGGCCTGCACCCAGCCAGCCACCCACCAAGACCAGACACCCTCATCGCAGCTCCTGAAGCTGTTTGCCCCAAAAAGGCTGCTCCAGCTCACTCTACTGTAGGCTGGAACCCAGCCAGCCACCGACCAAGACCAGGACACCTACCTGTGGCTCCTAGGAAGCTGCTTGTCCCTGAACAGGCAACTCCAGCTCACTTCACGGCGGGGCCGGGCAACCAGCCAGCCATCCACCTCATACCAGGACACCCACCTGCAGCACCTTGGAAGGTATAGACAGCACAGCCATTCAGAACAAGGATGCTTCCAACAAACCCACCTGAATGGCAGGAATTTTCCCTGTATAGACAGCTGACACTTTGTTAGATTTTCGATAGAACTAAGCATATTTCAAATGGGTTATTAGAGTTTTTCAACTGTATTAGCTGTATTGTAATTTCTACTACTGTTTTAAAGTGCTTACACATCTTCTGTTCTGACTCTTGTTCCGCAGCGCCTCTATCCCATCCAAGCACTCTGCCTTGGTGTCGATGAGGTCTAACTACCTTTGTCTTACTAAACTGCTCAACCCAACCCCTTTACTCTCCATGCTATTTAAGACCTGTTTGTCTTCTTTTCTCTAGCTGCTTCTCCCTGAACAGGGCTGCTCCATGTCACCCACGGTCGGGCTGGGCACCCAGCCAGCCACCTACCAAGACCAGGACACCCACCTGCATCTCCTTGAAGCTGTTTGTTCCTGAACAGCTGTTGTCTGCTCACCCACGGTTGGCCAGCACCCAGACAGCCACCTACCAAGACCAGGACACCAATGTGCAGCTCCTTGAAGTAGCTTGTCCCTGAACAGGGCTGCTCCAGCTCACCCACTGTTGGCTGGCACCCAGTCAGCCACCACCACACCAGGACACCCACCTGCAGCCCCTGAAGCTGCTTGTCCTGAACAGGCTGCTCTGGTTTTGCCCACGGTCGGCAGACACCCAGCCAGCCACTGACCAAGACCAGGACACTCGACCTGCAGCTCCTTGAAGCTGATTGTCTCTGTAATAGGGCTGTTCGGCCACCCACTTGTTGGCCGGCACCCGCCAGCCACTGGTCCAAGACCAGAACATCCCCTGTGCTCTTGGAAGCTGCTTGTCCCTGAAAAGGGCTGCTCAGCTCACACACGGCCTGGCCGGGCACCCACCCAGCCACCCATCACCCAGCAGACCCACCTGCAGCTCCTTGAAGCTGCTTCCCGTGAACAGGGCTGCTTTAGCTCATCCACGGTCAGCCGGAACCCAGCCAGCCACTGCTCGAAGACAGGACGACTTGCAGCAGTTCCTGAAGGTAGGGGCCAGCGCAGCCAATTGAACATGGGTGCTTCCAGCAACTCCACTCTGATTGGCAGGAGTTTTCCTTGCTTTAGACACTTGAACTTGTTAGATTTTCGACATACAAGAACATTTCAACTGTGTTATTAGAGTTTTCAACTGTATTAGCTGAATGTAATTTACTTCTGTTTTAAAGTGATTACACATCTTCTGCCTGACTACTCTTCGCTGCAGTGCACCTCTTCCAAGCACCTGCCTTGGTGCCTATAAGTCTAACTACCTTTGTCTTACTACACTGCTCAAATTCTAACCCTTTACCTCTAAGCTGTTTAAGACCTGCTCTGTCTTCTTCTCTAGCTGCTTGTCCCTCAACATGGCTGCTCCAGCTCACCACGGGTCGGGTCGGGCACCCAGCCAGCCACTGACCAAGACCAGGACACCCACCTGCTGCACCTTGAAAGCTGCTTGTCTCTTGAACAGGGCTGCTCCAGGGCTCACTGACGGTCAGCCGGCACCTTGCCAGCCACCCACCAAGACCAGGACACCCACCTGCAGCTCTCTTGGAAGCTCCTGGTCCCTGGAACAGGGCTGTCCTGCTCACCCACGGTTGGCCGGCACTCCAGCCAGCCACCCACCAAGACCAGGACACCCACCTGCAGCTCCTTGAAGCAGCTTGTCCTTGAACAGGGCTGCTCCGTTCACCCACTGTCAGCCGGCACCCAGCCAACCACTTCCACTGAAGACCAGGACACCCACCTGCAGCTCATTGGAAGTTGCTTGTCTCTGAACAGGGCTGTTTCGCTGACCCACTTGCCTGCCGGAACTCCAGCCATCCACCCACCAAGACCAGGACACCCACCTGCAGCTCCTTGAAGTTGTTTGGCCCTGAACAGGCTGTTCGTTCATCCAGGGTCGGCCAGCACCCCTATCAGCCAATCACCACATCTCAGGACACCCACCTGCAGCCCTGAAAGCCGCTTGTCCTGAACAGGGCCACCCAGCTCACTCATCGGCCTGGCCGGGCACCCAGCCGCCACTGACCAAGATCAGGAGACTCCACCTGCAGCTCCTTGAAGCTGCTTGTCTCTGAATAGGGCTGCTCTGGCTCACCCACTGTCTGGTGGCACCCGGCCAGCAATCCGACTCAGGACCAGTACACCCACCTGTAGCTCCTGAAGCTGCTTGTCACTGAACAGGCTGTTCGGCTCATCCACGGCCTGGCTGCACCCAGCCAGCCACCGACCAGGCCAGGATACCTACCTGCAATCTCCTGGCTGCTTGTCCCTGAAGAGGGCTGCTCCAGCTCACTCACCTGTAGGCCGGGCACCCAGCCAGCCACCGACTAAGACCAGGACACCCACCACGGCTCCTTGGAAGCTGCTTGTCCCTGAACAGGGCACTCCAGTCACTCACCGTCGGCCGGCACCCAGCCAGCCACCGACCAAGACCAGGGACACCCACTTGCAGCTCTTGAAGGTATCGACAGCACAGCCACAATCAGAACATGATTGCTTCCATAAACCCATTCTGAATGGCAGGAGTTTTCCCTCATATAGACACCTGACACTTTGTTAGATTTTCGATAGAACTAAACATATTTCAACTGTGTTATTAGGAGTTTTCAACTGTAGTTATTGTATTGTAATTTCTACTACTGTTTTAAAGTGCTTGCACATCTTCTGTCTGACTGCTCTTCCTGCAGCGCCCCCATCCAAGCACTCTGCCTTGGTGCCGATAAGTCTAACTACCTTTTGTCTTACTAAACTGCTCAAATCTAACCCCCTTTACCTCCATGCTATTTAAGACCTGCTCTGTCTTCTTCTCCAGCTGCTTGTCCCTGAACAGGGCTGCTCCAGCTCACCCACGGTAGGCCGGCACCCAGCCAGCCACCGACCAAGACCAGGACACCCACCTGCAGCTCCTTGGAAGCCTGCTTGTTCCTGAACAGGGCTGCTCCAGCTCACCACACGGTCAACCGGCACCCAGCCAGCCACACCCACCAAGACCAGGACACCAACTCTGCAACTCTTGGAACTGCTTGTTCCTGAACAGGGTTGCTTCTGGCTCACCCACGGTTGGTCGGCACCAGCCAGCCACCTACCAAGACCAGGACACCAATGTGCAGCTCCTTGAAGAGGCTTGCCCCTTGACCAGGGCTGTCTGCTCACCCAGGGATGGCCAGCAGCCAGCCAGCCACTCGACCAAGACCAGGACACCCACCTGCAGCTCCTTGAAAGCTGCTTGTCCCTGAACAGGGCTGCACCTGTTAACCTCACGTCCGGCCGGGCACCAAAACAGCCACCCACCAAGACCAGGACATCCACCTGCAGCTCCTTGAAGCTGCTTGTCCCTAAAGAGGGCTGTAAGGCTCCACCCATGGTCGGGCCGGGCACCAGCCAGCTGCCGATCAAGACCAGTACACCCACCTGCAGCTCCTGGAAGCTGCTTGTCCCTGAACAGGGCTGCTCCAGCTCACTCGGTCGGCCGCACCCAGCCAGCCACTCACCAAGACCAGGACACCCACCTACAGCTCCTTGAAGCTGCTTGTCCCTGAACAGGGCTGCTCAGCTCACTCCACGGTCGGCCGGGCACCCAGCCAGCCACCGACCAAGACCGGACACCCACCAGCAGCTCCTTGGAGCTGCTTGTCCCTGAACAGGGCTGCTCCAGCTCACCCACGGCTCGGCTTGCACCCAGCCAGCCACCCGATCAAGACCAGGACACCCACCTGCAGCTCCTTGGAAGCTGCTTGTCCTCAAAAAGGGCTGCTCCAGCTCACCCACGCAGGCTGGAACCCAGCCAGCCACCGACCAAGACCAGGACACCTACCTGTGGCTCCTCAGGAAGCTGCTTGTCCCCTGACCAGGGCAACCCAGCTCACTCACACGGCCGGCCGGCAACCAGCCAGCCAATCGACCAAGACCAGGACACCCACCTGCAGCACCTTGGAAGGTATGGACAGTACAGCCATTCAGAACAAGGATGCTTCCAACAAACCCACTCTGAATGGCAGGAATTTTCCCTGTATAGACAGCTGACACTTTGTTAGATTTTCGATAGAATCATAGATATTTCAAATGGGTTATTAGGAGTTTTTCAACTGTATTAGCTGTATTGTAATTTCTACTACTGTTTTAAAGTGCTTACACATCTTCTGTCTGACTGCTGTTCCCTGCAGCGCCTCATCCCATCCAAGCACTCTTGCCTTGGTGTCGAGAAGTCTAACTACCTTTTGTCTTACTAAACTGCTCAACTCTAACTCCCCTTTACCTCCATGTTATTTAAGACCCTGCTCGCCTTCTTCTCTCTAGCTGCTTCTCCCTGAACAGGCTGCTCCAGTTTCACTTGACGGTCGGCCGGCACCCTGCCAGCCACCGACCAAGACCAGGACACTCCACCTGCAGCTCCTTGGAAGCTGCTTGTTCCTGAACAGGGTTGTCTCGCTCACCCACGGTTGGCCAGCACCCAGACAGCCACCTACCAAGAACAGGACACCAATGTGCAGCTCCTTGAAGAAGCTTGTCCCTGAACAGGGCTGCTCCAGTTTCACCCACGGTTAGCTGGCACCCAGCCAGCCACCGAAAGACCAGGACACCCACCTGCAGCCCCTTGAAGCTGCTTGTCCATGAACAGGGCTGCTCTGGCTCACCCACGGTCGGCCGGGCACCCAGCCAACCATCAGACCAAGACCAGGACACCCACCTGCAGCTCCTTGGAAGTTGATTGTCCCTTAATAGGCTGTCTCTGCTCACCCATGGTGAGGGCACCCAGCCAGCCACCCGACTGAGACCAGAACATTCCACCTGCAGCTTCTAGGATGCTTCTTGTCCCTGAACAGGCTGCTCCGGCTCACCCACTCGTCAGGCTGCACCCAGCCAGACACCGACCAAGACCAGGATACCCACCTGCAGCCCTTGGAAGCTGCTTGTCCCTGAAGAGGGCTGCTCCAGCTCACTCCACTGGTAGGTCGGCACCCAGCCAGCCACCACCAACGACCAGACACCCACCTGCAGCTCCTGATGCTGCTTTTCCCTGAACAGGGCTGCTTCAGCTCACCCACGGTCAGCCAGAACCCAGCCAGCCACCCCACTAAGACCAGGACATCGTCCTGCAGCTCCTTTGAAGGTAGGGGACATGCAGCCAATTGAACACGGGTGCTTCCAGCTGATTGGCAGGAGTTTTCCATTGCTTTAGACACCTGGAACTTTGTTAGATTTTCGATAGAACTAAGAACATTTCAACAGTGTTATTAGGAGTTTTCAACTGTATTAGCTGGAATTTAATTTCCTACTACTATTTTAAAGTGCTTACACAACAACTTGTCTGACTGCTCTTCTGCAGTGCACCCCACCTTCCAAGCACTCTGCCTTGGTGCTCTATAAGTCTAACTACCTTTTGTCTTATTACACTGCTCAAATCTAACCCCTTTACCTCTAAGCTATTTAAGACCTGCTCTGTCTTCTTCTTCTCTCTAGCTGCTTGGTCCCTGAACAGGGCTGCTCCAGCTCACCACGGTCCGGTCGGCACCCAGCCAGCCACTGACCAAGACCAGGACACCACCATGCTCCTTGAAAGCTGCTTGTTCCTGAACAGGGCTGCCCAGCTCACTGGGACGTGCTGGTCGGCACCCAGCCGCCAACAACAAGACCAGGACACCCACCTGCAGCTCCTTGGAAGCTGCTTGTCCCTGAACAGGGCTGCTCCGGCTCACCCATGGTCGGCAGGAACCCAGCCAGCCACCTACCAGGAACAGGACACCCACCTGCAGCTCCTTGGAAGCAGCTTGTCCCTGAACAGGGCTGCTCCGGCTCACCCACGGTCAGCCGGCACCCAGCCAGCCACCGACCAAGACCAGGACACCCACCTGCAACTCATTGGAAGCTGCTTGTCTCTGAACAGGGCTGCTCCGGCTCAACCAGGGTCAGCCAGCACCGAGCCAGCCACCGACCAAGACCAGGACACCCACCTGCAGCTCCTTGGAAGCTGCTTGTCCCTGAACAGGGCTGCTCCAGCTCACCCACGGTCGGCCTGCATCCAGCTAGCCACCGACCAAGACCAGGACACCCACCTGCAGCTCCTTGGAAGCTGCTTGTTCCTGAAAAGGGCTGCTCTGGCTCACCCACAGTCGGCCGGCACCAAGCCAGCAACCGACCAAGACCAGGACACCCACCTGCAGCTCCTTGGAAGCTGCTTGTCCCTGAACAGGGCTGCTCCAGCTCACCCACGGTCGGCCTGCACCCAGCCAGCCACCGACCAAGACCAGGATACCCACCTGCAGCTCCTTGGAAGCTGCTTGTCCCTGAAGAGGGCTGCTCCAGCTCACCCACGGTAGGCTGGCACCCAGTCAGCCACCGACCAAGACCAGGACACCCACCTGCGGCTCCTTGGAAGCTGCTTGTCCCTGAACAGGGCAACTCCAGCTCACCGACGGCCGGCAGGCACCCAGCCAGCCACCGACCAAGACCAGGACACCCACCTGCTGCACCTTGGAAGGTACGGGACAGCACAGCTCATCAGAACATGATTGCTTCCAGCAATCCCACTGTGAATGGCAGGAGTTTTCCCCTGCTATAGACACCTGACACTTTGTTAGATTTTCGATTGAACTAAGCATATTTCAACTGTGTTATAAGGTGTTTTTCAACTGTTTTAGCTGTATTGTAATTTCTACTACTGTTTTAAAGTGCTTACACATCTTCTGTCTGACTGCTCTTCCTGCAGCGCCACCCCCATCCAAGCACTCTGCCTTGGTGCCGAGTAAGTCTAACTACCTTTTGTCTTACTAAACTGCTCAGATCTAACCCCTTTACTCCTCCATGCTATTTTAAGACCCAATGCTCTGTCTTCTTCTCTCTCCCAGCTGCTTTTCCCCTGAACAGGCTGCTCCAGTCACCCACTGTGGGCCGGCACCAGCCAGCCACCACGACTCAAGACCAGGGATACCTCACCAGCAGCTCTCTTGAAGCTGCTTGTTCCTGAACAGGGCTGCTCCAGCTCACCCACGGTCAGCCGGCACCCAGCCGGCCACCCGACCAAGACCAGGATACCAACCTGCAGCTCCTGGAAGTTGCTTGTTCCTGAACAGGGCTGTCTGGCTCACCCACCCAAGTTGGCTGGCACCCAGCCAGCCACCTACCAAGACCAGGACACCAATGTTCCAGCTCCTTGAAGAAGCTTTTCCCTGAACAGGGCTGCTCCAGCTCACCCACTGTCGGCTCGGCACCCAACCAGCCACCTACCAAGACTGGTGACACCCACCTGTAGCCCCTTGAAGTTGCTGACCTGAACAAGGCTGTTCAAGTCACCCATTGTCGGGTTGCACCCAGTCAGCAACCGATAAAGATAAGGACACCCACCTGTAGCTACTTGAAGTTGCTTGTCCCTGAACAGGGCTGCCTGCTCACCCAGGGTCGGCCCGGCACCCAGTCAGCCACCGACTAAGACCAGGGCACCAACCTGCAGCTCCTTGGAATCTGCTTGTCCCTGAACAGAGCTGTCTGCTCCACTCAACGCCGGCGGCACCCAGCCAGCCACCCACCAAGACCAGGACACCCATCTCAGCTCCTTGGAAGCTGCTTGTCCCTGAAGCAGTCTGGTCACCCATGGTTGGCCAGCACCCAGCCAGACAGCGACCAAGACCTTGATTCTCACCTGCAGCTCCTCGAAGCTGTTGTCTCTGAACAGGGCTGCTCCAGCTCACACACGGTCGGCCGGCACACAGCCAGCCTCCGACCAAGACCAGGACACCCACCTGCAGCTCCTTGGAAGCTGCTTGTTCCTGAACAGGGCTACTTCAGCTCACCAACAGTCGGCCGGCACCCAGCCAGCCACCGACCAAGACCAGGACACCCACCTGCAGCTTCTTGGAAGCTGATTGTCCCTGAACAGGGCTGCTCCAGCACATCCACTGTTGGCCTGAACCCAGCCAGCCACTGACCAAGACCAGGACACCAACCTGCAGCTCCATGGAAGCTGCTTGTCCCTGAACAGGGCTGCTCCGGCTCACCCACGGTCAGCCGGCACCCAACTAGCCACCTACCAACACCAGGACAGCAACCTGCAGCTTCTTGGAAGCTGCATGTCCCCGAACAGGGCTGCTCCAGCTCACCAACGGTTGGCCGCACCAAGCCAGCCACCGACCAAGACCAGGACACCCACCTGCAGCTCCTTGGAAGCTGCTTGTCCCTGAACAGGGTTGCTCCGGCTCATCCACGCTCGGCCAGCACACAGCCAGCCACCCACCAAGACCAAGACACATAACTTGCAGTTACTAGGTTGCTTGTCCATGAAAGGGCTGGCCCAGTTTCACCTTACTTGGTCGGCCGGCACACAGCCAGCCACCGACCAAGACCAGGACACCTACCTGCAGCTCCTTGGAAGCTGCTTGTCCCCGAATAGGGAAGTCCAGCACAGCCATAGTCGGCCGGCACCCAGCCAGCCACCGACCAAGACCATGACACCCACCTGGAACTCCTTGGAAGCTGCTTGTACCTGAACAGGGCAGTCCAGCTCACCCACAGTCGGCCGGCACCCTGCCATTAACCGACCAAGACCAGGACACCCACCAGCAGCTCCCTGGAAGCTGCTTGTTCCAAAACAGGGCTGCTCAGGCTCACCCACAGTCGGCCGGCACCCAGCCAGCCACCGGCCAAAACCAGGACACCCACCTGCAGCTCCTTAGAAGCTGCTTGTCCCTGAACAGGGCTGCTGCAGCTCACCCATGGTCAGCTGGCACCAAGCCAACCACTGAACAAGACCAGGACACCAACCTGCAGCTCCTTGGAAGCTGCTTGTCCCTGAACAGGGCTGCTCCGGCTCACCCACGGTCAGCCGAACCCAGTCAGTCACTGAGCCAGACTAGGACACCCACGCAGGCCTTGAAACTGCTTGTCCCTGAACAGGCTGCTTGGCTCACTCCACGGTTCGGCAGGCACTCAGCCAGCCACCGACCAAGACCAGGACACCCACCTGCAGCTCCTTGGAAGCTGCTTGTGCCTGAACAGTGCTGCTCCAGCTCACCCACGGTCGGGTGGCACCCAGCCAGCCACCAACAAAGTCCAGGACACCCACATGCAGCTCCTTAAAAGCTTATTCTCCATGAACAGGGCTGCTGCAGCTCACCCACAGTAGGCCGGAACCCAGCCAGCCACCGACCAAGACCAGGACACCCACCTGCAGCTCCTTGGAAGCTGCTTGACCCAGAACAAGGCTGCTGCAGTTCACCCACGGTCGGCCGGCACCCAGACAGCCACCGACCAAGACCAGGACACCCACCTGCAGCTCCCTGGAAGCTGCTTGTCCCAAAACAGGGCTGCTCCGGACTCACCCACGGTCAGCCGGCACTCAGCCAGCCACCGACCAAGACCAAGACACCCACCTGCTGCTCCTTGGAAGCTGCTTGTCCTTGGACAGGGCTGCTATGGCTTACCCACGGTTGGCAGGCACTCAGCCAGCCACCGACCAAGACCAGGACACCCACCTGCAGCTCCATGGAAGCTGCTTGTGCCTGAAAAGAGCTGCTCCAGCTCACCCACGATCGGGCGGCAACCAGCCAGCCAGCAACCAAGACCAGGACACTCACCTGCAGCTCCTTGGAAGCTGCTTCTCCCTGAACAGGGCGGCTCCAGTTCAACCACGGTCAGCCGGCACCCAGCCAGCCACCGACCAAGACTGGGACACCCACCTGCAGCTCCTTGGAAGCTGCTTGTCAATGAACAGGGCTGCTCTAGCTCACCCACGGTAGGACGGCACCCAGCCAGCCGCCGACCAAGACCAGGACACACACCTACAGCTCCATGGAAGCTGCTTGTCCCTGAACAGGGCAGCTTCAGCTCACCCACGGTCGGGCCGGCACTCAGCCAGCCACCGACCAAGACCAGGACACCCACTTGCAGCTGCATGGAAGCTGCTTGTCCCTCAACAGGGCTGCTTCAGCTCACCCACGGTCGGCCGGCACCCAGCCAGCCACCGACCAAGACCCGGACACCCACCTGCAGCTCCCTGGAATCTGCTTTTCCCTTAACTGGGCTGCTCCAGCAAACCCACGGTCAGCCGGCACCCAGCCAGCCACCGACCAAGACCAGGACACCGACCTGCATCTCCTTGGAAGCTGCTTGTCCCTAAACAGGGCTGCTCCAGCTCACCAACGGTCGGCCGGCACCCAGCCAGCCACAGACCAAGACCAGGACACCCACCTGCAGCACCTTGGAAGCTGCTTGTCCCTGAACAGGGCTGCTCCAGCTCACCCACGGTCAGCCGGCACCCAGCCAGCCACCGACCAAGACCAGGACACCCACCTGCGGCTCCTTGGAAGCTGCTTGTCCCTGAACAGGGCTGCTCCAGCTCACCCATGGCCGGCCGGAACCCAGTCATCCAATGTCCAAGACCAAGACACCCACCAGCAGCTCCTTGGGAGGTAGGGGACAGAGCTGCCAATCGGAAAACTGGTGCTTCCAGCAAACCCACTCTGAATGGCAGGAGTTTTCCCCCAGCTATAGACACCTGGCACTTTGTTAGATTTTCGATAGAACTACAGCATATTTCAACTGTGTTATAAGGAGTTTTTCAACTGTATTAGCTGTATTGTAATTTCTACTACTGTTTTAAAGTGCTTACACCTCTTCTGGCTGACTGCTTTTCCTGCAGCGCCGCCCCCATCCAAGCACACTGCCTTGGTGCCGATAAGTCAAACTACCTTTTGTCTTACTAAACTGCTCAAATCTAACCCCCTTTAGCTCTATGATATTTAAGACCTGCTCTGTCTTCTTCTCTTTAGCTGCTTGTCCCTGAATAGGGCTGCTCCAGCTCACCCACGGTCAGCCAGCACCCAGCCAGCCACCGACCAAGACCAGGACACCCTCCTGCAGCTCCATGGAAGCTGCTTGTCCCTGAACAGGGCTGCTCCGGTTCACCCACGGATGGCCGACACCCAGCCAGCCGCCGAACAAGACCAGGACACCCACCTGCAGCTCCTTGGAAGCTGCGTGTCCCTGAACAGGGCTGCTCCAGCTCACCCACGGTCGGCAGGCACTCAGCCAGCCACCAACAAAAACCAGGACACCCACCTGCAGCTCCTTGGAGGCTGCTTGTCCCTGAACAGGGCTGCTCCTGCTCACCCACGGTCGGCCGGAACCCAGCCAGCCACCGACCAAGACCTGGACGCCCACCTGCAGCTCCTTGGAAGCTACTTGTCCTTGAACAGGGCTGCTCCAGCTCACTCACGGTCGGCCGGCACCCAGCCAGCCAACGACCAAGACCAGGACTCCCACCAGCAGCTCTTTGGAAGCTGCTTGTCCCTGAACAGGGCTGCTCTGGCTCACCCATGGTCGGCCGGCACCCAACCAGCCACCTACCAAGACCAGGACACCCACCTGCAGCTCCATGGAAACTGCTTGTCCCTGAACAGAGCTGCTCTGACTCACCCACGGTCGGCCGGCACCCAGCCAGCCACCCAACAAGACCAGGACACCCACCTGCAGCTCCTTGGAAGCTGCTTGTCACTGAAAAGGGCTGCTCCAGCTCACCCACGGTTGGCAGCCACCTAGCCAGCCGCCGACCAAAACCAGGACACACACCTGCAGCTCCTTGGAAGCTGCTTGTCCCTGAACAGTGCTGCTCCAGCTCACCCACAGTCGGTTCAGGGAGAAGCAGCTTCCAAGGAACTGCAGGTGGATCTCATGGTCTTGGACGGTGGCTGGCTGGGTGCTGGCCGACCGTGGGTGAGCTGGAGCAGTCCTGTTCAGGGGCAAGCGGCTTCCATGGAGCTGCAGGTGGGTGTCCTGGTCTTGTTTGGTGGCTGACTTGGTGCCGGCCTACCGTGGGTGAGCCGGAGCTGCCCTGTTCAGGGACAAGCAGCTTCTAAGGAGCTGCAGGTGGGTGTCCTGGTCTTGGTCAGTGGCTGGCTGGGTGCCGGCCGACCGTTGGTGAGCTGGAGCAGCCCTGTTCCGGGACAAGCATCTAGAGAGACGAAGAGAGAGCAGGTCTTAAATAGCATAGAGCTAAAGGGGGTTAGATTTGAGCAGTTTAGTAAGACAAAGGTAGTTATACTTATCGCACCAAGGCACAGTGTTTGATGGGGGTGGCACTGCAGGAAGAGCAGTCAGACAGTAGAGGTGTAAGCACTTTAAAACAGTAGTAGAAATTACAATACAGCTAATACAGTTGAAAACCCTAATAACACAGTTGAAATATGCTTAGTTCTATCGAAAATCTAACAAAGTGCCAGGTTTCTATAGCAGGGAAACTCCTGCCAGTCAGAGTGGGTTTGCTGGAAGCACCCGTGTTCCGATTGGCTGCGCTGTCTTCTACCTTCCAAGGAGCTGCAGGAGGGTGTCCTGGTCTTGGTCGTTGGCCGGCTGGCTGCCGACCGGCCGTGGGTTAGCTGGAGCAGCCCTGTACAGGGACAAGCAGCTTTCAAGCTGCTGCAGATGGGTGTCATGGTCTTGGTCGGTGCCTGGCTGGGTGCCGGCCGACCTTGGGTGAGCTGGAGCAGCCCTGTTCAGGGACAAGCAGCTCAAGGAGCTGCAGGTGGGTGTCCTGGTCTTTTTCGGTGGCTGGCTGGGTGCCGCCCATGCGGGTGCTGGAGCAGCCCTGTTTAGGGACAAGCAGCTTCCAAGGAGCTGAAGGTTTGTCCTGGTCTTGGTCGGTGGCTGGCTGGGTGCCGGCCGACTGTGGGTGAGCTGGAGCAGCCCTGTTCAGGGACAAGCAGCTAGAGAGAAGAAGACAGAGCAGGTCTTAAATAGCATAGATGTAAAGGGGGTTTGATTTGAGCAGTTTAGTAAGACAAAAGGTAGTTAGACTTATCGACACCAAGGCAGAGTGCTTGGATGGGGGGGCGCTGCAGGAAGAGCATTCTGGCAGAAGAGGTGTATGCACTTTAAAACAGTAGTAGTAATTACAATTCAGAAAATACAGTTGAAAAACTCTTAATAACACAGTTGAAATGTGCTTAGTTCTATCGAAAATCTAACTAAGTGCAAGGAGTCTAAAGCAGGGGAAAACTCCTGCCAATCAGAGTTGGTTTGCTGGAAGCACCTGTCAATTGGCTACGCTTGTCCCTGCACTCTTCCAAGGAGCTGCAGGTGGGTGTCCTGGTCTTGGTCGGTGGCTGGGTGCCGCTGACCGTGGGTGAGAGGGAGCAGCACTGTTCAGGGACAAGCAGCCCAAGGAGTTGCAGGTGGGTGTCATGGTCTTGGTCGGTGGCTAGCTGGTGCCGGACGACTTGGGTGAGCTGGAGCAGCCCTGTTCAGGGACAAGCAGCTTCCAAGGAGCTGCAGGTGGGTGTCCTGGTCTTGGTCGGTGGCTGGCTGGGTGCCGGCCAACTGTGGGTGAGCTGGATCAGCCCTGTTCAGGGACAGGCAGCTTCCAATGAGCTGCAGGTGGGTGTGCTGGTCTTGGTCGGTGGCTGGCTTGGTGCGGCCAACCGTGGGTGAGCTGGAGCAGCCCTTTTCAGGGACAAGCAGCATCCAAGGAGCTGCAGGTGGGAGTCCTGGTCTTGGTCGGTGGCTGGTTGGGTACCGGCCGACCGTGGGTGAGCTGGAGCTGCCCTATTCAGGGAAAAGTAGCTTCCAAGAAGCTGCAGTTGGGAGTCCTGATGATGGTCTGTGGCTGGCTGGGTGCCGGCCGAACATGGGTGAGCTGGTGCAGCCCTCGCAGGGACAAGCAGCTTCCAAGGAGCTGCAGGTGGGTGTCCTGGTCATGGTCGGTGGCTGGCTGGGTGCTGTCTGACCATGGGTGAGCTGGAGCTGCCCTGTTCAGGGACAAGCAGCTTCCAAGGTGCTGCAGGTGGGTGTCCTGGTCTTGGTCGGTGGCTGGCTGGGTGCCGGCCAACCGTGGGTGAGCTGGAGAAGCCCAGTTCAGGGACAAGCAGCTTCCAAGGAGCTGCAGGTGGGTGTCCTGGTCTTGGTCGGTGGCTGGCTGGATGCCGGCCGACCATGGGTGAGCTGGAGCAGCCCTGTTTTGGGACAAGCAGTTTCCAAGGAGCTGCAGGTGGGTGTCCTGGTCTTGGTCGGTGGCTGGCTGGGTGCCGGCCGACCGTGGGTGAGCTGGAGCAGACCTGTTCAGGGACAAGCAGCTAGAGAGAAGAAGACAGAGCAGATCTTAAATAGCATAGAGGTAAAGGGGGTTAGATTTGAGCAGTTTAGTAAGACAAAAGGTAGTTAGACTTATCGGCAGCAAGGCAGAGTGCTTGGATGGGGGGGCGCAGCAGGAAGATCAGTCTGGCAGAAGAGGTGTAAGCACTTTAAAACAGTAGTAGAAATTACAATCCAGAAAATACAGTTGAAAAACTCCTAATAACACAGTTGAAATGTGGTTAGTTCTATCGAAAATCTAACAAACTGCCAGGTCTAAAGCAGGGGAAAATTCCTGCCAATCAGAGTGGGTTTGCTGGAAGCACCCATGTTCCAATTGGCTGCGCTGTCCCGTACCTTCCAAGGAGCTGCAGGTGGGTGCCCTGGTCTTGGTCGGTGGGTGGCTGGGTGTCGGCCGACCATGGGTGAGAGGGAGCAGCACTGTTCAGGGACAAGCAGCTTCCAAGGAGCTGCAGGTGGGTGTCCTGGTCTTGGTCGGTGGCTGGCTGGGTGCCGGCCGGCCGTGGGTGAGCGGGAGCAGCTCTGTTCATGGACAAGCAGCTTTCAAGGAGCTGCAGGTGGTTGTCCTGGTCTTGGTCAGTGGCTGGCTGGGTGCCAGCCGACCGTGGGTGAGTGGGAGCAGCCCTATTCAGGGACAAGCAGCTTCCAAGGAGCTGCAGGTGGGTGTCCTGGTCTTGGTCGGTGGCTGGCTGGGTGCAGGCCGACCGTGGGTGAGCTGGAGCAGCCCTGTTAACGGACAAGCAGTTTCCAAGGAGCTGCAGGTGGGTGTCCTGGTCTTCGTTGGCGGCTGGCTGGGTGCCGGCCGACCGTGGGTGAGCTGGAGCAGCCCTCTTCAGGGACAAGCAGCTCCCAAGGAGCTGCAGGTGGGTGTCCTGGTCTTGGTCGGTGGCTGGCTGGGTGCTGGCCTACCGTGGGTGAGCTTTAGCAGCCATGATAAGGGACAAGAAGCTAGAGAGAAGAAGACAGAGAAGGTCCTAAATAGCATAGAGGTAAAGGTGGTTAGATTTGAGCAGTTTAGTAAGACAAAAGGTAGTTAGACTTATCGGCACCAAGTCAGAGTGCTTGGATGGAGGGGCGCTGCAGGAAGAGCAGTCTGACAGAAGAGGTGTAAGCACTTTAAAACAGTAGTAGAAATTATGATCCAGAAAATACAGTTGAAAAACTCCTAATAACACAGTTGAAATGTGCTTAGTTCTATCGAAAATCTAACAAAGAGCCAGGTGTCTAAAGCAGGGGAAAACTCCTGCCAATCAGAGTGGGTTTGCTGGAAGCACCCGTTCTCCAATTGGCTGCGCTGTCCCGTACCTTCCAAGGAGCTGCAGGTGGGTGTCCTGGTCTTGGTCGGTGGATGGCTTGGTGCCGTCTGACCGTTTGTGAGCTGGAGCAGCCCTGTTCAGGACAAGCAGCTTCCAAGGAGCTGCAGGTGGGTGTCCTGGTCTTTGTCGGAAGCTGGCTGGGTGCCGGCTGACCGTGGGTGAGAGGGAGCAGCGCTATTCAGGGACAAGCTGCTTCCAAGGAGCTGCAGGTTGGCGTCCTGTTCTTGGTCGGTGGCTGGCTGGGTGCCGCCGACCGTGGGTTAGCGGGAGCAGCCCTGTTCAGGGACAAGCAGCTTCCAAGGAGCTGCAGGTGGGTGTCCTGGTCTTGGTCGCTGGCTGACTGGGTGCCAGCCGACCGGTGGTGAGCTGGAGCAGCCCTCTTCTGGGACAAGCAGCTTCCAGTGAGCTGCAGGTGGGTGTCCTGGACTTGGTCGGTGGCTGGCTGGGTCCCGGCCGACTGTGGGTGAGCTGGAGCAGCCCTGTTCAGGGACAAGCAGCTTCCAAGGAGCTGCAGGTGGGTGTCCTGGTCTTGTTCGGCGGCTGGCTGGGTGCCGGCTGACCGTGGGTGAGCCGGAGCAGCCCTGTTCAGGGACAAGCAGCTTCCAAGGAGCTGCATGTGGGTGTCCAGGTCTTGGTCGATGGCTGGCTGGGAGCCGTCCGACCATGGGTGAGCTGGAGAAGCCCTGTTCAGGGACAAGCAGCTAGAGAGAAGTAAATAGAGCAGGTCTTAAATAACATAGAGCTAAAGGGGGTTAGAGTTGAGCAGTTTAGTAAGACAAAAGGTAGTTAGACTTATCGGCAACAAGGCAGAGTGCTTGGATGGGGTGGCGCTGTAGGAAGAGCAGTCAGACAGAAGAGGTGTATGCACTTTAAAACAGTAGTAGAAATTACAATACAGCTAATACAGTTGAAAAACTCCTAATAACACAGTTGAAATATGCTTAGTTCTATCGAAAATCTAACAAAGTGCCATGTGTCTTTAGCAGGGGAAAACTCCTGCCAGTCAGAGTGGGTTTCCTGGAAGCACACATGTTCCGATTGGCTGCGCTGTCCCCTACCTTCTAAGGAGCTGCAGGTGGGTGTCCTGGTCTTGGTCGGTGGCTGGCTGGGTGCCAACCAAACGTGGGTGAGCTGGAGAAGCCCAGTTTAGGGACAAGCAGCTTCCAAGCAGCTGCAGGTGGGACTCCTGGTGTTAGTCGGTGGCTGGCTGGGTCAGCCAACCGTGGGTGCCCTGAGCAGCCTCTGTTCAGGGACAAGCAGCTTCCAAGGAGCTGCAGGTGGGTGTCCTGGTCTTGGTCGGTACCTGGCTGGGTGCCGGCTGACCTGTGGGTGAGCTGGAGCAGCCCTGTTCAGGGACAAGCAGCTTCCAAGGAGCTGCAGGTGGGTGTCCTGGTCTTTTTCGGTGGCTTGCAGGGTGCCGGCTGACCGTGGGTGAGAAGAAGCAGCACTGTTCACTGATAAGCAGCTTCCAAGGAGCTGCAGGTGGGCGTCCTGGTCTTGTCGGTGGCTGGCTGGGTGCCGGCCGACCGTGGGTGAGCTGGAGCAGCCCTGTTTAGGGACAAGCAGCTGCCAAGGAGCTGCAGGTGGGTGTCCTGGTCTTGGTCGGTGGCTGGCTGGGTGCCGGCTGACTGTGGGTGAGCTGGAGCAGCCCTGTTCAGGGAGAAGCAGCTTCCAAGGAACTGCAGGTGGATCTCATGGTCTTGGACGGTGGCTGGCTGGGTGCTGGCCGACCGTGGGTGAGCTGGAGCAGTCCTGTTCAGGGGCAAGCGGCTTCCATGGAGCTGCAGGTGGGTGTCCTGGTCTTGTTTGGTGGCTGACTTGGTGCCGGCCTACCGTGGGTGAGCCGGAGCTGCCCTGTTCAGGGACAAGCAGCTTCTAAGGAGCTGCAGGTGGGTGTCCTGGTCTTGGTCAGTGGCTGGCTGGGTGCCGGCCGACCGTTGGTGAGCTGGAGCAGCCCTGTTCCGGGACAAGCATCTAGAGAGACGAAGAGAGAGCAGGTCTTAAATAGCATAGAGCTAAAGGGGGTTAGATTTGAGCAGTTTAGTAAGACAAAAGGTAGTTATACTTATCGCACCAAGGCACAGTGTTTGATGGGGGTGGCACTGCAGGAAGAGCAGTCAGACAGTAGAGGTAAGTACTTAAACAGTAGTAGAAATTACAATACAGCTAATACAGTTGAAAACCCTAATAACACAGTTGAAATATGCTTAGTTCTATCGAAATCTAACAAAGTGCCAGGTTTCTATAGCAGGGAAAACCCTGCCAGTCAGAGTGGGTTGTTGGAAGCGCCTGAAAATTGGCTACGCGCTGTCTCTACCTTCCAAGGAGCTGCAGGAGGGTGTCCTGGTTCGGTCGCTGGTCGGGTTGCGCCGACCGCCGTGGGTTAGCTGGAGCAGCCCTGTACAGGGACAAGCAGCTTCTGCTGCAGATGGGTGTCATGGTCTTGGTCGGTGTCTGGCTGGGTGGCCGAACCTTGGGTGAGCTGGAGCAGCCCTGTTCAGGGACAAGCAGCTCAAGGAGCTGCAGGTGGGTGTCCTGGTCTTTTCGGTGGCTGGCTGGGTGCCGTCCACGGGTGAGCTGGAGCAGCCCTGTTTAGGACAAGCAGCTTCCAAGGAGCTGAAGGTTTGTCCTGGTCTTGGTCGGTGGCTGGCTGGGTGCCGCCGACCGTGGGTGAGCTGGAGCAGCCCTGTTCAGGGACAAGCAGCTAGAGAGAAGAAGACAGAGCAGGTCTTAAATAGCATAGAGGTAAAGGGGTTTGATTTGAGCAGTTTAGTAAGACAAAAGGTAGTTAGACTTATCGACACCAAGGCAGAGTGCTTGGATGGGGGGGCACTGCAGGAAGAGCATTCTGGCAGAAGAGGTGTATGCACTTTAAAACAGTAGTAGTAATTACAATTCAGAAAATACAGTTGAAAAACTCTTAATAACACAGTTGAAATGTGCTTAGTTCTATCGAAAATCTAACTAAGTGCAAGGAGTCTAAAGCAGGGGAAAACTCCTGCCAATCAGAGTTGGTTTGCTGGAAGCACCCGTGTTCCAATTGGCTACGCTGTCCCGTACCTTCCAAGGAGCTGCAGGTGGGTGTCCTGGTCTTGGTCGGTGGCTGGGTGCCGGCTGACCGTGGGTGAGAGGGAGCAGCACTGTTCAGGGACAAGCAGCTTCCAAGGAGTTGCAGGTGGGTGTCATGGTCTTGGTCGGTGGCTAGCTGGGTGCCGGACGACCGTGGGTGAGCTGGAGCAGCCCTGTTCAGGGACAAGCAGCTTCCAAGGAGCTGCAGGTGGGTGTCCTGGTCTTGGTCGGTGGCTGGCTGGGTGCCGGCCAACTGTGGGTGAGCTGGATCAGCCCTGTTCAGGGACAGGCAGCTTCCAATGAGCTGCAGGTGGGTGTGCTGGTCTTGGTCGGTGGCTGGCTGGGTGCGGCCAACCGTGGGTGAGCTGGAGCAGCCCTTTTCAGGGACAAGCAGCATCCAAGGAGCTGCAGGTGGGAGTCCTGGTCTTGGTCGGTGGCTGGTTGGGTACCGGCCGACCGTGGGTGAGCTGGAGCTGCCCTATTCAGGGAAAAGTAGCTTCCAAGAAGCTGCAGTTGGGAGTCCTGATGATGGTCTGTGGCTGGCTGGGTGCCGGCCGAACATGGGTGAGCTGGTGCAGCCCTGTTAAGGGACAAGCAGCTTCCAAGGAGCTGCAGGTGGGTGTCCTGGTCATGGTCGGTGGCTGGCTGGGTGCTGTCTGACCATGGGTGAGCTGGAGCTGCCCTGTTCAGGGACAAGCAGCTTCCAAGGTGCTGCAGGTGGGTGTCCTGGTCTTGGTCGGTGGCTGGCTGGGTGCCGGCCAACCGTGGGTGAGCTGGAGAAGCCCAGTTCAGGGACAAGCAGCTTCCAAGGAGCTGCCGGTGGGTGTCCTGGTCTTGGTCTGTGGCTGGCTGGATGCCGGCCGACTGTGGGTGAGCTGGAGCAGCCCTGTTCAGGGACAAGCAGCTTTCAAGGAGCTGCAGGTGGGTGTCCTAGTCTTGGTCGGCAGCTGGCTGGGTGCCTGCTGACCGTGGGTGAGCTGGAGCAGCCCTGTTCAAGGACAAGCAGCTTCCAAGGAGCTGCAGGTGGGTCTCCTGGTCTTGGTCGGTGGCTGGCTGGGTGCCGGCCGACCGTGGGTGACCTGGAGCAGCCCTGTTCAGGGACAAGCAGCTTCCAAGGAGCTGCAGGTGGGTGTCCTGGTCTGGTCGGTACCTGGCTGGGTGCCGGTCGACCATGGGTGAGCTGGAGCATCCCTGTTTCAGGGACAAGCAGCCAGAGAGAAGAAGACAGAGCAGGTCTTTAATAGCATAGAGGTAAAGGGGTAAAATTTGAGCAGTTTAGTAAGACAAATGGTAGTTAGACTTATCGGCACCAAGGCAGAGTACTTGGAAGGGGGTGGCGCTGCAGGAAGAGCAGTGTGACAGAAGAGCTGTAAGCACTTTAAAACAGCAGTAGAAATTGCAATCCAGCAAATACAGTTGAAAAACTCCTAATAACGCAGTTGAAATGTGCTTAGTTCTATCGAAAATCTAACAAAGTGCCAGGTGTCTAAAGCAGGGGAAAACTCCTGCCAGTCAAAGTGGGTTTGGTGGAAGAACCCGTGTTCCAATTGGCTGCGCTGTCCCGTACCTTCCAAGGAGATGCAGGTGGGTGTCCTGGTCTTGGTCTGTGGCTGGCTGGGTGCTGTCTGACCTTGGTTGAGCTGGAGCAGCCCTGTTCTGGGACAAGCAGCTTCCAAGGAGCTGCAGGTGGGTGTCCTGGTCTTGGTCGGTGGCTGGCTATGTGCCGGCCGACTGTGGGTGAGCGGGAGCAGCCCTGTTCAGGGACAAGCAGCTTTCAAGGAGCTGCAGGTGGGTGTCCTACTCTAGGTCGGTGGCTGGCTGGGTGCCAGCCGACCGTGGGTGAGCTGGAGCAGCCCTGTTCAGGGACAAGCAGCTTCCAAGGAGCTGCAGGTGGGTGATCTAGTCATGGTCGGTGGCTGGCTTGTTGCCGGCTGACCGTGGGTGAGCTGGAGCAGCCCTGTTCAGGGACGTGCAGCATCCAAGGAGCAGCAGGTGGGTGTCCTGGTCTTGGTAAGTGGCTGGCTGGGTGCTGGCTGACCGTGGGTGAGCTGGAGCAGCCCTGTTCAGGAACAAGCAGCTTGCAAGGAGCTGCAGGTGGGTGTCCTGGTCTTGGTCGGTGGCTGGCTGGGTGCCGGCCGACCGTGGGTGAGCTGGAGCAGCCCTGTTCAGGGACAAGCAGCGTCCAAGGAGCTGCAGGTGGGTGTCCTGGTCTTAGTCGGTGGCTGGCTGGGTGCCGGCCGACCATGGGTGAGCTGGAGCAGCCCTGTTCAGTGACAAGCAGCTTCCAAGGAGCTGCAGGTGGGTGTCCTGGTCTTGGTCGGTGGCTGGCTGGGTGCCGGCCAACCGTGGGTGATCTGGAGCAGCCCTGTTCAGGGACAAGCAGCTTTCAAGGAGCTGCAGGTGGGTGTCCTGGTCTTGGTCGGTGGCTGGCTGGGTGCCGGCCGACCGTGAGTGAGGTGGAGCAGCCCTGTTCAAGGACAAGCAGCTTCCAAGAAGCTGCAGGTGGGTGTTCTGGTCTTGGTCGGTGGCTGGCTGGGTTCCGGCCGACCATAGGTGAGCTGGAGCAGCCCTGTTCAGGGACAAGCAGCCTCCAAGGAGCTGCAGGTGGGTGTCCTGGTTTTTGTTGGTGGCTAGCTGGGTGCCAGCCAACCGTTGGGAGCTGGAGCAGCCCTATTCAGGGACAAGCAGCTAGAGAGAAGAAGACAGAGCAGGTCTTAAATAGCATAGAGCTAAAGGGGGTTAGATTTGAGCAGTTTAGTAAGACAAAAGGTAGGTTTACTTATCGGCACCAAGGCAGTGTGCTTGGATGGGGGCGGCGCTGCAGAAAAAGCAGTCAGCCAGAAGAGGTGTAAGCACTTTAAAACAGTAGTAGAAATTACAATACAGCTAATACGGTTGAAAAACTCCTAATAACACAGTTGAAATATGCTGTAGTTCTATCGAAATTCTAACAAAGTGCCTGGTGTCTATAGCTGGGGAAAACTCCTGCCATTTAGAGTGGATTTGCTGGAAGCACCCGTGTTCCGATTGGCAGCTCTGTCCCCTACTGCCCAAGGGGCTGCAGGTGGGTGTCCTGGTCATGGTCGTTGGATGGCTGGGTTCCGGCCAGCCATGGGTGAGCTGGAGCAGCCCTGTTCAGGGACAAGCAGCTTCCAAGCAGCTGCAGGTGGGTGTCCTGGTCTTGGTCGGTGGCTGGCTGGGTGCCAGCCGGCCGTGGGTGAGCTGGAGTAGCCCTGTTCAGGGACAAGCAGCTTCCAGGGAGCTGCAGGTGGGTGTCCTGGTCTTGGTCAGTGGCTGGCTGGGTGCCGGCCGACCGTTGGTGAGCTGGAGCAGCCCTGTTCCGGGACAAGCATCTAGAGAGACGAAGAGAGAGCAGGTCTTAAATAGCATAGAGCTAAAGGGGGTTAGATTTGAGCAGTTTAGTAAGACAAAAGGTAGTTATACTTATCGGCACCAAGGCACAGTGTTTGGATGGGGGTGGCACTGCAGGAAGAGCAGTCAGACAGTAGAGGTGTAAGCACTTTAAAACAGTAGTAGAAATTACAATACAGCTAATACAGTTGAAAAACTCCTAATAACACAGTTGAAATATGCTTAGTTCTATCGAAAATCTAACAAAGTGCCAGGTTTCTATAGCAGGGGAAAACTCCTGCCAGTCAGAGTGGGTTTGCTGGAAGCACCCGTGTTCAGATTGGCTGCGCTGTCTTCTACCTTCCAAGGAGCTGCAGGAGGGTGTCCTGGTCTTGGTCGTTGGCCGGCTGGGTGCCGACCGGCCGTGGGTTAGCTGGAGCAGCCCTGTACAGGGACAAGCAGCTTTCAAGCTGCTGCAGATGGGTGTCATGGTCTTGGTCGGTGCCTGGCTGGGTGCCGGCCGACCTTGGGTGAGCTGGAGCAGCCCTGTTCAGGGACAAGCAGCTCCGAAGGAGCTGCAGGTGGGTGTCCTGGTCTTTTTCGGTGGCTGGCTGGGTGCCGTCCTACCGTGGGTGAGCTGGAGCAGCCCTGTTTAGGGACAAGCAGCTTCCAAGGAGCTGAAGGTTTGTCCTGGTCTTGGTCGGTGGCTGGCTGGGTGCCGGCCGACTGTGGGTGAGCTGGAGCAGCCCTGTTCAGGGACAAGCAGCTAGAGAGAAGAAGACAGAGCAGGTCTTAAATAGCATAGATGTAAAGGGGGTTTGATTTGAGCAGTTTAGTAAGACAAAAGGTAGTTAGACTTATCGACACCAAGGCAGAGTGCTTGGATGGGGGCGCTGCAGGAAGAGCATTCTGGCAGAAGAGGTGTATGCACTTTAAAACAGTAGTAGTAATTACAATTCAGAAAATACAGTTGAAAACTCTTAATAACACAGTTGAAATGTGCTTAGTTCTATCGAAAATCTAACTAAGTGCAAGGTCTAAAGCAGGAAAACTCCTGCCAATCAGAGTTGGTTGCTGGAAGCACCTGTTCTAATTGCTACGCTTGTCCTGCACTCTTCCAAGGAGCTGCAGGTGGGTGTCCTGGTCTTGGTCGGTGGCTGGGTGCCGGCTGACCGTGGGTGAGAGGGAGCAGCACTGTTCAGGGACAAGCAGCTTCCAAGGAGTTGCAGGTGGGTGTCATGGTCTTGGTCGGTGGCTAGCTGGGTGCCGGACGACCGTGGGTGAGCTGGAGCAGCCCTGTTCAGGGACAAGCAGCTTCCAAGGAGCTGCAGGTGGGTGTCCTGGTCTTGGTCGGTGGCTGGCTGGGTGCCGGCCAACTGTGGGTGAGCTGGATCAGCCCTGTTCAGGGACAGGCAGCTTCCAATGAGCTGCAGGTGGGTGTGCTGGTCTTGGTCGGTGGCTGGCTTGGTGCGGCCAACCGTGGGTGAGCTGGAGCAGCCCTGTTCAGGGACAAGCAGCATCCAAGGAGCTGCAGGTGGGAGTCCTGGTCTTGGTCGGTGGCTGGTTGGGTACTCACGACGTGGGTGAGCTGGAGTGCTCTTATTCAGGAAAAGAAGCTTCCAAGAAGCTGCAGTTGGGAGTCTGATGATGGTCTGTGGCTGGCTGGGTGCCGGCCGACATGGGTGAGCTGGTGCAGCCCTGTTCAGGGACAAGCAGCTTCCAAGGAGCTGCAGGTGGGTGTCCTGGTCTTGGTCGGTGGCTGGCTGGGTGCTGGCTGACCATGGGTGAGCTGGAGCTGCCCTGTTCAGGGACAAGCAGCTTCCAAGGTGCTGCAGGTGGGTGTCCTGGTCTTGGTCGGTGGCTGGCTGGGTGCCGCCACTGCAGTGAGCTGAGAAGCCCAGTTCAGGGACAAGCAGCTTCCAAGGAGCTGCCGGTGGGTGTCCTGGTCTTGGTCTGTGGCTGGCTGGATGCCGGCCGACTGTGGGTGAGCTGGAGCAGCCCTGTTCAGGGACAAGCAGCTTTCAAGGAGCTGCAGGTGGGTGTCCTAGTCTTGGTCGGCAGCTGGCTGGGTGCCTGCTGACCGTGGGTGAGCTGGAGCAGCCCTGTTCAAGGACAAGCAGCTTCCAAGGAGCTGCAGCTGGGTCTCCTGGTCTTGGTCGGTGGCTGGCTGGGTGCCGGCCGACCGTGGGTGACCTGGAGCAGCCCTGTTCAGGGACAAGCAGCTTCCAAGGAGCTGCAGGTGGGTGTCCTGGTCTTGGTCGGTACCTGGCTGGGTGCCGGTCGACCATGGGTGAGCTGGAGCATCCCTGTTTCAGGGACAAGCAGCCAGAGAGAAGAAGACAGAGCAGGTCTTTAATAGCATAGAGGTAAAGGGGGTAAAATTTGAGCAGTTTAGTAAGACAAATGGTAGTTAGACTTATCGGCACCAAGGCAGAGTACTTGGAAGGGGGTGGGCGCTGCAGGAAGAGCAGTGTGACAGAAGAGCTGTAAGCACTTTAAAACAGCAGTAGAAATTGCAATTCAGCTAATACAGTTGAAAAACTCCTAATAACACAGTTGAAATATGCTGTAGTTCTATCGAAAATCTAACAAAGTGCCAGGTGTCTATAGCTGGGGAAAACTCCTGCCATTCAGAGTGGGTTTGCTGGAAGCACCCGTGTTCCGATTGGCAGCTCTGTCCCCTACTGCCCAAGGAGCTGCAGGTGGGTGTCCTGGTCATGGTCGTTGGATGGCTGGGTTCCGGCCGGCCATGGGTGAGCTGGAGCAGCCCTGTTCAGGGACAAGCAGCTTCCAAGCAGCTGCAGGTGGGTGTCCTGGTCTTGGTCGGTGGCTGGCTGGGTGCCAGCCGGCCGTGGGTGAGCTGGAGTAGCCCTGTTCAGGGACAAGCAGCTTCCAGGGAGCTGCAGGTGGGTGTCCTGGTCTTTTTCTGTGGCTGGCTGTGTGCTGGCCAACCGTGGGTGAGCTGGAGAAGCCCAGTTCAGGGAGAAGCAGCTTCCAAGGAGCTGCCGGTGGGTGTCCTGGTCTTGGTCTGTGGCTGGCTGGATGCCGGCCAACCGTGGGTGAACTGGAGCAGCCCTGTTCAGGGACAAGCAGCTTCCAAGGAGCTGCAGGTGGGTCTCCTGGTCTTGGTCGGTGGCTGGCTGGATGCCGGCAGACCGTGGGTGCCCTGGAGCAGCCCTGTTCAGGGACAAGCAGCTTCCAAGGAGCTGCAGGTGGGTGTCCTAGTCTTGGTCGGTACCTGGCTGGGTGCCGGCCGACTGTGGGTGAACTGGAGCAGCCCTGTTCAGGGACAAGCAGCTTCCAAGGTGCTGCAGGTGGGTGTCCTGGTCTTGGTCTGTACCTGGCTGGGTGCTGGTCGACCGTGGGTGAGCTGGAGCAGCCCTGTTCAAGGACAAGCAGCTTCCAAGGAGCTGCAGCTGGGTCTCCTGGTCTTGGTCGGTGGCTGGCTGGATGCCAGCCGACCGTGGGTGACCTGGAGCAGCCCTGTTCAGGGACAAGCAGCTTCCAAGGTGCTGCAGGTGGGTGTCCTGGTCTTGGTCGGTACCTGGGTGGGTGCCGGTTGACCGTGGGTGAGCTGGAGCATCCCTGTTTCAGGGACAAGCAGCCAGAGAGAAGAAGACAGAGCAGGTCTTTAATAGCATAGAGGTAAAGGGGGTAAGATTTGAGCAGTTTAGTAAGACAAATGGTAGTTAGACTTATCGGCACCAAGGCAGAGTACTTGGAAGGGGGGGGGCGCTGCAGGAAGAGCAGTGTGACAGAAGAGCTGTAAGCACTGTAAAACAGTAGTAGAAATTGCAATCTAGCAAATACAGTTGAAAAACTCCTAATAACGCAGTTGAAATGTGCTTAGTTCTATCGAAAATCTAACAAAGTGCCAGGTGTCTAAAGCAGGGGAAAACTCCTGCCAGTCAGAGTGGGTTTGCTGGAAGAACCCGTGTTCCAATTGGCTGCGCTGTCCCGTACCTTCCAAGGAGATGCAGGTGGGTGTCCTTGTCTTGGTCTGTGGCTGGCTGGGTGCCGTCTGACCTTGAGTGAGCTGGAGCAGCCCTGTTCAGGGACAAGCAGCTTCCAAGGAGCCACAGGTGGGTGTCCTGGTCTATCGGTGGCTGGCTAGGTGCAGCCGGCTGTGGGTGAGCGGGAGCAGCCCTGTTCAGGGACAAGCAGCTTTCAGGGAGCTGCAGGTGGGTGTCCTACTCTGGTCGGTGGCTGGCTGGGTGCCAGCCGACCGTCGGGTGAGCTGGAGTAGCCCTGTTCAGGGACAAGCAGCTTCCAAGGAGCTGCAGGTGGGTGATCTAGTCATGGTCGGTGGTTGGCTTGTTGCCGGCTGACCGTGGGTGAGCTGTAGCAGTCCTGTTCAGGGACGTGCAGCATCCAAGGAGCAGCAGGTGGGTGTCCTGGTCTTGGTAAGTGGCTGGCTGGGTGCTGGCTGACCGTGGGTGAGCTGGAGCAGCCCTGTTCAGGAACAAGCAGCTTGCAAGGTGCTGCAGGTGGGTGTCCTGGTCTTAGTCGGTGGCTGGCTGGGTGCCGGCCGACCGTGGGTGAGCTGGAGCAGCCCTGTTCAGGGACAAGCAGCTCTGCGAGCTGCAGGTGGTGTTGTCCTGGTCTTAGTCGGTGGCTGGCTGGGTGCCGGCCGACCGTGGGTGAGCTGGAGCAGCCCTGTTCAGTGACAAGCAGCTTCCAAGGAGCTGCAGGTGGGTGTCCTGGTCTTGGTCGGTGTCTGGCTGGGTGCCGGCCAACCGTGGGTGAGCTGGAGCAGCCCTGTTCAGGGACAAGCAGCTTCCAAGGAGCTGCAGGTGGGTGTCCTGGTCTTGGTCGGTGGCTGGCTGGGTGCCCGGCCGACCGCGGGAGTGAGCTGGAGCAGCCTGTTCATGATAAGCTGCTCCAAGAAACTGCAGGTGGGTGTTCTGGTCTTGGTCGGTGGCTGGCTGGGTTCCGGCCGACCATAGGTGAGCTGGAGCAGCCCTGTTCAGGGACAAGCAGCCTGCGAGGAGCTGCAGGTGGGTGTCCTGGTTTTTGTTGGTGGCTGGCTGGGTGCCAGCCAACTCGTGGGAGCTGGAGCAGCCCTATTTAGGGACAAGCAGCTTCCAAGGAGCTGCAGGTGGGTGTCCTGGTCTTGTTGGGTAGCTGGTTGCGCCGCCAGCCGTGGGTGAGTCGGAGCAGCCTGTTCAGGGACATGCAGCTTCATGGAGCTGCAGGTGGGTGTCCTGGTCTTGGTCAGTGGCTGGCTGGGTTTCGGCTGACCGTAGGTGAGGTGGAGCAGCCCTTTTCAGGGACAAGCAGCTAGGGAGAAGAAGACAGAGCAGGTCTTAAATAGCATAGAGCTAAAGGGGGTTAGATTTGAGCAGTTTAGTAAGACAAAAGGTAGTTAGAATTAACGGCACCAAGGCAGTGTGCTTGGATGGGTGCGGCGCTGCAGGAAAAGCAGTCAGCCAGAAGAGGTGTAAGCACTTTAAAACAGTAGTAGAAATTACAATGCAGCTAATACAGATGAAAAACTCCTAATAACACAGTTGAAATATGCTTAGTTCTATCAAAAATCTAACAAAGTGCCTGGTGTGTATAGCAGGGGAAAACTCCTACCATTCAGAGTGGGTTTGCTGGAAGCACCCGTGTTCCGATTAGCTGTGCTGTCCCCTACCTCCCAAGGAGCTGCAGGTAGGTGTTCTGGTCTTGGTCAGTGGCTGTCTCTGTGCCGGCCAGCCGTGGGTGAGCTGGAGCAGCCCTGTTCAGGGACAAGCAGCTTCCAAGCAGCTGCAGGTGGGCGTCCTAGTCTTGGTCGGTGGCTGGCTGGGTGCCGGCCGGGCTTTGGGTGAGCTGGAGCAGCCCTGTCCAGGGACAAGCAGCTTCCAAGCAGCTGCAGGTGGGTGTCCTGGTCTTGGTCGGTGGCTGCCTGGGTGCTGGCCGACCATGGGTGAGATGTAGCAGCCCTTTTCTGGGACATGCAGATTCCAAGGATCTGCTGGTGGGTTTCCTGGTCTAGGTCTGTGGCTGGCTGGGTGCCGGCCAATCGTGTGTGACCTAGAGCATCCCTGTTCAGGGACAAGCAGCTTCCAAGGAGCTGCAGGTGGGTGTCCTGGTCTTGGTCGGTGGCTGGCTAGGTGCTGGCCGACCGTGGGTGAGCTGGAGCAGCCCTATTCAGGGACAAGCGGCTTCCAAGGAGCTGCAGATGGGTGTCCTGGTCTTGGTGGGTGGCTGGCTGGGTGCCGGCCAACCTTGGGTGAGCCGGAGCAGCCCTGTTCAGGGACAAGCAGATTCCAAGGAGCTGCAGGTGGGTGCCCTGGTCTTGGTCGGTGGCTGACTGGGTGCCGGCCGACCCTGGGTGAGCTGGAGAAGCCCTGTTCAGGGACAAGCAGCTTCCAAGTACCTGCAGGTGGGTGTCCTGGTCTTTGTCGGTGGCTGACTGGGTGCCGGCCAACCATGGGTGAGCCGGAGCAGCCCTGTTCAGTGTCAAGCAGCTTCCAAGGGGCTACAGGTGGGTGTTCTGGTCCTGGTAGGTGGCTGGCTGGGTGCCGGCTGACCGTGGGTGAGCTGGAGCAGCCCTGTTCAGGTACAAGCTTCTTCCAAGGAGCTGCACATTGGTGTCCTGGTCTTGGTAGGTGGCTGGCTGGGTGCCGGCCAACCGTGGGTGAGCCGGAGCAACACTGTTCAGGAACAAGCAGCTTCCAAGGAGCTGCAGGTTGGTGTCCTGGTCTTGGTCGGTGGCTGGCTGGGTGCCGGCTGATCGTGGGTGAGCTGGAGCAGCCCTGTTCAGGAACAAGCAGCTTCCAAGGAGCTGCTGGTGGGTGTCCTGGTCTTGGTCGGTGGCTGGCTGGGTGCCGGCCTACCGTGGGTGAGCTGGTGCAGCCCTGTTCACGGACAAGCAGCTAGAGAGAAGAAGACAGAGCAGGTCTTAAATAGCATGGAGGTAAAGGGGGTTAGATCTGAACAGTTTAGTAAGACAAAAGGTAGTTAGACTTATCGGCACCAAGGCAGAGTGCTAGGATGGGGGGGGCGCTGCAGGAAGAGCAGTCAGACAGAAGATGTATAAGCACTTTAAAACAGTAGTAGAAATTACAATACAGCTAATACAGTTGAAAAACTCCTAATAACACAGTCGAAATGTTCTTAGTTCTATCGTAAATCTAAAGTGTCAGGTGTCTATAGCAGGGGAAAACTCCTGCCATTCAGAGTGGGATTGCTGGAAGCAGTCATGTTCCGATTTACTGTGCTGTCCCGTACCTTCCAAGGTGCTGCAGGTGGGTGTCCTGGTCTTGGTCGGTGGCTGGCTGGGTGCCGTCCGGCTGTGGGTGAGCTGGAGTTGCCCTGTTCAGGGACATGCAGCTTCCAAGGAGCCGCAGGGGGGTGTCCTGGTCTTGGTCGGTGGCTGGCTGGGTGCAGGCCCACCGTGGTGACCTGGAGAAGCCCTCTTCAGGGACAAGCAGCTTCCAAGGAGCTGCAGGTGGGTGTCCTGGTCTTGGTCGGTGGCTGGCTGGGTGCAGGCCGACCGTGGGTGAGCCGGAGCAGCCTTGTTCAGGGACAAGCAGCTTCAAGGAGCTGTAGGTGGGTGTCCTGGTCTTGGTCGGTTGGCTGGCTGGGTGCGGCCGACTGTGGGTGAGCCAGAGCAGCCCTTTCAGGAACAAGCAGCTTCCTGGGCTGCAGGTGGGTGTCCTGGTCTTGGTCGGTGGCTGGCTGGGTGCCGGGCCGACCGTGGGTGTGCTGAGCAGCCCTTGTCAGGGACAAGCAGCTCCAAGGAGCTGCAGGTGGGTGTCCTGGTCTTGTTCGGGTGGCTGGCGTCGTGCTGGCCGACCCTGGTGAGCCGGAGCAGCCCTGTTCAGGGCACAACAGCTTCCAAGGAGCTGCAGGTGGGTGTCCTGGTCTTGGTCGGTGGCTGGCTGGGTGCCGGCCGACCGTGGGTGAGCCGGAGCAGCCCTGTTCAGAGACAAGCAGCTTCCAATGAGCTGCAGGTGGGTGTCCTGGTCTTGGTCGGTGGCTGGCTGGGAGCCGCCTGACTGTGGGTGAGCCAGAGCAGCCCTGTTCAGGGACAAGCTGCTTCCAAGGAGCTGCTGGTGGGTGTTCTGGTCTTGGTAGGTGGCTGGCTTGGTGCCGGCCGACCGTGGGTGAGCCGGAGCAGCCCTGTTCAGGGAGAAGCAGCTTCCAAGGAGCTGCAGGTGGGTGTCCTGGTCTTGGTCGGTGGCTGGCTGGGTGCCGCTGACCGTCGGTGAGCTGGAGCAGCCCTGTTCAGGAACAAGCAGCTTTCTTGGAGCTGCAGGTGGGTGTCCTGGTCTTGGTCGGTGTCTGGCTGGGTGCCGGCCTACCGTGGGTGAGCTGGAGCAGCCCTGTTCAGGGACAAGCAGCTACAGAGAAGAAGACAGAGCAGGTCTTAAATAGCTTAAATTTAAAGGGGGTTAGATTTGAGCAGTGTAGTAAGACAGAAGGTAGTTAGACTTATTGGCACCAAGGCAGAGTGCTTGGAAGGGGGGGTGCGCTGCAGGAAGAGCAGTCAGACAGAAGATGTGTAAGCACTTTAAAACAGTAGTAGAAATTACATTCTAGCTAATACATTTGAAAAACTCCTAATAACACAGTTGAAATTTTCTTAGTTCTATCGAAAATCTAACAAAGTTCCAGGTGTCTAAAGCAAGGGAAAACTCCTGCCAATCAGAGGGTTTGCTGGAAGCACCTGTCCTGATTGGCTGTGCTTGTCCCCTGCCTTCCAAGGAGCAGGTGGGTGTCCTGGTCTTGGTCGGTGGCTGGCTGGGTGCTGACCGTGCGTGTGAGCTGAAGCAGCTCCTTGTTCAGGGACAAGCAGCTTCCAAGGAGCTGCAGGTGGGTGTCCTGGTCTTGGTCTGTGGCTGGCTGGGTGCGGGCCCACCGTGGGTGAGCCTGGAGCAGCCCCTTCAGGGGACAAGCAGCTTCGAAGGAGCTGCAGGTGGGTGATCTGGTCTTGGTCGGGGTGGCTGGCTGGGTGCCGGCAGCCGTGGGTGAGCTGGAGCAGCCTTATTCAGGACAATCAGCTTCCAGGAGCTGCAGGTAGGGGTCCTTGGTCTGGTCGGTGGCTGGCTGGGTGCTAGCTGACCGTGGGTGAGCTAGAGCAGCCCTGTTCAGGGACAAGCAGCCCAAGGGGCTGCAGGTTGGTGTCCTGGTCTTGGCCTTGGCTGGCTGGGTGCTGCCAACTGTGGGTGAGCTGGAGCAGCCCTGTCTAGGGACAAGCTTCTCAAGGAGCTTTGCATTGGTGTCCTGGTCTGGTAGGTGGTTGTCTGGGAGCTGGCCAACCGTGGGTGAGCCGGAGCAACCCTGTTCAGGGACAAGCAGCTCCAAGGAGCTGCAGGTGGGGTGTCTTGGCCTTGGTCGGTGGCTGGCTGGTTGCCCGCCGACTGGTGGGTGAGCTGGAGCAGCCTCTGTTTAGGGACAAGCAGTCTCCAAGGAGCTGCAGGTGGGTGTCCTGGTTTTGCTGGTGGCTGGCTGGGTGCCGCCGACCGTGGGTGAGCTGTGGAGCAGCCCTGTTCAGGGACAAGCAGCCTCCAAGGAGCTGCAGGTGGGCGTCCTGGTCTTTTGGGTGGCTGGCTGGGTGCCTGCCAACCATGGTTGAGCTGGAGCAGCCCTGTTCAGGGACACGCAGCTTCCAAGGAGCTGCAGGTGGGTGTCCTGGTCTGTTCGCTGGCTGGCTGGGTGTCGGCCGAACGTGGGTGAGCTGGAGCAGCCCTGTTCAGGGACAAGTGCTTCCTTGGAGCTGCAGGAGGTGTCTCTGATCTTGGTCGGTGGCCACAAAGCCGCTGATCCTGGTGAGGCTGGAGCAGCCCTATCTAGGACAAGCAGCCAGAGAGAAGAAGACAGAGCAGGTCTTAAATAAATATAGAGCTAAAGGGGGTTGATTTGAGCAGTTTAGTAAGACAAAAGGTAGTTAGACTTATTAGTACCCAAGGCAGTGTGGTTTGATGGGGGTGGTGCCAGGAAAAGCAGTCAGCCAGAAGAGGTGTGGGCACTTTAAAACAGTAGTAGAAATTACAATTCAGCTAATACAGTTGGAAAACTTCTAATAACACAGTTGAAATATGCTGTGTTCTATGGAAATTTAACAAAGTGCCAGGTGTCTAGCTGGGGAAAACTCCTGCCATTCAGAGTGGGTTTGCTGAAGCACTGCTGTCTGGATTGGCAGCTCTGTCCCCTACCCCAAGGAGCCAAGGTTGGTGGTGTCTTGGTCTTGGTCATTGATGGCTGGATCCGCCGCCATGGGTGAGTGCTGGAGCAGCCCTGTTCAGGGACAAGCAGCTTCCCAAGGAGCTGCAGGTGGGTGTCCTGGTGCTGGTCGTGGCTGGCTGGGTGCCGCCTGCCGGGTGAGCTGGAGCAGCCTCTGTTCAGGGACAAGCAGCTTCCAGGGAGCTGCAGGTGGGTTCTGGTCTTGGTCTGTGGCTGGCTGGGTGCCGGGCTGACCGTGGGGTGAGCTGGAGTAGCCCTGTTCAGGGACAAGCAGCTCTAAGGTGCTGCAGTTGGTGTCCTGGTCTTGGTCTGTGGCTGGCTGGTTGCCGCCGACTGTGGGTGAGCTGGAGCAGCCAGTGCAGGAGGACATTGCAGAGTTGGGAGGGGCCTAAGACAAGTAGCACACACAGTATCCTTCTCAGAGGTGCTGCCTGTCAAAGGCATGGGGAGGCGAGGTAATTGGCACCATGCAGTTTAATGAATGGTTGAAAAATGGTGCGGAGCACAGGGGTTTGCTTCATTGGGGACTGGGGTTCCACCTGGAGGACACCAGCCTATACTGGCAGGATGGTCTGCATCTGTCCAGGAAGGAACAAGTCTTTTGAGCAATCGGTTTAAATGCTTCATTGGAAGCTTTTAAACTAGTCAAGGGGAGGCACTGACAAGCAGCAGAAAAATCCCAGCCTCTCCTACAAAACAGGGTACTAAATGAGAAAAAGACCAAGGTAGAACGGTCAGTGGGGATGCTGCAACAGAAGGTAAAGCCATCAAAAATGGAGAGCAATGAGTACCAATGCCGTAGTCTGGTAACAAGCTTCCTGAATTAGTGGCCTTGATGGAGGAGGAACATCTGGATATCGTGGCAGTCACAGAAACATGGTACACACAAAACCATGACTGGGACGTAAACATACAGGATACACTATCTACAGGAGGGACAGGGAGGGTAAAAGAGGGGAGGAGTAGTTCTTTACATAAGGGAAGGAATAAAAGCAACAGAACAAAAGGGTAAACAGGGAGGAGAAGAAGCACTGTGGGTAAATTTGGAGACAGGCAATGGCACCACAATCCGCACAGGGGTTGTATACAGACCCCCTTCTCAGGGGGAGGAAATGGACAAGGAAATGATAGAAAGTATACTTAGAATGGCAGAAAAAGGGGAGATATTGCTGATGGGTGATCTGAATATGCCAGATGTTAACTGGAGTGCAGTTGCAGCTGCCACTTAGAAGAGTGCAGTTATTCTAGATGCCCTACAGGGGGCATGCCTTAGACAACTAGTACTGGAGCCCACTCGAGAGGGAGCAATATTAGACTTGATACTCTCAAATGGAGATGGAGAGAGGATCACAGATGTAGAAGTGGGTAGCCATCTGGGAACTAGCGACCATCGAACAGTATGGTTCACAATAAACACAGCAATAGAGTCAAGCCATACAAAGACAAAAGTACTGGACTTTAGGAGGGCTGACTTTGCCAAAATGGGTGAGTGCCTAAAGAATGCACTAGCAAATGGGCGGGAAGGAGGGGTGGAAGAACAATGGGGAATAATAAAAACTGCCATCACAGAGGTAACGAGCCTTTGTGTGAAGCAAATAAACAAAACAAGACGATGTAAGAAACCACTATGGTTCTCAAAGGAAGTGGCAGTGAAGGTTCAAGAAAAGAAAGCATTCAGGAAGTACAAGGAATCGCAGAAGGAGCAGGACAGAGAACTGTATCAGTTAAAGCAAAGGAGGCTGGGAAGGCAGTCAGAACAGCAAAGGCCCAAACCGAGGAAAAGATAGCCAACTCAGTTAAGAAGGGATAAAACCTTTATAGGTACATCAGGAGCAAAGGAAGACCAAGGGAGGGATAGTGAGGCTAAAGGGAGGGAGGAGGGTGGGCAGAGGAGAATGTGAAAAGGCAGAGATACTAAACAAATATTTTTGCTCAGTATTTACAAAGGAAGAGGGAGGTACATAAAACAAACAGTAGTAACACTCTGGATACAGAAGTTGATACCAGCCCATTTACAGAAGAAAGGGTTCTGAAAGAACTCTTAAAACTGAAGGTGGACAAAGCAATGGGGCCTGATGGGATTCATCCCAGAATTCTAAAAGAACTAAGGGTAGAACTAGTGACACCACTGACTACCCTCTTTAACAAATCATGGGAGGATGGGGTGGTACCCGAGGACTGGAGGAGGGCAGATGTGATTCCCTTCACAAAAGTGGGAGCAAGGCAGAAGCAGGAAACTATAGACCTGTTAGTTTAACCTCAGTGATAGGAAAATGATGGAATCACTTCTAAAGGAAAGAATTGTCAGTATCTAGAGGCCAGAGGGCACAGGACCCTAGGCAGCATGGATTCACAGCGGGAAGGTCATGCCAGACAATCTGATAGATTTCTTTGACTGGGTGACCAAAGTAGTAGATCAGGGAGGGCTGTGGACATGGCCTACCTAGACTTTAGCAAGGCATTTGACACAGTCCCACACAAAGATTAATATACAAGTTAGCCAGCCTGGGAGTGGGTCCCAAGATGACAGCCTGGGTAAAGAATTGGCTGGAGAATAGGACACAGAGGTAATAGTAAATGGAGTCCACTCAGAAGAAAGGAGGGTTACTAGCGGGGTACCCATGAGGTTCAATATTAGGACAGTCCTCTTCAATGTCTTTATAAGCGACATTGCAGAAGGACTGGAAGGAAAAATATGTCTCTTTGCAGATGACACAAAGATCTGCAACAGAGTTGATGCACAAGGTGGGGTGGAAAGGATGAGAAGGGACTTGGCAAGGTTAGAGGAATGGTCAAATGTATGGCAGCTTAGATTCAATGCTAAGAAGTGCAAGGTAATGCACCTGGGAAACAAAAACCCAGGGGAAGAGTACACAATGGGGGGTGAGATACTAACAACAACAAAATGGAAAGGGACCTGGGGTAGTCATATCAGATGACCTAAAGGTGGGCAAGCAATGTGAGAGGCAGCAAGGAGGGCTGGGGGATACTGGGATGCATAGGGAGGCATCACCAGTAGAAAACAGGAAGTTATTATCCCTCTGTACAGACAGCTGGTGAGACCCCATCTGAGTACTGTGTGCAGTTCTGGAGACCCAATCTCCATAAAGACATAGACAGGATGGAAGCTGTCAGAGAGGGCAACTAAAATGGTGCAGGGTCTGCACGGAGGACATATGAAGAGACTTAAGGAGCTTAATATGTATAGCCTCGAGGAAAGGAGGGAGGGGACATGATAGAAACTTTCAAGTACCTCAAGGAATCAACAAAGTCCAAGAGGTAGCATCTTTCAAAAAGAGGTGTGCAAGAACAAGGGCACAATTTGAAGATAGAGGGCGGCTCAGAGGTAATTTAAGAAGTATTTTTTCACAGAGAGGGTTGTGGATGCATGGAATGGCCTTCGGAGGAAGGTTGTGGAGTCAAAATCAGTGGTGGAATTCAAGCATGCATGGGATAGTCATAAGGCAATTCTGGGGGTGGGGGTAGGAAGAAGTAGGCTGCTGGTTAACTAGGATCTGCAGCTTATCCAGTAGGTAGGGAAATGGGCAGACTGGGTGGGCCAAGCGGTCCTTATCTGCCGTCAAATTCTATGTTTCTATGTTTCTGTTTCTATAACTGTGTGAAAAAACTACGCTCTGCTAAAGCTAACTATTATATTTTTACTCTCGAACAAGCTAAAGGTAACCCTCATAAAATATGGAAGACTATCAAAGCTATAGAAGGATGGCCCATGGCCCCCTCTGTCCCAACAAATATAGTTGCAAGTGGCAAGATTGTGGAAAACAAGTCCCTAATCCTGGAGGAACTTAACTCCCACTTTGCCACAGCTGGATTAGCTTTGACTCATCACCTTATGCTGGTGCTGCGGTGAGCCAGCATACCCTCCCCACATCTAGTCCTGCACCCAGCCCTTCCAACTCGTGAGATAACTTATAAAGAAGTAGAAGATTCTCTTCTTAACTTAGACACCAAAAAAAGCGCAGGGGATGATGGCTTGGAACCCTTTTTCCTAAGGTCAGGCTACGCCCATCTCACTGCCCCAATTCTCCACATCTTCAATCTTTCCATTACATCTGCTACTGTGCCGTCCTGCTGGAAATCAGCACATATCCTCCCTCTATTTAAATCTGGTGACCCATGCGATGTAAACAACTATAGGCCTATCTCCATATTGCCTATCCTTTCTAAAGTTCTCGAAAAACTGATCCATATTCAGTTAAAATCTCACTTGGAAACCTTCTCTCTCATTAACCCAGCTCAATCTGGCTTCCGGGCTAATCATAGCACAATCACTGCACTAGCAAAAGTAACCAATGATTGGATCTGCTATAGATGCTAAGAAGGTAACTGGTGCAGTCTTTTGGACCTCAGCAAAGCTTTTGATACTGTTGATCACAAACTATTAGTCAATTGCCTTGCAAAGTTGGGTGCCACATACCATACCACCCAGTGGTTCTCTAGCTACCTAACTGGAAGATTCCAAAAGTAAAGGAGGAAGGCTTTTTTTCTGCTGCCTTGCCAGTTGCAAGAGGAGTCCCCCAAGGATCCATCTTAGGCCCTATCTTGTTTTCTTCTGTACATTAATGACTTAGATGCTAACATATCTACGTCCAATCTGCACTTTTTTGCAGATGATACTGTGTTGTATACTTCTGGCTCATCGTTATCTGAAGTCAAGGGAGTGCTTCAAGCGGACTTCGCACAACTTGAGCATAATCTAATAAAGGCAAAGCTTCTGCTCAATGCTAAGAAGACTAAAGCGATGATATTCTCCCGCAGTGCTGTCTCAGGCCCCCCCAATACCCTTGCCCAAGACTTCATTGTCACCACGCTAAACGAGCCTCTGGAAGTTGTAACCAAATTTAAATATCTAGGTATCTGGATCGACAATAAATTATCTTTCAATGACCACGTCGAAGATGTCTCTAGAAGGTTAAAAGCAAGGTTAGGTTTCTTCTACAGAAATAGGCCCCTTTTCCCCCTTGAAACTCGAAACAAGCTTGTACAGGCCACTTTTCTCCCCCTACTCGACTATGGCGATGTAATCTATTCCTCCACCACTCTTGCAAATCTAAGTAAACTGGACATCCTTTATCACCGTGCGTTACGGTTCATTACCAACTCCCCTTACCGTTCGCACCACTGTGACTTATATGCAGCTGTTGGTTGGACATCCTTACTACTAGACGCCTGCTCCATGCTGGGCTATGGACTCTTAAACTGCTCCTGCAGAAATTGCCAAGCTATCTCTCTTCCCTTATTAGTATCTCACATAGTGCATACTCGTTAAGAAAATCTGACTTTATTATGCTTGACATACCAAGGACGCGGACTTCCTTTGGTAAACGTGCTATTGCATATGCCCTTCCCTCCATTTGGAACCAATTACAAACCGTACTGAAACTAACTAGCACAGTTTCAATAAACTTCTACAAATCGCTAAGTTCAGCCAAAATAAAAGACACCTGTAACTGTCATTAAGTCTCTTCCTTCCCCATGTGTGCCATATTTATCCACTGGTAAGGTATAATTGATTTGTCATATTAACTGCTTTCCTTCCCTTCTTCCTGGCTTTATCTTTGCTTCACCCACTGCTACTCTATCAAATCACTCCTCCCCATATCAGTTGTAGTCTGTTGTTTGTTCTAGCTGCCAAAATATGTATATGTATTGCACACACCAGTCATCATGTTTCATTTATCAGTATGCAACCTGTAAGTCGCCCCTGTCTCATATCAATGTTTACCACCTGGTCACCCTATGTGGTACCCTTGTATGTATATCCAGCCTGTATCATGTAACGTGCATTTCATGTATATACTGTTATTACCTATCTGTGTTTGTACTTTAAGTGTTTATGTCACAGGACCTCCTTGTGAATGAGCTTGCTCAATGGAGTTTTCCTGCAATAAGCTTGAACTCCTGGCCAGTGTTGCTTCCCCTGCAGAAGAAACAGCAGCAGCAGCACCAATGTCACCGGTGGCTGTTGCACATCCACCTTCTCCACCACCACCACCACTAACAGCAGCTGTTGGGGTTCCAGCAGCACCCCCTCCACCACCTCCACAGCCACAGGAGGTGGCACTGACAATTGTGGGTGGTGGTGGGACTCATGACCGACAAGTGCATACTGTGTCTGGTCCCCCCCACAGCTCCCCAGTGTGGGAGTTTATTACTTGTGTGTGGGGAGACAGCACAGTGGTGCAGTGCTGTGTGTGTGGTGTGATGGTGCACCGTGGACCCCCGGGACACATTTGGGGACTGGTGGCCAGTGCACCCACATGATGAATCACCACAGGGCAGAGTGGCAAGCTGCCATGGAAGGGGCCAGGCGTCCACCTGCTGGCCCTTCCATGGCAGTGGCCAAGGGAGCTGCTGGGGTGGGAGATGTGCCTTGCAGCAGTCACCACCACAGCAGGAGGGCTGCATCAGGTGCTTCACCACCACCACCACCACCACAGCCACTAGCTCCACCCTGTCCACCACCAGCCCCACTACCTGGATTACCCACTGCAGTGGACCTCGGCACAGTCCCTGTAAGCCAGTCTGATCTCATCCTGGTGTGGGCAGCACTGGAGGAAAACAAGAAGCATTTCAGTGCTTTGGAGCAGCAGGTTACTAGACTGGAAGCACAGCAGCAGCAAATACTTTCAGTGCTGCACCTGCTGCTGGACCACCATGGCATCCCATGGCCATAATGAAATCCGGGTATTGTTTTCTGCCCCCCACACCCATCCCCACCCCTGACCTCACCCCACTACTGTGTTGTACTTTTGTTGTGTGTTTTTTTGTTTATTATTAAATCATACACATTTTCCCATCCAGGGGAATCTTTCTTGCACCACATAGTGCAATACATTATTTTGAAAACCAGGTATAAATGCATTACAGTGAGCCATGTGATGGAGGCATTCCCATTCTGAAAATCTGCCCACATTCTGCCTCCCTTCTCAGCAACATTAGGACGCGATGGCAGGGAGAGCGTGTGTGCATGCTCCTTACAGTGAATATCCGATTGTGCAGGTTTGCGAATGTTTCTTATGTAAATAGTCAGTTTGTGGTGAAATGTGTGGCCATGTTTCCAGTAAGAAGAGCCTTGTTAGTGGAAACATTCCACATTTCACCACAAAGTGAACAATATAACATTAGGAAACATTGCTTGGGATAGCTGCTGGACATTTAGTATAGTGCAGCATGCACCTCGGCTCCCATGCCATCCGTCTAAGGTGCTGAGAAAGAATAACACAATGTGAGTTGCATTTCAGATTAATTCCTCCGTCATGTATTTCCAATGTAATGAAATTATGAGTGGTTTTACAGACATTATTGCACTCTGTGGAGCAAGAAATATTCCAGTGGTAGTAATGCCCACATTAATTACATTATGGCATCACCATAACTACGTAATGTGTGACTGTCTGTAAAACAGCAGTGCAACAATCTGTTGATAACTCTGACCTATATTTTTAATACTATGTTAGTAACTTCCTTTACTTACATCCTGATTGACTGGAATGATATGATAATTTGCAGTAGTTGAGTATGCTGTACTACCTTTTTTCATGTGTGAAATAATGAAACGAGCATTCCTTTTAAATTGGTGCTGCTGACAGTGAGTGTGACCAGGTCTTTGTCATTGTTTTCCTCTGCTTTTCTCCGTCACATCAAGTAGTTGTCATATATCACTTCTGTTGTTAATTAACAGTTATGCATCAGTCAGTGTTTTATATGACACCACATAACAATAGTTATTGAAAAGCCACTGCAAATAAATACAAAGCTGGTCGGAACAATATTGAAAGACATGCTCATTTTGTTTTCATACATGAAAAAAAGTAGGAGTAAGAGAAGCAGACATAAATTGTGAGAAGAATCGTATCATTGAAGTCACTGATGACTCGGACGTAAGTAGTGGTTGCTGTGGCAATGTAAAGTAGCATAAAAATGTACAGTTCAGAACTGTGAGGACATTCTTGCAATGCTGCTTTAATTGTAAAAATGTCACTATGACATCATTACTATGAGCTCACAGCAACAATCACAGAACACATAAAAGTGGCACAGAATCCCCAGATTTTCTCTGCAGGCCCACAATGCATCCTCCTTGTGTGCAGAAAATTGACAAGTGGTAAAGTGAAATGAGACTGTTTCAGCACCAGTATAAAATGATGACTGTGAGATTCATGTTGCTGGTCCAATGTGTTGTGCGAGACGATGCCACCAAATGAAATGTGATCATCTCAGCTGGATTGAAAGGTGCCCTTTGGCTGTACACTAATAGTAGCCTTGGTGAGTAGATATAGTTATATAGATATAGCAGAGAGAGTGAGGGAAGCCCTCAGCTCCCTTAAGACGGAGAAAGCACCGGGGCCGGATAAATTACATCCCAGAGTGCTGAAGGAACTTGTGGATGTCCTGGTGAAACCCCTGGCGGAGCTTTTCACCTTCTCTCTGAGGACAGGGTGGGTGCCCCAGGACTGGAAGGTGGCGCATATAGTGCCTATCCACAAGGGGGATCAAGGGAGGTGGCAGGGAACTACAGGCCTGTCAGCCTGACATCGAGTGGTGGGCAAGGTGATGGAGGCATTGTCAAGGAGAGGCTGGGGGGACCTGGATAAGTCAGGGTGCCTGGACGATAGACAGCATGGATTCATCCCGGAAATCATGTCAGACAAACCTGGTGGAGTTCTATGACTGGGTGACTAGTGCCTTGGACCTGGGTAGACCAGTGGACGTCCTCTTTCTAGACTTCAGCAAGGCATTTGACTCTGTTCCTCACGTGGGCCTGTTGGATAAGCTGGGAGAAATGGGGTGGGAACCAGATGATCAGATGGATAGCAATTGGCTCCAGGACCGGACCCAGAGGGTGCGTAGTTGTCGGGATAGTCTCATCCCCAAGGAGGGTCGTGGTGGGGTCCCACAGGGATCAGTCCTTGGGCCCCTTCTGTTCAACCTACGTCTCTGACATAAGGACAGGAATCAGGGTGAGATGAGTCTCTTTGCGGATGACTCGAAACTGGGGCGGTGGTGGATGGGGAGGAGGAGGTGGCCCTACAGGGGACCTGGAGCTCTGGAAGATGGTCTAGAAGTGGAAGCTGAGGTTCAATGCAGGGAAATGCAAGGTACTCCACCTGGGAAGCCAGGCCAAGTGTACACCCTGGGGGAGATGCTACAAGTCTCGATGGCTGAGAGGGACCTGGGGGTGGTGGTGGATGTCAAGATGAACAACTCTGAGACTTGTGGAGGGCAGCAGCCAAGGCCAACAGGATGCTGGGATGCATCGCTGGGGGATCACCTCCAGAAGGAGGAAGTGATACTCCCTCTGTATAACTGCTTGGTGAGGCCGCACCTTGAGTACTGCGTGCAGTTTGGAGCCACACTTAAAGGGACATTAACCTCCTGGAGAGGGTCCAGGAGGGCAACCAAAATGATTTGGGGCTTGGGGACAGGACCTATGAGGAGGCTCGAAGAGCTAAAATGTACACATTGGAAGAGAGAGGGACCGGGGGACATGATGGGGTCTTCAGGTACATGAAGAGGGTAAATAGGGGAGGAACAGTCAGGGTGCTTGAAGGAAGGAGGAGGGGCCACTAGAGGGCATGGGTGGAAGCTGGAGGGGAAGATTCAGGGAGAAAGGAGGAGGTGCTACTTCACTGAGGAGGGTGGTGGAGCCATGGAATGCACTGCCTAGAGGGGCTGGTGGAGGCAGAGACAGTGGAGGGTTCAAGAGGGGTGGGACAGGTACAGGGAAGGGTTCTGGAAGCAAAATCAATGCAGCAAGAATATCCGGAACTGGGAAGGGAGAAGCCAGAGAAGGCGGGGACAGCAAGGTCAGCTCCCAGGGTGGGGGCTGACCAAGCGACAGACACAAAATACAGTTAGGCCTATTCTGCTGGCATTTAGTATTTTAGTATGTTAGTGTGTATATATATATATATATATATATATATATATAGTTGTGTATTTTGTAGGTGATGAGGAGGGGGTTGAACTTGACATGGACATATACTCATGCTAGTGTTCTGCATCACACAGGTGACTCAAACTGTTGGTGTGCACATTCATGTGCTCAATGAGAATTTTTTGCACTTAAATTGGAAATGGATAACTCTCAAGCACATGAAGGTAAGTATTATTTTGGGGGGTGGGGGGAATCATATTTTCAGTTTTGTCTGTAATGGTTTCTTATTTTTTTACTTCTTCACAGATTTCAACAGCATCCTTCTGGAGTCGGGTTGTTAATGGTGGTCATGGTCATCTAATGAAATGACTTCTGCATGTTGCATGTGTGCCCGAGTTCAGGGAAGGGGTTGCCTGATGTAGAAGAACTTTTTTGGATAAGGCCACTTTGACAGAACAACAAAGCATCTTGAAGTTTCCTAAAAAAAGAAATGAATGACTTCTTACAAGTTACAACTTCATTGTTATGTGTCCCTCCCTGGTTCTCAAATCTCAATCCCTATTGTCAAGTTACATTTCAGAGACACATCTTGTCAATAACACAACCTGTTGTGTGCAATATTTGCAGCAGTCTTTACAAAACAGTGAAACAGATTAAATAAAATCTTCATACTTACCAGAATGGATTTCACATGGATATTACATCGGTTCCTCTCTGTACAGTACAACTACAGCATCTTTCCCAATGAGTATTAGCGATGCAGCCTGTTTTTGTTCCCCTGTAAAAGAAACAAAAGAAGTGTACTGTATGTGTTTTGCCACTGCAGCTCTGAAAAGCTACAGAAAACAAAACATACAACTTAAAAAAGTGAGGCAGCATAACAAACATGAGTGCACATACTCACTTTATGGTTTAAATATTAAGAAGCTGGTGGTGGTGGTGGTGCACTGGTAGAGTGGTGGTCCATGGTGGCAGACAGACTCATGGAGGCAGACTTGGATAACATCAGTCTCGTGGTGGTGGTGGTGGTGGTGGTCCGTGGGGAGGCAGACAGACTCATGGTGGCAGACTTGCAAAACATCAGTCCCAGTGGTGGTGGTGGTGGTGGTCTGTGGGGGGCAGACAGACTCGTGGTGGCAGACTTGGATAACATCAGTCCCGGTGGTGGTGGAGGTGGTGGTCCATGTAGGGCAGACAGACTCATGGTGGCAGACTTGCAAAACATCAGTCCCAGTGGTGGTGGTGGTGGTGATCTGTGGGGGTTCAGACAGACTCATGGTGGCAGAACTGCATAACATCAGTCCCGGTGGTGGTGGTGGTCTGTGGGGAGGCAGACAGACTCGTGGTGGCAGACTTGCATAACATCAGTCCCGGTGGTGGTGGTAGTGGTCCATGGGGGGGCAGACAGATGCATAGTGGCAGACTTGCATAACATCAGTCCCGCTGGTGGTGGTGGTCTGTGGGGGGCAAACAGACTCCTGGTGGCAGACTTGCATAACATCAGTCCCGGTGGTGGTGGTGGTGGTGGTGGTCCATGGGGGGCAGACAGACTCATGGTAGCAGACTTGCATAACATCAGTCCCAGTGGGGGTAGTGGTGGTCTGGTGTGGTGGGGCACACTGCCTTTTAAATACTACAGTTAAAACCTGCCAACATTAACCACATCATCATCCTCATAAAGAAAACTGCCCTCACAGTCATTGATGTCTGAAGTCTGACCACTGGGAAATTCTTTCTCCATTGTGTTGTCATCTACATCAGTCATGGGCCATTTCAGGCAGCCACTGCCAGTGCCACCAGGATGCTCCATTTCCACATCAGCAAGACTACCATGACTAGGCCGGGGTACAAATACCGAGGTTGCAGTCTGTGCTAGTATGTGCCTCTCATTCATTTTAATGAATGTTAGGAAACTAACATTTGCAGGAGACAGGTTTGTCCGATGATCCCTGACTATTGCATCTGCTCAGCTGAATACCCTCTCAACACTTACACTGGAGGGTGACCACATGAGGTACTTCAGTGACACTGCAGTCAGCTCTGGCCATTCACTGATCTTTCCACTCCAGTACAAAACAGGATCGTCAGTTATTGTCAGATGCCTGTTTTCAGACAAATATGACTCAACCATTCTCTGTGCCACACTAAATCCAATTGTTGATGCATCAGCCTGTTCTCCAGAATCATTGATGTCACAAATACCCACTTGGGACAAAGCCTCCCAAAGCAGGTTGGCGCCACCCACTTTGGATGACAGACCACCTGGAACTAGTCCCCTTACCCTTGCATGATATGCTTGCTGGTCCTCCAGCTACACCTTCAGCTGGATTATGCTGCTGAGATTTGCTTACCTTGGCACGTGATTTCTGTGCCCCATGAACCAAGCGCACCAGTTGACCACTGATATTTTTTACCTATTCAGGCCCTCCAGTACTGATGCAATTACACGTTTGTATCATGGGTCCAGCATTGTTGCCATGGCAAAGTTGTCACGACAGTGAATGCTCACAATGTGATGGTTCTGGTTGAATACTGTCAGCATGTGTTGCAGCAACATACTGCTACCACCATCTCCGGCAACATCAAGGCTATGCTCTACATTCACCAATGTCTGCCTCAGCACCCACAGCAGTGGAACTGATTGGCTAATGGAGGCAGATTCACCACTCACTGCCTGTGTGACATGTTCAAAAGGTTGCAAAATTGTTATTACAGAGTACATGAGGCACCACTGTTCAGTTGTCATAGACATGGAGGCCTCAGAACTGTCACGGCTAGTGTGCATAACAAGATATTCTGAGATGGCTTTGTACTGTTCATACAACCTCTCTGCCATGTATAATGTGGAGTTCCGTTGGGTGACAACTTCCAGCTTCAAGCGGTGCTAAGGCAGGCTGTTTTGTATCTGCAACTGCTGCAGTTGGTCACAGGCCTTTCCAGATCTTGAAAAGTGACAGCATATACGTTGTGCAATGGTCAGCATTTCCTATATGTCAAGGTGCTGCAGAAACTCCTGAACCACAAGATTTAAACAGTTGCCCATGCATGGAACATGAAAAAAAAACACCATTTGTGATGCATTTCACCATATTTGACCCATTGACTCTTGCTATGAACCCAGCTCTCAGGGACAGAGGGTTTAGCCATCTGTCAATTTCAGTCAGTACCATGTCCAACATGTTCTCACCAGTGTGTGAACAGGTCACACTGTGCATAGCAATTGTTGCATGCTGGCGAATTCCAAAAAGATTACTACCATGATAATCCACCTTACTGCACTGATCATTCACACTACCAACATCACAAACAACCCCCGGCACCTGCGCCCAGTGTGCAGTTATACACAGATATGAACTCCCCACTGTTTTGCCACTTGTCCACATATCCATACTTAAATGGATGAATGGAGAGGAGGAATGTTGAAGGGCATGTCTTACTGAGTCGGAGACAGTGCAGAACAACTTGGGAACAGCATGGGTAGAAAAGTATGTCCTGGATGGGACTTTCCATTTTGGACAGGCACGTGCAGCAAACTGCCGGAACCCAGAATTCTCCACAAAGGAGGAGGGCAAAAGATTAATTGCTAGCATTTCTGCTACAGCAGCATTAAGTACACGTGACACTGTATGATTGGGGGGGTACTTCAACTTATGCACAAAAACACTCTGTAACGTGGACTGACTTAAACGTTTTACATGGGGTATGTTGTTGGTCACAAATGGTTGTGCTGTGTGATGAATGGCATTGGCAGGGGGTGGAGTGTGGACATTTAATGAAAACGGTTAAACAGGTGATGATGACAAACCCAGAAATGATGTTATTTTGCTAGATTTGCCAACCAGGGTTGATGTACCACTTGCACTAGACATACTGCATTCACCACCACCACCACAAAACCTGCTACTCTCACCAGCACTGGACAACATTTCAAAGTCATTATGGTCCTCCAGCTCATCATGCCTGTAGTAATACTCTGCTCTTGTTACTGCACTACTGCACACATTTAATTTCCTACTGGGCTTAACAGTCATGGAAGGGGATAACGTGCTGGCTATGGTTGCCGGTGGTATGGGTGAACACCCCACTATAGTATCAGCTGCCAGCTTGTGCTGGGTCCACAGAGCCAAGTGCCTATTCTTAAGATATGTATTCTGTCCTCCTGTTCCAAGATGGCTCCCCTTTTTACCTCGACTCACACGCACATGGCAAACCTGGCAGATTGCAACTGAATCATCATTTGCATCTTGAACAAAAAAATCCCAAACAAGGGAGTGTGATGCTTTGCTTTTAACACGTCCATGATGATGTGGCTTATTTAAGTCTGTTATTTTAAGCACTGAAGTGGGGGGGCATGTGATGTTTCTGGCACTGCACACCTGGACTGCAACTGACCACCACGACTACCTATCATATCGATTACTGGGTTGTCATCATCATCATCATCATCAACTAAAACCGGTAAATCACAAGTTTTTACAGGGGGGGATTCCTGCAAACAGACTCAGACACAGCCACTTTTAATTTATTTTTCTCTGGTTCCCGACTGGGGTCAATTACATCATCATCATATTCATCAACGTCACTGTCACACACATCCACATCTTCTGCTTGGATGCTAGCATGTGGACTGCATGTTGCAACCATAGCAACATCATCATTATCATCAGCATCATCACATTCATCATCAGCATCTACACCACCATCGCCTGATACTTTTTCACCACACTGTGAATCACTGCATGGAAAATGCGTGACGTTAAGTGCCACGGTGGATGGAATATCACATTGTATGCTATCATTGACATGATCATCAGAATCCTCCGGTTCAGTTAATGGGATGCTACTGGGAAGTATGACATCATCTACGCTGTCACTCACTTGTACTGCTTCACACTCAATATGTTTGGATACGGTACACTGGTCAGAATTAGAACTTGATGCAACAATGCTAATACTACCTCCACCACCACTAACACCAGTAACACTAACACCACCAGCTGGGAAAACATCATCTCCTCCAACTATGACTGAAGCTACTGATTGGGCTGTAAAAAACATTGCAGGAGAAATACCTTTCCTCACATCAGCAATGCACTTCTCCATCCGCGTACTACTACCATGCCCACAGACCCTCTTATTGTTGACATTGCCATGGCCAGAAACAGTTTTGCTTGCACTTCTCTTTGCAGGCATTTTGGGGGATCAACCACAAATATTATTACCAAATTCAGATTTTGATACATTCACTTTCTGACTGGAGGGATGCTGGCTGGATGTGAAGCAAAATAAACAACTGCGGCTTCGGCAACAGATAAGATACTGTGACACTGTCACAGAATTAAAACAACTTCAGTAACCAGTAATGCTGATGGAGTCACAAACTTACAAAAACAATCCAGTCTGGTAAAAAAAAACTTTTGAACATGGGAGTGGGGGCCGGGGAGGAGCACCGAATACAGACAGTGCTGATTTTTATGGCACTACAATACAAACAGCAAAACTAAAAAAAGAGAACACGATCGCAGTACAAAATCAGGCAGCTATCGTGGATAGCAGGTTCACACTGCTGTGCTTAGTTGCACTTACACTAGTCTGTGTCACAAATTGTAAAAGATGTATTATATTTGATGCATGCAACACTGCACACACAACATAGAACAGTTTGTGTACAATGCTGAATGAGGAATGAGACGCAAATGCAAAAGTTCAATGTACTGCCACGTAATGTAAATTTCTAATTTAAACAATATTTTGATACAATATCTTATGAAATGCTGCACCACATTCACACAACAAACAGCAAGAAAATTTCTATTACTGACAATTTTACTATCTGTACAGTAACAGTTATATAACAAAAATGTAACCAAAAAACAAAGAAATCACTAGTTCTCCAACTTAAATCTACCTACACACAGATATGCCCCTCCCCCACACAGCACACTTTCACTGTCTTTCACCACACACACACTCAATGTTGTAATTTAACATTCAAAATCCACACATAAACAAAAACGCTTGATGATGTGAGCACAGGAGGGTTTCCTAATCGATGAACTACAGTTGGATCCCCCCAAAAAAGCAAAAATGCTTTTTGAACAGCTTTTACAAGATTCCTACAGACAGCTATCAGAGTACACTGTCTCCTACTCCTTCCTACTCATACGACCCCAAACTGAGGCTGTGCAGATCAATATAGAGCCCATGTGACCTGAACTCCCATGAATCACCGCAAAATCCACCTTTGGAGCTCAAATTCAAGGCGAAGTGAGGCGAAGTGAACTGCCACCAATGTACTTCACCTTAAAAATTGAAAGAGTAGCGACCAGAGGAGGCGGAGTAATGCGAAGTCGCTGTTTCTAATACACTTCATGTTCCTCATTATAACACAAAGTATTCCGCTTCACATTGTGAAGCACTCTGCGAATCCGCCTGTACTCCACGAAATGCTTCATGGAACAGATTGAGCCCACTTCCCCCACCACTAACTATAACGATTCAACATTGCCACTAACTTGTGGTCTTTAATACAACACTTTCTTATATGTAGTAAATAAACTACCTCAACTACAACTTTCTTATTGTTCAAACTTCCTAGGAATAATTCACCACAGAATGTGGCTGAGCGTATGTATTACACACCTCCTATAGGATCTTATAATATGGGGTGTTTGTGGTTAATTACGCTCCCTATGCGTGTGTAGCCACCAAATAAAGACGTCACCAAGTGCTACCATCTCCCCCTGAAGCTTCTCCTCCCACCCCTCCCTATTTTTAATATATTCACCAAACCTTGTCCTCATTTATTCCCTTTAAAATGCTCCATTTCTTTCATCCATACCCTTTTTTAACCCACAGTTCCAGATCTGATCCATTTTACTAAATTCTCTCCCAAGCAGTCCCCCACTGGAGTGTAAATACTCTGGAAGGGTCTTTATTGATCCTAGCCTTCCCGTGGGAGCCCTTCTTACTCATGTTGTCACCCAGAACAGCCTCCTTATCTTATATTTTATTAGAGTGCTATGAATGGCAACCCAATTCCCACCCAATTTTTGTTCATAAATAAAGAGAGACACACTTAGCCCCAGACTCTCTTTTCTCCCCCTTTTATTTACAAAAAAAAATGAAAATAAGTGTCATTCTACTTGAGTTCAAAAGGGTCCTTGAACTAAGGAGTGAGCATTCTCCACCCGCTAAAACTTGTAGTCTTCCTGAAGCATCTTCATGCCCCCTCTTTTTTTCCTGAACTAGGCTATGCACTGCCTAGATGCACCGTCAACAGTACCTGAACTGCTCATCCAAGCTCATTTCTTTGGGGGGAGTCCACATTTTGCAAACTTCAAGTTCCGCTGCCATTTCTTCTATCAGCATGTCGCAGCAGTCTAGTGATGTCAGGCATAGCTGTGTGTGGCAGTACTTCTGGTGGGCCCTTGTGTTTGTTCGAACTTCTAGCCACGACATTCCAGGCTCCCAATCTTAATTTTTGCTCAAGTTGCTCAGATTCCAAGTCTGGCACAGGAATTTCCAATTCTTTTAATAGAGGCAGTGCTTCCACTAATTACAAGAAAGTTTTCTCTCCAGATTCTAGATGATTTTATAAGCATGCAGGATAAAAGAAGTTGTGCCTTTAAATCTTTTTTAGCTTTTAATTCTCTGATAATCCCCCTTGCCCATAACCTTTCAGCTTGCAAGGCATTAGATAAATCTTGATTGAAGTAAATGTGGGTTTCTCAGTATTTTAGATCCTTTTGCCTCTAAGCCTCTCTCAAAATCAATTCTTTTGTTTGGAAATAGACTATTCAGATAATGAATGAGTGAGGTTTTGTTGATGGCTCTGTGGGCTCCATTATCAAGGATCTATGGACTCTATCAATGTCCATGTTCAAGTTGGGTGGGATTGAAAGGGTGTCCCATAATAAATGCTGTAGGAAATTGGCTGTTGTGGCATATCCCTCTTCTGACCCCTCAGGAATGCCATGAATTGGGAAGTTATTCCAACGGGTTCTATTCTCTAGATCCTCCAGCTTATTTTTGGGTCTCTCGATCTCTTTGTAGGAGGAATAGCAGCAGGTGCTCAGTTGTGTCCTGTGCCTCCTCCAGCTCTGTTACCCTCGTGGCATTCTTTGACACCTTCTGGTCTAATGTACAGACGTCTTGCTTTAGGTCAGCTAGTGCAAAATCAATCTTGTTTACAGTGCTCAGTATCTGGTTCAGGGTTTGCGCTGTGCTATTCAGCAACTCTGGTTCTTCAGGTTCCATTTCCATGGACAATTTGGATGGTTGGCACCAACGCAAGGGCAGGTTACTTCGGGCCTCCAGCGCTTCTCCAATATGCAGTTGCTTGTATTTATTTTGCAATGCTGTGCTTTTCCAGTTTCTGGTTCACTACACTTTCCCTGACATCACTGGCAAATGACGGAACCGTCAAAATCTAACTTAGACTTGGTAAGACAAGGAATTATTTGAAATTTACTGGAGTGGTTATGGAGCTGCTCGGGCTAAGCTCTAGTCATCTTGGTGATGTCACCGGAAGTGGTTTCCAGTCCTTTAATATGTAAACCTGTCTGAGAGTTAGATACAGCCCTCAGTTTTTAAATAGTTCCCCATGTTTTTCCTTACAGAATGCTTAAAGGGCCAGTGGCTTAATTCCGAAATACAGCCACTGTATATATATCATATCATATCTGAACAGTACAAATATCTATGGGGCTATCTCATCACACTAGAAACTGACAAAAACTGTTGTTTCAGGATTTACTCAATATTCTGACTGTGAATTACTAAATAAATTCTAAGTAGATGTCTTTAGAGTTTAGAAAATATACTACAGTACATAATGAAATGACTGATTTGCTATTCATTTCAAAAACACATACGTTTCTTCATATTGAAAGCATATAAGAACAAACAAATGTGCCAGCAGATAAAAATCGTATGGTTTATCTAGTCTGCTTGAATGTGCAGTTCCCACTGTATTTACAAAAGGAACTGCCCCACCTCCCCATCACACCTTGACCCCTGTCAAAAAAACTTCCCCTTCTCCTCCTCTATCTGCAACTTTCCCACGCACCCTGTCCCAACCACTCTTGAAGTTGTTCATAATTTTTGGGGATACCACTTCCTCTGCAACTCATTCCACTTAATCACCACAGCCATTGCCAGGGGGGTTCATACGGTTAGAAAGAACCCCCTTTTGAAACTTCCCCCTTTTTCATAATTTGTGAATTTTTTTTCATTACTTTTTATTTTGTGACTGTCACAGAGTGCTTATGCACACAACTAATTATTGCTAGTTATGCATAACAGATTAGGTGGGCCAAGCGGTCCTTATCTGCCATCACATTCTATGGTTCTGTGTTATATGATGAACCCCAGCACTTTTTCTCTGCATGCATTCCCCTCCCATGTGCTACCAATCGGCTCCCTTAGTGCCAGTAAGATGACTGGAGCTGCTTTGTGATTCTTTCTCTGCACCATCCCCCTATGACTGGCTGACCAACTGCAGCTCACGTCAGCATCATGAGTGTGACTGGAATATAGCACGGCCGCTGCCCACAATTCACACTGTCAGCAAGCACTCGAGGAATATGGAGCATGGTGGCAGGCTCAGAGATGACGTCTCCAGGACAGCAAAAAAGAAGTAAAGGACCTCGATTTATAATATTATCAGTCACCAGCAGGTAAATTTTGTCAGCCACTATTGCCAAAGATGAGTCCCTTAACTGCACATCAAGGGATAGGCTGTGCAGTTGAACAAGGGAGCTGCTCGATGGGTGGGCTGAAGATTTAGAAATAAATTACTTAAATCCTCCTCTATACAAAGTTGTCATGTTTCATATGCCTATTTTAACTTTTCATTAGTTAAGCAAAAGAGGTACCACAGTGGAAAGGCAATGCAAGTGTTTGGAAGGGTCTGGCTGGGATCTACACTGCCACTTCCCCATCCTCTCTCTATTCTCCTCCTTGGTCCTGTTGCCCCCAGTAACCACTATTCCCTTCATTATGTCCCAGCCCTGCTTGAATCCTCTGATTGTTTTTGCATCCACCAATTCAGCTGACAGACTGTTCCAAAATTCCACCACCCTTTTCAAAAAGTAATACTTCCTCACATCTCTCCTGAACCTACCTCCTGTTAATTTCCATTCACGTCCATGTGACCGCGAATAAGTACACAGACTTTATAAATAATACCCCGCAGTTCACTTTAATTCCTTTAAGGAACTTGAAGGTCTCTATCACATCTCCTCTCTCCCTTCTGGTCTCCAATGAGTACATATTTAGTGCCTTGAGGTGCTCCTCACAGGATCCACCTTGCTGTCCCTGAATCATTTTGGTTATTCTGTGCTGCACCATCTCCAACCTATCCTTATCCTTTCTGAGGTGAGGACTCCAGAACTGGGCAAAGTACTCTAGGTGAGGCCTCACCAGGGATCTGTAGAAGGGAACTATTACCTCCTTTCTTCTGCTATCGATAGCCCTATCGATACATCCCAGCATCCTGCTAGCATTGCTGTAGGCCATGTTGCACTTACTCAATTGCTTAAATGGTATATTGAGTTGGGGAGGGTGAGGGTTATACTAAGGGGTACAGGGAGCTCAGATATGAGTTATATAGACTTAAAATAAGCCACAACAGAGCATATTCATAAGGGAAGGAATAAAAGCAGCAGAACAAAAGGGTAAACAGGGAGAAGAAGAAGCACTGTGGGTAAATTTGGAGACAGGCAATGGCACCACAATCCGCACAGGGGTTGTATACAGACCCCCTTCTCAGGGGGAGGAAATGGACAAGGAAATGATAGAAAGTATACTTAGAATGGCAGAAAAAGGGGAGATATTGCTGATGGGTGATCTGAATATGCCAGATGTTAACTGAAGTGCAGTTGCAGCAGCCACTTCGAAGAGTGGGGTTATTCTAGATGCCCTACGGGGGCATGCCTTAGCAACTAGTATTGGAGCCCACTCGAGAGGGAGCACTCTTAGACTTGGTTCTCTCAAATGGAGATGGAGAGAGGATCACAGATGTAGAAGTGAGTAGCCATCTGGGAACTAGCGACCATCGAACAGTATGGTTCACAATAAACACAGCAATAGAGTCAAGCCATACAAAGGCAAAAGTACTGGACTTTAGAAGGGCTGACTTTGCCAAAATGGTTGGGTGCCTAAGGAATGCACTAGCAAATGGGCAGGAAAGAGGGGTGGAAGAACAATGAGGAATAATAAAAACTACCATCACAGAGGTAACAAGCCTTTGTGTGAAGCAAATAAACAAAACAAAATGATGTAAGAAACCACTATGGTTCTCAAAGGAAGTGGCAGTGAAGGTTCAACAGAAAAAGAAAGCATTCAGGAAGTACAAGGAATCACAGAAGGAGCAGGACAGAGAATTGTATCAGTTAAAGCAAAAGGAAGCTGGGAAGGCAGTCAGAACAGCAAAGGCCCAAACTGAGGAAAAGATAGCCAACTCAGTTAAGAAGGGGGATAAAACCTTTTAAAGGTACATCAGGGAGTAAAGGAAGACCAAGGGAGGGATAGTGAGGCTTAATAAAGGGGAGGGAGGGTGGGCAGAGGGAGACTGTGAAAAGGCAGAGATACTAAACAAATATTTTTGCTCAGTATTTACAAATGAAGAGGGGGAGGTACCTAAAACAAACAGTAGAAACACTCTGGATACAGAAGTTGATACCAGCCATTTACAGAAGAAAGGGTTATGAAAGAACTCTTAAAACTGAAGGTGGACAAAGCAATGGGGCCTGATGGGATTCATCCCAGAATTCTAAAAGAACTAAGGGTAGAACTAGTGACACCACTGACTACCTCTTTAAGAAATCATGGGAGGATTGGGTGGTACCGAGGACTGGAGGAGGGCAGATGTGATTCCCTCTACACAAAAGTGGGAGCAAGGCAGAAGCAGGAAACTACAGACCTGTTAGTTTAACCTCAGTGATAGGGAAAATGATGGAATCACTTCTGAAGGAAAGAATTGTCGAGTATCTAGAGGCCAGAGGGGCACAGGACCCTAGGCAGCATGGATTCACAGCAGGAAGGTCATGCCAGATGAGTCTGATAGATTTCTTTGACTGGGTGACCAAAGTAGATCAGGGAGGGGCTGTGGACATGGCCTACCTAGACTTTAGCAAGGCATTTGACACAGTCCCACTCAAAAGATTAATATACAAGTTAGCCAGCCTGGGAGTGAGTCCCAAGATAACAGCCTGGGTAAAGAATTGGCTGGAGAATAGGACACAGAGAGTAATAGTAAATGGAGTCCACTCTGAAGAAAGGGGGTTACTAGTGGGGTACCGCAGAGTTCAGTATTAGGACCGGTCCTCTTCAATGTCTTTATAAGTGACATTGCAGAGGGACTGGAAGGAAAAGTATGTCTCTTTGCAGATGACACAAAGATCTGCAACAGAGCTGATACACAAGGTGGGGTGGAAAGGATGAGAAGGGACTTGGCAAGGTTAGAGGAATGGTCAAATGTATGGCAGCTTAGATTCAATGCTAAGAAGTGCAAGGTAATGCACCTGGGAAACAAAAACTCAGGGAAGAGTACACAATGGGGGGTGAGATACTAACAACAACAAAAATGGAAAGGGACCTGTGATAGTCATATCAGATGACCTAAAGGTGTGCAAGCAATGTGAAAAGTCGGTAAGGAGAGCCAGGGGATACTGGGATGCATAGGAAGGGGCATCACAAGTAGAAAAAGGGAAGTGTTTATCCCTCTATACAGACAGTTGGTGAGACCCCATCTGGAGTACTCGTGCGGTTCTGGAGACCCATCCCAAGAAGACATAGACAGGATGGAAGCAGTCCAGAGGAGGGCAACTAAATGGTGCAGAGTCTGTAGCAGAAACCATATGAAGAGAGACAGAGAGCTTAATATGTATACTCTTGATGAAAGGAGGGACAGGGGACATGATAGAAACTTTCAAGTACCTCAAGGGAATCAACAAAGTCCAAGAGGGTAGCATCTTTCAAAAAAAGAGGTGTGCAATCACAAGGGGGCACAATTTGAAGATAGAGGGGGCAGCTCAGAGGTAATGTAAGGAAGTATTTTTTCACAGAGAGGATTGTGGATGCATGGAACGGCCTTCCAGAGGAGGTTGTGGAGTCAAAAACAGTGGTGGAATTCAAGCATGCATGGGATAGTCATAAGGCCATTCTAGGGGGTGGGGGTAGGAAGAAGTAGGCTGCTGGTTAACTAGGATCTGCAGCTTATCCAGTAGGTAGGGAAATGGGCAGACTGGGTGGGCCAAGTGGTCCTTATCTGCCATCAAATTCTATGTTTCTATGTCTCTATACCACAGCCCATGGTTTCTGGGAGCTTATCAGCCCCAGACCCCTGCCCTAGAAGCAAGCCAACAGTGAAGTAAGTTAGTAGTATACAATACCCAGCCAAAACCAGCTACAGACTCCACATTGAGGTTCAGTGCATATATATATATTTATATATATATATATATATATATATACACACATATATACATACACACACAATCTGTGCCACCCAGATAATAATAATTGTCCTCAGAGCAGGAGGTGGAAGGGAGCTCACAGATGAGTTGTTTTGGTTTAAAATAAGCCATACAATGAGCCACAGAGCATCTAGTACCCCACAACTTTTGGGGGCCTGGCACCCCCAGACCCCTTACCTATACACCAGTAGATACAGCTGCAGATATTAAAACTGATAACATAATATATGTGAGACAATGCCTTAGATATATTACAGTAGCAGCATCTTGCTGCTCTCTGGTACTGAATATTTATATGTATTCACCCTGCAGCCAGCCAGATAATAACTTTGCTTAGAGCAAGGGGTGTAGGAGATCTCAGATATGACTTCTTTAGCTTCACAATAAGCCACAAAATGCACCACAGAGCATCTAGGACCCATGACGTCTGAGGTCCTGATGGCCCTAAGACCCACAGCTTTTTTTTAAAGGTTGCAGACTGCAAGCTGGCCAGGTAGCACAGAGGGCTGATGCCTTACCTCATGCTACACTGGCGACCTGGGTTTGAGAACAATCTTGGGTCACTGGGTTGCCAGCTTAGGGGGGAGGGCTGGAGCGGGACTGAGCCATGGCTCTCCCCTCCAAAGGGGTGGCTGCCCACCCATCCATAGTCTTGCTCCTACTGGGTGGAGGTCCGGTGGGTGAGTAGGTGGTACGGGCAGTGACAGGAAGTCAGGAGGGGTGGAAGGGGCCACTGGATTCTGGCTTGTGCCTCCATGCACGTACATGCATGTGTACCACGTGGCCTGGGGGGGTAGGGAACAAAACCGAAAAATGAAAAATGGATATGAAAAAAATAAAATAAAAGGTTGCAGACTGCATAAAAAGACCCCCCCCTTGGAAAAATCCTGGCAACGGCCCTGATCACCACCCTCTCAGTGAGAAAGTATCTCCTCAACTCCCTCCAAAACATTCCTCCACCAACTTTAGGCTGTGGTCTTGTTTCCAATAAGGCTGAAGAGCCCAGCGGTGCTCCCCTTCTGGACATCCATGCTCCAGCCCATCATTAGGGTGCCACACTGATGGTCTGTCCCCCATGGAGTTAGGATTTTTAGAAAGGGGGCATGGGGGTTACAGCCCCCTGCAAATACCCTGTGGATGTGGTATTTCTTGATTTCGCAAAGGCCTTTGATAAAGTGCCACATAAGGAATTGCTGTCAGTGTTGGAAAACAAAAAACTACCCAATAACATATGCAGATGGATTTCTCATTGGCTGCGGGCTAGAAAACAGAGGGTGGTCATAAATGGGGAATATTCTGACTGGGCGATGGTGACCAGTGGTGTGCCTCATGGATCGGTGTTGGGCCCCATTTTGTTTAATGTATACATTTCAGCTTTTTAAAGATTAGAATAATAATATATGGATGCAAAAATTTGTCGACGATTGCAGATTGGGTGTGGTCACAAATAAAGATGAACATATAATAGCATTACAACATACACTGGACTTAATATATGAATGGACAATTAGCAATAAGTTAGGCCTAAATAAAGCTAAATGTAAAGTCATGCATATGGGGAAAAATAACATAGAAGCAACTTATCAAATAGATAACATTACACTTGGGGTCGTATCTGAAGAAAAAGGCCTGGGAATGATAGTTACCAAAGATCTGAGGTTCAGAGTGCACTGTAGAAACCAGCTTAGGAAGGCTAACCAGATTCTAAATTGTATACTTAAGCATATAATGAGTAGAGATAGGAATGTGTTGATGCCTCTGTACGTTGCATTGGTCAGGCCTCACTTGGAGTACCGCGCAAGGGTTTGGCCACCATATAATAAGGAAGACATATTAAATATAGAGGGAGTTCAGAGAAGATTTACAAAAAAAATAAAAGGATTAGAAAATAAAATATATTACAAAAGACTGGTTAGTCTAAATCTTTATTCTCTACAGTATCGTAGAATAAGAGGAGATCTATGTTTCCTATACAAGAGCATAGAAGATGATGAATTAATAAAAGAATTGGGGTTCACATATAAACTTGGGAGAACTAGTTTAAGAAATCATAATGAACAGTTGTACCAACAAATTTGGGAACATAACTTTCGAAAGCACTGGTATAGTTTAAGGCCCGGATATTCAAACTGCTCCCAAAATGTGCGCAACAGCAGGAGCAAGCACAAACCAACTGTGCATATGCGCAACAGGTGCGATATTCAAACATGGAGCAGAACAAATTGCAAGCAACCAACATCTGAATATCAAGCATCACTGCGCCATAGCATAGTCCAGGAAGGAGAAGCTGAGCAGAAATGTTGCACTATAGCTGCAACTAGGGCAGCTCCAGCTGAGCAGCACAGGTGCCATAGCGCAAGCAAGCCCCCAGAGCAATGGAACTGCACATCCAGGGAGGCAGGCTGGGGCCCACCGCCAGCCATGCCACACATGGGCACAGGAACACACTGCAGAAACCAACAAGACACCTGCACACCCAAGCACAGCATCACTGGGGGTGTGACGGATGATCTACTGGCCTATGGGACAAGCCAACAAAGCACAGCAGAGCCATGTCACCCCAGCAAACCACTGGCAGGCTGAGAGTGCCACACATGGGGGTTGACAACCACAGTGCACATCAGCCCCCCGTACGCACAGCACACCCTGCACCATGACCCCAAGACACCACCCATGTGCAGTGACTGGCACTGCAGGAAACTATGCATCCCCCAGCACACGTCAACCCCGTGCAGCAGAGAAGCATACAAGCCAGACACACCCTGTGCACCCAGCAGTGGGTGGCAGCAGATGGCAAGACCAACAGAAAGTCACTGCCATGCCAGAGATACCTCCCCATGCACACACATGCGCACACACACACACACACACACACACACACACACACACAGGACCATACCACCCCAGATGGCATGTACACCACTGCAACTGAGCACCCATAGCCAGCTGCAAATCAGAGACCAACACAGTATTCATATCAAAATATAAATGTATTTTCAAATTTTCAAAGAGTAAATTACAAAACAATAAACCAGAACTATTTACAAGGGGGGGACGGGTACAAGGTAGGGGTGGTCAAGGAGTAGGGATGAACAACTTGGAGAGGGAAGGCAGGGTGGTAGGGATGGGTGAAGTGGGAATGGTAATGTGGCCTAAGGCCCAGCAGGCTGGTCGTCCTGTGCCTGGTTCCATTGTTCCCTGCGATGCCTCCTCCACAGGCCATGTCTCTGTATGGAATTCAGGATGGCCTGGTTATCCAGGGACACTTGTGTCAGGCCCTGTAGGTCACGATGGATCCTCTGGAGAACTGTGAGGCCTAGGAAAATGGGAACACAGTCAATGGCTGTGACTGACCACAACCCTGAACACCATCCAACCTGCAAGCCATATAGCCCAATGTCCCGCACCTGTGATGGCATGCACCCACCCACAGTGAACATGCACAAGGCCATCACAAACAGGCGGCACCAGCTATGTGCACCACTGCACATACACACTGCCCATGTCCATCACAGCACAAACAAGGCTGTCAAGTGACGTGGCAATGTGGTGCGATGCCAGTTACACAGCTAAGTGCCCAGTGCATGCATGGACCACCAGTGACGCATACACAGACATGCTGTGATACTGGACAGTGATGCATGTCACCTGTGTCGCATACATAGATACATAGACAGTGTCAGCAGATAAGGGCCTATGGCCCACCAGTCTGCCCATTTGAGCTTGTAAGTTCACTTTGTTTTCCTATAAGTCTGTTGCACCTTACCTGACCTCCAGAATTCCTTTATGTCTATTCCATGCTCTTAAATCCCGTGATTGTTTCAGCCCCACCACTTCCTCTGGCAGGGTGTTCCACTTGTCCACCACCCGCTCTGTGAAGAAATTCTTTCTCATGTTTCCTCTAAATCGTCCTCCTCCAACTTCATCCCATGCCCTCTGTCCTGGAACATCTTTTCGCTTAAAAATAGTGTTTTCCTGCACCCTGTTCCTCCCTGTAAGATACTTGTATGTCTCTATCATATCTCCTCCTCTCCTCCTCTCCTCCAGGGAGTACATGTTCAGTTCCTTCAACCTGTCTTCATTGGACTTGTGATGCAATCCATGCACCATCTTTGTCGCCCTCCTCTGAACCTTCTCTACCCTGTCTATGTCCTTACGTAGGTATGGTCTCCAGAACTGTACACTGTACTCCAGGTGGGGCCTCACTAGTGTCTTGTATAGTGGAATTATGACCTCCCCTTTCCTGCATGGTGGTGTTGTGCATGGCTGGTTGTCTTGCCCCCCCCAGCATGCAACAGCATCCATGAAGTAATGATACTCACACTCCTCAAGCAGCTGGGTCTGCCGCTGCTGCTGCTGGGGTGCAACACCCACTGGCACCGGGGCCCTGGCATGGCCCTCCTCACCCCATGCCTGCATCCTCACATCCCAGCCTGTGGGAGACATATGTTGAGACAAACATCAGTGTGACTCCAAAGCAGACTGCCCCCTGCCCCAGTGAGAGTGCCTGCCCACACAGCCAGACCCATTCATCTCACACCTGCACACACTGACACAGCCAACCATGGCAGAGCCATCACCTATGCACAGCCACCAAAACACACTCACACCCCTACAGAGAATACAGGTGCATAGATGGTACACCCACCTGGCCTAGGCACCATGCCCCTCCTGGCACGTGACCTCAGCCAATTGAGAAGATCAGGATCCCTCTGGCAGAGGTCACTGTACCGGTGCCGGCACTGCTCAGCTGACTGGCACCATCCAGTGACCCCCAACAGGTCAGTGGCCACTTGCTGCCACACCTGCATCCTGGCAATGGTGAGGGGCGCCTCACCATAAATTGCCCCATAGTGGGGCTCCACTAGGGCCACCCAAGTTGGCCACTTCGATGGGGCTCCACTTGTACTCGTTCTTGCTGAGCCATGGTACCAACTTTACAGCAGGCAATATAGCGCCCTGCGCGCCGTGTACGTGGAGATGTTGCGCAATGACCACCACAGGTTCCAATCGGCGCTGTTTGAACAGCTCCGTCACTTCACATAGCGCTGTCACCAGACAGCGCCAATAGGCACCGTACACATGGCAGGCGAACAGCGCCAGGGGCAAGGTCGAACACAAGGTCATGGGCAATGGCGCGAGGCCACGCACAGCGCCATTCGATGTATATGCATCCCGCGCCAACTGACCAGCTGCGTACCAGTGCCACAGTGGACTATTGGCGTAGTAGTGCCCAGTGCCATATAGTGCCCAGTGCTGTAGCGCCACTGGCACAATGGTGGCCATGGCCTGAATTGCCGATCGCGCACAACACGTCCAGCAGCGTGGCAGATGCCTGTGTAAGCTATCTGCAGGCATGCGCAATGCAGTGTACCACACGGTCACAGATCTGCGCCATTGGCTCAGCCGACTCAACCGTATGCGCTAAGCGCCAAATTAGCGATATTCGGCCCGACACATGCAAATCATCTGATCAGTCATTCAAAGGCGTGGTGGCGCGATTGCATGTCATTATAGTTGCTCCACTCTAATTTGCATGCATTCGCTATAAATGCGACATTGGACTGCGCTGGCCAGATCGGTTACTGCAGAGAGGTGAGTTGCATGCTGTGGATGTTCTGGACAATGGTCACGGGAAAATGCTGTAGACTGCACAGTGACAGGTGTCCACTTCCCCATACAGATCGCCATGACCGAGCAAAGCCAAGGTGAGGTGAGGACGGTGGCGAGGAGGAGGCCCAACTTTACCCAGCAGACACAGAGGCCCCTTCCAGGCCTACCTGGATGAGGAGCCAGTACTGAGGATGGATGGGGCACCCTCAGTCCCGCAGCGACTGCATGGGAGGGGGTAGCTCGGGCCGTGAACCTGCAGGAAGCCACCAGCGCTCCATGCAGGAATGCAAGAAGAAGATGGGGACAGACCGGCAGGAGGTTGAGGGAGAAGGTGGCAGCCTTCAGGGCGGCGCATGCTGGCACTGGCGGGGGCCCGCCAGTGGTGTTGGAGGCTGACCCTGGCTGAGGAGACACTGGCTGCATCATGCAGCAGAGCACTATTGAGGCGTACCAGGAGGTGGATTCCAGACGGGTGGAAGCCCATCACTGCGGTATGACATGGTGGTGGTGTTGGGGGGTTGGGGAAGGTTGTTCACATGCACTCGTATGTACTCTTTCTGTTACAGATCCTGTTCGTCTTCAGGAGACGGTGGTGGTGGGTCCAGGCAGTGATGATGACCTGCTGGACATGGAGGAGGGTCCATCCACCTTATCACCAGCCAGCAGGCACTGCAGCAGTACATCGCTGGGCCGCCAACTCTGGTGTCGGTGATTCTGGTGCTGGGGTGCACAGCCTTCATGTCTCAGCAGTCTGGCATGCAAGCATGCCAGCACGCGTGACTGTGGCTGTGGCAGATGTACCTGCATCATTGATGATGCAAGGACTGCAATGGGCAGTGATAGGTGTGTGTCCCATGGCGGACACACAGCAGGCCAGCACGTGCCCTGGGCCTTTCTGGTTCCAACTTTGTGTGCCAGCATGCTGGCACAGTCCCAGGCTGTGCCTGTCAGCACCCGGTGGGGCAGCACCAGTGGCTGTGCAGGTGTCTGGCACTGTTGCTAGCACAGCTGTGGAGCAGTGGACCCTGGGGCAGCGCGGTTGGAGGGCAGCAGCAGCAGTCACCCACCAGGTCTGGGGTAGCAGTGTCAAGCAGTGGCAATATGCCCGTCGCCTTTTGATCTGCCCATTCCTGGTCCTGGTGAACAGCGCCTACCCTCAAGGGTGCTGTGCATCAGGACCTTCCACACCCTGGGGACAGGATGTCGTTGGGGCACAGTACCCATTGAGTCGAGCACACCACTCGCTGCTACTGGAATCAGTACAGCTGCAGAGGCGGTTGCATGTCCGTGGAGGCACTGTCTGTGGCTGTGGAGAGGCACAGCAGGGAGTGTGCTCTGGACCGTGCAGAGCTGGTTTGTATGCGGCCGGATGTGACCGCCACCATTGACAGGCTGACCCAGGCAGTGGTCTCTGTTGTGGATGCATTGGGCACACAGTCAGGTGCCCCTGTACCGCACAGCCCACACAGTTCACTCTCCACTCCCCATTCCCAGCGTCATGCGACACCAGGCCTGTTGACGCCGGGTTCTGCTGTGGCCATCCCGAGCACCCCTGGTTCAGGTTTTTTCGGCATGCTGCAGACCCCTGTGTGGGCAAGGTCGTGTTCACGCAGTGGGACCCCTGGTGGTGCAACAGTGCCACCCCATGTGGCCCCTGCTCAGCCTGCCAGTGCTGTTGGGTCACTGCGGGCCACCCATGCATCCGCTGTGGCCGTGGGACAGTGCTACATGACTGAGCTGTCTCCAGTGCGGCCCTGTCTGGTGCTGCCATGTGCAATGTGTGTCATGGTGGGCAGTGCACTGCTGGTGCTCTGCTCACCACGCTGACACACGGACCACCTGCACACCTCCCAACTGCTGTCCACAGGTGCGTGTGCATGATGATGCCTGCATTGTACTGTACACCAAGGTGCAAAGATGCCCAGCATCTGACACACGATTTGGACAGAGTACAGGTGGTGGGGGTGGTCGGTGGTGCTGTGTGTTAGCACGTGTCAGTTCTGCTTTGTGCTGTGCATCGGCCCATGCACAAGCTCTGTGCCTGGTGTGTGTGTCCATATGAGTGCTCACCCTCCCGATGGTGTGTTTGTATGCCTGGACCCTTCCACCCCTGGCCGTCATGCACCCCTGGTGTGTTACCCTGTGTGCCTGTGGTTTGCGCATGGACAGTGTTGGTTGCACATGTCCCCTTGACTTAGCTGTGTTCTGCATAGTGCTCCTCTGTGATGGTGTCCCAGTGTAGCTGGGCCTGCCGGATCAGTCGGGGGTCCCGCCGTCCTAGGGGGGGCTGCTCATCACCATCAACACCGGCGGCACTGGTGTCCTCATCGCTGTCCCCCTCTTCAACCTGTACGGCTATCCCATAGTCTTTGGCCATGTTGTGCAGGATGCAACAGGCCAGGAATATCCCACAGGCCTTTTGGGGGCTATACTGTAGGGCACCGCCGGAGGTGTCTAGGCATCGGAAGCATGCTTTGAGCATCCCAAACACCCGCTCTATGATGTTGCGTGTGGAAACATGTGCCTCATTATAGCGTTGCTGCGATGGGGTCATGAGGAGCCGGTACGGTGTGAGCAGCCAGGGATGGAGTGGGTATCCGCTGTCACCTGTGTGGAGATAGTGGAGATCAGTCTCATGTTCAGGTCCATATTGCCCATATCCCTGTGTTCCACTACCATGGCACCTGTGGCATTCCACCCTTGCCCGGTTTGCATTCCATACATGTGTACTACCCACTAGATGTCCTGTGGGATGTCCCCTCTCCTCGAATCGATGGCACAGTGCGACTGATACCATATGAAGGCATCATGTGCTCCACCAAGGTGTGTGGCACAGACATTGATTATGCGCCCAGTGGCATCACACACCACCTGGCAGTTGACACTGGAGAATCCCTTTCTGTTCCTATATGCGACCCCATCGGGGCCAGGTGGCGTGCGAATGGCCACATGGGTGCAGTCTATGGCCCCTAACACACCAGGCATACGTGCTACCCTGTGGAACTCCTGCATGCTTGCTGTACGCTCTGCCGCGGTGCTGGGGAAATGGATGTACTCTGCAGCATGTGGCAGCAGTGCGCTGAGGAATTGGGTTCGGATGCGTGACGTGGCCGACTGTGTGATGCCTGTGGTGTCCCCTGTCGGCCTCTGGAAGGTGCCCGTGACAAGCAGGCACATGCAGGCTGTCACCTTGGTCTCCACTGACAGAGCGTGACTCCGTCGTGAGGGTGCCTGCATCACATCACTGCACAGCTCACAGAGCCATCTCAGTATTGCCCTGTTCAGGTGGTACCAGCCCACGATCTCTACATCTGTGTACAGCTCAAAGCTGATGCAGGCACGGTACTGCCTGTTGGGGGCATACTGCCGACGGGCCCTTCCTCGGCCACGTCCCCCTGCAGCATGCATTCTCACCCCCCTCATTACAGCTTCCATGTGGAAGCTGGCACTGTCCATCTCCCTGGCTTCTGACCCCCCCTGGCTGCTATTGCTGTGTTACCCCTGCTGTCCTCACTGCTACTTCCACTGCACCGGGCACCCCTCGCTGGCCTCTACAGCCTATGGCCCACGCTTTCCTTGCCTGCCCTAGCCTGTCTGTTGTCTGTCTGTCTCTCTCTCTCTCTCTCTCTCTCTCTCTCTCCCCCACTTGGCAGCCTTGTAGCGTTCTAGCGCCGCTTCCTTGAGCCTTTTTATTTTGGCTCATTTCCGCTAGTGCGCAATTTCTGGCTGTGCCGCTATTGCGCATCACGCAAGTCTTTGAATATCGCATTGCGCTCTTTATGCATGGATCCACCCCCTTCGGTTGTGCATGCCTTCATTTTCATTGCGCTGTTGCTCAGCATGTTTTCGGTGGCGCAACTGCCTCCTTCTGAATATCGCAAAATGGTGCATTTTGGGACTTTCGCATGCGCAACCCTTTTGAATATCCGGGCCTAAGAGTTGTGGGATCCTGGAATAAACTACCAAAGGAAACTGTAAATAGTACAACAATGAATCAATTCAAGAATGGGATAGATCTATTTTTTGGAGAGAATAAATTCATATGTCAATAAAATTGGAAGGCGAGCCTTATAGGATGGTATTCTATCCTCGGCTTGAATCAACCTATGAAACCTATGAAACAGAGGGGATGGCAACATCAGGACATGGGGCCCTAACAACTGGGTGCATTGCTGCCAGTGCTCTACATAGGTGGAACTGTGGTGCTCACCTATTTATATGTTTAAGGTACTTGAAGGTCTCAGTGATGTCCACCCTCTCCCTTCTGTCCTCAAGAGAGTACATATTGAGCCCCCTGAGCTTCTGCTCATAGGTGTTGCCTTGCTGGCCCTGGATTGTCTTAATTGCCTTTTTCTGGACTGTTTCTAGCTAGTTGATAGCCTTCTTAAGATAAGGCACTAATACTACACACTGTGCTCAGCAGAGACCTGTACAGTGGCAGAATGACCTCTGCCTTCCTGCTGGTAATTCCCCTGGCTATACAGCCCATCATCTGATTTGATTTGGCTGAAGCCTTCCCACATTGTGCTGAGTGTTTCAGGTCATCCTTGATGATTACACCCAAGTCCCTTTTTTCCCTCTGACCTGGTTATCTGCACACCACTCAACCAGTATTTGGTCCCTGGGTTTTAAACCCCAAACACAGAAACACAGACTTTCATGGCAGATAAGGACTGCTTGGCCCACCCAGTCTGTCCATTTCCTACTTATAGGATAGGCTGTAGATCCTAGTTAACCAACAGCCTACTTCCTCCTACCTCTCACTAGATTTGTGCTATGTCTTTCCCATGCATTCTTAAATTCCCCCCACTGTTTTTGACCCCATGACCTTCTCAGGAAGGTCATTCCATGCATCCACCACTGTCTCTAGCCATGGCACTGGCACTGGATCCATTCTCAGTGGGCATGGGCCTCCCCACCAACCCCACCAGGGGGACAAGCTCTGGCGATATAGCCAGCATTGGCTGGTAGATGTTGGGGTGTTGGGGCTGGGACTCCCCAGAGACTGAGGGCAATGGAGTAAAAAGGAGTAGAAATATGACCCCAAAAAAATGTCCACATTTTTGGATAACATTTTCCACAATTTTCCAGTGACCCTGATAATAACTCATATTAGTCTTTTTTGGGGTCCCCAACTTGTACAGCCACATAATTGCAGCTCTTAAAGAGCTGGTAATAACACCAGGCCATCTGAAACATTGAGGAAGTTTAGCACGAAGACTAGAGCCTACTGAAGAAGGGACCTTTTTTAACTTGACTGCCATGGAAAACCTGCACTAGTCAAGAAGGACAGGTAAAGGGCTAGCTGCTCTAGCCCTGGTCAATTTGCACTAGGTCCCAGACAAGTAAAACAATGTTAAAATTGACCCCTGCAAATAGGGTCACCAGGTCATCAAATGCAACCTAGTAAGTCATGCTGGCAACTTGTTTGAAAATAAAGATCGCCATTCTAGTTAGTGTGAGTGGGGACTGGGACCTTGCTTCAAGGCACATGTGCAGAAGGGCCACAGTGTCCAGACCATTATTCTGATTGCAAGTGTGAGCAAGGAGCAGTATGTATGCTCTTCAGAGCCCATGTACAGAAGCACAACAGGTTTTTTTAATTGTGCCATACAGCCCAGCTCTTCAGTCTCCATCATAATGTGACATTATGCCGCCATGCAGCTCATACAGAAAGGCACAATATCATGCAAGGAACAGAGACTTCCCAGCCACCCAAACCAGATACCAACAGCAGAGTCTGCACATAATGGAACTGCCAGAATGTCCACCAGAAAACCTAAAGGTTAGTGCATGCAACATACGAGAAGGTCTCTGGTGCCAGGTGACCATATGAGGGCTGCAGACAGTCGAAGTTGGTATATCACATCGCAGCCAACCACATCACCACTGCACCAGAGACCTAATGGAGAGAGCATACATTGCTCACTGTCATTGTGGGATTGCTCTCAAAATTAACAAAAAGTCCTTTTAAGGACTGAAAATAAATCAATGAAAGAGTCTAATTTTTAGATATTCAAAAGTCCTGTTCTGGACTTGCTACTAGATAACTGGAAAGCACATTTTAGGCAGAGGACAGTTGGGCTGGCTCACCGTGCAGGGGTAGCACTGCCACTCACAACACCTGTGACCCAAGATCAAGAGCAATCTTGGGTCATTGGGGGCTGAGCAGGGGAGAAGGACTGAGCATCACAGAGGATGCTTCCTGGGGAGGGAGGGAGGGAGGGTTACATCTCAGTCACCTGGGTGACCACAGGCTTCAGTGCAGCTGGGGAACCTCAGACATGGGAATAGATAGAGGCAGGTGCTGAAGTGCAGACATGCTCAGCATGCTCATGTCATGGCACCATTGCATGGGCAGGTGCTGAAGTGCAGACATGCTCAGCATGCTCATGTCATGGCACCATTGCATGGGCAGGTGCTGAAGTGCAGACATGCTCAGCATGCTCATGTCATGGCACCATTGCATGGGCAGGTGCTGAAGTGCAGACATGCTCAGCATGCTCATGTCATGGCACCATTGCATGCATCATAACGAGACTGGGATGGAGACAAATAAAGAAAAGGTCCCTCGCACCAGGGGCAAGCTGACCCAGCATATCTGTCCCTCTCAACCTCAACCTACTGTTGCTTTACTCTAGGCCATGCGCATCCTGTTGGGGGGTGCCCCAGACCCTCGACCCGTCTTGGGGGATAGCCATGGCACAACAGTTGACATAAGGGGAGAAAGGCTTTGGTAACTGTCAATGAGGGGGAGGCCCAGGTGCCAGTGTAAAGTAAGGGAGCACAAACAATAAAAAAAGAGAAGGGCAGTCAAGTTGACTGGGAAGGGGGAACTTGCTTGTTTGGAGTTCTGGGAGGAATCAGTGGAGTCTCTCTCCAGGGCTAAATCCCTTCATACTGCAGGGAATTAAATTTAAAGTACTTTTTTCTACATAAAAAAGTGACCACCCTCAAAAAATGTGGCCACCAGATTTTTATGTATTCTCCTACCCTGGTGTAAAGTTACAGTGATGTGTGCTATAAGGGGCACCTTTGATAAAGCTCATAGCACTTTAGTATAGTGGGTTGAGTTTAGTAAGGCATGATTTTGCAGTAGTTTAGCATACAACATTGCCATAGTCAAGCACGGTAAGAAATGTTCTTATTAATTGCGTCCTAGATTTATAAGTACAAACCAGTTTGTTTCAGTTCCTCCTTCTATCTACATCCATTTTGTTTTTGTAGCATTTAGTAACAGTTTACAATCATACAGAGATGTCTGTTTGTCACTAAAGTTAGTCTGCAGCACTGACAGTGCTGCTTACTAAGTAATGTCTCTACACTGTACCTACCAGACAGCTACAATTGTGCACTTTTTCCCTACTGTTTTCAATCATTGCATTCTGATCAGAGTACTATTGTTGTTACCTGTAATGTGCTCTTCCAGGTCATGCCTGAAAATAGGCAGATTTTGTCTTGTGCACTTAACCCAGTAAACAAAAGCTAAATAAATAAATACGTTTTCTGCTGTTTGACCAAAAGAGTAAATAATATCAATCAGCATATAAATGTACCGGATGTATAAGCCTATTTAAGAGGTGGTGTCTGTTCTAATGAAGTCTTGTCAGCAAGACTTCCACAAAGATTTGTATACCCATGATGCACCGCACTGGGAATGAGGCTTAAGCATATACAGGTGGGATATTTAAATGTTTAAATCAGAACAAATGTGAGTAGCGAATGCTAAAATGCACTTGTCACTGTCTCGTATTGGACGTGCTGGTATAGTGAGTGCAATTCCAATCGCAATCACTAAAGTTCATGGCATGTAGTTGGCTTGTAAATGAGGTCCTTGGCCATGCATAACTGGACAGAAGCAGTCACATATTCAAGGTATGTAGCCTCTCCAAACCATTTGTGAGTTATCACAAATGGAACCCCCACAAAAGGCAGGCAGTAACCAGTTGTGGATCAACACAGGGAAGCAGAACACCTTTGCAGGAAGCTACAAAAGGCAAGAAGCCATGTGTAAGATATACCCAGACACACACATTTCCTTGTACTGGTTGCTGCTAGAATCACTTGGCCTGGGGAGGCACATGGCATAGGGAAAGGCAGCACAAGGGACAAAACAACAATATGACAGTGCACCTGGCCCGGGGGGGGCATGGCGATGATGTCATCCTCCACCCCATGGATGTCAATCTGCAACACATAAGCAAAACATACACTAGTAATGGAACTGTGCACAGCACCTGTGGGAGTGGTCTGACAATGTTATTTAAGCAATAAACCACAACAGGGTGTTGGTGATGTTGGTTTTACCCATGCCTGGCATGGTTCGGTCACGAGGCCGCAGGCCGAGTGAGTAAACCTCACCAGGCGTGGTTAAAACCAGCATCACCAACACCCTGGAGTGGATTATTGCTATTATACAAATTTTTTTTTATGTGAGAAAAAACGAAAGAAAAAGTTGATTTTTCATGCATTTTAAATGATTTTTGTTATATTTATTGCTCCGCTAAAAAAAATAGTCCTAGGTTGCTAAGGAGGTTCTGTGTTAGTAGGGAGAGCTTTATGTTTAATGATATGAATGGAGTACCTTGAAACAGTAAAATGCTGTGATTGTTTTGTTTTTTTTTAATAAAGAGAGTGCTGTAGTATTGATTTATTTAGAGGTTATGAAGGGAGTTGATTTTTGGTTTGGTAAGAGTGGTAACGGTCTGCTATACTTGATTGAGCATATGCTTCCGGTTTTATGTTGCGGTGAGCAGGAAGTACCAGTGATACTCGGGGGAATATCGTTTTTTTTATTTTATCAGGAAACTGTTGATTTGCTGGATATTATCAGTTGTTTTTTTTACAAACTGGAGGACTGGTGAGTTCTGACATTATAAGAAGGGGGTTTGAGGGATGGAGTTAGGAAACAGAAAGCGTAGTTGTGCTGCGGTGACTGCGATTGATTGAGGAGGGAGTGATTGCTAAAAAAGGTTTGTCATCTTGGTTTTTAGGCTGTGGTTAGTTGTTTATTTTTAAATGTTGGGGCTGTGGAATTTTCTTTTGAAGAATAGTGGAGTGCTCATTTATGTTAGGCAGTCTTGAGGGTTTCGGTTGGTAGAGCAACATTTAGCGAGGAAAATAAGATGGCGGGTCGGAATGATTTAAAAAAAAAAATTTGAGGAGTTACTGAAATGCGGCTGGCTGGCACCTTTTGCATTGGTAATGCTGAATTTTACAACACTGTAAAGGTGCCAGTCCACCAATCAGACCTTTTGATTTTGAAGCACCATTGCATAATAGTGACATTGAAACTACCTTTTCCCTATAGATGTTTGTCCATCACAGTGCTGCAGCTGCTGCTTCAGACTGCAATGCATTTCAGTGTGGATTGTGACCCTTGGGGATGTCCACTGTTTTAATGAGGCAGTAATGAGTGCATAATGACATACAAATTACATTTTTGCACCTTGAATGTTAGAGTAGGCTCATCTGCATGTTACCTTCTCATATATATATGGCTGTGTGTGACTGTTGCTAATGAAAACTTTGTTAAATTCTGTTGTGGTGAGGGGTTTGTGGCACTGCCTGTGGCATGCCATTCATGCTCACAGTGCTTTTGTGGTGTCCCTGTTCAATCGTGAGGGGGGGCTTTGAGGATGCTTTTGCGGATGACTTTGAGGTTGCACCTGCGACCATTGCTAATGCCTTCTATATTGGTACACATTTTGTGAATGCATTGTTGGTTTGTGTGATCATTCCAATATACCACTGATTAGTGGTTGGCACTGATTTGTTCCTGCTAATGGTGGTGTGTCTTGCAATTAGTTACTGTTCGAACATCCCACTCTATATGTGTGGTTTGAAGAAATATACAAAAAACAAGCAATCAGCATATTCAGGATATACATGTGAGAGATGGTGACAGACACTGGAATGTGAGAACAATAGGGGAACAAGCATGGATACCAGTGGAACACCTTCTGTATTATTTTGAGCACTAGAGTGGAATTGTAACACTTTTACATACTGGAAACAATTAGAGTAATTGTCACCCATCCAGATACAGGATTGGTAATTTAGGCCAGTGTTTGCTATTCACTTTAGAGTAGCAGTAGGTTAAAGTCTACAGTAGCAAAAAGCTTTAATTAGGTCTTAAAAACACAGCAGCTACAAATTTGTTTTTATCAACCATGCAGTTCATGTATCATTCAAGACCTTAGTTATGGGAGTTATTGTAGTATGTCTGGGTATGAAACCTAACTAGAATTTGGAGAGTACATTGAATTTGTTAAGGTAATGATACAGCTTATTTGCTAGTAGTTACTCCCAGATCACAGCAGATACAGGCAATATGGATATCGATCTGTAGTTACTTGAGTCAGAACTGTAGCCTCCCTTATGCACCAGGATCACATAGGCAGATTTCCAATCTAATGGTAAAGAGCCATCCCTTACAGATAGGCTACATATAAATGTTAGTGGGCACTGAGATCAAATCTCTAGCTATTTTTAAGAATGGCTCCACATTCAAGCTATCCACCCCTGGTCCTGTTTCACATCCAAAGCAGACAACTCTTAACATTTATGTGGCCACCAGAAGCCCACCCTGAGTAGCACACTGCTCTCCCAAAACCTTTTCCAACACTGGGAGCCAATGCTGGTGTTGAACAAACAAAAAATCAAAGCGGCCACTGGGAATCTATCCCCAGTGGCATGCTGCCTTCCCCAAACCCATTTCCCTCACCAGGTGGGCACCCCGCTGTCAGGCAAATGTTAAAAAAAAGCTGCCATCAGAAGCCCTTCTCTGTAGGTAGGCTGAACCACAGCCCACCCAGGGGTTGCTGTGGCAGCACAGTTTGGTGGCTACCCACCCCAGGCAGAGATGCACTGCTTTCCTATCCCTGGCCAGCCATCTCCACCACTCAAGTGTGTTCCCAAACTAGGGTCAACAACACAGTAGTGGGACACTGGGCAGCCTCTTATGCCCCTTTTTATTGGAACAATATGCCATGGAGCACCTATCAGAAACCAGCCAACACTGTTGAAATGTACAGTCTCATTTATGGACAAAAAACATCTCAACAACTCACCAAATTCACAAAAAACAAAAATCAGTCACTCATCACCACATTACAGACTCCATCAAGAGTTTATGGCCCCTCTCACAATGTCATAACATTTTGATGCCCCATGCATTTTGTTCACATAGCAAGGAAGTGGAGATGTCCCACTATTTCCAAAAAATTATCCTCGGTGGGATCTTTACCTGAGTCTGTTTCACTTTTTGTGGATATTTCAACCTTTCAAACTTCAGGCATTGTAAAACATATGTTTTTTCCTTTTTATTTCTATAGGGAGATGGAAGGCCTGGGAAAGTTTGAAAGGTTGTAACACTGACAGTGATAAGGTGTCACAAGTGTCACTCAATGGAGGGACAGCAGGGAACTGTAATCAGCAAGGGAGAAAGTCTAATACATGGCCAGTGAGGAATATGGAATGTTGTAGAACTTCAAAAAGACTTTTTCACACCTTTGCTAGAGCAGGGTGGATGAAAACATTAGTCACCAGAGGGACAGTCTTTCTGATTTGGGAAAGGCTGTGTGTAACACTGTTTTTATAAGACTGTCCCCTGTGCTCAGAAAAACATCTAAAAGAGCACAGCACATGTTGTGTCCATCTGCAAATCAGCATGTACTGGAACCAACCTTTGTGCAAATAAAGAGATGTCATTTTCATATATCTTTGGTGTGTGGCCTGAATTTCATGTATGACAGTGACTTCCACCTACCAAAGACACAACTACTGAGGGCAGCCTGGGACATCTAGAGCAGAAACGTCATGAAACTGCATTGGCAACCTTACAGGTGCACCTTTACTCTGGAGGGTGCACAAATTAGGTGGAAGATGGCTTCCAGGTCAGAGTTAAGAGCCTGCAAACCATCCACTTAGTCTATCCCATAAAAGGGTGGCAGCATGTCATTGTGCAAACACCATGAGAGTGAGAAGGACCATCACATATTGGTGGTGCAGTGATAGGGATTCATCACTGTGTCAAGGAAGAGGACAGAAGACTCAGTCCAGGTACTATAAGAGAAGTGTCTGCAAAGCAGCAGTAAGGCACAAAGCAGCAGGAAATGACAGTGCCTGCACTGCAGAACTGGAGTGGTTCAAAAGGAGCGATACCTAAAGGGTCGCTCAAAGCTGACTTGGTATAAGCATAGACGGAAGATGACCAAGTGAAAGAAGTTGCAGCACAGACTGAGATAACAGAGTCTTCAGAGAACTAGAAGTCCAGGAACAATCACACCAGTTGGCACTGGAGAGGCCGGAGCAGACTGCAAAGGAGAGTCTGCATCACGAGACCTCAGTGGAATTGGAGAGGCTAAAATTACAACAGCATTTTGAGCTGCAGGAAATTTATTTATTATTTATTTATTTAGCTTTTGTTGACTGGGTAAGTGCACTAGACAAATCCTGCCTATTTTCAGGCACGACCCGGGGGAAGGGGATACAGATGAATGCCAACTGACCTTGAACCAGATTAAGCTGTTGGTGGTATTTTTTTAGTGAATGAGGGAAATTTGGCCAGGACACCGGGGAAATTCCCCTACTCTTTTTGATAAGTGCCATGGGATCTTTAACATCCACCTGAACTACGACCAATCCAGGCAGATGGGACGTCGGTTTAACGTCTCATCCGAAAGACGGAAATGATCTGGAGCAAAAGAGCGAGAACAGCAAGAGAGAGAGAGAAAGAGAACAAGAATAGCAGGAGAGAGAACAAGAAGAAAAAGAAAGGAAAATGGTGTCAGCCATGGATTTGGTGTGACTGGAACTGGAAGAGAAGGCAAAGCCGCATCATTATCAACTGGATCTCTCAAAGCTGCAAAAAGCAAAACTGGTGAGTAGTGGCACAAATGAGTTAGCCTCAGGTTCTGTAGCCTCTAAATTTAAAAAATTGTTTATTGACACTGCTTCAAGTAAATGACTGTGTTGACAGTTCTAGTCTTTTGAGAAATCATGCAAGCAACATAAACCTGGGCAGTACACCTGGGCTACTCAACTGGCTCCCTTACTTACAGGAAAAGTGCTAGAAGGTTATGCTAGGTTAAGTGATGACAACTTTAGTTCATATCATGGGCCAGATTTTAGAAGGCTGACATAGAGCTTACATGCAGCCCTGTGTCAAATCCATGCACCCCCACAGTTGTGACATTGATGACTGCTGCCACTGCACCCAATTTTATAATCTCAGGTATGGTCATGACAGTCGACCCAATTTATGGCAGCCTGTGCCAAACCTTGGATTCAAGCTGCCTGTAAAGGGTCCCCATTTTGGATGCAAGCTAAACCACAAAAAGATGATCTAGCAAGTGTCTTTCTGACAGAAGGGATAGAAAATACCTTTAGATTGCTGCAAGCCCAGTGCTCCATATCTCTGGTGCACCAAGAGCTTGCAGAAATCAGATACATGGGGTACTGAGATGATTGTTCATAATCCTCTTAAAGACGATGATGGTCAAGACTTCTTTGGCATTCACTGGGACAGCATTCTGTCTAGTCACTTGAAGGGGATTACATCAATGACAAATGTGGAAAAGAGATGGGAGATCATAAAACGGGGACTTCATGAGGCAGTCAGGACCTGCGCTAAGATGAAACATAAGGGAGCAAGGTCACATAAACTATGCTGGTGGTCCAGTGAGGTTCAGTTAGTGGTCAGAGAAAAGAAGGCGGCCTACAAAAAATATAAAACAACAAGAGGGGATAGGGATAAGGAAATGTACCATCTTGCATCTAGAAAAATCACCCAGATGGTGAGGGGGGCAAAGTCCAGTAAAGAGCAGCAGCTGGCACCGGGGATACATGGAGGGGAAAAGGGGCTCTTCCGCTACATTGGGGAGTGGAGAAAAACTAGGGGCCATCTCAGCAGATTAAGATCAGAAGGAGGGTGGGTGGAAGAGGCAAGGGACCAGGCAGAGGTATTAAATGATTACTTCACCTCTGTGTTCACTAGGGAGGGGGATGGGATATCTACAAAGCAAGGCATGATGGGGATAGAAGCAGTAGTGAGTGGGATCAGGGAAGCAACAGAAATGGAGCAAGAGGGAGGGAGCGGTACCCCAGGGGTGTCACATCAGGATAAGGATAAAAAGGCCAGTAAGGTGGAGGGGACACAGATGATGCTATCTCCACCGAAATGGTGTGGATAGCCCTCAAGGCTCTAAAGAAAGACAAATCTCCTGGGCCAGATGGCATTCATCCGAGAGTACTGTGGGAATTGGCGGACATACTGGCTGCACCCCTGGTGGAGCTCTTCAACAGGTCGCTTGAGACAGGGAGGGTACCTAGGGATTGGCGAGAGGCACATGTGGTACCAATCCATAAAGGGGGGTCAAGGGAAGTACTAGGTAACTATAGACCTATCAGTTTGACCTTGGTGGTGGGAAAATTAATGGAGAGTACACTAAAGGAACGATTGGGGGTGTACTTGGAGGAGGTGGGAGATCTGGATAGTCGGCAACATGGGTTTGTGCCAGGTAGATCATGTCAAACCAATCTTGTGGAGTTCTACAAATGGGTAACATCAGAACTGGAGAGGGGAAAGCCTGTGGATGTATTATTCTTGGCCTTCAGCAAGGCGTTTGACTCTGTCCGCCACAAAAGGTCTGGTGGAGAAACTGATGGGGTTGGGAGTAGGCCCTTTGATGGTCAGATGGATTTAAAACTGGCTAGCTGGATGCACCAAGAGAGTAGTGGTCGGTGGGGAGCTCTCGAACCCTAGAGAGGTCGGTAGTGGGGTACCGCAGGGCTCGGTCCTGGGTCTGATCCTGTTTAATGCATACATATCGGACATCAGGAGGGTATAGGGTGTGAAATGAGTCTCTTTGCTGATGACTCCAAGATGGGAGCAGTAGTTGAGGGGAAGAGGGGAGGTTGGCCCTGCAAGAGGACCTGACACCCTGGAAAGCTGGGCTCACATGGAAATTAAATTTCAATATCACCAAAGTGCAAGGTGTTACATCTTGGGTGGGAAACCCTAAACACAGGTACACCCTGGGAGGGGAGGTGCTGGAGGCCTCAATAGGGGAAAAAGACCTAGGAGTCATGGTGGATGCATGTATGAATAATTCTGAGCAGTGCAGGAAAGCAGCTAGCAAGGCAAACAGGATGTTGGGATGCATTGTAAGGGGGATCACCTCTAGGAGCAGGGAAGTGATTCTGCTGCTGTACAATGGACTGGTTAGACCACACCTTGAGTACTGTGTACAGTACTGGAGACCACACTTGAAGAGGGACATATAGCTCCTGGAGAGGGTACAGAGGGGGGAAACTAAGATGATACGAGGACTAAGGGATTTGACGTATGAGGACAGACTTGAGAAGCTCTGCCTGTTTTCACTGGAGGAAAGGAGAGACAGGGGGGACATGATTGAGGTCTTCAAGTACCTCAAGGGAATAAATAGGGTAAACATGGAGGGATCTTTAGACTAAAGCAGGGAGGTATCACCAGAGGGCATGGTTTGAAGTTGGAAGGTGGAAGGGTGAGGGGGAAAAGAGGAGGAGGTTTTTCACTGAGAGGGTGGTGGACCCTTGGAATGCACTGCCTGGTGAACTGGTTCAGACATCCACAGTAGAGGGCTTCAAGAGAGGGTGGGACAGACACAGAAAGTGGATGTATCAGATGATGGCCTGGCCCAGGGGGGTGGGGATGGATGATAGGGGTTTCTGGAACACAAGGGGGGGCCTTGGCACCCAACTAGGGATCTGAGGTTCATGCAGACTCGATAGACCATAAGGTCTCATCTGCTGCCAATTAGTATGTTAGTTACACCAGCTACTGCTAAGATTTAGTTCCAATTATCTCGTGTGTTCTTAGTATGTAGAGGAGGCTCAGTTCTTGGGATCTCAGTGTATATGGCTGGCTGGGTTTATGTAAGAGGTTGCTGAATTCATTTGGATAATTTTCATCCATACATTTATAAACTAGGGTTGCCCATCTCAACTCTTTCATTTTTATCTGATGAAAGGAGGCTAAGGTTGCATACAGACGACTGTTGTGTAGTGTTTGCTACAAGCCAGTGTAAACCTGCATGTTACTGAATGTTGTGCTGATTTTACACAGATAAAGTCCGGGGGCCAACCAGTAGACTTTACTGCTGCATTTAGAACTGGGAGCAGGGCTAGTCTGCAAGCCAGTTTCCTTGTGTTGTTGACAGACAGACAGAAGTGCAACATATTGCACCTAGTTGTTGGTGAACACACCTGAGGGTTCTAACAATGTGGTCTCTGAAGCTGGGTTTTCAGTTTAACCAGAACCCACAATATCTGAAGCATGGTACTGCCTCCAAAGGTTGTCCTGAATTAGGAACAGTTTATATGGCTTGTGAAGGTGTATTTTTTTCCGCTAAAGGTCTTGACCTTTAGCATAAGGTTAAAAACTATGTTTCAAGTAGTGTGTAACTGTTGGATTGGACTTAGGCTTGGTACCTGTCTCTTAGTACTTGATGTAGTTATATACATACATATTTGTTTGAAGTCTACTACTGAATAAGTCTTCAAACTTATCTGCATGGTTGTAATAATGTTACTTGTGTACTTGAAGTTTTAAATGAACTATTGTACTTCTAGGTGCAAAGTATATGTTTGTGTAATATGTATCTGTATGTATAAATATTTGGTTTGTATAATTTTTATTAGTAATTACAGTACAAGTCACATTAAACTGTTCCTCCAATGAGCTGCTTTAGCATTTCTGACCGAGTTGCGTAGGTGCTGCTGGATTCAGTACAAAGCCCTGCACAAACTGTTTCTTAAGAGTTAACATAATGTTTTGCATTCCATTGTGACCGGACTGCAGATGCAATCCAATGGAGTTGCAAACAAATTTTATAAACATTGCTCTTGAGCTGGTTAAGCATTGGAAAACAACGCAATATGAGTTGCCAGTATATTGCCAACTGTAAAAAACAATGCTAAAGCAACTCATTGGTGGGACAGTTTAATGTGACTTAGAAAATGGGCAAAGACCATTCTCTCTTCTGATTGGCTGAGACAGTTATTTAGGTGGGCATCTATCGGACAATAGAGGCCCACCAAATAAAAAGCCCCAGCCCAGCCAGCCCCATCACCAGGATCCTGCTCCCCACCCTGCTCCCTAATTGGCTAAACCCCCTCATTTAATTTTCAAATGCCTGCCATTTTTTCTCTCGCTAGCGAGACCTCACACCAGCCGAGTAATTCAACCATCCCCCCTCCCTACCCCACAATCTGACATAATTTTTCTCATCATGTATCTATGCCATTTTCACACTAATTGCCATTTTCTCCGCTCTATAAGACTGACAAAACACTGATTAGCCACAACACACAAATACAGCAGAACCTTGCCCACACGGAAATGCCAGTTTCATTGCCAGCCACACAAACCATTCTTCATGTCTCGCCCCCTCCTCTGCATGGTCACCGGCTTTCCAGCGTAATAAAAGAAGAAATTAAGAGGAAAGTTAAAACGAAGCTCCTAAAAGTATTTATAATGCCATTGTTGTTGCTCGGGGATAGATCAGCATCAGTGCAGCTGCCATTTGTTTCACTACTCACCTCTATCCCGCCATGTGCTCCTGGACTCTCCCAACTGAAAACTACCAGCACGCTCTGCATTGGCTGACAGCCTAGCGATTACAAAAAAATCATTCAGTCCGACTTCTGAGTTTTTAGCGGCAGCTGGACAACACTCTCAAAAGCCGCATTTATGCTCTGAATACCGTGACTTTAATTTAAAAAGAGAAACACCGGGTACTGTATGCTGCCCTGCCACATTGAACTTGTCACTTTGCACTTCATGCTTTGTGTGGCAGGGTAGCCAAACTTGTAACTTCTGAGTGTGTGTGTGGGGAGGGGTATCTGGCTAAACAAAGAGAAAACTATTTTTCAAACGACCATAGAAAAAACTGTAAAATAAACTTCCTATTTTGTTCTCGATGTGGTAAGGGTTGGGGGGAGAGAACAGAATAGCTCTGTCAGGGGGCATTAAGACACAGAACAGCACAAAAAGGAGGGACTACTTTACAACATAAAAGTCTTTAACTTAATAGCTCTCTATTTTTTTAATTTCTTTATTAATTTAATCAAGTCTTACATATAAATGCCACAGGTAGCCCATTTTCGAAGCACAATAATACCCTCCAGGGTGGGTGGTATTGTGCTATACTGGACCTTCCAGGGGCTATAAGGCCCTCTGCCTGCGGCGTCGGGCCTCATTACGCCACTGGGCAGTCTGGTATAGCACAATACTGCCCACCCTGTTGGGTATTATTGCTTACTTGGAGTATGTGACATCCAACAGGACCATCCTGTGAACAAGGATTGTATCCCTAATGACATGAAATCTCCTGATCTCCTGTATAAAAATAAAATTTTTATCTGTCTGCCTTGACTTCAGTTTTCTTATAGCTCAGCAGCAATCTGCTTGCATCAGTCTAGTTCTGGGTTAAGCCAAAGGCTGTTTGTAATGCCATGTTAAGATCATGGTTGGATTTAGATTTACAGCAAATGATGATGTCATCTGCATAGAAATAAACATTCATGTTGCAATCAAAGAATACACATGGATGGTCATTGATGAAGAGGCTGAAATGTAGTGGGGCAAGAATAAATCCTCATGGGACCCAAAGGCCAAGGAAAAATGGAGGAGAGACTTATCTATTGACCTTTACTATCTGTGATGTTTTAGCGAGTTAAGATCTGACTCATGATAGGACATCCTGCACAAGACCCAGCTGTTGTAGTCTATAAAGAAGGATGCCATGGTCCATTATATCGAAGGCCTTGGTAAGCCTAAAATCATGCTTGCATGGATGCCAGTGCTGAGGACAGATCATGGGTCATTTTCAACTTTTAGTAGTGCTGTGAAGGTAGAACAGTTAGTGCAGAAGCCTAATTGTGCTTCGGTGAGTAGTTATAGAGGAGAATGTGGTCAATCAATTGCTTGGGTTCTAGTATTTCCCAGAGTTTACTGAGAACAGCTAGGACAGACATGGGTCAGTAATTATTAAAATCCTAAAAGGGGCCTGATTTGAGCAGTGGGACCATGATGGTTACTTTCCAGGCTGATAGGACTCCTTCTGTGCAGAGATCAGCACTGCGAGATGAGATGCTATAATTTTCACCAGTCTAGATTCAATGCATTGAGTACTATCATGCTATTGTAGAAACTTCAGTTCCTCCCTGGACTGATAATCACAAAGGTGAAAGGAGCAGGGTGATTGGAGAACAGGAGGTGGAGGAGGGGTCATGGTTGCAAGGCTGTGGTGTCAGGCTGGGAGAAAGGCCTAGGATTGTGAAATACAGGTTCAGGGATTATATGAATACTGCATTACCTGTAATTAGGGTTCTGTTGTAAACTAGGTATGATAAAGACTGTGATTTGCCCTTTCTTTGCAAACTGTTAATGAAAAGGTATCATGGGTCAATTTAAATGTCACAGCCACTAGCCAGCAGGGCTAGTGACTAGAAAAATCCAGTAGCCCAACGGGCCTTTTTACTAGCCTTGCTGGTGTTCCTATTTATTTATTTGAATTTTGATATAACCGGGTAAGCCCGTTGAGATAGACATGTCCCTTTTTCAGGGGTGACCCAGAGAATAGAGACATCTACAATACAGACAATTCCATGAGATAGTGCATTGTACAACTGGATGATAGAGGCAACACATAAGTAGTAAGAGTACAAACCGAGGCAAGAGACAATATGAATAAACATATAAGCAGTAAGTATGTTTCCTCTGTATCAGGATGATGACTCCATTCTGGTCCAGAGAGGTCATGCGTCTGTAATCCTTTGATCAGGCATAGAACCATGGTACTAAGCAGGTGTGCTTGTGAAATAGTAGTTACATAATACATTATATTACATATGTACAAAAATACATGAGTGGAGAAAGGCAAGAGCAGGAGAGGGGAGGAGTTTAGGAAAAGATTGGAAAGCCAGAGAGGGTGGGTGAGGGGGAAGGGTGCACAGGGGCAAGAGGAGGGAATTAGGTACAATTGCCACTGCAAATTGGAAGGGGAAAGAAGACTTCATTGAAGTGGCTTTTAAACAGGGGAATAGATGTGCATAAAAATAAGCTATGTGGGAGAGCATTCCATTTTTGTGGTACTGAGCAAGTGAAGGACCACTTACCTATGGTTAGGCGAACTTTGGAAAGGCTCAGCAATGTGAGGTGGGTGTGTCTGAGAGTCCTGGGTAAGGATTTCAGAGTGAGCAGATCAGAGAAGATGGGCGAGGAACAAAGGTGGATGAGTTTAAAGATGGTACATAGTATAGGGAAGTCCACTTTGGGCCCGGAAGGATGGCCAGCCTAGGGACTTGAGAACGTCACAGTGATGGGCCCGAGCTGATGCCGCATTGGCAAAGTAAGCTATCCTGTGATAGGCCTCTTTATGTTTGGCCAGAGTTGTGGTCTTGACTGAGTGAATTATGGGTGTGCCATTGAGTAAACCAGGGAGGAGAGTAGCTGAGGCAACAGTTTTTCTTGCACAAGGAGAAAGATAGGGGGCAGTGTGATAGAGGAGACTGAAATATTACCTTCTGCAGTATAAGTCTGCAAGGCTAGGTAAAGAAAATCATATTAGCCAGCTACAAAATCTATAAGCATTTTGCTAGTGGGCTGGTGTAGATTTCGACCCCAGAGGTATATACCTTTTTAAATTTATTTCGTAATTTTGTTGACCAGAAGGGAGGGCTACACAATACTGCCTATTTTCAGCCTCACCATCATGGGATGTGAGGGATATGGATGCAAACCAACTGAAATTGAACCAGAGTAAGCTATTGAACCAGATTAAGCTGTTGGAAATATTTTACTGAACTGGGGAAATTTAGCCTGGATACTGGGGACATTACCCTACTCTTCTTGACAAGTGATGCCACGGATGGATGGGATGGATCACAACACAGTTTCACCTCTGGCAGGTCATGCCAAACCAGCTTATTACAGTTTTATAAGAGGGTGAGTAGGGAACTCAACAGAGATCTGCCTGTCGATGTGATCTTTTTAGACCTTAGTAAGGCATTTGATAAGGGGCCGCATAAGGAACTTATCGAAGTTTTGACCAGTCTTGGACTGCATGGTAATATTATCAATTGGATACAATCATGGCTCACGGGTAGAAAGCAGCAGGTTAACTTGAGATGGTGTTTTTCAAAATGGGGGAGAGTGACCAGTGGAGTGCTACGGGGTCTGTGATGTGACCATCCCTCTTTAATATATATATTTCATCCATAAGATGTGTAGAGGGGGTTCGGTTGTCAACGTTTTCCGATCACACCAAACTAGGGTGCGCAGTACAGAATCATTCTGATATACAAACATTACAGTTGGAGCTGACACTGTTAGAACATTGGGCTGAGCAGCACAAGTTAGTATTCAGTTTGGATAAATGTGCATCGGACAGGTAGGTTTAGGTGTGTGCTTGTTTCACCTTCTGTTTATGTCCCTTCATTCTCCAGCCTCTGACTCCCTTCAAAGGACTCAGTGCCTACACAACATCCTGCATTGCTTACCTCCTGCTGCCTTTCCTCCATTTAGCCTTGGCTTGCCACACAGGTGGGGGATGAGTAGGGGGGAATTTATCCCCAAGTTTCCTGTGCCATCTTTCTGTTCAAACGCAGAAGTGCAAGGCCCAGATATAACGTGGTCCAGGTCACAGTGGCTGGGGCCATTTAAATTTGTTCTCCCTCTCCTCCAGATATCAAATGCTATGTCATTAACTGCACACACAAGCAGGGCATGTCATGCACCAAAGACTACAACATTCTTTCCCTCCTTCAGCCCTCTGACCACACTACCACCTGTAGTCACCCAGGTGGCAGAATTACAGTACAGAGCAAAACCCTCCCACACTGTAAGAAGGCATGCCCTGCGATACTCAATCCTCCTCCCCCAGTCAGCCCCAATGACTCAAGCTCACTGCTGCACCCAATCACCAGCATTGTAACATTGTAGCACTACCCCTGTGCTGATGGGCAGACCTATGGGGGTATTAGCTTTTAATTTCTTTTTGCTCAAACTCTTCCCTCCACTCCTTCAGTGCTTCCCAAACAGCCTTTACATGTGCCTTCTCTGGGATGTACCAAGTTCCTAAGCACCCCCATGGACTACTCCCATGACAGGGCCTCCAGGGTGGGCCAAAGCCTTCAAGAGACCAAATCCAGAAGAGACAAGCCTGATCAATGGTGTGGGTCCTGCAGAGGATGTGTTTTGCCCAACTGATGACTGCTTCTTTACCTGCTGCTCCCCTCTTCTGAGACAGTGACACAATGTATCTCTACCTCACACACAACAGGCATGCATGGAAATTAGCTGCTTGTCCCACTTCCCCTGCCATGCCACATCATGCTGGGTCCCCTAGAGTTGCTATGAGGTGTTCATGCATGGTTGTCCAACCACCAAAAAGGAGTTGACTGTCCACTGCTTTGTTCAAGACGTTTCTTCCCACCATCTCTTTGGCAGCCCTGAGCTCATTCTTGAACCAGGGTTGCCAGCATCTCAAGCAACACCAGCGTGCCCAAGGGTCAGCCTTAGGTGTGGCAGTTACAACTGTTGTTCCCATATCACCAACACCAACTTTTTAAACATTTATGTTCTGGGCACCAGTTCTACAGTATATGAAATACTGTGAATTTTAACACCACCAGTGTGGTGTACATGATATACTGTCCATGTGGAAAGGTATATTTTGAAAATAAGAAACAGGGAACACAAGGCAGTAATCATGCATAGCTATTTAGGGGGACAGGAAGACCATCAGTTCAAAGAGTTCATTCTTCCACCTGCCCACAGTGAAAATCCCATCACCCTATTTTCTTCAAAGTACTCTGTCCACACTGAGTGGGAAGGATATTACAATATCCACAAATACTACACACTCCGTCAGTCCATTCCAAGTGTTCACCAATTCCTCTGTGAGGTAGTTCTTTGTGTTTCCCTTAAAATCTCCTCCATTCAATTACATTGAGTGTCCCTTTACCCTCTTATGCTTGTGCATCTTGAAAAGCTTCACCTGATCTAATCCCTTTTAGATACTTGAATGCGTTAATCATATATCCACTGTCTTTCTTACCATGGAGAACAATGCCAATTCAAGAATGCATGGGACAGACATAAGGCAATTCTAGTGGGGGGTATGAGGAAGTAGGCTGTTGGTTAACTAGGATCTGCAGCTTATCCATTAGGTAGGGAAATGGGCAGACTAGGTGGGCCAAGTGGTCCTTATCTGCCATCAAATTCTATGTTTCTAAGTTCTGCCTGTCAGTCCTCACTGACCATGCTTTTTAAGCCATCAGCTATAGTTTTTAGCATTCTCTGTACCTTCTCCACTGCATCAGTATCTTTCTCAGATATGGGGACCAGAAATGCACACTGTACATTAGACTGGATCAGATCAAGGATCCCTATAAGACAGTATAACATCTCTAGACCTACTTACAAAGTTTCTTGATGCATCCTGTAATTTTGTTTGCCTTGCTAGCTGCTGCCTCACACTACGGCTTCCATGTAAAGTATCTGCTGAAGAGAACTCTCAGGTATTTTTCTTACTTGCACTCAGTAATTTGTATGCCATTCTGCATTCATGTACTTTTTCCCTAGATGTATAATCTTGTATTCCTCAGAAGCTCGTCATGTCATTTTGCTGCCCAGTTTCCAAACCAGCCCAGATCCATTTGCATTTCTATAATCTCTCAGTGTGATCTAACTAATCTGCCCATGTTAGTTTAATCAGCAAACTTTATTTTATTTATTAAAATCTAGGAATTGTAATACCTTTGAGTCAGAATCTCTTTTACAAAGGTTCCACATCAGCAATAACAACAGGACATAGGAGACATAACAGATTATACAATTTATAACAGATTATGTAAAGGTATACAGAGTCAAATTAGAATGCAGTGATTATAGCAATATACACAGACCACAATATGTAACAATATACCACATAACCAAACAATTTACAATAAACACAGGTTAAATATGAAGCAAGGTAACTTACCATGCTTATAAGATTACAGAGTGGGTAGGACAGTGTGGGAATTAGCCAGAAGAGGCACTGTCGAAGAGTGGGGAAAGGGGCTGGAAGGTTTAGGGAGAGAGGATACTAAGAGAAGCAGCCGGAGTGGGCTTAGACAATGGAAGGGGAAGGCACAATGGAGAGGGGAGGTGACAGGGGAAGATAATGGGAAGTTTGGGCAGTTGCATGGGGGGGTGACCAAGATCAGGTGACCAAGGGTGAGAGAGATTGGGTAGGAGAGGGGGGTAGGAGTAGTTAGGGCAGGATAGTGCTAGCATAATTTCAGTGGCTAGTGCCAAAATTGTCTAAGTGCTAGAGGGGAGTTCCAGAGTTCCATGGTGCACCCATCAAGGTCCAGCTAAGAAAAGCAATCACAACTACTTTGTACTATAAGCAACTGGTGGCACTTATGTTTAAATGGACCCAGTTGGGTTCAGCAAGGATGACACTATGTAAGGAGTTAAGCCAAACTTGGCAATCTTCTACTAAAATAAAACAGTAAACATCCCAGAACAGACTCCTGTGGAACACCAATAGTCAGTTATTTCTGTGTTGATTGGTTACTTTTAATTATGACTTTCTGGTGATTGGTATTAAATACAGAGCCTTTATACCCTCCTATATAATGAAACTAGTAAGAATATAATCAATTCTTCATCAGTATGACCAACAGAAAGCAAAAAGCTTTCTTTAAAAATCTGTAATCTATATAAAGAAAAAAAATGTAGTAAAAGCAGCAGTACTACGAAAAAAAAAATTGCGCTTTTTTGACAGTTTATTCCCTGTGCCCTGCTAATCATATACCTGGTACTCTTTCTCACCAGCATTGTACTATCGCTGAGTAATTTGCTCAGTTATTCTCTGCTTTTGTTTACAGTTCTGCCACTAAGCATGTTGCACTGGAACCCCCTCTGCTGCCAACACACATGTGAATGACTTGCAGGGACATCGGGAATGGTCAGCAGAGGGTCCCTCTGCTGCTGTCAAAAGATGTGATGTGACCTGTAGAAAAAGCGCAGCTGAAAATTAGTCTGCCGCTATATTTGTTGTAGCGCTACAACAATTAAAATAAATTGCAAATATCTAAAAAACTAAAGATGACATTTACAGGTATGGAAACTGGAACTTTGGCCGCATGCTTACAGCCAAAAAGCAGAATTTTGATAGCTCACATGCTGATTTTGTATTACTGCTGCTTTAAAGTATTGTAAGTGGACTGTCACATTAAAACTGAACTATATAACTTGCTGTGTCACCCTCCCTTTCTGGTTGTATGAATAAGATGTATATGGCATCAAAATGTTGTGGCTTTGTGAGTGGGTCCACAAACTCTGGATGGAGTCCATAATAATGTGTTTGGCATATTTGTTATGCAAATTTGGTAAGTTCTTCACACTTTGCTTTTTGTCCACAAATAAAACTTTGGACATTTGAATAGCACTGTTTACTGGCTCCTGAGGACAGATGCTGCTCTGTAGTCTCCACTTCTGCTTTGGGCATTGCCAGTGAATGTGCTGCTTTTTGACAGTTGCCCATACACTAACACTATCTTCCTGACTGAAGTTCCTTCACAAACTTTACTGTCATGTGGTTAGGAACATATACAGGTGTGACAAATAAAAAAATTAAAAAAAGAAAAGAAAAGTTTGCTTGTAATTGCTTCCGATTGCAGTTGCATTTCTAGTTATTAATAGTGTTTGTAAATATGCCAGTAACTTTATAAGGATCATAAACTTTGCTGTATTTTTTTGCTGAAATTCATGGTGTAAATTTTACCTTTACTGTTGGGTGTCCTTCTTACCTGAGACACACCTGAAAATGGGATTTTATTACAACCTACTTTCACCACTAAACAATAATCCATGAATAACTGCTGGGAATCACTTCAAAGATTAGAGGGCTTAGCTCCCATGGTACGCCCTCCTTTTATAGACAATGGACGATGCAGGACCATCATGCCCATAAAGTCTGACATATGCCCCCCACACACACACACACAGAATTCCCAGCTGTAAAGGTGTAACTTTTAGTCCTCCCTGGTTAATTTGTTAATGTGTACCTCCCCCCCTCACCCTCCAAAATTACTTGCCATGAAATTCCAGGATGCATGGACTTTTGAAATTCACTTTATAGCTAAGGGAGGGTATGTTTAACCCCTAAAGGGAGCTATTCCCTCCACGCTGTAAGTAAACGACAGGTACAGTAGCATGAAGAAATGAGGCTGGATGTCAAGCTATAGTTGTAGAGTCTCTGTTCCCCACCATAAGTAACTATGAATGTTGTATGATCGCTCGAGATCCGGGCTGGGGACTGAACCCGTGCCCCCACAGCTGTAAATAAACAGTACTGCCGAACTGTGCAATACACCCCAGACCTGAGGGGGCTGTGCCCGTTGCCTCCTCCCAGTATAAGTAACTGGCAGCGATGTCCGAAATACTGATGCCAGCGACTGATGATCACATTAGAACCTAAGGTACAACGCGAAGGCTATGCCCCTGTGGTCTGCATCCGATCATAAGCAAGTTGCACAGCGCGTGAAGAGTAGCAATGCGTCTCACATTAAAGTGCACACAAAGCGCCCCCCAAAACAAAAAACTGAAGTGTCGCCTCACCCTGGCTGGGACCGACTTCAGTGTTATGGGACTAAGACCCCCCACTACCCTCTTACCTAAGTAGGTGGCGGACAGGTGCTGCATACACACTCCTACCAAGGGAACTACAGTATATACTACTGGAGCTCCATTCAGAGCCGACTGCACTGAAACCAATGCCACCCGTCCCTCGCCCTTCCTGTTTCTCTTTCCAACACTGGCGGCATGTCAGTGCATGACTTGACAACAATAAGAAGACGAAAGATCACTTCCAAGCTCACACACCACAGCTTAGTCACAGACTCGGAACGAGGAAGAGCGCGTACGTTCAGCGGCAGCCAGGCAAGCCACGCACATATCCAATAACTATAGTGAACAGGCGCGAGGGTGCGCGTGCCCTCCTCGTCTCCGCCTCCTATTTTTTCCTCTTCAGGCGCCGCGGAGAAATATTGCCAAGCAGTTGCCGCTGCAGCGCGGAGGCAGGCAGCCACACATCGGGGAGTTAGAGAGAAGTCTCTGCATATGCACTCGGCGCGTGAGCAGAAAAGGGGCGGTCAGCACAGCAGTACAAGACAGTGCGCGCGCCCTACCACCCCACAAATAAATAAATGCACGCGGCAGGAAATCTCTGATGGGAGGGGCGGGATGGAATGAGGGGCGGGGCCGAGTTGCATGCCCTCCCGGTCGGAGTCCTCCACCCTGTCTACAGCGCTCAGTCCGGGCACTGGGATCTATGGCATAACGCCGGTGTAGTGGTACAGAAAGGAGTGGGAAAGGAAAGAAAAAAACCTACAGTACATGAGAGTGGACCAAAGGAAAGGGAAAAATGTTCATTTGTACAAACACTGTACAGAAATGACTGTATGGGAGAATATTCTGCAGCTGGTGGGAAAAGAAGTCGCAAAGGAGCAGGCAGTAGAGGTACAAGGCAGCATAAATATTTTACCGGAGTGGGCATTTTAAAGATGAACTAGATCTGTATTGATGTGGGTCGATTGGATGTTAAAATAATGAGCCTAACAGAGTTGCCAAGAAAGTGTTTACTTTAAGTCATTTCAGTGGCACCACCACCATCAAAAAAAAAGAAACAGAATTGTATTATTAGGTCAACGTACATTCAGTTTTAAGCAGTACCATATGTTGTGGGAAGATGCTGCAAAATGCATGGCATGGGTGGTTGTAGTTTGCCCAAGATGCATGCACCATGGGTGACTCCAGACTCTTGACTTCTCTGAGGCCATGCTGACTGTGTTTATATATATTAAAATCGAGTTGGACCAACTGACTGACTTCAAACTTGAGATGAGACAAGCTAGCTGGATACACTGACCCTGGACCCCCTGCCTCCTCCTACTCGGTTCCCATCTCCATCAGCCCTACTGTCCACATGCAGGCCAAGAAACGGTACCTCTTGGTGTCACTGGGAGCCTGCTTGCTACTTCTTTGGTATCTGGGGGGGTTGCAGATCCAGAGGTTCCTCCTGTCCTCCCACCACCACCACCACAGCCACAGCCATCGCAAGGATTTTAAACAACAGCAGCAAGCCACCAGACCCCGCTGGCCCCAGTGGATGGAACCCCTGAGCCCCTACCTGGAGAAAGATGATAACAGCCCTCCGCAGGATGACCCCGGCCAGCCCCGGCAGCAGCAGTGGCTCACACCCAGTGAGAAGCGGGAGCTGCGGGCAAACATCTACCGGAGCCAGCGATGCCGGATGGAGACATGCTTCGACTTCAGCAGGTGCCAGAGGAATGGCTTCAAGGTGTATGTGTATCCACCATTGCCTCAGCAGCAGCAAACCAAGGGGGAGAAGGTGTCAGAGGGGTACCAGAAGATCCTGGCCAGCATTGAGGGCTCACGCTTCCACACATTGGACCCGAGCCATGCGTGTCTCTTTGTGCTCAGCCTTGACACCCTGGACCGGGACCCACTCTCCCCGCATTATGTGGCTGGTGCACGCCTTCGGGTACCAGACCTGCCACTCTGGAATGGCGGCCGCAACCACCTGCTTTTTAACCTTTACTCAGGCAGTTGGCCCAACTACACCGAGGATCTGGGCTTTGACCCTGGTGGGGCCATGCTCGCCAAGGCCAGCGTTGGCTTGGACAACTTCCGACCCAACTTTGATGTCTCTATCCCTCTCTTTTCAAGGGAGCACCCACTTAAGGGAGGGGATCGGGGCCACCTTGGATTCAACAATGTGCCCCCGACTAGGAAGTACTTGTTGGTGTTTAAGGGCAAGAGGTACCTGACGGGCATTGGGTCTGAGACGAGGAACGCTCTGTACCACATCCACAATGGCAAGGATATCATCTTGCTCACCACCTGCAAGCATGGCAAGGACTGGGAGAAGCACAAGGATGCTCGCTGTGACAAGGACAATGAAGAATACACAAAGTAAGTCCCCTGAGTCTGTTTCCTTTTGACACTTTTTGAGCCCTGCTGTGGGTTTTAACAGGGGTTCAGTTAATTGTTTGGGAGTGAAAGAAGCCTGGGTGAAGTGCAATGGCCAGGTTACCAGTTGCCACTTGGAGATCCTCAGTGGCCACTAAACATTATTCAGAAACGATGGGTCCCCCTACCTACCAAGTACAACTTCATGACATAGGGCACCTTTACAGACATTGAGCCCCAAAAATCTTATACTGGCCATCAAACAAGGAGGGTTTTGCTCTTAAGTGGATGTCAAAAACTTTCATGTGTCCAAATCTGAAAATCATTCCAGTGGTTTGGAACTCAGAATACATCACAGGACTATGTCCTTAATTCTCTAAATCAGTGTCCTATAAGAGACCAATCTTAGTCATTACCGGTTAAAAATACACAAGTTTTATTACTACTTCCATGCCTGTGATATTGAATGTCACCTCATTTTCTTATTGCCTTGCTGGGAGGCAAATTCTTCCTCCCCCTTACTTTTGAAGTTTACACTATTACAAGAAGTCAAAAACTTCCAGTATAGTTATCTGAAGCCCTGTTATGTGTGTTAATTAGTGCTTAGTGGTGATTCCCTTTTGTCACTGAAAAATGAGGGATGCAGTTGGTGGGGTACTCAGCCTGCAGCAGGGCTCAGTGATCCAGTCCTGGTCCAAAGTAGGTAAATAAGTTCAACATAGGATTGGATCTCGCAAAAAATCAATATAAAAAATGATGAATCTCTTGTAGAGTTGAATGTGAGAATGAAACCTTTGAGCATGTCACCCCTCCCTTTCCTAAACTGGCATTGCTAATTGATTTTTTACCTTAAATTGTCCTTTTGCCCTGATCTCTAGCATACAGCAAGCATCTTGAATTTCTGAAATCTATATTCTGTATTTGTAGTCTGTGTATAAGGTCCAGGTTGATCATAGTTGAAGGCATGCATTCTGAGTTTAAAAGATCATGGAAAGTCTAGGTTCCCCCTGATTGTATCTGGTAGATCTTTGGAGCTCTGTCCCTCCCACTTACCTGGTTTTTGGTAGTTTCATGAATGGCTACATTCAAGGCTACAGTTGCAGGTGTTTCTGACTACATTCCCACAGGCCTAACTAGTAACAAGATGCTGCTGTTTGATGAATGTATAGGTATGCTTCTTTGCATGCGCTTGTCACCGCCTTTCTGCTCTCCTTTTATTCTCTTAATAGTGGAATTACTGCTGATGTCTTTATTTTACTCCTATTCAAGCCTCATGTCAGTTTTACAGATGTCACTGCAGCAGGTTGCTTACCTCAACCCCATCAGTCAACCTCCCTATTTGCTGCCAAGGCTAACAGACTGTCTGAGATGCTGTGGGAAGTAACAAAGGTGGGAAAATACAAATTCTGAAAGATCTGCAGGAAAAGAAATGATTGCTACATACTGCTAATGGTGTGGTCTTCCAAACTAGATAACCCTTTTGTAGAATTGTGAATCATTCCTGTCAAAAAATATTCTTTGCTGGAGGAAGTTACAGCGTGTTTACACCTTGATCTGTGTCTTGGTGTAACAGATTCCACTTGTTCTGCTGTGGTTAGTTTAACTGGGTGCAAGGTGACATCTGGGCAACTGTTATTGCTGGTGAACCACATGCAGAATGAATGCTAGCATTGAAAATAACTGCTGGGGGTGTACAGGCATGTGTATGAATAATTGGCACTGTATGTCCCTAATTTAGTGACTTGTGCTATCTCTGCCCATATGTTGCACAAGCTGGTGGTGCCTGTCTCACACTCCTAGCTGTTCTTAAATATAGGAAGTCATAGCCACTAATTTAGAACTGTTTTTTTATTTGGCAGCACAAAATTGGGCATTTTGTCTGTATTTTCTTTTACTTGGTTTTGAAACCTAAGATTTTCTGCATCAATCTAGAAAATGTAAGCACCCAGTTATTGTGAGGTGGCTAGTGGATTGCGAACATTCAAGGTGTTAGCCAAGAGATTGAGGTGTCCTCAGTTGTTGATTTTTGTGCACTTAACAAAATTCAGTCTACTATCCTTTTCAGGTCTCGTTTGTTTATTTTTTCTTTTTTTGTTACTTGCTACAAGGAGTGCACTTTGACCAGAAATCGACAAATCCAGTAGTCCAATACCAAGTGGAATTCTTTTTGTGAACTGAACTATTTCTGATATTACCACTAAGCTGAACAGGCATCTTAAGAGCAGCTTTTACTTCAGTGTGTGTCACAGTCACCTGATCAGCTGTGCAGTAGCAGACTATGAGGTTTTGTACTGAGACAAGGAGATATACATTAGCTTCCTTTCCTGGGCATTCACTGCATTATTAAAGGTCTCTATTCCCAGCTTGGGCCACCCAACTCTCTGATGGCTGATAGCGTAACAGTGTTGGGATACTGTATTTTAAGGCAGCAGTATATGTTAATTACCAAGTAATTTTCTTTAGCAATGATGGGATTTTTATTTTGCTAAAAATATCAACATACCCATTTTTCTTTTTGTTTTCTTTCATTCCTGAACCAAGAATTTTAAGTTCTCCTTCCCATGCCATACCCATGATGAAAGAATTACATATCTTGGTACAGTGTAGTGCTGTTTCAGAAACACCACATTGTAATACACTCACATTATATGAATCTATCATGTACATTCAACAGGTGTCCTCAGCAGAATAGATTTTTAAAAATTGTGAGTGGTGGTGGCCATCTTTAATGATGTGAGGCATTAATTATAAAATTAGTTATAGAAGCTGTTTCAAAAATATCTGAGAAACCTAATCATACACTGAGGATGAATCTAATGATGTCAGAAATACATTCTTGCTAAAATAATATATGATAAAAAATTTTTGTCAATTAGCAAATACTGATGCTTTAACTGGTGATTAAATTGGACCTCCTATTACAGATTTGTATAGGAGTTCATTGTCCTTACCAAGGAGGGATAGCTCCCTCTTCCTGCGATTTCTGTAACAGACTATGATGTCCCTCCCACACACACACATTCAGAGACAGATATTTTCAATTCATCTGCTAGCTCCAACACTGTTTTTTTCTGTCTGATACACCTAACCTTTGTAGTATCCCAGGTATGGGAGCTTGCTAGATAGGTGTTGACCATGTATAGAATGATGTTCTTATACGTGGAGGTCACTTCTGGAGGCAAACTTGGCACTAGTGAATTCCCTGGTACAGCGAGCATTTGGTCAAGTCTCAGTTTCTTCTAGTGTGTACTATGGAAGAAAAGTCTGGCTGTTTTATATACCAAACATCCAAGTTCTGACCACACTCAGACTGAAATGTTGCAATAATTTTTTCATGGCATAATAGCTAAACCAGTCAAAAGGTACCAACAAAGTACAGCCTGTGATACAGTAGGTTACCCGCCTCTTTGCTTTGCTCAATAGAGCTTCATTGGGGTGCATCACACCCCTTTATGAAGTTCTGTTGAGCACGCTGGGGTGGGTAGTCTAGCTAGGGCTTTTTTTTTTCGTTTGCACCTTTTGATTACTTTAGCTATAATGCTATCAATAAAAAAACATTCTTAAGATTCTTAGAACTCTGGGAGTTTTTGCAATCTGTCAGTCTGAGTGGTGTTGGAACTTCGATGTTAGGTTTGCACAAGGCTTGGCTAGCCCTTACCTTCATTAACATCATCTCTGCACTGCTGCACATAGACTCCAATTGCCTGGACAGCTGTTTCATATATGCTGTTTTACTGAAAACGTGTTATTTAATTATGTTTTTGGTATATATATTCACATGCTATAGTACATTGTTCATAGTTTGCTTGATGTGTAAATGCTCTGGATTTTATGAAGGGTGCTAAATAAATCGTTATCTTAAAGAAAAAAAAAGGCCCCATCAAAAATGTTACCCTTGTTCATAATGAACTTTGTGAGCAATACAGATTTTCTTTAAACTTTTGTTGTGGACTTATAAGTGACTACAGCCACCTAATCAGTTTCAATGTATTTATCCCTTTATTGGTCATCCATGCCTAGTGCAGTTTTTTGATAAATGCATTGGTACCTATGGTATGTTGTCTCATGTTCTGTATACAAATTAAACAGCTAGCTAATGATTTCTTGGTATAGTGAATCCCCTGTTAAGAGGACTATTGATATAAATGTTTTCCATGGCAAACTCCAGTCTGAGAACACCAGTGTACTATGAGGTGGGGCAACAGTAATTTAACAGTGATGAGAATGGTTGTTTCTTTGTCCAGAAGTTCCTTGAGTTTACCATTTGGTTAATTACTTTTATAGTTTTTTTATGCATCTCTCAATCAGAGAATTACAATAACATTTTTTTTAGTGCTGGCCTTAAGAGCCTAGTGAGCAGAAAGATGTGCATACTTTTAAGGTAAAAAAAATATTAATGTACTGTTCTGTATTGAGTTTTGTAAATCAAACTTCATTCAATAACTCAACGGACTGCAGTTCCTTTTTATTTCTTAACAAAGTGAACTACATTAAAAAAAAATAGGAACAGGGAATACCAGCTAAAGAATGCTGGGGGAGGGTGGGTGTTTGTTTCAGAAAAGATGCAGCAGATATGCGAATCTGGAATCACTATAGTGAAACTTTCATGAAACTCCAGAGTATAAAAACAAAAGCCTGATAAGTTTATAATACAATTCACTTGGGAGGATTAACAAAAAGCAATGAAACTGGATTCAAGCAACAGCATATCAGTGGAAATGCTATCAAGATGAAATATAATTGTGAGAGGGTCAGTATAATACCATTTTGAAACCATGAACTCTGTAGTGTATAGCCTCAAGGTTAGGGACATGAGTCAAAAGAATTTGCTTGCAACTCCTCTAGCCACCAAGACAAAACTTTGTTCTCACTCATACTCTTTTTCAGAGATACAAACGTAAAGGTCAGGAAAAGGTGTAGAGTATTAATGTACTGATTTGGTTAACATATTACTAATAGGGTCATATTGCTGTAGTACTGTACTGTACTTTATAAAGGCAGTATCATACATGGTGTCTTTTTGAACCTGTTTTAACATGACATAGCAATCTTGAGTTTGCCTACCTGCCCTCTGGAGACTGGACAGTTTGTATTCTATTCTGTAAAACTTTTTTTTTCATACTTTATTCTTTTTGAAGCCACCTACTATCATTACATTCTGCTCAGTCATGGACCCCCTTGACTACCAGTCCCACATCAGCTGCCCTCCTGATACCTCCTGGCTTACCCCCCAGGGTGAGGTTGTGGCACCCGATCCCCTCTTAGGGTGCCGCAATCAATGGGATAGGTCTGGAGTCAGCCTGGGAGCTGATTGCAGCTGAGGGACAAGTGTCATCCAGGCAGGTAGGTGACAATTTTTTCTCTCCCTGGTTTTTGGGAGGGTGGGGATGTGCAATGGTGACCAGAGTCTGCCCCACCCTGAATGTGTTGGTGCTGGCATAGGCAGTATACTCAGCCTCCACTAGGTGTCTGTGTAACACCGACACTCTCCCCTCTGTCCTCCCTGGAGAAGGAGAGCAGTCTTCGGATGCTCAGTCCTCTCCTGACCGGCCCTCCGGCGTCCCAGATCTGTTTCCAAACATGGGTCGCAGGCATCGCAGGTCAGCGCCCTGCCCCTGCAACAATGGGCTGGCTAAACATTTGTTTTTTGAGGTGGTCATTTATTTAGATGCCTCCTAAAAGTGGTTGTTCTCATATAATAATGTGAATAACTGGAGGAAACTATTTTAATACATGTTGTAATATAATTGGAAATGTGGACATGTGTGTAGTCTAATATTCGCAGTGTACTGTTTCATATGTTTATTTTAAATAAAGTCCTGTTTTGTCCTCATTTTGGGCCCATCGGTATTGCTGCCTTTTTTCTGTCCCAACTTTTTTTTTTAATTGCTTGTGAGTTAAAAAAACCTTGTGATATCAGTTGAGCCATGTACAATGAAGCTTTCCATGCAGGGCTTCTGCTTAACTGTTGTCACCAGCTGTGTGCTGGCTGCTGATTTTCTGATACAGTCTGGCACTGGTACTTTTACCTTAGCCTAACCCACAGAGGGAAGAAAGTATGGGTGCCAGCGTACATGCTTATTCAGTTAGCACACATTAGTAGAAACATCGGTGAATTTTTGCTGTTGTATTCACAAGTTTTGAGACTTGTTCTCCCCTTAAAAATAGCATTACACTTAAATAAAACATCAAATTAACTGTTATTCTGTAGTCTGTGTAAATTTTTTTCCATAAAACCAATTTTATAAGTGAAGTAAAACATAGCAGGGTGTAAGTTAGGGTGAGATAACTACATGCCCTGGGGCACTAAGGCACTCTGCCTGTGGTGTCTGGCCTCACTACATCCTTGAACATGTGATTATCTCAACCTAAATGACACCCCACCATGCATTGCTGCTTACTTAATAAACAACAGGTTTTAGAACAACAGCTTTGGCAAGGGGCCCTAAATTAGAAGAAAGTAGTACCTCTGGAGGAAGGATGTCTGCATGATGTTACGGGCTTACACTGTAATTCCAGGGTATGCCACTGGAGTCAGTCAGCGCTTGCACCAGGTGGGAGTCCCATCATGTAATGGAAAATCTGCAGTGCAACTGCAGCCTATTGCCACCATGGATTCAAGGGGGTCACCCCAAATCTCTAGGCAGAATAGAGTGGGTATTTGGATTCAGTTTTCCTAGTAAGTCGCATTACTGCAGTTTGTTTCAGAAATATACAATAGGAATTGGTTCGTTGTTTGTAATGATTGTGAAATTTCAGACTGTATCATCACATAGATTTTTCAGATGTATCTTCCTCTACCCGAGGAAGCTGGATGAGCTCGCAGCATACCTGCCTGTTGCTATCTTGATGTGTCCCCACTGGCACCCTCCCCAGTATATGTCCAAATAAAGAAGACACGTTCTACTGTACATTGCAGTGTCAGGAAGAACTACTTCACAGGACAAGTGGTTGATTCTTGGAATAAAGTTGCAGAGCAGGTGGTATCAGCTGATGCTGTCATGTGCTTCATGCTCAGACTTGACAGGTACCTTGAAAAAATGGAGTGACAAGATATGCCTGCTGTGCTGGTGGGATGGAAGGAGGAACATAATGGACCACTGGTTTTCTTTCCTCTCTAAAGCTACATATATGTGTGCACAGTATAGTTCTGCAGTTCTATTACTAGTAAACAGAAAGTTAACTTTCATCATAACCAAAGGGCCATGCAAAAGCTACACCATGTAGACTAATTGCGGACCTTGTTAGAGACTCATATACCATAGCAAGTCAAACATCCTAAATAGTCTTAAAGGCACTGGCTCCACCTAGTTCTGTGTGCTGGGCATGTCACTGTGAGTTGTGTAAATCAGAGGTTCTCAAATGGTGAGGCCAGCCTCCCTGGGGAGGCCCCAACCTGTTCTAGGGGAGGCTCAAGCAAGTCTGAAAAAGAACTGTATTTAAATTTGGGGTTTTATATATTTTGTGTGAAGAGATGAAGCAAACTGAAAGAGGATAATAATAGGTGAATTTTATGTATTTATTTACTAGTAGGTAACAAGGGAAGGTGAATGAGCCAAGGCTCATTTCAGGTGTACCCGGGGAAGGGTAGGGAGTGAATACATTTCAAAAGGTAACTGCAAAACAATCAAGAAATATACAACGAGCAATAGTGCAAATACATATGAACAATAAATTAATAATGTGTGGTGGTAATTGATCAATTTGTAAACTGATGGCAGAACAGCCCAAATACAAGGGTTGAGCATAGAAGTGCTAACAGCAATAGCAGGAAGGAGCAAAGTAATCCCTGAGAAGTTGCTTAGGAGCAGGGAAGGAGGGGGAGAGGCAAAGTATGTAAGAAGGTTATTTCATATAGAGAGGAAACAGGGGAAGTAGTCTGACCCATGAAGGTACTGCAACAAGGGGTAACAATGGTTCAAGAATGAAAATAGCAGAGCCAGTAGGTTGGCCTGTGGGGGTACAATAAGCTAAATAATAATATTTGTTTATTTTATTTTTTGTTATTCAGATAACACCTTTGAGCACAGGAGCTCTTTTTAAAAAGTTCCAAGTCCATATAAGACAAAGAACTGAATGTGAGCCAAGTACTCAAAGGGGTTTCAATTTATTCATGGTGTACTGCGCAAAGTACAGTATGTTATTTTTCTTTGGGGATGCCCAAGATTATTTCAATTTTTGGGGGAGGCTCAAAATCTTTTCCATGGATGTGGGGAGGCTCACTGTGACAAAGTCTGAGAACTATTGGTGTAAATCATTGAAACCATCTCTACCTCCTCAGTATCCAGGGCTAGCAGTTCTGGCTCCAGAAGAACTAGGTGCTAGCCCTGCAACATAGGCATTGACATTTTTTAACATGCATGAAATATAATTTATCGTATTATCGGTATTATGTCAGAGTACACTGCCACTATATTATCTGTTGTAATACTGTAATGTTGCACCTGTGGTACTTAAGTGTATGCCTGTTCTTTTCACTTTGTATTTCCGTATATTACTGTAAATTGCCTAATATTTTTTTTTTTTGCTTCACACTTAGTATCTGTATACTGCCTACATTTTGTTTCTGATATTGCCTAATACTTATTTTTCCCCAGGTCACACTTTAAAACAAGCTTAGGCTCAGTATACCTTACCTTGCCAAAATGTATAAATGAATAAAGTAATACATGAATGAATAAACAAATGAATAATCACCTGGGTCACCAAAATGGAAACTATGATAGCCTCAATCTTTATTTCTCTGTGGTGACGATAGGTGGTGGGATCTAGGCAAGCAAATAAGTTATGTTTGAGAGTAGGCTATATAATATAGCTCCAGCCTCCATTATAAGGTCTGAGGTATAAGCAGTAGTGGCTTTTCTTCCATTACGGTACTTAAACAACATGGCAAACTAGATATCTGTACAGTTTGATTTACAGTGCTCTTTACTGCTGCTGCCAAAGAAAAAGCTATATATCAACACTCCCTCTTGCATAAAAAACACTTGCATGTGTGCAGTTCCCTATCCCATTCAGACATATCGTATGCCTACTGTTTGCATCCACTGGCCAAGGCACAGGATCTGTTTTTTCTTTGTCCCTGACTACTGAAAACAAATTCTTATTGGTCTGAATGGGACCGTGAAGGTTGAGAGAAGCATTGGACTTGGTGTAAGGATCCTAATCAGGGGAAAGCTATGGTTCTGTTAAGTCTGAGGGGAAAGGGATTCATAAATAACTGAATCACAGGTTTAAAGAACTAATGATAACGTAAGGAAAAAATCTGGGAAACATAACATTTAAAAATAATTCAGTTTAGACTCCATTTATATTAGACTTGCACATTTTTTTGCTGCTGTTATTATTGATTATTAAGGATATTTCCTTGAAAAATTAATAATTGGCCTTATACTTCTAGCAATCCTGTGCTCTTGCACTGCTCTAATTGGGATCTGCCTCCCATCCCCAAGGTTCAAGCACTTGAATGGGGGTCTTTAAGGGGCAAAAGGCTTCTGCATGTTGCTTAAGGGATGGTATCCCAGTCCTCTGAATGTTGAAATTAAGTAAATATGAATTCGCAGCACATCTTCTACTGAATTGTGTTGATGAGGATGAGGTAGTTTTGTAAACCATCATCCACTTCTGATGCTAAAGCCAATTTTTGGCTACATAAATGAGGTAATTCTTATTTTTAGTACTTCTTGCACCCCTCCGATGCATTACACATTAAAGCCCTCTGCAGTTTGATTGTCGCCACCATAAATGGGTGTTACCATGATGGCAATGCAAATGATTCCTGTTTGCAACTGCAGAGCCTTTCCACTGTTGCTATTTGTACATCAGATCCTTAAACATTATCAAGGTGAACCAGTGAATATATGTTCAAGACCAGTAACTCTTTCTACATGCTGGCCCAGGACTGTTTATCAGTAATAAATAAGGTTTGCAAATGGACCTGTGTTGCTAAATGAGGCTGGCTTTGGGAGGGAGGATTGAGTGCCCCATTGAGAGCTCTTCTCCCTTGGGAAGGGGGAATGGCATCCTGCTGCTTGTCTGCAAACTGACAGAAGCTGGTTGGCAGCACAGGTGGGTGTACAGCAGTGGAGAGTGAAGGGGAAACCTCCTGACACCAACAGAATGCACTTGCACCACCGTGTGTGTGAGTTACTGCAAACCAGCCACAACTGGGCTAAAAATGTGGGCTGGATTCTCAAAGGTTGACATGGGGCTTGCACACACCCTGCATCAAACCCTGCACTGCGTGGAACACATTGCCGCCCCTTGCACCCCATTTACAAAGGTTGCATGCATTTGCAACACTTTACCCCCTTTAAGGTGGCTTGCACAAAGTATTTGGTGCTAACCCAGTAAAAAAGTCCACAAAGTTAGACCAGGAAAAGCTGGTCTAACTCTTGGCATTTGGCGCAACGGATCGTGAATCCTGATTGCCGCTGGGGAATGCCGCAAGCCCCATGCGCTGTGTGTTCAGCACACCTGGAGCTTCCGGCATTCCAACTCCTTTGAGAACTGAGCCCCAGGTGTTAAATCCCCAGTTGGCATGATGACATTGGCACCCCCACAGGCCTTGCACCACTGACCGTGGCACCCTCCCATCAGATAGTGGGCCAGGGCAAATGGCGGAGGTGAGTCTCAGGGAAGGTGGATGATGAGACTGGGAGTACCAGTAGCTAGGGCAGGCAGAGAAAAGGGATAAACATAGGTTGGAACCCCACAGGCATTAAATTGGGCAGGACACACTTAGTTCCCCATCTCTTATGAAATTGTATAAGACTTGTTTTACCTACTCTAGCAAAATTCACCTGTGAATACTACATGAAAGTTCCACCTCCTAGAAATGCCCCCCCCCAACAAATCTAGGGATGAGAGTTCACCCTCTAAACTGTTCTCTCATCAGTTGGTGCCACATGTACTGCCCCAGATCATAGACCTTGTAGATTACAGTAAGCAGCATATATTTTCCAGTACTGTGCTGTAATATTTAGAAACAGATCCATGCATTTCATAAATAGTTCTGATGCATATGTAGTCCTCAGCAAGGGAGCAATCTGTTTGTCCACATTACAGTGGAGAGAAAGGCTGCCAGTTATTTAAAGACTGGCAGTCGATTTTCTTAGTGCTGTGTTATCATATGACCCTCAGTGCATAAATAATTTTTAGAGCCTTGTCTCTTGGGAGATTTCTGTTTTGAAGTTCCTCCCAGTGATATCCAGTAAATCATATGCTGACAAGTGATTTTAGTGTGATGTATTTCTGTCTCACATTATTATTGTTGTTGTTGCTGTATTATATAGCCTAATACTCAGGCTGTTGACAAGGGGCATATCTTGATCTTTGGTTTTCCAGAAATTTCTAGGCTGGATTTCAAGACACTTATGCTTTCTGTTTTTCAACACTTTTCTCAGAAGTCCCTAAGCTCTGTGGAATTAAAAATCTGTGAAATGTGTCGCATTTAAGGTCAGTCCAGTGGCTCTCTCTAGAAGAGGAAGAAGAACTTTTTAATATTTTGGGGTCTTGGTCTACACAATATATTTAAAAGATTACTGGCACCAGGTCTTGACCTTGGTGAAGGAAAATTTGTGTAGTAGATCTTGTCTAGATATTTAACACTTCCAGATAAGAGATATTCTAGCAGAGATAAAGAAGAACTCAGGGGAAGTAATGTCTTTATGCTGTTTTCATAAGTGCAACTAAAAATGTGACTACCAGGAAATGTCTGTCTGTTTAGACTTTGCACATAGGCTAGCCTTACTTAGGTTAGATACATATTTTTCAAGCAGGTCGTGAGGGACAGTTACAGCAGTAGAGATATTACATTAAGGTTATAACATTGCTAAAGGCAACACATTACAAACAGTACAATTAAAAACAATTTCATATTTACAGATTAAGTAAATTCTTGATAGTAGTAGGCTAAAAGAGTCATTCCTTACCTTAAAGCATTGGATGGATGCTGTGACTGAAAAATATTTTGCGGAAAAAAAAAAAATAACCTGTGGGATCATATGGAATGGTAAGACATTTAGGAATAAGTGGAGAATGTGGGATTTATTCTGGATGAGTTTATTAATATGTGTATACAGAAAGGGATCTACACCTTATTAATACTTAGAAACAATGGCCTGTATTCATGAACATTATCCTTAGCGATAACACCACATTACTTTGCCTTTACTAGCTTAATTCAGTTATGTGCCATTGCACAACATGAGGGATTGTTGAATTACAGTAATAAAGCTGAAGTAAAGTGGTGTTACCATGGAGGGTAATGTTCCTGAATACAGTCCATTATTTCTTATTTTGGGGGGGGGCCCAGCCTTCCCCTTTCCCCATCCTGGGTTGAAGCTCAGCCCCTGCCCAGCATGCTGACCCACCATGCCCAGGCTTAGCCCCCCGAGGGGGCTACTGGGCAGGCACCCCCCAAGGTCAATGGTATCTTGCCCAGGCCTACCTCCAGGGTGGGGCTATTGGAGCAGGACCCTTCCCCCGGTGGACACTGGTGGCAGCAGCAACAGCAGCTGGGCAGGGCTTCATACATGGGGAGGGCTGATTTTCTGAAATGCTGAGTGTTCCCCCAGAAGCAGAACATGCAATGACGTCTGGCATCTGTCCCACCTCCAAAGACATTTTGGCACCTATCGTTGTGGGTCCCCCAGCCTCTGCCAGGGGCTGCTAACACACCAGATGCTTGCCCCTCCCCCCAGAGAAGGAGAGATGCTCCTCAGGCACTCAGTCCTTCTCCGCCTGGCTGACCCTCTGACATCCAGGTCCATTCTCCAACCCGGGTTGCCAGCGTCGCAAATGCGAACGTCTTGCTGCTGCACCGGCTATCCAGCTATAATAGACTTTGCTTCTATATCTATCTTATCTGACAATAAAATAAGTACAAAGAAAAGAAACAAGTGCAGTGGCTGTGCCACATGGGAGACTTGAGTTTGTGTGTGAAATCGAATCTGCCACTCATGGGACTGATACATGTGTGGGGTGCAGCTCACAGAGGACTTTGTAGCTGTGTCATCAGGCTTGGACACCCCCCCCCCCAGCACACCTGGCACCCTGATATGGTAGAAGCAGCCACTGTGTTGCTCTTCATTTTAGTAACCAGCCAACAGACTCTTGTAGAACTATATAAATAGTATTTTGTTCAACCAAGTCAAAAGGAAAACCATGGTCTTATTTGGAATATGGTCAGAGGCTCAGGATAGCACAATGAAACCCAGCTTTTGGACTTTCTGCAGTTCTAAAACAAAGTCTGCCATTCACTAAAATGAAGGGCAGCAGAGTGGCTGCTTCTGTCAACCAGGGATGCATTCTTAGAGTATGTCCAGGCCTGTTGATGTGGTCCTCAATTTTAATGACAGTCACAGTTGAAGAAGAGGTGCCCTCGCTCTTGGAGGAAGGAAGGCTACAGCATGTTGCTCTGTAGCACCTCTGTGCTTAAGAGGTACTTGGTAGCATCTTGGAGGAGACTACCAATGAGCAATTATGGAAAATGGCAGAGGACTGGAGCATCTGACCTCAGAAAAGAACTTCAGAAGACTCTGACCTTTTGAAGGGCTAGTATCTACTTTGGTATATAAGTTCACAAATATACTCCAATTAGATATTATAGTTTACTAGAGAACACTTTTCTTTAGTTACGCTTGTTGTTCCCAGTTTAGTTGCAGAAGGTTTTTCTACCTTGTTTGTGGAATCTCTATAACAAGCTTTCAATGGATTTTCTAACTTCAGAATGCCCGTGTTATGACAACACAATGCTCCCCTTGGCATGAATATTTACAGAGCAGACTGAATATACTGTAGGGCCTTCAAAGTTCTGTCAGTTTCCTATGTTTCTATGTAACAGACTGTGGTGTCAGAAACACTGCAAATTATGAGATTGGTTTATTAATGTGCAATATATATGTAATATATATATGTATGTATGTACTTACATATTTACATTTGATAACTGGGTAGACCTAAGGGTATTAAATGCCCATGTTCAAGGGGGACCCGAATAAATAAACAATACAAGTAATAAATAAGTAAATAAATACAAAAGAGCAATGTGATAATTATGAAATACATTTACAGACAGAATAATCAGTGCAGTTTTTTAACACATTATTTTTAGACTTCTAATGAATAAGCTGGCAAGAGAGAAACTAAAGTTAAATGTTATTGCTACAAAGGCAATAGTTTTAAGTATTTTCTTGTCTTGTCAAAGTCCCTTCACTTCTTCTATAAAATGGGAGTCCAAACTGGTTGTGTAACAACATTGTGTGGTTTTAATGACATCCGTGCTGCATGTCAGACTAGCAGTATATCTTTCTCGTCCTGATGGAGCTCAGCCCACTGCATTCAGTTTAACATCAATGACACACATCCTGATTTTAATATTTTGTAGCACAATTGATACCGCCTCAGCATTGAATTCCAACCACATGTCTTTCTGTCAGTTAGGATTGCTTATTATTATTATTATAATTCATAAAGGGTCAGATGGACAAAGTCTTGTATTCAGCTTCAATTAAGGAGCAGTGGGCCTGTTATTTCCAATCAGCTTGCAAGTCCAATTCATTGAGGGCTCTCAGTTATATGGAGCTCCTGATCCTTGCCATGCCAGCAGCCCTTTGGGATGCAAGGTTTGTTACTGCCTTGCATCTCTGGGTTGTGCGGTGGCACGTCAGGATGTAGAAGCAGCCACTTGGTATTATTTGTTAATTTCAAAACTTTTTATCAGGAAAGCTGTACTGAGCTAATGACACATTGTTTCTGGATATGTCCTGGGGGATGGTTGTGGAAGATACAGTAAAAATAAATAGTGATTAACAGCATTACAAAAATAACAGTCTATACAAGCAACACAGTTCATCAGTAGGAGCATAATCTTATTATTGCAAGGCAAAACAGTACAACGAGATAGACATGGTAGATAAAAATTGAGCTTGGATCGTTAAGGAGAAATTACCCAACTGGCATAGTGGAGGAACAGTATGGCTAGTGTAATATGAGTAGGGGGAGGGAGATCAAATAAAGTAGGGAATCATGGACAGTTGCAGATAGGAGTAGAAAAGTATCCCCCACACTACAGCAAAACATGCCAAAGGATACTAATGGACAGTACCATAAGACTGTTCAGAGTGCTGTTATAATTATCTAGCCATATTGCAGTTGTACCAGAAGTACTTCCTAGTGACTTAAATTGTAGTGTATGAACACGCAACACCGTGCCCCAGAAAATGGCATGTTGCTTGCATGCATCCAAAAGTGAAAATGCTCCCTTTAACTTAACATTCACAAACCTTTTTACACATTCCCAAAACTTCAATTAGGGTGTCACTTTCGTCAGCTTTTAAAATATTTTGTAGTGCCTTTTGTTTCAAATCCAAACCACTGCTCAACTCACAAGCTATTGTTAGTTGATTGCTGGCTTTGATTTGAAACAAAAGGCACTATAAGATATTTTAAAAAGCAGCTAAAGAGACACCCCCATTGATTCACATTGTAAGTTTTGTTCAGGAAAACACACTGAGTAGAGAAGCTCATGTTCAGGTGTATCGGGGATGGCAACCAAAATAGAGTTAAAACAAGGTAACTTAGTGTATCATAACAATAATCTTAATAAAACATATATAGTAAACACCCAGCATGTGTACAATAATTAATTTAACAACATATCGTATAGTACATACAGTGTAACAGAGTTCAATAATAGGCTGGTGTTAATAAAAGTAATGACATAGGCTGATGCAGTTATATAAGTTTTGCATGGAGGGACAAAGGAAGGAGTACAGTAACAGGTACAAGAGTGAGAAGAGAATTCCTGGAGCAGGGGCTCAAAGGAAGAGAAAAGGGAGGAGGAGGAGCTGAGAGAGGAAGGCATGGAGAGAATTCCGGGGGGGGGGGTGGAAGGAGGAGAAGGCAGCCTCCACAGCAGAGGTTCTGCAGTGAATGATCAGGAATGAATGGAAATCAGAGTGTCTGGGGAAGTACCATAGTAGGAAGGGAGAGTAGGATAGAGGTAAAAGGAGAGATATTGTAGCTAGGGTTGCCACCTTTGGATGAGGCCAAAACCGGATCCTAAGTCCCGCCCCTAGCCCCACCTTTTCATGACTCATCATGCATTGTTCCTCCTAGAAAGCCATTTGTTATATCAATAAAATACATTTAAAGTAGCAGTTCAACAAAATGTTGACACTGTACCTGTTTAGTTACTTTCCATATTCTTCCTAGTTATGTATTTACTTATGTATTGATGTATTTATTGACATTGGTTTACCAGATAAACATACAGACATAAAATAAATCTCATTTACAGATATGATCTGGTGGGAGACAAGGAAACATTGTAAATAGCATACAACAGTATACATGGTATATAATAATACGAATACATTGTTTCCCGTCATGTGTACTTTATATCTTTTCTGGCTCCATTCCCTGTTCATGTCCACAGTACTATTTCAAAGCTAAAGAAGTGACCATACTTTTATTCTTGAGGAAAAATGATTTAAAACATTTAAAAATGCCTGAATTCTGTTTGAGATGAAAATGTTTACCAGCAAATGAAAGTGGAAGACAACTGGTTCTGTTACTGTTCCAAAGGTGGAGGTGAAGTATGGCCATTAGACTGAGTGCTAATAGTGTTAATCACCATACTTTACACCTCCAGGCTGACTGCTTTCACAAACAAAGGGCTATAGTGACAACAGAACTTGTCTATAACCTGGTCATGTATCTGAAACAAGGAATGATATGACAGCATTTGTTTCAAAGTATGTAACCTCTCAAAATGGCTCAAAAACCTGACCAGCACAGAGCAAAACCGGATTACCTGATAGAGACCCTGAAAACCTGATCACCAGGTAAAAAACCTGACAGGTGGCAACCTTAATTGTAGCATAAGAGGGAGCTAAACAAGAAATTGGAAAGAAAGGGGGTACAGTGGGATAAGCAGTAATTAACAAGAGGAGGAACATGTTAGCATGGTGTGATCAGTGAGGCATGAGGAGAGGGCATTTTAAAGCAAAGTGACAGAAGGAGTAGAATAGCTGATCCAGCATGCTGAAGGTAGCTTTGGGGGCAGCACTGTAGACCACATCTGTGTAATCAGACACTGGAAGGGTCATCTTGAGGATGATCTCACAGCATACTGGCAGGGGAAGGCAAGATTTGTTGTGATGCAGTGTGCCAGGTTTGGGGAGGAGCTTTTTGTGGATGGCATTGACAAGGTTAGAGAAACCAGTGCTTCAATTCAGCCAAACATCAACATATTTGAAGGAAGGACTTTGTCAATGGGGAGCCCCCCTGAGTCTTGAAGACCGGGGTTGAATGGAGTCTTATGAGATTATGTTTGCTGCTGTAGTCATGGGGACCATTTATACAGCATTCAAAGAAAGATGAGCAGCAGAGAACCAGTGCTGGATATTATTGGACTCATGCTGGGGCATTGCATTCAACTCAGTGGCTGAGGAACTGAAGGCAAAAACTACAATGTTATATGTGTAGATGTCTGAGGAGATACAGACTGAGAGGAGATCATTTAAGAGGACTGAGAATGAGATAAACCCTGGGGGACTCCAAACTTGATTGGTGGTGGTGAGGAGGTACTCCTATGGGGTTCAGTTGGTGTCAGTCAGACAGGTAGGAGATGAACCATTTGTCTGAGAGGTAAGATAGGTTAGCTCCAGACAGATTATTAAGTAGGATAGGGTGGGCAACAGTTCAGAAGCCTTTTCAAGATTGACAAAGATAGCTGAGGGTAGAGACTCTGATCCATCCTCTTCAGGACAGAATCAGTGAACCCTAACAGAGAGGCACCAGTGGAATGGGCCTTCTGGAAGCTAGACTGGAAGGGGCAGAGAAAGGAGGAGGAGTCCAGAAAAGAGGAGTTTCAGGAGAAGGGTGATGGTTGGATTGTTCCCGGGATGAAAGAGTTACCCCTTTTGTGGATGGAGAGAACGTTTGCACTCTTCTGTGCTGCAAAAACGTTACCAAGGAGAATGAAGAGGCTGAGGAGAAAAGAGAAAGGGGCAGTGATAGCAGGGCTGGGGAGGTACAGAAGCTTATAATCATGTTGTTCATATCTGTGGCCTTTGGACAGGTTGATGCACAGTAAGACAGAGAGGATAGCAGCCATGGACGAGAAGGAGGGGGAAAGAAGGGTGAAAAAGAGAGGAGCTGGGTTAAGGGGAGAGAGAGAGAGAGAGAGAGAGAGAGAGAGAGAAAGAGAAAGAGAAAGAGAAAGAGAGAGAGGAGATGGTAAAAGAGAGGTGTGAACTGAGGGGACAGAAGGTAGAAGCTCAAAGGCGCAGGACATAAAGAAGTCATTAAAGGTAAAGGCAACTCCCACAGCATCCGTGGTGGGAGCCTGTGATACACCCAGCCAATCAAAAGAGAATAGGCATGCCAAAGCCCACACAAAGAATGTTTAAAACTGTGGGCAAGAAAAGAAAAGTGTGTGAATCGGCTGGCCAATCCACCAATCAGAAAGTTTCTTTGCCTTAGAACCTCCCCATTGGGAAGGTTTAGCCAATAGACACTGGTGCTGTCAATGTGAACTGCAGTCGAGTGACTGAGGAAATTTAGTTCTGACAGACCAACTGAGAGAGACAGATGTGCTCTTTACAGTTCAGGCTCTGGAATGTGTGCCACCAGATTTCCAAGCCTGGAATTTTGCTAAACAAATTCTGAGCCTGATAGTTGAATTGCCTGCCCTGGACTTTGACTATCTGAGTAGGGATTACCTTGCTGAAGCTCCATTTCTGGGGCTATGCCAGTCTGTTGTTCCCAGAGATCTTGCTGCAAGGATTTCTATTAAATACAAAGTTACAACTGACTACTTCTTAAAACTTGTATCATTTTATTGTCTATCTGCTTCGGTTCCACTAGGTCTTTAATTTCGTCAGTCAATACCGCACTACATCTTAATCAGGTCTGCAGTAGTGAAACGCAGAAAGTGCTTTGACTATCCTAACAAGATCTGATGGATTGCCCATCTATCCAACTGTGGATCCGAGATCCTATCCGACCCCATTCAGATTTCATATCCAAGGTCCGATTAGTGAGATCCAAGATCCGATAGTGAGATCTGAGGTCAGATGTCTACCTCAGATCCAAAGTCAGATAGTAGAATCTGAGGCTGGGTATTGAGATCCTAGGTTGGACGTCTGCCTCAGATACCTTGAATCCTGGATAGTCATCATGGATAGATGGTATCGTATTGGAACCTAGATGATAGGATCTAGTAGTGGGATACCAACGGTATCTGAGAAAAGCAGTGGTATTCGATTGTATCCAAGTCCACTGGATACTATTGTATCCAAGTCCACTGGATACTATTGCATCCTAGTCCACTGGATGCTATCTGAGCAACACTAATCTGCAACCTTTCACCTTACTGTGTGCAAACAAATTTCAGAAGCTCCCAGAGGGAAGACGTTGTTTGGGACTATAGCATTCGGTGTGCTTTGTGGGTATTAGGATTCAGACCTCAGAACTGCCTGTGATTTTGTTTGCATTACCTGTATAATACATTTACCTCTCCAAATCTCTGGTCATGTTTTCCTGTTTCTCCTTAATAAGCCTCTTCATTATTTTATTGTATTTACTGTCTCAGTTTTCCTTGCATTGTGTTTCTGTTCTACAATATAAGTGCATTTGGTTTGTGGGTATTGTGTTATTTTGTATCAGGTCCTTGTTATTATGGGGGGGGTTAGTAGTAATATATTTTCCCTTGGGGCAGCACAGTGGCAGCTTAGGTGTTTAAAAGATAACCATAGATGGAGGCAGCAAGCCATGCCCAATCCCTTTACCAGCAAGAACCCAGGTGCTATCTATCCAAAGGCATAATGACTCAGTCATGCCTTGGTTACATGCAGCTGTGCCCCCAGCTCACTGGTGGAGGTGATTACATCCGTGTCACTGAGTCTGGCTGAGCCATTACTCAGTCACAATAAGACATTGGGCTGGTATTTCAGGTCCACACCTTAAAGTGTATAGAGTGCTGAATAGTAAGGCTGTGCAAGTGCCAAACTGTATTTCTCAAATACCATGAACAGTAGGGTTCCAGAATATTCAGGAGCTCATCCTGAATAAGGGACTATTTGTACTGGAAAACTAGTATTCACCAAACAGCTGAAAAAAAAGAACCATCTCCCCACCTTCATAGCACACTCACAATAAAACTGTAAGTGAATCTCCCCCCACCCCATTCTTGTGGCACCCAAACCCCCTCTGCTCCCATTATAACCAGTGGGACATCCGAGACATCAGAAATTTGGATAATAATTTTTTTTTTAAACTCCCCCATGTCCCACTCTCATCCACCAGCCCAAACTCAATAATGACACCTCATCTCCCCACCCTCTGTCAGCAACTGTATCCCAACTTCCTCCCCCAGCACCCACATTGATTATAGTTTGGTCCTATGGTAAGACATTGGGATTTTTTTTTACTGCAAACAAGCACTCATCTTTCATCAAGATGGCAGATGGCCGTGGAGGTGGGCGGGTTGTGCCGTTCACCCACTGTGGGATCAGAATGTTCAGTAACTGACTGCCAGATATTTGGATATTTGGTATTTGGGTATTTATTATTCATTATTATTCTAAAAAATTTCTCCCCACTGAATATTCAGCTGAATATTTGGAGAACGGTATTCCTGCAGTCCTACTCTGTAGTGCTCGTCAAACTCAGATGTCATAACATCTGAATGCAGACCAGGGTGCCAGATCAGGCAGTGGAATGCATCACGAACAGCCAGAAGCCACCCCAGCAGATGGATGTGCAGAGAAAATAAATAACCACAAAGCAAGCTGAATCTCTGCACCATCTACCAACTTCAAAAAGCAGTCACATACTGTATTTGGACATAATGCTTTTAATGTGCCAGTGAAGCCACAACCCTCTCACCAAGGACACAGTCTTTTCTGTGATAAAGATGGCAGCACTAATTCCTAAAATACCCTATCTACCTTCCCTGGAGATATGGCTTCCTTTTGGCTAGATAAGGGGCATTTTCTATTTGAGCACAATTGGATCTCTAAATCTTAATAGCAAACAGTAAAATGATAGAAAAAACAAGGTATCCCATTTAAATAAAAAAAAAAAAGCTGATGTGACTATGTGGTATTGTATTTTGGCCAGTTAAAGTTTTTGGTTGAGTGCCAAAGTGGCTACTGAGGGTAGAAGCACATCGATTATCCATTCTATTCTCAGAGTGATTTTAAAGATCCTTTTCATGTTAGTACTGTACCTTATAGATGGAATAATAGAAAATTTTTTTCATCCGCTTTATTTACTTCCTTTTGTCTGTGAAAAATTGTGCCCTTGAAATTTCCCGTCAGGCTATTTTGTTTTGTCTTTAATGAGCTGCAGTGCTTTCACTTTGGCAAAGAGGCCCAAGAAACATTTCACATTGGGAGACCAAAGTTTTATTCGGTCTTCTGGACTAACTTATCTTTTTTCACCTGTACCATAGATGATGATTCTACTAATTGCAGCCTCTGATGAAACTGCAACTATATTTCCCAAAATCTTCAGCCGCCATCCATGCAATCAGTCCTGTAACACCTTTGCCCTCAAAAACCTGTAGACATAGTAGTGTCATCTTAACTGCAATTTGCAACCTTCTGAAAGAAACATATCTGAGGAGTTTGTCATGTTATAATAAAAATATGTATATATACTGGTATAGAATAATGCGTTGGAAGTAGTGCATTATGAGGTTTTTAATTATTGGTCATCATTTTTTATACACAGATAAGAGTCTTATCCTGCCTTATAAGTGCCCAGTTTTTTTTTGTGATTATTAATCTCCTGCACTGGCTGCCCTCATCAGCCCCGACATCCCGGAATTACCGGGCCTTACCTTAAGCCTGGCCCGGGAGTAGAGCCTGCAGAGGGTCAGGTGTCATCCTGCTGCCGGCTCCATGATTTTTTTGTTTTTCCTGAGGTCTTCCCATTTTTACCCTGGGGCCCCTAGGAGTAGAGACGCATGTGCATGGAGGCGCACATGTGTACTACAGCCCCAGTGATGGCCCCATCTGTCCCCCCACCCCGTCAGCCTAGCGCCTGGTGCTCCTCTGGCCTGCATTGCCCCCAGCCTCCACCATGGGGCAGTCAAGAGCCAAGAGATACCACCTACCCTCCACGGAGAGGAGAGCTGCCTTTGGCAGCTCCATCCAGCTCGCACCTCCCCCGCTGACCTCCGATGGTCCGTGCTCGTTCCTGAACACAAGTCGTTGGTGTGGTGCGAGATAAGGCATCCAGCGCCTTAGACCTCAGCGCCACTGGGCTGTTATAACTGCCCAGTTGATATTTCTGGTTATAACTGGGCAACTATACAGTAATTAGTAGCTGTCAATCAAGCTCAGTTAAGTTACCTCCAAAACAAGTTAATGTTTAAAAAAAATTGAAAAATAAATGTTGTTCACTTAAAGGAAAAGTTTTACTTTCAGGTTAAGCTTTACTGAAATAAAAACACTTTACAGCAGTTTAACACTCTATCACTGTTTAATTTTTTTAAGGACAATGTCATAAAAAATGATGACCAGTAATTAAATAAAATAAGACATGGTTGGTAGGCGGGTGTAAAACCAAAACTGTACACACAGCCTTGGTGTGGGATATGGGTTTATGAAGCATCCCAACCTCAGGTGTGTGTGCAATTCTGGTTCGGTGCACCCCTTTTGGTCGACAAGCCAACAGCGAAACAGGAAAAAAGACCATTACGGTGACATTCGCAGTAATGGTCCTTTTTCCATGTTTCACCTTCCCCCAGTGTTCCGCCCCCTCCCCAGACCAACTCCGACCTGGAGTTGGAGTTCTAAAGTCCGGGTGGTGCGGGTGGTGTTGGGGGCACAGCCCCCCACAGAAAACACCTTTAAAATAGGTGGCGCAATACTTGCGTCGGTATTGTGCCGTTACTGTGGGGGAGGTCGGCATTGTCACTGTCAACCAAACTTGGTGCTTCCTTCTGGTTACACACACCCACCTATGTAGTATTCTATATTTTACACACCCAAGGTGTGGAACATCCATAAACCTTAAGAGCAAAGCATATGAGATTACTGTAGACCTCACAAACTGAGGACGTGTACAACAAAACAAATGTTAACTAGTTTGTGTTTTATTTTGTGTAATTACTGTTTTGTTTGTTTGTTTTTTGAGTGTCCCCATCCAGTGTACACACACTGCACTGTTTAAAAAAAATGGTACTAGCATTGTGCTTCTTGTGTATGTCATTTGAAAATCCTCTGCCTTATCTGATTAATTCTGCCATGTCTGTGATGCTTTCAATTTTAAAATAAGCAGAGACACACAGCGGGTTTTTTTCACTGGCACAATTAAAATCTCAGCTTACAGAAATGGAGCGTGGCTCAACGCACTGTGAGGTTCTGTTTATTTTAAACTCAAAAGCATGATAGAAACATCATAATCAACCATATAAGTAAAACTATTGAAAAGTAATGTGTTTTGGGGGGATTGGAGGGTTCAAGCCTTAACATATACCATGTGATAAGGGTAAGCAGAGTGTTATATAAAATGTCAGAATACACAATTGTGATACTGTAACCATGTATTATAGCACTTGAACAGTGCCAGTCTTAGGCTTATTTATTTATTTTTTATTTATTTAGTTTTTTATGACCGGGAAAGAAGGACAAGACAATTCTGCCTATTTTTAGCCTTGTCCTGGGGGGAAGTGGGGCATACAGATGGATGCCAACAGACAATGAACCAGATTAATCTGTTGGTGGTATTTTTAGTGAATTGAGGTTGGTGGTATTTTTAGTGAAGTGAAGCTGATATAGGGGGTCACCAATGCTTACAACACAAGTGCCTTTTATGCATCCGGGCATGCATGAACCCGAGAGAACCAACACCCCATCATGTCTTATTGCTTACATAACCTTTTTAATGCAGTATAAAATAACTCAAAAATGTTAAAATATTTAAAATGTGACATTTTACAGTTTTTCTTTTTTTGGGGGGGGGTATTTTTTTCTCTTTACCTGGTGCTGTCATCCTGCCTCGTGGCTCAAGGCAGGATGGTGTACCCCTCCACTTTGAGGCATGCTCCCAGCCCCAACACCTGTCAGTGGTGCAGCACCAAAGTGTACCGGGTGGGAACACCATCATGGAGGCATCCAATAATGGAAGAAGACCTCTGTAGCCCACTGCAGGAATCCATTATGCTGATGGTGCGACATCAGTACACACTGATCGAGGAAGTGCTGCCATCAGCACCCACTTCACGCAGGCACCCAAACTCTCTCCCAAACCTGAATCTTTTGTGTGGTAGCCCAGTGGGCAGCTTAATGCTTTTTGCTACAATTTGCTCTTCCAGAATAGCTAGTCTGAGATGCAGTATTTATTTTTCGGTGAGGTTCTGCTTGTTTCCATTTTTGTAGCTGAGTGGATTGAAATATAGTACTGAAAGGTTAAGTAATTTGCTCAAGGTTGCAAAGCATGTAAGTAACTCTGATCGGATTTGAACCTGGGTCTCCTTTGTCTCCTGATGAGCCGGTGCTCTAACAAGTAGACCATTTCTGCCTCTGTTTGCTGCCTAGTATAAGGAGATTTAAACTGTTTTTATATTAGCTTAAAAAGGGTTAAAGTCTTAGATTTATCCATTCTTTAAATAGCAGGCATGGGTGCTGCAGAGAAGATGCCGCTAATTTTATTTAAAGGTGAAGTAGGCTTATTTTTTCCAGTTGTGGCTACAAGGTCTCAGAGTTCCACTGCAGTTGGTGTCGCAAAGCTATATTCCCTTATCAAACTGTGTAACCATTTTTGACCATTCCTGAAATCGATTGAAAGCATTCATACCAAAAAGAATGGTCAGACTGAACTGCATTAAGGCCTCAAGATTGCTGCCACAGATCGGTTTCGCATTTAATTGTGGATCCTATTGCATTGTGGGAATTCCTGTGTAACAACAACAAAAAGAAAAGTGCTGCACCAGTGTGTAGATTGAAAAAATTGTAACAGCTTATTAATTATGTACTTTATATAGGCAGGAAATGAAAAATAAAAGTTAAAAGTTGTTTCAACCATAGGTCTTCAGGAAATATTAATAACCAAAAATAATGATTACTTTTTTCTTTATAGATGATATTTGAAGAATACATATGGTTGAAATGTGGATTCTAACTTTATTTCACAGGGCTCTTAATTTGTGAATGTACAGTAGCACTGCAATTCTGTTACATTTGTCGAGACTACTTTATGCCGATGCTCACTGTATCCCCCCTGCATGGCTGTAAATTGGACAAATGACCCAGCTCACTTTCTGCTAAAGCAAATAAACAAAAGGTTTTTGTGTACAATTAATAATAATACAAAGGGAGAGCATATAATCTAACCCTTTTTAATGAATTTTTTTTTAATGGTGTGTTATCCTTCGACGTCTCACCAATCTGGTTGTGAGGCTTGCACCCATGTCCCACCACTCCACCATCTATCAGGTTAACTTTCTGCCTGTGGGCCTTCGGGGTGGCCACAAATCCTTCCAGACACTTTAGGCTCTAGTTCTCATGGCAGGCTGCCTGTACCAATGAGTGGGGACCTAACCCTTTTCTTTTGCAAGAATCCTCACAATGAGTTATGGAAATTATGTGTCTCTAACATAGTTCTGCAAAAGTCCTTGATTGGGCTGTACTTTTACAGAGTTAACAATCTGTATAAAAAACATAGAATTTGTTGGTTGAAAGGTACTGCTTGGTTGAGGTCAACCCAGTCTGCCCAGATGGTCCCTTCCAAGTCTGTCTCCACAGTCCCTAATTGGTCTCCTGCATCTCTCCATGCCTATTTACCAATATTCCCTTATGTCTGTCCCATACATGCCTGAAGCCCTGCACCACCCAGCTTCATCGCATGCCCTCTGATCCTAGCACTCTCACATTTGAAACAGACTCCCCTCCTAGTGAACAGTTGGTCTTTAGAATATTTCCCCTCCAATGTGGTCTAGAGTACTGTTCTCAGAACTGGTTCTGCGCCCATGACAGTCTGCTCATTAACTGATCAGGTGATCGATCATGATGCCATGCAGGCCATTCTCCAGTTCTGCTGCAGAGCATGGACAGAAGTTCTGCTTTAGCGTTGCAGAACTGAGGCTTTTAGCTCTCAAGGAGGGTGGAGGGCATGGGCCACCCACCATTCATGCCGGTGATTGCCTGCAACGCAGCTGGAGGAAGAAACAATGATTTACAAACATGTGCTGGTGGCAATATTGTCCCCAGAAGATGCCATAACTATTGATCTGGTTTACATTCAGATCTAGAGTAGCAAAGCAGAGCAAAAAAAGGGGAACAGGTATAGCAGTCTGTGGGAATGTGAAAGCAGCACAAACAAGACCCAGTGGTTATGTCTGGGGGCACTTGTATCTTGCAAACCCTTGAGAAATTTGCCCCAAATATCCATTCATGTTGACCTACTCTGGATAAATAGCTTTAATGAGGCTTTTCAGAGTGGTTTATAGTGCACATTTTTAATGACATCACAATCCTTTCTATGACAGCAGACTGTAACATCTTAAACACAGCAGTACTGAGGTCTTTTGTGGTCAATTAGAGGTTCCTGAAAAGGCACATGAGAATAACTAGTAGTGCAGACAGGCCCAGTTTAATGTAGGTGCAAAGCATGCACTTGCACCGGGCCCTCTGATCTGGGGAGTCCTCCAGACTAGTTCATTTTTTTTTCTACACACCACAGGCTTGTGTCTGGGTAGTGAACTTTATTTGTATGTGTGTGGTGGGGGTTATGGCATTGGGGGAATATCCATCTAAGTGTATGATAAAGCACCATTCCTGGAGTTCTTGTTATTATTTAGTCTGATTCCTGTTTGCATTTAATATGAAGGGGTTGGGCGGGAGCATAACGTGCATATCTGGGTGAGAATGATTAGTTATAAGTGGGTGCCAGTGGTAGCTGATTGGATAATGAGTGACTTAGACTATTCATTGATTTGATTGGGTGACAGCTAAACAGCAGGATCTTCAAACAGCAGCAGTGCCTTTGAAGCCTGATCCCTGGAGCATAGCATTCAGCAATGTCTAAGCAGCTGCAGTTTAGCAGCTGCATCCAAGCAGCAGAGAGTTTTTTTGGTCAGCTTGTGTTGAGCAGCCTAGCTGAGGTGGAGTGCAGGGACTGGGATCTTGGAGTGGTAAGCAGTGGGCGGGTGACATGTTGTGCAGCTGTGTTAGAGTCAAATGACTGTATTGTTGGAGTAGAACAGTGATGGCAGTAGCAATAAAGGAACAAACACAAACACCATCCATCTCACAGTAGCTGTTTGGTGTTTGCATTGTGTGAGTGAGCAGAGCAAAGTAGGGAGTGACTTGATGTACACTCATTCTGGTGTTTGGTGGTGGTGTGGGAGTGGAACTTAAGAACAATATTCCCTCCCTTCTTTGCTTGCTTCCTGAGTCTGCTATGAGGGGGGGGGGCAGAGAACAACCTTCCTTCCCTGGCCTATGGGGACAGAGAACAAGTTTCCTTTCCATGCCTGTTCTGTGGTGCATGGGGGGGGCTGAAGAAAAAACTTAATTCCTTGGGCTGCTGTGTGAGGCAGCTGGCAATGAGGGGTTGGGAAGAGGACAAGCTGCCAATGTGTGGCACAGTGTCTGAGATAGTTTGGAGGGCAAGAGCAGCATTGCCCAAGTCCAAGAGGTCCTCATCATCTCATCTCTTCTCCCAACTCCCAGAGTGAATCATGGTCCAGAGCTTTGCTGGCAGCCTGCCTTGCTCAGTGCCCAGAAAAGGACCAAGCTTCCTTCCCAGACCTGTTATAAGGGACAAAGAACAGGTTTCCCTCACAAGCTTGCTCTGTGTGTATTGGGGGTATGGAGAACAAACTTCTCTCCTTCCTAGGCCTGTGATATGAGTTGTGTGGGGCACAGTACAAGTCATCAGCATATGGCCCAGTGGCAGTGACACAGAATGGAGGGCAAGGTCAGAATTGTCACAGAGATCCTTATCCTCTAGCCTCTTAACTACCAGAGAGAATTGTAGTTCACAGCCTTGATGGCAGCCTGCCATGCCCAGTGTCCAGAGAGGATATAGAGGCGAGCAACAGATGCCTGAGGCCTGGCCAGTGTCTCCAGTAACATGGCTGGGGGGAGGGGGGGGAGAGAGGGAGAGAGAGAGAGAATGGACATGCGCTGTCAATGTAGTTAAGTCACTGTCCAATTCAGCAAGATGGCAGGGAGTTAGGGACAGATCAGGGCTGAAGCTGGATGTATTGCTCTCAACAGTCTGTCAGGGGACAAGTTGGAAGTCCCCGGAGACCATGGCACTACAGAGGAGCAAACAGCTAAGAAAGATTAGGAGGAAGGCAGGCGGGACTGGTAACTTCCTTGTCTGAGTCCCTTGAGACTGGAGGTACATTTTGTTTGGTTGTTGCTAGCCTACTTACTACTATATTGCAGGCTTGGTTAGTTATGGTAGCTCAACTCTTTTTTTTTTTTTTATTAAAGCTAAGCTTACTGACATTCACTCTTTACTTAGCAAGCATTAGAAGAGTGGAGTCCAAATATGTCACATTCTTGTCAGTAGTTAGTGTACGGTTTTTGATTAATAATTCTGAGGGCCCAGGTAAACATTCCTTAAATCCTATCAACTGAAAACTGTGTGAACTGTGTCCCCTGAACCCTTTGACCGAGTCGAGTATATGTACCCTATTTAGAAAGCTCTGCAGAACTGATGTACTCAAAACAACATCGGTGTAACCCCCCTGCAAATGGGGGTTCCCAAAAGACTTCCAGGAGCTTGCTTGAATGCTCAAGCCTGAATGGTGTTTGGCATTTAAGCCATTTATCAGTGAGTGTTTTAGAACCTCTGGTACTGTCTCTTAAGAGCTGTCTGCTTGCAGACATAATTAGTTTGTATGGGGGACTGTGTGCTTCTCTGAGTACCACTGAGCTGCTGCCAATTCACTTCATTTTTGCAGTCACTAGGAGTGCAAAGGGAACCTATCTGAAAGATGTAACTGTTTGCCAGAAATTATTTAGAGTAATAATAAAATTACAGTTTGTCTAACCTGCTTTTGCAGTCAGAACTGTGTCTGCTAGTTCCCCATTCTAGTTTTGAACTGCTGAACTGGACCAATCAGTGTGGGTAAGCTAGCTCTAAAATGGTGCCTTGGACGAATCAGAACTTGGACTCATAATCTGAGCCAGCCACAAGAGGATTGTATGGGCAGTGACTCTGGGAGATGTAGTTTAGACTTCAGTGCCTTTTGGACCAACAGCAGCAGTCTATTGTGAGTGACAGCCAATCCAGTCAAGAACTGGGAGGAACTCAAAGGAAGAGCCCGGTTTTGTGGTTGGAGTTTCAGTTGAGCTTTGGCAGTGAAGAAGGAAGGAGCCCTGTGCTTTTCAGTGTGCAGTTTTAGTCAAAACGTGTGTAAGGCCCAGAGTTCCGGTCTGCAGCTTGTTAGGACTGAATCGTCCTGTGAAAAGAATCAAAGGATCTCTGAAGAGTAGAAACCAGGCTCACCCTGTAGAAGACTGGAAGAATTGCTGAAAATTGCACTCGGTCTGTCAGGAACTGAATCTGCTGTGTGTCTCCGGTATTGTGCAGTAATTGCGATCGATACAGATGCAGCCTGCCTGGTATAGTGCTTTCTTTTATATAAATGTGTGAAGAGGTTTGTGTACTCAAGAGAGCCCTGCTGACATTGAAGGACCCTATCTTATTTGGAGGTCGGAGTACTAATTCAGGGTCGCTCCTGTTGAATTGCCACATTAAATCCAAATGGAATTACTGTACTGCTGACTGTTTAATTTTCCTTTTCTCTGTGTGAAAGGGCCCTCACCAGCTGCCACGGTTTGGACTAGCCACTAGGGCTTGGGTACCCAGGGACAGTAACTGATAGGGATAGGCTTGCACAGAGCCATAGGTAGATTATTGAGTGATAAGCTAATTAACCTGATTTCCCCGTCCTTGTTATATCCCCTAAATAAATCAGAGCTGCTTGTTTCAGCAAAGTTATACTGCCTGAGGTATTTGTCTATGTTAAAGTACTGTACTGTGATTGTTGCACTGTGTCTCATTTCACAGGAGGTCCCAGTGCCGGAACCAGTCCTGGGGTAAGTGTATACTGTGAAGGTAATTCTGATATATTGTGTGGGCCACTAGTGGGAAGAAAGGGGGTTGCAGTGTCCCAGAGGGCTGTGACCAAGTTAGTTTAACTATTGCAAACCCTGACCCTCTGGGTGGAGGCACCCGCCATTGGATCCAGGCCCCTCAACCTGTTAGTGGCAAATCAGGCAGGGTAGTAGCCCCTGGGATAGCGCCATCTAGGGGTTACATCTTGGAGGCTCACCGCTGGGATTGTGTGTCCTCTGGTGGCCATATTCTGAACCACTGTTAAGAAAAAATGGGTACCCGACAGAAGTGGCTGTGCACCGGCTGGTGGAGTGGTGTACTGGGAGGAGATCGAACCTCAAAATGCTATGCTTATCCTGGACATCCCCCTGGGTATCAATACGGACACTGTGCAGGGAGTACTTTCCAAGGTGGAAGGTTTACAAAACCCTGTGGTGGTGGGTCGGCATGCCAATCTGCTCACCCACACTTTCCTGGCCCTAGTAGAGTTTAAGGATCCCATAGATAGCTCCAAAGTGCCACAGACCATTACCCCAGAGGGAGCCCTCACTGCTTGGAGAGTGATAACTAAGGACAGTAAAGACCCGGGGGGGAATCAGCCCCCACCACTATCTGAAACTTTTGAGGAGAAATTTGCTGAATGGTTGCTGGGAGAGGGGAAACTGTGGAGGACTTGAAGAACTATTCTTGCCACCTGGGGTGTTCTCCCCAACACCTCTCCTGCTCCAGTGCCCGTATGGTGTCTGAACCAATGCAGACTCCTATTTCTGCACCTGCCATTAGTCACGACTCTTACCGGAAGGTTGAGGATCTTCTCTGGCACCTCCCCACCCCCAAGGGGAGGATGACTGGGAGACCTGGATAGACTATGTTGCCCCCAAGTGCTAGAATGGCAATGCTCGGAAGGCTAAAAGCGAAAGAGGGTTAGTGAGAGCCCCGAGGTCCTGCCCTGGCTACCATCCGTGCTAAAACGGGCCAGCAACCCTGAAGCGACTGCACAGGCCTATCTTGAGGCCTTGAGAATGTGATGGGAGCCCAGATTCTGATGAGGACCTATGGTGGAGAGTAAGAAATGCACAACAGTACCAAGGGGAGTTGTTGTCTGTGTATGTCTCTCGGCTGGAAAAATTGTTGCAAGAATGCCTCAGAAAGGGTAGTTTGCCAGCCGATTGAACTGGACCGAACCAGACTGGACAGGAACTTAAGTCTGCCCCCTTCTCAGAACTGCTGTTGCTTCAGTTACGCCTGGCAAATCGACTGGAATCCCACCCTCCTATGATGAGTTAATGAGAGAAATTCAGGAGTTGAGAAAAGGCGACCTCGGGAGGTACCTGCACCAACAGCTGTGCTACGACCCGAGTGACTGAGGGTGACCCATCAAGAAGTTCAGGGCAGAGGTTGACAGTCAATGAGTGCTCTGACAAGGAAAAGATATGCCACAATGGGCGAACTGTTGAGAGAGATCCGAATTCAAAACAGTCCTTTATGAAGGCCACGCCTGCAAGTACGGGCCCTGACCTATATCCGACTGCATTCTATATGGGGGTGGGTACCCACCCATGTATCTCCTGCTGATAACAGCTCCAAACTCAATTCCTTGACCATGGAAGTGGAGAAACTGACGAGATGTCTCCAAATGCTTATCACGCCAGAGACAGAGATGGCACCCAGGTTTCCAGTTAGTAATACCCCGCCCTGGCTCCCAGTGTGGCGCCTCGCCAGCTCAAACTCCAGAAAGTATGTTTTGCTATAATTGTGGGAAAGATGGGCACATGAAAAGGGAATGCCAGTCCCCAAAAGACACTGACAAAGTTGCATATAGGCTACAAGGAGAGCTCGGAGAAGAAATCAGTGGTTAAGAGGTGCACGACATGATCCCAGTGAGGGCACCAAAATGCTAATTCACGTCCCTTTGTGGCAAGGTCAGTTGCCCAGGCCCCCACTACACGCCTCTCAGACTGGTCCAGAATAGTGGGTCCCTCCATGGAGACCACTGTAAAGGTGAATGGAGTGTCTACAAGAGCTGTATTAGACAGTGGCCCTAAGTGACAATTATGTTCCAGGATTGGTATCAGAAGCATTTGTCAGACGTACCCTTACAACCATTAGAAGGACTGCATGTATGGGGTTAAGTGAGAAGGCCTACCCTATTCCGGTATATCCGAATTTGGCTGTCTTTCCCCACCTCCGTGGCTGGAGTGGCGAACAAGTAGAGACCCTAGCCTTAGTGTGTCCCCCCACTGGACTGTATGATGGTGTCCCTTGTTGATTGGAACAAATGCTCATATGTTCGGAAGGCTGGCACAGTTGTGTTATGAAAAACAGGGTCAAAGACTAGTAGAGCTTTAAGAGTTCCGCTTTAATTAAGAAGGCCTATGAGGCACAGAGAGATGCTGAAAAACAGAACCAGAGGAACCGGTCGAATTGTATGGAAGAAGGATCCTGAGTCTCTGATCCTGGCGCCAAATGCCCAGTGTACCTTACAGGAGAGGTCCGTATCAGAAAGGATGTTAAGAATAAAATATTAATGTTGGATGCACCAGGCGATGGAAAATTGCCAGAGGGACTGCTGGTCAAGCCTAGTATTTTGCCCGCTAGAGCCCATGCTTATGCCAGAAGGGTAATGGTCCAAGTTCATAATGTGTCTGAAAGAGACATTCGAGTAAACAGAGGTTGCATCCTGGCTAATGTGCATTGTGCAGACACTGCAGTGCTACCCAGCAGCAAGAGTTCAAGGAAGAATGACAGAGTAACGCCTGACTTGTTTGATTTCGCGACCTTCGCCAGCTGAATGGAAAGTGAGGATCAGTGAGAAGCTTGCCCAGAGAGACCAGGTGTTTTCTTTAAAGGAATGGGATGTAGGATGCGCAAGGAGCTGAGCACAATATCCGCTGCATGACGAAAGACCATTTCGTGAGAGGTCTCGACGCCTGGCACCTGCTGACATAGATGATGTGAGACGGCATCTGCAAGAGATGTTAGCTGCTGGTGTAATACAAGAATCCAGAAGCCCTTATGCTTCCCCATTGTGGTAGTGAGGAAAAGAATGGAACAGTAAGGATGTGTGTGGATTATCGCACCTTAAACCGCCGGACTATCCCTGATCAGTACACAATGCCCCGCATTCAGGATGCTTTGACTGCCTAAACGGGAGCAAGTGGTTCTCTGTGTGGATCTCCGTAGTGGTACCTACTAGATCCCGGAAGGCCCCAGGAGGACCGTGGAGAAGACTGCCTTTATCTGTCCGCTTGGCTTCTATGAATTCATGAGGATGCCTCAAGGATTTCAGGTGCCCCAGCCACTTTTCAACGATTGATGGAGCGTGCAGTGGGGAGACATGAACTTACTAGAGTGCCTGGTATACCTAGATGATGTTATTGTATTTGGCAGCTCACTGGAGGAACATGAGAGCAGATTATTTAAGGTATTGGACCGACTGGAGGACTTTGGCCTTAAACTGTCCATTGATAAGTGTCAATTCTTTCAAACATCAGTAAAGTATGTGGGACACATAGTATCCACCGAGGGAATAGAGACCGACCCAAGTAAAGTTGAGGCCTGACCACCTGGCCACAGCCCAAAAATCTAAAGAACTGCAAAGATTCCTGGGATTCTGTGGTTATCATGCTTTCATCAAGGACTATTCAAGAGTGATCCGCCTTTACTTAACCTACCAAGGGGTATCCCCAACCCACAAAAATACCAAAAGTCAGTCCCTCAAGACTGAAAGAGTGTATTTTCATCCAAGTGAAGTATTTGGGGCCCGCTGGACTCTTGATTGTGAGACTGCTTTTCATGAGATCATATATCAACTACCCATGCTCCAGTGCTGGCCTATGCCGATCCAAGAAAACCTTACGTCCTGCACACTGATGCTAGCTTGCAAGGGTTGGGGCTGTGTTGTACCAAGAGCACAGAATGGCCTGAGACCAGTGGCCTTTGCCAGTAGAAGCCTGACCCCATCCGAAAAGAACTATCCTGTACATAAGTTAGAGTTCCTAGCTTTGAAGTGGGCTATTGTTGACCAATTCCATGAGTACTTGTATGGGGCTAAAATACTAGTAAAAACTGACAATAATCCTTTGACCTATGTGCAGACCTCAGCTAAGTTGGATGCCACTCATATAGGTGGCTTTCTGCATTATCTACATATGACTATGCTCTCGAATACCGAGCAGGTCTGAACCACATAGATGCTGATGCTCTCCCGGAGGCCTGTTCCCCAGAATGATTGGGTCCGATTGGCAGAACCTGACATTCGGGCACTCTGCCGGAAGTTTGACAGGAGGAACAATGTCCACGGACGCAGTGGACTGCATGGTGGATTGCTTGGGAGCCTCTGAGAATTGCATACCTGCTGCTTATTGCCACTTTTCTGCAATAGACATTGGTGCACTGCCTCAGCTGGACAATGACAGTATTCAGCGGGCTCAATCCACGATCCCATGATCAAAGCAGCTTTAGAAGCCTCTATGCAGGAAAAGATGTGTCCAAATTACGCCACTGATTTGAGAACTGCACTGTTATACAAAGAAGGTCCTAAGTTGAACTGATCAATAAACTGTTATACAGAGAAACAGTAGACAGAGGGGACAAGTAGACAAACAACAACTAGCTGCCCACTGCCTTCGAGACTCAGTACTGAGGTCCTTGCACAACCACATGGGGCACCTTGGTATAGACAGAACACTTGACTTGGTGAGATCCAGATTCTATTGGCCTAAGATGGGGCTGATGTGGAGCAACACATTCGAACTTGTAGTACGCTGCCACAGAGGAAAGCTTTGCCAGAGGGCTGCCCCTTGTTAACATCACCACCAGTGCACCCATGGAGCTGGTCTGTATTGATTTTCTGAGTTTGGAGTCAGATCAAAGAAATATCAGTAATGTGCTGGTGGTCACTGACCATTTCACGAGATATGCCCAAGCTTTCCCCACCAAAGACCAGAAAGCATCCACTGTGGCCAAAGTACTTGTAGAAAACTTTTGTTCACTATGGGGCTCCACAAAGAATCCATTCTGATCAAGGGAGAGACTTTGAGAGTCGCCTGATCAAAGAGATGCTTTCTCTGTGGGGAGACGAAGTCCAGAACCACTCCCTTACCACCCCCAGGGGACCCACAGCCTGAACGTTTAACCGCACTTTGCTAGATATGCTAGGCACCCTGCACCCAAAGGACAAGCCTCAGATGGAGCCAACAAATTAGCACCCTGGTACATGCTTATAACTGCACCAAAGTGATGCCACTGGATTCTCCCCTACCGCCTGATGTTTGGAAGAGAAGCTCGACTACCAGTAGATGTGTTTTGGGGTCTCTCCTGATGGGGTTCAAGCTGACAACTATTTACAGTATGTGCAAAAGTTAAAGGCCCAGCTAACTCATGCGTACCAACTGGCTCAAACCATGGCTGCAAAAGAAATCTGGCCAACAAAGAAAGGTATGATAAAAGGTGAAAGCACAGGAACCCAGGAGGGAGATCGGTATTGCTAAGAAATCTGGGACTGCATGGCAAGCACAAGATTGCTGACAGATGGCACCATCTCCTCACATTGTAGTGGGCAAACTAGATGATCTGCCAGTGTACAAAGTAAGGCCTGAGAATAATTCAAAGATGTAAAAACAATGCATAGAAATCATTTACCGCATTGGACAAATCTTAATTGAGTCTGAGCCCCTAGAAGATGCCCCTCTGGACCAGTGACTAGAGCTGCTGCTAAGAAAAGATCAAGAAAGTCTGCACCTACAGAAGCAAAGTTAAAGTGTTCCTCCACAAGTCCCAGTTGAGCATGACTGTCAGTCCATATCGGAAGAAAGTGAGTGACTTTGAATACTATCCTTCTTACGAACTGAGTCAATTGTTTCGGGGCAATCCCCTAGTCAATACTGGAGACAAAGCTGGGCCTTCTGGACTGTCTAAGCCCCCAGCTTCATCCCTGGAGCCAATGCTCCCAGAAAGTGAAGTGCAAAGCATCAGATCGGATGAAATGGAATCATTGTGCATGGTTGAACTGTTTGAGCTTTCAGGGGAGGAAAATGATAGATTGGGGCAGACTGGTGATACACCCGAACAAGAAGAGTATTTTGAGTGCCCTGACAGTCCACTGCCAGTGTCCAAAGCTCTCCATGCAGCCAAATGTTGTGGACTCAGAAACTGTAACTCCTGGAGCTGAAAGTGCCCCAAGTTCTAGCCTCTCTACCCCCATGGAGACTCCTGACAAGTGAGGACAATGCTGAAAATGAGGCTCAGAGTGCAGAGACTATAACAGTTCCCCTAGAAAGACTGGTCGAGCTGTAAAGCCTGTGGTGCACCCTCAGTTATGATTCACTTGGGAGGCCTGTGGACTTGCCTCTCAATGTTGTCCATAAAGGAGTGTATGTCCCCGAGCTCATTGCCAAACTGAGCATCAGTGCTAACTCAAGTTACTTTGTGTTGCCAATATGGTGCCTGCCCCATCCAGCCCCAAGGTAACTGATAGGGAAGGGCCCCCTCTCTTCAGGTTTCATGTACAAGAGGTAATAACTTGAGTTATGGTACAATGTGTATGTAATACTGTGTAAAGTGTGACGTACTGCAATGTTTCAGAAATGTGTTCTTGGTAAAATGATATATTGACTGATGATTACATGTGCGAGCCTAATGCAAATGTATATGGTTGCAGTTGAAACTTATGGGGGTACTTGCTTGACGCGGACGTCAAGCTTTCCCAGGCCAGGAAGGTGTAACCCCTGCAAATGGGGGGTTCCCAAAGACTTCAGGAGCTTGCTTGAATGCTCCAAGCTGAATGGTGTTTGCATTTAAGCCATTTATCAGTGAGTGTTTTTAGAACCTCTGGTACTGTCTCTTTAAGAGCTGTCTGCTTGCAGACATAATTAGTTTGTATGGGGGACTGTGTGCTTCTCTGAGTACCACTCGAGCTGCTGCCAATTCACTTCATTTTGCAGTCACTAGGAGTGCAAAGGGAACCTATCTGAAAGATGTAACTGTTTGCCAGAAATTATTTAGAGTAATAATAAAATTACAGTTTGTCTAACCTGCTTTCTTTGCAGTCAGAACTGTGTCTGCTAGTTCCCCATTCTAGTTTTGAACTGCTGAACTGGACCAATCAGTGTGGGTAAGCTAGCTCTAAAATGGTGCCTTGACGAATCAGAACTTGGACTCATAATCTGAGCCAGCCACAAGAGGATTGTATGGGCAGTGACTCTGGGAGATGTAGTTTAGACTTCAGTGCCTTTTTGGACCAACAGCAGCAGTCTATTGTGAGTGAAGGCCAATCCAGTCAAGAACTGGGAGGAACTCAAAGGAAGAGCCCGGTTTTATTGGGTTGGAGTTTCAGTTGAGCTTTGGCAGTGAAGAAGGAAGGAGCCCTGTGCTTTTTCAGTGTGCAGTTTTAGTCAAAAACGTGTGTAAGGCCCAGAGTTCCGGTCTGCAGCTTGTTAGGACTGAATCCGTCCTGTGAAAAGAATCAAAGGATCTCTGAAGAGTAGAAACCAGGCTCACCCTGTAGAAGACTGGAAGAATTGCTGAAAATTGCACTCGGTCTGTCAGGAACTGAATCTGCTGTGTGTTCTCCGGTATTGTGCAGTAATTGCGATCGGGATACAGATGCAGCCTGCCTGGTATAGTGCTTTCTTTATATAAATGTGTGAGAGGTTTGTGTACCTCAAGTGAGCCTGCTGACATTGAAGGACCCTATCTTATTTGGAGGTCGTGAGTACTAATTCAGGGTCCGCCCTGTTGAATTGCCACATTAAATCCAAATGGAATTACTGTACTGCTGACTGTTTATTCTCCTTTTCTCTGTGTGAAAGGCCTCACCAGCTGCCACGGTTTGACTAGCCACTAGGGTTTGGGTACCCAGGGACAGTAACTGATAGGATAGGCCTGTGCACAGAGCCATAGGTAGATTATTAGAGTGATAAGCTAATTAACCTGATTTCCCCCTGTCCTTGTTATATCCCCCTAAATAAATCAGAGCTGCTTGTTTCAGCAAAGTTATACTGCCTGAGGTATTTGTCTATGTTAAAGTACTGTACTGTGATTGTTGCACTGTGTCTCATTTCACAGGAGGTCCCAGTGCCGGAACCAGTCCTGGGGGTAAGTGTATACTGTGAAGGTAATTCTGATATATTGTGTGGGCCACTAGTGGAAGAAAGGGGGTTGCAGTGTCCCAGAGGGCTGTGACCAAGTTAGTTTAACTATTGCAAACCCTGACCTCTGGGTGGAGGCACCCGCCATTGGATCCAGGCCCCTCAACCTGTTAGTGGCAAATCAGGCAGGGGTAGTAGCCCCTGGGATAGCGCCATCTAGGGGTTACATCAGCATCTATGCAAATTGTGCATCTCGTAATATGTATTAATACATCCCTCAGAGCTACTTGTTGCAGGATAAGAGTGGTTTCATTCATGTTCTGATCAAGAGAGAACAATGTAGTGAAGCTTAGTTGTTCTGGCTCAAACAGAACACAAGTGACATCACTGTTATCCCACAATGAGTAGCAATGGGGAATGTATTAAAATATTATAGATCAAAGGAGTGCTCGCTGTAATAAAAAAAAAAAAAAAAGAACTGTCCCAGAATGTACCCGTTTCCAGGGCATCTGCACATGAGATGTTCTTCACAGAATAAGAATGTCATACGATCAGGGGAAAGGAGCGTTCCGATTGGTCAGGAGTGCTCCCTCAGTCTATAATATGGTACATACCACAGGCAGTACTAATTCCAATTGTACACATGTTATTTAAAAATTAAAAAACAAGTTGTAAAGTTATTTAATTATTTAATTTGGCTAGCTCTCTGTGAATGAAAAAGCTGATGCTTTATCTCTTCTGACTAATATAATGCAGAATATTGTATAGCGAGGATAATACAGAGCATCTTGATTTCAAATCATTAACTGGTTTTGACTTTATTATTATGATTTTTTTCCTGATATATTCTTTGTGCTATAGAAAAATTGGATTTTTCTACTGGCTCCCATTTCTTACTGGATATAGAGCTAGTACCCAGCAAAGCATATACGTACTGTCTCTAGGGATCCAAGCTGTGTCTCCCCTGCGCACAAGCCCTGGCTGGCTTGGCAATCACTCCTTGCAGCAACAGTTACATCTCATTCAGAACTGTAACAGGTTCAACATTGCTTACTAGCACACAAATATCTCATAGAATTTTAGTTGCACCATGGCCTGCACCCTGCTCTCTGTCCTGCAGCAGCCCCTGTGATGGCATGGTCCTCTGTGTAGCAAGTTTTGCAAGCCTAGGTCAGATGAGTGCCTGTATGCCACTAGGTGTGTGGGTGCTGTGATGCCAGTTAGACTGTGATGTGAGTGCATGTCACCACCAGGCAGGGACTTAATTGCTGTGGGTGGATGACACTGAATGTTTCAGAACAGTTCAGTATGTTACTTAGTTGCCAGTCTGTTTATTTTTGGAGGTGACTTAACTGGTTTAAAAATTAGAGGCACTAATAGAAAGCTTTCCTTGAGGAGCTGGGAGGTGTATTATGTGCAGGGCTGTGTTGTTGTTTTTGAGAGTCATTGGTATGCTGTGTGGGAAGGGGGACTGGATGATATGGGAACTTCTGGAGATAGTGATCATGATCTACTGGTAATCATGGAGGACTTAGCCCCATTGAGTAGTACATGAGGTTGTGTAGAGTTGAGTTATATTAGTCCAGGGAAGGTATTGACAATGCATTTCTGTTAGTGTCTAATAAACGAAGCTGTTTTGCTTTAATGCATAGTTGCAGTGTGTTTTTGTTTCGTTCTTCTGGTCTGAGCATTTTTGATCAGCGTTACTTACTGTGATGTTTGGAACTCAAGATGTTGATATTAGGCTTCACTTCCTGCCAAGAGAATCATTTTTAATTCATCAACCCCCCCCCCACCCTGTGGGTCCTCATAACTTTTATTGCAAAAGGACCCCAATTTCCTTAATCCAGGCCTGAGTTCAGGGGTCAGTCTCCCAATTGGGGGCAACTGATGTTGTATACATTAACTTCAGCAAGACCTTTCACTGAGTCCCCTACCAGATGCTAGTCAGAAAGTTTAGGGACCTAGGGGTTAGAGGATAGGATGGCAGATTAGTCAAAGAGCTGGTTGGAGGGTAGAACACAGATGCTGGTAGTCAATGGGGAGTTTTCAGGGGTGAGAGAAGTGACTAGCTGGGTACCTCAGGAGTTGGTACTCTGACCTGTCCTCTTTAATATTTTCATCTGTGACATTGGTGAAGATATCAAGGGTAAGACCTGCCTTGTTGCAGACGATACAAAGATCCATGCATGGTAGACATGGAGGAAGGGAGAAGAGAGCTAATAGAGGACCTGGGCAGGTGGGAGAGCTGATCAGTGATTTGGGAGCAGAACTTTAACACTAGAAAATGTAAAGTAATGCTCATTTGAGAAGGAACCCAAAGGTGCAGTATGAGATGGGAGGGTTCTTGATAGCACTACAGAAGATAAGGACTTAGGTGTGATGTGATGATGTCGGAGACTTTAAAAATATCTGCACACTGCAACAGGGCATTGAGTAAAATAAATAAAATGCTGGGTTGCATAGGGAGGGCGATAAGCAGTAGAGTGCAAGAGATGATCCTACCACTCTACAGGTCACTAGTGTAGCCACATCTGGAATACTGCACAAGGTACTGGAACCCACAGACAAGGAAGGACTGCAACAGGGTGGAGGCAGTACAGCGCAGGGGAACTAAGATGATCCATGGTCTTGGGGATAAGTCGTATGAGATTAGGTTGCAGGACTTAAAAATGTACTCCGTTGAGAAAAGTAGAGAAAGCTGTGACGTGATTGAGACATTCAAATACCTGCATGGGATAAATAGGATAGACACCAAGGAATTATTCTCCTTGAGTTCAAACACAGGAAGGAGAGGGAATTTGCTGAAGTTGGCATAGGGAGATTCAGAAAGGATGTCCAAAAGCACTTCTTCTTGGAAAGGGTGGTGGATAAATGAAATGAGCTATCTAAAGAAGTGGTATAGGCCAAATCAATGAGCAGCTTCAAGTAGGGATGGGATAGGCTGGTGAGGTTAGTTGGAAATAGAGGGGACAGTAGGAAAGGGGAGGACTGTGAAAAGGGAAAGGCAGAATAGTTAGGTAGGGTGGGAAGACTGGATGGACCAAGGTTTTTTTTCTGCTGGCAACTTCTAAAAATTGTTGTATCTATTTATCAGCATTTTTTACTGGCCAGGGCTTATTTAAGACTATGTGGGCATAGTGAGACCTACCTTTAAATTACCTGATGTGGCCAGTTCATTTTTTGAAGCTGAAGGACTGAAGTATGGTACATAACAATGGAAGATGCTGTATGGTGATGCGGTCTTACCCAAGAAAGGTTCCCACTGTAGCTACAGGCAGTTGCAACTTCTGTATGAAAAGAACTGTGGGCAGTAACACTTTGATCCTATTTTCCCCGATGATCCAGTCAAAACAAACTGAAGTGTGACCCCTGGTAATTTTTGGGAGGCTATGCCTGTAGTTCAATGGGGCAAGCAACCAGCCACACCCCCTTCCTGAGCTATATAAGCAGTTCCTCCCAGCTTCTATCTAAAGCACTTTTTCTTTGCAGCCAGAGGCTGTGTTGATCTGCCTTTTCCCCTGGAGAATGCTGGGGCCTTGACCCCAACCCCCACCATCCCCTGTGTTGCCATGCTTGGACTTTGCATGGTTTATGCTGGACTTCTGCTGTTTGTGTTCTCCTGCTTCTGGTTGCATTATTGTGCCTCCAGCTATGCTGTGTGCTTCCTTGTTTGTTTGTTTTTCTGTTCTCCTGTGTCTGTTTTCTCTTGCAATTCTTTTGGGATTTTTAGTTTTCCTAATATTTTGCTGTCCTTTGCTTGTTTTGTGTTCATCTGCCTGTGTTCCAGGCTCCTACCAAACCTCAGTTTTCCTGAACTTATTATTATATGTTTCAGCTCACTCTGCAGTTTGCTGCTTCCTACACCACTTAATTGATTACACCTGGTTCATGACTCTGCAGCCTAGCTAACAACTACTCCCTGTTTTACTGCTTTGCAATGCCCTATCTCTGTCTTAAAGGAATTTACGGTATCATGCCTCTCATTCAATTCACTATTCCAGCTGAAACCATAGCAATCATCTGCTAAATCTCATCAATTCATTAATGCTAAATCTCAATCACTGGCATTCCAGTCTCATTGCTTCAACCACTGGCATTACAACCATTCACTGCCTACATTCCTACCTTCTATGTCACTGACTTGGTGGGACTCAAACCTGAGTCTCCTGCATCTCTATATACTCTCCATGGAATTCAAACCTGCTTACATGTAATTATACCAAGCAATTGCTGTTGTTTTCAGAGCATTGCCTTTCCTTACACTTCCTATACTCTGCAGGTCAGCTCAGCTACAGCTGTCACTGTAAACTAGTTTTAAAATCTGCATGTGGGTCACGGCGCTTACTGTGGCTTCTTTGTTTTTCCTATGGCGGGGGACTGGGGGGTTGTGGTGGAGAGTCGTGGCCCCTTGTGGTTCAAATATATCATGTTCGAATACTGTGTTTGCTACTAAAATCCTCAGAGTATTTATGTCCCCATTAATTTGGCTCCATAATGGATTTGGTTTGCTTGCTTCCGCTGCCTTTGCTTATATCACTTAATTATTTTCATCCGTCCTTCCATCATGAACCTTCACATCCATCAATTGTATCAGCCATTCATATCAATCCATGGTATTAATCAAATCATCTCAGACAATCATACCATATACCAATACCTACCCGATGGCTGCTGGCTTCACCCGGCCCCTCATATTAGCACTTCATAGTTATCCCTATTCACTCCCTTATAAATCAGAGGCTTGCCAACCATGACCATTACCTTCTCTGGCTCAGGCCACCTGCAGTCGACTGTCTCACTCTGCACTGAAGTCCACATCTTGAGTGTATGAAACCAGGGGTGGGGTCCTTCTCTTCTGGCCCATAGTGTTAATGTCCTTACTCCGGGCGTAGCTTTAGCTGTTCTGACAGCAGCTCCTGATCTAGTATTTATGACTCGCTATGAAGGGTGCTTAAACATGATCTCCTTTGGCTGTGATATTAATTTACTACCATTGGCACCTTCAATGCATTCTCCCTATGAGTGCTTTTGGTTTGCTTGATTTGGGATAGTCAGTAGGTCAAGCAGTGCCTCAGCAGTTGTTCTCTCTCCTCCTTCTTTTGCTGAACTTTTTGCAGAAACTTGCCTCACAACCTTCGAAGGCATTCCCATTAGAGGGAATGAGTGAGAGCTTCCTCTAAATTAGAATATTTTCCACTTCCCTACCACTTCGATCTCCAGATTATAGCAGCTGGGCCATCACTGAACAAAATATCCCAAGCCTGGAGAGAAGGCGACCTAGGCGATGGATCCCCAGAGATTTCCTCCTCAGTTTTTTTCTGTCCTCTGAGCCAAAGGTCATAAACTTAGTTTTCAGTGGTATTCCCTAGTTCACTTAGATAGGTTCTGCTGTTGGATGGAGGTGGATGGTGACCCTACTCACTGTTCCCTCTCTCCTTGGGAAGCCTTCATGTCATCAGTGCAATCCTGACAACATATGAATCTCATTTGTATTCTCAATCTATCTTGTTACTAACAATATGCTTTTCAACATTGTAGTCAATTTTTATCTGCTCAAAGCTCCTTTTTGGGGCTCCTTCCCATGGTACCTTTAGCCAAGGGAATCTTCCTACGGCACCTGTAGGGATGGAACCCTCTTAGAGGGTTCCTTGCCTTTGGTACCCCTACAGGGTGGTAATTCCCCATGGATTAGAGAGTGTGAATGGCCAAACAGTTATTACAGTTACACAAACATAACACTTCTCTAGTTGTGTAGGTCCATTGAAATGTTATCTGACAGACCAGTAACTGGGCAAAGTCAAAATCTCGAAAACAGTGTTCAATGCAAATGTTGTGCAAGCAAAAAAGGAGCACCCGCCATAGACACTGTTAGATATTAATCAACGTACAAAGCACATAATTAATGCAGCACAAAAACAAAATAGTACTTACAGACTTTTGTTCTTGTGGTTAAAATCAAGTGCAGAAAATGTATCCATTCAAAAGGCAAGACATCCTAACAAATAGTATCAAACAGATGGGAAAGGGTAGTCCCAGCAGCTACAGCATCACCTGTGTAGGCAAAAAAACCTAGGGAAGAACAGTATCTGGCGGGTCCGGTGTACCGCCATGTTTTAAAGGGGAACAGTCACTACTAAGGCCCCACACTATGTGGAGCTGGTCCCAACGTACACTTTGGCCCAGATATCAAAAGGGGCTGCGATGGCGCACAGTGTTGCCACGCACACCCACTGATGTGCCCCGCGATATTCACAACAGAAAAGTGCGCCGCACAAATCCCGATGCACCGGAGCGCATCAGTAATGTATGCAGACACAGATGGGGGAGGTGTGCCCATGCATAACCTGCACAGCCCGATATTCAGCCCGGTATGTGCAGAGTCATGCATGCACAACCTACCTGCGCCTGCACAAAGTTAAGCCAAAAAAAAAGGAACAAGTGATGGCCACCCAAAGGTGAGCTGCCACATTGCAGGGTGCAACACGGCAGCTGTCACCTGTAGGTGGCCACCCAAGTTCCTGCCACACCTGGCGGCGCCCCCCCATGCCCCATCGTGGGCATCCGTGTAGTGAAATCACCCCCTCCTATATCCCTGGTGGTCCAGTGGACCTCTATGTGCCCGATCGCAGGCATTTGTGTAGAAGAATAAGCCCACCTCCTATATCCCTGGTGGTCCAGTAGACCGATAGCTGCCCGATCGCGGGCATCTGTAACTCATAAAATACCCTACTACCCTGGTGGTCTAGTGTACTCCCCTCCCCCACTGGAGCCCCGCCGCCTCGCCCCCGTCAGCGCGGTGGAAGCACCCACCCACCTGCCGCCACCAGCCGCCGCCGCTGACTGACAGCTCGGTAGGCTGCACGCCTTGGTTCACAGCATGAGCCAATGGGAGTGCAGCCCACACGCATCAAACACAGTCCAGATATGTGAATGAATGAATGTGAATGAATGAATTCATTCACATATCTGGACTGTAGTATGGTATGGGTTGCACCCCATTGGCTCATGCCAGTGAACCAATGGCGGCAGCCCTACCGAGCGTCAGTCGGCAGGCGGCGGGTGGCAGGTGGTGGTGCCAGCCTGCCGGCTGACGGGGAGCGGGTGGTGAGGCTCAGTGGGTGGTGGGAGGGGTACACTAGATCACCAGGGTAGTAGGGTATTTTATGAGCTACAGATGCCCACGATTGGCAGTGATTGGTCCACTGGACCACCAGGGATATTGGACGTGGGGGGGTGCTATACCTATGCCCGCGATCGGGCACATAGAGGTCCACTGGACCACCAGGGATATGGGGGGGGGTTCTTTTACATGAATGCCCGTGATCGGGCTGCTGGGGGCGTCGGTCCCCGATGGCTGCTGCCTGGCAGGGCGCCAGGAGCAAGTCGTCGGGGAGCGGTGCACCTGCATGCTAATGGCATGCAAATGAGGCCATAATGAGATGCAAATTGCCCCCTGTGTGTCTTGGCATAAATTATGGCCCCATGTCCCACATGAATATCGCAGGTGCTGTGCATGGCGCAATGGCACTGCGCTGGCGCATCTCCATGCTCCCTCTGGCCACTTAGCATGGGCGCGGTGCCACTGCGCCATGCGGTGGGGTGGCGGGGTGTTGATATTCAAGCTGCTGTGCCATAGCGCAGCTCCGTTGAATATCGCCCAGGCCACACCCCTGCGCAACAAAGTTGAGCTGCGTCCAGGCTTGCGCCACAGCCTGGCGCAGTTTGAATATCCGGGCCTTTGTGTGCAAAAACATTTTGGTTTGCTGTAATAGAGTAGTTTATATCAGACTAATTTTGCTTAGTTCTATGCTGACATCTTCTTTTACTACAAATCCCAGAATACCCTGTTGTTGACATCAGACCAGTGGGTAGCAGTGAGAAGATTCAATAGCCTGTAGTGTATATCAGAGTTTATGTAAGCTCTGATCTTTTGTTTGCTTGTCCCACTGTTCTCCCTGGGCTATGTAGAGTCACAGAGGACAGGCTGTTGAATCTTCTACTGCTGCCTACTGCTCTGATATCAGCTGCAGGGTTTTCTGGGATTTTTGGTAAGAGAAGATGTCAGCTAGAACTAAGCAACATTAATCTGATTATAATCTACTATACTACAGTAAACAGTTAGTAAACTGAAGTGTATTTGCACACAAAGTACACATTGGGACCAGCTCCATATTATAATGTGGGGCCCTTTGGACTGGCTGTTCCCCTTTAAAATCAAGCCATACATTTAATATGTGACCTTATGCTGACCTCATACAGAGTACCACCACTTTTCTTATGCACAGTTAAACCCCCGAGGTTGTCTGTAGAGGCCAGATTTTAAGGGCCCTACAGAAAACCGTAGGAGTAAAAGTCTAGTAAACTCTTTTCCATTCTGGTAAAATAGCTTACCTGTATGTAAATGTTGTATAGGAAAGTAAACGTCAGAAGACTGGAGTGAAAATAATGGAGAACTATTAGGTTTCCTGCTCACATGATCCAGAGATGAGCAAAAATCAGAGGTCCTGGGACCCAAACTATTGGGTTAACACAAGCTCTAATAGCATGCAGGGCCCCTGGTGTTCTGCGGCAGAATTTTCTGATTTCTTCGGCAGGGCTCCTTGACTTCTGCGGCAGCATTTTCTGATTTCTGCGGCATGATTTATTCATTTCTCTGGCAGAATGCAGTCCTGTCATTGGCTAAATATGATGTGATGTCATCGATGACATCATATACTGAGCATAGAGGAGGGGCTTCAGGATAAACTAGGTGGGAAAGAAAGCCTGATACTATGGAAAAACAGTATATTTATATGAAAATTCACCAAAAACAATGAATTCTGCGGCACTATATATATTCTGCGGCATGATGCAAATTCTGCGGCAAATTCCGCAACCGCAGAACCGCAGAATTCCAGGTGCCTTGAGCATAGGGCAGTTAACTACAAGTAATTTGATCACTGGGGGAAATTTAAATACTTGATTATTTATGTGTCATGATAAGTATAGGCCTTTTTAGTATGTTTTTGTTGGCTGCAAAGGAAGGAATAGCTTTCATTTGTGGAAAGGGGTTGTATTAGAAAAAATCAAATAACTCTGGTTTCCCTTGTATTCCAATCCCAGAGTGAAGGACACTGTGTGAGCTTAGTGGAGCATGGATTTGCCTCTTATAGGTACCCTGCATTTGTTTCCCAGCATTAAATTACCCAAGGCAGTGTTGCAATATTACTTTATGAGGTTTAGGAGCCATGGTGGCCCCCAAGGGTGCACTTAAAGTTAGCCACTCTCCAAGTGTAACCCCCCCCTGCAATAGGGGGTTCCCAAAAAGTCTTCCAGAAGCTTGCTTGAATGCTCCAAGCCTGAATGGTGTTTGGTGTTTAAACCGTTTTCTGTGAGTGCTTTTAGAGCCTCTGGTACTGTCTCTTTAAGAGCTGTCTGCTTGCAGACATAATTAGTTTGTATGGGGGGACTGTGTGTTTTCTTGCTTGAGTCCTGCTCGAGCTACTGCCACATCTCTCCGTTTCTGCCAGCGTTAAGTGGGCAGAAGGAGCACTCTTCAAAGATGTAATTGTTTCCTTGTAACTTGTTAGAGTAATAATGAAAATGCAGTTTGATTTAACCTGCTTTCTTGTAGCAAGGACAGTGCAGAGCAGCTCCCTCATGTTGGTTCTGAACTGCTGAATTGGACCAATCATGGTGGGGATCCTTTAAAATCCTAATCAAAGCTCTCAATGGCAACAATCCCGGCAGTGACTCACTGGACCCCAGCATCCTCAGGCTGGTGCTAGATGAAGTCCTTGCACCACTCACAAGCCTAATTAACCAGTCACTCTGCCTGGGACAATTCCCCACAGCCTGGAAAACAGCCATTATCACACCTATTCATAAAGGAGGCGACAGGTCATCGGCCAACAACTACCAGCCAATCTCCATCCTCCCTCCCTCTCTAAAGCCCTGGAGAAAGTGGTGGCCATTCAAATCACTGATTATCTGGCTAAGCATAACATTTTATGCCCAGAGCAACATGGCTTCCGTATGGTCACAGTACCAGCACTGCCCTTATTGAATTCTCCAACTTTCTACACTCCTCCTTGGATACCAGCTCCCTAGCTGGTGCAGTGTTCATTGACCTCTCAAAGGCTTTCGACACTGTCTCCCATCCACTTCTGCTGAATGCACTCTGCCACACTGGTCTCGGCTGGCCCCTGGCATGGTGTGCTAGCTATCTTGACACCCGATCTCAGTGTGTCAATTACATAGCACACCTCCGATACCCGCCCCATTCTCTCTGGGGTCCCCAAGGCTCCATCCTGGGCCCCTTCTTCTCGCTGTATCTGAACACCCTGCCCAGTGCATGCCCTGGCAAAATTCTGCTGTATGCAGACGACGCTGTCCTTTTTGCCACCCACCGCAATCCCATCTCCCTACAGGACTCCCTACAGCAGTCTTTCAACAGTGCCGAGGCTTGGTTTAAGGAGCGCAGACTCATCATCAATCTTAAGAAAACCAAAACTATGCTCTTTTCCCACCCCCAAAACAAAGCTAGCAACCACCCACTCTATATCCTTCTGAGTACCAACCAGCCACTGGAACAAGTCTGCTCCTACAAATACCTTGGGGTTACCTTCGATTCAGCCCTCACATTTCACAACCACATCGATGCCCTAACATCCGCCACCAACACACGGCTTGGCATCCTATTCCGCCATAAAACCTGCCTTCCCCCAAATGCTCTCCGGCTAGCTGTTACATCATCCGTGCTGTCCCTTGTAGACTATGGTCTACCAGTATATGGTGCTGCTGACACCACTGCACTCAAAAAAATTCACCTAACCCTGAATAAAGCGTGCAGATTGATTACTGGTGCCCCCAGGCTCACACACACCTGTCAGCTGTATGTCGATGCTAACCTGCTTACCCTGGATGAACGGCTCCAATACCAAACCTGTCTCCTCACCAAAAAAACCCTACTCGGGCTCTCCCCCCCTGGGGTAACAGCATCCATCCACCAGAGCCCTCCCACTGTTGCACACGGTCTTCCCACAAGACCACTCTAAAGGTCCCCAGATCTAGAACCAGCCGTGGCCAGAGGTCCTTCTACTATAGAGCCCCAACCTGGTTTAACTCTCTCCCTGCCACCATCACCAATGCCATCACCATCTCCAAGTTCAAAACCACACTTCGGAACCACATCTTCAGCACTCATAACTGCTCCTGTCTCTGAACATAGCCTCCACCTTTGCTTCTCTTGACAATGCCCCCCGGGCAGCTCTCCACCTAACCATCCCCTCCACCACTTCCCTGTACACCATGCCTATGTTTAACCTGGCCAGTGCCAGCTGTTTCAGTGTTTACCTACCAGAATGCTTACTTGATACCAACTTGTGGAACACCTGTTATCAATTACATGTACCCTGTACCCAATTTGTATTTGTCTGTCCACAGTGTGATGTGGTGCCTCTGTTGAATGCCTATTGTTTTGCAAATCTTTGCTATGTAACCAAAACACAATGTATGTCTTTATGTGACAAAGTACCTTTGGAAACGAGCCTCTGGCTCAAAGGTTGTAAACTGATTTTTAAATAAATAAAATAAATAAATAAAAAATAAAATGGAGCCTGCTCTGGGCGAATCAGAACTTGGACTCTCCTCTGGAGCCTGCTGTAGGGGGGATTGTAAGGGCAGTGACTCTGGGAAATGTAGTTTTGACTTCGGCACCTTTTTTCCACCAACGGGGAGTTTACTGTGAGTGACAGCCAAACCAGACAACTGAACTGGGAGGAACTCAAAGGAAATGCCCAGCTCTGTCTACTGGAAAGATCAGATCAGTTTTGGCAGTGAAGAGACAAGGAGCCCTGTGCTTCTTCGGTGTAAAGTTTTAGCTCGGGAAGCGCATGTAAGGCCCTGAGTTTTTGGTCTGCAGCCTGTGCAAGCACCTGTTCGGACTGAATCCGACCTGTAGGAGAAGAAAGGAGATCTGAAAAGTAGAAACCAGGGTCACTCTGTAGAAGACTGGAGAAACTGCTGAATCGCGCTCGGTCTGTCAGGAACCAAATTTGCTGTGTGTTCTCCCGGTTATCGTGCAGTAATTGCGGTCAGGATTGTGAAGCAGCCTGCCTGGTATAGTACTTTCCTTTTACATGTAGATGTGTGCAGTGCTTGTGGGGAATCGCGTTTCAAATCCCCAGTACAATGAATTGAGTGCATGAAGCTGGAAGCAAACCCCAGCTTAATCCAGACTACATCTATTTGCTCTAAACTGCAATGGGGTCCAGTCACAAGGACCTTGTCCACATGGTCTGCTCCTCCTGGCAATCCAGGGCAATCTGCCTTCCAGCCAGTTCCCAGCATTGAGTTTGTGAGTACAAAGCAGGGTAGCTCCCAGCCATCTGTGTACCGAATTGCAAGTGTGTCATCTAATTGTTGCTTTTTCATTTCTTTACAAACTTAGCCACCTGGCTCCAGATTACAATTGGGTATTGTGCAAGTGTTTTTTCCATATTAGGGCCCCAACCAGCAGCACCGATCCTGGCTAGCCCCCCCTCCCCATCCTGGGTACCCAGTGAAAGTGACAATTTGGGACTCTGAATATGCGCACAGTACTGTGATTATTAATGTGTTTAACCTAATTAACCTGATTTCCCCCTTCCTTGTTACAGCTCCTTAAATAAATCAGATCTGTTGGGGTCAGCAAAATTACACTGGCTGAGGTATTCGTTTATGTTAAAGTATTGTACTGTAGTTTTTGCACTGTATCATCTTGTTTTACAGGGGGTCCCCAGTGTCCAGTCGACAGAACCAGTCCTGCGGGTGAGTGTACATTGTGAAGATATTCCTAATGCATTGTGTGGGCCACTAGTGGGAAGAAAGGGGGGTTACAGTGTCAGAGGGCTGTGATCAAGTTAGTTTAACTACTGCAAACCCTTACCTCTGGGTGGAGGCACCCGCCATTGGACCTAGGCCCCTCAACCTGTTAGTAGTTAAGCAGGCAGGGGTAGAAGCCCTTGGGATAGCGCCACCTAGGGGTTACACAAGTGTAATTACATATTTACTTTTTCCTATTGGACATCATCCTCATAGACAGAATGTTGCATTTAACAACAGATACACCTTTAACCTTGTGAGAAGTACAAAGCACAAAAGGGGAGATGCAAACACATAAACAAAAAAAAGTTGATATGAGCAGCAATTGCTGAACAAACAAAAAAAAAAGATAATAGTCTCAAAACAGAGTGGTGCATGGACTGGGTGCAGTGATGAGAGGCCTGTGGGCCATTTGAATCTATTTTTCCCAAAATACTGTGCTAATTGTTGGTGGAGGGTCATGAGAAAGGAGGTTAGATAAAGCAAGGGTCATTATTTGAGTCTGAAGTGTGGACACAGCTAGGTGAGTGTCTCCTAGGGCAGTAGGTAAGGCAGAAATCTAGGGATGCCAGTGGAGGAAGCGGACACTAGAGTGGGGGACTGGTTGGGGGAGGGGCATAGTAGGATGCAACATGTGTGGAACAGCCATTGTCTGGGAGGTCCTCTGGAGATGGCAGTGCTGCCTGTTGTGCAGTAAGTTGTCTGTTCTCACTGCAAAAGTAGCCACAGTAAAGGCTGAACATTGCCTTCTCTAGAGCAAGTCAGAGAGGGAGCTGGTGCAGACAGGCACTACTTCTTTCTCCCAAAGGACACCAAAGTTCTGAATTGGGGGGGTGTAATCAATGGGGGAGGGGGATGAAGAGTCCATTCTAGCAGTGGTGGGGGCCCTGGGATGGTGCCAGTGAACCAGTTCATTCCCATAATTGACTTCGAAGTTATGGTCTCCCCAAAGAGGGACCAGAATCTATTACCCTTTTGGGATACCAAGTCTGTCCATAACATGAGATCTGTGACTAGCTTTGAACTCAAAAGGAAGTGAGATTTGGAAAGGTACTAGTGGTAGAGAACTCCTTTGCTAAGGGTGCAGAGAGGATAGTGGGTGTGGGCGACCACGGAAGCAGAACAGTGAGGTGCATTCTGGGAGTTACAGCTGTAAGGGATCCACACAGGGTGGAAATGATTGTTGTAGGCATGGAAGAGGAGGAAGGACTAGATTTCATTGTCCACCTAGGGACTTATGACCTGGCATACAGACCCCTAGGGAGATGAAGGATAGCTTTAGGAGGTTGGGAGGGAGGTTTAATCTGACAGCAACCATAGTATATTTTTTTTCTGAGGTTCTGCCAGTTGGTTTAGGGTGAGGAGAGGCTTCTTCTGATCAATCGATTCAACTCATGGTTGAAGGAGTGGTGTAGGGATGTAGGATTTGGGTACAGTACATGGGATAATGGTGGCACTCCTGAAGGGTCAAAGGGTTATACAAGTAGGATGGCCTACACCCCTCTTAGGAAGGCACCAGAGTGCTAGGGTGCAAGTTCATGAGTGCATCAAGGTGCTTTTAAACTAGCAGAGGGGAGGGCAGATCAGTTGCTGGTAGCTGTTCCTACTCAAGTGAGGGAGGCCTGGATGATCCCCTCAACACTAGCAACTACAGACGGGACAACAGGGCACAGAACAAAATGTAGAAACAAGGGCAAAGCAGAAAGGGATACACAGAAGTGGCTGCAAAGATTCCAGGAGGAGGGAGAGTGGGGTGTAGTTGGAGCAGGGCAAAAGATAGGGAAAAGGGGAAGATGGGTAGAAAGGAGTCACGTGAGGGAGAACAAGTTACATGGATGGCAGTTTGCAGTAACGCCAGGAGCTTGGCAAAAAAACTGTGACCTGGAGGCAGTGGTGGCAACAGTCCAGGACCTGGTAACAATCTCAGAGATGTGGGCAAAACAGTACCATGACTGGAATCCGACCATTCAAGGGTATGCATAGCTTAGGAGGGACAGTTTATTTATTTATTTATTGAATTTTGATGACCGGGTAGGCCCACTGAGCCCCGAAGGTCCCTTTTTCAGGGGCAACCCAGGATACAGTACAGTATCAGACAGTCAGATACAACAGGTTACAGAGAAAGTACAAATGATAACAGGGTTACAATACAAGCAGTAATTCAGAACCAATAAAACATAAGTGCAACAAATGAATGAGTCAAGGCAAGACCTTGAAGTCTGTTTGGCTGAGAAAGGAAGAGGGTTGGTATTGTTTGTTGGACAGAGGGAGACTATCCTATACCATGACAGTGACAAGAGCTGGACTCTAACATGTGGGCCTTGAGCCTTGTATGAAAGTTTAGAAGAGAAGGGGCTCCCTGTACTGAGGGTGAGAGATTATTCCATAAGTAGGAGGCAGTATAGGAGAAGGATTTGCTTCCCACATTTGTCCTGACCCTGGGGATTGCAAGTAGAGTCCGACCAGAGGTCCTAAATGTATGAGAGTTGTGCTTGGGAGTGATAGTCCCTTTTAGGCTGGGTAGAGCAGCCGGGCACTGTAATTTGTATGCAGGGCAGAGCAGGGGGTACTGAAGATGAGAATCAAAAGAAGGCCACTGCAACTGGGCAAGTGTATAGCAGGGGTGGTTTCTTATGAACATATGAACATACTAAATTTGCCAACAGATAAAGACCTAGAGGTCTATCGAGTCTGCTCGAATGTGCAGCTAGCACCCCTTATTCTGCAGCTGCCCCTCCCTTCTTGGGTGATTCTGGGTCGCGAACCGCGCAACCTTGTTATACAGGACCTGTAGCCGGTTGAACTCTTGCTTAGACATTCCCTGAATTACAGGGGCAGCGTAAGTTAGTGCTGGGAGAAGGACACTGGAGGCAATTGCTAGCCTAGCCTCCAGGATAAGCTGGTCTTTTAGCCAGTACAGGGTGTTAAGTTTTCTGTGGATTGTCCTGGTTACTTGGTCTACTTGTGACTTAAAGGTGAGACCTTGGTCAATATTTATCCCTAGGTATTTTATAGTGTCTACCATGTCTATCCTTTTTCCAGCAAGGGAATTTATCTGTATGGATTTGGTCCTGTCCTGTTCAAGGGATCTAGGACCAAACAGCATGGCTTTTATTTTGCCTGCATTGAGGACCATTCTATTTGATGTAAGCCAGGCCTCAAGTGTCATTAGGTCAGCTTGAAGGAGAGGACCTAGTACTGACAGATTATCCATGGACCAGTAGACGACAGTGTCATTTGTATATTGAACCACTGAGCTGTCCCCACAGTGAAGGTTGAGGATGTTAGTGAAGAGAGAGAACAAGAGGGGGCCAATAATTGAGCCCTGAGGTACTCCCTCCTTGATAGGTAGAGGGTCAGACAGCTCTCCCTTCCAGATGACCCTCTGAGAGCAGCCTGATAGGTAGCTCTTGAACCACTTGAGGGCCTGGGGATCCAGACCTATTATGTGAAGCTTTGTTGGTAAGAGGTTGTGGTCCATGAGGTCAAACGTCTTGGACAGATCTATAAAGATTGCACCTGTCGGCTTACCTGCATCCATTGTACTGAGTACATCCACTGTTAGAATGGTGAGGGCTGTGTCAGTACCATGGTTTGTCTGGAAACCATGCTGAGAGGGGGCTAAGAGCTGGTGGAACTCCTGGTAGTCCCTCAGTTGCCCGTAAATTCGCCTTTCTTGCAATTTTGCAAGGGTACATCGCAGGGAGATAGCCTGTAGTTGCCGATATGTTCCCTGGTGCCACTCTTGTGGATGGGGACCACATTAGCCTGCTTCCACTGGTGAGGAACTTTTCCTTCAAGTAGAGACCTGCTGAAGATCCAGGTCAAAGGTCTGGCAAGGGACTGGGCTCCTTCCTTAAGTAACCTAGGGCTGATACCATCAGGGCCGCCAGAGCCTTTGTTTCTGAGAGCCTTTAGAAGATTAAGGACCTCATTAGCCTTGACCAATCTTGGGTGAAATTGGGGTCTATTAAGTTGGGGGGTTCATCGGTGTTCTGAGTTAGTGTAGAAGGAGGTAGACCAATCTTGTATTCATCAAGGTTGGTAAAGCAGTGGTTGATTTCTGAGGCAATTAGCTGGCAATCACTAACTAGCTGTCTGTGTACCTCTATAGGACTCTGTACCTCCTTGGTGTTGCCCCTAAGCAGTTCATTGATGTGAGACCAGAAAAGCTTGGGGTTCCCCAAGTTGGTTCGTTGGAGGTGTGAGACATACTCCTTTTTTGCAAGTTTAATGGCTATCTTACATTTGTTTCTTAAAGATTTGTAAGTCACCAGATCTGCCGGGAGAGAGGAAAGCTGGAACTTCTTCCAAGCCTTTTCCCAACTTATCATCATGGATTTTACTGAGTGGGAGATCCACTTGTAGCAACTTCCCTTTGTTCTGAGTTTCCTAAGGGGGACAAAGAGGGGAGCTGCCTTGAGGATTGAGTCTTGGAAGTATTCCAAGGCCTCTTCCAAGGTCAGGAGGAGCCTGAGTGGGCTCCAGTCCAGGTTACTTAGGTGTCATTAAATTTAGCCGACATGAATTTAGAGAAGTCATGGATGGTGAATATCCTGGGTGGAACCTTAGGTGCTCTGTTGTTCCAGATACAGAATATAGGGGAGTGGTCACTTAGAGTGTCGGCCAATAAGCCGGCTTTCTGGATGTTAAGGGGATTAGATACCAGAGCCCAGTCCAGGGTGGTATGGTTCCCAGTTTTATAATTGAACCTGGTAGGTTCTGAGATAACCTGTACAAGGTCTGCCTCTTGGGTCACTGCCAAGAGGACTTTGTTGGGGTCAGAGGCCCAGTTTAGATTGAAGTCTCCCAAGATAAGGAGTTCCTTGGATAATTCACTGCCTACAGATTTAGTGATACTCTCCAGGGCTTGGAGAGCAGTCTTTGGGGAAGGGGGTTATAGACACAGCCAATGGTGAGATGCTTTGCATGACCAAGGGTTAGTCTGATGAAAATAGATTCGCCATCCTGGCAGTTTCCAAAGTTGGGCTTCAGTTGCGACACCATTAGAATGTCCTTAACATAGATTAGAACCCTGCCACCTTTCTTGTTCACCCTATCTTGTTGGAATGTGTTGTATCCTTGGACCATGATCTTGTGGTCTAGGATGTGGGCCTTGAGCCAGGTCTCAGAGATAGCATGGATATCGGGCTTGTAGAGATCAAGCCAGACATGTACCTCTTGAATTTTTGGTCTGAGGCTGCAGACGTTCATGTGCGCAATCCCCAAACCCTTAGAGGATGTCCAATGAGGGTCCTGGGGGGAGGAAACTAACAGATTAGCTATTGGAGGGCCTGGATTAGGCTGTATGTCACCTGTCTGAAGCAGTAGAAGAGCAAGTAGGCATGGTAACATATGTCTGACCAGGGGGATAGAGAAGCTGCGGAGCCTCCTGCACATAGCAAGGGGTATCTCATAGTATGTGCCCCTTCTTACCAGCTCGTGGGCTATCAGAAGGTCATTCTTGCTAGGGGGAGAGGTCCAGTTGTAGTGACCACTAGAAGAGGGGTTTCTGTGATATGGCCCCTTGGAGTCTGAGTATCCATGCTCTATGCTGTTGTACACCCAGAGGAGGGACAGTATGCAAAGTATGGCCAGTTAGCAAGGGAGGGGTGGCATTATATGTAAGGCAGGAGATAAAAAGTCATTGAGATCAAGGTTAGTGGAGAGGGTAAAGGCTGGAGACTGTGTGGGTACAGGTATTCATCAATTGAGGGAACAGACATCAGGATTGGAGTGGAGTACAGACTAGCATCTTAGAAAGAGGTGACTGATAGGGAACTGGAAGATGAGATCACAAGGGGAACAGAACAAGGGGAGGTGCTGCTAATGGGTGACTTCAGCATGCCAGATGTGCACTGGAGGATCCCAGTGGCAGCATGTTCAAGAAAAAGCTGCTTGTAAAGCATTCCTGGAAACATTCCTGATACGGAAGAGTAAGGAGCCTATAAGGGAAGGAGGGAGCAATCCTAGGTGTAGTCCTCATAAATGGATAAATAAGTGAGATCACAGTACAGTACAGAACCCACTGGGAACTGGTGATCACCAGACCACGTGCTTTAATATCAAATGAGAAGTAGAAAACAGTCACAGACAAAAGACCTGGACTTTAGGGGGCCCAAATTTAGCAGGATGCTGGAGCTATTGCAAGAGAAACTGGAAGTGGTAGGGTCAGTGGAGAAGGTGGAAAAGAAATGGGAGTTTATTAAAGGGGAACAATCGGCACAAAGAGCCCCTCACCCCGAGTGTGGGGCTAGTTCCAATTTGAATTTTGTCTGCAAAAACATTTTTTTTACTGTTTACTGCAGTAGGGTGTATCAGACATTCTGTTGACTTGCAAGCTGACATTTGCTGTAACTAAATATCCCAGAATCCCCTGCAGCTGATATCAGAGGAGGGTTGCAATAGTGGGAGATTCAGTAGTGTGCAGTGCATGCTAGAGTTTTTATAAGAGTAGATCTTTAGTTTGCTGGTCCCGCTGTCCTCCCAGGGCTAAGTACAGTCACAGAGGACTGTATGTAGCCCAGGACGAACAGCTGAGGTTTAGATAGCTGGCTTGAGAACTGGGGTAGGTCTTTTTTGATGTTATATCACTCTGCACATTTTGAATTACAAACTTATTCAAGATATTGGACATTTTAATGATATACTGGAATAAAGCCATTTATGGATTCCTATTTAAAAACGTCTCTCTACCATGCTTCCATTATCTGAATACCCTACAAATTTGTGAGACCTATCCCTACTGCTCACCTTTTGCTCGTAGCAATGCAAGGGCTGGTAGCATTTGTTTTTGTGCATCTTAGCCAAGATTCACAAAGGTGTAGCACACCCTCTCATTTTTTCACAGGTGCAGTCCTTCTCCTCAGTGGAAATCTCCAGAATAGTGAGACCTGCAGCCATGAGTCTGAAGCTTATAAAAGGTCTAACATGCACTGCAGTCTATTGAATCACCCTCTGCAGCAGCCCTCCTCCAATGTCAGCGGCAGACAATTCTGAGATTTGTAGTTACAGAACATGTCAGCTTGCAAATCAGTGGAATTAGTCTGAAACAGTTTTCTATACTGCAGTTATCAGTAAGTAAAAAAGATGGTTTTGCACACAAACTGCAAATTGAAACCAGTCCCACACTGAGGCATGGGGGTCTTAGTGGTGACTGTTCTCTAAAAAGTGGATATTGGAACCACAAGTCTCTGTGTAAGGGTGGCAGGGGAAAATGGGGAGGGAGGGAGGGTAGAAACCACTGTGGTTCACAAAGGAGGTAGGGAGGGGCTGTAAAAAAAAAAAAGGGCCTTCAGAAAATACAAAACCAGCCAAGTGAAGGTGGATAGGTGGTGTTTCTAAACAGAGCAAGGGAGGCCACCAAGGCTGCAAGGAGGGCAGAATCTGATGCTTAGTTGAGGATAGCTGAAGGAATAATGAAGGGGCAAAACATTGCTGTGTTACATATGGGAGACAAGCAAAACAAAAGAGGTGTGGTCGTACTAAAGAAGGGGGAAGTTGGTAGAAGGGGTACAAAGGGAAGTTGGATATACTGAACCAGTTTTTCTTTTCAGTATTCACAGTGGAGGATAAGGGGCCAGCGCCTGACTGTGCCACCAAGGCATGGGGGTGGGAGGGGAGGGAGCAGGGTATCTTTGAGAATTTGCTTTTGGAGGCAAGTATATTAAAGGAATTAAATGCATCAAAGGTGGGCAAGTCAGTAGGCCTGGACAGGCTGCATCTCTGTGTGCTAAAGGAAATGGGACAGGTCCTAGCCGTGTCACTGACGTAGCTCTTTAACAGCTCATTGAAGACATGGTAGTGCCTAAGGACTGGAAGATAATGGATGTAGTTCCACTGCACAAGAGTAGAAGCAGAGACAACCAGGGAACTATAAACCTGTCAGTATAACATCTATAGTGAGGAAGTTACTAGTGGATTTCCTGGAGGCAAAGGCACTTCATGATCAGCATGGGTTCACAGGAGAGAGGTTGTTTCAGGTAAACCTGATTGACCTTTCTGATTGAATGATAAAGGTGGTGAGCAAGGGTCAGGTGATGGGCAAACTGTATCTTGACTTCAACAAAGCCTTTGACTCTGTTCTACATGGATGGTTGGTCAAAACAATTGGCTGACCAGGGAGTAGGGGAAAAGATCACAAGATAGGTGAGAAACTGACCAGGTGACAGAGCCTGGATGTTTGCTGTTAATGGGAAACACATAGAGGTTATATAGGTTACCAGTGATGTGCCTGGGGATCAGTCATGGGTCTAGTACTCTTCAACATCTTCATTGTTATTGTAGTAGGGATCCAGAGAAAGGTCTGCCTCTTCACAGATGATACTAAAATCTGCAGAACAGTGGGTAGCTAGGAAGGGGTGAGAAATAATGGGAAAGACTTGGAAAGGCTAGAGAAGTAGAGAAAGGTATATTAGTTAAAATTCAAGACTATGAAATGTAAGGAAATTCACATAGGGATAACAAATCAGAAAACAGAATGCAGAATTGGGGCATGTGGGGAACTGTGTAAAGTATGACAGAGGAACGGGACCAGGGTATAATAATATCAGACAATTCGAAAACATCAGCACAGTGTGACAGGGCAATGGGGAGGACAAATAGGATGCTATTATGTAAGGGAAGGGGATCCGTAGCTGGAGCAGTGAGGTGATTCTGCCACTGTACAGGTCCCTGGTTTGTCCTCACCTGTAGTACAGTTTGCAGTTTGGGGGTCAGCAATTGAAGAAAGACAAGGATGGAGTGGAGGCAGTGCAGAGGAGGGTAACCAAAGTGATCCTGGGTCAGGAGGAAAAGACTTATGTGGAGAGATTAAAGGATTTCAACATATATACACTGAAGGCAAGAAGAAAGGGGACACACAATTAAGATACACAAATACCACCATGGAATGAATAAAGTAGGAAACAGAGAGTTTTTCATGCTGCGTGGGAGAAAAATACCAGGGGAAACTCAGTTAAGCTGGACGGTGAGAGCTATTCAGGAGGGACAGGGTGGCAAGGAAATGAGGGTGTGTGTTGCATTACGTGACGGAAGGCAAGATGGAAGAAAAGGGGAGATGCTGATGGTGGGGAACTATAGTCTGCCAGATGTAGTTTTGAACATCCCAGCTCGGCTCCAAGAAGAAGCAGGGACATCCTGGACTACCTGCAGGGAGAGTCCCTCAGGCAACTAATCAGTGAACCCTCTCATGATCAGGCAGTATTGGACCTGGTACTCACTAACCAGGACAGTGTTGCAGACATCCATGTAGGAGGCCACCTGGGGAACAGTGATCACCGTATAGCGTGGTTTAATGTAAGGATGGCTGTGGAACTGAACCACACAAGGGTGAGGGTCCTGCACTTCAGGAAGGCAGATTTTAAAAAGATGGGTGAATACCTCAGAGATGTGATGGGGGGATGATCTAGGTGGGGTGGAGGAACATTAGGAAAAGCTAAAAAGGGCCACAGGGAAGGCAACAAACCTCTTTGTCAAGCAACTGAGCAAAAGCAAGAGGAAAAAGAAAATGATACAGTTCTCAAAAGAGAAGGCAGAAAAGGTAAAGCCTAAAAGGGTAGCATTCAGAAGATATAAGGAGATAAAGAGGGAGGAAGATAGTGAGGTTTATCAGGGGAAACAGAGGGAAGCAGGAAGAGCAGTAAGGACCATGAAGGCACAGACTGAAGACAGAATTGCCCAGGCTGTGACAAATGGGAACAAGATTTTTTTAGGTATGTAAGTGAAAGGAAGAAGACAAGGGGTGGGATTGGAAGGTTAAAAAAGGAAGGGTGGGACTGTGTAGAGGGGGTCTAGGAAAAGGCACATATCTTGACCAAATATGTTTGTTCAGTGTTCACAGAGAAAGGAGAAGGGGTGGGCCACAAAAAAGTAACAGGAGCATTTGAGGGAGGGACAGAGGAGGACACTATTCTGTTTTCAGAGGAGAGTATCCTGAAGGAACTCAATAATCTGAAAGTGGACAAAGCAATGGGGCCAGATAGGGTGCATCCAAGGTTATTGAAGGAGCTCAGGGTGGCACTGGCAGTACTTCGGACAGTCCTGTTTAACAGGTTGTTGGAAATAAGAGTACTTCTTGAGGACTGGGAGAAGGCAGATGCAGTCCCACTTCACAAACGTTGTAGGAGGGAAGAGGCTGGCAGTTAAGAAACTGGCAATTTTAGGCCAGTCAGCCTGACATCAGTGGGTGAGAAAGTTAATAGAGTCACTGCTGAAGGAAATGATTGTAGAATACCTTGAATCCAATGAGTTACAAAACCTGAGGTAGCATGGACTCATGGGGACAGGTCATGTCAAATGAACCCAATAGATTTCTTTGACTGGGTAACCAAGAAATTAAATAATGGTGGAGCAGCAGAGATGGTCTACCTAGATTACAATAAGGCTTTTGACACCATTCCACACAGGAGGCTAGACTAGGCACAGAAGACCACACAACTATACAGTTATACAGACCATAACATTTACAGTATGTGGTCTGCTGTGTTAACATTCGATATGATGCTGTGTTATGCAGAATTATCAGTTGTCCCTCCTCCTATGTGTTGCATTACAGCTGTGTCTGTATGTACAGTATGACTAATAGTTACTGTACATGGTACTACACTACTGTATGAATTGCTGGACATGTGCAACATTAATACTGTACAAATGTAAACATAAACCTCTGGGTGCCACATCACTACCTTTATATCCCAGCCATTCCCCCAACTCCCCCATGCCATTTCCCATGCCCTTTATGACCTCTGCCTCCCTCCTAGCAAGCAGTCCCCCCAACCATCCGGCCCCCCTAGTGTTGCACCGAGGAGGGGGGCAGATCCTTGTGGCAATTTCTGCAGGTGCACCAAATGTTTGGCACAGCTGGCAGCTTGTAGTAAACCCAGGGAGTTTGGGGCAGGGACACTAATTTTTTTTAAATTGGTGCAGGGTCCCTGGCATACCTGGAGTTTGCTGCAACCCTTAGAGTGACACAAGTTGCGTTGCTCTAAGGGCTCTTTTAAGATTGGCCCATGGACTTTAAATAAGTCACCAGCTGAATTATTTGGTTTAATACCCTGGAATGTTTTGGATATTTCAAACTTGAGGAATATTGTCCACGGTCATGATTGTAAAGGTATTGGTTACAGTTTTCTGCATAAACTGTATATTCAGTTGAACTTCCCCTCCTGTCTTGTAACAAAGAGAGATAAGAAAGTGATCCTGGTTTTCTGAGCGTTCCTGTATCTGTTCACATGCCTTGGAACCAAGTGTCAATTATATGTCAGTTTTTGACATAATGATTAAAAATAAAATTTAAAAATTAAAAAAAAAACCTCGCTAAGCAGTGGCTAATACTGCACAAAAAAGGGCGATAATGTAGAATACCGGGTACACCTAGGAAGCTTGCCATAAAAGCTTCCTGAATACAGCACTGCTTTGGTCACGTACCATACTTGGTTGTCAGTTTATTTAAGTTGGGGGCCTTTGCCCCTCCCCTTGCTTTTGTTTTTTTTACAGGGTGGTGTGGGAGCAAACCCCAACCCAAATAAATTAATAAAAATAAAGGAACGGGTGACTATACCAAATAGCGTAACTTGAGCTCCACACTAACAGCGTAGGTCCTACTTGTACCCGGTATTCTACACTATAACCCCAAAAACATCTAATTGTCATATTTTTACCAATGAGAAATTATTTGACCCAGTTTTCTAAATCAGTTTTTATTGTGTCATTAAGGGTGGGTAATTTATTGGAAATATCTGATTCAGGTACACAATGTTAACCCAAAATGTTTAATTTGATGTACATGCTGATAATGAACACTTCCAGGTATATCTGTTCCTATTGGGTTACCAATCTTTACAAATTCAGATTTGGTCCCGTTAACTTTGTAGAACAGTCTGCTCAGTAATGTGTTCAATGGTGGAACTATTGTGGGTTCAAACCCCAATGGGACATTTTAAAGGCTATAATAGAAACATAGAAAAGAGAAGGACAGAAAAGACCTTAAAGTAAATCTAGTCTATCCAAAGATTCCCTACTTAAAACTGTTCTAACCTTAATTATTTCCCTCATACATCCCTATCCTACATTATCCCATATGAGAACCCTTAAATGTATCCCAGTTTCTCTTGTACCCTGATATTGTCTCTGCCTCCACAGCCTTACATAATTAGGAAGAAAAATAAGACAGGAGCGGGGGGGGCTCAGAAAGGGCAGAGTAAAACAACATAGAAACATCATAGCAGACTCAATGGACTCAGTCATTTTCTATTCTTAACCATCTATATATCTTGATGTGCCCCATATGAATTATATGTTTTAAAACCACCTAAGAGACCGCTCTTATGGTTCTAAGAGTGATCTCACATGGGTTCTTAAACTGCAAACTGATGATGAGCAGTTCTGATACCCTAGAATATATGTGAGATTGCCCTTACAACTGTAAGAGTGGTCTCAGCAGTGGTGTTAATATATTATTGATCAGGATTGATCAATAATGTATTACAATGTTAAAAAGCCTTCCCCGAATGTGCCCATTTCAAGGGCTGCTGCACATGAGATGCTCTTTACATAACAAGACTGTCTCATGTGCAGGGGAAAGGAGTGCTCCGATTGGTCAGGAATGCTCCCATAATCTTTAAATAGCATCAGTAAATCTATCTGAGATTATCTGGGAATTGTTAAGTACTCCAGGATATATTCCACATATAAACTTAACTTGTGTTCAGTAGTTCCAATGTGTACCTCTTAGAGAAACTCCTTTGTACAGATAGTGACTGAAAGAGATATATTATCATGGCAAAAAATAAGGGGTGAGAATGGGCAACCTAGGAATGTACTCCATCTCAGAGCTCTTTATAGACATGCTGTTGTTGGTTTTAAGGTGTACATACGGTTTATTGTGTATAATAATTCTTCACCTGAAGAAGGGACCTGTGTGGCCCCGAAAGCTTGTGTATAATTCCATCTTTGTACAAGACACTTGTTGGTCCAATAAAAGGTATCAAACCTTCTATCCTCTCTTGTATATAATAGAAAATGATTTACAAAACTCCTCATCAGTCCCCAAGACCTCCATCTAATGACCACCCTAATTATTTATTTGAAATTTTGCACACCATTATAGCCTCATTTAGGTACAGCATCTACTGTATTTTCTGAGAGGGTCCTGGGGTAGCATTACAGCGGCAAAGTGCTATACATTTAGACAATGTTACACTGAGAGAGCTGACTGAAAGGGAGAACAGACCAGCAAATTTAAAGCAAGGTAATTGTCTGATGCGAATGACCTAAAGCAGGCTTAGAGGAGACAGGCAATTGGGGGATATCAGGAAGCAGGAAGGGGAGATAAAATGAGTAACACCCATAGTGTTTCGTCATGGTCATGTCACATTGCATATGCAGAGTGACTGCAGGTCTGTGGGAGACAGGAGGCAGGTAGGAAACCATAATAAGGCAGGAGGTGGCCCATAACTGCTTACTGAATAGTGTGACACAACCAGCTAGGTGGCAGTTAGCTACAGCTTGCATCCATAGTGAAAGTGTAAGGGGCAGTAGATTGTCAGGAAAAAGTCAGAACAGGTAGAAGGGTTAAAAAGGGAAAGCAGGAGGCTTCCTATCTGGGGTGTACAGTAACAAACTAGTTCCAATGAAGCAAATAGGAGAGGAAGAAGTACCACTGGAATAGGAAGGCAGAAAAAGGGTAGACCAAACCTGCATAGACACTAAGATGACATTTCTTTCTGTGACTTAAATTGCTTAGCAGTTCCTAATACTGGACCACAAAACACCCATTTGTCATCTTGATTATTCGCAGTTGCAGGCTATGCAATACCAGACAAAGGAAGTGTGTTGAGGAACCCCAGGTCCAACCATGTGAATCTGTAGCTCAGTGGTTACAGCACAGGTATGGTATTCTGGGGGCTGCATTTGAATTCCCAGTAGGTCACATTATTTCTTTCTCACTACAATTTGTAGTGGACATTAAGCAAAGCAAAAAAGTAAGGATCATGGGAGTGGTGCAGTGTAATGGTTGTGGAGCCACAGTATTTTGAGAGATTTTCTGAAGACTGAGGCACTGCCCCTTATGTACTTAACTCTCTGAGTTGTGGGCATAGGTTGCTAGACTCCAGGCTGAACTGGCAAGTGCACAGAGGACCTTCTGCCCTACTCAAGGGCCATCAAGTCTGCTGCCTCTCCCCAAGAGGATGCATAAGCAGAGGCAGAGTGGATGGAGCTTGGTAGGCTCCTGGAGGGTGAAGGTGACAGGAAGTGTGCATACTTCTTCACCTATACCACTGCAAAAGTCCCTTGTCATACTTGCAGGACAGGCAGCCAAGAGGAGGTACCCATCACAGTGGGAATGGAGAAAGAGGAAGAGGAGGAGGAGGTGGAGGTCCTCAGAAGTGGAGCCCCTAAGGAGGGAGGAGGAGGGAGGGACAGAGGATCCCAGGCAAAAGGAACTAGCTGTTGGTGGGGGTTTCTATTGTGAGGGGACAGACTTGATAGCAGGTAGCAGGGGTTGGGGGACAATAGGGAGGTGCCATACCTGAGCAGTGCCTCTGCTTGGAGGGATGGAGAGTGCCTCCAGAGGGTCACTAGGGCAGCAGGGAGGCAACTAGATGTCATTGTCCAACTGAGGAAAGGAGAATGACTTTTCACTATTTCTTACCTCTTTTTTTTTTAAACCAGGAGAGACACACTAAGCTGAAAGCTTGTTTACTGGTGCAACCTGGGAGCACAAGGAAGTTAAGTGACTTGCTCAGGGTCACACAGTATACAAGTGGGGGCTGTGGGATTCAAACCCAGGTCTCCAGGTTTGCAGCTCAGAGCCTTAAGGCACTGCCTCTTGAGCCTTTAAACTTAAAACACAAATCCAGGGACTCACCACCACAAAATAGCTGCCACACAAGAGGATAACGTTTAAAACATTTTCTTATTAACCTGACGCGTCTCTGGTCCTACTGGACCCGGTACAGTAGGACCAGAAACGTGTCAGGTTAATAAAATGTTTTAAATGTTATCCTCTTGTGTGGCAGCTATTTTGTGGTGGTGAGTGCCTGGATTTGTGTTTTTAGTTTTCGATGTTTTCCATGGCACCCCATCCTAGTGCAAGCTCCTTTAGGTTTTGTGTAGCCTTTAAACTTGTAGTCTGTGTTGTATGTTAAAACTAGGTGGTGTGACTTGTAGAATAGTATGTCATGACTGACGGTGTTAAATGCATTAGTGAGGATGATGAAGACTGCACCAGTAGTGTAGCCATCATTATTAAATTGTGCTGTGTTGGTTGAGTGGTCGGGTCTTAACTTCAGCTGTGCTGGTAAGAGTATCTTGTCATCAAGTAGATGTGTTATTAGTTGATTATATATCAGCATTTCAAGAAGAGTATTGAGTGTTGATGAAACTAAGGATGAGTCTATTATTGCTGGGCTCATCATACGCACATGCCCCCCTCACAAACTGGGGCCCCATGAGAAACTGGATCCAGTGTCAGGCAAAAAGATGTCCAGGGTTCAGAGGGTCTATTTAAAGTAGAAACCTGGCATCCTCCTGTCATTAGTGCAAACTGCTGCAATTCTTCCTCAAAACCTTTGCCCAGCCACATCCAATCTCCCAGTAGGAGAGACCTGACAGAGCTCAGTCACTAGTGGCATCAATGCAACCCTTTAAGTTTAACCAGAGGTGGTGCTAGAATGGTGATTAGTTCTAGCCCTCTCTTCTCTGGATTCCAGTCACAGCACACCCTAGATTCATACTAAGCTTCTAGTCTTGTGATGTGAGTCCAGATCACAGTATGGTAGCACAAAGCATTATTTACCACCTCTACATCGGGCCAGCATAACATCTTGTACAGCTTCAGCTTTCTTACTGACCTCTATAGGGCAAGATTTATATTATATACTAAGTGCTATATATACCAAAGAGTAAAATGCAGCAAAACAATGGCTGCCAGCAAGAAATACAGAGCCAAAGCAGTTTTGGTACTCATTGAAGCAGACGGAAGGCTCGGCTTCACCGTCACTGTCCAGGGTAAATAATTCAACTTAATGCAACAGGATAAAAGTCCATAAACTTTATTTCACAACAAACAACCAGCAGCAAGATGCAGGTACCCCTCCCCACAAAAAAGCTGAACGATTTTGCACATGATTTGTACTTTCTCAAGGCTCTCGATTATAGAATGTCCCCTTTCATGTTTATAATGAAAAAATAAAACAAAAATACTGTTTTTTTTTACTGTTTTAAATAATTTTATTGACATTATTACTGTTCCACCAGAAAAAATTGTTCCCAGTTGCTAAGTAGAATAATTCCCCACTCTCATGGTTACTGGAAGAGAGAGTGTGTGAGGTTTCACTTGTTTTGACACCCCCCTCCCTCCCCCCATTTCTGCAGCTGAGTTACTGTAATGTTAATGGGAAGTTCAGTTCAGTTCAATTTTATTGTTCAATCTAAAAAGATCTTTACAAAAATAGAAAATATATAAAAAATAACTTAATACACAATTCTAACATAAAGACCAAATGTAGAAAAAATAGAAAACATACAGTAAATTCAAATATCCATTACACATACACCTGTGATTTATCAAAGCATTCCATAGTATAACAACTTATTATTTCCCTGGATAAAATCTGTTCAGGCATTTATAATTATTGTCCAAAGAATGCTAGCCCTTATTTTCCTTATATTAAACAGGAACTTTGCTGTTTTCCTTATTACATATTCATCATTTGTTGTAAGAAGTATATTGATCTTTAATTCATCATCACATCCTTGTAAGTCAGATAACATATCCTTCAGCCATTTATTTCTAGCCTTTCATGCCACATACATTTTAACATCATGTGTATAACATTTTCTGTCTCTAAGTCTCCACATAAACAATAGGAATTAGTTATATCTACCTCTCTATTAAATCTAGCTGTTAATTTATTTGATTCTTGGGTCTCAAATCTAAATCTAGCATAGACTTTTCTTCACATTCTTCTAATACATCCAAATAATATTTATAACTGTGGATTAAAATGTTGTTACTGTACCACAGTGAATACCGGGAAAGTTTAATATTTTCCATATCTATATTATTAAATTTCCTAATCAATAATTTTTTTAATATATTTCTTATACTGGACAGAAATCACAATATTCTGATATGTCAAATCTAATAATTGTTCCAATTGTACCGACCTCAGTATCCTTCGAACTTTTTGCAGCCATTATGAGTTTATACCGTTCATTTCCCAATATTTTTTTTCCTCCAAGCATTTCTTAGACATTCTACCCTCCTCTTGAATATTTAATCTTATCCAGAAGTTAACAGTATTTGATTCTGCAAATGCCTTCAGATTTATTAGTCCCATTTATGCTTGTACATATGAGGCAGAAAAAGAGGGATTGAGGAATATGAAGACATCTCCACAATTGGTGAAGAACCTTTGATGAAAATCAGTGAAGATGATGAAACTGTAAAGCAGGGGTGGGGGATGAATGGCCTAAAACATGATGTAAAAATTATGGAGGAAAAACTGCAAAAAAACCAAAATGAAATAAGAAAAGAACATGAAGATTGGGAAAGGGGTGATAAGGGAGATAAGTACTGTTGTCTAAAACTGTATGGTTTAAAGAAATTGGATAATGACTCAGAGATAACCTTGAAAGATCGGGTGATAAAAATAACAAAAGAGCTAGAATTGGCAATTGATGAGAGAGATATCCTTGAAGTGCTTAGGCCATTGAATTCTGCTATAGCTGATATAGTATGGATAAGAGTCACTCACAAGAGAGTGGCACAATACTTGTGGAGAAATGGTCATTTATTGAATCGTCTGAAACTAAGTTTGGAATGGGAATTAGAAAATGTGCACAGAAAAGATAATGTGACAGTAAATAAGCAAGACAAGCCTATACTAATTACAATGTTTGGCTACTCGGGAATTTATAAGGAGACACCACGAAAGTTGACATGGTCTATCTGTAATTTGATGTGTAATGTCTTACAGATAAGATTAGGAAGAATGGGTATTATGAGTACTTACAGGCATGAAAGTTTAAGTGGAGACAGCCAGGTAGATATAGTATTTAAAAATGAAGAAGTAGCATAAAGAATATTGGAATCCTATGAGAAATTAGATAAAATGGGAATTTATATCGTGGATTTGATTGTCTTTTTACAAAGAAAGTAATTGGGTGTTAAGGAAGGAGGTTGAAAGAAAAACAAAGAGTTCCACTGAACATTTTGTGATTAATGAATCAATTGAGACCTATAATGGGTACCAATTATTAGAAAAATCAAGTTGACCAGAAGAGAGAACTTTAAATAGGGGAATTGTAAAGAATAATTTTGACATAATAAATGAAGGACGTGATGAGATTAAGAGAGAACAAACTCAAATTAGTTTCATGACTTGGAATATAGCAGGCTATGGTACCAAACAGCATAATCAGGACTGGCTGACATTTATTAAATAAAATGTAGTCATTTGCTTACAAGAGACTTGGCATGATATTAAAACAGACATTAACCTAAATGGATACCAAACCGTGCAATGTCCAAGTTTTAAGGGAACTAAATTAGGCAGAAAAGCTGGTGGATTAATTACTCATGTTAAAAATGGAATATTTACGTTTAATTAAGATCTGGTCAAAGATGACCATTATATGATTCTTAGATTGGGAACCAGTAAAACATCTATAATATTAGTTAGTTGTTATATACCACCAGCTAAGTCCAAATACTATAAAGAATTGGTATGGCAAAAGTTAGAAAATAGCATGTTGGAGGTTTCTATGGAATATCCAGGGGATCTTTTAATACTGCTTGGAGACCTTAATGCCAGAGTTGGAAGATTTGATGGTTTAATGGATGATACAGTCATACAGTGGATATATTCAGATACTGAAATTGTTAAAAGGAAAACAAAGGATGAAAAAACTAATCGAAATGGGAAAAAGCTGTGTGAAATATTAAAAAAATAACAGACTCTATATTCTGAATGGGAGAGTGAAGGGGGATGAAGATGGAGGAACAACATATATTTCAAAATATAGAAATACAGTACTTGACTTAATCTGCTGGAGAGGCCCTAGTGACTGGTGGACGTTAATAAGTATACCTCTGAGACTTGAAAGTGATCATCTACCAGTAATAGTCTATACTGATCAATTGAAGGAGGAAATGATTGTAGTTAATAATAAAATAAAACCATCTCAAGTGGAAATTAGATATAAGAAACAAATTAGATGGACGGCGACTTTAGAAACGCAAATTATAAGACACTGAGAGACATTTTTTGATGAGATTAAGTTAAAATTAAATGAGCTGGCTATTATTGCACTTTATGGTAGAATGAAGAATTTTTTTTAAGGAAATTTAGCTTAAATTATATAAAGAAGGAAGCCTTATAAATAAAATACAGGCTAAGGGGTGGTTTGATAAAGAGTGTAGCTTGAGCAAAAAAAGACTTATGAAATGTTTAAGAACATACAAACAAAACAGTAGTAAAGAGGTGTATGATATATTAAAGGAAGTAAGGAAAGAACACAGGAAATTACTAAGACTAGGAAAAATGAATTTTATGCTGATCAGTGGAAACAAAAGCTAGAAACAATGAAAGTTAAGGATAATAACAGATTTTGGACATTAGTAGCCAGAGGTTGTAAGGAACTTTAGGTAGAAAATATAAATTATATAGACCCTGAGAGCTGATTATAATATTTTTCAGGTATAATGTACAACATGATTGAGGAGAGATCGTGGCCAATTATGGACAGGAGTATGATCAGGATGAATTTTATACCAATTACAAATGCTGAAGTAAATCTCACAATAGGAAAACTCAAGTTTAATAAGGCGCCAGGACTTAATATGATCCCAGGAGAGTTATTCAAAATTAAGGATACACAATGGGCAGAATTTCTGGCTACATTGTTAAATAATTTTATATATAATAACATTATCCCTCAGTCTTGGAGGGGTGCTGTAATAGTTCCTATCTATAAAAAAGGTAACAAGAATAACCTGAAGAATGATAGGGCAATTAGCTTGTTGGATATAGTGGGAAAGATTTTGCTAGAATTATTTTAGATTGTATTATCATAGATCTGGAGAGAAATGGGGCTTATCTTCTCTTCGAGCTGGCTTCCGTAGAACATATTCTACTATGGATAATTGTTTTTTAATATATGGATAGCAGAATTAATATGCTACTAAAGCATACGATTTTTTTTCTGTAATACTATCACTCCTGAAGTTATAATAGCACACTTCGAAAGTGATAATACTATCGTTCATGTCCAATAATAGTATCTTTTGGGACTTGAACGATAGTATTACCAGCCAAGTTAAACAGCGCAAGCCCACAACTCCCCATATCAGTAAACCTTTAAAACGTCACTCAACCATTGATGCTCACTAACGCAGCTAATGATTGGCCGCTCTCTGTGGGTGGCCAAAACAGTTTTTAAAACATGGTGGTCATTTCTCGCTTAGCGAGAGCGCAGTGTCCACAGCAGTTTCCATTTTGGTTTTTAAAAGGACTTATCTGGCTGATCCTGCACCCCCCAATAAAAAGAAAAAAGGTAGTTTTTTTACTGCCCTGTGTGTGTGTGTGTGTGTGTGTGTGTGTGTGTGTGTGTGTGAGCAGAGCAGAAAGAGATGGAGCGAAGCAGTGTTCTATATGGGCAAGTGGGGGAGGGAGAAACAGACTGAGCTAGGCAGTGCTGCGGTCGGCTACGACTGACACAATCCTTCATGGCAGCAGCCGACCACAGACTAAAAAAACTTGGATCCATATATTAAAAAAAATATTGGATAGTTTAGAGTGTGTTACCAGGCAGAATACCATCTCAAGGTTCAGGACTTGTAGGAACCTCTCAAGCTTCGCTCTCGAGGTTCTTACATGTCCTGAACCTCTCGATGGTATTACTGACTGGTAATACACTGTAAACTACCCATTATTCTATTTATTTTGCGTCACTTATGCGAGAAGTATGTTAAGGGCACAACAGTTATACATAGCTTATATTGACTTCTCTATTGCATTCGACACAATTGTTAGATCAAAAGTATTTGATTCAATGTATAATATAGGTATAGATCCATTGCTGATAAATACCATAAGATTATTATATTCATATACATGGGCTCAGGTTAGACTGGATATGAGAGGTAACTTTTCCTCACAGTTTTCAACCAATATGGTGGTAAGACAGGGATTCATACTTGCTCCGACTCTGTTTGCAATTTATTTGGATCCATTGTTAAGAACTTTACAAATGTCTAGCACTGACTCCCCTAAAATTAAAACAGATTATTGTGCAGGACTTGCTTATGCAGATGACCTGATATTATTTTCATTAACTGCAAAAGGTTTTCAGGAAAAGCTGAATCTTCTTCAAATATTTGCTAAAGATAAGAACTTAAAAGTGAACATGTCTAAGTCTAATATAATGTTACTTGGGGGAAAAAATATAATGGGAAATGGTATATAAATTCACAACCATTGCAGATTGTGAATGAATATACTTATTTAGGGCTGTTTTTTTTCTCAAAAAATTTATGTTGGAAGATACATTACACTACAATGTACAATAAACTGGCACATTCAGCGCTGGCTTTAAAAAAATGTAATTTAAAGTTTGGGGGATATACAATAAAACCTTTATTAAAGGCTATTGAAGCAAAATATAACTCGCAAATATTATATGGGACAGAAATAAGTGAACATAAGTATTTAGAAAATATGGAAAAACCAGTCCTGAGGCTGTTATGTTAATGGTAAGAGAGAGAGCCCTGTTTCAGTTGCTTTTCCTTTTTTTTTTTTTTAAACAGAGAACCAGACAGCTTGTAGTGTGTGTTTAGAGAGCTCGGTGCCAATGACAAGCTTGCTTGTTTATATGCTTCCAAGTTTGCTTTGGACTTAGTGGTTCCTTTTTACTTTCATTCTTGTGTTTTATAAGGATGATTCATTTTAATTGTGTACTAAATGAGACTGGGATATTAATTTAGCAGCTGCCAGCTACAGCTACTGATGTTGTGGGGGACGAGAAAGGGAGCCCAGTACCGGTACACTTGTGGAGAGAAGTGAGTCAGGTTCCACTTCTTATGGAGGATACATTAAAAAAATACATTTTGTGGTACAAGAAGTGTGGCACAGGAAGTGTATTTGTTATTGTTGGGGTCTGCGAGGTAACAAAATATGCAATCTGTTTACTGCTTGCGTTTCTGTGTCCCCACTTACCGGGGAGCAGGTGTGGGGCATCTTGGAAGAGTCAGCAAGTCAGTGACTGTTGACATGAAAGTGATTTTTTTTATTGGTGTTTCTGCTGTCACTTATTTAGTTTGTATATGTTTTGGAGGCAGTAGGCAACAGCCAAATCGGACTTTGGAGACACTCTGTATGGCAGGGGAGGCGGTGGGGGGTTACATGCAGATTTTTAATTAATTTATTGATTTTTATTGACCAGGTAAGTGCACTAGACAAATCCTGCCTATCTTCAGGCACGGCCCGAGGAGGATACAGATGAATGCCAACTGACCTTAAACCAGATGAAGCTGTTGGTGGTATTTTTTTTTTAGTGAATGAGGGAAATTTGGCCAGGACACTGGGGAAATTCCCCTACTCTTTTCGATAAGTGCCATGGGATCTTTAACATCCACCTGAACTACCACCAATCCAGGAAGATGGGACCTTGGTTTAACGTCTCATCCTAAAGATGGCACCTCAGAAGTGCAGCACCCCTCTCATGCTGCACTACAGTGTCAGTACTGGGATATTAACCCAAGTGCCAGGTGTGGGAACTGAACCCATGAGCCTCTGATCTCCTGGCCTCAGAGGCGAGTGTGCTACCTACTGAGCCATTGACAATGACCAAAGAGAACCACTTACAAGGTACTGGGATGGGATAGGGGTTTAGCGACAATTAGTTGTGGGACCAGAGGTTGAAACCATAACAATACAGCGGATGAGGAATCAGTTAGGAAAAAATGTTTAGTGGCATGTGTAGTGGGGTTCAGGACTGTCGTGGGCTGTCAGTTCAAAATTGCAATCCATTTAAAACTCTTATTTATGTCGCAGTTTAGTGGGAGCAAATATAACAGTTTTTGTTTGCATGGCTGTTTGGGGGTCGGAATGATTTCAAAAAGCTGGAGGTTCCAGATGCGGCTGACTGGCACCTTTTGCGTGGGTTATGCCAGGATTTATCACAGCAGAAAGGTGCCAGTCAGTCAATCAGAGTCCCCCATTCTCCGACCCCATTGCATAGTATTGTTTTCCCCATATGAATGACAATGCATTGATCATAATTGAATTGCATACCATTTTCTAAGGCCTATGCCTCAATTTTTTGTAGATCCTTAGTAATAACTTCTCTGCTGGCCATACTATCCACTTTTGTACCCAATTTTGTATCATCAGCAAATTCAGTAATTAAATGGTTTACATCTGTATGGAGGTCAGCAATAAAAAAAGGAAAAGAGAGCCAGCCCCAGCACTGAACCCTGCGGGACACCATTCTTTTTTTTTAACTTTCTTTTTATCCTCCTCTACCGCCCTCATCATGCCACTTAATCAGCTCTCTCAGGCCCCCTACCACTGCCTTGGTGTCAGCCCCTAGAGTGCTAGGCTAGCTCTGGAATTATTCCTTGAGGCCTGGATAGCCCCCCAGGTGGGGCAGGGAAGGACTCCCTTACCTCCCTGACATCAGTGGAGTGCCAGCATAGTGGAGTCTTGCCCTTGGACTTGCGGCAAGGATGACTGGAGAGAAGTGTCACCTAGGCGTAGTGAGGGATTTTTCCTTTCTTTTCTGTCCCCAACATCAGCATGCAATGAGGACCAACGAGCCGTGCACACGCTGAGACATGTGCATGCTCCTGTCCTCTGCAATGTTAACCCAAAAGCTACTGCTTTCCCCTACCGCACCAGCACCAACCAGGCCACCCCAGGTGGTGGCAGTATAGCAGCGTGGCCAGCTTCCCACCTCTCCCCATAGAAGGAGAGTGAGCTGTTGGGCACTCAATCCTTCTCCCCCCAGCCAACCCCCAGCGGCCCGAGTCTATTCCCGAACCCTGGTCGCCAGCGTGGTGCAAGGTGTGGCGTCCAGTGCTTCAACCCTCAGTGCCACCGGACCGGCTCCAGGATCCCATTCTTGACCGACTTCTCCTCAGATAGCCCACCCTTTATTTTGACTGACTGCAATCTTCTCTGTAGCCAGTTAAATACTCAGTTTACTACATTGTTTTTAATATTGGCAACCTTTAATTTATTTAATAGTATATCATTGGCAACAATATTAAATGCTTTTCGGAAGTCTAGGAACGTTATGCCGATTGGTGTTTTTTATTCTTTGTTGGAGTTAGTATTTCATACAGTGACGCAAGGTGCATGGTGGAGGGTTTTGGCTACATTAGGGGCTGGGGACCAGCCTGGGGGAATATGGGTCTCTATACAACAGATGGCCTGCATCCTTCCAGGAAGGGGACTGCAGTCCTTGGTGGGAGGTTTAAATGCTACTTGAATGAGCATTTCAACTAGCCAGGGGTCAGGTTGTAAAACCAAGAGAGGAAACAATTTCCCCCTCCACCCCCAATGAAAGAGTATCAGGAAGGTAGAGCCTAAGGAGAGAAAACTCCCCGAGGGTAGGGGCTCAGAAAGGCAGTGATAAAACAGAAGAAAATAGACTGGCAGTATAGCCTAGAGGTTAGAGTAACGAGCTGTGAATGAGCTTGGTACATCCAGTAGACTGGGTTTGATTCCCAGAACCTCCACTTGCATACTGTATGACTCTGAGCAAGTCACGTAGCCTTCCAGTGCTCCCAGGGTGCCCCTGAAAATAGGCACTTGTGCCTCGTGGGCCTTACCTAGTTACCAAAGACAAAAAAAAAGGTGGTTATAACTCAGGTATGATAGGGTAGAGGACTGAAGGAGACAAAGAATGGGGAGGTTAAAGAGGGATGAGATGAGTCAGGGGGGCTTCATGGAGCAACATTGGCAGGAATGGGAGGGGAAGCAGAGCAGCAGTCAAGGGGGAAGGAAGGTTTTATTTGTACAGACCCATTGCATCTGAAGCCATGTTGTGTTACATGGAAATGTAGAAATTGTCGGCAGATAAGAACCGCTAGTCCCATCCAGTCTATCCTCAAGCCCTATACTTGTATGTGGCCTATAACCCTACCTGGTCAATGGCTTTTCACCACACTCCTTCCCACCTCTAAGGTTCCCTTATGCCTGTCCCAGACATGTTTAAATCCCTCCACTGTCCTCACTCCCACCATCTCCTGTAACAGGCTATTTAATGTGTCCACCACCCTCTCTGTGAAGAAAAACTTACTCACATTCCCCCTCAACCTGCTACCTTCCAATTTCATATCATGTCCCTCGTTCTTGTGCTCCTCCTGTATTGGAAGATGTCTCCTCCCTGCACCTTGTTTATGCCCTTAAGATACTTGAATGTTTCTATCATGTCACCCCGATCCCTCCTTTCCTCCAGCAAGTACATATTGAGGTCCTTTAATCTCTCCTCATATGTTTTCTGGTACAAGCCCTGTACCATCTTTGTTGCCCTTCTCTGGACCACCTCCACCATGCAGTGTCCTTATGAAGGTGCAGACTCCAGAACTGTACACGCACATAGTACTCCAGGTGAGGCCTCACCAGTGTTTTATACAATGGCATCCCTACCTTCTGCTAGTGTTACCTCTGCCTATGCACCCCGTCATGCCACTGGCCCTCCCTGCCACCTTTATACTCTGCTTAGACACCTTTAGGTCATCTGAAATGATAATCTCCAGGTCTCTTTCTTTCTTGGCGTTCGTCAGCAACTCCCCCCCTCAACCTGTAGCTTTTCCCAGTATTCCTTCATCACAGGTGTATTATTTTGCACTTCTTTGAACTGAACCTCAGTTGCTACACCTCAGACACATTTTTCAAGTTTCTGCAGGTCCCTCCTCATTTTCTCCACCCCATCTGGTGTATCCACCCTGTTGCAGATCTTGGTGTCATCTGCAAATAGGCCAACCTTTCCCTCCAGCCCTTCCGCAATGTCACTAATGAAGACATTAAACAAGTCTGGTCCAAGGACCAATCCCTGAGGTGCCCTGCTGGTCACACCCCTCTCCCCAGATTAGATCCCATTTACCACCACCCTCTGCCTCCTATCTGTGAGCCAGTTTCTAACCCAGTTGACCACCTTGTGCCCAATACTTACCCAGACTACCCATCGTGTTAATTAGCCTTTCATGTGGGACAGTGTTGAAGGCCTTACTGAAATCAAACTAGGCAATGTCCACCCCCCCTCTCCGATTTACTTCCTTTATCACCGATTCAAAAAAATCTATCAGATTCATCTGACATGACCTTCCTGCTGTGAATTCATGTTGCCTCAGATCCTGTTCACTGATGGATTCCAAGTGTGCCACTATTCTTTCTTTAAGCAGTGCCTCCATGATCTTCCCCACTACTGAGGTGAGGCTGACCGGCCTGTAGTTCCCTGCCTCTTCTCTACTACCACTTTTGTGTAGGGGTACTACATGTGCCTTCCAGTCCTCCGGAACCACTCCTGTGCTAAGTGACTCAGTGAACATGGCTACCAGAGGCGCTGCTAGCTCCTTTCTCACCTCCCTTAAAGAGCTAGTGGAGCTAAACAGGCAGACAGGAAAATAATACAGATTTTAAGGAGCAATCAGTTGTAACTTTTTACTTCTAAAGTACTTTTCTTTATATTTTTGCTCATCAGAAAGTCTTCTACGTGATAATATTGTGCTGGATATGTGGAACAGCTCTTAGCCTAGCAGCTGACATGTCTAACTCTACTGCCTCACACTACATCATCAGCATTATGATCTCACTGACAATGACATCACAGGTGAATGACCTGGGAGTCACTCACTTGCTGTTCCTAAGCAGCAGTAATGTCATAGTTAGTGAAGTCACAATCCTGATGATATAGTGTAAGTGTAGCAGTTATATGTCATGCTAGCTAAGAAGTGTTCCACATATCACACCTACTAACATCAGGTAAACAATCTTCTAACTAAACAAAGAGGAAAGAAAAAGTACCTCAGATATAAAAGGCAATGGCTGACTGCTTTTAAAATCTAATATTAGTTTGAGGCAGTAGTACACTAGCTCTTTAATATCCTTGGGTGTGTGCCATCTGGGCCAATTGCTTTGTGCACCTTTAGTTTTGTGTGCACCTCCAGGACACTCTCCTCTGTGAATGGACTTGTGTTTACCCCTTCCCCTCTTCCTGTCTGTTACCCAGCTGTGGTCTCTGACCCTCCCCCCTTCAGTGAATTCTGAACAGAAGTATTTGTTCAGTATTTCTGCCTTTTCCAGGTCTCCCTCCTTACACTCCCCTGTATCCCCTCTGAGCCTTACAATCCTCCTCCCAGTTTTCCTTCTTTTGCTGATGTACCTAAAGAATGTCTTTGTCCCCTTTCTTCACCATCTGCGCTAGTCTTTCCTCGGTCTGCACCTCTGTGCTCCTGACGGGCTTCCATGCTTCCCTGAGGTTCATTAGGTGCACCTCCCTGCCTTCCCTCTTTGAGTCTCCTTATATTTCCTGAAACCCACCCCTTTGGCCCTTACTTTGTCTGCCACCTCTCTCTCTCGAGAACCTTAATGGTTTCCTCTTCTCTTACTCTTGTTTACCATCATGAAGCATTGTGTTTTGTCCTTTAGGCCCTTTTCTCTGATTTCCGTTTCTGACTCTTGTTTAATTAGTTTTTTCATTGGCTTCCCTGGCACAGAAGTTAAACTAATGGGCTAATTTTGCAACTTTCATTTTGATACTTTTTTTGTATATTGGTATGACTATGGTCTTTTTCCAGTCGTCAGATACTTTTCTCATTTGAAAGGATTTGTTAAAAATATTAGGTTAGGGCTCAGCAATTTCCCTTGCTATTTCCTTTAGTAATCTAGGATGTTACCCATCTGGAATTGCTGCCTTAGTAAAATCTAGTTCAAGTAGCAATATCTCAGCATCCTCTGTTGCAAAGGTTTTCACATTGACATTACTCCCATTATCTCTGTTATTTCTTATGGTTTCATTTAATTTAGGCAAAAAGGCTGAACTAAAGTAATCATTAAATGTATTCGCCATTTCCTTGGGGTCCTTTAGTTCCTTGCTATTCTTTAATATTGGCCCAATGGTTTTATCTGTACCCTTTGTTAGTGTTGATATATGCATAGAAGGATTTTGCGTTGTCCTTACTGTTCGCTATTTTAAACTCAGTCATTGCCCTCTCTGTTTTAATTAAATGTTCTGCCTTTTGTAGCTCAGTGCAATATTTATTGATGTTCAAATCAGATTGGTTTCCCTTCATTTTATTATAAGCTCTAACGTTCCTTTTCAGCTGCTTTCTAACTTTGCTGTTGTACATGGCGGAATCTTACCTATGCAATTATAACATTTTTTGTAGGTATATAATTCCTTTCAAGTTGGTATACTTTGTTTCTTAAGACAACCCAGCTTCCCTATGTATCTAGAGTACCAAAATATTTTTTCCAGTCCCAGTTTTGTAGTTTGTCCTGCATTTTTCCCAAATTTGCCCTTTTATAGTTCCTAACTATTGTTCAGCTCATATTCTGCTTTATTTCCATATTAATATCCCTCTCGACCATATGGTGATCACTGTTACCCAGTGTCTTTCTAACCTTCCCATTCTGCACTTTTTCTGGTGAGTCAAGTAGTACTACATCCAAGATGCTATCTCCTATTGTGGGTGATGTAGCCAACTGCTTAAGCCCTTGCTGTACGATTATATCCATATACTTTTGTTCTAGGGCACTTCCTGTAGTCATACTATTCCTGTCATTATCTGGCTAATTTAAATCTCCCATAACTACTGTTTCCTTTTTCTGCCATGGTGTAAATTTCCTTTATTAGAAATTGGTTATAGGTCCCATCGCTATTTGGTGGTCCATAATAAACACACAGTACTAGGCCCTGGTTTGATCTGCGGTTCAGTTGTACTCATCTGGATTCCAAATCTCTATATGCAGTGTTCAGTTTCAACAGATAACACCCTACGTAGCGCCCTACATATGGGGCTTCTTCAGGGGGCTCCCTATACAGGGTGTTATCTGCGTCACTATGGACTATGACTGGTCAATAAAATAATTTTACTTTTGCTGGCAAGTGCTGCATTTTGCTCTGATTTTTACTTCCTTAATCTCTAAGCACAGTTTACAGCAAAAACAAAATCCTGAACTGGCTCTAAACTAAATTTATTACACAATCTACATTTAGTGCCTGTTTCCCCAGTAGCCATAATTATTGGATCCATGTTTCTCTTCTGTTTAATTTTGGGTTCGAGTGCAATTGTTATGGTTGTTTCCGTCCTTGTTTTAGAGAGCTTTTGGAAGAGTAAGAATTTGGTTAAGTAACTGTGTTACCATGCCAAAGCTGACTTTATATATGTCTGGAATTTATTTGTCCTGTAATAGTTTACCAAAGTACTAAAACTAGAGAGACTGGTTTCCCTCCTTATGTCCTATTGTAAACGTGTATTCAGTTAGGTGAACTACTTAGCTCCAGGCTGCAAACAACATCATATGAGGAAAGTTTATTATAACTGCAGGAGTTTACCTTGTGGTCAATTGCCTCTGCTTGCATGTCGCAGACTAGAAGTATAGCTTACTAACTTCTGGTTTTCTGATCCCCAAAAAACAACTTTCTAGGACATATATGCTGTATATCATGGTTAAAACCATGCTATAATGCCTACTATATAGATCAAAACCCTTTGCTTGCTCTGGGTTCCTACATCTTTGCCCGTGCTTGTTTTTGTCCACAAATCATGTGGCACTATACTGCAGCCCTGGTCACTACCTACAGAATGCACTTGAACCCTGAAATAGCTGACAGGGTTCAGGGGCTAGATTCACAAAGCTTTGTCCGGGCGAAAATTCAGTTTGCACAGGGAAAACTGGGTTTTGTCTGGAGTTGGTATGCACAAAGCCCAGTTTGCCAATGCAAACAGTGTTTGCACCTGGGCAAAGGTGTGAGGGGGCTGCAGTGCAAATGAAGTATAGGGGACCTGCATATTCCCACAGTACAATCCTCAAAGGTTGTGCTCTATGCAAGGGCCATTTGCAAAGGCCCTTGCATGGAGAAATTAACGCCAACAAAATCCTGGCGGTAATTGGGCAACCTTAGTGGTTTGTGGAGGTACTGCAGCCCCCCAACCTCCCTCCCTGGTTTCTGGTCCCTTCCCCAAATAAATAAAATCAGTCTCAGGTAGTCCAGGGTCCCTCCTTGATCACCGACTCATATAAAAAAATAAAGTTTCCATAGTGTAGAGGTCCCTCCCCAGTCTCCGATCCCTTCCCTGAATAAATAAATTCAGTCCCTAGTAGTCCAGGGTCCTTCCCCCTTCCCTGGTCACCAACCCCATATGAATAATCATTTTTTGTAGTGTAGTGTCCCCCCAGTCACTGGTCACTGTCCCAAAGAATAAATCTTCCCGGTAGTCTAGGGTCCCTTACCCCTCCCCAATCGCTGGCCCTATATGAATAATCATTTTAATAGTGTAATGTCCCCATCACCGATCGCTGTCCCCAAAAACAGTAAACTTATTCCCCTGTAATGCTAGGGTCCCTCCCCCACCCACCCCCAGATCGCCGGTCCCGTAAGAGCAATACTTTTCCACTGGCAGTCTAGTGGACTCCCACCCTGACCAGTCTGCTCCGCCATCCTGCTCCCCACCCTGTCCAAGTTGTGGTCGGTGACCAGCATAGCCCTCCTCACACCACAATGGCTGGCTTCCAACTGAGCTCTCCTTGATTGCGTACTGTATACAATACACACTCAAGGAGGGCTTAGTCGGTGGACAGCCATGGTGGTGTTAGGAGGGCTGTGCTGGTCACTGACCACAACTTGGGATGTGGAGGAGTGGGCTGGTGGAGCAGATTGGTTGAGTTGGGGGGAGGTCCACTAGACTGCCAGGGAGACATATTGCTCTTACAGGACCGTCGATCATTGGGGGGTGGGGCATAGGGACCCTCGCATTACAGGGGAATAAGATTACTATCTTTGGGGACAGCGATCAGAGACTGGTGGGGGACACTACACTATGGAACATGATTCATCATCTGCGATCAGCAGTTGAGGAGGGGGAGGACGCTGGACTACCAGGGACTGAATTTATTTATTCAGGGAGGGGATCGTAGACCAGGGAGGGACCACTACATTATGGAAACATTAATTAATTATAAAAATCAGTGATTGGGGGGGGGGACCTTGGACTACCAAAGACTGAATGTATTTATTCCGGGAGAGGATTGGAGACTAGGGAGGGACCACCACACTATGGAAATATTACTGTTTTATATGAGTCAGCGAGCAGGAAGATGGGAGCGACCCTGGATTACCGAGGTATATGTATTTCTTTGGGGACAGTTATTGGAGGATGGGGGGGCACTACACAAGGGGAATGCGGCTGTGTGGGGCATGGGCTGGTGGGGGGGGCTGCGCTAGGACAAACAAAGGCCATACAAATGGGCCCATTAATGGGCATGCTAATGGCCAGTTGCCCCTTGTGTGCCCAATGGGCTCATTTGCATGGCCAATAGGGGCCTAGCGCATGTGCTCTATTATTGCCAACCCATTCTCCTGGCTGGCTGTAGGGGAAGTGCTTCTGGGGTGCCTGGTGTTTTTCATGGATTAGCGCTGCTCCCCCGTCTGCCCCTATTCACATTCGGATAGCGCAGTTCACTATCTGACTGTAAACAGCAGGAGTGCCCACCAGCAAAACCGCGGGGTGCAGCGCAAACTTTTGTGCAGCACTTTGCATTTTTCAGTGAATCCTGCCCCAGGTATCTAAATATAGATTTTGAGTCCTTACTTTAAAATATCTAGGGTTTCATTTATTCAGTGTAAAAAACATGAATAAACAAAAGCAAGGAGTCTGACAGAACAGGCTTCTGTCCATCACCCAGCCATTCAGGAGTATTACAAGAAGCCACTTGCTAGGCATCTGCTTTTAACTGGGGTGGGGGGAGGGACTAGAAGTATGGCTTACTAACTTCCAGTTTTCTGTTCCCCAAAAATTTACTTTTTAGGATATACTGTATATGCTGTGTATCATGGTTAAAACCACACTATAAAACCTACTATGTAAGTTATAACCCTTTGCTTGCTCTGGGTTCCAGCACCTTTGCCCGTGCTTGTTCTTGTCTGTGGGTCATGTGACACTGTACTACAGCCCCAGTCCCTATCTACAAAATGCACTTGAACCCTGGTATAGCTGACAGGGACAGGTATCTAAATATAGATTTTTGAGTCACCCTTTTACGATATCTAGAGTTTCATTCATTCAGTGTAAAAAAGAAACTAAACAAAAATCAGCAGTATGGCACTACGAGGTTTTCTCCGTTACCCAGCCATTCAGGAGTATTTATTTAGTGATCATTGCAACCTGCATATTTGGCATGCTGGCCTCTTCCCTGTTAGCCAAGGCCTACAATAAAATTTTTATCCAATTTCTTATGGCCAACAGAGTCCCCCTTGTATACTGTCTCTGAGTTCAAGGTAAACAAACTATAAAGATTACTCATTTAGACAAGAAGCAATTAAACCAGGTCGTTTCCCCTCGTTATGCTAAATGCTTCTTAATAAACAGGACTTTTTATCTTAATTTATGGCACATAATAATGTTTGAAGAAACACAGCATTTAATCTTTTTGAAAAATGGTTTCAGATAATGCTTGTCTAATCCTTTGTTGCTTGTTTGGTATGGAGGTGCCAAAGTAATTTGCCTTAATAATGTACAGTGATGGCACGGATAGACCCTAGCAGTTCAGGCAGTCATCTGACAATCCCAGTCTGACTTGTCTTTCTTAAAACACTTACAGATACATCACTGAAAAACAACAATTGAATCCTTTACTACAAAATCAACTCTTGAAATAAATCTGTTAGCCACTGCTAGATTGAAAGACAGGGTTCTTTTTATTTGTGAAGCCAGCAGAGAATAAAATAGGAAGTATTTCTTTTAAGTCATCACATCAGGTTTGCCCTTCATGTCATACTGTCAAGATGTCCTCATGATCAGGCATTTTTATAAATGGAACTGTTACGGGTACTGTAGAGAGAGGATAAGTCTAAATTGCAGGTCTAGGCAGAAGTTCTTTTTTACCTAATCTGTGGTGAATTTGCATTAGGTGAAAGAGAGAGTACCCCACTCTGTTAATTTGTTCCCCAAAAACTCCATACAAAGGTGCTGAACTCTTTCTGTCTGTGGATCAGTGGTTGCCAGTGTTACAGCCTCCCACCTTGATTTATTTTATCTGTTTATATGGCCATAGTAAAGCACTCTTATGGTTGTTATACTGTAGGTCTAGGGAGCGCTGCTGAACAATCACAGCACGCCATTCCCTTCCACATGAGACACTTTCATTCAGCAGAGTGTCTCACTTGCAGCTGCCCAGGAAACAGGCTGATTTAAAGCACCTTGTTCTTCATGTAGTGTTTGGTCCCCCAGGCTGCTGCCTATTACTGCATTTGGGATGCTGGCAACTTCCTTGCCCATTCCGCTGCTTCCCCATGGTCAGAACCAATGGAGTTCCACATGGAGCAGGGCCCAAGAGTGCCAGTGGCCACCATTAAGATGGCTCAGCACATATGGCTTTTCCCCTGTTTTCTCTCACCTCCTCCTACCTCCCTGTATGGCACCAGCAGATACATCTGGTAGCAACACGTGCACACAGCAGGCTCAGTTTTCAAAGGCTGATGCCAGGCTTGCATCAAGCTTTGCATAAAGGCCATTTTTTGGTGCAGCTGCACCAAGCTCCTTTGACGCAGCTGCACCCAATTTTCTATCGTTGGACACAGTTGTGATAGTTTCCTCAGTTTACAGCAGACTGTACCTAAGAATTGGCACAAGTCCTGTAAAAAGGTTCCCCCAAATGGTGCAAGTTAGGCCCGGGAAAAGCTGATCTAACTTGTGGCATTTGGCACTCAGTATTGAAAATCCCGATTACTGGCCAGGAGAATGCCACAAGCCTATGTACCAAATGACTGGCGCACCAGGGGTTTGTGGCATTCTCAAGGCTTTGAAAATTGAGCTCAGCATCTCTGTCTGCAAGGCAGCAAGCTTCCAGGCCTACTACAGGGGTCACTTTGGTAGCGTAACCTCATGCTGTCCCTTCCCAAGCTGGGAGCGCTGCCACATGGCATCTCCACCTGAGCCAGCATGGCTGCCCAGTCCAGCATTCAACTCTGTTCTGGAACGTGGGTCACTGGCATGGATGCACAACATGCTACCCAACTGGGTAAAGGTCAGCCCTTAAAGCTTCTTTAAAAAAATGTAATAAAAAAGTAGCAGGCTGGCCCACCAGTGCAGCGGAAAGATTCACTGCTGTGACACTGGTGACCCAGCTTCAGGAACAGACTTGGGCATCGGAGGGCTGGCTGAGGGGGGAGAAGGCTTGAGCATCCGAAGACTGCTCATTTTCTCCCGGGGGGGGGGGTCTGTGTCCCAGTGCTTTCTTACTCCTGGCGGAGGCCAGGAGAACAGCAGTGTGGTGGGGCCTCGTTGCCAAGGAGTGTGTCAGACATCAGCGTATGCCCTGACAGCTGTGGCACATCATGCTGCCACAGAGAGAAAAGTGGAAACGCTCCACAACTGACCAGATGACGGTCACCAGCCCCTGCCGCCGCAAAAAAGCCCCGAACAGCAAGACCACCTCAGCAGCACCCTGGGCCAATTGTAGAGTGTGCTGGCCACCCCAACTGGTGCCTTCCCCCTCGGAGGATGGGGACCCATCTGGCGAAGGATTATGCCAGGTTAGGCTGCAATCTGAGGTGGTGGCTAGCGATGGGGATGAGTGCAGGTGGGGTCCATGGCTGCCTGAAGGAGAGGCCAGTTGGAAGAGAAGCAAAAAAAATTAATAAATAAAAAGTAGCAGATCGGCTTGATCTATAATGTGGTAATATATGGCTGCTGAGCTACTACACGTGTGTTCTCTTGTGTCCTTAGTTTGTGCTCAGAACAGATCTGCTTTTGGGGAGAGAGGAGCTTGCAGCCAACCTAATCAGCGGCACACTTTCAGAATGCCACAGCTTACAGATTCTATTGAATATATACTTTTAACTTCGTTGAAACTTTCTTATTTTTTTTTGCTTAAAGCATATCTCATGCACTGATCAATTTGTTTGCCTAGCAGCTGAGATGAAACACTTAATTTCCACTGTGGTCCTACTTCTACCCATATCTTCAGCTGGGTGGACTTGAGCACTGAGAGGCTAAGTGACTTCCCAAAGGTCACACAGTCAGTATCATCTGGATCGCACCCAGCAATGGACACACTGCCAGAGCAACAGAATGGAAAAGAAATGATGGTTTGGTACTGTCTGTCATGATGCATAATAATCATTGTATTGTTTTTTTTGTTTGTTTGTTTTTTACAATTATACATTATCAGCAGTGGATAATATTGTGATATATCATCATAGTGAGTTATTGTGATATCCCTGCTGGAGACTCCAGTAATTTCCATTTGTCAAAACCCATATGTTGGTTGTTGCAACCAACTGATGAAATAATTTGGTAGAATTCAGTATCTACAGAATTTTGATTTTTTTTGGGGCGTGGGACGCTGAGTAATTCATTGAGTTCTTGAGGGGGAGAGCTGAGTAATTCCTTGCGTTCCTGTGAAATGATGCTACTCCTGTATCGTGTTCTATGATATTTAACCACTTTAACCACTGATAGGCCCATCCATATTCATCCAGTGTTTATCATGCATCAGGGTCAAAAAGTCTTCCAATAACAGGTGTAACCCCTGGGTGGCGCTATCCCAAGGGCTACTACCCCTGCCTGCATGACTAGTTGCAGGTTAAGGGGCCTGGGTACTGAAAACGGGTGCCTCTACCCACAGGACAGGGTTGGTGGTAGCATAGCTGACTGGGTACAGCCCTACGGGACACTGTGACCCCCCCTTCCCCTCTAGTGGCCTAAACAATGAACAGAATACACAGGTACAATAGCCCTCAAACCACAAATGTATCCCCACTCGGATTGCACTTACCACCACGGCTGGTTCCACCTGTCTGACCCTGGAGACCCCCTGTAAAATAAGATTAGACACAGCCAGCAACAACAATACAGTGCTATTAGTACAGAGATGCACCATAAACTGTTTAAGTGCAAAAAGAGTCAGATCTGATTTATTCAGGGGGATTGAACAAGAGAGGGGCGTAATCAGGTTGATTGGTCTAGCAACTGATTCAATCAGGCTACAAGGCATGCACTTTAGAGTCCCTCAGCACAGTCACACATACACTCTGGGTACCCAGTTGTTGATGCAGGTTAGCCTGATGCGTTGCTCGGGGTAGGCCGGCGTCGCAGCTGGTCGGGACCCTAATGATGGCAAGAAAGAGTCATGCACAGTAACCCACAATTTGTAATCCAGAACCAGAAGGCTCAGTTCGTGATAAACAAAACAATCAAATCAGATGACACACTGATTTAGCTGATGTTGTAGGGAGCTACCCTGGTGTTTACTCACACTACCCAGTACAGGACGCAGGATGGACGAAATGGAGACTGCAGAATGACTTGCTGGTTTGCCAGGAGAAGCAGGGCCCACATGATTCACCGTGGTGTCATTCCTGTTCATGACGCTGAGCAGGGGGCTGATCCCCAGGGAGGTCTCTCATCGATGGTCTTCTCTGCAGTGTGAGTAGCTGGCTGGCCCAAACTGGCAGAGCCCAGGCCAGGAGAAAAATTCAGATGGCAGTCCAGTAGTGCTGGATTCAGCTTCCAGTAGGCGTGACACAATTGGAAAGAGTGGAACCAAATTGCAACCCACTGAGAACATTCAGCACACTTATAGTAAATAAAAAGCAGTACCACAGTTTGGATGACAGTCCAGTAGTGTGGATTTAGCTTCCAGCAAGAGTGACACAGTTGGAAAGAGTGGAACCAAATCGCGACCCACTGAGAATATTCAGCACACTTATAGTAAATAAAAAGCAGTACCACAGTTTGGATGACAGTCCGGTTGCAATCACAGTGTCTTTGTGGTGGTTTCAGATTTCCTGACAGGCCAATCGCGTGAAGCAAATCTTCAGTCTTCTTCAGGTAACAGGGCAGTCACAATTCGGTATTTCTGGTCACAAGCCGCTTCTGATTCAGTCCGATTAATTTCACTAGCAGATCCCTCAGAAGGGAAGATGAAGCAGGCAGGCCAAACACAGCCTTCTCACCAGTTTCCAGCTGCTCGAATGTCTTCAGCAGTTCACTCTCTCAACTCCAAACTCAGACTGACTCTCTGCTGCAGGCAGCAATGGGACTTCCTTCTGATCCAAAAAGGGCTTGGTTGGTTGATTCATCTGTCTGTCAAAGCAAGGGCTCCCCCTCCAGGTCCATTTAGGCGCCAAAATGAAAAACCTACAATTCCTACAGAAATTCATTCCCACAAGTCCCCTGGGGACAGACTCCATTTTAAGGTCCCCAAAAGGTACTGATTGGTGCAATACAGAACTGTCCATGCTGCAAAGAAAGACAGGTTAGACAAACTATAATACCATTATTATTAGAGCAGCTAATCAGCAAACAATTACCAGTTCAAACAGAGCTCCCTCTGCACCATTAGCAATGGCAGAACAGAGCAATATTATTGCAGCTCGGGCGAGACTCGAGCCTGGAAACACTCGGCCCCTACCCAGATTAATTATACACTACAAAAATGTCTCTTAAAGGGACAGGCATTGAGGCTAACAGGGCACTCGCATACAAGCACTTTTACACCTTTAAAGACATAGAATGCCTGCCTGGCAGTAGGTATTTAAGCACATCCAAGGAAGACTTTTGGGAACCCCCATTCATGGGGGGGGGGTTACACAGGAAATTGACAAGCTACTGTATTCACAATCAAAAAGGTAAATGGTTTCATACAGGAAAGTAATGGTTTCAGACCAATTTGGATCTTTTGTTCTCTTTTTTAATTTAGCATCCTTTTTCTGGCGGGGCCTCCCGTCAAGCTCTGCCCTGGTTACGGCCCCCAAGCTCCCACCTACCACTGCTGGCACTCTCTTGGGCACCCCCGTCTTTCCCCACCGGAGGGTGGGGCTGTGGCACTGGTTCCCCTTTCCCAGCACCGCGGAACCAGTATCTGTTTGGGAGAACCAGCAACAGAGGCTAATTGAAGCCCGGGGAGGGCTTCTTAGAGATGGAGGCCCCACACATTTTTCTTCCCTGTAAGCAGAGGCGGGGGTCGTGCAATGTTGACCGGCATATACCCTATCCCTGAAGTCTAGCAGGCACCGGTGCGTCGTGGTGAACCCAGTGTCCGCCAGGTGTCGCTACTGCACCAAGCACTCAGTCCACCCTCCTTCCAGAGAAGGAGAGCAGTCTTAGGACACTCCGATCGTTCTCCCCCGGCCAGCCCTCCAATGACCCGGATCTGTTCCCAAACCCGGGTCGCCAGCGTCACAAGCGGAAATCCAACCACTTTGCTGACAGGGCCAGATCAGTAATTTGGATCTTTGATTCTCTAGTGTCCAGGTGAAATCCAGGCCACTCTTATGGGTTCTGAGAGATAATATGAGTTACAATAGAACAAATCCCATACACAGTTATGAAAAAGAGAGCTGTAAGAGAAGGCTTGCTACTGAGAACTAGTCACTCCATTTATTATTATTATTATTTTTATCACAAGGCATTCCAAAAAAAGGCAGACTGAACACTGTAGCAGGGTCTCATTATGGGCAAAATGTCTGTCTGCGCAGTTTGGACAGCAATGCTGTGTGATGTCATTTATTCTTGAACAGACATTTTTTTTCCTCAGTGGGCTTACTTGGATGCACTGCTGCTGGGATTGTAGAAGAACCCCAAGTGCCATGCATGGGCACTGGTTTTATACAGCGTTTTCTCTGTACAGCATTGTGCCTCCAGGGCTCCTCCAGCTGAGGCCTCGTGCCATAAAACTTCTCTTTTTCATTTCAAGGAACTCATACTTTTTTTTGGAGGGGGGCTGTATTTTGTTGTTGCTACTGAATTGAGATTGTAGTGGTTTTATTCAGATGGGAGCCAATAGCTTCATAGATAGAAGTGTGTTTATGTATTTAGGAACTGATGTGAAGAAGAGACAGTTGTTTATTTATTTTGCTATATGAAAATCAGACTGTGAATCCCATGAAATCATGGGTTTGTAGTTTTGATAAGAGGTCAGTAAAGGTAATCTGGTCAAAAATATTGATACGCTCAGTGAATGATAGAAAGTAAGTTCTTTTACTGGTGCATGACTGATATTATGCAGTGTTTCACCTTGACTGGCAAATGGTACAGACCATTTATATTTATTTATTGAAAACTTTGGAGATTACCTTTGAGCAAGTGTGCTCATTTACAAAGGTTCCATGTCAAATACATAGTCATAAAAATCATTGCAAGTGCAATAAGCAGTTCCAGAGGAAATACAGTCAAGTCAGGCTCCACGCAGTTAAGGCAGAACAATTACATACAGTTCTGAAAAAATGGGTACAGATCGTTGTATAAAAAGTCATAGGTTACGCACAGTAAAAGACAAATGAACCTGTTTAACAGTTACAGCTGCATTGGACTGCAAAGGCAGATCGCAAAGATCTCTCAAACTAGTTAAACTTGAGGAGATTCAGCAGTGTATCAGGCAATTCATTTAGCCAGTTAGTAGCCCTGACAGCAAATGATCGCTCTCCCAGCTGAGTACACAGGAAAGGAGGCTTGAGGGCATTCCTGACCATAATCCTGGTGTTGTGTTGGTTGGAAACAGTGCGGAAGGCAATGTATTAAAGCAGGGGGTGTTAGACCCTAGAACACACTTATTTTGGTTACTCCTACCATCTGATATCCACCTGCACTGATGTTATAATATAAAGATGTGCTTTGTTGGAATTAAACATAATGCTAAATGTCCACAACTAAGTACTGCTGTATGTTTTTTTGTTCTTATAATGCAGTTCCTGGAGCACAAGGGGTTTGGGAAACAAAAAGGGGCATATCTACAATACGTGTGGAGTGGCAAAGAGGTACCAAAGAATTCTGGTTCACAAATGTTAATTTCTTAGCTACTGCATATCACTGGGGTAAGGTACCACAGTAAGAACTGTAGTCAATGATTACACTATGTATTAATTTATTTACTTGGCTTTGCTGACCAGCTATGTATACTAGATACGGAGTTGCCTGTTTTTAGGCACAACCTGGGAAGTTACAAATGAGATATAAAAACCAGTGAACAGGCTGGTTATTCAGTACATTACAAACAGGAAAAATGCAATACATTTCAACAGTTTTAGTCACTGTACAAGTAATAGAGAAGCCACTATTCATATCTAATGACTGCATAAAACACCAATACTGTAGCAAAGTGCATAACAGATGGACATGTACGAGACATTGAAAATTATATACTGTAAGTAGTTGGAAGGCTACAGTAAATGTGTATAAATACTGTAGGAACATTTGTGAAATGAGCTGCATTGTAAATGTGTAAATATTTGTATTACGTTATGTTTCCTTTTATGTTTAGAACAGCCACCAAGCCACCTTGAGGAAGTGGCAGTACACACTAAAAACATTGTTTGGTCAGGTTGGAGGACGAACATTAATTACTCGTTCCAATATACTTCATTATTTAAAACTATTATTGTGAGATGTAGATGTGTGGCATCCTTGTTTATCAAACGTTATTGCATATACAGGTATATTATACCAGCTTAAGTTCCCACATGCATGCACGGCCCAGATCTTGAACAGACCACACGCAACTAAATCTAATATTAAAAAAAACTAAAATGAATAACAATGCTGAAACTTATCATTTTAAAGCCTTTGTAGGGAGAAAACAGTATGCAGTCTGATCATTATTTATTTGAGATGCTGCTAGGTGTGACAGTGTCCCTGTTCTTTTCAGAGGCAATATAGCTAAGTGGTTAAAGCATGCACCTTTGAAGCTGGAGATCCTGGTTTAAATGCAGTCACTACCACTGGGTCACTCTGTGGGACCTTGAGCAAGTTGTTCATCCTCCCTTCTTTGGTGCCTAACCTTGAGTTTTCCTTAAACTGCCTCTAACACACTTATCTTCCTTTCACGTTTGTGTTTGTTGCAAGTGTTTCTGGCTTGTAAAGATCTTCAGAAGCAGTGTGTATGAAAGGAGCTACATGAAATCAAATGCCTTTCCCTTCATTGGGCCCAGTGTTGTTTGGCATTTTCATCGCCGACATCTCACATGGCATTAAGAACAAGATTAGCCTTTTTGCAGATGACACAAAGATCGGGGCAGTGGAGGATGACACAGTAGGATGGCAGGGTTGCAGGATGATATGATTTAACTTGGGTACTGGTCAGACACGTGGCAGCTTGGGTTCAATGCAAAGAAGTGCAAAGTCATGCACATGGGAGCAAGGAACCCAAGGAGGAGTTACCAGCTGGGAGGGGTGCATATAGCCACTGCAGAGGAGGAGGAGGAGAAAGATCTGGGTGTGATAATAAAAGGGCAAATGAACCACCTGGCACAGTGCAGGAAAGCAGCAGCTAAAGCCAATAAGATGCTGGGGTGTATTTCTAGTGATATCACCTCCAGGAGAGGGGAGGTATTCCTGCCACTGTACAAGTCATTGATATGGCTACACATGGAGTACTGCATACAGTGCTGGTGCCCATACTTAAGGAAGGATGTTAAATTATTGGAGGGAGTCTGGTGCAGAACAACAAGGATGATCCTGGATTGACAGACAAACCTTACGAGGAAAAGTTAGAGAAACTGAACATGTACTCCCTGAAGGAGAGGAGGAATAGGGGAGATATGATAGAGACTTTAAATGTGTGAAGGATATTAACAAGACTTGTACGGAGGGGATTTTTAAGTTAAGGGGGCATGGTCTGAGACTGGGGGGGAAGATTCAAGAGAGAAATGATGAGGCACTTTTTCATGGAAAGGGTGGTGTCCAGTTGGAATGTGCTGCCTGAGGGGGTGGTTTCCTGAAAATCAGTGGGCAGTTTTAAGAGGGGGTTGGACAAAATGAGGGGGAGGGTCACCGTTATGAGGGTTGGGGATGGAGGGGCAGCTGCTGTGTAAGGGGATGGCTAGCTGCACACCCAAGCAGACTTGATAGACCGTATGGCCTTTATCTGCTGGCAGTTTCGTACGTTTGTATGTTCAATTGGATGGAACAATTTTCAGCATTTAGTCAATCAATATGTTTATTTATTCAGTGATTAAAAAGAAAGACCCATCGAGCTATAGCTCATGTTTAAAGGTGACCTTCCTAATTTCTAGTCTATATCTCTACTGTTTCTGGAGAAATGGACTCACTCACCACTTATATTCTTTAATTTTCACTATTTTTATCTAATAACCATTAGTCACAGTACTCCCTGTGATTTTCTTTGTGTGGCAGGAGATGGGCAACACTGAGTACCTGCGTGGAAACTTCCTAATTTCCAACTCATATCTACTTACCTCATGTTCTCATTCTGTTCTGTATATTATCATTTTCACGCAGTAGATGTTTTGTACTTTAAAGCATAGCATCTGTGCTTTGAAGTTGCATTTGCCGCATGATTGGTTTCACACGGGAAGTCAGCTGGGTAGCAAGTGCAAATCTGAGCTGCAGCAGACAATATTACTTTATGGGGGTGCTTACTTCAGTTTTATGCAGCTCAAATTTGTGCCATTTAGCAAAGAGCTATGCTGTGTGAAAAAGTGTTGTCTGGATATTTTTGGCAAATTGTGGCATGATTCTGCCATACAATACCTGCAGGACTTGTGACAAGACTGTTAAACCACCAAAAAGTGATCTAACTTCTTTTTGTTTTGCAAAATGTAGTCAGACAATAACGCATGCAAGAAATATTTGACAATTGTGTAATTTTTCTTTTTTAAATAGAGAAGTAAATCGTAAATGCATCAGAATGTTTAAAAGTTGGCTGCTGAGGGGTGTAAGAAGACAGGAGTTTTCATTAGGTGATCAGGACCCAAACCATGGAGGGGGGCCTTGTAAGGCAACAAGCATATCTTGAAGGTAATGCACCACTGAAATAACAGCTGGTGTAGAATGTGCAGCATCAGCATGATATGGTCCGCTTGAGACGTTCTTGCCACCAGCGGATCCACTGCATTCAGGACCGGTTGTAGGAAAAGCATCAAACCCCCAGAGAACACAAAGTACAGAGCATAGCAGCACTCCGATCTCAAAGTGTCAAAGGCAGAGACTATCATCACTAGGTCCTCAGAAGCAACCTACAGTTTGACCTGGATGATATTATGTAAATGGAAAAAGCCACTGCAGACTACTGCAGTCACCTGCTGTTCTAGTGACAGCTTCATTCCACAATGAACCCCCGATTTTTATTACTGCGCCCACAGCTTGAATCATATGGCCATGTAAAGTTGGTAATATGGCATCTAAACTGTTCTACACTTTTCATTGATGGACCGTGAGGTCCTGGCTTGACAATCATTACCTCTGTCTTATTAGGGTTAAGACTCAGCCAGTTGGATACCAGCTTGTTTCCAGGTGTGTCCTGGGAACGCAGGGAAGTCAAGTAACTTGCATATAGTCACACAGTATGTAGGTGGTGGGTGTGGGATTCAAATCCAGTTTTTCAAGTTTATACCTTAGTGCTCTTAACCACTATGCTATACTGTCAAAGACCCCCATCCAAAACAGAGGCCATATTCCACCCACCAGGTGCACAACATAGGTATTGCTGCGTATCATCAGTATAGCAGTGAAGTTCAACACCATACTGTCTTATTATCTTACCCAGTGGTAGCATGTACACAGCAAATAGCATGGGCTCAAGGATCAAACCATGAGGCACACCACAGCTTAACACAGTGGTGTCGGAGATGAAATTCCCAGAACTATCTGCTTTGCTGTCCCAAGGAGGTAGGAATCAAATCGGTGCAAAACTGTACCAGTGGGCCCCACATAGTGCATCAAGTGATCCAACAGCATTCTATGATCAGTCTTGTCAAATGCCAATGAGAGAGCTAGAAAGATCAAGATGGACTGGTACCCTCAGTCCCTCATAGTGAGGAGATCATGGTGAACACTCTGCAAGGGCAGTCCTGCAGGGGACACTAAATCCTGACTGGAGAGGCTCATAGTTGTCAAACTGTTAAAGATGGGCCTTAAACAACTGTGTCACCAGAACCTTCTCGATAACCTTCCCCAAAAAGGGTAGGTTTGAGACAGGTCAGTAATTCACAAGATTGTCAGGGTCCAGGGACGGCTTTTTCAGGAGGGTTCTAACCACAGCCCTTTCCAGAACTATAGGACAAAAACTCTCATTCAAGGAGCACCCAACATCTCAGTGAAAATTGGCCCCAGTGAGTTCAGGCAGCCAACCAGCAGCTAGGTAGGCCTGGGGTCTAGTGTGCAGCAGATGGGGCAAAACCCTGAGATCACCTGAAGCATTTCCTCCTCTACAACTGGGAGAAACTCCATCCAGGATGGTGGATTGTCTAAGCCTGATGATAACTAGGTACTATTGGCCCATGAAAGGCCTTAAGGGAATCCCAGTTGGAACTAAGGATACCTTATCAGGAAAGAAATGGTTTTACTCATTGCACTTTTCTGTGGCAAAGGCTTGTGTGGATTGCATCCAGATGAGATAAATTAACCTGTCTACAGTGAGAAAAGCTGAGCTGATCTATTCCTTCCTGTGGCAATCACCCCTGACAGGAACTCTGCCTTTTTTTGGGTGACTTGCTGATACTCAGCATGGTGAATCTTCTGCTCCAATTCGTCCTCATCAGAACAAGAACTCCACAAAAAATGCTTCAGCTTTGGTCTCTTAGGGCCCGATTCCAAGTCTGGTTATGCATGTCACTAGGTGACATGTGCAAACCCAATGGCGCAAGTTGCACCTTGCGACATACGTTACGCTGATCGGGATTCCAGGAGGTGGCCTGAGACCAAGAGGACATCTGCCAGCCACAGCCCCTATGGCATGGCACAAGGGGGGATTACGGCAGCAACCGCACCCTGTTCTGAAAGGGCAGCTGCCGTAACCCAGTTACACAATTCTGAGACGCACTGCGGCACTGTGGGGTTAGACCAGCTGTTAGCTGGTCTAAGGGGCATCCATCCTGGCCAAATGGTGGTTGCCCCCCCAGCAGTGCCGCAACCCACACACAGCTGTGCCCCACAGACCCCCCCCAGAAGTGAGAAGCCCCCCCCGCAATACCGGGTGCCACCCACCGACACCTGGGTCCATTATTTTGGAGCCCCCGCACCTGCGCCACTGCCAACCTCCCACACACCCACAGGGGCATGTGGACTCTTTTGGGGTGGGAGCTCAGAGGGCTGTTTCCTCATGGTTGGCGGCTTGCAACACCCAAGTCCATTGTGCCATTCTCGTGGCTCAACCCTGCAGCTGCCACAAGTCGCAGGGCATAAGTGCCAGGGACCCTTCCTTTTCTGGAATAGGGTGCAGGGTCCCTGGTGTAGTGGCGAATGTTGCAATTTGCATATGCCTGCGAGTTGTGACATTCATCTTGGAATCGGGTCCTTGGTCTTCAACCAACTCAGCTCAGCACAATACTATTGTGAACAGCAGGGGGAAGTCAAGGGATGGACACAGTAGAGTGTTAGGTAGTCCAAGGCATCTGCAAGTTCTGTATTACACTACAGCCATTCACTGCCTTCTCAACTCCCTGAGCACAGGCTGCCATCATGCTGAAGATGTCCAGTACCACCCGAAGTTTGCTAGGCTCCAGATTGTATTTAGGACAGTATTTGACCATCTCCACCAGGGTGGTATTTAAATGGGGGTGGGGTACCTGCAGAAGAATGACAGGGCATGATGATCTGGTCAATCATCTAGATCAACCTTGACTTCACTATTGACAAGACCCAATGAAAAGGCCAGGTCTAAGGCATGGCCATAAAGGTGGGTGCCAGAGGCAACCATCTGTGCAAGACCCAGTGATTACATCAACTAGAGGAACTGCTGAGCAAGAAGCAAGGCTTCATCTTCAACCCAAGCCTTGAAATCCCACAGTACCACAGTCTGGGTGCATCCAACACCAGTTTGATCAGGAAGTCCATCAGTTCCTACAGAGGAAGGTAAAGAAGCTAACAATCACATGGTCTATGTTTGATCTATGCCCTAGAACAAGGGGTAATGATATGAAGCTGGAGGGGGGTTGGTTCCGGAGAAGTGTGAGGAAATACTTCTTCACAGAAAGGGTGGTGGATGCCTGAAATAGTCTTCCAGTGGAGGTAGTGGGGCCAAAAACAGTGGTAGGATTCAAAAAAGCTTGGGATAGCCACAAGGGAATCATAAAGGAAAGGAAGAGGGTGGAAGAGATAGTGCCATAGACCCAGGAGGGACTGCAGTGAATGCAATCACAATGAAAATGGACATACTGGATGAGCCAAGCAGCCCTTATCCGCCTTCAGCTTGTATGTTTCTTTTTTTCTATATGCACTTTTTGTGGTTTTCCCTGGTATTCTACCATTGCTCCCGGGACTCCGGCAAACACAGCAGTGCATACATGTGAAGGCGCACACATACTCTGGGTGCTGACTCAGCCCCTTCCACACCACCCCTGGCAATCACTGGGCTTCCCTGTAGCTTGAACTGCCATCTATTCTCCACCAGGTGACAGCCAAGGGCTGTGGAAATCCCTCATCCCTCACCAGGAGAGAAGAGCCACCTCACAGCAGCTCAATGCTGCTCCTTGCCCTCCCCCCCATGACCCCCGCCAACCCAGACTTGTTCCCAAACCCGGGTCGTGGGCATGGTGTAAGGTGTGGCATCCAGCGCCTCAACCCTCAGTGCCATCGGGCTGGTGTCAGCTTTTATGTTTCTATGGAGATAGCAGAACAAGGTAAGTTAAGGTCTGTAGGTTGCTGACTGTTTTGATATTGCCAGGAAGTTAGTATTTGGGTCAGCTATGGTGAAGGCCTTCTTGACAAAGGAACTGTTTGCTCAGTATGTGAATGAGGTTTGTATACTGGAAATTGAGTATTCTGATTCACTGCATCATTTTCAGCCATGTACAGTAGCAGCCCATGCAAGTAACAGCATCACTGATGCCGCTGGGTTTAGCACCTACTGTACGATGACACAGTTTGAGAGAGGTGGCTAAATACAGAGCTGATTTTAAAGACCAGAAGGAGAGACGGTCAAACAGATATGTACAGAAAGAGAAAAGGAAGTGAGTAAAAATGTGATTTGACTAGCATCAGCTTTAACGCTGCCATTTATGCACCTAGTCCTGAAATCATGACCCCAAGTCAAGAAAATGCTCACATGCTTCAGGGTTCCCAGTCCACAGCAGACATTACTCTGGTTTCTTTTTAAATTACAGTGAGAATAAAATAAAATATTCAGACATTCAAAGCTGAAAATAGTTTGTAGTGCACTATCAGTACAAGTTCAACAATAAATTATAGAAAGTGATGAGGAAGAATGTTGACAGAGGAACTGATTCACTGTAAAAAAACAATTCTGAAGGAGAGCTAGACTGTTACTGTAGTCTTTTGACATTATGCAGAGGGCTGTTTACATGTAGAGTAGCCTATCCAGTGAGGTTGTGGAAGCTAGCAATGTTCAGGCTTTCAAAGCAGGACTAGACTGATTCCTGAGGAAGGATAGGACTGAGGATTACACAGCACAAGTGAGGATAGCATTCAAGCAGTTAAAACAGCAGTGCATGTTAACAGAGATAATTTTAACCTACCCTTTTTATTCCTTTTTAGATGGTGACTTATCTCCTGTCTTGTGAGATACTCCTTTTTAGGTCTGTGGGCGGAGCCTACAGCCCCATTGGGATCAGATTGTAGCTCTAAAAATGGCTGATCATGGAACTCCCTTTTCTGACATTTGGAAATATTCCTCCACAGCTAAAAAACAGTGCACTCCCCCTCTGATTTTTGCTATTTGCTGCTCTATGTTAAAGGCATCTGAAGGGAGGGGGGATGCTACTGAATTGTACCTCTGAACTTCTCAGGATATTAACAAAAAAAGCTTTTTAAACTGCTGTTTCTATCATCTGGCCAGCTCAGTCTAATAGATTTATTATATTTCTTTCAGCAACCTAGGGGTTAATTCATTATCTGTTGCTCTAGAATTTATTGAAGCTCTGAAATGGATCTATGTGATAAAGGTGAGTCTGAAAGACCGCCTATCACATAGACCAAACAAACTTGAGCCCAGGGTCAAAAGGGCGTCGGATATTGTACCGATTGTCGCAATTAGCGACGGTCGCTACAGTACTTAACCAAAGCACAATGCCTCCGCACACCCCCAAACTAAAATAATCAACTCCAAGGAGGGTGCGGACCATGGGGCAAGTTATTGGATTTTGAAATAAAAAAAAATTGTTCTGCCTCTAGCTGGACCTAAACCCGGGGCTGTTTGTATTGCAAGCGGTGGTGTACACCACTACAATATGCAAGCAGCTCAGCGGGAATCAGCCTCAAATGATACTATATCCTGCAATAGTGAGTACAGCTCCTTGCTGTACTCACTGTACAGGATATAGAGCCGTATTGCACCATTCACTGTCTTGTAGAGCGCTATTATTGAGTCGCCCAAAAGTGCAGCGCTCAATAATCAGCGCTCTACATGGGTGCTACCCTCTGAAACAGTCCGACAGACTACAGTGTCAGATTACAGACAGTGCAGCTGCAATTTTGTTGGCTATCTCATTCATATGGGCATGACAGATTGCTTGCTCACACACACACACACACACACACACACACAGCAGCATGTACTCTGACTAAATAAATTCAAGAGGACTGAATTAGCAGCATGCCAGTTTTTGATCTTTGTGACTGAACAGCACTATATGGCATCAACAAGAAAATAACTTTGCTAATTTGGTAGCTCTTCACAACCTATTGGCTCTGGCTAGAGCTTATCTTCATTGAGACTGCTTTACCACTTTGTTTTTTACAATTGAAATAAAGAGTGCTCTTGTTTATATGTCTTTCTCCAGATTTTCATCAGTATTCTTAGCTGTTTATCACTGTTTAATATCACTTTTTCATTTGATTAAAATGAATTAGTAAAAAGCAGATGCTTCTGTGTAATGTTGTGGGATGATGAGTATCTAAAAATAGCTAAGAATAATTATGAAAATGGGGGTACAGCCATATTAAAATGCATACTGTTTTAGTACTTCAAACATAAAACATAAATGCTAAAGCCGACAAACTGAGGAATAAAAGGTATCGTACAAGACAGGAAGTAAGGGGCAACCTATAGTAAATTAGAATTAAAAAGTAAACATAAAAATTTTCACCATAACATGCACTCCTACTTTAAGCTTAGACACTTGGCAGTACTCACACTGGGTTATAATCCTACTGTGTGGCAGGCGGGGCAGACAAGAAAGGCCCTAGGGCCTTTCGGTCTCAAAATATTTTAGTATTGTTATTTTGTGCCTTTAAACCACAACTCTTCAATTTCAGAAGAATCCATTTCAGGAACGAAGAGAAAAGACTGGGATCATAATCAGTGAATCCATGAAAACCGAGCAAACTTCAGACTGATATTTTCACACAGGAGCTAAATATGGCAGCAAGTGCACCTTGACGCTTGATTCAGCATCTTTCGCCCTCTCACACCAGAGAAAAATTGGAAAGTGACTTCACCTTATCCCAAATTAACTAATCCTATCCCTGAAGATGAATTTGCTACCAAATTAGTTACTTTGGGAGTACAACACAGAAACTGCTTCCAGGTTAGTGTAAGTGAAGACAACTAATGCACATCAGAATTAGTTTGCATTCATTTTCAGCCTTGACACGTGTTCACTGTGTGGTAAAGTAGACACTGTAAAAATGAAACATATTTTTTTTTTACTGCACGATAATATTGCATAGTTGTATACAAGTTCCCTGTGTTCTGTTCAAATGGACAAACAAGTTTACCAAGCCCCTCACTAAAACTATACCTAGTAGGGTTCTACTTAAAGATCACCTGGAGCTCCTGAAATTGGACCTCTACCTACTAGACTGGGCTGAAGTCTATTCCAATAGTAATATTGATACCATCCTGGAACAGTTTATCTCTTACTTTAATGCAGCATGTGATAAACATGCCCCATTCAAAAAATGCAAAATTAAAGGTCCTTGCAATCCCTGGATCACCCCTGAACTTATCGAATGGCTTCAACTCAGGGACCATCTATGGTGCAGGGCCAGTACTACAGACAATTAATCTGATCTTCAAGCTTATAAAAAGGCAAGAAATGCCTGCACAAGGGATATCCGTGCGGCCAGAAGTCAACACTACAAGGAAGCCCTCTCATGATCCTGGAGCGATGGGAAAAAATTCTGGAGCAACCTAAAAGAAATCACGGGAAAAGACCCCAAGCTTGCCCCTGCTATGCTAAACGTCGATGGTGTCTCCATCCTTGTCCCAAGGCTCATTGCAAATGTGTTCAACAATGCATTTACAGACCTCAGTGGTGTCCTCCCACCAGACTTCTTCAACCCCAGTGATGCAAATAACAAGCACAGAGCCCACGACTCTGCCCCATGCGCCCACCTTTCCACTTCAAAGTCATCACACAAAACAAAGCCAAAAAATACTTCCTTAAGGGTACTTGGGGGAAACTCGAAATAGTGATGATGGCCTTGATCTCAAATTCATTGCCCTTGCTCTGGATGAAGTCCTGGCTCCACTTACCCACATTGTTAACCTATCCCTCAGGTACTCGCAATTTCCACAAAATTGGAAATCCACTGTAGTGACACCAGTACACAAGAGTGGTGAACGTACCTCCGACGGTAATTACAGACCCATCTCCATCCTTCCCCTACTGTCTAAAGCACTGGAATGGACAGTTGCCAACCAGCTGGTTGACTATCTGGATAAATATCGACTCCAGTGCCCCCAGCAACATGGGTTTCGACAAGGGCATAGCACAACAACAGCGCTACTGGAGTTCACAAGCTTCTTACATAGCTCCCTGGATCAGGATCACCTTGCTGGTGCAGCTTTTATCGACTTAACAAAAGCCTTTGACACAGTGCACCATCTCTTCCTACTTGATCAGCTTGCAGCTGTAGGCGTCTCTGATGACACCACTGGCTGGTTCAGAAGCTATCTGCACAACCAAATGCAGCAAGTGAAGATAGGCAACATCCATTCTGACAAAAGGCTCTTCTGCTCAGGAGTTCCTCAAGGGTCCATACTAGGGTCACTCCTGTTTAGTATCTTCCTCAACCCACTCCCCGCTGCATGTCAGGGCCTCTTGCTGCTATACACAAATGATGCTGTCATTTTCACCAGCAACCCCAACCCCAAGACCCTCGAGGCACAACTCCAGCAACACTTTGTGGAAGTTGAAAGCTGGTTTAGTAATCACAAACTCAAAATGAACTATAAGAAGACAAAAATGCTGTTATTCTCAAACCCTCAAAATAAGCACAGGACCTATTCCCTTACCAAATGTAATGCCATGGGCTCCCCACTGGAGCTCATCCCTCAGTTTAAGTATCTAGGGGTTGCTATTGACAATACCTTGTCTTTTACTCCACATATAGACAATGTTGCCAAATCAGGTAGTTCTCGCCTTGGGCTACTCTATAGACACAAACACTGCCTAACCCCGGAGGCACTTAAGCTTGCCATCCATAGCTCAGTTGTTTTACTAGTTGATTATGGCCTGGTCATCTACAGAGCAGCCACTGACACTGCCTTCAGCCAAATCAAGATAGCTCTAAACGAAGCCTGCCACCTCCTTACTGGTGCTGGGCACTTGACCCACACTTGCAACCTCTTTTCCCAAGCCAAACTGGCTCCAGCTCAAGCACAGGCTTATGTACCAAACCTGTCTATTAGCCAAAAAAGCTACCCTCGAACTTCTGCCACCAGGGGTGTTGAAGCTCCTCTCCCCCTCAAACCATCAAAGACAAACTAGAAGTGCTGAGTGTCAGTTCTTTAGGATCCCCCGTTGTCGTACCTCCCTAAAACAAAGGTCATTTGCACACCGAGCTCCACTCTGGTTCAATGCCCTCAGTAATGAAGTAACTGCAACCACTACTCTGGGCTCATTTAAGAAGAAGGTTTTTTGTTTGTTTGTTTATTTCTTTAGGGCCTACCTCTCAGCTGGGGTGTTTCTATGGATCCCAAAGTCAAGCTCTGCTGGCAGCTCCTGCATCTGACGGCTTGCCGGAGCTACACCTCCACTCCCTCACACTCTCTTAGGCCACGTTGCAGCCCCCAGTCACAGAAGGCCAAGGGATCAGGACTGGAGGGAGCTTCCAGGAATGGTGGATGCAACGCTGTGGCCTGCCATCATGCATCGAGGGTTTGCCGGTATTTAGCCACCGTCCCCCTCTTGTATGGGCGTGCAATGATACCAATGACACAGCAATGCACACTCCCTCACACCCGCACGCCGGGTGTCTGCCATGCTCACCCGCTTACTTTACTGATTTCACCCAGCCTCAGCTACTGCGAGGGCTGCAGCACTTACACAGAAACATAGAAACATACATAGAAACATAGAATTTGACAGCAGATAAGGACTGCTTGTCCCACCCAGTCTGCCCATTTCCCTACATAATGGATAAGTTGCAGATCCTAGTTAACCAACAGCCTAGTTACCCAACATTTTCCTACCCCCACCCACTAGAATTGCCTTATGACTGTCCCATGCATTCTTGAAATTCACCAGTTTTTAACTCCACAACCTCATCAGGAAGGATGTTCCATGCATCCACAACCCTCTCCATGAAAAAATACTTCCTCACATTATCTCTGAGCTGTCCCCTCTCAATCTTCAAATTGTGCCCCCTTGTTCTTGCACACCTCTTTTTCTGAAATATGTTACCCTCTTGGACTTTGTTGATTCCCTTGAGGTACTTGAACGTTTCTATCATGTCTCCCCACTCCCTCCTTTCCTCGAGGCTATACATATTAAGCTCCTTAAGTCTCTCTTCATATGGCTTCTGGTGCAGACACTGCACCATCTTAGTTGCCCGCAGTACTCCAGATGGGGTCTCACCAGCTGTCTGTACAGAGGGATAACAGCTTCCTGTTTTCTACTGGTGATACCTCCTCCCTATGCATCCCAGTATCCTCCCAGCCCTTCTTACTGCCCTCTCATATTGCTTGCCCACTTTTAGGTCATCTAATATGACTATCCCCAGGTCCCTTTCCATTTTTGTTGTTGTTAGTATCTCACCTCCCATTGTGTACTCTTCCCCTGGGTTTTTGTTTCCCAGGTGCATTACTTTGCACTTCTTAGCATTGAAGCTAAGCTGCCATACATTTGACCATTCCTCTAGCCTTGCCAAGTCCCTTCTCATCCTTTTCACTCCACCTTGTGTATCAACTCTGTTGCAGATCTTTGTGTCATCTGCAAAGGGACATACTTTTCCTTCCAGTCCCTCTGCAATGCCACTTATAAAGACGTTAAAGAGGACCAGTCCTAGTACTGAACCCTGTGGTACCCCACTAGCAACCCCCCTTTCTTCAGAGTGGACTCCATTTACTATTACCCTCTGTGTTCTGTTCTCCAGCCAGTTTTTACCCAGGCTACCAACTTGGGACGCACTCCCAGGCTGGCCAACTTGCACTTTAATCTTTTGTCTGGGACTGTGTCAAATGCCTCGCTAAAGTCTAGGTAGGCCATATCCACAGCCCCTCCTTGATCTACTACTTTGGTCACCCAGTCAAATAAATCTATTAGATTTGTCTGACATGACCTTCCCACTGTGAATCCATACTGCCTGGGGTCCTGTGCCCCTCTGGCCTTTAAGTACTCAACAATTCTTTCCTTCAGAAGTGATTCCATCATTTTCCCTATCACTGAGGTTAAACTGACAGGTCTGTAGTTTCCTGCTTCTGTCCTGCTCCCACTTTTGCGAAGTGGAATAACATCTGCCCTCCACCAGTCCTCAGGTACCACCCCATCCTCCCATGATTTGTTAAAGAGGGTAGTCAGTGGTGTCACTAGTTCTACCCTTAGTTCTTTTAGAATTCTGGGATGAATCCCATCAGGCCCGATTGCTTTGTCCACCTTCAGTTTTAAGAGTTCTTTCAGAACCCTTTCTTCTGTGAGTGGGCTGGTATCAACCCCTGTATCTAGAGTGTTTCTATTGTTTGGTTTAGGTACCTCCACCTCTTCATTTGTGAATACTGAACAAAAAAAAATTGTTTAGTATCTCTGCCTATCCACAGTCACCCTCTGTCCACCCCACCCCACCCCACGTTATTAAGCTTCACTATCCCTCCCTTGGTCTTCCTTCACTCCCTGATGTACCTATAAAAGGGTTTATCCCCCTTCTTAACTGAGTTGGTTATCTTTTCCTCGGTTTGGGCCTTTGCTGTTCTGACTGCCTTCCCTGCTTCCTTTTGCTTTAATTGATACAATTCTCTGTTCTGCTCCTTCTGTGATTCCTTGTACTTTCTGAATGCTTCATTTTTTCTTCCTAACCTTCCCAGCCACCTCCTTTGAGAACCATAGTGGTTTCTTACATCATTTTGTTTTGTTTATTTGCTTCAAACAAAGGCATGTTGCCTCAGTGATGGCAGTTTTGATTATTCCCCATTGTTTTTCCACCCCCTCCTTCCTGCCTATGTACTAGTGCATTCCTTAGGCACTCACCCATTTTGGCAAAGTCAGCCCTCCTGAAGTCCAGTACCTTTGCCTTTGTATGGCTTGACTCTACTGCTGTGTTTATTGTGAACCATACTGTTCGATGGTCACTCGTTCCCAGATGGCTACCCACTTCTAAATATGTGATCCTCAAACCATCTCCATTTAAGAGTACCAGGTCTAAGTTTGCTCCCTCTCGAGTGGGTTCCAGTACTAGTTGTCTAAGGCATGCCCCCGTAGGGCATCTAGAATGACCCCACTCTTAGAAGTGGCTGTTGCAAATGCACTCCAGTTAACATCTGGCATATTCAGATCCCCCATCAGCAATATCTCCCCTTTTTCTGCCATTCTAAGGATACTTCCTATTATTTCCTTGTCCATGTCCTCCCCCCTGAGATGGGGGTCTGTATGCAACCCCTGTGCGGATTGTGGTGCCATTGCCTGTCTCCAAATTGACCCACAGTGCTTCCTCTCCTCCCTGTTGACCCTTTTGTTCTGTAGATTTTATTCCTTCCCTTATGTAGAGAGTTACTCCTACTCCTCTTTTACCCTCCCTGTCCCTCCTGTAGATAGTGTATCCTGGTATGTTTACATCCCAGTCATGGTTCTGTGTGTACCATGTTTCTGTGACTGCCATGATATCCAGATGTTCCTCCTCTATCAGGGCCAGTAATTCAGGAAGCTTGTTACCCAGACTATGGGCATTAGTACTCATTGCTGTCCATTTTTTTTTGATGACTTTACCTCTTGTAGCACTATCCCTATCCTCACTGACTTTGCTTTCTCCATTCACCCCTGCCCTGCTCCCTACTGACCTTTGTACCTTGGTCTTTACCTCATTTAGTACCCTGTTTAGTAGGGGGAAGCTGGAAATTCCCTGCTGCTTATCAGTGCCTCCCCTCTTGACTAGTTTAAGAGCTTGCCAGTGAAGCATTTAAACCGATTGTCAGAAGACTTGTTCCCTTCCTGGACAGATGCAGACCATCGTGCCAGTATAGACTTGCACGGGTATCCTTCCCCATCGTCCCCGGAGGAGGAGAGCAGTCCCTAAGATGCTCAAGCCTCCTCCCCCTGGCTGACCCCCAGTGACCCTAGTTTGTTCCCGAACCCGGGTCGCTGGTGTGGTGCAAGGTGTGGCATATAGTGCCTCAACCCTCAGTGCCACTGAGCCAGCAGTTTAAGAAAAAGTTGCAGCAACATCTAATTGCTAATGCCAGCTGCGACTGCTTCTGCTAACCTTCTGTTACCCCGAACCTAGCACTTAAGCTCCCCTCTTCACTGACTTGCTGCACTTCATCCTCCTTGAGCCCCACTACCTTTTCCCATTTTTCTTCTCAGCTACCTGCTCCCATCTTCCTCATTCATCTCTCCCCCGCTCCCTTGCCTACCCTCTGTACCTCCTCTGCACCCACTCCTACTCATCCTTCCCCCTCCTCCCTCCTCCTGCCCCTAATACCTCCATCTCTTACCCCCTCCTCATCTCCCTCCACACATGCCACATGTCTACCCCTCTGTCTAATCTTTACTCATCTGCTACCTCTGCCTCCCTCTTTTCATCCCCCTGACTCCCCACCCTCCCCCCACCTCAGTCACTTCCTCTCTTCTCCTTCCTACCCTGCTTACCCTTATGACATCTCCCTCCTACCCTGCTTACCCTTATGACAAGGCCCTCCTGGGCTGATTCCCTACTTTCCCTCTTCACTGTCCCACCTGCCGACTAGGCCTACTGGCTGATTCCCCCCCACCTCCCCGTCTTGGCTCTCCTAGCTGAACAATCTACTACCCACTAAGCCACGTGGGTTTCTCTTCCCTCCTTATGTATGTCCCCCCCCTACTTACCCCACACCCCCATGTGTGCCACTATTGTCCGTAAATGATTGTTCGTTGTATGTCACCATCTCACGTGTGCCACAGATGTTTGTAATTGGATGTTGCCTGGCTCCTTGCCTATCAGAATAGATTGCTTAATGTACTGTCTTATCACCTCCATTCATTGTAAATGTTACTAGCAGCCCAGCTAGCAGCATAATCTGTACCCCTCTGTAACTTCCTTGACGTGGAACCTATGCAAAGTGCTTCTAGCTCAATTAGTGTCTTCCAAGATTTCAATAAATAAATAAAAAACACAAGAAGAAGTGAGTGCACATTAACTAGTCCAGAATCTAATGCCAGATTACAGTCTGAGAAGTAAGTATTCTTTGTGCAAACTGTATGATGGATGCAAATGGGTATTTGTTTATGCAAACACAATTTGGTGATCTTGGTAATTCTAATGTGATGAACTAAATGACTACAGAACAGCACACCTCTCAGCTGTCCCTGATCAGGACTTTCGATACTTTTCGGTCTTTGGTGATCCAGAACCCCTAACACAGAAAATAGGGGCTTCTGGACCAAATCAAAGGAAGTCCTTTGGGCTCTGCGGTAGTGCTCTTTGAAGCATTCGGCTACAGTGTAGGTAAGCAATAGGTGGCAGCTTGTGCATCTCAGTGCACTGACATCACATCCTGGGAAAGGAATATACAGAAGAACTCTGCATCCCCAAAGTCCCTACCTGATTTTCTTGGCTGTTTCTAATCCAACCACACACCTGTCCTTGGTTTTCTGGGACACCCCTGAATGTAGCCCCCAGGTTTTCTCTGTCCATCCACAAATTGATGTTTGTGTCACTAAAGAATCATGATTTAGAAGCATTAATAATATCAGACATTATATTTACCACCTAGTTCTTCTACAGAGGATTTTTATTCACGTTAAAAAAGTTACTTTAATCAGATGTCAGAGTTGATATTACCAATCGGTGTCCCAGGGTTTTGTCATTTATACTTGATTTGGTTTTTTTGTGTGTTTTTCAGACCATAGGGTTGTGGTCCGTGGAATGTTGACCTATGGCATTGCATTAGGATAGAATATGGTTATATTTAGCTCCTTTCACATACACTGTATGCTGATGTGTTTTACAAAGCAATGACAGTATACTAGTACTTTAATTAAGGAACTATAGGCTATACAGGCATAAAAAATTAAGTGTGCTAATACACACCACACATAGCTATATTGCATTAGAATGTGTTTTAGTGTAAGTTAGCTTAGCACCTTGACCTCTTGCTTGGATATAGTCTTAATTCATTAACAGGTAGTGCCTGGCAGCACTTTAGATCATGAGTTTGAACATTTAGAGATGGTGTTCCACTTTCTGAACTATTAACTCAGAACAAAAATTAGGGGAGTATAATTACACTACTAAGTAGCATTTTTAGCACTCAGATAAGCAGTTTGTAAAATCACATTGCAACCACCCAGTTATAATTATGTATTACAACTGGGCTATTGTAATCAGGTCCTGTCTGCCATGCTTGCACTCTGAAAGGTGCAAGTAGTACTAACCCAGCTGCTGCCAGTTAATATAAACACTAACTCCTTCAAAACATGGTATTTGTTCACAAAATTAGAACAACTGTATGCCTTTCTCCAGCAGCTGAAAAGTTTGCAATTTAAGACCCTAATCAGTGAAAAAAGAAAAATATGAAACTATGGTTTGATGTCTCTGACCACCCTTGCAGAACTAAACTTAGCATTGTTTGACACCTCTGACCTCTCTCACAGAACTGAGTTTATAACAATTAAATTACCTCATTTTAACTTAAAAAATAATCATTTTACAGTGTTTATAATGTACAGAGAGTGCCTATTATGAACTGTTTTTAATCAGTTCATAACCAGATAATCCCATCGCTATGACATCAGCATGCTGTAAACCTTTCTTAAGCATGTCATACCAGTGGGATTATAGGTTTAGACTGTCACCCACTGTCAAAAGTCTCTCAATGGAATGGCTATCTGCTTCCCATTACATGCATTCAAACAACACACATTCAATTCAAAATATTTTCCCACTGATTCTAGGTTTACCTCTCCATCACTCATTTCTCCTCCAGCCTGTGCTGCGCTAGCAGCTCCTCACATGTACGATTCACCATGCTTCACTTGGAGAAGATGCAGACACTGATGTTGAGTAACGTGAATAATATGGACCAGTCGGAAACTGCTTGTTGAAGCTCAGTGTCCCGGGTGGCACTGAGGGTTGAGGCGCTGGACGCCACACCACATGCTATGCTGGCGACCCGGGTTCGGGAATGAGTCTGGGCTATCAGGGATCAGCTAGGAGGAGGAGGAGGATTGAGCATCCCAATGGATGCTCTTCTCCAGCGTGGGGTGGGTTACTGGGCAGCGGATGCACCCACAGCACTACCGCTAGTGGGAGTGCTGGCGGTAGGGTGCACAACTCTTTGGAGTTGGGGTGGGGAGGGTGCTGCTGGGTGCTTGACTACAGCATGTGTCAGCATGCCATCAGTCTGAACTTTAAGTCCTTTGCACCAGCGCCCTCAGAGGATTGTATCTACAGGAGAAAAATGCAAAACACCCCTGGATCATCGCACAATATGATGCCAGGATCCCATTATGACTGGACTCGGCAGAGGAGCTGGAGGAGGGGTACAAAGGCCCCCCAGGGAGAATAAGGCCCTGGACAGTACAAAAGAAGGTTTTTCTTTTCCTTGTATTATTTTTTTATGTACTTAACAGCATCTTAATTTAGAATGTAGGGAATTAGTTTTATTGCTGTGTGCTGAATATGACTTGCATCTCTCGCAAGTGGATGTATGATAATAAACATCTTATTTGGGCTTTCTTGATCCATACCATTCTTGGTAAGTTCTTTTTTTTTCTAACTACAACAGAAACTTTTATTTTCACAGAGGCAATGTGTTACCATATATTATAAAACACAATGCCTGAGTATCAGTGGTTAACCACAGATGTAAGCACCTCTCACGGTTGCCATGACAACTGTAAACCTCTTAAGCTGCATTCTCGAGGTTTACTTGGTTGTCCTGGCAACCGCTTGAGGTAATTACATAGTGGTTAACCATCGATACTCAGGCATTATCCTCAATGTAGTTGTGTTCTATATCAATATCAGTGGCTGCGTAGGTAGGTAGCATGCTTTACAATGGGATCTGATAAGAATGTTGTGGGTTTTAACCCCGTAGCAGGTACTTGGAATAATACTCATAACTGACATGCCTCAAAGGAAACAACACAGCACTGCCATGGCAAGATATATGCTTATTCTTTGTACTGTACTACTTCACTGAAAGAGTGGTGGACACATGGAATATACTGTCAGCTGAAGTGGTGGATTTGAAAATAGTAGGGGGGTGTTCAAGCATATGTGGGATAGACATAGGGGGATATTAGTAAATAGGCAGGCAGGAGGGAGGGTCACCAGAGACTAGTTAGAGTCTGCTGAGAGAGATTAAGCAGAAACCATCTAAGCAGACTAGGTGGGTCAAGCGGTTCTTTTCTGCTGACAAATTCTGTTTCTAGGAAGTATTACTGGTTTTGTTGAAAGCATTTTAAGAAATGTTTTGTTTTTCCTTAGTCTCCTTAATCCAAGCACATTACCAAAATCCCACATTGATTAAGAATGCTCCCTAGTAATTATAACTGAAAAAAAAACAGATGTGGGTGTGTGTAAACCAGAACTTTACACACACACTCAGTGTGGGATGCTTTTATAAACTACTGATACTTTGCTGTCAGAGTTTATGTAGTATCCCACACCTCGGGTGTGTGTAAAATTCTGTTTATACCCACTCACCCATTCTCTGTGTAGTATCTGATTTTCCCCCTTCAATGAGTTAAAACAGTGTGACACAGTCCTCTGGGATTTCTGCTTATCTAAGAACACCTGAAGGGACAGCCATGCTTTTTTTCAGCAAGAAATATTATTGACGTAAGATAAACCTATACTCTTAGGAAAGGGGGATGACCTGTGAAAATAAATAAAATGACAACAGGGCCAAAAAGACATGTCTCTCACAGTAAATGCCAAGATTTAAAGCAAGTTCTTTTAGAATTTGGTTAATGGAAAGATTTTATTTTAATGGTTTAAGCAGGCAGTAAAGTTTATTTTAGATATCTACTTGATCATATACTTTTATAAATGTAATGTTTCATCCATCACCATTTATTTGAGAAGAAATGTTGCGATGGGTCAAGTCCCTTCCACTACTACAAAGCATTTTTATCCCTACCAAGATCAGCACACCTCCTCTAATTTGGTCCAGAACCACTCCTGGGATTTGTATCCCACTACCCTCCTGAAATTTGCACACCACACTCCTTAAAATTTGTTCCTCACACCTTTCTTAAAATTTGTGCTCAGTACCCCCCCCCAACCGAGATTTGTGACTCAAACCCCTCTCAAAATGTGGTCCAGTCTAATTCAATTTAGACAAATACATTTTGCAGGGCAGATATATGGACCATTACCAGTGAAAATGGGGGAGCAGTTGACATTGTCTTCATGGCCTTCATCTGCTTTTAACTATGTTCCTTAGTACCCTTCCCAACGTTTGAGCCCCAGCACGTTTCCCAAAAATTGTACCTCCCTGTCAGTTGTGTCTCACACTGCTCCAGAAATGGAACTCACTATCCTGTGCCAGCCTCGAGATTTATACTCCCATATCCCATCTAGAATGTATAACCACACCACTCTTGAATACTGTGCTTGCATTTCTCTCTAAATTTGCACCTGTAACCCTTACTTAATTTGTGTCAACACCTCACCATTTAGACCCTTTACCTCTCCCACAATTTGAACTCCACACCCTCTCCACATACGACAGTATTAATGTATTCTGATGCTTTTACAAAAGCAAGGAATATTAGTGGGTTACTTGAGGGGGAAGTGAAATATTTATGATGTAATTAAAGCTATAAAAGTATGGTATAGAAGGTTGGCTCCTCAAGGAATGGACTGAAATTCAGAAGATGTTTAAAAATGTATTGCTAAATTAAATTTTTTTGAAAACCTTATTTTTCATATAGCAATATATGAAACATGTAACAGCACCATATATCGATATAAAAAAGTATATTTTTGCTATATATTGATAGCAAAAATTATGTATTGCTATTACCTTAGAAACGTTCAAGATAGCGTCAATATTCAGTATTTAGTCTAAAGCAAAAAATACTCCATTATCTGTTTATGAGAATCATGTTTGGGGATACCAGTCATTGCTCTGTTAAGGAATAAACACGCCCTTTTCTAGTTTGTGAAGTTGACTTTGTTCCAACAAAGCAGATTGGTTCGCAGTTGGATGAATGCTGCTCTAAACCATGTCCGACGCAGAGCATATTGCAGCTTATGAAGCATGCGGTGGACATGCTGGATCTAGAGTCCCTTCTGACCTTTAATTACTAGGTTAGTATGATTGCTGCAATTAAACCCAGTTTGAAAAATTGCAGGTCCTATATGGACCTGTGTCCAGGTTTTCAAAAATTGGACCTCAGCTATATAAAGTAGCAGTGCAAAAAGAGCTGAATCCAGATTCCTCAGAACTGCACTGCCTTCTGGACCCAGTCACTGCCACCTGCCCAGTGGTCTGCACTTTTACAACAGGTTAAATCTTTTAAAAGTGAAGTTTAATTTTATTTTCTCAAGTTACAGATATATGGTGCCGACCCTCAAGTCTGGTGCCAGCCCACTCATGGACTCTCTGATTTATTCTCTATTAGGACAATAACCAAGTAGCCTGGATGTCTCTGTGTCAAGGGTCAGCACCAGCTTTCTGGCATGAGAGAAGGTACACAGACCTTCATTTTACAATGGTTGCCACTCTCGATACCTGCAACCCAGGTCTGAGATAAACCTGTGGTTCTGAGGGTCATCCCTGGAGAGAGGGACTGAGTGTCCCAGAGGATGGTCTTCTTCTCCAGGGAGGAAGGGTGGCAGACTCCACTACTATACTACTGCCTAGGTGACCACAGGTTGGGGTGTAGAAGAGCCACTTGTGGGAAGGCAGAAGCTGGTTGGTACTAGAACATCAGTATGCTTTGCATACATGTATGTTCCTGGTGTCCCAGCTGCTGTCATTCAATGGGCTGAGAGACCCATAAAAGAGAAAAGCCCTAAATTTGGCAGAATGAAACTTGCGCTCTCCGGCTTTTCCATCCCAACTGGCTGCTACTCTACCACACTGACAGATTGATGGGGTGACACAAAATGCTGAAGCATCTCTCCCCTGTGGCATCCACCTCAGGGCAGGACCCTCAGAGACCCTTGGGGTTTTGGTAAGCACCAGAGGAGGGATAGAATGGGGCTGGAGGCAAGTTGAGCTGAGTTGGCAGCTCCAGAGACACTGAGGGGAACAAAATAAAATACATTTTTTTCTATCTACACTTTTTCTGCCTTTGCAGAGCTGGCAGGCAGTTCCGGCCCTCCCTAGGAGGGCTCGTCCTCTGAGCCCAGCCATTTCTGCCCCAGCTGTATGGTGTAGTTCCCCCATGGATTGCTTCCCCCGCTGGGGCTGGGATGAGGACTGTCAATCTCCCCACCCGGAGCATATTCCAGAAGTTGGGGTGGCTTGTTGCGGGGGCGCATCTGGGCCATCATGGAGCCTGCCAGCTCCCTTTCCACCTTGCTTTTCTCCCCGGGCCCACGAACCTGCAATGGGTGGAGTGGCTGGGCTCCACTTCCACGGATGCAGCCTATGCCCTGAACGTGGGGTCCCCCCATTCTGGTGGTGTGCATGTGCATATTCAGCCACAGCTGGGTGTCAGGCAAACAGCACACCGCACCATTCCCCTTCCCTGAGAAAGGAGAGCAGTCTGTGGATGCTCAATACTTCCTCTCTCCGCTGGCCCCCAAGCAACCCGAGTCCATTCCTGACCCCGGGTCACTGGCGAGGTATGAGTTGTGGCATCCAGCGCCGCAATCCTCAGTGCCATCGGGCAGGCACAAATAAAAATAACTTTTAATAACACCATTTGGCAGGTGGCAATGATTGAAGATGGGCACTTGGGTCCTGATCTGGCCCCATTTGTTGCACTGCTGTTTAAAGCACTGTCATCTCTTTTTCCAGCCTACACTAGCATACTTCATTACTTCTTCCTTGTGAGTGGAGATAACAACTACTGGGATTCTGTATGGAAAGATGCAGATATTTAAAGGGTACCTAAACATGCAGTTTTTTAAAACTGCAAACTCCAAAATCTGGCTTCTTAGCAAGGTAAAGTAAAGGCTGCTATTTACATTTATGCTGAAACTGCATTTGTGTAAATAACATGAATGCAGTTTCATAGCTTTTGAAAAATGTAAACATCAGCCTTTCACTTACAAAAAATAGCCTTGGTTTCTCCCTAAGATGTCTACCAAGTGTGTTAAGTGATGAGTCATGATGACATCATCAGAGCCAGAGCCAGAGATCCACATGTATTTCTTTAGTGCTAACTAGTTCTTCTTTCTCTCTTTAGTTTGAATTGTTGTACCAGCATGATCAACACCATGTATTAACTCATGGATTATTTTGATCAGTACACATGTTAGGCTATGATTTTGTTCATTTTGTTTACTTTAACTTGCGGAAAATGTTTTGCAATCCAGCTGGCTTTTTTCTTTGGCAAACTGCATTACAGTACAGCACTTCAAATACCTGATGATCTAGTAGTTATATGATGCACTGAATTTTTGTTGTTTGTTAACCAGGAGAGATACACTAAGCTGAAAGCTTGTTTACAGGTCTGGCCTGGGAGAACAAGGGAGTTTACTGGCTTGCTCAGGGTCACATAGCAAAGTACTGGTCTTGTTCAGTTCCAAAGCTCATGCTCTCTTGTTAATCCACAAATAAGGCTTTCTTTTTCCGTGTGAACCCCCTACACCTAGCCTGCCTTCTGTTGAACACCCCACCATCCATATCCTGTCCTTAGTACTGCCTGGGGCTGCATATGAGCTTGCGGTCTCATGAAGAGAATTATCACACCTCAGATTGTAATCTTGTACCTCATAGAGTTGTGCACACCTATACTGATATGCATCATCAGCTGGCACCGTTAAAAAATGCCTCCCCAATCACTCTCCAGTCCACATTCTCAATATTTGACTTCTGCTCCTACAGTAAACATTGAATGGATCACCACCCTTCCGCACAGTGAAGGTAATATGTACAGTTTCCTGTTGTGTTTTTTTCCCACCTCATTAATCAACAACTAGGTCTTCCTGGAGGGCCAAGCAATAAGCATCATGACCCACCAGAAAAACTGCTGTTCATGCCCTCATAAGGACTGCACTTATAATGGATAACACTGTTATTAGCAGGAGAGGCATACTAATTCCTTGAGCGAATCACTTGACTTCCAGTGTCAGTCTACTATTTCATCTGTGATCTGCAGAACCCCGCAGGACAGTTCCCAACAATTCTTCTCCAGTACTTTTCTGTGCTCTACTCCACAATGTAAGTTGGCTGGCTACCACCCTTCCAAATCTTGAATGAACTATACACAACTCCCTCAATACTGTCTTAAAAAACATCAACACCCTCCCCAACCCGAGGGTAAGCTCCCTACACTGAATTCAAGTAATAGTTTAGGTGCAGCCCTGCCACTCTGAGTATTTGTCATCGCTGGCTACTCTCATCCACAGTCAGGTAGTGATCATGGTGCTGGCAGCCCCACATTTCAGATCTCACAGTGATCTGCTCAGCGTCCTCCTTCATGTCTTCAGCTACCCTGAAAATAGCTGTACCCTGCTGGAATGGCCTTTTCAGTCCCTCTCTGGTATTCATTCTTCTCACCTGCTTCCCACACCTAAAACAGGTGAGTTCACTACCCTTCTGCATCATGAATGTGTTTAATACAGTCTTCCAAGTTATATTTACTTATTAATAATAAACATGATCTCCTGGTAAGCCAGGCTGATAGCAGCATGGCACTAGGGGAAAAATAGGCTTTCCTACCCATATAAGATCTAAGCCACCTATGATTAGGCAGTATTATATGACGTGCACAATGATGTGCACACCCATCATTTAATAGTGCCTAATAAAAGGTAGCCTAGATCTTTTAAGGTTAGGAAAGTCCATCATTCCCCTTGTTCCCTGCTGCTATGAGCCTGACTTACTGGAAAGATATGTTTATATTTGATATGTCAAAATAAAACGGGGACTGTACTACTTGCATTCATGATGTAGAAGGGTGATAAGCTCACCAGTTTTTGGTGTGAGGCGGAATAGTGAAGAATGAATACCAGAGGAGGGACTGAGAAGGCCAGTCTTGCAAGGTACTGCTATATTCAGGGAAGGGGACAACAGAAGAAGAGAAATATGAGCAGATTACTAAAAAAATAAGATGGGTTGCCAGCACCTTTGATCAGTACCTGACTCCTATTGTCCTGGCCAACATTCCCCTTCCCATAAAACCAGTTCATACAATTGTCCAAGGCTGTGTGTGGATATTAATGTATGAAATGGCTGCCACTACACATTCAGTCACTTCACTACCAGTCTAGTATTGCTTGCAAGGCACTTTGGGATACAATGTGTATGAAAACCACTATATAAATGCTAATTCTTCATATTATTATTATTTTCCATGGAAGAAGAAGACAAGACAAGCATATATTTGAGTTTTGAGAAAGTATGAACTCTAACATTGGACTGTACAAGAACTTTGCTACAAAAAAGTGGTGGCTCTAGGGGGTGGTGAAGGGTATGGCTGCAGCCCCCCCCCCCACGTAGTAACATACTTGATGGCTGCTGCTGCAGCATTTCACTTTATTGAAGAAGTCTGATTTATTGATTGTACAAATGTTTACATTCAAACTATGGATGACATTTGTAGGTTCTGTCAAAAACGTACTAGAAAAGAATAATAGAATATATAAAGGTTTAATAAAAACGTTAAAAAGTGCATATTAAGCATGCACACCACCCCAGTACCCCATTGTAGCATCCTGGATACACCATAACCACTAGACCACCAGTTTATTCAAGATTTGTACTGCACTGTGGTTTGCCACAGAGAAAGTCAATTGGATTAGAACACATTTTCAGCACGTTAAAGTAAACAAAATGAACAGAACCATAACCTGACATGTGCATTATACGAAATAATGCACATGGTTTTGACCATTTGGGTGAAACAATTCTGTACAAAGGGAAAAAAGAACCAGTTAGCACTATAGAGAGCCATGTATTTCATTGACTTTGGCTCCGATGATGTCATCACACAACACATTTGGCAGCCATTTTAGGAAGCAGGTAAGGCAGTTTTTTTTTTAAATTGGAAGGCTGATTTTACAATTTTCAAATGCTGTGGAACCACATTTAGGTAAATTATATAAATGTAGTTTTAGCATTAATGAATACAGCATCCTCTCCTTTAGTCATCTGCAGAGTCAGATTTTTGAATAGTTTGTTGTCAAAATGTTGTTTAGGTATCCTATAAGTAACTGTGCTGTTACTGTGCAGGCTTGCAGCTATACCACCTCGCAGCCTGATCTCATCAGATCTTAGAAGCTAAGCAGGGTCCTACCTGTTCAGCAGTAGGATGACAGGCCTCCAGATAACAGCAAGTGCTGCAGGAAGTGGCGTTTGTAGCTCTGCAGGGGGCACTGTCCCCTTGGTTAAAAGTAACCATACTGATGCCCAGCATGGTGTTTCAGGTCACTGTGTTGTCAGAGGTGTTGTCATTTGGATGAGATGTTAAAGTGAGGTTCTGTCTGCATGTTCTGGAGGTTGTTCAAGTGTATGTTAAAGATCCCAGAGCACTTCCTGAGAGGGGCTGAGGAATTTTGCTGATGGCATCACCAACTTTAACCCCAATTACTAATCCACCAACAGATTAACCTGGTTCATTATAAGCTGGTTTGCATCTGTATCCCCTCTCCCTGTGATGAGTCTGAAAACAAGAAGTATTTCCTAGCTCTGCTTTCCCATTCAGCAAGAACTAAAAATACAATAAACGACAGTTGAGTGAAAACTACCGAATTGTGTTTCTCTAATGTCAGCAGTCCTGACTGTCCTGTTCTCATTGCAATTATTGCTCTGTGTTATTCAATAACATAATATGTTTTCCAGGGTTCTAATCAATTTTAAAAAAACATCATATTTAGGGTGTGAAATAATAAGCACTCAAAAAGTATATCCCCACTGGGAAATCAGTTGGCAAAAGTTACCTTTTGGTGTATTGGATCACAGGCTTAATTGCTGAAATGAAACAAACGTGGGATATTCTGATCTCTGTGCTGTTAGGTGCACGGGGCTGCTATTGAAGTGCAGATTGAGGCTGCTAAAAGGAGTGCACTGCTCAAACGAAACAGGGATTCAAGTTCCATGCTGTTCACTGTAACCAGGGGAAATGCACGCATTACTCATCCTTACTGTATCTTCGGATGGGAGGCCTTGCCTTTTGAAATGTGCTGTCATCACAGGCTAGCTGATGGACCCCTGCTGTAGGTGGCATGTATTCTAGCAGTCGGTCAAGGCAGCATATGTGAGTCATTTTAGAGTGCCTTTTTTCATTAGTTTCTGATTTTTATGAGGGGGTGTGCAAAACCAGGGCAAAACTTAAGCTGCTCAGTTACAAACCAATAGACCTAGTGACGGGGAAAATCCACTAGCCCCACAGACATTCACGGACACAGCTGGTGTACTCATTGAAATGCTGTCTCCTCCAATACAAGCCAGCACAACTCATTAATGGAAAGTTTTACTGGCCCAATACAAAATCCACTAGAATTTGGTTAGTGGGTCAGTAGCAATGTTAAACCCTGAAAATGCATAAAACGTTGCATTACATGGTATACATCAATGTGTTTATTTGTTATCTACATTTTCTGGTCATTAATATTTCACTCTTTTTTAATTTGTGTGACTTTCTAACATGTGCACCTCTTTTGCTGCTGTTCGTGTCCCCACCCATCCAGGTACCTGCTTACAAACTACTGTGGGTGATACTCCTGAATGATGCTATCCTGGCATGGATATTTTTGAATAAATAAAATATTATATTTAAATATAAATCCAGGTGAGTGTAGTATATATTTCTGTAGTCCACTTCTAAGTGGTGCTTGCTATTGATCATTGCCTGTGTTTCTGGGACTAAGCTAGGAAGTTACATTTTGCACACTCTCCCGATCATGTGGATTAAGCTTGTATGTTAATTCCACCATGGAGACCACTCTTCCACCTGTGAGAGTGATCTCACATACATTCTTAGGGTATGAGAACCGTGAACCGGAGGTGAGTGGTTCTGATACCCTAAGAATGTAAGCGAGATCACTCTGACAAGTGGAAGAGTGGGCTCCACAGCGGTATTAATACATTATTGATTAAGCTTGATCAATAATATATTATTTTCTTTAAAAACTGTCCTGGAACATGCCCATTTCCAGGGCATCTACGCGTGAGATCCTCTTCACAGAATAAGAGGGTCTCATGTACAGAAGAAAGGAGCGTTCGGATTGGTCAGGGGCTCTCCCTAGATGTATAATGAAAGTTACATTTTTCTCACTTTCTCCAAAAATCACCCATAATGTTCTCTTCCCAGCTTTGTGGGGGGACATCATCTGTAAACTGAATTACAGGCTTGCACATTTCAGTGCTGGACCCCAGGATCAATCCTTGCATCCCTCATCTCGGAGGAAGCAACACTAACTATACAGCTAAAAGGAAACCTTCTTTTAGCCAAAGTGTTAGACTGGCCTTAGAAATTCTGGAGAAGCTGTGAAACTTGCCTTGATGAAAAACTTTGGGGATTGCCCACCTGACCACTTTACATTGAGTTTTCATGGGGACGTGGCACTATTTTCAGGGAAAGACAACTGAAGCCATGGCTTAGTTGCAATGGCACCAGCAAGAATTGCATGACTTTGCCTGAAAAAGTGCCACTTTGCCTGCCAAAAACATCGCAAAGTATGCACTTTGTGAATTTGGTAGGCTTTGTGAAATAATCCTTGAAGCGAAGTTTGCCAACTTCACACATCTCTGCTCCTGTTCTTGGTTACAGCAGTCTTCACTTCTCCCACCAGATGGCACTTGGCATCTGGTTACTGATTCTATACACACTAAATCCCTCCACCAGCAGTTTTGTGACGTCATCTTAGTTCCCCTTTGTGCAGCACTTAAGTTGCTACCGGTGACCTTCCCACCCTAGCTGATTTGCCTCATGGCTTGCACCCTTGGGTTGGCGGCATCTACTCTCTCAGTCTCACTGGATCTGTACTCGAGGTGAGTGGGCCAGTTAGGACCTAAGAGCTGCAGGTGTCCACCCTCATACTGACATTGGGGGTATTTCCCTGTATCCTTATGCAGGATGTAGGTGTGACTTGAGAGATCCTCTGACCCTGGGCTCTCACTCCTTGTTTGGGATGCATGTCTCTTCTGGTGGCTGTGCACACAGACTACCCCATCCCCCTCTGGTTGACTGGTTTTGTATTTGTTAAATACTTATCTCTTCTCTCTCACAGTCACCCCACATCTCTTGTGAAGCCCATGGTTTCTTCACCTTCCTATTCTTCCCTATTACCCTTCTACAGAGATTTATGGTCCCTAATATCCCACTTTTTATCAATTCCCACTTAATATCTGCTCCCTTCCCCACTTTTACCCCTTCAGGTTTCTTTTAACAGCACCCTAATTCTAGCAAAATCAGCCCTTCTTAAGTTTAGGACCTTTATCTGGAACTGTTTCTCCACTTCAGGTCTGATGTCAGATCATACAATCTGATGTTCACCGGGTCCCAGTGGGTCCCACACTGTGACGTCCCTGATACTGTCCCTGTTTGTAAGAACTAAGTCGATGATGGCTGCTTCCTTTGTAGGCTTCTACACCCTCTGCACTAGGAATGTTTCCTGAAAAAAGTGCAACCTCTAGGCCTCGACTCATTTGAACTGTTATCCCATAACTCTACTTGGTTGCATTTAGCTGTTGCAGTTGCAGTTAAACACTGTACCCTTTTAATAAATGCATGGACACAAGGAATGACACTTAGACTTAAACTTCATTCAAAACCCAAACATTTATTTACAGCCTGGAGCACAGACATCATAAGCTAATGGCAAACCTGCAGCTGCAGCTCCAGGTTTGGGTCCAGTTTATTTCAGCATTTCAGGTCACGGTCATAATTCGGCACATTTGCCAATAAGTTCTGCTGCTGTACATATCTTTTGACCAGCAGGTCATGGGTTTGCTTCTAGCAGCACCATTAATTTCAACATATTTACAGCTCCATACTCATTACACTCCTCCCCCATAACGTCCAGTTAAAAATGAGTAACACATTCCCCGTCTCCCCATAACTTCCAGTTAAAAATGAGTAACACATTCCCCGTTACTTATAAGGTGGTGCATATGGATACCAACTGTTGTATTTGGTGCTCCTTGCAGCGGCAAGCAGAACTAGGGGACATAGGGGTGTACCCAGCCTTACATGGCACAAAACATTGATCGGTGCCTCTGGCAAAGGTCAAGCAAAGCGGCTGCCTTTCCAAACAAATGCATACAGCACAATGAGGTTTAGGCCATCCCATTTGGCCTGCCCCGACCCCCAAGCCTCCTTGGGGATTGAAGTCAACATCTGTCATGATCACTGTAGTTGTGTCTTACCAACAACCAAGTCCATCCTTTGCCCTAAGGTTCAGATCTTCAGCAAAAACTGCCTTGGTCTTCCACCACCACACATGGGCCTTTTTTCTCTAGGACACAGGCCCCCACCAACACAGAATTATATGTGTTACTTCCTCACCATCACAAGATAGCAGGGACAATTGATGTAGAAGCCATCAGGAGACCTTCCTTGAATCTCCATGGGGCTCCGCTGTCCCCAGTCTCAAATACTGAGTGGAGCCGAGTGTCCAGTGACCAACACCGGAGGGAGCCAGTACCACCTGGACCCTGGAACTCTGCTACCATTCTTGGGCCCACAGGTCCCCTCCAGCCAGTTGCAGCTGGAGAAGCCAGCCTGGAGGTGCTAAAAACTAGAGCATTGCACACTAGTGCTACGGACTAGCACACCAGACTAGAACAACTCACTATTTATAGCCCTAGTGGACGGGAAACATTGGATGAGAGCCCTCCCAACCACCTGGCAATTACAGATGCAATGTTGGCACCGGGACTTACTGTCACTAAGCAGAAACACGTTGCAAAACAGGATGTACCTGTTAACATTTCAGAACACATTTCAGAGACTTGCTACACGGCACTAGGATGTGCCCCATAAGTGCACTTTAATCACAAACACATTTTTTTTATTTTTAGGTCATATACCTTAGCCCTTCATGTGACATTTGTTATCATTGTTTAACCTTTATGCGAGCTCTGGTAACCCCTGTTATGATAGCCAGGTGACATTTGCTTCTTCTCCGGGTGAGATAACCATACCTCAAATACTCTCTGCACATACATACAGGTAGATTTTAGGTGCCAAATCAATACATTACTTTTTAAATAATGTTTTTGGAGCCTCTAGCAACTAAAGCAGATGTTTTAGTCAACAGACTTATTTTATAGAGGTGTGTGCCACCAAAATGGTAGCTGTGCAGGGCCCTGACTTGCATGCCCAGCGTCATGCAGTCATAGGTACACAGCGGCAGCCAGAGGTGCAGTCACACACAGACTGCAGTGATACGCACACACACTCGTACACCTACACCAGGGCTTATGTTAGTTTTAACCAGAAAGGAGCCTGGGACTCCTAAAACAAAACAAAAGGGGGTGTCCTGGAACAAAATAAAAGCAGTCTTATTTGTGTGTGCTTTGGCGATTCCTGCTACAGTGTGGGTGGAGGTCAGATGGCAGATCCTGTGTACTGAAGCACCAGCAGTGTGACCTGGAGAGACATGGTACTGACAGACTTTGCATCCTAGGTGGCTGTTAGAACATCAAGAGTGCAGGGGCTCTGTGCCCTCAAGAGCCCTGTACTGTGTGCACTTAGACTTATACAGACTGCACTGACACGATGTCATACACAGGCACAAACTCAGACAAATATACCATCATATTCACAAATATGTAGTAACGCTAAAGCTACCAACAGTCCCTATTTTCACAGGACAGTCCCTATTTTTGGCAGCATGTCCCAGTGTCCCCACAAGTTTTGCAAAATATCACTTTTGTCCCGTTTTCTGCTGACTTGTCCCAGTTGTGTCCCTTTTTTTTTTGCTGACTGCTAATCCTTGAGTGACAGTTATTTCAGCACCACTAGGGCGCTGCTTGGGCTGGACAGCAGTTTGCAACCTCAGCACCTGTGCGTATGTTGCACTGCAAGCATGTCAGTGGGAGCACAGTAAAGCATGTTCCTTCTTGTTAGATTAGACTGGGTAGTAGTTCAAGCAAGCACATGTGGACGTCTGCCTGCCAATAGCTAAGAGGGACTCCAGACAGATAAGAGAAGAGACCGGCAGCGGGGAACTAAGGTACCCAAACCTGATGAGCTGTAGGGAAGTGTGTGAAAACAATCTGGTGCGGTGGTGGGAGTCACTGAAGTGAAGTTTGCTCAGCAAATGAGGTGAATGTGAGCAGGTTGGATGGGACTGTCAGGAGGAGCAATACATGCAGCTCAAATGTCTGACCACAATTTTACGCAGGTTTGCTTCTAATGAACTTTCTGTATATCATGATTTGGAACTTGCTGCAGCAAAATGATGTATTGTTTTAGTCTGAATGTTTGCTGCTGGTGTTACTGTGGGACGGCATAGCCAGAGCAAGCAACAAAATGTAATAGATTATGCACATCGCTGTCTGCGGCGGTGCCCATGGGAGTGACGCGGGGGGTTATGATCAGGATGGACCGTCCCAGTTTTAGGCCTCGGAAAGTTGGTAGCTTTAAGTAACGCACATGCAGAGACTGTCTATCCTGCAGATTTTTGGCCTACCTTGATATTAAAAATAAAAGCCTCACAAGTCCTATTATATGCAAATAAGTTTAACTAGTTTCTCTTTCAGTTAGCATGGCAGTGCTATTGGAATTGCTAATTTATACATTTCACAGCTGCGGATAAGCTTTACCAGGCAAACTGTTGAGTCTGGTTTGGCCACCAAGATGGTACCAAACAGCACAGCTTACAGTGTGTTGTCTTCTTTTTTTTGTTCGGTTCTTTTTTCAGTTTTTTAAAAAGGTACCCCCCCCCAACCACCACATTCTGTCTTCCACTGCCAGCAATCCCTCCTCACATTCACCTTAGGAGATATTAGGAGAGCTGCCAGGCTGCAGCACTGCACAGGGGTCGGCACCACAGTACACAGTCCACATCAAGAGTGCCCTCCTCCATGCTGGCTAGTCAGTGCTGGTATTATGTAAGCAGAGAGGGATGTTGGATGTTAGTATAAGCTTTCAGTCGTTGGATCAGTTACTGTGGGATGTGTCACCCCAGGAACTGCCTCAGCATGTTGCATTGTGGCATTGGGTAGGGTGGCAAGATGAATGGTGAAGACTTTATTTTATACATAAAAATCAGAGTTGGCTGCTAAGCTAAACCTGACATGCTTCTACCTATCCATAGTAGACGCATGTCATAATATTCATTATCGATGGCAAATGGTAAGACAGCAATATACCTACTTCATAAATGCTATGCCATTTACATCTAATTTACTCTTGTTCTTTGCATATAGCTGCTGTTTCATACTATAAAGGGAATATTTAACAGTGATGGAAATAGATATGCAACCCTCCTATAAATGGGGGTTCCCAAAAGTCTTCCTTGGGTGTGCCTAAATGCCCACTGCCCAGTGGTGTTCTAACCATTGAAAAGTAATTGCATGCAAGTGCCCTATTAGGCTCCGTGCCTGTCTCTTTAAGAGCGGCCTATCTTGTAGTGTATAATTGTTCTGGGTGGGGGCTGAGTGTTTCTAAGCTCAAGTCCCGCCTGGGCTGCCTGATAATTGCTCCATTCTGCCATCGCTAATTGCGCAGAGGGAGCTCTGCTAAGAACTGTAATTGCTGATTATCTGCTTTCTTAATAATGATATAGTAGTTTGTCTAACCTGCCTTCTTTGCAGCATGAACTTTTTTGTTAATCACCACCATCTTGGTTCTGGACTGCCAGTATGCACCAATCAGTACCTTTGGGTGCCCTAAAATGGAGCCTGCCCCCAGGGGTCTTGTGGGAGTGAATTTCTGTAGGAATTGTAGTTTTCTCCCCTTGGCACCTAAATGGACCTGGAGGGGGAGCCCTTGCTGTGACAGACAGATGGATCAATGAATCGAACCTTTTGGATCACTTGGAAAGTCCCGAGCTGCCTGCGCAGTGAGTCAGTGTGAATGAAGTAGGAGTTGAGAGTGAAAGGAGCTCGAGAGATTCAAGCAGCTGCTCCTGCGCAGTACGCAGGGGAAATCAGCGGGAAGGCTGTGTCTGGCCTGCCTGCTACCATCTTCCTGAGTGAAAAGACCTTGAGCTTAGTATCAGACTTCATCCGAACCTATGACTTTCAGCCTGAATTGTGACTAATTTCACCTGAAGAGGACTGAAGACTTGCTATTGTGCGATCGGCCCGTCAGGACTTCCACCACGACTGCAGAGCATACGGTTTGTTCAGAAAATCCTGTGAATTGCAACCGGACTGTCATCCGAACTGTGGTACTTCCTTGCTTTTACTATAAGTGTGCTGAATTCGAATAGTGAGTCACGATTTGGTTCCCCACTGCTTGAATGTGTCATGCTTGCTGGAAGCAGTATACAGTAACTCTGACTGGACTGAATCCATTTCCTTCAACCTATCAGGGCCTCAACACCATGGCACTGATTGCCGCTCATGCTGCAGAGAACCACCGATGAGAGACCTGCCTGGGGATTTCACTCGCTGCTCAACATCAACGAACAGGAACGACACCACGGTGTATCGTGTGGGCCCTGCTTCTCCTGGCAAACCAGCACTTCCTCCTGAGGTCTCCACTTCATCCTTCCTGCAACCTGGTCTGGGTATCGTGAGTAAATCATGGGGGTAGCTCCCTGCAGTTACCTCCTATTCAAAGTGTGTCATCTGATTTAATTGTTTTGATTGATTGTCACGAACTGAGCCCTCTGTCTCTGGAATACAAATATTGGGTTAAAGTGCATGTTGTGTGTTCTTTTTTCTAAGGCCCCCAACAACAGCTGTAATGCCAGCCTACCCCGGGCAATGCTTCTGGATAGCCTTTAACTCCAACTGGGTACCCAGAGTGTGTGTAACTGTGACAGAGGGACTATTAGAGGCATGCATGCTTAGACCTGATTTAATCAGTAATAGAATCAAGCACCAGATTACGCCCCTTCCTTGTTTATGCCCCCAAATAAATCAGATCCGAATCTTTTTGCACTTAAACTGTTTATGGTGTACTTCTGTACAGACAACATTGAAATACTGCTGGTTGTTGTGGTAAATCTTGTTTTACAGGGGGTCTCCGGGGCCGAGCGGTTTCCGGGGGCCGAGCCAGCTGATCTAGCCCTGGTGGTAAGTGCAACAAGTGTGGGTTTAAATCTGTTCTCAGGTGTTAATTGCAATTGTGTATTCAGTGAACCATTTAGGCCACTAGAGGGAAAAGAGGGGGGTAACAGTATCCTGGAGGGCTGTACCCACGGCAGCTAGGCTACCACTGACCCTGTCCTCTGAGTGGAGGCACCCGTTCCTAGAACTCAGGCCCCTCACCCTGCTCTCAGTCACGCAGGCAGGGGTAGTATCCCTTGGGGTAGCACCACCTAGGGGTTACAGATAAATTTACATGGCAAAGAGCGAGAGATACTGGCACTTGCTGTGATGCAGCTTATGCTTTGTGTCAAGGACTTACAGCACAGCTTGCTCTATTATTGTCACATCACATTCTGACTTATTCTTATGATGTACATTCTGCGCTATGAGATAAAAATGGTTGAATATTGCTGCAGAGTTAGAATATATGCTTTCCAACCATATTTAAACTAGGCTAGGGTTGGAAATAAGCAGTCCTTACATGTAAACAAATAGGAAAAACCCACAATCTAAACAACTGATGCAGAAAGTAGCACTCCTGGCACATCTTTCCTTTTGAAAGCGGCAAATACTGTACAGTCTTGTAAAATCTTTTTTCCGCCGCAGTCTAGCTACTTTCAACAAAACAAGTAGCACATGCAATGCAATGCTAAAAACACATTGACAAAACAAAGGAGATCATGTCAGCACATGCAATGCAATGCTAAAAACACACTGACAAAACAAAGGAGATCATGCCAGCACATGCAATGCAACGCTAAAAACACACTGACAAAACAAAGGAGATCATGCCTGCACATGCAATGCAACACTAAAAACACATTGACAAAACAAAGGAGATCATGCCAGCACATGCAATGCAACGCTAAAAACACATTGCAAAACAAAGGAGATCATGCCAGCACATGCAATGCAACACTAAAAACACATTGACAAAACAAAGGAGATCATGCCAGCACATGCAATGCAACGCTAAAAACACATTGACAAAACAAAAGAGATCATGCCAGCACATGCAATGCAATGCTAAAAACACACTGACAAAACAAAAGAGATCATGCCAGCAATGCAACGCTAAAAACACATTGACAAAACAAAGGAGATCATGCCAGCACATGCAATGCAGAAAGAAGACAACAGAGTTTGATTTTCAATTGCACTTCTGGGGAGGGAGAGCACACAACAGGCTGTGTTGCACCAACACATGAAACAATGAAATTGGGCTGCATAGCTAACAGGCTCATACCACAGTTATAGGCTTCCAGTACAGACTGCTGTGGAACCATTTTTGCTTAAATTGATTAAGGCCGTGTCCAGACTATGAATGTTTTTTGAAGAACCATTTTTGAAACTGGGGCAGTTTATTTAAACTGGTTTATTGTAGCTATATCTGAAAAAGGGGTGTACTGAACTGTACTACAGCATCTTGGCTGCTGCGGTAGATCATACTTGTGGCTCAGTTCACACACTGTTACATTATGGGAATTCCTATGATGACACAAATTTAAAAGTCTATTTTACTGCACCCATACAGTATGTATTACTGGGAATTATTTTTATTCTGTATCAAATAGTTGTAGTTATGCTACCACTGCGCCACCTTGGCTGCTAAGAACATCATTTTAAAACTATGGCAAGAGCCATAGATGTCTACCTTTAATGAATGGAGGACTATTTGATTAGAGATATTTTGTTTGGAAAGAATGTCCCTTGGTCTGCAGCAGCATCTCCTGGCTTTTCAACAGAAATGCGGAAATCTGTATATGTTACTGACTTGACGACATTCAGACTTTTTTTCTCTTTAATTTCCATGTCCTTATGCATAGGGGGGGGTCTCAGCTGTATGTGTCATGTACTGTTTGTGTGATGTATGTAACCCAAAATAAATATAAGTAACAAAAATAAGAACTGGTATCCCCACCGTTGTTGTTCTTTTATAATGACATCATGAGAACAGCACATCCAGTCATATACAGTAGTTATTCTAGCTTTATGATGACTCCTTTCTCTTACAACCATAAATGCGGAGATGAAATAGTTCTTCCATTTGTTTAACCATCTGTTACCTGTCCAAGTAGGAATGCAATCATAATGTCTTTCCCCTGGTTTCACGTTCAGGTTTTTTTTCTCTGCTTTACTTTAGTGTACTGTTAAGCTAGTCAAAAGAAGTGTGAGTAAGTCATGGCACACACCTTTCTAAAAGGTTGCTGGATTAGGCATCGGATTCTTCAGTTTCACCTGCTGGTGAATCTACTGTAGACTTCGATCAGCTGTGCAGAGCATATTCAGAAACAAGCATTTGTCAATGCCAAATGGTTCCTTGCATGGTGTATGTGGCAGGGGTGTATTGTGTTAGTTGAATCACAGCTTAAGGTTACTAAAGGAATTTGGCACCTAGTCGCATGCTCTATGAGCAGTAGGGGACTACTCAACATTTTTTTTTAAACTAGAAAATGTTACCACAAAATAAAACTGTAAGATGCCTGAAACCTTTGATAGCGAAAAAAAGTAGAGTCAGATTTCTTGCCCACTTTTGTTGCACTGCATGTAGACTTTTTGGGTACAAGAAGATAAAAGACTTCCCTTTTTAAAACAGGACTACCCATTTGTACCGCTTAGGTTAAGAATTAAATGTTCATTGAGTGGCCTCTATATTTTGTCTATTTCATTGTGGTGTTAAAATCTTAGTAGAGACTTAAAGGAGATGTCACATTCTTTCAATGCACTGAGTGTAGTGAACAACCTTAGAAAGGAAGTATTAAGAGAGTTTTAGTTTTTAAACATTTTCTGCAATATATCACACTTATGCAACTACAGATTTAATTTATAGTGCTCTATGCCATTTTCAAGTCTGACACTTTTGTTAGTGTACCATGCACTCTGGTTCTTAGCTTGGACTGTTTAGACAGGAGGACAATTTTACAACGAGGCAGGCATCATAGACTGTGTTAGTCTTCAGTCACTCTGAAGGAAATGAATTGTCAGAGAGCAAGGCTGCATCTGTCAGTGCTCCCTGGGGACTCCACCCTTCAACAGATGAAAAGTTGGTGACATTGCTCCATGCAATAAATCAGGAGCAATAAGACTAGCCAGAATAGCCATCAAGGTGTGAGATGAAAGAAAGCTGCTGATACAGCTGAGTCAGTTCTATCTTCTGAGATTTTTTAACATCATCATTTAACATTCTGCAGCTTGACAGAATTTCTTACAAAATACTCTGGGACTGTTTGATTTTGTTTCTGCATTGATTTATTTGGATCTCCAGCAAGAGTGAGGCTTTCACTCTTTAGTGCAAGGTGAGTTTCCAATAAACTAATTTGTGGGCTATTGAAGTGCGATCTAAATGTGGGTTGTGTTTCACCATTGAAACTGATCTTTATGAAGGAAGTGAACTATAGTGCCTATGTAAGAAATTTTCCCACATGTTGTAAGGTGGCCATGCTGACAATAAGAGATAAATTTAAACATAAACCCTCAGCATGTAATGTGGGAAGGAGACTGTGTGAGGTTCCTCAACCTGTTTGTTTAGGATGACCAAATTAATCACCAATCTGAGTAGAAGCGACAAATAGGTGATGAAGTGAAGATTATCTTTTTGTAGTTTACAACCGCAAAATTCTTCATATTAAATGACCATTTTCTAAATTAATTTATTATCAAGTAATATATATATATTAGCCTTACTCATTCATAGATTTCCACAGAAACTGTGATATGTAAGTTACAGTACATTCAACACTCAGACGATCCATCGCATTTTGATACTGTATGTTATGTATGCTATAACATGCCATATGAGAAATTCAATAACCCGGTGGTAGTGATGGGTCCAAGTAAATGCAGTAATGCTGGATTCACCGAATTAGTCAGCAGCAGAGAGGAAACTGCTGGGCATACCAGGGAGAAGAGAGGCCCACCAAACGAGCATTGTGCAGGAACCACGCCATTTTAACTAGTGCCAGATAACCAGTTAACCAGTCCTTCTTAACAGCAAACATGTGTAGGATTAACAGTACCACAAACAAAACTAATTGGCTTTATCAGAGATCTTTTGTTCAGTTTATGTGCAGTCTTCTCCTATATAGCAAGCCCTGCCCTGGTTCAATAAGTAAGCATTAATCACCGACAGAGGAGGGCTCTACTGGTGGAATAATGCCCGCTGGGAGGGTTGGTGCATGAGGGCAAAGCCAAGGGGGTTCCAACCACTCAGCGGGCATTATCACTGGTAGAGCCCGACTCAGGAGGTGATTAATGCGCTTGTAACATGGCAAGAGCGACTGGGATACTGTGCGACCACTATTTCACTACAAAGCAGACAGCACTCACATCACAGTAGTATTTGTCGATCCTAAATGATCCGCGGCTTGCCTAGTAACAGCAGAGCGAGATGATCTTAGAACGTGTGCGGTGACGCTTCGCGATACAGATTCATTTACATAGTATTAATAAATGTATCCCTTTCTCCTTCCCTACACAAAGGTCAGTTAGTGTTACACATAATGACCAGTGAACAATGAAACTTTATACTTTCTTTAGCACTACACATCTGGTTCCCACTACCGACTTTTATTCTCACTGTTCTCCAACTTACACACGATGCTATAATTTCCGACCATTTACTCCGTATTTTACAGACCACTACTACACATTTCAATGCTGCAAAAGCCTACTAAATGCTCTCGGAATGTTAGGCGTGGCGCCACATGCACACAAGTAAGGATTTAAGTGGGGGACAAAAGTTTTACATATGGGTTTCGATTTCAGCAACAGTAAAACCAGCTGTAAAAGAAGGTAGGAGGGTCCCTTACATCTACCAACGTCAGAAACGACACAAGACTTAAACTTTTCAATTCTTGTCCTGCACGATCCCGATGCCAGGCACGTCCTACGCTAGGATTACATCTGTGGGCTCTTGCTTCTCGTCTCAGTGCTGCACCCTCTCGCTGATGGACATTCTGGGTACTAACCCAGCGGGCTCTAATGAGTGCTGCTGTCTGTGGCCACAGGTGGTACTAACCGAGCGGGCATTAACTGTGGGTTAATACCCGCTCGGTTTCTGTCACCTGTGCCACCTTGCTGTATCACCGCCACTGGACTTCTCCATTCTCGTATCCTCTCCATTCTCATGTGGGCAAGCAGACTAGCAAAATTAAGTCGACGGCGGCTGTGGCGATTGCATTCAGTCAACTCGTGGTGCTGACGGAGTGGGCTGCAACCCTCGGGTGCCTCCATGGCCACAGCTGGTACTGACCAAGCAGGCCTTACCTGTGGCTTAATACTCACTCAGTTTCAGTCAGCTGTGGCCATTCGGCGATTCGTGGTACTTCATTTCAGCGGTCGAGACTGAGCCGTGTTACAAACAGTTTTAAATACCTTCATGTCCAGTACTCTCTCTTCCTGCCTCCCCATGATCGCTCTCTGTGTTTTCATGAGCAGTTTGTCTGCTTCTACAGCATCACTGAATCAATCATTCTTGCCTCTACAGGTGACTTTTTAAGCTGGCAGGCACAAGTATCACGTGGTATTTTTCTGTTCAGTAAGTTTCTGTCTAACTGCTGATGAAGTTTGGGTCTCTCTCTCTCTCTCTCTCTCTCTCTCCTCGGCTCCATTCGAACAAACTAGTGCTGTTTGCTGAAACTGTGCAATGCTCCTCTCTCTCCAGGACAGTAGTTGGATGAATGGATGCATAAGAAGCTAGCTAGCCACCAGTGAAGGATGGGGTCCTCTCCTCCGGTGCAAATGCTAGTGTCGCCGCCATCCCGCTGATGTAGCCAGGTGAGGGTTCGCTACAAATTCTCTCTCTCTCTCAGTGCTGCCGCTGGTTGTCCAGTCATCTTAAAGCCTCTCAGCTGCTTGCCAGCTGGCTTTATGCAAATGGAAGTATTGAAGCACTCTCATTGGAACGCTTCAGGCCTTTCCAGTACACAAAGTTTCTGATAATGAAACTGTGATCACTGTCATACTCAGCTTGTGTGATCATTGGTCTGTCAGGGATGAGCCCAATGTAGATTGCTCTGCATTGGGCTAGTCCATGACACACCTCTGAAATGCCATTCTCTGAAACAAAATGTTTCTTGCGCACATGCAAGGAAACATAAAAAAGGTGCTCAAGGACAAGTGGGGGTTACAATAAGAAGCTGGAGGGTAGATTTAGGAGAGGTGTGAGGAAGTACTTCTTCATAGAAAGAGTAGTGGATTCCTGGAACAGTCTTCCAGTGGAGGTGGTGGGGCCAAAAACAGTGGTGGGGTTCAAGAATGCGTGGGATTAGCATAAGAGAATCTTATGGAAAGGGAAGCGGTGGTGGGTGAATGGGCCGAAAATCAAGTAGGATCTGCAGTGATACTAGAGGCATGGAAAAATGGGCTGAGTAGGTGGGCAAAGCAGCCCTTATCTGCTGGCAAATTCTTTGTTTCCATGTTATGTTTCTAAACCCAGGGTGCTCTGAAACTGAGCACAGTAATTAATATTTGGCAGTAAATAAAATGAACAAAAGCCTCTTAGGAGCTCTAATCTGCTTACAGAGCAACATACCCATGACAGGCTGCAGTGCAAGTTCAAACATCCTCTCTTGTTCTTTAAAAAACAGGATCTTGTTAGGTGAAGGTGTTACAATGCAAAGCTGGCAAGCTTTTTCCCTATACTACCAAAGCATAAAAGGCAGATTTTTATTAAACTTAATACATCAAGGAGGAGCCAAGGCCCTGTGGTATCATAAGGGACAGGTTCATAGTGAGGCACATTTTACAAGACTCTAAGTTTTTTTTGTGTCGTTTGCTATTGACTCCCAATGGGAAAAAATGTGTCTGCCAGTCTGTGTTTATTTAGGTATATGATCAGCATTAAAATACTTTTCAAAGAAATTATTTAGGAACTTCTGGTAACAAAGGTAATTGTTTTTTTTAGTGATTGCCAGACTAAGTTTTATTAGCCTTTGACACCAAAATGGTAACAGGGTAGAGCCCTGTTATGCAGAGAGGCTACAACATATAAGTAACTTATTGATCTAAATTTAGTTTGCATGTCAGTTGTTTAGAAGAAGCAATATATATTGGACTCCTTTGACTTTTTCACTTTCTAGTTTCCCATCTTGCCCGGATGAGCCAGTCTCTGCTTCAGCTCCTTCTTAATCCTTGGATCCCACATCTACTGAAGTACAGTTGTTACAGGTCTCCAGGTAACTACTGCCTCTCTCCTCATATTAGGGCCTATGCACAAAAGTGCAGCTTACCTATGGGCCACATATCTGAGGCATGTAGGCAACCCTACGTTGGAATGCCACACAGCGGGGAAGTCCAGCAGACCACCAGCAGCATTCACAGCGAGTCTGCAAGCCCCTTGTGTACACAGTCCCCAGCTGATCCTGCAGCTACATGCCATGGGCAGCTGGGAGCATGTCAGGGGGATGCTTAAACTCTACACCATTCACTAAGTTTCAGAGTGCCGGGCACGGGGGGGGGTACAAGTTATGGCAGCATGGACCCTGCTGTAACTATTGCATGCCCCCACTGATGACACCTGCCAGCTGTGGCAGGACAGGGATTCCCCACACTGTGATGCCCCAGCCCTCCGAGCTGCATGTCCCAGCTGGGGGCAACCATTTGGGCTCTTGCTGATATCTTTAGAAATCCTTGGACCCGTGCCTGCCCAGAATCCTCTGTGCATACGGAGCAGGGGATCCACTACAGGACCCAGGATGGGCATCCAATTGGGTGCCTGCCTGTGCCCTGCAATCTATCCCGGCACAGCTGCATGCCAGGGGGTCAGTGCCATGGACAGGTGCCCTGCAGGTGCTCACAGTAGTGAATACCATGCACCCTGTGCCTTGTCCGCTGCCACATAGCTACGCAAGCTGCGTACACATGTATCATGCGTACCCTACATCCCCCTTGTACATAGGCCCCATTTATTGTCCCTGAATTAGCGCTCTGGGCAGGACCAGTCAGTTAGCAGGCAGCTGAGTTTGCCATTTGTCAACAGAGCATTTTATAAAGATAAAATAATTTGTCAATAAAACCAGTCCAAGTAATACCTTCCCCCTCCTGTCACAGCACAGCATGCTTTTTCCGGTCCACAAACTATAAATAAATAAATAAAATAAATATGATTCTTTTTCATTTAAATGTTCCCCCTTTCTTCTCACTCAGTATCAGTGTGTCAGTAAGTCGCATACTCGCCTCTAGGGCCAGTAGGTCTTGGGTTCAAGTGCTAAACCAAGAACTTGGCTAATACCCAATACTGACATGTTAGTGCAGAATTAAGGGGGTTTTGCACTATGGAGGAGCCATACTTTAGATGAGGCATTAAACCGAGGTCCCTTCTGCCCATCTCTGGTGTTTGTCTAGATTGAAGTTAAAGATCCAATGGCATTTACTATAAAAGCAGGGATTTGCCCCAGTTTCCTGGCCAACATTTATCCTATCAATAAAGCAAATACCATGTAACTGACCCCCCCCCCCCCGCACACACACACACACCAGGTCACCCTTGAAACAATCTGTACCAGCTCAGTGTGTCTTTCCTGGTCAAAATGCAAAAAAACAAAACATAACATAAATCACACCCCTTCGTGTCTCCTCTGGTAGGCAGAAAATAGAGCTACCCACTGTTACTGGTAGTAAAAAATACCCCTGCAGATCCCACAGCTGTCTTTGTCAACTTAGGCTTCCGTGGTATATGTTGTAATCTATTTATCCAGGGCAGCCGAAACTAAAAGGGGTGAAACATCTCAATTTCTAGCAGGGACTTTGCCTCTAGAGTAGTTGTACAAGCTGGGACGCACTGAAGCAATGCGGTCAGGTTTCTTGCTCAAGGTTGCTGTGAAGAAGGCCTGTCAGGGTTTTCCCATTCACCCCTAGAGAAATGTGTAGGGGTTCAGTCATTGATTTTAGGGGAGAAGTCAATTGTTCAAATTTGGAAGTCATCCCAGTTTTTTGGAAGTCAGAATACTTCCCCAGGTCAAAATTGTAGAAGTCAAACTTCTTAGAGAAGGTAGTAAAAAATGTTACAAGTGCAAGACCCTTTTTCTCATTTTACGAATCAAATACTTCTTCCAGATGTATTTCGGAAGTTTTTACGTTATTGTTTTGATGTCAGATGCTTCCATAGAGCAGCACTGGTGACAATCCTTCTCCCATGGCATGCCCGGCAGATCAAGATCTGGAGACTGGCTGATGCTGCTGCTGCCTTGGTTTGCAATTCTGCAGTCAAAATCAAGGTCACCACTGAACAGACTAGGCTCTTGTTAAATGAAAAACAAAGCAAACTGTACACACAGAGCTTAACGTGACATGCCACTACTACAGTTTTATTTGCAGTGAAACAAACAGTGCAGAGACTGGCCCCCTGACATTTCTCACTTGTGCACATTGTCAGAAACATTGGGATGCTGGTCTTTGCACAGCTTGTTTCACACAGTTTTGGTGCAAATAAAATTGCAGCAGTGATGTGCCACATTAAGCTTTGAATACGTGGTTTTCTTTTGTTTTTCTTGGAATGTATTTTATCACAGCAACAGGATTTTCCCTAGTGTGGCCTTTTATGTTATTTTGCTAGGCTCTTGTTAGTTGAGCAGTGGCCTTAATTTCAACTCTAAGGATCAGTAAAATGTCTAAAAATGCACATAAAAAAACCACAGTCCCATTCATATCTATGTAGTGTGCTCCTGTGTGCTTTACTCTGACATCACAAAACATCAGCGTTCAGGGGCGGTGCTCATGTCATACCAGAAAGGGGAAGGGATTGGGTGACTGACTCTACAGAGCCAAATTATGATCATGTAAAACAGCTGATCATACAAATTTTAGAAATATTACTAATGGACTCCTAGACATGGTAAAAACACAGACTTGAATGGCTCCATAAATGAGAACCTGGGGGGGAGGCGATGAGCACAGGGAAAGAGGAAGGGGGTGTACTGTTGTTGGGGGACTCCATACTCAAGGGGATCAGATGGGGCAGCAAGGGGGAGAGGCACAGTTGGATATGGGCGGAGTCCACACCAGGATTAAAGGCAGACATGGCAGGACAGGCAATCCAAAGGTGCGTAAAGAGGGGTAGGAGGAAACCACACATTGTAGTACATGTGGGGACAAATGACCTAGTGGGGGAAATGGTGGAGGTAACAAGGGAGAGGACTGAGGAAGTGGGAAGATTGTGCAAGGATACTGGGCAGTCTGTGACCTTCTCCGAAGTGCTCCCAGTATCCTGCGCAAGCACAGTGAGAAAAGAGATGATTAGAGAGTTGAACACATGGTTGGTAGAATAGTGTCGAACTAAGGGGTATGGGGTTGTGGGCGGCTGGGGCAGTACATGGGATAATAACAATCCGTTCACAAAGAGATAGGCTGCACTTGGGTGGGCAGGGGAAGGAGGTATTAAAGCAAAGACTGGGGAGGTATATTGCAGCAAGGGTGGATTTAAACTAGATGGTGGTTGGCAGGTAGACAGCAGGTAGGCAGGGATCCGATAGAATGGAGTCACAGCCTACACCCCAGGCTAGCAGGGAAGGACTCAGGGTGGCCAAAAAAGGAGAGAGTAGAAGGGAGGAGATGAAGACTAGTGAAGGGAAGGGGGCATTATGGAGGGTGGTGTCATTGAATGCAAGAAGCCTAGGAAACAAATCCGCTGAGCTACAGACACTCTTAGCAGTGTGGAAGGTGGATATTGCAGTTGTCACAGAAACATGAGCAACTGAGCACCAGGACTGGGATATGGCAATCCCGGGATATACATTATACAGGAAGGACTGTAAGGAGGGGAGAGGGGAGGGGTGGGGTGTCAGTCTAAGTGAGGGACAGGATCAAATGCACAAGGGATGAGGGAGAAGAAAGGAGAACAGAGGCAATCTGGCTGCAGCTCCTAGACTCAATAGGTAGGAAACTGAGGTTTGGGATGGTATACAGGCCACTGTCCCAGTCTGAGAAGCCTGACAGGGAGTTAGCAGGACAAATCAAAAAGGTATGTAGAAAAGGGAAGGTGGTCATCGTTGGGGATTTCAACTTGCCAGGGGTTGACTGGAGCATTCCAGTCACCTCCAGTGTTAGGGGAGCAAGTTCTCCTGGATGCAATCCAGGAGGGTCTCCTGACACAGTTGGTTACTGTACCTACTAGGCTAAAGAACACTTTAGATCTGGTATTGTCGAATGGGGAGGCAGTGAGGGAAATAAATGTAGAGGACCCACTAGCCGACAGTGATCACCAGTGTGGTTTAATATCACGATGTGCGGGCACTCAGAGAAGTCAGTTACTTGGGTGGTAAACTTCAGGGGGGGCAGACTTTGGGAGGATGCAGAAAGTACTGAAAGGGAAACTGGAGAACATAAGGCAGGAGATGGACGTGGAGCAGAAATGGGATATTATTAAACAGGGGGTTGCAGAGGCAACAGAAGCCTGCACCAAGGCACAGAGTAAGAGGAGCAGAACAAGAAAACCATGCTGGTTGAACAACGAGGTTGTGGAGGTGGTAAGGCCAAAACGAGTAGCGCACCAGAGGATTAGGAGGACAGGGAAGGAAGTAGACAGGGAGGAATATGCAAGGTGGTCCAGGGAGGTGACCAGAAAAGTGAGAGAAGCCAAGACCCAGAGGGAGCTGAGATTAGCACAGGAATTAATTGGGGGAGACTTTTCAGATACATCAGGGAGAAAAGGAAGTGCAAGGAGACAATAGTGAGGATAAAAGGGGTGGGGAGTGGACGGAAAAGGGGGAGGAGCAGGCAAAAGCACTGAATGAATACTTTTGCTCAGTGTTCACAGAAGAAAAGGGGGGACCGCTACCAGCATGGACTGGGAGGGTGGGGAAAGGTGGGGAGGAGGCGACAGATGGAAGAATTGAGGCAAACAGCATCCTAGAGGGACTGAGGGCACCGAAGGTAGACAAGGCACCAGGGCCAGATGGTATCCACCCCAGGGTGCTGAGGGAGATGGCGGAGGTGTTGGTGGAGCCACTGGCAGATCTGTACAACACCTCCTCACTGGAGTCGGGATGTGTACCACTGGACTGGAGGATGGCACATGTAGTACCATTACACAAGAGCGGGCCAAAGGATGAACCAGGTAATTATCGTCCAGTAAGTCTCACCTCCATAGTGTGCAAACTCATGGAAATGATACTAAAGGAAAGACTGGTGTCGTACCTGGAGGACAACGGCCTCCAGGATGTGAGGCAGCATAGGTTTGTTTCAGGGAAGTCTTGTCAAACCAACCTCATACAATATTATCACTGGGTGACAGGTGAGCTGGATAAGGGTCATGCGGTGGATGTTCTTTACTTGGACTTCAGCAAGGCCTTCGATTCGGTGCCTCATGGGTGGCTTGGGGGGAAGCTAACTGCTGTAGTGGTAGGGCCAAAAATGATAAACTGGGTACAAGCTGGCTGAGTGGCAGGCTGCAACGGGTGGTGGTGAGAGGGGAGCTCTCAATTCCAAGGCCGGTGATGAGATGGGTGTCACAGGGCTCTGTGTTGGGGCCAGTATTGTTTAGGCTCTTCATATCAGACATTGCACACAAGGTGGTGAGCAAGGTAAGTCTGTTCACTAACGACACCAAAATCGGAGCAGTGGTAGATGGAGAGGAGGGATGGAAGCAGCTGCAGGAGGACCTACGCAAGCTAGAGGAGTGGTCAGAGTGGTGGCAGCTGGGGTTCAATGCAAAGAAGTATAAGGTTATGCACTTTGGGTTGAAGAACCTAAGGAGAGAATACTGGCTGGGCGGGGGGTAAGCTGGAGATCACTGAGAAGAGGGAGAAGGACCTAGGGGTAATGAAAACAGGGACCAAGAACAACACTGTCCAGTGCAGGAGAGTGGCTGCAAAAGCAAACAAAATGCTGGGGTGTATATCAAGGGTTTTTTCATCCAGGCGAAGAGAGGTGATCTTGCCCCTCTGCAGGTAGCTGGTAAGGCCGCACTTAGAGTATTGTGTGCAGTTTTGGAGGCCACACCTAAAGCGTGATATCAGGGTACTGGAGGGGGTGCAGAGGAGGGCAACAAAGATGACATGTGGAATGGAGGGAAGAGACTATGACAGCAGGCTGGGAGACCTGAATATGTACACCCTGGAGGATAGAAGGGACAGGGGGGACATGATAGAGACATTCAAGTATCTGAGGGGAATCAATAAGGATGGGGCAGATGGGGTCTTTAAGTTAAGGAGGGAGGGTCACCAGGGGGCATGGGCTAAGAATAGAGGGGGGAGATTTAGGAAGGAAATTAGGAGACACTACTTCACAGAGAGGGTGATAGCAAAATGGAACGCCCTACCAGAATGGATGGTATCATGTAAATCTGTGAACAGCTTCAAAAGGGCATGGGACAGGGAACAGGGGAGAGTGAGGGTGGGGGAGGTGGGGGTGGCACTGGGATGACAAAGAGGAGGGGGGTGGGGCAGCTGCAAACTAGGGTTGTTGGCTGCACACTCGAGCAGACTTAGATAGACCAGGTGGTCTGTTTCTGCTGGCACACTTGTATGTTCATATGTTCGTAAGCCATTTCTCGTGGCTTGGGGAGTTAATAGGTTAGCTCGACAGCTGCTGTTTAAAGTCATGTAAGCTTTTCATGTATGCCATGGCTTCTGGCAGACCATATTGTCAGTTTGCTCTGGGGTGACTCCTGTTTCTCCCCGCCCCCCTCAAGTCCCCAAACTGTAGAAAACTGTTTCAGTAATGAAAAAGTCAAACTCCCCAAACTGGGGAAAAATGTTCCTGCTTTTAGAACTTGGTCTGCTGCACCAATCAGACTCAGATATTCGGCTACCACAGGTTTCTGCTTCCCTAGTAAGATTTATGACTAGTGGCCTAATAGTAAAAACCTTAATGCAGAGCACTGATAGAAAACTAGCATAGTTTTCAAATCTGGAATTATTCCCTCCAGGCAAGAATCAGATCATAGCCCATGCCCTGGAATTTTAGTCTTTTTTTTTTTTACATCTATTTAACCAGGAAAGCCCAGCTACTGTAAGATGCAGCATCTCGTTTTCAGTGGGGCTGGCTCTCAGGGTTTTATTTAACTCTAAAAATTGATTAGCGTTTTGCTCATAAAAGTGCTAAAACATTGTAAAAATGCATAGCACTTGCCTCATTGTGTTTAACAAACATAACACTTCTAGAAAACCTATATAAATACTTTTTATACAGTTATTATTGTCCTAGGAAAAACTGCTAATCAATTATTTAAAACCCTAGGCTTCTACCCATTTCCTCATCTGGATGGACTGGAGCATTGGGAAGTTATGTGACTTGCTCAAGGTCACACAATGTGTATTTGGCTAGTAAGGTATAAACCTGGAATGTCCTGGTCAAGCCAGTGCTCCAAATATGAGATCAGACAATCAGTTCATTATAACTAATATTGGGCAGGGTGCTGCCATTCTGGGCATTTCTGAATAAACATGACACCATGGAGATGTCTGTGCTTTTTTATGGAGAATCAGGCCAGGTTAAGATACAGAGAACTGTGACTGGTAGCCGTAGTCCAAGTCAAAATCAACCTTGCCAGTTGATAATAAGGAACAATGAGCTTGCTAAGCAGAAATCCTGCTGTACCAGTTACCCTCCCCCCCATGCAGTTTTTCATTTCTTTTTCTTGTTTTTCCTTTTCTTGCTTCTTTCTTTGTGGCCCCGAGAGCTAAAAGTAAGCAATAACATGTGACAGGGTGTGTGGTTATGCTGTAATAACAGCATGCCCTGGGTGGGTTTTGACGCACAAGGTGCAGCTATAGCATTTATTTACCTCTAGCCACTTGGAAACGGAGGTTATTATAGCATAAGCACACACCCTGGAGTGGGATATCATGCTTATAAAATGGTAAAAAAAGCCTCAAAAGCTGAAAAGACCTTTTTTACATATACATTTTATTCACTTGCTCAGGCGCCTTCACTGAAGCGACCTCTGGTGACTGCCCAGCTCGTCACCCTCTGTCCTAACTCTCGGGGTTCCTCTACTGGTTTACCCCCAACCCCCGTGGAAGGGCCAAAGAGGTGGCAGGTATCCCGTCTTCCTTGCCAGAGCACAATCAGGGATGGGAGCAAGGATGCAGGACCTTGCATGCTGGCACCATTATCCTGGGTGCCTCCATTTTTCCACATTTTCTCCCTGGCATCTCCTACCCCTTTATGATCTTTAGCCTCAAATGCAGAACAAAGCTGCTGGTGCCTTCCATAATACTTGCCTCCATTCAGTGTCTGAGGAAGGAGGAAAAATTGTAAAAAAAAAAAACCAATTTGCTGAGTTCTGTGGTAAGTAAGGTAACCCCTGTCATACATCGAGCCTTTATGACTGTTGATTGCAAATGTGAATAACTGAAAAGATTTGGGGAATGCACATCTACAGGGCACCGTAAAGGTCTCTAGGTCAGTAAGGAAAACTAAATTGATCAGTCCGCTGGGTCCGGCAACACGTGTTCAGTCAGGCATGCTCTGTGGTGCGAAAGTGTTGTGCAGTGGTGCACAACTTACACACCTAATCTGCTAAACTAATGGAACATGTTAAGGGACAATTCTTCAGTCCCTGCAGATTTCTGTTTGGTTTCTGAAAGCCCTCTACCCCCAGGAGTTTTCCTCCTCCCCCTTCTTATGCTGCCTCCGCTAGTTTCATTTTCTGTAATTTGTGACTATTTCTGTGATATGCAATGGTGGGGTCATAAAATTGTTGCTGGAGGTCTAAAGCTAGCCCACAGTCTGCTATTTATACAACAGGACAGTCAGCAGTTTATGTTTGCTTTCCTCCTTTTAGCCAGCAGGTGTCTTAGTTTTGATGGCAGCAAGGCAACCAAGATGCTGGGATATATTGGAAGAGGATAAGACAACAGAAGGAGGGAGGGAGGTGATATTGCTCCTGTTGAGGTCCCTAGCAATGCCCCACATGGAATACCATGCTCAGTTCTGGAGTCTGCATCTTAGGAAGGACAGGGACAGGCTAGAGACAGTACAATGCAGGGTTGCCAAAATGATACATGGTCAACAGGGGCAGATCATACTAGGAGAGACTGGCAGATCTGAACATGTACATGTTGGAGGCCAGGAGGGAGAGGGGAGATATGATTGAGACTTACAAGCTCCTGTGGGGGATTAACAAAGCTGACAGCATAGAGCTGTTCACCAGTACTGTAACTACATTGATGAGAGGTGTATATCATTGCTACAGTGATGGTAAGACAGCGAAGACCAGTACAGTGACAGAATTGGCTGTTGGCTGTACTGGACCACTGTCTTACTAGTGCTGCTGTCTCGGGGGAGCTTGCCCCCTCCCCAAAACAACTCTGACTCGTGGTTAGTAATCTTTATTGTGGGGGGTGCGGTGGGCAAAGCCCCCCGCAAGAAAACACTTGTGTTCCTGGATGGTACAATGCCGACTGTTGGCATTATGCTGACACTGTAGTGGCATTCGACAGGATTCCTCTCAATGCAGCATGGTGGAACCGATGAGAGGGCATTGGTGGAGACTAGTCAGGAGGAAATTTAAGAGAGATATTAGAAAGTTCTTCAGAAAAGGTGGAACAATAGAATAGATTCTGAAGGGGCTGGTGGTTGTTGGGATAGTAAATCGGTTCAAGACTGGGTGGGACAGATTCAGAGATTTTGTAGAGATGAAGGAGGGAGGAAGGAGGGAAGGAGTGGGGGGTTGGCAGTTGGTCAATAAGGAATATGTAGGAAAAGTGGGCAGACTGGAAAGACCTTGGGTCTTTTTCTGTCATCGGTTTACCATTATTTGTTCTGCTTCTATGACTGGTTGCCCCATCTCCTGACTGTGTGTATGGAAATCCTACTGCTGTCACTGAAACTCTTAAAGGGGAAGGGTAGCACTGTCGCATTCCCACATCATATATTCTTAACATTCTTTTTTACGGTTGCAGTAGGCAGAGCCTGCAGATGTTTTTCATGTACAAAAGGAATGATGTCATGTTTTCTGTCCGTGGAACTGACTGAAGGTGTAAATATTCTCTTCCACCTTACCCTCCTCCAAGCAATGTTTTCCACCCTCAAATAAATACGCTTTCATGTTAGTCACTGGTTGCGGGATACTATTTTCTTTCTTAAATGGGTGGTACAAGAACTGGAATCTCAGTAGTGGGAGGCAGCATTATTTTTATAGGGGGGAGTAAGATCCACCCCCACATCCACCCGAGAAGCTCCTAAAGATCAATCCCCAACTTTTTTTAGATTCATGTGGGAGGGGCATGAGGTGGCTCTATCATGCTGTAACAAGACACACTATTTTGGGACCTGTATAAACCAACAGAACAAGTCTGTGCAGTGATCAAGTTGTGGAGCCCCTGCATTTTATTAAGGACTAGGAGAACAGAAGATACTTAATGCCTTTATTAAGGACTAGAAAAACAGAAGAAATTTAATACCTTCAAATTGACTTAAAAAACCTTTGGAACAAATGATTATCAGAAACTACAGCTCCCAAGGAAAACAATAGACACCATTTTAATTTACAGTAAGAGCCACAGGCTTTTCTTAAACATTTATATACTAAAAACATAAAGTTTAGCTTTTGGGATTAACAATATTTGTTTACCATATTCTTTATGTATATGTAGTTTATATATAATTCATCTTTTTAGTAGTTTCAAAACTTTGAAAGCATTGGTGTATTAGTAATGCATTTGGAAATACATTTTTTATTGTCTTTACAGTTAAACATGCAGTTTCATGTCAGGGCACGTTTTTTGGGGGAGGGGGTTCAGATTATTTTAATCATGGGCACAGTACTTGAACACAGACTTTGATAATAAAGTGTATTTTTCCTTTTAAGTTTGAGAAGTATGTATTAGAAAACACTGAACAAGAAAACAATTGGTGATTTTAAAAGCTATTCTGATCAGAGCTGACATTAAAAAAAAATCTCAACCGTATTTTTTATTTCATTTTATCAGGGACACTAGAAACAGGATGTTAACATTGACTCCCAGGAACCTGTTATTCAGGTTTTTTTATTGCATCTTGTCCCAGGCAACCTTCCCAGAGTGCAGTTTGTCAGGGCACATTTTTTTGGGGAGGGGTTTCAAAATATTTTAATCATGAAGCACTGGTGTTAGTAATGCATTTAGAAATACATTTTTTAATTGTCTTTGCAGTTAAACATGCCATTTCATGTCAGGGCACATTTTGGGGGAAGGGGGTTCAAAATATTTTAATCATGGGCACAGTACTTGATAAACACAAACTTTGATGATAAAGTGTGTTTTTATTTTTGTTGTTGAAAAAATAGAGAAGTCCCTGTTGTGGTGGTGCCAAGTTCAAAATTAGAAATGCTGCTATGACACACAATGGGACAGCACACATCTCATTTCAATGGAGTAAGCAGACCTCCTTCATTTTCCATTTATGTGGGTTCAGTGATTGCTGTCGGCACATCTTGTGATACTAGTGCTAAGACAGCTCTTTATTGAAAATATAGGTGTCTCGATACAAGATGATAAAGAGCAGCTAGAAAAAGTAACATCCATGTTGAATTCTTACATATTTGTTTAAGACACCGGTTCAGCGTCCAGCTGTTAAAATTCCCAACTGATGTTTTACACTTTTCGCAACCTCAGAGTACTGGGCAGCAATTTGTTAGCTATAATTTAAGTTCTGCCAGTGTGTCTAATAACCTGGCAATGGCCTTCCATTGATCCAGTTCTTAATTACATGCCTACATTGCTTTGGTATACAATTGCTAGGTAACCACAATGTCACCTGTTGCACACTCATTCTTTGGCTCCTAAATGGCAAAACAGTCCATTATACACACTTAAAACAGGCATTTAAAATATGTTCTTTTCAGGCTAGAACAGGAGACAAGATCAACATGAAATGTTTTCCATTTCAAAAATGGAAGTTGCAGTTCCAAACAACTCTTGCGCCCCTTCCCCTCCCCCCCAATTGTTGTACCTCTGCATGTCTCATTGGTAGAATGACTGATCTGTGTGTTGTTTTTTTTTTTTTTTTATTATAGCCTACTCTCTAGCCAGCAAAGGAGCACACCTCACTCCTGGGGACACTTAGCATATCCCAAATCACTGACTGTCATCGTTTATATTAGTCCGGTCAGAAGAAAGGTTCTACTCCTTTTTATCATTAAATTAAAAAAAAGAGGAAAGGCCTAATATCTTGAAACAGATTTAAGTAAAATTATTCTGCATTTACTTTGAGACACATTTTTTCAGCTCTCCTCTTTATAATCAAAGCTGCAGATGCCATAGTGAAAACTTTGAAAAAACTAGTAACTTAGTACAACTCAGCTTACATTTTAAATATATTCTGTAGCTGTCTCCTGCCTATCTTTTATTACAGAGGAAATTTGGATGAATATATGATCTTTATCTTTTAAAGTTCATCTGCCTCTATAGCTTACTCCCTACTTCGTCATAATGCTATGTTGTGACATCACAGTCTGCTGTCATGGGAGTAACTGTGATGTCACAAGCCATGCATTATGACCTCAGGTAGGGAGAAAGCACCAGGAATACATGAACACTTCAGGAGCAGCGGTCCTCTTTTCATGCAAATGGCCTCAGTAAAAAAGAATGGGGGGGGGTACAGAACTAATGTGAAATATAAACTGAACTGCCTAAATATTATGTTTCCTTTCACTTATCCTGAAGGTGTCAGATGCTCTTTAAGGCTGGCACTCTGCCTGGGGGAGGATGCTCATTGGAACAAGGTGGCAACATGTATGTTACATGTATGTTTTAGTGCTAAACTATAACCCAATTGCTTTCATTGTTTTTCCTGTACTATAACTGTTTTAAGACATTCCAATACATGCTTAAACCCATAGGCGATTACTGACAGCAAAATAGTGCTGCTTGAAAAGTTTTTCAACCCAAATTAGTGAACTTGACCGTGACTCTAGAGGCAGTTGCCTCTCCAAAGACTGTCATGACTATAACTTTCCCTCTGTCTGTCTGTCTATCTGTATGTCTATCTATGTAATTATCTATATTTCTAGCAATTGCATCTATCCCTATTTGTACCTACTGTATATGTAAAATAAACCTGCATATTGCATTTGCCTGCACTCTGAACACATACTTATGATTCAGTGCATATTTGTACTCTACTCCTGTATAGATCTCATACTGTTCTGATATTCCCATTATCACAGGAATAACTACCTTAACCTTATCAACAGTGACATAAAAACATAGAAGATGACGGCAGATAAGGACCGCAAGACCCATCCAGTCTGCCCATTTGTTTTTCTATCTCATGGATGTGCCATTGGCCTTTGCACTGTCAATGGCCTGTCTATTCATACTCATATGTATTGCTCCCTTATGCCTATCCCATGCCTGTTTGAAGCCCTGTACTATATTCATATCCCCCACTTCCTGAGGAAGGCCGTTCCATGCATCCACCACTCTTTCAAAGAAAAAGAACTTCCTCACATTACCGCTTAATTGGCCTCCCTCTAATTTCATGCTGTGTCCTGTTGTCCTGCTATTTTTCTTACATTGAAACATGTTAGACTCTTTCACCTTGTTAATGCCCTTAAGGTGTTTGAATGTTTCAATCATATCACCTCTCTTCCTCCTTTGCTCTAGGGTATACATATTGAGCTCCGTTAATCTGTCCTCATTTGTTTTCTGATGCAGTCCCTGCACCATTTTGGTTGCCCTTCTCTGGACTGCCTCAATCTGGTTAATGTCCTTGTGAAGGTGTGGCCTCCAGTACTGCATGCAGTACTCCAGATGGGGCCTAACCTGTCTCTTGTAAAGAGGGATTCTTACCTCCTTCTTCCAACTTGTGATACCCCTACTAATACACCCTAACATCCCCCTAGCCTTACCTACTGCTTTAGTGGCCTGCCTGGATGATTTCGGGTTGACTCCTTATAAAAGTTACTATCACATTTTCTCTCCTGATGAAGTCCATCATTACATCTGACTGCCTGACATCAACACATTACTTAAATATAACTTACATCACTGCATGGACAACCCCTTGTTTTCTCTATAAAACTGTGTAAATAATCCCAAGACTGAACATATGCCAGCCATTACTTTTTCATGTACTGCCACCTATTCTACCTGTCAAACCTATATTGTTTACCATTCCTTTCATTGAAATCTACACCTCCATATATTTTCCTAATAATGTGTCTGCCTTCCTTAGAATGCAAAATAAAACAAATCTTACTAGTTAAAAATCATTGTGTTGTTTCTCCACGCCTCCTTAACAGTTGCACACAACCTCATTAACTTCATTATGCAGCCCTGGTGGATCTGACCAGATTTTTTCTTTCTGCCTCTTTTTGTTATTTGTCTCCCTGGTCTTTAAAACTAGCTCTGTGTGTACCCCCTACTGTGCCATTATAGATGCTCCCAACTAGTGACATCATTGGCTGCAGTTATTCATTGGTTCCTCAGGCTGATACTGCCACTTGCATAGGTTGCTACTTTGATGACAATTGAGCAGAAAGATGAGCTGCTTCATTTTCGTCAGCTTAGCAGCTCATGCAAGCTGCGATACAAACACTGCATTGAGTAGTTCAGTCACCTAGCTGGCCCAGGTCCTGAGAGTACTGGTGGCTGTCATCCTACAGCCAATGCCCTGCATTTCTCTTTTTCATCCACCCTACTTCTCAGTAGGGTCAGCACATGCTGCTGTGTCTTTGCATGGTAGATAATCCACAAGGTTGGACTGCTGCCATTACCGTCCCTAGGAGGCAGTGTTGCAGTGGGGTGAAACATCTAATAGACTCTGAGGGTACTGCCTCCTCAGTGCTCCCAAGACTGCTCCAGCCAAAGCTGACAGTCAGGTCTGCAGCACAAAACAATAGCACAGAGCAGCATACTACTCCCCCCAGCACCACCTCACTGTGACCCTCTTTATATTTACAGGGAAGCAGCAACACAGTCTTGAAACATATGAAAGGCAGTGTGGTTTAGTGTTTAGAGCACAGACTTGGGAACTAGGAGACCTAGGTTTGAACCCCAACAGAGCCATTGTGTGACCTTGAACCAGTCATGTGACCTCCATGTCCTTCAGCCCCTATCAGCTGTAAAACTGGGTAAAAGCAGGACCCCACTGAAAACAAGATATTGCTTCTCAGATGAACTTTTGCTGAGTGACTTAATTGTCAAATTAACAAAAAATAATTTTTAACCCCCTTGTACTGTTCTGCAGCTATACACTACTAATGACCTACTGTAGTGTCATAGATAACTGACCTTGCCAACTGATGTGAAGCAGAATTATTAACCCACTGCCAGTTTAAAACTCAGGGCCAGATCAGTTAAACAAATGTACTTTGGAAACAAATATGTACACTGCACACCTAACTTGTATTCCTTGAAGGGGGAAATTAATCTCCATAAATCCCAAATCCTGCCCTTTAAATGAACAAGATTTCCCAGAGTATTGCTGCAGTGACAGAGTTAGAGTTGTTCCTTAGAGGATAAGAGCTTTTATTCAAACTAATTAAACATGTCATTGTTTCATCTGTGAACTCTTGTTGCTCCACAGTAGGGTAGTGAGAAGGAATGTGCAGAGGTCAGTGTACTTACCAGACTGTATTATCACCATGGGGGACAAAGCCCTGGCAAAAAGTATCCATCCATATATATGCCACACTTACATTTTTGGCTGTACCTTGATCAGCCTTGGTATAGACATCTGATGGCACCAGCTGATATCAGAATCTCAGCTGTGCTGGCCTAATTAAGCATGGATTCTGACCTGTGATTTGATGTTCCATGATGTGGCTGTGTCTTGAGATCTAGTTATCTGAAAGTGATCAAGCTTGGTGCAGACAAATCTGAGTACCCTTTCATGACATTTTTTAGAATATCAGCCATGGTGGGAATTCTAGCTTGTGATTTGCTGTAAGGTGTTTTGGTTACATCTAGCGAGCCTCTTATGCAGTTGCTATGCACCTATGTAGACATACCTTTAGAGTAAATGATTACCTCTTGTGCCTGGATTTCCATCCTAATTAAACATGCTGTTTTACCACAGTTCACTTGTCATAGAATGCTGTTGTACCTTGTGAGGTATGGTAGCTTTTTTGAATGAAAATATTTCTGGAGCAACCTGATCAATAATTTGTTGGATAGAAGTTTATTGTTTTTTTCCATGTCTCATCTGTTGATTCCAGTTTAAACTGTTCTGAGTTCAGTTTTGCAGCTTTTCTGTTGAGTAGTCTTTCTTTTTATCCCATTTTCTATTATGTATTACATATTTTTTTCTGTCTGTTCTTTACCCCCTACAAAACAGGGTTTTAAGCTGACCCTACTACACTATGGTCAAATAGACCAATAGGTGGAAGAATTTCAACTGTATCGTACCTCTCACCCAGATTTGTGACTATTACATCTATAGTATTCCTCCTGTTTCCCTCCACTCACAATTTAAAATTTCATCATTGCATAATCTGTCTTAAAGGCAGTTTATTTGCATCCCTCATTAAAATAACACCACAGACAGGGTGTTTTTCAAAAATCCTATCCAGGCTTCAGTTTAAATACATAGCATAATTGTTACTTGAAGCTCTTGATAAAATACACAGATAAATAAGGGGCTACACGAAAGGTGTAATCAAGCTAGTTTCACTTCCACTCATAAGGTCTCAAATGCATCTTTTTTTAACTCATCCTTTCTAACATACTCAATACTATCACGCATGTGACAAACTACCCCCTCCCCTTTTTTTTGTCGATCCCTCCTTCAATATTATGTTGCATGTTGTGTCAGGTAGGTTTTGTTTGCGTTTTAGAGAGTGATGCGGACTGGCTACACAAAGCATACTTAGGGATAACAAGTATTTGTCCAAAATTGTAATTCTGTAGCAGAATTCCCCACTTTTCAACAGTATGTGATTGTACCCACCTTTACAACATGCCAAAATCAAACAAGGCTGGTAACCTAGAGTGGCAGCGGGAGTATCAGATGTGAACATCACAACAATTGTTCTAATATCCAGAGCAAAAACACCCTAAAATAATTCAAATGTTGACCTGTCCATACAGAGTTTCTTACTCATTCAAAGGACCTGTAAAGTAAGAGTGGCAGAGCACAAAAACACCATTAACTTAAGGAACCTGTTATTATCTGTGCCGTGCAACATTATTTGAATGTCAGCTCTGAAATTCTTGCATCTCTGAAATGTACTGGTTTAGAAAGTTTGCAGCTTGGTCCAAGGGGTGGTGATATTATACACTGCCACCTACAAAGGCAGGCAATTTGAAGCCATGAATTAGAAACTGTGGTATCTAAAGGACTATGGCCCCTATGGGTTAAGGTTGCTGCAGAACTGCGGTATATAGGCAACCCTAGGTTAGAATGCTACGAACCAGGGGCCCAGTGGACCCCAAGCGGCATTCATGGAAGGGGTACACACCCCTTGCACACCCAATTCTCATGGCCAGTTGTGCAGCTATGCCTGTGATCAGTACAGATGTGTGTCTGAGGGCATGCCCGCACTACACCTCATTTGCTAATGTGCAGAGGGGTGTGGCAGGACAGGGAATTCCCCCCACCATGCTGCCCCAGCCTACTGGTCTGACAAGGAGGGCTGTGGGCAGCCATTTGGGTGCTCACCCTTACTTTTAAAGAAAGCAGACCCAAACCTTCCCAGAATCCCCTGCTGGCTCAAAGCAGGGGATCCACTTTGGGACCCAGGACATCCATCCTGTGTACCTCGATCGACAGTCTGCACTGCTGTGCACTGGTTGCTGGGGCCATGGACAAACACCGTGTGGTAACATGAGGTTGTGCATACCACACACCTTGTGCCTTTCCCCCAGGTGTAGAGCTACACAGGCCAGGTGTGTACAAATTGCATGTACACAGCTTGCAATAGTGCTTAGGCCCCTATATGAGGAATTGTCATAATTTCCATTCCTTTGAAAGTACTCTGTCTCTTCCAGATGGTAGCGTTTTATTCCCTAGGCAGTAACCACAAAAATGAAGCACCTGTCTCACAAAACCATACAAATATTTATGTTTTTATTTAACTTCATGGGCACAGTACAAGTCTATCCTCAACATCTTGTAACCTAATTATATTATTGGGTTGGGGGGGTGGTCCTAGATTAAAACATAATACAGTAATTTTAAATCGTGTTCTTTGCAAAATTGGTAAAATGGAATATCATGTGTTTTATATGGATAGTACTGTCTTCCAGAATAGAACTATGTGATGCGTACTTCTTTGTTCCTGTCTCCCTAAAGAAATGTATTCTAGACAGTAAAATAATGGTATGATTTAATAAACTGCTATCATAATCAAGTGCTGTGCAATTCATAACGATGCTATCCTGCTGAGTGATCATGTCATCTTTTTGGATATAGTACAAAGGAGATGCCTTCCCATCACTTTTCCCCATTTATGGCAGTAATTATTCGCTTGCTATAAAATGCATTTCTGGCCCTTATTATTCCCATTAGAGGCAGGCTCACCTTTCAAACGAAGTACACACATCTGTGTTCATGTATCCTTTGCACTGTACTGAATGTCTGATTATGTTTTGCATCCTTGGATATTCTCCAGTCAGGTGGCATTCATTGTTCTATATCTACAGGGCTTGATTCAGAAAGATTGATGCTGGGCTTGCATCAAGACCTGCATCAAACCCAGTGTTTGGCGCAGCTGCGCCAAACACATTGCCACAACTTGTACCCGATTCAAAACGGTTGTGTGCATTTGTGACACTTTTCCCACTTTATGGCAGCTTGCACCAAATATTTGGCGCAAACCCCGTAAAAAGGTCCCAAGCTGCCAAAAAGTTAGAGCAGCAAAAAAGCTGGTCTAACTCGTAGCAAACGTCACACGGGATCGTGAATCCTGATTGCTGGCCAGGGACTGCCGCAAGCCCTGTGTGCCATATGTTCAGCACTCCTGGAGCATGCAGCATTGCCAACACATCTCTGAATCGAGCCCACAGGGCTGTGCAGAGTAGTAAATAAGAATGGGAGCTGTTGGTACACTATTGCTTAGACTCTGTTAAACTTTTTGTATATATCATGTTGCTTGAGTTACATTTCACACATATGTAGTTATAGTAAATAGTTCAACATGGAAACGTAGACAGTGATGGCTGAAAAAGACCAAAGCTCCATCAGGTTTGCCCATTGGGCCCTATATAAGTCCTCGACCTAGTGTAGATACAGGGTTTTAACTTTTCCCATCAGTCTTCCTATTCCTTTCCCCAGATTTGTCTCTATAAGTGATCACTATTCCTTTTGCTTTCTCCCAAGCCTGTTTAATGCCTCCCTGCCTCCCATGATTTTACTTCCCACCTTCAAACAAGAAATGCACTTCAAACACTGAGACTGCAACAGTGAATACATTGTATTGTGGTAAAGAGCAATGGCCTGTTATGCCCCAGGCACATAAGCAGCCAAACCTGGTGTTAAGGGTAGAAGGGGTAAAAGTTATTATTAAACCAGTGGGGGTTATAATCAAGTCTGGGAGGGGGCAGAAGTTATAACCTAACTTGGAAGGTGCTAAAAGATATAAAGAAGCCTTTTAAAGTTACCTAGCTCTGAGGCTGCAGTGGCAGCAGCATATGCTCCTCCTCTGTGTTAGGCATGCAGGTGCCTCTAGATACTGCTGACCCTCTCTTCCAGGAGCCCTGACTGGAGGCACAGGGACAGCAGGTCACTTTTGAGGTCCTGCATGATGCTGGCAACATGACAACACACATTGGTGAGCTGACAGAATACCAAGTGCAGGGTTAAGGCACTCACGTTGCCCAGGTATGAGAAGGTGAGGCCCAGCCGGGGGATGGCTACTGCAGCCCAGCACAGGTGCTGGGGCACCACAGCCTGCTTGATGAAGGGCATGGCTGGGTGTGTGACTGCGATCTGTGATGGAGTTGTTAGGCTGCTATCGTACGAGGAGCCACAAACAGAACCTGAGACACAGAGGAACTAGCTGCTCCCTCCTGCTATCCTCCTTTCCTCAAGTCTCAGCTGCTGAGTTTTTTTATAGACCTTAGTTTTTAAGTTTGTTGTTTGGATTGTTACTGTCGATGTTATGATGCCTTTGAAATGTTTGCATTAGAAGTATAAGGAAATAGAGCTGAGCTGAACTGTACTGCCGATGTCAACTGCTGGTGCTATCATAGTGGGGGAAGAGGTGGGGTTCTGAAGAGTGGTGCCTGGTGGTGGGATGTGAGCAAACATTATTTTTGAATCTAATAGCACATTTGACCAGACAGTACCGCAGTGGACAGATATAAAACCTACTAGCCTGATAAGGAAACAGTAAACATGGTACAGTTAAATTCTTTTTTTCAAACTTTCGAATCGATTTTTTGATAAAATATAAATTTTTCTTGCAGTTAAAAACTATGACCAGACAAATGCAACAGTGTTATCCTAGATATGCAGGTATATTTCCTGAAATATAAAATTTCTGGGTGACATGTAGAAAGGCACAACATAGAATTTCTGGGTGACACGCAGAAAGGCACTACATGTGCATTGGGATATGATATAATATAACATTTTATAAATCTTAGATTTTCATTTTGTTGATGTCATTTGCTGGTGACATTGTGGATCTGAAGATATCAGATCTTGTAAATCACCTTACTCAGTTCCACAGTACAATGTACATAAGTAACGCATCTGGTGGTTTTGTCGACATAAAAAGCTTTGAAACTACAAAATTGCTAGGTACATTAAGGCTACTGTACTGCGTATAATTAGATCTCTTATTGTAAAGTTCTGTTTAGCGTCAACGGTAATGGCAGTATTTACAAGTACCAGATGGAAACGTACCCATTCTGTCCCCCAGTGTAGTGCTATCAAATGGGCTTCACTAAGTCTGCTCAGAGTAGCAGTGGTAATGATCCTGCTCAGCTAGCTGCTGGGTGGCCGTTATGTAGAAGAAACAAGCCAGCCATTGTCTGATCGGGGCAGCTGGCTTTTTTCAACTTTGCACAGTTTCTGCTCCCCCCCACCAAGCAGAAAACTGCATCATGATCAGCTTGGCTAATCACTGGACTGGAGCTGCACTGGTCCCAACGGTGACACACCTCTCAAAAACTGTTCTTGTAACAAAATGGCTGCTGTGCAAGCAAACATAAAAACAGATTTATTCCATACGTCACAACCTCTCAGCACTAAAATACATAGTACCGGCTAATAAAATGCAGCGCAAAGGACCACAATGTGTGGCACATTTTTATTTTAAGAAGCATTAAGTTTAAGAAAAGTGAGTGCCAAATGTTTCTTAAAGCAATTTTATTAATCATTTTTTGTGTCCAGAAATGGTTTAACATTATGTGGAATGTTCCTGTAACTTTGGGGAATAAGGGGTACAGTTGGGTATAACATATATAGCAATATATGAAATAAATAGTAGCTGAGTATGATTTACTCTCTACTCCTTTTGCCAAAGCCCATGTACTCTGTTGTGCTGCTTTTCTTCACTGCCTGGAAAGCTCCAGTCACACCAAGTATGCTAGTCTTTAATGGCGGGGGGGGGGATGGAACCAGTGACACTGTGTGGCCACATCTCTATTTATGTGACTTGAGCAAGGTGAGCGGATGAGCTGGGCGGGCATAAGATGTCAGAGCAGGAGGGCTGCTTTGGTGACATCACAGAGGTGGAGTTTGCCCATTCTGAACCGACGGTGATAAACTGATCCTGGATCCAACATTGAGGGCCTTGCCCCCTTCCCCTCCCCCACTGGTGATGTTAAAAATGGTATTTTCAGGTGAAACATTACTGTGAAGCTTCATGCCTTGAAATAACAGGACCAGATGGGCTGGAAAAGCTGTCAGGAGCCATACCTGCTGCCAGGTAAGCAGGCTGTAGCACTTGGGGAATTTGGCTTGTCTCAGCACAGTCACTGTGCCCTTGGCTGCCAGTGTACCCTCTGTCTGTATGACTCAAGTAAAACACTCTTTGTCTCAGTTGCTTTATGAATGAAAAGGGCGGATCCTTGCTTTCAGTCCTCTGCCTGTGCCTGATAGTATTTTCCAAGGTTAGTCTCCTGGTTTTGTGTATGGAACGATCTGAAAAACCACTGATTTTTGTGTTTGATATTTCATTTTGTGCTGCTTTCGACCTGTTGCATGCTTATGTCATCTTTACAATCAGTTAAGAACAATCTACAACAAGTTTTGCTCTTTCTTATCCTTGTATTCAGATAGATCTCAGATGTTATCAAATTTTAAGAAATCAAATGAAAAATGTGAGTGATGAGTTTGAAGTCTTGGACTACCTCCTTCAGATCACAGATGAAATCCCACTCATATACATGAAATCAGATATGCATATCTACCTTTACTGAATACAATAAACAAGAAATTATCAGCTACATTAAGGATGACCTAAGCAACTAGCTGATCCAGTGGTGTAGAGGGCTGAGGCACTGGAGGCTTTACCTTTTCCCATGCTGGCGACCCAGGTTCAGAATGGAGCCTGAGTCGCTAGTGATCTGCTGGGGGGGGGAGGGCAAGGAGCTGGATTGAACTGCTGCAAGGCAGCTCTCCTCTCCCAGGGAGGGACATGGGCTTCCCCAGCTCTTGGCTGCCACCAGGTGAAGGTGGAGGCTAGGTGGCAGTGCCATGCCGATAGGGAGCCAGGCATGGCTGGATGGGAGAAAGGGGCCCTCACCAGAGCCATGAAGCACATGCTCGATTCCACACACATGCGCAACTGTGTTCTGGGGTCCCAGGAAAACAGGAGAGAGAAAATGGAAAATGGGGCACTGGGGCAGGCTCAATGAAGCCGTGAGAACAGGGCGGATTTAGATCCTTCACAGTAGGACTGCAGCTTGCCTGCCCCAAGTCCTGATGGCAAAAAGCTGTATAGGAAAGAAAAGGATGACCTAAGCATGCGACACATTGAAAGGAGCATATGCAAAAAATGAAATCTCAAACACCAAATTACTCGGACACAAAGCCATGAATATAGCCTTCAAAAATACTATCCACACAGGCTGAGGACTGGAAGCAGGGATCCATCCTTCTCATTCATAAAACAACTGAGACAAAGAGTGTTTTTCTCCAGCCAGACAGATGGAGAATACACAGGCAGCAGAGGGCACAGTGAATGCGCTGAGACAAACCAAAAGCAGGAAGCGCTACAACTCACTTACCTGGCAGCAGGCATGACTGTTCACCTAGATCCGACAGCTGCTCAGCTGGTTGCTGGACAGCTGTTTGGGCGGTCGTTATGTAAATGAAATGAACCAGCCACTGTCTGATAGGCGTGTCTGGCTCATTTCCACTACATGCAGCTTCCGTCTCCCAAGCAGAAAACTGCGACATGATCAGCTTGGCTAATCACTGGACTGTCACTGCTGAGCCCATTGCAACCTAAGCTGCACTGGCCCTGACAGTATCACACCTCTGAAATGCTGTTCTTGTAGCAAAATGTCTGCTGCGCAAGTAAACATAAAAAACACAATCTATAATTTCCTGCCTTTTGTAGTGTGTAGAAAATCTTTCTTGATCAGTGTAAGCCATTTCAAATGACATGGAAACAAATTCAATGCAATGCAGTATAATGAAAATCCAGTCTATGTTTTTTTCTAGACATCATAATTTGCATGTTTGCAAGACAGAAAAATGTTAAAATGACCACAATATATTTTAATAGAGATAATGATAACGGTCTACAATTTACAACTATTTATATGTTCTCTTTTTTGATTAATTACAGCAGTCAGCAGCTAAATACTGCACACAGTTCATGGTCAGCAGTCTGTCAGTACCAGACAGTAATAAGTCTAATTGTTCCATTGGAGAATCTAAAGAATTTGCCTAGAGGGATCCTAACCATTTCTTCTGCATTTAATTATATGAGGGGCAAAACAGGATAATGTGTATAGTATCCTTTACGATTATGAAATCTACATTTTCACAAAGTTGCTTCATTGGAATTATTATCTGCATATCTGGCTCGCAGAACATTTGATTCAAAAGAATGGAATCCGCTGTAAAACTTGTGTAAGCTTTCTTAAGTATAGGAGATTTGATGCAATCAGGGTATTCTACAAACTTATGAACCTTTTTGTGTTCTATATAGTGGGGAAACATTTATATTTGCTATGTTAATCTAAATCGGTAAGTCTTTTTACTCTTCATGAATTACAATAAGAAGTATATGAATACCCCTTTTACTGAGAGCCATTAGCACAGATACATTAGTTTCTCTTAGAACTGCATCAAGATACTTATAGCTGGCAACATGATTAGGACAGGCAACTCATTCAGAAGTTGCCTACCTGATTAGATAAATAAACTAATGCTTCAATTTTTTCTGGCCAGCATAAATACTTAAATTTTAACTTACAATGCCCGGCTTGTATCTTCCGTGTACGAGCTGAGCAGCCAGTTCAGTGTTGCGGGCCCGCCCCTAAAATCAGCTTTTTGATGATGTTAGGTATGGAACAGGGCTGCAGGCGCTCTATGTAGGCAGTAATAGAATGGAAATAGGATCAGGGGAGGGGGGTTTGTCAAACTGTACTAACATTATCTTTGCTGGCAGTTCTACATGTATAGGGGATAATTATCATAGCCCCATACCTGTAGAACTGCCAGCAAAGATAATGTTAGTACAGTCTGACAGGCAGCCCCCTCCCCCAATCCTACTCCCATTCTATTACTGCCTACATAGAGTGCCTGCAGCCCCATTCTATACGTAACATGTGGCACAGCAGTGGGAGCCAGTATGGCTTTTACTGTACCAACCATTTCTTGGGAGCCAGGGAGGAGAAATACAACTATAATTAGTGTAATAACAAACTTTGTACCAACATTATAAAATGACAATGCTACATCGATGACATGTTGTGTATGTGGTAGGGCAGCAGGGAGGAAGCACTAGAATTTGTGAATTGGATCATTATGAAAAGTCTCAATTTGAAATGTATTGGTTATTACTCTAACCATGATAAATTGTTTCGACCTTCAATCACACATTTTTGAAATGGGCGGTAACAGTTCATTGCTTTAGAAAAAATGCAGCTGATAATTTACTCCTGAGAGTTGATTCTTCACATCCCAAGGCTGTCATTCAGAGTATTCCTTACAGACACATTTTCCATCTCTGCAGGAATTGTTTCAGAAATATATAATTGTGAGTAACAAGCAGAAGCTCTAAAATAGTGTTTTATTGAGAGCTATCAAGAAGAGTGTGCGGATTTGGCATATACTATACAAAGGCAAAGAAAAAGGACAGACAGCACCTTTTGGTTTCAAAAATTAGAGATCACAGTAAAACCCAACTGGCTGCTTTTATTATGCAGTACACCCGTTTGACTCACAGGATAGGAGAAATTATTAGAAAACACTGGTCAATTCTTCAGTAAGTCTTTGGAACAAATCATGGGTATTTTTAATTTTTTTTGTTAATTAAATTTACTTCATTAGTTTTCCGACCAACATGGAAATACACAACAAACAAGAACATACAGACATTACACGACCCCCCCCCAACAAAGCACAATTGATATATTACATTCAGTCGCATGTCTTTGGGTAACAGCTGTGTACATGGGCACTTACATAGGAAAGGTAGGAAAGGGAAAGGGGAAATTGTTTAACCAGGAAAGGCACACTAAGCCAGAACTTGTTTCCAGGTGTGACCTGGGAGCACAAGAAAGTTAAGTGACTTGCTCAGGGTCACACAGTATACAAGGAGGAGCTGATGGGATTAAAACCAAGGTCTCCAGACTTGCAGCTCAGTGCTCTTATCCACTACGCTATACTGCCTCCTAAATAGCTTCCACTTAGCACAGCTCTAAGATATAATTCCATTTCTCTAGGTCACATACTGTATAACCAAGTGGTAATGCCTATCTTGGTGTCAAAATCTGGTCACATTAGTCATCCAGTGTCGTATCCCTTTGTCCTTGTGTGCCATCCCCTTCAAGGGTCATTAGGACAAGTAGCTTCTCCCAGTGTCCCTCATAGCACTTTAGCCTATTGTTCATGATGGCTATGGATTTTTCTTCCTTTAAAGTGATTTTATACCTTATCTCCCTTAAGGTACCACTTTCATGATATGGTACCTTAAAGATCTAGTTTACTGCCTGAAATTAATATTAGCTTTTAAAAGCAGCCAACTATTACCTTATATATGAGGTGCTTTTTCTTTTCCCTTTGGGTAAATTAGAAGATTTTTTTATCTGATGTTAGTAGGTGTGATCTGTGGACTAGCATACTGCCTGGCAGCTGACATATCTAGTTCTACCCTCCCCCACTCCCCCCACTTCATCATCAGCATTGTTACCTCACTGGCTGTGACATCATAACTGCTCAGGAACAGGCATTCAGAAACTGCCAGGTCCATCACCTGTGATGTCATAGTGAGGTCACAGTGCTGATGATGTAGTGGGGGGGGAGATTGAACTAGACATGTCAGCTGTCAGGCAGAGTGCTTTTCCATGCATCCAGAATATTATTGTCACATAGAAAGCTTTCTAAAGAGCAAATAGAAAAAGGAAAGTACTTCAGAAATAAAAAAAAAACACCTGACTGCTTCTTAAAATTTGCAACATTTTCTTGTCTGCTATTTTAGATTCTACTAGCTCTTTGAGTCAGTGATAGTTCTTCTGTGGCATGTTTAAGCTTTTCTTCTCAGCCTTCATTTAGTTTGAAGGGATTGTAGTTTGACCCCAAAAAGGAAGCCAGCCTATCCCTTCCACTTTCCTCTTCAAGTACATGGCCCTGTGCACAGGCAAGTTGTGACATGCAGCAAGTGATAGCACAGGGGTGTACATCACTGAAATGAATGGGACTCAATTTTCATTACTATTAAATATATTATGACGGTGAGTTGGAGACTAGTGAAGGTCACTGCTTGACTAGCAAGGTCCTTGTTAGTTGAGCGGTGACCTTCATTAATCTCCAGCTCACCATCATAATGTATTACATACTGTAGTAATGAAAATTGAGTCCCATTCATTTCAGTGGGGTATGCCCCTGCACTCTCCCTTGCTGCACATAATAACGTGCCTGAGCATAGGGGTGTGTACATGAAGAGAAAAGTGGAAGGGATCAGTTGGCCACCTTGTCAGAGCCAAACTATAACCCCTTCAAAATAAAGGCTGAAAATAAAATGTTCAAAATACCACAGAAGGACTGTCGCCAACCTACGGTACCATATCCCAAAAGTGGTATCTTAGGATTGTAAGGTCACTTTAAAGCAAATAAGAGCTTGGCTTGCTACTCCTGATAGTAGGGTATGTCTTGAATAAACCAGTGCCATAATATTACTTTTGTGGCACAGACTACCACAAGGGCCATGTGGTAATTTTGTGCCACAATTAGGTGGGATTTGTTTTTATTTATTTAAGTCTCAGATTACATATACCTTTGAGCTAAGAGCTCTTTTACAAAGGTTCCACATCAGTAGAAAGGACAACAGATTAAACAGGACAGTAAAGTATGGTACAATAAAATGTAAATAGGAGGTACAAAAATCATAATTGACACAAAATCATAATGGACAGTCAACGTAAAACAACACAGTCACATTATGCGAATCAGTTTCAGCCACAGGAAAATGGATACAATACATTAATATTGGCCAGCAGGCTTTGTCAAGACAAACAGGGCACAGGGTATAGGAAGGGATGTGGGAGGGTGGGCTGGGAAGAGCAAGAGGGTGTGGGCGTGGAGGACGTGAAGAGCAGTGGGGCAAGGGAAGGGGAAGGAAGGGAGAGGAGGTAGGGGATGCAGGGGGAGGGGCAGGAGGCAAGAGTGCTTAGTTACTATGAAAGAGGTCGAGTGCTAAGGTCGAGGTTTGGGAAAACATGGTTAAGGGAGACAGTCACAGGTGCTATCTGTAGAAAGTGACCGAAGCTTGGATTTGAATGTGCCCAGCTTAGTTTCGGAGGAGATGTCATTGTTGAAAGCATTCATCCAGAGGGGGGCCAGGTAGGAGAATGATCTTTGCCCCTGGGTGGTTCGGAGATGAGGGACCTGTAGGAGCTGAGATTCAGAACCTCAGGTGCGGCGTGGATTACAAGGGGGGCTTAGAAGATCTTGTACTCCAGATGGCAAGAGGCCTAAGGTTATTTTCTTGGCCATCAGGCACATTTGGTATTTCATGCGATTTTTAAGCAGTAGCCAACTGGCTAGGGTATAGATGTCACACGTGTGGGTGAGATGGTGGGCTCCTGAGACGAGACGACATGCCTTGTTAAGAGCAGTGAAGATACGCTGGAGAACGGTATCAGTTGCAGAGCCATAGATGATCAATCTATAGTCAATTATAGAAATAATAGAGCTCTGTACAGCTATCCTTAAGGCTTCAGGGGTCAGAGATCACCTGTGTCTGTAGAGTAGAGTAGACGAATACGAATATTTACAGCTTTAGCAATGTTATCTATATGCACCCAATATGATAGGTTGCTGTCTATGGTGATTCCAAGATACTTAAAAAATTGTACCTGTTTGAGGGCAGTACCAAGGCAGTTAGTGATAGCTGGAGAATGTTGCCTGTGCTTGTTATGGGAGCTGCTGAAGTAGCATAAGCTTAGATTTTTTAATGTTTAGTATCAACTTGTAATGATAAAGCCATTTCTCAACCGAGACAAATCCGAGTTGTAGCTGGTTCTCAAGGGGTATAGGCTCTGGGTGAGTTGTGTAAATTCCGGCATCATCTTTGTAGAGTAGGATTTGTTCAGGGCAGGAGCTTGGGAGACTGTTTAGAAAGAGACTAAATAGGAGTGGACCCAAGATGGATCCTTGAGGAACCCCAGAGTGAACAGGTATTGAGTCAGAGAGGACATCGACAGTTTTGACTTGTTGAGTGTGGTTGTCCAGATAACTTTTAAACCAGGCAGTGGAGTCAGAGGAGAGCCCTGCATTAAGTGGTTGTTCCAGAAATAGAGGCTGATGGACCATGTCGAATGCTTTTGTTAAGTCAATGAAGGCAGCACCAACTAATTGACCATGGTCCAGGGAGCTGTGTATAGAAGCGGTAAATTCCATAAGGGCCAAGGTGGTGCTCTGCCCTTTTCTGAACCCATTTTGTTGGGCGCATTCGATCTTATGTTTGTCAAGATATTCAGTAAGCTGGTCAGCTACAGTGCGTTCAGGAGCCTTAGAGAGAGGTGGTAATATGGAGATAGACTGGTAGTTCATGTGAAGAGTCCTGTCTCCACTTTTGTAGACGGGGGTAACTGTGGCTGATTTCCATTTATTGGGGAACTGTGCAAGCCTGAGTGAGAGGTTAAAGATCCTGGTTAAAGGCACTAACACTTCCTCAAGGGTAAGGGACAGAAGTTTGAGGTCAAGGGAGTCTCCACTGTGTCTAGATTTACCAATTGCTTTACGGCTGTATTTTCGGGCTTCATGCAATGAGACATCTTTGAAGTAGAATGGATGGTGACTGGTCATTGGGGGAGTGCTTACAGGATTGGCCGGGGTGACATCTGCATCAAAAATGTCAGGTGGAAGAACACTGCTAAGGTCCGTGAATGCATTATTAAAGGTATTGGCAATAGTTAGGGGTTCCAGGGTTGTAGTTCCATCAACGTCAAGTAAAGTGGGTGATGTTTTCGGGTTTTTCCCTGTAACCTCTTTGATGTTATTCCAGAAAGCTTTACCATTGCCCCACATGTCAGCAAGCACTCCCTTGTAGTATTTATTTTTCTCAAGGTAGATAGACCTTGTGCAATCACTCCATGCTCTTTTGTATTTTTGAATGTCCGATTGCGTGCCGGTGGCTCAAACCCGATGCTAGAGGTGGTCCCTAGATTTCATTCAAGCTAATAGGTGTGCAGAGAGCCGGGGGGTTGCAAGAGCCTTTGATTTTCCACTATTTTAGGGGTGCATGGGAATCGCAGGCAGCATTAAAGGTGTTGATGAAATAATCAAGTGCCATGTTGACACCCTTCACACTGTCAATGGAAGTCCAATCTTACACTCTAAGGAGGGATTAGAGGGGTTCAAGATGACCCCATGCTAGGACCCTGCTGGTGATTGTCTTTGGTGGAATTTTGCAGAATTTGTTTGTCCACACACTGATGACAGGGGAATGATCACTGAGCATGTCTGGGAGGACTGTAGTGCTAGTAATGCGATCAGGATGACTGGTTAGGACCCAGTCCAGTAGGCCGCTTGATTCCATTTTGTAGTTGGATCTAGTCAGGGAGATAACCAGCTGGGAAAAGTTTGTGGCAGAGACAACGTCCCTAAAGCTCCCATTCTCAGGTGCAAGTCAATTAATATTAAAATCTCCCATCAGAATTAACTCTGAGCCAGGGGGTTGGTTTCCCATAAAGACCATAACAGAATTGAGACCCCTCCCCTGTTCTTTAGTAAGGATGTACACTGATGCTACAGTAAGTGCCTTATTATGGGCACCTAGCAGAATTTTGATGGCTAGTATTTCTGTGGTTGAACCAGCAGTAGATACCGGCAGGGGGTGTCCCATGAGTGACTCTTTGAGATAGATTACACATCCCCCTCCTCTCTTGGTAGTCCTCTGCAGTATGAAGATGGTGTAACCTGGCAGGGCAATAGCCATGTCAGGGATATTTGGTGTGAGCCATATTTCAGCAATTGTCAGGATGTCTGGATTGTGTTGGTTAACAAAGACTTGTAGGGCATCCAGTTTAGGGAGGAGATTGCAGATGTTCATAGCTGCTTATATGGTGGGCTGGGGTCAGGGTTTGGGTGAATATTTCCAGACAGCAGTAACAACATAAGTATAAGTTTCAGCAGGCATAATCTTAACTGACTATAGATAAGTCTTGCTTTCCGCCTCTGTCTGGTGTCCCAGCATAGTTGTCAGCATTCCCAGAGGGTGAGCATGAGGGATAGAGGGGAGAGTGATAAAGTATGGGTGCATGTTACCTATCCCTGATGATAAATGTCAAACCAATTGTAAGGCATAGAGCTACTATGTGCTGAGAGAGGATTGGAGGCAAGAGTACCAGGAGTAAGGTCGATTTTATTGAGCACATAGCAGGGAGGTTGGGAGGGGTAGCAGGCTAGTGTGTGAAAACAGCAATGTGAGTACAAATAAGCGAGGGAGCAAATGAGACAGCATCATTGTATTTAGGTAGGTACTTGATATGCTGGATAGGATAGGAGACCCTAGTGGCAGCTATGTATAACCTGCTAATGGTGGAGTGGACACAATAAATTTCACTCCTACCAGAGATATAGCCCTTTAGGAGCTAGAAGATATAATCTGCTAATGGAAAAATCAGCATTTAAAACAAAAGTTAGGAAAAGAAAAGAAATTAAGGCAGAAGAGAGATGAGCTCCAGGGGAAGGCGCCAGGCAGTTCAAATCCCCAGGAGCAAAAGCCAATCAGGGAGAGACGGAGTGCTGAATCAGTCTATAGTAGACCTAAATTAAGGCACCATCCACCAACTGAATTCACGGCTAGCAAGCTGCGCTGGAGCTGCTTTCTCCCGAAGCGTACCTGGATCCTTGTTCTTGAGGGCGGGCTGGGGATCACCCTGCAGCCAGCTGTGTTCAGTGCTGGACCACTATTGCAGAAGATAGAACCCTCTCAGGGAATCCTGAAGAGAGAAGGAGAGAAGGGGGAAATCAGCTTATATGCACCGACAGGACAAAGGCCTCAGAGCTTGGGAGGTGGGGGAAGTAAGGAGACAAAAGAATTCAGTAACAAGATGAGAAATTAAGGGTGCTTAGTTAGCCAGGGAGGGAGAGTATGGCTCTGGGAGTGGCTGGTATTAGGCACTAGCAGCGTCACCAGTATACAGAGGAAAGGCAAGTGGGGGGGTTGCAGAAGGGGGAAACAGCGATTCAGCAATTAGACAAAGCAGTTTTTTTGTTTTTTTTTTCAATCTCTGTTTATTCATTGCCAGTTGGGGAACTCTTTCTCAGGCATCCACCTTAACCCCCAACTCTACCTTCTAGCCTGAAACTCCTCCTGTATCCTGGCACCAGCCCAGCTACCCCCCCCGGCTCTAAGACCCCCGAGGTAGGGCTGCCTTATCCACCCAGGGTGCTCTAGCTACTGTATAATTCGGGCCAGGCTGGGTTCAGCCCAGGACAGGAGAGAGTCCAGCTGATGGAGTATGGCTGGTGGGAGGCAGTGCCATCACCTATCCCTGAGGAGATGTTTTTTCTTTAGAGTTATGCCCTCGTCCCACCCCGTCAGGCTGAGCCCGAACATGCAATGACACTAGGGGACGTCCGTCATGGCTCCGCTTCCCCTCTACTGATGCCCTGAGCATTGCAGTGCCTCCGGTCTCCACCAGGGGCTGCTGCAGTGCCAGGCATACCCCTGGATCCCCACCGAGAAGGAAGAGCAGTCCTTCGGACACTCAATCTTCTCTCTCCCCTGCCAACCCCCAGCAACCCAGGCTTGTTCCCAAACCCAGGTTGCCGGCATGGCGCGAGGTGTGGCATCCAGTGCCTCAACCTTCAGTGCCACCGGGCCGGCTGACAAAGCAGTTTTTAACTCAAACTTTGTTAATATTTAAGTAGCTTAAGGCAGAAGAAGCACTCCAAAATTGCTATTGTTTCCTACTCTAACAATTTAAAAATTGTTGTAGTTCCCCTACACTAACAATTCAAATTCAGCAGTGGGTACATTAGGCACATTACAGATTCAGTTGCATAGGTTAGGAAAAGAAAAGAAATTAAGGCAGCAGAGAGATGAGCTCCAGGGGAAGATGCCAGGCAGTTAAACCCCCAGGAGCTGAAGCCAATCAGGGAGAGGCAGAGTGCTGAATCAGCCTGTAGTAGACCCAAATTCAGGCACCTTCCACCAGCTGGGTTCGTGGCTAACAAGCTGGGCTGGAGCTGCTTTCCCAAAGTGTACCTTGATCCTTGCTTTTGAGGGCAGGCTGGGGAGCATCCTGTGGCTGGCTATGTTCAGCTCTGGACTGCTAGCACAGAAGATGGAACCCTCTCAGGGAATTCTGGATCTTTGCTCTTGAGGATGGGGCTAGGGAGCACCCTGTGGCCAGCCATGTTCAGTGCTGCACCGCTAGCACAGAAGATGGAACCCTCTCAGGGAATCCTGGATCCTTGCTCTTGAGGATGGGGCTAGGGAGCACCCTGTGGCCAGCCATGTTCAGTGCTGCACTGCTAGCACAGAAGATGGAACCCTCTCAGGGAATCCTGGATCCTTGCTCTTGAGGATGGGGCTAGGGAGCACCCTGTGGCCAGCCATGTTCAGTGCTGCACCGCTAGCACAGAAGATGGAACCCTCTCAGGGAATCCTGGATCTTTGCTCTTGAGGATGGGGCTAGGGAGCACCCTGTGGCCAGCCATGTTCAGTGCTGCACCGCTAGCACAGAAGATGGAACCCTCTCAGGGAATCCTGGATCTTTGCTCTTGAGGATGGGGCTAGAGAGCACCCTGTGGCCAGCCATGTTCAGTGCTGCACCGCTAGCACAGAAGATGGAACCCTCTCAGGGAATCCTGGATCTTTGCTCTTGAGGATGGGGCTGGGGAGCACCCTGTGGTCAGCCATGTTCAGTGCTGCACCACTAGCACAGAAGATGGAACCCTCTCAGGGAATCCTGGATCCTTGCTCTTGAGGGCGGGCTGGGGAGCACCCTGCGGCCGGCTGTGTTCAATGCCGGACCACTAGCACAGAATATGGAACCCTCTCATGGAATCCTGATTTGTAGTCCAGATTTGTAATCTCCAGTAATGCATATAGTGAGGTAAAGGCCTCATCCAGCCCTAGAAGTGGTCTCTCCTGTTTTTGATAGCTTGACACAGGGGTTTTGCCTTAGGACAGTGCCACAGTATGTGGAGTAGCGTAACCTGACCATCATTGCATTTAGTACACATATCATGTAGCTTTTGTATCTTGCATAGTTTTACAGGCATATATTGTTGAGACACAGGTCAGGAAGCACAGGAAAACCAGGAGCAGTTGTAGAATTCACCAAAAATATTTATTAGTACCATCAGTGACATAAAAAAAAAATTGTTCAGTATAACTATTTACAAAGGCCAAAAAACCACAGAAAAAGTCCATCTGAGTTTTTCTTCTGCCTTTTTGTCCATTCATCTCTCAAGCAGTTACGAACATATGAAATTGCCGGCAGAAAAAGGCCCACAGGTCTATCAAGTCTGCCCGATTGTGCAGCTCTTAGTTTCATATCACTACAGCTGCCCCACCCCCACCCAAACCATTCTTTTCCTCCTCTTCTCTGGTCCTTCCCCCGCTTTGTGTTTTTGTCTGTACTAACCCTGCCTTTGACTCGATCCCAACCCTGCTTAAAGCTATCCACTGTCCTTTGAGCAATTAACTCCTCTGGCAGTGTGTTCCAACTTGACACTGCTCTGTCTGTGAAGTACTGCCTCCTCATCTCCTCCCAAACCTTCCCTGCTCCAACTTCAGACTGTGCCCCCTAGTAACCCTTCCCCCCTTTAAACATAACAATCCTCCTTCCCTGACTTTGTTTATGCCTTTCAAGTACTTAAAGGTCTCTATCATGTCCCCTCTTACCCTTCTGTCTTCCAGCGAGTACATGTTGAGCTCTTTCAACCTTTTCTCATATGGCAACTCCCATAGTCCCATGATCATTTTTGTAGCCCTATGCTGCATCCGCCCAGTAATCTCACAACCTTTTTGAGTATGGGCACCAGTACTGTACACAGTATTCCAAGTGTGGCCTCATCAGTGATCTATACAATGGCAGGATGACTTCCCCCTTTCGAGAGGTGATCCTTCTGGCAGTGCACCCCAGCATCCTATTTGCCCTTGCTACAGCTCTCCTACACTGTGCAGATACCTTCATGTCCCCTGTGACTATTACCCCCAGGTCCCTTTCCTCCTCTGAAGCCATTACCTGCACTCCACCCCCACAGTCAGTAACTGTTCTTGGGATTTCTGGCTCCAAGGTGCATGACCTTGCACTTCTTAGTGCTAAACCCCAACTGCCACTCTCTAGACCAGTGTTCAAGTTTAGCTAGGACCTCTCTGAGTGCCTGCCTCTCTTCCTCATTGTCCACTTTTTGCACAAATCTTAGTGTTATCCATGAACAGGCAGATTTTACTCTTGACCCCCTCTGCAATGTCTCCATTGAAGACATTGAACAAAACAGGGCCCAGCACTGAACCCTGTGGTATTCCACTCATTACTGGTCATGGCTTGGATGTCTCCCCCTTATAACTACCCTCTGTTGTCTACCCTGCAGCCAGCTCTCAACCCACCCCACCAGTTTCTCCCCTGCTCCATGTCCCTCAGCTTGCTCACTAACCTCCTGTGTAGCACAGAGTCAAAAGACTTGCTGAAGTCCAGATACAGAACATCCACAGCGTGGCCTTCATCAGCCGCCCTAGTGACTCAGTTGAAGAAGTCGATCAGGTTAGTTTGGCAAGATCTTCCCATGACAAACCCATGTTGTCTCTCATCTTGCAGTCCATTGCTATTAAGAAAGGTGATCAACCTCTCCTTCAGAATGATTTCCATCAACTTCCCCACTATTAAAGTCAAGCTCACTGATCTGTAGTTACCTGGTTGGTCCTTGGGTCCACTTTCGTGAAGGGGCATCAACGTGAGCCATCCTCCAGTCCCTAGGAACATTCCTCGTCTCCAAGGAGGTGTTGAACAGGTCCATCAGAGGGCCTGCCAACAACTCTGCCATTACCTTCAGGACCGTTGGGTTGCAGCTTAGCTCTTTTATAAGTCCTTCCAACCCCTATTCTTAACAAGCATACTGTTCTTGTAATTATCAGGCATGTGCAGTTAGAAAACAGTGTGCCTGAGCTGAGGCACCCTTTTCACAGCTCTTCTGCAAAAGGCTGAAAAATTTCACCAGGTAGCCTCTCGAGTTCACAATAGCTTTTTGCAGTCATCTCAAAATATAGTTATATACATTTCTACAGTAACACTACATATTTTCTAAACAAAGGGATCCCAATGTCAGTTACATTTCCACACAATGATTTGCATATATTTTTATATCAGCAGATGTGTAAGGGAGAAAAAGACAGACAGCAAGGGAAGGTTGAGAGACAGTGAGAGGCAGAGAATTGCGAGACTGTCGGGGTGATCAAGCCCGAGGACTCACAGGAAAATTTGGTTGCACAACCAGACAGATGAGAGACAGGAAAGGAGTAGAACAGAACAGATCCTTGCATTTAAACACTTTCTCCATAACAACTGGGACAGGGTCCTATTCCACCCTGTCACATACACCCCTCTCCTTAAGAGGGAACCTGTTTTATTAAACAGGTTTCCAAAACTTTTTTATTAATTCTCTTCTAACATTTACTGCTTTCAGAAATTAAGCACATGTGTATTATCCATTTTTTTCTATAACAGTACAGCAAACAGTAAAGTTCAAACCCATGCATTTGTTTTTCAACCTTTAGAACATTCAATTCCTGATTCATATCTCGACAGAAAATCAGCATTGCTATTCTCTTTACCAGATTTGTGTATCACCTTGAATTTAAATGGTTGTAGTGCCAAGTACCACCTTGTGATTCTGGAATTTTTATCTTTCATTTGGTTAAGCCAACAGAGAGGATTGTGATCTGTTATACAGTAAGTACAAAGTCAGTTACTAGTAAATAAAACTTAAGGGACTCCATGGCTCATGTTGCTGCTAAACATTACTTTTCAATGGTGGAGTACCTTTTCTCTCTGTCATGCAACTTCCTACTTACAGTATATACAGAATAGGATGTTCCATCCCATCTATATTTCGACTCAGGACTGCACCTAGGCCTGCCTCTGATGCATCTGTTTGTAACAAAAATGGTTTCTCGAAGTCTGGACTTTTTAAAACAGGGGCAGAACATAATGCAGCCTTAATGGCTTGAAAAGCTTCATCACACTCTGGGGTCCATTTCACATTATTTGGGTACCTTTCTTTGTGAGTTCAGTGAGGAGAGTAGCTAACTCAGCAAAGTTGGGAACAAACATCTGATAATAACCAGCCAGCCCTAAAAATGACCTAACATGTTTCTTTGTTTTAGGTACAGGGCCGTTACAGTAGTTACAGCTTCTGTTTTAGAAATTTCTGGCTTAACTTCTCCATTTCCCAACACATAGCCCAAATATCTGGTTTCCTGCATGCCCAATGCACATTTGGTAGGGTTAATAGACCTGCATTTTTGATAGCTTTGGTAACTGCTCGTAGGTATTCCAGGTGGCTTTTCCAGTCTGGACTATACACCATGACATCATCCAGGTATGCAGCACAATAGCCAGTGTGAGGGGATAAAATTACATCCATGTACTGCTGGAATATAGCTGGCAAACCATGTGAACCAAATGGCATGGTTGTGAACTGATAGAATCCAACAGGAGTGGCAAATGCAGTTTTATCTCTGGATTCTTTAGCTAAAGGTATTTGCTAGTAACCCTTGGTGAGATTGAGGGTCCTGATATACTTTGCACTCCCAAGTCTATCCACCAGATCATCTGTTCTGGGCATAGGATAACTGTTAAATTCTGTCACTTGATTAAGCTTCCTAAAATCAAGGCAGATTGTAACACCCCCCCTTCTTTTTTGTTTACAGTTACCATTGGAGATGACCAAGCCCTCCTCGACTCCTTTACAGTGCCCAATTCTTTCATTTTTTGTATTTCCTTAACCACGTCAGCTCTCATCCGCTCTGGTAACCTGTATTTCTTTTGCCTAATAGGACTAGCAGTCCTTGTCACTATTACATGCTCAACCCCTTTTGTTCAGCCTGGTACTGTGGTAAATGTACTGTTAAATGTCTTTAGCACATTATGAATGTCTGCAGTTTGTTCTGAGGTTAAGGAAACATTCACCTTTACAGCATCTGCATTTACAGTTTGTTCCAGTCTATTATAAGCTACATCAATATCTTCCTTATCAGTTTCTGGTAAAACTAGCAAAGCAGCTTTTGGCATTTTTCAACCCATTTCTTGAGGAGGTTAGCATGGTATATCTTAGTAGGATTTTTCCTGTCACGGGGTCTCAGTCTCATGGTTAATGGTGCCAGTACGTCTAAGCACTCTATAAGGCCCTTGCCACTTTATTAACCGTTTATTTTCTGTTGTGGGTAACAGTAGCAAAACCTTTTCACCTGGCTCAAAAACTTTTTCTTTTACCCTATGGTCATAATATGCCTTCTGATGGTTTTGGGTCTCTTCCTGATTACTATGGGCAATTTCAACATATTTTGCCAGCTTCTTTCTTACGGCACACATGTAAGACGTTATAGATTGTTTCTGGGTGGGGTTAGCTTCCCATGTTTCTTTTATTACATCCAGTGGCCCTCTTGGCTGCCTACCATACAGCATTTCAAATGGTGAAAACCCTGTTGATGCCTGTGGCACTTCTCTGTAAGCAAAAAGTAGGTAAGACAAGTGTCGGTCCCAGTCTTTCCTTTTCCCTTTTACAAACCTTTTTAACATGCATTTTAGGGTTTGGTTAAAACTCTCAACAAGACCCTCTGTCTAAGGGTGATAGAGGGAGGGTTCTTATGGCAGTGATACCTAGTAGTCTGTACAGCTTCTTAAGTAATGCAGCACCAAAATTACTACCTTGATCAGTAATAATTTCTTTAGGTATGACCATTCTGCTGAAAATATTTGCAAGCTCTGCTGCCACTTTTGAAGCTGTGACAGTATGCATTGGAACTGCTTCTGTGTATCGAGTAGCATAGTCACAGACTATCAGGATAAATCTATTACCTTTTTACTTTGGTCTAAAGGACCAACCACATCCATTGCAATTCTCTCAAAAGGCACATCTATCAAGGGTAGGGGCACCAGGGGCATCTTGTCTTTTCTAGTGACTGGGCCTAATTTCTGACACTCATCACAGGAATTACAATTATAGGAGTAACCGGGATTATGTGGAGGGAGCTCCTCCCACAGCCTATTTAAATGAGGCATATGCCTCCAGCTCTAGCAAAGTCGCATTCACTAAGCAGCCTTGGTTGATGCAGCTGTTTCACCCTTCTCCTCCTTCTTGTTCGTTCATTTCTTTGTCGTTTTGTCTCCCCATTGTGCGCTGTTGTTTCTCTCTTGCTTTGAGCATTCCCTCTTAGTGCCTTCCTCGCTGTTAGCCTATCCCTGCTTCTCTGCCTTTGCTTTCCGCAGCCGTTGCCATGCTCCATTGAGTGATTCGCTCATTCCTTGCCTGAATTCGGATCCATGCTTGCTGTTCCTGGCCTACATCCTACGCTTGACTCCGTTTCTTATGCTGGGGGACTTCTGTGGATATTTCAGCCTACTTTTAAATCTGCCTTTCGATGGACTTGAAGTGCATTCTTGGAACTTTTTTTGCTTGCCAGTAATGGCTTACCTAGGACTGGACTCACTCCCTTCTAGCCCTGGCGTGTCGGTCCAGGTTACGGCTGGCTGCCGCATCATCCCTATTTCATCTGCTCCTTTAACCTGTGGCCGTCCAGACCTGTTCCCGGCCATAGCCCCTTATTTGGCATTTTTCTTCGGGGTCACACTGGCGATGTGAGTGCGCTGACGGAGGCGTACGGCTGCATGCATGACAATTTCGGTTCTTTACGCTCCCCCCCCCAGGTGACACGTAAGGCTTCCTGGAGTTTTTTACTTGGCTTCCCTCCTCAAGCAACCAAGGCAAGCCACAACAACTTTCTTGCTTCCTCAGTTTTACACAGGCTACTGGATTGCCCTCCAGCCATGGTCCAATTTCGCTAATTGCATTAATCTCATTTCAGCATTCTGATTTGTTTACCTGCCAATTCCGGCTCAGAGTTCCTCCGACCGACTGCCATTCCTATCTATAGACCCAGACTTGTTTCTAATGATGCGCTGCTTATTCTGACCTAGTGGATTCGCAGACCAATGCACTGCTCTGCAGCTGGAGGTTGAGTGGTATGGCCATTCTTACAGCGTTTCCTTTATGTATGCTCCCGCTGCCCTCTGTCTGACTACCCACTTTATGGAGCACCTATACTTGTAGGCATGGCTGTGCAGGTACTACTATTGCTACCATGTTCCTGCTTCACCTTACAAGGTATCTGCTATTCTGAGCACTCCTGCTGTGGCATCAGAACTTCCTATGCAACCTTGGCTAGCAGCCTCTGAAGCCTTCCTATAGTCATCTTCCTCCATCCCATGTACTGCACTGGATCCTATTCTGCCCTTGTGGCATTCCTGCTCATCCTGGTTCTGCCCTCTGGTCGTACTGCTAGCTGCTGGATTTATTTGCTTGGCTGGACATGGCCATACTGCTGCCATCCCATTACACTTCGATCCATTTGTTCGCCTACTTTTGGGTTGGTTTGATTCCTGCTACTCATCGTTTGTGTTCCTTATGCTCCTCATGGAATTTCTGATCTACCGCCATTGCAACTCATCGCTTTGACTTTATTCAACATGAATTCTCTCCGCCATCCGCCTACTCATGGATTTCGTCTTTGGCTTTACCGATGGATGCTTGCTTTATTCACCTTCCTATATCAATTACGTACGTTTTCAGTTCTACGTTTCTCTGGATATGCTTCTGCCTCTTGAGGTTTGGATTGGCCAATTACTTCTATCTATTGCAGATTACTCAGGCAGTGTGACATTCTACTATCCCATTCCTCGGGCCTGTGCCCTACGGGCCCAGAGGTCCTCTGTCCCTATGTGTTTCACAGTAGCCTGCTTCTTTGACCTGCCTTCGCCCATCGGGCTGGGAGGTTTATTTCCTAACTCACCTGCTTCTATTTCTTGCCTTCGCCCATTGGGCTCGGAGGTTCCTGCTAATCCGAGGTTTCCTGCTGATTCCTGCTTCTATGACCTGCCTTCGCCCATCGGGCTGGGCAGCCTACCTACCTATTCGATTGCTTCTAACCTGCCTTCGCCCTTCGGGCTGGGAGGTTCACCTACTTTGTTCTCCTTCAGCCTCACCCGGCTCGGAACCTAGTGATTCCATTCCACTTATGCATACCTGCTTCTGCTGCCCTAGTCCTGCACTCCCTGATGCTTCACCTTTTGGGACATTAGTTATCATCTCGCCTGTGCTCCCTCATGCCTGGTGTCTCCTACTTCTCCGACTTATTGGATGGTCCTCCTTCTCAACCGCCTTCAGATTGCCTCAGTGCTCATTCAGCGGCTTCCGGAGTTGCTGTATTGGATGTTTGCCCTGTCGCCTCAGCCGTGGAATTCCAGCTGGTTCTTTCCAGGACTTGGTTGGCATCTCCTGTGGACTTTCTCCTGCTTGTGCTCTACCAACTTCGGACATGTGGCACTACTACTTCATTTGATTCCGCCTCTTCAGTTCTCTACATCTGGGATTCTTCGGGTCTCGTTTGGCTCTCCTACCTTGAACTTTGCCTCCTTTCAGTTTTGGATGTTTAATTTCCTCTCGTCCAGTCGCCATGTCTCTGCCTCAGTCTCTTCCATGTGATCCCTTCCTTCCTTGATCTGGATACATCGGTCCTCAGCATCATTCCTTCTCTCTGTCTGCCTACGGCTACAATGCTACGATGCTCAAAGATGATTCAAGATATGTTTCTGGCAGATTTGCCACATTTCTTTATCAGCTGCCTCGTAGTGTGGCGGCATTCATGTTACCTGAACCTACTTGCCTTTCGTGCCTCTGCTACTGCTGTTTGCTGTCCATCTCACCGAAGACTATGCTCGATTTCGGCCAACAGACATTCCTAACTATGGCTGCGCCTCACATACTGGAATCAGTTTCCTCTCTCCTACCTCATCAGCTATCGTTTCAGCTGCACTTTCTCAAGGGGCTGATTGCCACGTCCTCTTCCTTCTCCTCTGGCCTCGTGGGTACATTCCCTACGCCTACTACCTCTCACTTCGGATTAGCAGTCCATCGGATTCATTTTCTTTTGGGCTCTCCATATCCTACTATGCAGATGCTTCATACCTAGTACCAGTGTCTCCATTTATCCTATACAGCTTGCTGCTATTCCAGTTCAGCTCTACAGCCGTTGCATTCATATCAGTTACTAAGATTATTCTTTACTTATCAGGACTGGATGCATCAGTCGGTTAACTAGCCTCAAGATTTCTCCCATTCCTCGTCTCATACAAGCCATCTATTATTAGAATCATAGCAATTGTACTACTTATATCGTTTTGCCTCATCAACATCAAAGCTTGGATGCAAATATCATCAGTCTCCTGTATTGAGTTCGTCAGTCATCAACTTTATCCACCATCATTCAATTACATGGATTATGCCCTCTATCAACTGAAGTATGGAAGTCGCTTCTTCAATATTACTCTCCATCATTCCGAATTATACATGGATTCTTGGACTCAGACTTTTGCTCGAAAGAATTATTTTACTGGACACTTTCATTTGGTGTGACACACCCTTAATGGTCAGAGTCACTTGGGTTGTGGGATAGTATCGAGTGTCCCCATGGATGCAGATAACACCAGTACCTGGTCCTTTTGTACAGTGTTTTCCCAGCACCTCAACATGCACTAGGGTCTGTCTGCTTCCCAAATCAGTGAGTCCCTTCACAGTCTTATCCCCCACCTTCACATCTGTTAAGTACTTGCCCCAATTTGCCAAGGACAAATCTGCTCCAGTGCCACTCTCCTTACTATGGCAGTTTCTTGCAATATGGCCTGGCTTATTATAGTTATAGCAGATAACATATTTGGGCACAGATTTGTTATCCACATCAGAGTTCTTATCAGGCTTGGAGTTTAAATGGGAAAAAGAGTGTCTTACAAGTGCTTGACTGTTACCTTGCTGTTGTGGCATCTGTTTGGCCATTTGATAGTCCTCGGCCAAAGAAACAACATTTTCCCCATTCTCTGGTCGGTGCTCCTTTACCCAAAGCTGCACATCTGTAGGCAAGATGTTGATGAACTGCTTCATGGCAAATGTGCCAATGATCTGTGGGACCATTTTGCTCTCTGGTTGGAGCCGTTTTATCAGGAGTTCTCTGACTCGGGTGTAGGTTTCTCAAGGATTGTCGACCGAGTTGTACTTCAGAGATCGAAGTCTCTGCCTGTAGGTCTCTCCAGAGATGTCATACCTTTTCAGGATTTCGCGTTTCACCTGATCATAGTTTTCTGATTGTGCAGTGTCCATATTGCTATAGGCAAGTTGGGCTTTCCCTGTCAGGTAGGGTACCAGTCTGATTGTCCATTGCTGCTTTGGCCATTGGCAGGCTGTGGCAACTCTTTCAAAAACTGTCAGGTATGCCTCAATATCATCCGAGGGACACAACTTTGTAAGTTTAATGCCTTTTAAGTTGCTTGCATTTTGTTGCTTGTGTGGATGTGTGCCAGATCCTCTGCCTTTGATAGCTTGCAAGGCATCTAGCCATCGCTGCTCCCATTGCTGCATCTCTTCTCTCATCTGCTGCTCCTGTCGCTGCATCTTTTTGCTCCCCTGTGCTTCTAAATGTTGAATCTCTTTTTCTCTCTGCTTCTCAGTCTCTTTTTGTTGTATAGCCCATCATTTGAAAAAGTCCATCAGGCTTTCAGGTTCTGTCACTGCCTGTTCTTTTTGCATAGCTTGTGCTGGCTGTACAAAAACAGCTTGGACTTCTGTCTCTGCTAGTTTAGCTGCCATTCTCCTGGTAACCACTCCTGGACCTGCTGCAGCAGAATCCATACCTTTCTCTGTGCTTCCCTGGTACTAGGTTCAGTACCCATGCACAAAACTCCTGGCTTAGAGTAAGCATGGCAAAAATACCACTTAGGCTAACACCATCTGTTGTCGAGGCACAGGTCAGGAAGCATAGGAAAACCAGAAACAGTTGTAGAATTCACCAAAAATATTTATTAGTACTAATTAAAAAAAAAATGTTCAGTATAACTATTTACAAAGGCCAAAAAAACAGAAAAAGTCCATCTGAGTTTTTCTTCAGTCTCTGTGTCCATTCTTCTCTCAAGCAGTTGCAGCTCAGCTGTCTTATAAGGCCTTCCAACCCCCATTCTTAACAAGCATCCTGTTCTTGTATCAGGCATGTGCAGTTAGAACACAGTGTGCCTGAGCCGAGGCACCCTTTTCCACAGCTCTTCTGCAAAAGGTTCAAAAATGTGCACTCAGGTAACCTCTAAAGTTCCCAGTAGCTTTTTGCAGTCATCTTAAAATATAATTATATACATTTCTATAGTAACACTTCATATTTTCTAAACAAAGGGATTCCAATATCAGTTACATTTCCACATAATGATTTGCATATATTTTTATATCAGTGGATATGTAAGGGAGAAAAAGACAGACAGCAAGGGAAGGTTAAGAGACAGTGAGAGGCACAGAATTGCAAGACTGTTGGGGTGATCAAGTCTGAGGTCTCACAGGACAATTCGATTGTGCAACCAGACAAATGAGAGACAGGACAGGAATAGAACAGAACAGAGACTTGCATTTAAACACTTTCTCCATAACAACTGGGACAGGGTCCTATTCCACCCTGTCACAGCATAAAGTACGTATTGTATAATATTTTGAGCTGCCTAAGCCTGTATGTGTTGAATTTGTATAGGTCCTCCAGATTTGTAACCATACTCCCCTTGGTCCTGTGGAAGCAGAATTTGTCTATGTGGGGTGGGGACTTGATATCATGTTTATTAGGCAAAAGGTAGTATATTACCCTATAAAAGTTAGAGATGGGCTGTGGCTGGTTATTCCAGCTTACTAATGTGAGTATGGCTTTACTATGATCAGAGGCCTGTTGTCATCCCCTAAAATGTTTGGCTATTAAGTGTACCACTTGTGGGAATGGGAACACCTCTATGTTCATGAGCTGGTGTCTTTGTTGGAATATATGAAAGGTGATCAATTTTTTATCACAGGTCAATTGCGCCATCCTAGTTATGTTAAGATTTGTCCATGGTGGGGGGGCTACTTGTTTTTCCATTACAGAGAACATTAGAGCTGTGGACCAGGGGTTGCATGTAGTCTGTGATAGCTCACAACTTAAATAGTCCACATATCATTGTACATTCATATAGAGCTGCTATAGGTTGACCCTTAAACTTTCGGGAAATTGTCTGACGCTGGTATATATCAAGGCCCTGGTGTCTGTGTCTGCCTTTGTGCACAGGTCTGTTTCCATCTGCAGCCAAAATGGGATATATTACTGTTCCTAAGGTGTAGGAGGGAGTTGCTTAGCTATTGTAGTCACTTGTTAAAGTTGATTGCTAGGTGACATAAGAAGAGATCTGGTAGCTTCAGTTCTTCCTGTAGCTTAGGTGCTGCTAGTCTTGTGGTATGCTCTATGGACCACTTTCCCCATCCACAAGAACTTAGATATGTGGTTATGTAATGAATGAACCACCTTTTGGGAATGTGTCCATTAAGCATACTCAAGGGTTACAAGACTATAGACAATAAGTTCATTTTTATGAGATTAATTTTGCCCCGGTGTGTTAAGGTAAGGCAACTCCATCTGTCCATGTCTTGTTTTAGTTGCTGGACCAGTGGGTCTAAGTTGAAGGTAAACATATTCTGAGTGTCCCATGTCACCAAGATTCCTATAGGCCAGTGGGGCACAGGACCCAAGGCAGCATGGATTCATAACGGGAAGGTCATGTCAGATGAATCTAATATATTTCTTTGACTTGGTGACCAAAGTAGTAGACCAGGGAGGGGCTGTGGTTGTGGCCTACCTAGACTTTAGCAAAGCATTTGACCCAGTCCATGAAAAAGATTAATAAACACATTAGCCAGTCTGGAAGTGGGTCTCAAGGTGGTAACCTGGGTAAAAAATTGACTGGAGAACAGGATGCAGAAGGTAATAGTAAATGGAGTCCACTCCGAAGAAAGGGGGATTACTAGCAGGGTACCACAAGGTTCCGTACTGGACCAGTCCTCTTTAATGTCTTTATAGGTGACATTGCAGAGTGGAAGGAAAAGTATACCCCTTTGCAGATGACACAAAGATCTGCAACAGGGATGATGCACGGGGGGATGGAAAGGTTGAGAAGGGACTTGGCAAGGTTGGAGCAATGGTCAAATGTATGGCAGCTTAGATTCAATGCAAAAAAGTGCAAAGTAATACATCGTGGAATCAAAAACCCAACAGAAGTGTACACAATGGGGGGGATTAATGACAACAAAAATGGAAAGGGACCTGGGAGCAGTCATATCAGACAACCTAAAGGTAGACAAGCAATGTGAGAAGGCAGTAAGGAGGGCTGGGGAGATACTGGGATGCATAGGGAGAGGCATCACCAGTAGAAAACAGGAAGTTGTTATCCCTTTGTACAGCCAGTAGGTGAGACCCCATCTGAAGTACTGCATGCATTCTGGAGACCCTATCTCTGCAAGGACATAGACAGAATGGAGTCTTCCCCTGAAGCCATATGAAGAGAGACTAAAAGAGCTTAATATGTATACCCTTGAGGAAAGGAGGGAGAGGGGGAACATGACAGAAACTTTCAAGTACCTCAAGGGAATCAACAAAGTCCAAGGGGGGAGCATCTTTCAGAAAAAGACATGTGCAAGAGCAAGGGGGCACAATCTGAAGATAAAGGGGGGATGACTCAGGGGTAACGTGAGGAAGCATTTTTTTCATGGAGAGGGTGGTGGACACATGGAACAGCCTTCCTGAGGAGGTCATGGGTCAAGAACAGTGGGGGAATTTAAGACTGCATGGGGCAGACATAAGGCAATTCTAGTGGGAAGAAGGAGGACGTTTGCTGTTGGTAAAACTAGGATCTGCAGCTTATCCAGTTAGTAGGAAAATGGGTAGACTGGGTGGGCCAAGCAGTCCTTATCTGCCATCAAAGTCTATGTTTCTATGTTTCCTAGATATTTCAATTTGTGGGTCTGCCATTTAAGCCCTAGTGCTAATATGTCTTGCTTGCATACCCCAGTGTTAAGTGGCATAACCTCTATTTTTCTGACATTCAGTTTGTAGTTTAAAAATGAACCAAAGTCTGATATTACCTGAAGGCCATGAGGCAGGGATATTATGGGGTGCATGGAGTAAAATGTCATCAGCATAAACTGAGGCTTTATATTTCATATCTTCTATCACTATTCCTGTAAATCTCAGGTGTAGGCAGTTGTCAAAACCTCTTTTTACCATCTGAGGAACATCGCCCATGTGAAGCACCTGGTTCCTCCTGACAATCTTCCTTCTTTGGTCCACGCTTTCGTTACCTCCCGCCTTGACTACTCCAATGCCCTTTATCTTGGGCTACCGGGGGTTGAGATTCGCCGCTTGCAGAATGCAGCAGCCAGGCTACTGACTGGTTCTTCTAGGTCCAGTCACATAATGCCTGTGCTAAACGGACTGCACTGGCTGCCAATATGCTGGCGAATCACCTTCAAGGTCAGTTTGCTGACCTATAAGGCCCTACACGATCAGGGACCTGGCTACCTGAAAGATCTCCTTTGTCCCTACTGTCTCTCCTGCTCTCTCCGATCCACTGATGAGGGATTGCTAGAGATTCCCAGGGTTCGCTTAAAAACTTCAGGGGCCAGATCTTTTAGTTTTATGGCCCCAACCCTGTGGAATTCTCTACCTCGTCAGGTGCGAGATTGCCCGACTGTCCAAAGCTTTAAGGAGGCTTTAAAAACATATCTTTTTAGCCTAGCATATGATGAGTTTTGAATGCTGTTGCTTAGATTAATTCTAATATTATTTTAATAATTTATTGATTTGATCATGTTATGTACGGGTGCCTTGGTTTTGGAAAGGCACCTTTTATAAATAAACATTGATTTGATTTGATTTGATCTGTAATTTCAGATGTTTGTGTGAGTTTAAAAATTAGGGGTTCTAGGAAGAGGATAGATTGTGAGGGGGATGTGGACAGCTCTGCATTGTGCACTTGTATAAACTAAAAATAGAGGACTACATGCCGTTGCAGAATATCTATGTGGATGCATTGGTATACTGTACAATATCTGCACCCACTTAATGAAGTCCACTAGGATGTCATATTTTGTCAGGGCTGTAAATGAGTAATCCCAGTATACATATCTATATATATATATATATATATATATATATATATAACACACATACACACCCTGTTGAATGTTTTTTTCCACATTTAGGGAGACCAGCACTGCAGGGGTACCTGACTCCCCAGACACAGAAATGAGGTGCATCGACTTCCATAGTTGGTCTGAAGACACCTTGCTCAGCATACATCCCTCTTGTTCCCTAGATATTAATGTGTTCTAGACCCTGTTAGTCACATGGCCAAGACTTTCATCAGTATTTTAATATCTGGGTTCATTAATGAGACTGGCCTGTCATTACCACCTAACACATAGTCCCCGATGAGTTTCGGAAACAGAATTATTAATGCCCCCATCATATCTGTTTCTGTAACACACAGGTTGCAAATGTGTTCAAACAGCTCAAGCAACAGTTGGCTTAACTCCTACCTAAACATTTATAAAAGTTCAAGGAAAGTCATCTGGTCCCGGGACCTTGTTAGGTGTCAGTTCCTTAATCACCTGGTGGATGTCTTCTATGTTTTTTTTTATCAATGTATTTTTATTATTTTAAAAATATGTATACAGTTATAGTTACAGTTACAAATGCAAATAATCTAACAAATATACTGGAACAAGATGTAACATATATAAGTTATTATTCACATATTATTAAATGTGATAAGTAAGTAATGTTTATCCAATATCATGAATCAGTGACAATAAATTAGGAGAAATGTAACTGCTTTGAAGTATCACTTATCAAATACGAGTGAGAGAGAAGGAAAGAATGAAAAAGGATAAGTATAGAAAGAAAGAAGAACTGAGAATGAGAAGGGTGTAATCTGATTTCCTTAAATATAGTTAACACTTAATTTCTGCTGAAATTGGAATATCAGGAGTCCAAAAGCGCATGGTAATGTTATTAAGACGTATATATTTATTCTGTCCCAAACAGCACATTGGACAGAGTATACCGTTTCTTGGTAAATCTGGCTGATTGGTCTCTTAAGGTTAATGCTAGTTTCTCGGTTCTCAGAATTTCTATTAAAGTATTTTTCCATTCTTGAACTGTTAGAACCATGGCTTCTAACCAATGTTTTAATAAAGCATGTCTCACTGATACTCCTAATAGCAATAATGTTTGCCGTTGTTCATATGACCAACATATATCTCTACCAAAATGTCTTAGGATGCAAGTGTGTGCATGAATATGTTCTGTGATCATAGAATGACCTTCAAATAAATTTGTTACTGCCATCCATAAAGGTTTTACTAGGGGACAGTACCAGAACATATGTATTAAGGTACCCTGTCCCTACCTACATTTGTGGCAAGTTGGAGTGGTAGCTAGACTCATTTTAAATCTTTGATATGGAGTGTAATATAGATTATGTATAGTTTTAAATTGGATCAATCTTAAGTCCGCTGAACCAAATACTTGGAATGGAAGGGTCCATATCCTATCCCAGTCCCAGTCTTCTGTAGGCGTTTCTAGTGTATGAGACCACCATCTTATAGTTTCTGTAGCTGAGTCCCTTATTAGCTCTACTAACAGTTCATATATGAAAGATATGGAAGGCAACATCTTAAGACAACCCGAGAATGTTCTGGTATTGTCATTTAAAGGAGTAGAAAGGTCTATCTGGTTTTGTACTGCATTGGTAACATTTAAATAGAACAAATTTTCAGATGGGGACAGTCAGATGTATTTGCTAAATCTTCATATGTTAGAATAGTCACAGTGGTAATTTATTTTTGTTTCCAAACTTCTTTCTGGAAAGGGATACCATTCTGTGTAAAATATGGATTTCCCCAGATAGGTTGAGTTCTGATTTGGTTTAGATCTAGTTTTAGAAGATTACTGATCTGCCTCAGTTGCCTTAGTGAGTCTAAAATAATCTTGTTCTTACAGGATGTCTGTGGTTTTGCATATATTAAGGCACTGCGAGATAATCCTTGTTCTTCTATCTTCTATATTCTCTTTCTATATTGCACTAGAAATCTGCAACAAATCTCTTTCTCTTGTTTACATCTGAGGGAAGTTTTCCTTACTTTACAGTCTTACATTGGTATTGCTTTGTGTTTAATTATTTTAGTTTTTAAATCAGGAAGGGGGGGGTTTCAAAACTGCTTATCTTGTGAGCAACTTCAGAAGGGTTGAAAAAACTGCAAATTTGACTTTCCTTTGTGGGTAACTGGACTGTCTACTAGTATTCTGTGACAGTTTGCATCAAATTACTTTTAAATAGTTTACAAATCAGTTACTGGAGGTTAGTTGAATTACTATAAAGGGCAGTACTCACCAGGGTGGTGGAGCAGTGATGTATTTGATTGTTTCCAACAGTCACCAGTGGTTGTGGACTACCCACCCACCCTTCTGCACACCCAACCCCCCAGGTGTGACATTTCCTTTATAGCCAAAGTTCTGACGTCACTTCCTCAACAGGTCTTGGGGCAGAACTGTCATATTCTTAATAACCCAGCACAGTGCATAAAAGGTAAGTACACACCACAAAAAGAAAAAACAAAATAAATATTTATATATATTACATATTGTATATTATAAGGGAGAGGGACATGTGGGGAGTGGTGCAATGCACTGGCTATGGGGCAGCAGTTTTCTGGGAGACATTCTGGAAACTGCGTTGCTGTCCTATTTGCAGGCAACTGTCAGCTCTGGGAAAGGAGGTTGCCCACCTCCAGGCTGAACTGGCAAGGACTAAGGAGGCCTCCCCCACCCAAAGAGCACCACTGACTGCCACAACCACTGCCTCAGAGGCTGACAAGTATGAAGAGCAGTTGGATCACAGTGGGTTCTGGGAGGGTGTGGGTGGTGGAACAGAGGCAAAGCCCCCTAGTTGTATCTCTACACAAACCATACACCAGTCTGGCAGAGCAAGGTTCCTCTATGATGGCACCCTCAGTGGAGACCAAGAAGGATGCTGAGGACATCCACAAGGGAGACCCACAAAAGGGTGGCAAGGGACACCACAGGGGAAGGAAACAGCTTCTGATAGGGGACTCAATTGTTAGAGGGGTAGACCTGGGGAAGGGAGAGGAGAGGGAGTTGCCTTCCTGGTGCCATGGCTTGGAGGGACAAGAAGCGAATCCTCAGGATTGCAGAAGCAGCATCACAGGAGAGGGAACTAGATATCATTGTCCACCTTGGGACAAATGACCTAGCTAGGCATGGGATCAATGCAGTGCAGGATGAAATTGTGGAGTTGGGGAGGGGCCTCAGACAGGTAGCAAGCACGGTTACCTTCTCATAGGTGCTGTAAGTCCATGGCAGGGGTGAGGCTAGGGTACTGCACACCATGCAGTTTAATGAATGGTTGCAAAACTGGTGCAGAGCACAGGGCTTTGGCTTCATTGAGGACTGGGGGTACACCTGGAGAGATGAAGGTCTATACTGGCATGATGGTCTGCATCTGTCCATGAAGGGAACCAAGCTCCTAAGTGACAGGTTTAAATGCTTCCTTGGCAAGCTTTTAAACTAGCCATGGGAGGAGGTGCTGATAAGAGGCAGGAAATTTCAAGCCTCCCCCCACAAAACATGGCAGGTAGTAAGGTAACCACTGAGGTACAGTGCTCAACAGAGGGCAGGACAGGGGTAAATGGAAAAATAGACAAGGGAATTAAGAGCAGGCATGGGGGGAAAAAAGGATAACGCCAACATTAAATGGAGGGCAATGAGTACCAATGCCCATAGTCTGGGAAACAAGCTTCCTGAGCTAGTAGCCTTGATGGAAGGTGAACAATTGGGTATTGTGTCAGTCACGGAAACATGGTACATGGAGAACCATGACTGGGATGTCAACATACCGGGGTACACAGTCTACAGAAGGGACAGGGAGAGTAAAAGAGGAGGTGGAGTAGCTCTATACATAAGGGAAGGGATCAAAGCTACAGAACTAAAAAGTAAAGGGGGAGGACAAGAGGCACTTTGGGTCACCTTAGAGACAGGGAATGGCATCACAATCCGCACAGGGGTTGTATACAGACCCCCATCTCAAGGGGAGGAAATGGACAAGAAAATGGTAGAGGACATTCTCAAATGGCTGAAAAGAGGAGATATTGTTGATGGGGGACCTAAATATGGCAGATGTTAACTGGATGACACGTACTGCAGCCACATCCAAGAGCAGGGTCATTCTTGATGCCCTGCAGGGGGCAGGCCTTAGACAGCTAGTGTTGGAACCCACTTGGTAGGGAGCAATACTAGACCTGGTACTCTCAAATGGAGAGAGGATCACAAATTTAGAAGTCAGTAGACATCTGGGAACAAGAAACCACTGCATAGTGTGCTTCACAATAAGCACAACCATGGAGACGAGCCATACAAAAACAAGGATACTGGACTTTAGAAGGGCTGACTTTGGCAAAATGGGAGAATACCTGAGGAATACACTAGCAAATGGCCAAAAAGGAGGGATGGAAGAACAATGGAGAAAAAACAAAACTGCCATCATAGAGGCAACAAACCTTTGTGTGAAACAAATAAAGAAAACAAAGTGGAGTAAAAAAACACTATGGTTCTCAAAAGAGGTGGCAGGGAAGGTTAAGGAGAAAAAAGCTGCATTCAAAAAGTATAAGGAATCACAGAAGGGGCACGACAGGGAACTGTATCAATTAAAGCAGAAAGAAATGGGGAAGGCAGTCAGAATAGCAAAAGCCCAAACCGAGGCAAAAAATAGCCAATTCAGTTAAGAAGGGGGATAAAACCTTTTATAAGTACCTTAGGGAGCATAGAAAGGTTAAGGGAGGAGTAGTGAAGATTAATAAGGGAGAGGGGAGGTGGGCAGAGGGAGACAGTGAAAAGGCAGAGATACTGAATGAATACTTTTGCTCAGTATTCACAAAAGAAGATGAGGAGGAGTTACCTAAACCAGACAATAGAAGCACTCTGGGTAGGGGAGTTGACACCAGTCCATTTACAGAAGAAAGAGTCTTGAAAGAACTCCTAAAACTCAAGGTGGACAAAGCAGTGGGGCCTGACAGGATTCACTCCAGAATCCTAAAAGAACTAAGGAAGGGCCTAGTGACACCACTGACCACACTTTTTAGCAAATCATGGGAGGATGGGGTGGTACCTGAGGACTGGAGGTGGGCAGATGTGATTCCCCTTCACAAAAGTGGGAGCAAGGTAGAAGCAGTAAACTAGAGACCTGTAAGTCTGACCTCAGTGGTAGGGAAAATGATGGAATCACTTCTGAAAGAAAGAATTGTTGAGTACCTAGAGGCCAGCGGGGCACAGGACCCAAAGCAGCATGGATTTACAGCAGGAAGGTCATGTCAGACGAATCTAATTGATTTCTTTGACTGGGTGACCAAAGTAATAGACCAGGCAGGGGCTGTGGATATGGCCTACCTAGACTTTAGCAAGGCATTTGACACAGTCCCCCACAAAAGATTACTAATCAAGTTAGCCAGCCTGGGAGTGGGTCCCAGAGTGGTAGCCTGGGTAGCAAACTGGCTGCACAACAGAACACAGAAGGTAATAGTGAATGGAACACATTCCGAAGAAAGGGGGGTTACTAGTGGAGTACCTCAGGGATCAGTACTGGGTCCAGTCCTCTTTAACATCTTTATAGGTGACATTGCAGAGGGTCTGGAGGGAAAAGTATGCCTCTTTGCAGATGACACAAAGATCTGTAACAGAGTAATTTAAAGGTTTTTCCCTGATGGCAAAAGATGCATATACTATATTTCAATGCCCACACTTACGCATTCTAGTCGGTGGCGGAGGCAGCCACAGCCTATAGGCAAGGGTAACCTGTGGTTGACTAGTGGTATATTGGCTGTGCACCAATTTGTCCTTAAGATTTTTAGCCCTTGAGTAGTTTATTCTTGGTGCAGCATTTAGTTCAGTAGCTCGAACAGGATCCTGTAAAAGTATAGGCCAGAATTTCTTGATGATCTGTGCTATCTTACCCGATGACCTTCTGAAATTTGTAACAAAACAGACCTCTTCAAGTCTCCATGTACCATAACTAACTCCTGTCTATGAATCTCTGTAATAACTCTGTGGATTGTATGTCAAAATCCTCATTTCGCAAGCAGTTTCTGTGGATGCTCAGAAACTGTCCATAAGGTATAGAGTTAATAAAGTGACGGGGGTGGGAACTCACTGCTTGTAATAGACTATTAGTTGAAGTAGGTTTCCTGTAGCCCTTGGTTTGTACCTTGTGCTGCTCATCTGCACATAGTGTGATGTCAAAAAAATCTAAACAGCTCCTATTAGTGTTGCCAGTAAATCTGAGGCTGAAGTCATTTCTTGTAAACCACTCCAGGAATCTACTAGCCTCTTCCTCATGCCCTTGACATACACAAATAATATCATCAATATGTTGATGCCAGGTAATTATGTGTCCCAAAAAGGGTTTTTCACATGAGGAGTATATTAGGGATTCCTCCCAGAGCCCTAGGAAGAGGTTGACAAATGAGAGTGCCAGTGCAGCCCCCATGGCTGTCCCACCAATTTGTAGGTAACAGTCATTGTTGAATTAAAAGTAATTGTGTTGCAATATGAATTGAATTGATTCAACTATAAAAATAAGTGGCACCAACTCTTTTTTGTGTGTGGCATTTCAGAAAGTGTAAGCATGCTTCAGTATCCATGGTGTGACTGATACTAGTATATTTATTTATTGAATTTTGTTAACCAGGTAAATCCCACTGAAACATTGGAGTCCCTTTTTCAGGGATGACCCGGATTAGTTACATACAACAATAATTTATAGTGTCAGTACAGTACAGTGCATAGACATTAACATACCGAAGAATTACAGAATGTATAAGGTCAGAGACAAAACCAAACTTACACAAATAGGCAATGACAGAGAACAGGGGTCGGTTTGGAATAAACTGTCCCTCTATTAATTGATTACAGTCATTATAGAAACCTCAAACTGTGGAGATACACAAATATTATAATTGGGCATGCTTTGCGATCAAGAATAGGGAGGTACACAATCAGACTCAAGCCGGTTAAAGGCTAGGGAAGCATTCATGGTAAAAGTTAGGATTGACAACTTGCTGGGGCCCAAATTTGTGCTTTGAGCCTCCTTTTGAATTGCATGATGGTGGAGCCTGTGTGAGCTTCCAGAGGTAGGAAGTGGCAGAGCGGCTGCCGAGAATGATCTGCCGTCGACAGTAGACCGGACTCTAGGGGTATCAAGCAGCAGGTTTGTAAGTGATCGTAGGGACCAAGCAGTCCGCCTATATTCAAATAGGGTGGAGAGGCTAGGAGGGGACCCTAAGTTGTAATAATTTATAGACCATGCAGCATAGAGGGAACCATAATCTTACTTCCCAGGGGGCCCACTTTAGAGAGGCAAGGGCATCGCAGTGATGTTCTCTTGGATAGGCTCCAGCAGCAAAGTGTGCTGTTCTATAGTAGAGTGATTTTAATTTAATCTGGACAGAATAACAAATGGAGTGTACGATAGGGGCTGCATAAAAGAGAGTAGGTATCAGTGTGCTGCTAGTTATTGTGAGTCGTGCAGGGGCAGAGAGGTAGTGGGAGAATCTATATAGAAGGGCAAGCTTTTTCTTTAGTATTTTGGAGAGGGTGTCCAAATGTGGCTCGAAGGACATTTCCTGGTCTAATACCAGACCTAGGTATTTAAATGACTGCACTAATGATTCTATGTCTATTCCTAAGAGTATATAAAATCCTCTTTCCATTCAAAATTGTTGAACTTTCCCAGGATGTCTATAGTGTCCCTGTGATGAGATCTTAAATTCAATACACATTAAGAAAAAATCCACAAATTTGCACAAATTGTAAGTGAGTGAGTGATCCCATCTCAGATACTATGGAACGCCCTGGTAGGAACTCCAAAGTTTTGTGTATCTTTGGCATGGCATAAAAAGTGAGTATTGTCAGAGAATCAATCCACAAAAACTGAAATTCATCATCTGAGGTACAGTTACATGCCTTGCCTCATTCTAGGAGTCACAGAAGCTTCTTTTTGAACAAATCAATTTTCTGTAATTGTGCTCAATTTCCAAGAGGTGACTAACACATTTACATAATCTGTTTCATCCATGATAACAATATTGCCCCCCCTTGTCTGCAGGTTTGATAATAGTGTTTTTTTAATTCACCCAGCTCCTTAAGGGCCTTTGTCTCTTCCTTTGTGAGATTCCTGCAGACAAAGGGAAACAAATTGTTAAAAAGACCATCCACCTCCTTAAATACTACATTCTCAAATGCTTTGATGGAAGCATTATTGGTAAGAGGACAAAAAAGAGGCTTGACTTTGAACAATGATTTCCTCAGTTCATTCATAGTTTTACCTGATGTATTCCTACTACTTAAAATAGCACTGCCATCCAATTCAGGTTCTGCATCTAACATCAGAGCTTCAAGTATTTTAAAGTTAACTCTGTCTAATAATGGCATCGAGTCTCCTGTTATACTATTGCCTTACATTATAATGCAGTCTTTATTCTGACCATAGAGGGGGCAGTGCAAGGTCACTTAAATTTAATAAGAAGTTTGTTCTGGGTCAAAAGGTAGCACTCCCCAAATAGCATGTAATTCATTAGTTAGATGCTCACCCATAGGTGAGTTTGCATTCAATAGACTCATATTATGTGTGGCTCATAGCTCAGTGCTTATGTAACATATATTTATTTATTTATTTGAAACAATCGGAATTACAAACCTTTGAGTCACAGACTCTTTTGCAAAGGCTCCACGTCGGTTACAAAGGGTGGAGGGAAGACAGATACAGTAGAGAACATACTTGAAACAGATAGAATATACATAACAAAATCACAGGAGTATTCCAGGCAAAACTTAATGACTGATAAGGAAGTTAGGGTGCATATTGGAATGATGCAGATGGTTGTTGGATACAGAGGCCAGCATTAAGAGGACAATGTTTAATAACAGTAGTATAGAATGTTTGTGCTTACTGTAGGTACAGTACTTGGATGCTTAAATTGAGTTGTTTGATAATATTTGATGGTTTTGGCTTTTCTCTGTATCCCACCTGTAGGAAGGAAGCTTGGTTTAGAATTATGAAAGCCCCCCCCAGTGGGATAAGAGTGCCGCAGAAGGAGGAGGTGTCAGGGAGGATGGAGGGTGAGTGCAACTCGCTCTAAGCAGAGCGAGAGTTAGCTGCTTCCTTTATATAGGCTGTGGGGGAGGAGCTCTTCCCCCACATAATACCGGGCTACTCCCTGCAATTATAAGGTTGTCTACCCCTTGAAATACTTGTGAAGGTGAATCTTCTAAAAAAACTTGAACAAATCAAACTGTACCATAAATTTATCAGTGTCAGTTTGGGGAATAAGGTTCAATCCCTTCTGCAAAATAGAAATTTGAGCAGAGCTAAGGGATTACCTTAGACAGATTGATTACTTCTTTGCTGTCTTGCTGTTGCTGTGAAGGTTTCTTTTTCTTCCTTTTCTTCCCGTGTGAGTTTTACATTCATTTTGGGTCCTGTCAACTTTTGTTTGCTCTTGTCCTTGGAAGTTTGCAGGTTCTCCCTCTCTGAAAAAAACTTGAGTAGTGGAACCCTGTTGCACATCAGATTTGGGATAGTCTGTGTCACTCACATTAATAGTTTATATTGTCACTTTTTTTTGCTGGACCTGTTTCTAGATGGGGAACACCCCCGCCTGCTGGTGGAGTTTAAGTTCTTTGGCCACTGAAAATGTTCCCTTTGGAAAATAATTCTCATCCATTTCCAGTTTCTTTTGTTTGCGCTCAGCCCCTTCTCATGTTTTGCTAGTTTCTTGCTGAGCTGAGAGTCCAGTTCTTTAAATAGGACATGATTTTTAAATTGTGCAAGTTCAGTTTTGATTTTTGTGATGTCCTTACCGGTACTGGTGTATTTCTCACGGTCTTCCTCGATAATTAATTTGATAAAAACATTAGTGCAAAGCTCAACCACTTCCTCCCACTGTTTCCTTCGTGAAAAGTTCTTCAAACCACAGCATGGAATTTTTGTAATACAGTGCCTTCGAGGTGACTGCTGCTACTCAAGGTAAGTTTCATGAGTGATAATGTTGTAAATTAAATTAAATTCTTGAAGACTAAGCATTTGTAGAATGGAAAACTTTTGATTGTATTTTTGACAGTATTGTTTGGGCTCTTCATGTCAGACATTGCACATGGGGTGGTGAGCCAGGTAAGTGTGTTCGCTGACAACACCAAAATCGGAGCAGTGGTGAATGGAGAGGAGGGATGGAAGCAGCTGCAGGAGGACCTAATCAAGCTAGAAGAGTGGTCAGAGAGGTGGCAGCTGGGGTTCAATGCAAAGACATGTAAGGTTATGCACTTTGGGGAGAAGAACACAAGGAGAGAATACTGGCTGGGAGGGGTTAATCTGGGGATCACTGAGGAGGAGAAGGACCTAGGGGTAATGATAACAGGGACCATGGACAGCACTGCCCAGTGCAGGAGAGTGGTTGCAAAAGTGAACAAAATGCTGGGGTGCATAGCAAGGGTTTTTTCATCCAGGCGATCTTGCCCCTCTACATGTCGCTGGTAAGGCCACACTTAGAGTATTGTGTGCAGTTTTGGAGGCTGTACCTAAAGCATGATATCAGGCTACTGGAGGGGGTGCAGAGGAGGGCAACAAAGATGATATGTGGAATGGAAGGGACAGACTATGACAGCAGGCTGAGAGACCTGAATGTGTACACCCTGGAGGACAGAAGGGACAGGGGGGACAAGATGGAGACATTCAAGTATCTGAGGGGAATCAGTAAGGATGGGGCAGATGGGGTCTTTAGGTTAAGGAGGGGGAGGGTCACAAGGGGGTATGGGCTAAGAATAGAAGGGGAAAATTTAGGAAGGAAATGAGGAGACACTATTTCACAGAGAGGGTGGTAGCAAAATGGAAAGCCCTACCTGAATGGGTGGTATCATGTAAATCTGTGAACAGCTTCAAAAGGGCATGAGACAGGGAACAGGGGATAGTGAGGTGGGGGAGGTGGGGTGGCAGTGGGATGACAATTGGGAGGGGGGTTGGGCAAGCTGCAAACTAGGGGTGCTAACTGCACACTCGAGCAGACTTAGATAGACTGGGTGGTCTGTTTCTGCTGGCACATTCATATGTTTGTATGATTAATATCATTAATGCAGCTATCACTAGAAACTGCTGTTTCGATGTTAATAAAGTTGCCTTTAATCTGTGCCTTTCTCACTGAAATCTCCTCAAATGCTGGTGTTTCAGTGCTCAGAGATGCTGTCATTCCCATTGCTGAATGGATTGAATTCACTGAATTGCCGGAGCTCATGCTCATGCTGTGTAGCTTTACTCTGTGCCCCAGATATTGGCAAAATTGGGACACTGAATCACTCCCACAGACAGTCCCAAAGCCGTTCCTCTCTCTCACACTTCACAGTGGAGATGCCATCATATCTCTCTAACAGGATTGCCTCTCATCAGCACTCCAATGACATCCGCAGCCACACTCAGCAGGTAGCACAAAAAATTGGAGGCAGGTGTGCACAGGTGGAGGGAAGTCCTGTGCCAAGCAGAAGTAACTAACCCCCATCACCATACAAGGAAGCACAGACAGCCCAGCACTCACAGAGAAACTTGCCTTAAAATGAACAATCACCAGCCAGAAATCCAATTAATCCATTTACTGAAGTAGCAAAAGGCATACACGCAAGAAGGAAATGGGTCAGTGACCACTAAGATGCCCATCTTGCTGGGCTATCTGTGGTTCCTCATCAGGGATATACCCTGTTCAGGTGATTTGCCATCATTTGGAGAGCAGGGGATTTTTGTTTTCCCATGTCAAGAGCACAAAGGCGCAAACAAAGAAAAAATAGCCTAGGCAATAACAAAAGGGGACAAGAACTTTTTCAAGTATGTTAGTGAAAGAAAAAAGACTAAGGGTGGGATTGTGAGACTAAAAAGGGAAGGAGGAAAGGAGGGAAGTGTGCAGGGGGGACCAAGAAAAAAGCAGAAATCCTGAGCAAGTATTTTTGTTCAGTATTCACAGAAGAAGGGAAAGGGGAGGGACAAAAGTTAGGCGATGGAAGCACCACTGTGAGGGAGGTGTACACAAGTCCATTTAAGGAGGAGAGAGTCTTAAAGGAACTCGCTAATCAGAAAGTGGATAAGGCAATGGGGCCAGATGGGATTCATCCCAGAATATAAAGAGAACTCAGCGGGGTCCTGGCAGCACTACTGACATCCCTGTTCAACAGTTCATTCGAAACAGGTGTGGTACCAAAGGACTGGAGGAGGGCAAATGTAATCCCTCTTCGCAAACGTGGGAGCAGGGAGGAGGCTGGCAATTACAGGCCAGTCAGCCTGACCTTGGTGGTGGGTAAACTAATGGAATCACTACTAAAAGAAAGGTTTGTGATCTATCTCAGATCCAACAGAGCACAGGATCTGAGGCAGCATGGATTCACAGCAGGAAGATCTTGTCAAACAAATCTGATTGATTTCTTTGACTGGGTGACTTGGGAGGTGGGTCTGGGAGGGGCAGTTGATGTGTTCTATCTGGATTTCAGCAAGGCCTTTGACACCGTCACACATAGAAGGCTAGTAAACAAACTGGGCAGCCTGGGAGTGGATCCCAAGGTAGTAAACCAAATCAGAAATTGGCTGAGCTGAGCGACAGGACACAGAGGGTGGTGGTGAACGGAGTTCAATCTGAAGAGAGGGGGGTGACCAGCAGGGTCCCACAGGAAACAGTGCTTGGACCATTCCTCTTTAATGTCTTCATAAGGAACATTGCAGAGAGGCTGGAAGGGAAGATATGTCTCTTTGCAGACAAAACAAAGATCTGCAACAGAGTTGACACTCCAGTAGGGGTAAAGAAAATGAGAAGGGACCTATGTAATATTGAGGATTGGTCAAGGGTCTGGCAGCTAAGATTCAATACAAAGAAGTGCAAGATCATGCACATGGGGCACAGAAATGCAGGGGAGGAGTACATGATGGGGGGGAGGTACTGACAGCCACCAAACAGGAAAGGGACCTGGGAATAATCATATCTGATTATCTAAAGGTTGCCAAATAATGTGAGAAGGCTGTGAGGACAGCCAGTGGAATGCTGGGGTGCATAGGGACAGGTATCTCCAGCAGAAGGAAGGAGGTGGTGATGCCACTGTATAGAACATTGACAAGACCTCATCTAGAGTACTGTGCCCAGACCTGGAGGCCGCATCTCCGGAAGGACATAGACAGAGTAGTAATGGTTCAGGGAAGGGCAGCAAAAATGGTGCAGGGGCTGCACCAGAAGTCATATGAGGAGAGAGACTGGAGGATCTCAGTATGTATTCCCTGGAGAAGAGGAGCAAGAGGGAGGATGTGATAGAGACTTTCAAATACCTCAAGTGTGTAAATAAGGTACAAGACGGTAGCATTTAAGAAAAAAAAAAGATGTTCAAGAACAAGGGCCATGATATGAAAACAGAGGGAGGTAAACTTAGGGGTACTATGAGAAAGTATTTTTCACAGAAAGGGTGGTGGATCCATAGAACAGCCTCCTGGCAAAGGTTGTAGGGGCAAAAATGGTAGGAGAATTCAAAATTGCATGGGACAGACATAAAGGAACTCTAGCGATAGGAAAGAGAGGGTAAGCCGCAGATCATTTAGGATCTGCGGTGTATATAAAACAGGTAGGGAAAATGGGCAGACTAGGTGGGCCAAGCGGACCTTATTTACCATCAGATTCTATATTTCTATGTTTTCTCACTTGTTGCCAACCTCCTCCCCCTCTCACAAGCCATGCTTGTCAGCCTCACCTTTGCAGCATGCCCCTGCAGAATAAGCAAACTTCCTGGTCCACCAGCAGGGGTTGCTGCATGCTTGAGCCCTCCACCAGCCTGCTCTGGCCATGGCACGCTGCCTTCCAGCAGCTGCCTGCAGCATGGTCTGCCTCCTGATGCGGTGACAAGAGTCTGGTCTCAAACTCCAGTCATCTGCTGCGGCTGGGCCATCAGAGCAGTGCTACCTACTGTCTTTTTTAAGTGTAACCAGTGTAATGTTTGTACATATTCTACAAACAGTAAAACCTTTCTATACCTTGTAAGCAATACAGTCACAGAAATTAGGGTACTCGTAACTTGTAACACCAATTTTGTGGTGTATTGCCTGATGCCCTCCTGTAGGGAGGTTTAGGTTGGCAGGACAATAACACCCTGAAATGTCTAAGTACAAGAGCACATTCAAGACATTGTAAAATGGGATCCACAACTACTCAACAAAAACAAACACAGCGTGGAAAGAAGCCGCATAGAAAACACCATGCAGTCAATCAACCGTGATGGCACAGTCCACCGAAAACAAATACGCTGCAATGCAAAAACCTCGCAGAACACGGGTGGACAGGTTATATGAGGGGATGCAACTCGGATAGGTCGAAACTTGAGGAGTCAACACAACAACCCGTGCGGGATGTAACTTGGGTAAGGGAAGTCAGGAGGGGATGAAATAGCGAAAAGAAAATAAACTAAAACAAATAAGAACACCACTGTAGGATCCAAACCCCAGTCAGCAGCATCCACAGTATTCATAGCCTGTCACCTTACCACTACTCCACAGTGACAGCTTGCTGAAACTTGGCACAGTCAGAACCTTGGAGTACTGCTACTGCAAAACACTGGAGGGTGCTAAAACATTACATGGCTCTGCAGTTCTAATTACAAAGATGTCTCTGCAACACTTTTACTGTGGGTTTCCGAACCCCCTATAAATTAATATAATCAACACCAAGATTGCATATAACACAGAGTAAAGGGGAATGTCCTAAACCTTGCACAGTTGTAGACCCTCTCATCTGCAGTACGCATATTCGCTCTCCATCCCTTGAAGCTCAAATCCATTTAGCTCTATTCACAGCGCTGTAAGTGCAGCGCAGTAATAGCACTCACTCGGCGGTCATTCTACCTGTAAAAAGTAATCCCTGTTCCTCAATTGCTGTCCATTTTGCAGAGGTACATGGAAATAATCCTTCTTGCTTGTTCAGACAGATTGAACATATCACACCCTCACCTAGAGATAGGTACAGGCTAAAGTGACTCCTTCAGTGTGATTCCAGATGGATTTATAGACTGCAGAGTATGGGGAAAGGGAGGCCTTAATGAGGAACTGGGCCTCACCTCATTCCTGTAAAACCTTAGATTTTGGGTCCACTTTTGTACATAGCATGTGCTTATACAGTAGTAGTAATACATGTCACTCTTTTAGCTTTGGTGTATTCAGGTTTAACTTTCTCATTTTCACTCTAGATTGCCCTCCTTTTGTGAATTGTGGATGAATAGTTTGGGATGCACACTTTTGTTTAGACTATTCAAACATGACATAAACCTTTGGATGTGTGAATAGGAAATTTCTCTCACAGTCTCTTGGTAGAGCAGGTTTGTTAGTCTATTTTTATAAGCCTTCAATCAAAATTCATATGTAGTTCTGGATTTTTATCTTGAACTACAATATCTTGCGTAGTTAACACTTTAATACCTGCCTTGATGCATGTTTGAATTGTGAGTGGATTTTTTCCCCGTCCTCTGTTTATTCTCCTTCTATGGTAACCTTCCATCTGGCCAAGCCCCTAGCCATCGACAGCCAGCTCCTCCAGGGTTTACCTTGCTGCCGATGCCCTCTACCACAGAACTTGTGGTGGGTGCCAGCCACCAGTGCAAGGCCCGCAGAGGGTCAGTTGTCATCCATCACTAAGGGTGTTTTTCCTCCATTTTACTCAGTTTATCCTCAAGGTCACAGTAACATGGTCACACATGCATATGGAGGCACTCGAGTGCCCTGAGGCCCATGCAACCCTGATCCTCCCACCCGGCATAGCTCCAGCTCCCTCTGCCTGACATTACCATCGAGCCTCCACTTGGTGGCAGTCAAGGGCCAGTAGGGCTCACCTCCTCAATCCAGGAGAGGAGAGGAGAGAAGCCGCTCTATCCTCTCCTAGCCCCCTTCCCCCAGTTGACCCTGGGTGGCCCAAGCTAATTTCCAAACATGGGTCGCCAACATGGGATGGGTGAGATGCTGAGTGCCTCTGCCCTCTGTGCCACTGGACCAGCTTTGTGGGTGGATTTTGTGCACATCGCTTCAAGTTGATGGTTGATATACACCCGGCACTGGCTGCTTTAAATTGAATCAATTTCATATACCTCTTTTTTCAGCTTTGGTTCACGTTTTGTCTGAAACTTTTAGTAGTGTCACAGTAACCCAGATTCATATAAGCCCTGTCAATCTTGCCAGACTCCACCTCCCAAGGCAGTGCCAGAGCAGTACGAGCACCAGGGGTTTAGCTGTGTGTTTAAGCCTTGCAGCTTCACTAAATAAAGTATATAAATTTTATTAGGTGGGGTTTCTAGGCTGTCTTTTTGTTAGAATATTCAAATATCTGTATGATGAAACATGTTATCTTGCAATGCAAAGGACAGTTAGTAGAATCTGCCACTGCATGAGGGCTTCCTGGTTGTCCAAGGAGAGGGGGAATTATGCAGGGCAGAACTGTTCACTCCCATCACACAGATACATAAGCTAGATGTTGGCGCTAAACATAGATATGAGCTCAGCATCCAGTCTCAAGCTGTTGTCATGCAACGGTGCTTAGTGATGTGGCTCACCCTTGGTGCTGAACATGTTCCCCTTCAGGAGTATCACATTACTAAATGACTCCTTCCGGGGGGGGGGACTATGATTGGTAACATTGCAGTGGTAGGTGATCCCTGGTAAGCACATTGAATGATACCACAGATAGAGACCGATGAGGGTTTGGCAGAAAAACCTGAAAAAAAGACCCAATAAGAAAAAAGCAGGACTGACTTAGCAAGTGCCCTCAAAAGGCAGATGTTGCTCTGATTCCTTGTGTGAGAGGAGCATGATTTAACTTCCTCAGCACAGCTGATTTTTCACTGCCTCAGAACAACTGGCTCCAATGCAGTTTTCATTGACAACTGTGCCACATTGGCACCTACTGTATATGTTCAACCTTGAGCCGTCGGTAAGAGACTTCCTAAAGTTCAATGAATTAGTGGATTGATGGTGGGTAATGGACCCTTTAACTCCTAAGTCATTGGTATGAGTCTGACCCAGACTAATAGTGTCCAGAAGTCATTATCATTTGCTGGCAGGTCACTGGTCTGTGTGATAAGAATCGCAGTGGTCTCAGCCCAGTTCCTAGCAGGCAGAGGTCTGCATCATAAAACCATCATGAAAACAGGCACTATTTAGCTCCCTTTTTTGGCAGGCCCGTGTGAGAGACCAAGGGTTGAACATGAATGGAACCTGCACTATCCTTTCATCCACTATAAGTGGTCCTCACTGACAGCTGACGTGCACTGGTAGAAGCAGTGTGGGGGAGCCTGCACTGCTGCTATCTGTGTTGTACCTGACAGGTGGTTGCGCAGAAAACTATGGTCTTTCCAGTCCTGTCAAATATGGCAACATCCACAAACACTTCAGACACACACAAAAAAAAACTGCAGAAATGCAGGCTAAAATATATTTCATTTTACTGTTTTAATTACCCAACATCTTACTTCCAGTGGGGTCTTGTTTCTATCTCTTTTTCCAGCTAGGTGGGCTGAAATACTGGAAGGAACTGGTCAGGTTCATAAATGATCTGTACTGTTGCATGGGGGGAGCTGGACATGCCACTGGTGCTATATCTGTGAGCCAGACGAACCTTGTGGATTACATCTTGCTGATTTAACAGCCCCATGCTTGCAGTGTTGGTGCATTTGCACTTAAATGGATCAGTGACTACCTGTATAATTGAAAACAAAGACGCCTAAACTTAATGGAGTCATGTCTTCTCCCTGTGCAGTAGCATAAGGTCTGCTGTAGGGGGTCACTCCTAGGGCCTCTGCTATTCTCCCCTGTTTATCAACCAGCTCCCAAAGGTATGAAGCAAATATAATTTTGTATGTGAATTATGCAGTACTGTACAAAAGTTCAAATTCAGTAGAAAATGTAAACTCTACTCTGGGGGCAGATTTCATTGCACTAGAAAAATTGTTTGGAGAAAACAGGCCTGTGCTCAATAAAAAGAAAGCAAAAAGCTAACATTTTGGGTCCAGGGCCAAGCTTAGTATACCCCATAGCTCCTGTCAAATACTGCCCAAGGACCACACTCCATTGAAGTGACTGAAACTTACAAATATCCAGGCTTTCACCTTAATCCTGGATTAACCTTTGAGGTCCTCTATCTAAAATCACCAAAAATATTCACAACAAAATTAGGTGCACTCTACTGGTTAAAGAGCCAAACGACCAGGGCCACCAGACAAACAATAGCTCAATCCAGTCTTCTGCCCATGCTAAACTATAGCTCGCTGTCTTGAACACTGTCTCAGTCAAGACTCAACATGGTAGCTCTGTCCTACGTAACTTGCTACAGAGTGATTTTTCATGGATGCTAAGTGAGACCACCATCACTGTGACTTGCAGCATCAGCTAAACTGGCATTCCCTTGAATCCTTGACTAAAGTGAAATTAGCCACATTTATACACAAGGTACTGTCAGATAAGAGCCCCTCCTGCTTACTCAAACTCTTTACTCCCACAAGCCCAAAATAAGCCTGAGGTCAGAGGATAAAAAACTCCTTAGTATTCCCTTGCTAAAAACAAACAGGGACTAGAAACCCCTCATATATTCTTCAATGAAGGTATGGAATAATGTACCCCTAGAAATATATAGCATATAGCTCCAATAAACTGCTTATATCCAATTACCTCTTCACAGCACTAATCTGTAACTGAATAGCACTTAACCTTATTATCAGTTGTGCTAGTACGTGGTACCTTGTATATCCTTATTGTACCCTACTTATTCTATGTGCTCCACTGTGCCTCTTGTATCCCTACAGTAACCTACAGTACTGTGTACATTTTTGTATTAACGGTTACTCAGTTTTGCCTAGGCTACTATTTTACATCTAGGTTAAGCAACTGTAGGAAGCATGGGGGCATTACTGGTGTGGGCGACCATACCCCAGTGGGTCACGCCTCCAAGACCCTGACTTCTTCATAGGAAGCAAGAAATGGGGAAAATGCCCAGCCATGGCAGTCTCAGGGGATGGTATGCCCATGTCCTGTCCCACGCTACCAGACCCTCATTGGTGCGGCACCCACTACCCAGCACTTGGTGCTCAGCACTTGGCTCTGATGATATGTACTACCTCTCCTCCTATGTTGGGAGGGGGTGCCCATGGAGAGATAAAACTGATCCGGACACAGTCAGGATACACTGGGATCTGTTGGTAGATGATGCCAATATAAGTGAGTCTGACAGGCAGAGGAGTGGTAAAATGCAAAGGCCTGAAACAGTGAGGTGCCTGTGAGCATAGAAGGTAGCAAAATAAAGGTTAAATGATTTTCCCAATCTCACATGAAGAGTATTTGGCTCTATTAGGACTGAACCCATGATCTCCTGCTTCCCAAGCTGGCGCTGTGACCACTAGGCCAGACTGCTACCTAAAATACTATAGTACTGCCACACAACATTAGAACCAACCATTTTCAAGCTCAAGTTTATTTATAAACCCAGTATATTAAAGCAACCCATGGGATAAAGTGTACCTCTAACCTGAAGAGGGCCCTGGGAAGATTACAGCAGATAGATGTGCAAGGATCGGGCCAGTTGGACCCTGACTGCATTTGGGACTTTACATCTGGGACTTGCTTTAGTTTACATCCCACACAAAGTGACTGCTGCTGATAGCCAACCCCAGCTCTAATTGGGAACTCAGCTGTATCCAGGAGGTGTGGCAGTGCAAGTAGTATGATTCAGTGTGCCTGTGCAGCTGGTTTCATGCTTGTGTAACGTAGATAAACTTTGACTGTTCGACTCTCTATCCATGGGATATACCATCCTGTAGGGGTACAAAGGCAAGGAACCCTAACAGAGGGTTCCACCCCTTGAGGTGCCACGGGAGTGATTCCCTTGGCTAAATGTACTTTAGGAAGAAGCCCAAAAAGACTGTCAAGCAAAGCATACAAGGCAGTGAACATGTATTGGGGTCGAGGACCCATACATAGGTCGGTTGGTAGTATGGGTTCAGTTGGTAGCATGGGTCAATGAAGACCTATACATATGTCGGTTGGTAATGGGGTTCAGATGGTAGCATAGGTCAGTTGGTTGTATTGTTTGAGTAAAGTAGGCATGAAATGACAGATGAATAGTGACCCACTCATAGGTCTGACTGTAAGGTGTGGAGGCTTGGCTTCCTAAGGAGAGAGAGAGAACATCCAAAGGGGGAGACTAGACAATTACGAGACATCCACCCATCTCCATCCAACAGCAAAAACCTACCTAAGTGGGAAGCCTACTTAAGTGACCTAGGACTACAAGAATGCCTACCTAGTATTACGACCATTGGCACGGAGGAGAGGAAAAAACCCTTTGAGGAGGAAACTTCAGGGGGATCCAAGGCCTAAGTCACCTTCCCTCCAGGTTCTGGACAGTTTTGGTTAGTGACAGCTCTGCTACTGCAATTTAGTAGACCAATCCAAGGGAATTGCATTTTTGGGGAACACTCTCATGCTATCCCTCTAACGAGAATGCCATTGAGGGTTGCGAACGCACTCTACAACAAGAGTTGACCAAGGTGGGAGGAGGAGAGTAACGACCGCTGTGGTGCTCAGCTGGCCTACCAATCTATGAACAAACCAGGTGAACCAGAGGCAGTCATAGGGAGAATAGTATGAAAGGGTGCCTCTGAACCTAGCCCTGAGTCCTGGAGTAATGGATATGGTTGCCATGTCTCCAAAATGTGGAAAAGTGAGTTGTAATGAGCATGAGACCTGCATATGGTAAGGAGCATGGGACCCGTACATGGGTCATAATGGATGATAGCAGACATGGCAGGGCTCTCGGTAGGATTTTTTGATTGGGGGTCCGAGACTGGCTATGAAAAAAAAGAGGGGTCCACAGCCGAAAAGTGGGAGTCCTCAGAAAATTTCCAGGGGTCCCCATTCAAATACATGGGAGCCGCACCCCTGCACCAGCACTGCTTTTACTGTAGTATTCTTCAGAAAGTTCCATTAGTTTCTGTTGGGGCATTTTAATCTACATTTTTTTGTTTCAGATGGTGTATTCAAACAAATTAGGCCACTGCTCAACTAACAAGGGCTTTGTTAGTTGAGCAGTGGCCGTAATTTGTTATAACTCCCCCACTGTAACATAAAAAAATGCCCTAAAGTGACTCCTGGGGCTTGGTGGCTGAAACATCTAAAGGGGACTTTCATAAAAGCGTCAAGCTGTCCTGGCGTGCAAAATGTCACGTAAAAGAAGGTGGGTGCTTTCGTCCCCAGAGGCCTGCATGGGGAGACCTATGAATAGGTCAGACTGAGAACTGTGGACTCTCTCATGGGTCTGGACTGGATGAGACCTGTATGTAGGTCAGGCTGAGCAATATGGACCCTCTCGTGGGTCTAGTTAAGACAAATAGCAGTTGTCAACAACAGGAATGTATGCCGACCAAGTCCATTAGAAAGTCAAATTGAGAGTGGATTGGATAATATATTATGAGTAAGAGAATGGTGAGGCTGGGTGAAGCCCGGGGCCGATGGTTGGGGAGAGGGAGGCTGTAAAGCTGGTTAGGTAGGAGGAGGCTGCAAAGCCAGTAGGGTAGGGGGTGCAGTTCAAAGCAAGTAAACATGCTGTGCTGCCAGACTTGGAAGGGGATGAGCATTGCTGGTAGTACAAGGGACAAGGAGACTGGGACGACTGAGTAAACCAGGTGCATAATATTAGGGAAAGTATGGTAGAAGGCTGGTAGAGCCAGAAGCCCTTCAGTAGAGAGTTGCCTGGAATCGCTGGTTGCATATTGCTATAAAGGGTATGCTGAGCAGCAGGAGGAGGCTGGCCAAGCCAGGGGCTTATATAATACACTACAAATAAGAAGCTGTTCTTAATGGGATACCCATGGGATTTAGTCAAATTCTGTGAAAATAGCACTGGGTATTGAAGATACAGACCCAGTTATTTTTCCGTACATAGGGACGGTATCAAGGCTGGAGTAATGATACGTCACAATCTCCGATGTTTCCAGTGAGATCGCGGTGGTTCCGAGGTGCCATATTTAAAAATATCAGGGCCACCGGGGGATTTTTATGGTTTTACGAGTGCTAAGGTAAATAAACCAGAGGTTTATTATAGTGACTGCAGGGGGGACTGGAGCGGTGAAGCCCTGATCTGTGCAGCGGTCAGGGCTTCTTCATTGCCGGTAGAACTCCTTTAATCAAAACATGATTGGTGATAAATTGGATCTGAACAGCTTCTTCCTGCTTTCACAGACTTCCTGTTGGGAAGTAGTACTGAGACAGTGGGAGAGCACACATTCCCCTTTATATGGGCTTTGGTGTAGTTGTCTTCTGCTGCGGTCCTTAAGCTAGGAGCCGTAGCATAAGTGCAACACACTCGGGTGACAGCATGGGGTGGCAGTAAGCAGGAAATGCTCCATCACTGGTGTGCCACCCTTTGATCACACTACAGTTTAGTTGTTAAGTTTCAAGTGTATTAAACTCATGAAGGTAAAGGCCATCTGATGACGTAGTGGAAGTACTTTACGCATCCATGCCAGTGACCCAGGTTCAGAAGCGAGCCAGTGTCTGCTGGGATCAGGTGACCAGGCTGGGGAGTACTTCCAAAAAGAACCTGCAATGGGGGGGGGAAGATGGCCATGCTCCAGTGCAGCAGCACCCCTTCGCAGTGAGTGGTGGAGCTTGCTCCCTTGCAAGGAATAAAGCATACCCTCAAGGTCAATAGAGACTATGCTTGCTATCCTAGGGTGGTGGGAGGATCGTGGGAGAAAAATGCGGGTGGAAAATGGAGCCTGGGCTACATGACACCCTGCTTGCTCACCGTGGACCCACACTGTCTCCCTGGGCACCTCTGCATAAGTTGGTTGAGTACCTGGGAAGGAGTATGGCCCTCCCTTGTCCACCCTGCCATGGAGGGGTATTCCATGAGTGATGAGCCAAGGTACATCCAGGAAGGCAGATACCACTGGTGTGGGAGCAGGGCAGGGCTGAAGCAACCACCCAGTCTTCCAAGGAGGATAAACAGTAGATTGGAAAAAAAATATGAAGGTAAAAGGTAAAGGGTAGGCCAAAACAGGGGAACTGAGCAACTACCTATCTAAGGTAGGTGTTCAAGGGGAATAAGAAACAACAGAAGGGGAAAACTAGAAACACCCTCTCAGGGGCAAAGGTACATAAGGGACAGGTAGAAGGTAAAGGGTAGGCCAAAATAGGGAATAGGAGCAACACTCTGTCTAGGGTAGGTATACAAGGGGCATAGAAAACAACAAAAGGGGAAAAACCAGAAACATCCTATGGGGGGTAAAGGCACATAAGAAACATAGGAATAAAATCTGACAGCAGATAAGGACCACTTGACCCACCCTTGCCTGCCCATTTTTACCTACCTACATTATTACTGAAGACTGAACTTGATCTACAGCTATTTCTCTGTGCCCCCTTCCTTTCCACTATGATTCCCTTGTGTCTATCCCATATATTCTTGAACCCCACCACTATTTTACCCCCATCACCTCCACTAGAAGGCTGTTTCAGGAATCCACCACTCTTTGTGTGAAGAAGTACTTTCTTACATCTCTCTTGAATCTACCCCTTCAGCTTCATAGCATATCCCCTTGTTCTTGATAACATACTTCTCTCCTGTACCTTATTTACCCCTGTAAGGTATTTAAAGGCCTCTGTCATATCCCCCTCTCCCTTCTGTCTTCCAGGGTGTGCATATTGCAGTCATTTAGTTTCTCCTTCTAGGGCTTTTGATGCAAACCTGACACTATTTTAATTGCCATCCTCCGGACTGCCTCCACTCTGCCTATGTCTTTCCAGAGATGTGATCTCCAGAACTGGACACAATACTCTAGGTGGGGTTTTACCAGCAATTTTATACAGAGGCAGCATCACCTCCCTCTTTCTGCAGGTGAATCCCCTCACAATGCACCCCAATATCTCACTGACCTTCCCAACTGTCTTGTTACACTGCTTGACCACCTTTAGGTCATCAGATATGTTTTCCCCTGGGCCTCATTCCTATTTGTAGTTGTCAGTACCATGCCATCCATTTTGTACTCTGCCCCAGGTTTCTGCGCCTTAAGTGCATTATTTTGCACTGTTTGGCATTGAAACCCAGCTGCCATATCTTTGACCACTCCTCTAGCTTTCTCAAGTCTGTGCTCATCCTTTCCACCTCTCCTGGAATGTCTACCCTATTGCAAATGTTGCTGTCATCTGCAAAGAGGCACAGCTTCCCTTCCAGCTCCTCTGCAATGTCATTTATAAAGACATTAAAGAGGACCATCCCAGCAATGATCCCTGAGGCACCCAACTGGTCACCTCCTCCCTTCCTCAGAGTGAATTCAGTTTACCACCACCCTCTGTTATCTATCCCCTAACCAATGTCTTGTCCAGTTGACCTTTGGACCCACTCTTAAGCTACCCAGTTTTCTTACTTGTCTCCTATGTGGAATGGCACCAAAAATATTACTGAAATCTAGGTAGGACACATCCACTACCCACCCTGATCTAATTCCTTTGTCACCCCATCAAAGAACTCTATCAGATTAGTTTGACATTGCCTTCCCCATGAACCCATATTCTATCGGGTCTTGTAACCCACTGGATTCAAGATATTCTACAATCCTTTCCTTCAGCAGTGATTCCATTAACTTCCCCACCACCGATGTAAGGCTGACTGGCTTATAATTGCCAGTGTCTTCCTTGCTAGCACTTTTGTGTAGTGGGACTACATCTGCCCTCCTCCAGGCCTCTGGAACCACTTGGGTTCAGTGAGCCATTAAATAGAACTGTCAAAGGTGCAGTCAGAACCTCACTGAGCTCCCTCAATACCTTTGGATCCACCCCGTCTGGCCCCATTGCTTTGTCCACCTTCAGATTAGCAAGTCCCTTCAAGACTGTCTCCTCTGAAAATGGACTAGTATCCACCTTAGTCACTCCAAAGCTTCTGTTACTTTTCTGTGCCCCCCTTCTTTTTTCTTCCTCTGTGAACACTGAACAAAAGTATTTGTTCAGGATGTCTGCCTTTTCCTGGTCCCCCTCTGCACAGTCCCCCATTCCCTGATTAACCGTACAATCCCAGACCTGGTCTTCCCTTTGTGTTAACTCCTACGCTATTCTTTCTTCAAAAGATGGGTGGAAGGTAAAGGATAGGCCAAATCTGGAAATAGGAGCAGCACTTTATCTGGGGTAGGTATATAAGGAGTATAATAAATGAAAAAAGGGAAAAAACAGTAACACCCTCTAAGGGTAAGGTAATATAAAATTTATTTCTAAAGCACCTTTCAAATTATCAAGGCACTGTACAATAAAACAGTATAAACTATCACAGGAAAGTGTAGGAACAGAAAATGGTGGAAGTGGTGCAGTGCAGTGGCTGTGGGGCAGCAGTTTTCAGAGAGACCTTCTGGAGACTGTAGAGCTGATCCATCTGGGTTGAGGTAGAAGGTTACTAGACTCCAGGCCAAGTTGACTAAGATATGGCAACATCTTTCCTCATGTAGGGGCTACCAAGTCTGTCACCAAAACCTCAGAGAGTGCTTAGGAGGAGGAGTGGCTGGACTGTGGTGGGCACTGGAAGGGTGAGGGTGGTAAGCCAGAGGCAAGTTCCTCAACTGGTACCAATATATAATTCCTATGCTGTTCCAGTAGGGCTGGACTTCCAGGAGGAAGCACCCATGGTAGGGACAGGGGAGGATATTGGGGTCCTCCTAGCAGAGACTCCAAGATGGATGGTAGAGGACCCCAGAGGAGGGGGAGGAAGAAACTGCTGATTAGGGACATGATTGTGAAGGGGATAGATTTTTGGAATAGGAAGGAGAGAAGGGAGATTAGGAGCCTATGTGGTGCAATAGTCCGGAGGGCTGGGAATCAGATCTTGAGGATTGCTAGGGCAGTAGGAAGGGAGGTCATTGTCCATGTTGGGACTAATGACCTAGCTAGGACGGGGATGGAATAGTGCAGGGGGAGTTCAAGAAACTGGAGAGAGGTCTTGGGAAGATAGCATGTTCAGTGGCTTTTGCAGAAGTGCTGCCTGTCTGATGGTGGGGAGGGGAGAAATTTTGACACCAGAAACTTCAACTCATGGTTAAAGGAATGGTGCAGAGAAGAGAGGTTCATCTGCATTGCAGACTGGGGCCAAGCTGGAGGGATAACAACCATTACAGGGCTGAATGACTGTATCCATATGGGATGGGAACTGTAGTTGTTGGGCTATTCGAGCAAATGATTACACTGGAAATGAGGAATTCCATGCCACAAAGCAAGGTTCATTGAACTAACACAATATACTGCATTAGTCTTGGCAGCCTTCATTTCAGGGTTTGTAGCTTCTCACCCTCCACTTCTCACAGTTCATCTTATATACATTTTCACAAGCTGTTATCTGTACAGAGCTCAACGCATGTCCATACAACATAAACTTTTGCTGGGTACATTACTGTATTTTTCCAGTTTAAGATTGCACATTTTACACTCATAGTTCTTGCTATCTCTAATTTTGTTTATGCCCAGAATTTTTTACAAACTGTGTACAGTGTACTAGCTACTAACTGTGTTCTTGTAATAGCCAGGATATTAGCACAGAAAAGCAGAAAGCCTTAGAACAGAAAATATTCTCATTAACCCTTTTGCCTTCTCCTACCAACACTTTACAATATTTTCTTGATATCAAATTGTCATATTCCTACAGTCCCCCACTTGATGCATGCAAAGCACATGCATCACCATTCAAATATGATTTTTTTTTAATCTACATTTTTGTGACCCCTCTTTCGGGGAGTTGGCAGACAACTCTCTGTGCCCCCCGGGGGAAGGGGTCACATCCATCCCAGACTGGCATCCCCATCACTGGAAATGCCACTGGGACATCATGGAGCCTGCCAGCTCAGTTTTTCTCCCACCTGTACCATGGCTGCATGTACATGTGTAGAGCATGTGCATGATGCAGTTATGCAGCACCTGCCTAATTGTGCAACCCACTCACCTGTACTACCCTCAGGCCTCCACCTGGGGGCAGTTGTACTGTGGGTGACAAGATCCTTTCCTGGGAGTGGAGAACGGCCTTGTGGCTTCTCAGTCCTGCTCCCTCCTTCCTCTCTTGCTGACCCCTGACAACCCCAGCTTGCTCCCAAATCTGGGTCACTGGTGTAGTGGCCAGCACCTCAACCTCAGTGCCACTGGGCTAGCTCAAATATGATTTTTATGCCTTTTTTGTAAACAGTGAGCCCACAGGAATCAACTACTGCCATAAAGCAGTTAGTTGCTTGTCTTGCTTCTGTAGGTTGCTCAGGTAAATGGACTCGGTTTGTTTTTCTGTGACGCTTGCCACAAGTTGTGGGGGTAAGCGAGTGGAAAATGTCTATGTCTCCCCCCCCCAAGCTCCTTGTTATGCAAGTAGATTGGCTTGGGCATTGCTGCTGCTAAAAGGGGTGTTTTTGGGGGAGTTGGCTTTAACCATGTAATCCTGTTTACATAAAATTGACATGCTACAGAAGTGGCTAGAAAAACAATGTACTGTAATAAAATAGTGTAGACGTGGGATGTACAATCTGAGGCATTGAACCTGTTGCCAGACATATAAAAACTCCAGTATGGAGTAGCTAATCAAAAGTTTAGGGTGGTCAGACCCCCCTGCCCTTCGAGATACAGTGTCAGGTACTCACTATCAGGAACAGTGTTGTAGACGTCAAGGTGGGAGGCCACCGGAGACTAGTGATCACTGTACAGTGTGGTTCTATATAAGGATGGCTACAGAACTGAACCACACAAGGGTGAAGGTCCTGGATTTAAGAGGGGCATATTTTATAAAGATGGGTGAATGCCTCAGGGATGACCTGGCAAGAGGGATGACCTATGCAGAGTGCAGGAATAGTGGACAAAACTAAAAGGGGGCATAGTGAAGACAAAAACACCTCTACATCAAGTGACTAAAAGTAAGAGGAAAAAGAGACCACTACACTTCTCAAAAGAGTTGTCTGAAAAGGTAAAGGCTGAAAGGGTAGCATTTAGAAAATATAATCAGCTGCAGAGGGAGGAGGATAGGGAGGTGTAGCAGGAGAAACAGAGAAGCAGGGAATGCAGTAAAGAGTGTGAATGCACACACTGAAGAGAGACTAGCCAAGTGGTAAAAAAGGGGGACAAGACTTTTTTAGCTATATAAGTGAAAAGAGGAAGACCAGGGGAAGAATTGTAAGGTTTAAAAGGGATGGGAGGGACTGTGAAGAGGGGGACCAGGAAAAGGCAGACATCCTGAACAAATACATCTGTTCACTGTTCACAGTGGAAGGAGCAGGGAAGGGGCCACAAAAAAGTAACAGGAGGGCTGAAGGGATGGAGATAGGCACTAATCTTTTTTTTTTATAATAATTTTTTGGCCTGGACCCCCTCATTGCCCCACTCTGGGATGGGGCTCATCCCCTATCCCGCACATCGTTCTCCCTTACCCAGGCTTGCCCCTCCCATGGACAATGGTTTCTTAGCCTTGGCTTGCCCCCAAGGTGGAGCCACAGGAGCAGGACCCCTCCATGGACACAGGTGGCAGTAGGAGCAGTGGCTGAGTCAGGGCGTCATTGATGGGGGCCAGATTTTTGTGGATATTATTCCCTGGAGGTGGGACATGCAATGACATAAATGGGCACACTCGACATCTATCCCACCTCCCACAACATTCAGCACCGGTCTCTGTGGAACCCCCAGCCTCTGCCGGGGGCCACTGATATGCGAGGCATTCACTCCCGCTGGAGAAGAACAGATGCCACTCAGGTGCTCAGTCCTTCTCTGTCCATCTGGCCCCCGGGTGGGCACTAGTCTTTTTCGAGAGGAGAGAGTCCTAAAGGGGTTCTCTAATCTGAAAGTTGACAAACAATGGTACCAGACAGGGTGCATCTTAGGGTACTCTGGAAGCTAAGGGAGGTACTGTCTGCACCTCTGACAGTCCTATTTAATCATTCCCTTGAAATAGGAGTGGTTCCAGAGAACTGGAGGAGAGCAGATGTAGTCCCACTTCATGGAAGTGGTAGTAGGGAAGATGCTGGCAATTACAGGCCAGTCAGCATGACATACAGTGGCAGTAAAGTTAATGGAATCACTGCTAAAGGAGAGGATAGTGGAATATCTTGAATTTAATGGGTTACAAGACCTGAGGCGGCATGGATTCATGGGTGGGAGGTCATGTCATATGACTCTGATAGCCTTCTTTGATAGGATGAGCAAGGAATTAGATCAGGGTGAAGAAGTGGCTGTGGCTTACCTATATTTCAGTAAGGCGTTCAACACCATTCCATATAGGAGACTATTAAACAAGCTGGGCAGTTTAGGAATTGGTACCAAGGTGGTAAACTGAGTAAGAAATTAGGGGATAGGTAACAGAGGGTGGAGATAAACGGAATTCACTCCAAAGAAGGAAGGGTGTCCAGTGGGGTGCCTCAGGGATCAATGCTGGGACCGATCCTCTTTAATGTCTTTATAGGTGAGGATGTGGCTTTGCCAGCGAAGATGATGGATGCTTGATTTCTGGGCTCCCACTGTGCCAGCTGCCATCCACCGTATATCTCTGCAGTCCTACAACTTTGAACACTGGCCTAGAAAGAAAACCAAAACTACTTTCTCTTGATCAGGAGGAGTGCCATACTCTTTACAGCCACCTGAGACAACAGCTCGAGCTGGAGCTATGGTGGGAAATGGGCCACAAACCACTAGCATGCCTACTGCTCCTCCTGATAAAAATAGCGCACTAATGGCTTCAATAAATGGACTCTGTACTGAAATGTGGGCTAGTTTCACTAACATGTCTGTGCAAATCACCTACCTGCAGGGAGTCATTGAAGGGCTAATGGAGACCACAGCAGCCAACTGCTCCGGCATTAGCAAACTGGAAGAGCAAGTCAGCTTTGTGCAAGACCAGTCCTCAGACAGGCAGAGAGAGCATGCACAACTCCTCCAAGACATCAAATATCTGAAGGCAAAGGTGAATTATCAAATGCACCATACCCATAGAAACAATGTACAGGGAGTGGGCTTGCTAGAAAGGAAAGAGGGTGATGATCCAAATGGCTACGTGAGGGACTAGCTGATTCACCGTCTAGAGCTGAGGTCCATGGACAGATTCTTTGAAGCTGAAAGAGCCCACTGGACCCCAGGGAAAAATGCCAAAACTTGGGGAGCAACCAAGGCACTATCTGGTGAAATCCCTCCATTTCCAGGACTGGGAGGCAGTTCTCCATGCAACAAGCAGCAATGACCCTATCCTGTTTGAGGGGAAAAGAGTGAGCATCTTCCCCGACTACAGCCAACTATTCCAGAAAGAGTGCCAGAAGTTCGCTGACCTCAAAACTATTTTTTACCACACTGTCTTGCAGTTTGCTCACCTGAACTGACTGCAGATCCAGAAGCCTAGCTTCCCCCCAAGAGTCTCTGAGTCAGTGAGAGAAGCAAAAGATTTTGCCAGCAGATAAGCAGCAGCAGCAGGCAGATCTAGCCAGTGCACAATGGCTCCAACCACCTAAACTGCAAGGTACTGCTCTTTCTGATTTCACCCCTGTGACTGGGCTCTGAGTACCTATGATCCCTGGGAAAGGGCCCCTGGACCCTGCTGTTCTCCCAATTCCCTCTTTTTCCATCGAGGCAAAACTACCCTGTTACCTCCCAGCCTCTTCATGTGGATTTCTCAATGGTTTATTTGACTGTATAGTTGGAATAAGAGAGAAACACACAATGATTGACTGAACTACAATAGCAAAATTACTGAGGAGGCATGGGGCCAGGGAACGGGGGAGATGCATTGCCTGAATCTTTATCAAATACCTCTTAATGTACTGCCATGGCAGAAATGTACTCTAACAGTCTTTGTACCAGACCTTGCCTTCTCTGTGCAGTGGACAAACTGGAGTCAAGCAGCTATTGTTTGCAGAGGACTTTGTGCTCAGTAATGTTCTTTGAGTTTGTGCTAGATCTGTTCAGGTGCTTTCAAAGAAGAAGCAGATGTGAGATGTTTCGTGCTCTAACCACCCTTTCTTCAAACAGGTACTGTGTTGGGTTGCAGTGGGGAGGAGGAGGAGGAGGGGGGGGACTGCAGAGAGACCCTACCACTGTTATCAGTATGGCGACTCTAGAAGTCTGAAGGGGTCATAGTCCCTGAGAGGGGAGGGGTGGAGCAAGAGCAGCCTTTTCTACATGGCTGCCTATCTTTGGCACAGAAAATCCCCCTGAACTTCTGTTCATACTGTATGGAGCATGCTGGCAACTTGGCAACCTATCAGTTAAGCTTCCTGATTCCACCATCCCACATAGTCTGGCCTTTCACTCTGGGGGCCACCATCTTTCCAGCCTGAAGGTCCCAGCTTTGAACTGGTATATGGGGAGCTTGAATGGGGACTGACAGGAGAGGGGGGAGGGCCATGCTGCAGAGCACCATGTGGCTGCTCAAACTGTTAGTGCACTGCACTGCCATGCAGGTGAGTCTGTGTGCAGCCCTATTTTGCATGACTGCAACTTCACACAGTCATGCAGGAAATGCCATACTGGCTTTTTACAGGAGCAGTTCTACCACTTAATGCATGGCTCACCAACCACTTCTTAGTTTGCAGACTAGATAGACCATCTGCCTTTTTTCACCAGCATTATCTATGTGTCTATGTAAAGGAACTCAACCTAGAGTACTGTGTACAGTTCTGGAGAACACATCTCCGGAAGGACATAGACAGAAAGGAGGGAAACTAAAATGGTGCAGGGTCTGCATCAAAAGCCCTATGAGGAAAGACTAAGGGACCTCAATATGTACACCCTGGAAGAGGGAAGGGAGAGGGGTATATGACAAAGACCTTTAAATACCTCACAGGTGTAAATAAGGCACGGGATGAAAGTATTTTATTGAAAAAATGCTCAAGAACAAGGGGACATGCTATAAAGTTGGGGGGTAGATTCAGGAGGGATGTGAAGAAGTACTTTTTCATGGAAAGAGTGGTGGATTTCTGGAACAGCCTACCAGCTGAGTTGGTGGGGGTGAAAACAGTGGTGGGGTTCAAGAATGCATGGGATAGGCATAAGGGTATCTTAGTGGAAAGGAATGAGGGAACAGAGAAAGAGCTGGAGATCAAGCAGGGGGGTCTGTGGTGATACTGTAGGTAGGGAAAAATTGGCAGGCTGGGTGGGCCAAGCAGTCCTTATCTACTGACAGATTCTGTGTCTATGTTTCTGTGTAAGGAATAACATCTGGTGAGGTGTCCTGGTGTTCTGTGATATATGGTATCTCAGGTGCATTGTGAGGCATGAGGCATATGCTGAGAACCTTCAACCACCAGAGAAGTTGAAATCTCAATGAATCAAAGGTAATCCTCTTCCCTTCTCTTCCCTTCTCTCCCCTTCTCAGAGGGAGGCTGAATCTGATGCTATATAAATATACTTTTAAAGAGGCAGTGTAACATCTTCATGTTTTAAACCAATGGTTACAGTCAGACTGTAACCATTGGCCTGAAGCACAGAATCCCTGAGTTATTATAATGATTAAATATAAAATCCTCTTACTTTTTAACAGAATAGCCATCTTCTCCCTCCCAGCCAGGAGTGTCACAAAATGAAGGTAGAAGGACTAGCTTTGCTGCTTAATGATATCACAAGTGGACGTTATTTAATGGGCTGTTATTGAGACCGGCTATAATTGGGCTCTTATAATTAGGATCTGCGTAGCTATTTAGCTGTGTTATAGGCATATATGTTCGGTGATGTCCTGCACATGACAGCATGCACAGGGCCATCTTGGGTGGAACTACACACTCGCTTTTCTAGGGAGGACATGGAGGAAAAGCAGTTGCCCACTGTCTGGATGTCTCCAGCCGCTCACAGGCTCTGTACCCGGTGAGCACCCAGGCCATGCAACTGAAGCATGAACATAAGTTCTGGAGGAAAGCTGGGGTGATGGGACTGGGGTGGCTGGGGGTGTTTGGCTGAAATGGGACCTGTTGGAGGGAAAAGGAAATTAACTGCAAAAAAAATAAGAAGCTTATATCTTAAATAATAAATCCCAATGCAATTGCTTTGTTACTTGAATGTTGTACTTGGTTAATGTTGTACTTTGTACAGTATGTCTGTTTATATCTGTTTTATATTATGACATTCTTTAAATGAGACTTGTATTTTATGGAACTTATTTAAACGTCAACCTTTTTAATAGAAATAAATAAAATAGCTTTTACTTACAAAATACTAGGCCTCTCTGGCCGCCTAAAGATTAAAGCGTCTACCTTCTGTTCAAGGGAGCATGAGTTTGCATCTGTGACTTATGATCCCAGCTTGCTGTGGTGGAGCTGGGAAGGCAGCTTAAAGAACAGACTCTCTACTCGGGGATGGCCTCTTGCCACCTTTGCAGAATGGATGCCTTCTGGTGCTCTAGAGGGATGGAGCCCTTCCACCAGGAATCTCCTTAGTTTCACCTGTGTCACCCAGTTATATGGCAGATTAGGGCTTCTTGTGGTGAGAGGAATAGGTGGTGTTGACACCAGGCCCACTTCTCACCCCCACTTTACTATATATGGGACACACAATATCACCTCTGCCAAGATTTGACCCTTGGGGTCAGTGTAGGTAGGGAGGGGAAGGAGGTAGATGGGTACAGGGAAAACATTAAAATATATCAATAAAGATAATAAAAAATGCCTGAATCACTAGAAAAGTACTTTGAGTTTTGCATTGTACTTGTTTAGTTTGTACTATGTGACAATAAACAACATTAACTTAAAACATTGTGCTAATACAATATAGCTCTTTAAATTTCTTCTCTATGAACTGTTTTGCACTTTTTGGCTATACAGTTTATGGGTATTAATATGTCCATGTTCATGCAGATACATTTAACAAGTGAGCTCTGCTAGTTGTCTCCCTGTCTTCTGATTGCCATTGCGTAACAAACAAGCCTTCTCCACTCCTTCCCCCTCTCTGAAGCCTCTTGCACTTGCATACCATTGCTCTATCATAACATCTCCTGTCTTTTACTACTATGCTAATTATGGTAAACAAGGCAGAACAACATACTGTATAGAACACCAACTTTCTCATGATGAACTGTTATCATTAGAAGAAGGGTCCAGTGCATAGCCATAAACTAGAGAACGGAAACTCATACTATAGTTCAGGTGGCTGTCACAGAGACATGGGCAAAACAGAACCATGAGTGGAGCATGATTAGGATATGTTCATACCCGGTTATGCATTGTTTAGGAAGGACAGAGAGAAGAGCAATGGAGGGGATTGTCCACTATCATGTGAGGGAAGGCCACATAAATAAGCAATCTTGGGGACTCTGGAGGTTCAGAGACTCTGTGGGTACCCACAGGAAAGAAGAAGCAAATCAGTATGGGGGTAGTTTACAGACCACCAAGCCATGATCAGGGGGTGAGCAAGGAACTAGAGAAACTCCTGAGGAGTGCCCTTGAGTCCTCAGGAAGTAGTGATGATGGGAGACATCAACATGCTAGATATGGAATGGAAAGTCCAGGTTGCAGCAAGTGCTAGGAACCAGTGCCTGGTGGAAGCAGGCCAGGAAGGTCTGGGACCCTGCAAGAGAGGGAGCATTATTGGACCTGGTGCTCATGAACAGTGAATGGGTCTAGCACACAGCAGCCAAGAGTTATTGGGGCTAAGCAACCACAAGGCACTGTGGCTGGAGGTAAAAGTGGAAGACAGCAAGGGGAACAGGGCAGTAAAGGTACAGGAGTTCAGAAAAGCAGACTGAAAGGATGCAAAGACTATTAGCAGATAGCATGGGGGAGAGCATGGGGATTAAAGAGGTGGAAGGAAAATGGGAAGCTTTCAAAGGAGGCATAATAAAGGCTGCAGAATGCTGCATCAGGAGGGTTAGCAGGGGCAGAAGAGACCCACTGTGGTTCACATCGGATGTGAAAGAAGCAGTGAGGGCAAAGAGGAGGTCATTTAAGAAATACAAGGGGAGTCAAAGGTAGGAGGATAGGGAAAATTAAAATGGGGAAACAAGAGAGTCCAGTATAATGATCAGAAACGATAAGGCTGAGAGACAGCTTAGAACAGCAAGAGGAGTGAAGATGGGGGAATAGCGTCCTTCCTGTTTATCAAGAAAAACACATCTTCAGAGAGGGAATTGTGAGATTGAGGGAAGGGGATGGATGGAAGGAAGGGGATGAGAGCAAAGCAGAGTTACCGATCCAATATTTTGTTTAGTATTTACCAGATAGGAGGAAGGACCTTTACCAGATTGTGGTGTGGGGATTATTAGAAGGGAGTAAGGGCACTCTATCAGCCAGGGAAGAGTCACAGAAAATGATGCTAAAGGGGCTAAAAGGGTTAAGGATAGACAAAATGTTGAGACCTGTGGACTGCACTCTAAATACTCAAAGAAGAAGCAGAGGTATTAGCAGCTCCATTCACAGATATATTGAACTGCTCACTAGACACTGGGGTGGTTCATAGGGACTGGGGGACAGCCAGTTTGGTCTCTCTGCCTAAAAGCGAAAGGAATGATGAGACTGACAGCTGTAGGTCAATCAGTCTGATGTCTGTTGTGGATAAGTTACTTGAGGCCATGTTGAGAGAAAGACTGGTGAACTTTCTCAAAGTTAAAGGGTTAGAGAATGGCAGGCAGTAGGTGTTCACCAAGGGATGGTCATGGCAGATGAACCTACTAGAGTTCTTTGACTGGATGAGTAGTGCAGCTGACTAAGGACAGGCAATCAATATACTGTACCTGGACTCCAGTAAGACCTTTAACTCCTACAGGAGGCTGGTCAAAAAGCTGAGTGACCTTGGGGTGGAAGAGAGGACACCCACTTGGATGGAGAGTTGGCTGAGGGGGATGACTCAGAGGGCAGTGGTTAATGGCTAATTCTCAGATGTTGAAGAGGTTACAAGTTGGGTGCCACAGGGCTCAGTCCCAGGCCCAGTTCTCTTCAGTATACTAATTTGCAACACAGGGGTGCACATACAGGTAAGATCTGCCTTTTCACAGATGGCACAAAGCTCTGTGCAAGAGGGAAAACTGAGTAGGGGATCATGGCACTAAAGGAGGACATAGAAGGCCCAATTTTCAAAGGTAGATGCAGGACCTGCATCAAGCCAAGCATCCACTGCAATATTTGGCACAGCTGAGAAAAACAGTTTGCCACAGCTTGTGCCAAATTTTAGTACATTTGGCACAGTTGTGACATTTACTGTACCTCAATTTACAGTAGCTTACACCAAAGCTTTGGTGCAAATCCAATAAATTGGCTCTCCTAATGGTGCAAAGTTAGATCGGGGGAGCTGGTCTAACTGACTGCATTGGATGAAAGGGACTTGCATTGGAATTTGTGGCAGGCTTCCTTTTGTAACCCCCATTTTGGGGGCTTACCTTAATTACCCCTCGTTCTCCCAGTTGCTCCTCCTGGCGTCCCCTGATCTTCCCCCTCATCACTGCCATAGCCTGAGTCATTGTGGTGCCCCATGAGCAGTGCCTGTGTTATTTCTGCCCCAGGGGGGCTAAAGAAGTTAAATTGCAGATCTGCTGTGCCCTGTCTGTAAAGGACAGCAGCCTGCAGTCCACACATGTCCCAGGGAGTTACGATTTTGCCGATCACCGTCACAGTCAAACGGAAGGCGTTTCCATGGTCCTGACCTCCTTGTCAGCCTGTTTGGGGGTCAGTGACCAGAACAGGGCTAGTGAGAGGACACTTCTAGATGTAAATAAGGAGTTTGGAGTGGGACCTAGTCGGGGCTCATTAGTATTAATGGAGCCCTTATGAATATTAATGAGGGTACCTGTCTGCTGCTAGGGGGATCATATTTCAGCAGCAGTGACAGGCTCAGGGCTGACAACAAATGTAAATAGTTGTGGTCACTTGGCAGGGCATGAGTAGGGCTATGTAACAGTGGAGTTAATGTAAATGAAAAGTGCTTCCCTGGGCTGCACCAAAACGTTATTCTTGGGACAAAATGAGGACTGCCGTGGGACTGAATGATAGCAGCCATGTTATGATGATTTGACCCCAGACGGACAGCTAATACTATACCGGGTGCCCAAAGACTTTTGAGAGGACTCATGGGAGAAGGTGTTAACTAATTTAAGATGCCAAGAGACCTTGACCAATCAGTTTTCAGAGAGGGCTAATCATTATTGATATTTGTGATTGCCAAGACTTTGGGCAGTGGAGGCAGTCTGTTCTGGGCTCTAATCAGGTCAAGAGAGCTCAGTGCAGTGAGAAGGAGTGTTTTTAAGGCCTTTCATAGGACTTAAACCAGAGATGGTTTGCGAGATAAAGGAATATAGAAGCCTTGCTGTTGAGAGGAACTGTGCTGTTGTGACAATCGACCCAGGCACCCTGTTTGAAATTTGTTTCTTGGAAATGAATTCTGCTGCAGCTATCCTGCACCAGCTTTGGAACTGGAAAGAGACTGATCTGAAAGAGAGTCTTGCTGGAAACTGGGTGCAGGTCAGAGGCAAGGTGGTTGCTCTTGGAAGCAGAGAACCTGTCTGAAAGCTGTGCCAGCCAAAACAACAGTAGAAATTGATTTGAATCCTGAGAGACTATAAAGGAGGGATTGAGCAGGTGTCTTATGTTACAGGACCCTGTTGCTGCTGCTTTGTGACAGGAGTGGAAAGAAGCTGTTGCTGAAACTGTGGATTTTGCTGCCAAACAGCTCTGTAAAGCAGAGAATTTGTGGACTTGTCTGGCTGCACATCGGAGTTGCTTATCCTTCTGCTAAAAAGAAGGTGAAACTGGAAGAGTCTCAGCTGATCCAGAGCCAGGTGGGGAATCAGCTGACCCCCACCAAGTGGGGTCTGCTGGCTGCAGGGAATCACGGGGTTACTCCCGAGAGCTAGGACACTCTGACCTGTGAGGGAGCCGGGCTGTGGAGCCACTACTAGGTCTGGGTTCTCTGTGGTTTAGTGGGCCTTATGAACATGCAAAATTTGCCAGCAGATAAAGGCCTAGTGATCAATCAAGTCTGCTCGAATGTGCAGCTAGCACCCTTTATTCTGCAGCTGCCTCTCCCTCCCTTGACACTCCCCTTGCCCTGACCCAGCCCCTTTTGAAGCAGCCCACTGTTCTACTGCATACCACTTCCACCAGTAATGCATTCCACCCAGCTACCACTCTGTAAAAAAGTTTCTCCTCATCTCCCTCTTGAACCTTCCTCCCTCCAGTCTCATATCATGGCCATGGGTGTCCCTCCCCTCCCTTACTTTGAACAGCCCCTCCATACCTGTCTTGTTTATTCATTTCATGTACTTGAAGGTTTCAATCATATCCCCACATCTCTCCTCTCCTCCAGTGAGTACATGTTCAACTCACTCAACCTCCTCTCATATGGTAAGTCCTCAAGCCCCTGGATCATCATTGTCACTCTGCGCTGCACCCCCTCCAGTAACTTTATGTCCCTCTACAGATACAGGTGCCAGTACTGCATGCAGTACTCCAGGTGTGGTCTAACTAATGATCTGTATAGTGGCATAATCACCTCCCCCCTCCTCGAGGATATACCCCTTGCAATGCAACCCAGCATTTTGTTGGCCTTTGCATCTGCCTTCCTACATTGTGCCGAGTTGTTCGTTGACCCCGTAATGAGCACCCCCAGATCCTTCTCCTCCTCTGTCTCAGCTAGTTGCACTCCCCCAGCTGGTAACTCCTCCTTGGGTTTTTCGTCCCAAAATGCAGCACCTTGCACTTTTTGGCATTGAATCCCAGTTTCCAGGTGTCTGACCAGGTTTCCAGGTTTGCCAGATCATCCTGCAACCCCTGCCATTCCCCTTGGCTGTCTACCATTGCTCCCATCTTGGTGTCATCAACAAACAGACTGGTGTTGCTCTTGATGCCCAATGAAATGTCTGCAATGAATATCCCAAACACTGGTCCCAACACTGAGCCCTATGGAACACCGCTTGTCACTACCCTTGGGGATGAAAGCTCCCCACCCACCACCCTCAGTTGCTTTCCCTGAAGCCATTTCCCTACCCATCTCACCAGCGTTATATCTGCCCCTGTGCCTTCTAACTTGCTTCCCAGCCTCCCATGCGGCACCGAATCGAATGCCTTACTGAAGTCCAGGTACAGGACATCCACTGCATGGCCCCCATCCAATTGTCTAGTTACCCAGTCATAGAATTCCACCAGGTTGGTTTGGAAGGATCTGCCACTTATGAAGCCATGCTGTCTGCTGTTCTGTAGCCCTTTGGCCTCCAGGAGGGCCACCAGCCTCTCCTTCAGGATAGTCTCCATCAGCTTACCCATGATAAATGTGAGGCTCACCGGTCTGCAGTCCCCCGGTTCATCCTTGGGGCCACTCTTGTGAAGGGGCACCACATGAGCTATTCTCCAATCTGGAAGTACCCACCCTAAGTGTAGGGAGGCATTAAGTAGGTCTGCCAAAGTTCTCACCAGGACCTCTGCCAGCTTCTTCTGTGCCCTGGAGTAGATGCCATCTGGGTCTGGCTCCTTGTCCACCTTCAGTGCCCTCAAACCCTACAGATCCCTGCCCTCCATGATTTCCCCATCTGTCACCCCTCCCCCTCCCTCCATTCCTGCCCTCCCTTCCCCCTTGGGTATCACCCCTCCCTTCTCCTTAGTAAATACTGAGCAGAAGCAATCGTTTCGCACCTCTGCCTTATCACCCTCTGCTTCCACTCACCCCATCCTTCCTAATCCTTACTTTATGGTCCTTATAGCTCCTTTTCTCCCTGATGTACCTGAAGAAGTCCTTCTCCCCCTTCTTAATGCCCTGCGCCAGCCTGAACTCCTTAGATGCCTTGGCTGCCCTTACTGCCCTTGTCACCTCCTTTGATTCCTTCAGGTACTCCTCCCTGTCCTCCCCCTCCCTGTTTTTTGTACCTCATAAAGGAAGCTCTTGTCCTTCTAACCTTTTCAATGTCCTCCTTGCTCACCCAGCTAGGTTTCTTTGCCTTAGCCTTCTTGCTCTGGGCCTTGCTGCAAGTTCTGGTTGGCTCCACTATCCCTAGCTTTATGAGCTCCCACCTCTGGTTATTACCCACACTAGGTTGAATTCTGGCCACTTACCCTTCTACCACTTCCTCCATCCTCCCAGAGTTGGTCCTCCTGAAGTCCAGCACCACGTGCCTTGATTCCACTCCTTCCTTACCCATATCCAGCGTGAAACATACTGAGTGGTGGTCACTCCCCGCCAGCAGTTCTTCTACCCTCAGTTCCCTTACAAACTCCTCATTTGCCAGCATGAGGTCAAGAGTATTCCCTAACCTGCTTGGTTCATTGACCATTTGTATCAGGAAGCTGTCCTAGAAGGCATCCAGCAGTACCTGCTCCATTCTGTTCCTGGTTGTTGTGGTACTCCAATCTACTCCTGACATGTTGTAAGTCCCACAAAATCACCACACTACCCTTCTCGCAGGTCCTCCTGATCTGTCCCACTAGTTTCCTGTCTATCTCCTCTGTCTGAGAGGGTGGCCTCTACACCACTCCCATCCTAAGAGTCCTATTTTTGGAATCCTGGATTTGCATCCATAGTGATTCCGTACTGCCCTCTTCCCATTCCTCCTGTACACACGTTAGTCTTTCCCTCACATATAGTGCCACCCCTCCTTTCCCATTTGCTCTATCCCTATGAAATATCCTATACCCTGGTATCGACAGGTCCCAGTCATTGTATTGTGTGGCCCATGTTTTGGTGATGGTGACCATATCCACCTCCCCCACTGCCATGAGAGCCTGTAGCTGTGTGGTTTTCTTTCCAAGGCTCCTAGCATTCAGTGTGACCACCTTCCACCTCTCTCCCCCCCACCCCTCCTGCCCTCCTTTGTTAGCATCGCCACTAGTACTTGCCTTTTGTCCTTTGTCACTGTTTTGGGGTAGCTCATATGACTTCCCAACCTGTGGTCTCTGTATGTCCCGTGCCCACTTGCCACCCCCCTTCTAGTTTAAATTCCCAGCTACCTCTATGTACTTCTCCATCTACTGTTTCAACACTTTCTTTCCCTCCTTGCTCAAGTGTAGTCTATCCTTGGCATAGAGACTACTGTCTTCCCAGGTACCTCCCCACCAGTCCATACCCTTTAGCATCATACCAGGTTCTTAGCCATCCAGTAAGTTCCTCTATTCTCAGCATTCTTGTTGTGCTTGTTCTGGGCACTGGAAGTATCTCTGATTAAGTTACTGATCTTCCTGAACCCTCAAATAATTGTCCTAGTTCCTCAAACCTCCTCTGGATTATATCTACTCTCCTGTCAGCCAGGTCGTTTGTCCCCAAATGTATAATTAAATGAGGCTTCTCCCTACCCTTTCGAAAATATTTTAGAACAGATTGTCCCACCCTTTCCGCTGTCATTCCAGGCATGGCCTCCACCCAGATGCGACTATGCCTCTCCCCTTTGCTACCCCACCTGACTCCTCTTAGAATTGAGTCCCCAAACACTAAGATTCCACTCCTCTTACCAACTGCTTGCTTCCCTTCCTACCCACCTCTCGATCACAGCTGCTCCTCTTCCTCTTGCACATTAGTTCCTCCTTCTGCTCCTGTTGTAATTTCCCAGCAGAACTTCCCCCCCTCCAGTTTCATCCAGACTTCTATCAGTTACTCCCTCCAATCTCATCATCTCCCTCCTCCTCCTCCTCCACTCCCTCTAGTACTGCAAAACAGTTTTCTGAAGACCCTTCTCCTATGCCTGCTTCCTCCCTCTTCATACTAGCCCGTTCCTTCCTTTCGACTCCATGACTGTTGCCACTTCTCCTCCTCCTCTCACCAGTCCCTTTCTCCTCCTTCCTGTTATCTTTTTTTCCCTTGACCTGGGTTCCCCCAATGCCATTCTCCATGGCCTGGGTCTCCTGTCTCTGCTTCCCTTCTTCTGACCCTCTCCTACCCCCGGTTGGCCCAAACTGACCTCCCTTCTTATCTCCCCTCCATCCCTCCCTCCCTGCCTCAAGTGTTGGGCTATAACCTTCTCCAGTCTGCCTTGCCTGTCTTAGCTCCTCCTGCAGACCCTTGATCTCCTTTTTAAGTTTTCCTTATTCGGATGCACACTAAACATCCCACCACCCTCCACGCAATTTTTAGAATGATTGGCGCACTGCAGTTGTTGCAGCCTACCACCATACCCATTGCTCTCATCACCCACCAGCGACCCCCTCACCCTTCCAGATGAAGGATACCCAACGCCCATGCCCTCCAGAAAAAAACAGGTAGCTGAGGCCCCTGGCCAGACAATTAGCACCCTTCCCCCACTATGCACTAAACTTTGCAGCTAGTGAAGACAGCAAAATATATCACAACCCCACTAAAAACACAAAAAAAATAGGTTAGATACCAGAAGAAACATATCTCCAATTCAAGGAAACAACAGCCTCCCAACAACACACCAAAAGGTTTCAACCGCTCCAAAACAGTTCCCTGCAAGCCCCTTTTAAGAAGAAAGAAAACCTCAGCCTGCTACCAAGTGAAACAATAACAGCTCACTTAAAGCACACTAAAATAGGTTTTAAAATTTCAACAGCCCCAAAACAATTCACTTCTAGCCCCTTAGAAGTAGTAAGAAAAAAATCACCTGTTACTAAGTGAAATCAAGAAGAAGCAATTTAAAAGCAGCAAAGGAGCAGCTACTGCACTGAAATGAATCTGATTCCTTCCCCTAGGCCTGCATAGTAGCTCTGCAACGGGCCTGAATAGGCTGACGTTGACAAGCGGCCAGACTTTCAATCAAGGGAACAAGCGGCCAGACCTTCAATCAAGCTAATGTCTTCAGGATACCTTCTACTGCCCATCTGTCTACCCTTTTTTGAACTGAGAAACTCCTTTCTGTACTGGTGGAAGTCCTGTGCACCAGGAACTCTTCAGATCTCCAGGATGTGAGTATGCCGGGTTTGCCCTGGTAACCAATGGGGGTGTCTGTTTAGTTGTTGCAACCAGTTACATCATTTTCAGGGCCCCAACACCAGCCAACCTGCAGCACCATGCAGACCTGCAACTCCTGGGTACCCAAAAGAGGACAGAGGGCAACACTGGTACCAGTGGGGGTGGGCATCTGGGGTGTGTTGACCTTCGGGCTCATATGCTGCTAATCATTCTTGTTAAATTCATTAACCCTTCTTCCTCCCACAGCTATCCCAGTTTCAGGTAACCTAATCCTAGCCCTTCCCTCCCAATAAAGCTGTGCTTGTTGTTTGGAACTGCTGTGTGAAGGATGTTTTGTGGGAATCAGCTAACAAGTGTATGTGGTCTGTGGTACTGGGAAACTGCCTAGCATCCAGTGTTTTAATTTTTTATTTATTTGGAAAATGTTTCACCAGGAAAGACAACATGAGCTGTAAACAGCTCATTTCCATAAGCTTCGGGGGGGGGCACAAGACTTGGTAGAACAAGCAAACACATAGCAATACAAGTACAATTACTAAAACAAAACAGTGTAGTACAATTACAGAGCACAAATGACCCAGATCAACCGGCCAGGATAAACAAAACTATATTTGGATATAGCATACACTGCAACAACCCAAGACCAGGTGACCCAGTAGGGTAACAATTAGAGGATGGATAACACATTTGAAGTACTAGAAGTAATAGGCTGAGCACAAGATTTGAAGTACTATTGTATACCCAAGGAAGGGTAGTTATAAGACAAGTGGGGAAGTGGATGGGTGAGGGGTAGAGGATGGGGGATGGAAGAGGGAAAGAGAGAGGGACAGCCAAGATCTATACCCATTCAGGTTGCTGAGAACCCTGCAAGGGTGTTAGGACCAGACAGAGGGAGGGGAGAGAAACAGAGCAGGGTGGTAGAGAAGAGCGGGGCAGGGGAACAGAAGGGGGAGGAAGATGATAAGGAAGAAGGGAGGTGGGTGGGCGATGGATTTGAAAGTGGGAGGAAAGGGAGAGGGGGAAAAAGAGAGAGAGACAATCTATACCCCTTTGGGATGCAGAGAACCCTGCAAGTGTGTAGGGCAGTTGGAAGGGGAGGTGGGGAGGTACAATATCCCATGAGGTTGTACTAGTCACACACCTGGCCCACTACAATTTACTCTGGGTGGAGGCACTGTGCTTTTTTCATTTACTTTCTATGATAAAACCCCCGAATACCACCATAGTAGGAACCAGGCCACTTAACCTGTGTGCGGGTCAACAGGCAGGGGTAGTAGCCCACTGGCTCAGGGCACCTGTGCTACACTTTGAAAATCGCATTTGCCACACTGTCGGATGCAAGTCACCACTTGTGTCAAACCCCCTGCTGCTAGTACCTTGTGGCGATCCAGGGCCATTTGAAAACCAGGCCCAGAGAGTCTAGTGAAGTGGCCCATGGTCTGGCAACTAAACTTAAATGCAAAAAAAAAACAAAAAAACGAAAGTGAAGTAATGCACATCAGGAAAAGGAACCCAAGTGCAAAAATACTTGATGGGGTAGGAGTCACTGGAAAGCATTGCTGAGGAGAAGGACCTGGAAGTTATAATCTTAGATAACCTGAAATCTGCAGCATATTGCAGCATGGCTATTAACAAGGTGAACAGGATGCTGGGGTGCACTGAGTGGAGAATCAGCAGCAGAACCAAGGAGGTGATTTTCCAACTTCACAGATCACTGATATGACCACACCTGGAGTACTCTGCGAAGTTCTGGAATTCAAGTACTTCAAGAGTGTAAAGGCAGTGCAGAGAAGGACAACTAAAATAATTCAGGGGTTGGGGGGAAAGGCATATGAAGGGAGGTTGCAGAACCTTGAAATGTACACACTAGAGACCAGAAGGAATAAGGGAACATAATAGAAACTTATAAGTATCTGCACGGGATAAGCAGAGTGGATCTCAATGGCATTTTCACCTTAGGGAAAAACATGGGAATAAGGGAAAAGCCATTAAAACTGTCAGGAGGTAGGTTAAAGAAAAATGCCCTGTCCTGCAAGTTTTTTTTTTCACTAAAAGAGGGCTAGATAAGTGGAATAGGCTACCAGCAGCGTGGTACAGGCTAAGTCAGTGTGGGGGTTCAAGGCGGGGTGGGACAGGCACATGGCCGTAATAAGTGGGATGGGGTCAGAGTTAAGTAGGAGCGAGGGTTACTGAGTCTTTGCAGTGTAATGAGGTAGGGTGGGCAGAATGGATGGATTGCTCAGACTTTTTCTGCCGTCACTTTCTATGCTGCAATGTTTCTTAGAGGCAAACAAAAGATGATATAAGTGCTACCAATTTCCTCTTGCAGTGCACCGCAGTGAAGGCCTGTATCAACTATCTCAGAAATATTATTAGCGAGATGAATGCACCTTTCAGACCCGTGACCTTTCCTGGTATTAAAAGTGTTTTTTGTAAGTCTCTGAAATGTTCATGTTGTTCTTTTTCTATCCTATAAAACAGATAAGACTAGTGTCTTCTGGGAAGTGGAATCTGTTCTAAAGTGTCTATAAGACAATGATGAATGCTGAGGGGTTAATAAAATTTGAAGCCCTCATTGATCACCTGAAGATACCATTGGCTACTGCAGAAAGCATTTTAATTGCTTCAAACTAGCTGCTTGGTCATTTTTGTCTTAGAATGATCAGAATGATTTGCAGTTTTGGCCTTTGCTAGTGTTCTCCTTCAACAATGCCAGGAACAAAATGTTAAAAAAGTAAAATCAAACGGATAATATTGCTGCAATTGTTCCTAATATAGTTTTAATATGACTTTTGTGTATAATTTTTACATATATCCTTAATTCTAACTACCTATCTTCAGTTCACAAGCCACTCTTAGGCAGTCTTCCACAGAGCATGCTTAGTCACTAGACACATCTTTAAACTCAAGTTTTCCTAGCACCCAACCATGTGATCCTCCAGCTCCACCCACTTTGCAGCCAGATCTTTATTTCAACTTGAAGGAACAAGTCTTCTCCTTCACAGCTCCTGCTAGTGGATTAGAATTTAGTTCAGTCTTTTTGGCTTTTATAGCAACTTTTTTCAAAGTTTTGTTTCAGTATTTTTTTTTATCTTCTGTTTATACCCCCTACTGCCGGAACTCTGTCAGGCTACTCCTGCTCACCTGACACCGCTCTACCACCCACCTGATCCCCTGTCTGCACTGCCCTCCACCATCCTCCTGCCGGTGGACTCCCCAGCTCTGAGCCCCCTGGAGTAGGGTCGCCTCCACTGCAGTGCTCTATCTATAATCGAGTTTGCCAGCTGAGGCAGTGGAGGAGCAGGGCAGGGGATAGAGGCAACACCGGTGTTGGGCATGTGGCAACGTGGCTCGGAGGAGAGCTGTCACCTATTTGGGATCGGGGGATTTTCCAAGCTTTGTGTGTTCCCCACTAGGAGCGTGGGGGTGCAATGGCGCCTGCACGACAGTGCTGTGAGCATCTGCCATGCTCCTCCCCTAACTTCTCCGAGCACTAGCTGTGCACCAATCTACACCGGGGGCCACTACTGCACTGGAGACACCCTGGATCCCTCCCCAGGGAGAGGAGAGCAGTTCATCAGATGCTTGATCCTACTTCCTCCCCTGCCAACCCCCGGCACCTGAGCTCATTCCTGAGCTCAGATCGCCGGTGTGGTATGAGGTATGATGTCCAGCGCCTCAACCCTCAGTGCCACCAGGCCAGCCTTGAGTCAGTATTTTGACTGTTGCTGTACCATCACCATTAGTTTCCCACTCTGTTTTCAAGATTTGCCATGGAACAGACAAAATGGGGTTTAAGTGGTGTATAGTGCGCAGGTACTCAATGTCTGCTACCAGCAGACATGACGTCAGCATTTACTGTTTGAGCCTGAGCCACAGCCCAGCACTTTGCACATGATGCCATGTGATGCACATGTCGGGCTTTTAATAGCACTGGCAGCAAGTGCTCCAGGGCAAACCTATTAAAGTGCACATACCATCTGTGGCTGCAGGATTGTTGACATGGTTACAGGCCCAAAAGGTGAAGGAAAGTCTGCAAGATATTTTGGTCCTGGACCATCTGTCGGCAGCAGAGGAGGAGTTTGCATTAGATCTTCCAACTCCTTGTGAAGGCAAAGGGTTTAAATATTTTCTTCTGTCTCTCCACTCTTTCAAAAGTGAGTCCCCATCTTGCCATCAATAGCACAAGAAGAAGAAGAGTTGATGCCGGTTGTGATATCACTGTTGGTTGAGGGAGGGATCATTCACACTCTGCCCTGGCTAGTTGGGCATTCTTGAAAGTGGTTGTTCCACCTGTGAAGCCTGTTGGTCTGCTCAAGGAGTTTTCATCAGGGCAGCTGACTGTGTTGATGCTGGACAGTCTAACAGTGGACTCTGTCAAGGACATGTACATTGATGGGGAAGATTCCTCTCTCTCTCCCTATTATCCTGGTTCTGACCACAAGCCAACTTGGGCAGGGTTGGTCAGGCCTGGTAAAGCTCCTAGTAAGGCCCCCACTGATTCAACAGCTGTCAGTAATCCTGACCTCAGTGCTGCCTCCTGCTCATCCAGTACCTCAGTTAGGGTATCTGGACCCAGAGACCCAAGTGCCACATCAGTCTCTGAGTTGACAGGCAAGGTTAAGATCTACAGCATTGCTGTTGTCTGGCAATGTGGAGTTCTGAAGAACAACACAACTCCAGCCACACAGGAAGGAGCAGTGGGTGCTGGCCTACAAAACTGACAGAGAACACACAAAATGGCCACACTCAAGGGGAGCTACATGAGCAAAACAAGTAATTCCAAAGAGAAAAGAAATGATTGACAAGGATTTTATTGCTTTTTAGTAGCATAGTATGTGAGAGACTAGACAAAAAAGAGACATCTAGTTCTACCTTATTATCATCTGGCTCTCATCACTGACACTCAATCTGTCACGCATGTGAGAGGGTAGCCTGATGGCAGTGGGGCCATAGAGCCTTTACTTAGGATCAAAGAGGACCGGCGATACCAATGTATGTGCTCCAGCATTTGCTTTCTCTCCCAGTGCTGATTCTGGTCATGTGCCCCACGACTCCCCCTCTGTCATTGCTGACCATGGAACAGTGACTGTTACATGTGAAGCCCTCACCTCCATTGCCATCAAAGTGTGCTGTGATCAAGGACTCTAGGCCTGAGTTGGGCTTCCTCATCTCCTGTCGGTGATGGTTAACCCCTCAAAGAGGGTTGTCCACACCCTAAGTTGGCGGTCAACATTCCTCTATCCTGACTTGGATGCATAATCCATCCCATTGATTCCACATCATTGGGACGACAAACCTTTCACAGGGGGACAGTCTTTCTTTGCAGCCCTCATGGAACAAATATTCATGGCTCTGAATACTTCTTTGGAGGAGCTATAGAAAAAAGAGACCTAACGGCTGATAGATATTCTTGAGCCAGATTCCTCACTGGGGCTAGCCTTTCTTTTTCCTGCTGCCATTCTGGACTTAGCACTCACTATCTGGTCATGCCCAACCTACTGCTTGATCCCATCGTCCCGTATAGACTGCAGGTATGTGGTCCCCCTAGACAGAGTGTCTGGCATTTCAGAACATCTGCTGCCAGAGAGGCTACAGTCAGTCCCAGTGTTCTGAAAGGTAAGGATGCAGGATGACTAATACAAGCCTCCAGTAAAGGAGTCCAAGAAGCAAAAACATCTGTCTTTTATGGCTCAATATAGCCATGAGCCTCTTGAGAGGCTCTATAACCTTTTAGGTCTGCTTCCCAAGGATAGTCAGTCAGATTTACAGGAGGTTCATGATCTGGGGCTGAAGTGGTCAAGCACCAATAGCAGTTGACCCTAGATTTGGATGATGTATTGCATCCAACAATAGCAGTGGCAGTGTTTATATGTTGATGTGCCTGGTTGCAGGATTTGCCATTCATGCAGGAAATCCAGCAACAGATGGAAGATCTGTGTCACAGATTCACTCAGCAGGTCAGGCCCTCTACTCCCAAAGTGCCAACTTCTGAGTGCAGTCTTCTGAACAGTGTAGCAGACAAGATAACCCTCTTGTCTGTTTTGTGAGTTGGGATCAACCTTTGGTCTCAAGTTCTGGAGAGATTCAAACTTTTAACCTCTTGCTAGCATACCCAATGCACAGGCTCAGATATATCTGTCTTTGGGGGGGCCAGATATCTTTGCCTATGGGCACCTAACCAGGTATTCAGAGATGAACCCTTAAAACTTTAATAAAAACCTCAGATTTAAAATGCTTCTCCTTCCAGTTTGGTACCACCATACAAGCTTATGTCTGCTGTCTGCTATAACCATAAATATTTCTTAGCAAAAGAAAGCAATTCAAAGACAGACCAGGTATGCTCTAAAATTAGAGTTTTTACTAAAATATATAATAATATGTCAAACATACAATACAGAACTGTTATATCACAAGACATACATATATCTTTAAAAAAACAAGGTTTAAAACAGTGCAATTCCTACAACAATATTTAGATTTTGTCTAGCTTTCTAAATACCTGTTTTCAGTGCTCAGATGCTTTCTTGGTCAGTGTCAGACAAAAGCGTGTCTGTAGTGAAACAGGATAATCTTTAAAAGCTGGTTTTGCCCACCTCTTTTGCATAAGGTCATCTAGCTGCTCCCTATCAAAATATCTAACAAATATATATTTCTATACAACCACAGAATGTAACTTCAAAGTATTAATTCTGCAACCTTAGCATAACTCAATTTCAATGATACCTCTTTTGATTCGTGCTGCATCCTCCTCACACAGGCTTCATATGAGCATTTACAACTTCTCACCTCTGTATAATAACCTGTGTTTTCTGTTCAATGTCATAAACCTGTTTTATGATTTCCCTCTTTAACAAAGTTAACTTAAACAACTCTGTAATTTACTCAGAGAAACAGGATCCTTGATTAAAGTCTTCCAGGTAACACATTCTCTAAAAACTGAGTGTGTGTGATACATGGTGTCAGCATTTCTCTTGGCCTGCATCTGTCATCTGAAATCTTGGGGGATGAGTGAGGTCATTCCTAGAGTATTTGATTTGTTTCAGCAGAGATAGTCATTAATACATTTTATATAAAAAAAATATACAGCACTCAGAACTGGCTGTCTACGTCACAATCTGCTCTTCCATTAAGTAAAACTATTGAAGGTTCTAGGTTCTCCTGGTGAATTTCTCAGGGAACATTTCTGTATTATGCTGCTTTCCCACCAATCTTGCTTCTTTGATTCATCTTCTTCCTTTGTCCCTTCCAGTCTGGTGTCAGGTAAACCTACACCACAGACCTACCTTCTCTGACTTACTGACTGATCAACGTTTCAATTTTTATCAAAACATTCTATTTTTCTCACCACAATGCCAAATCATTCATCACAGTTGCACATTCAGTCCTCCTTGACAAGCTTGCAAGGCCTGACATCAGTAGGCATGGTGTCTGCTTTACAGCTCCATTCCTACAGCATTACAGCACTTCCCTCCCCAACTCAAAACTGTTTTTTTAATCTCTCTCTTACTCATTTCCTCTTCACACTGACCATTCTAAGTTAACCCTCAGTGCAATTTTTTTATATATCCCTCCATCCCTCTTAATCCCTTTGCATGCTTCCTCCCTCCAACTAATCTGACTCCAGTGCCATTTGAAAAGAACCTTTCCTCCTGCTTCTCTCTTTCCTAGTTCCCCCTCCTTCCACTTAATTCTGATACTGGTGGTTATTTTCTAAAGATCTGTCCTGTTTCTTCCTCTATTGACTTCCATCCTGACCCTGACCCCATCCCTGGCAGGCATTGTTGCAGTTGGCTGGGAGTGTCCAGACAGGAAGAGAAAATGGCAGCATCATTGTTGCTTCCCACCGCTGCAACAAACAGAAAATGCCTGCACCAGATCACCCCCACAGCACAGTAAAAGGTGAACATACTGATCTGCTTGTGACAGATCTGCAACTCTGTAGTGGTTCCCAGCTGTACAAACAGGTAAGTGCAAAGAGGTCCTCTGACTTCTTGGTCTAGTAATTCAGCTCCTACCTGACTGGCAGGTCCCAGCTGGTTCTTGTAGCAGGTGCCCTCCTCAGCTCAATCTGGTGTTCCCTAAGGCTATGTTCTGGGCTCCATCATGTTCTTGCGATTCTTTAATGACCTCCCTAATGCCTGTGTCTCCTTCATTTTCACATGTTTATTCATGACATGATGCTTTGTGACTGTGGACCCTCAGCTTCAGTGTGACTTTAACAAAGCCCAGTGATCCGTCTTTCGGATGAGACGTTAAACCAAGGTCCCATCTGCCTGGATTGGTGGTAGTTCAGGTGATTAAAGATCCCATGGCACTTATCAAAAAGAGCAGGGGGATTTTTTTTATTGAAAACTCAAAACAAACTATGCAAAATTGTATTACATCATACAAATCATAATAAAAATAAAAATAACAACAGAAGTATTACAGCATACATGAAACACAACCATAAATAATCCATAATTGTACATAACCCCCATTCCATCCCTGCTAAAATAACAGGGGAAATTGTTTTAAATTGATATCTGAACAAAATCATAACAAAGGAAATACAAATCAATCGGACATCATACATAGCCATAAAAAGGAAAGAAACAACAAACATGAATAAGTATTAATTCATACAATAACCCTGAACATAAGAGAAACAGTACAACCCACCTCCCTTCCCCACTATTAGAGTAGGTCCCCCATATTGAAACAAAATTAAAAAAATAAAAAATAACCTCCCCCAAAAATAATATTAATATAAATAATAGGCTTCTACTAAAATATGTGAATCCATCTTTTCAACCTCCCAAATGTAACAGAAAAGCCCTCAACAAAACATTATCAGAAAAGAATGACTATGAAAAAAGAAATAAAGGTTCCCTGAAGAAACCCCTAACCCGTATCAAGCCAAGTCATCTTCTGCCACCAAAGTTTATAAAGATCTGGATACACTCTCTCCCTTTCCAGCATCTGCCGCCGTAGCACATCTTTTCTGATGTTAAATAAAATTATATTTTCTGTTTTCAACAGTTTCTGAGCGTGAGCTACAACGAGCCTGCCAAAGCTGATAGCTAATGAACCCCATCAAAAGTCTAATTGTGAATGAGTCATAAACAACCCATGAGCCAGGAAGTACACCCTCTGTCCATATAGCTGATGACTGACTTTGGAAAAGGTTCAGTGGCCAGGTAGCATGAAATTTAGACCAAAAGGACATGACAAAGGGATAACTGGAAAACAAATGTTTGCAAAGTTTCAACCACCCCTGAACAAGTCTCTTCCCTGGGGCAAAATTTCTCCGATAATTCCTTATGCTTCAGATTTCCCTTCACCCCCAACTTTTTATGCAGACAAAGCCATAAAAAATCCCACATATACTTAGAGACTCTTTTACTAACCAAAAACTGCACCTTGGAATGTTGGTCAGCAGTGGGTAAGTCATGAAACCATGGGTCTGCATAAAAAAAATCCTGCAACACACTATTATAAATTTGTTTTCGGGATTGTAAACAGAGAGATCTTTTAACTATGTGCCAGGTTTTTAATTTCCAAAACATCCCCAGAAAGTGACTAGAGAAAGTAGACATCCTAGTTTGACATGGTAAAAATTCAGAAGGGTCCCAATTTTCCTGAAGCAGATCTATACCATCTGCCACCCATGGGGACCATATCTTGCTTTTCCCTTTTAATAATGGAGTCAAATTATAAAAAATAAAGGTAACATGAAGAAACACCACTGGATTCAACATCCCCAAACCACCCTCACTAATGGGTAAATATGCGATACCCCTCTTTACCGGGTTCAACCTACTCCCCCATAAACAAAGGAAAAACACGCTATAAAGAGATGCCTCCAAAGATTGTGGGGGGGGGGATAAACTGCCGCTGAAAATAAAAAATATGGCACTATAAAGGTCTTAATGAGATAAGCTCGTTTAGCTTTCTTCATCTGTCCCTTATTCCAGAGGATCACTCTGTCTCAAGCTACCAGCAACTGTCTTTCCCAATTATATCCATGAGCATCTGCACCCCTAAAGTAGACACCAAGAATTCTCCTATAGTCTAAATCTACAGACATGTTCCAAATCAAGGCTGCATCAGCAGCGTCATAGCCTAATGGCAGGATCCCATTCTTTAACTTATTGATTGAGGATCCAGAAATGTCAGAAAAGGCCTGTAATATTAAATGAGCTTCTACTGCAGAAGAACTATCAGTTAAAACCAAGACTAAATCATCTGCATAAGTGACTGAGACAATCTGCGTATCTTCATAACCCACAGACAAACCTGTAATCTTTTCTGACATGTTCAGGGCATGCAGTAAGGGATCCAAAGAAAGCACATAAAGCAGAGGGCTGAGTGGGCACCCCCCTGCCTAACACCCTGATATACCATGACCTTCTGTCCTAGCCAACCATTAACACTAGGCAACAAACTTATACCTCTATAGCATGTTTGCAACCAACCTATGAATTGAAAAGGAAATCCATAACTTCTCAAGGTCTCCCACAAGTATACATATTCCACCTGATCAAAGACTTTCATTTGATCAAGGCAAACCAGATGACCAAATATTTCCCGTGAAACCCTCTTATGCAAAATCTCCCTGAGAAGAATCAGGGCATCCTGTACCCTCCTATTCGGAATACCACTAAATTGAGAGGGATGTAACAAAGTATCCAAGACTACCCATAAACGATTACATAAAACCTTCATCAAGATTTTATAGTCTGTATTGAGCAGAGACAAAGGCCTGCAATTATCCAAATTTCCCCTATCCCCTTTTTTAAAGATTAATGATAAAATACCCTGTAACATACTCTCAGGGAGATTTCTAGATTGTAATCCAACATTCAAGACCTCACAGAGTTCTACTCCTAACACTTCCCAGATCACCCTATAAACCTCATGAGGGAGCCCATCAGAACCAAGAGCATTCCCTGTTTTTAAGGACCAAATCACAGTTTTGAGTTCTTCCAGTGAAATGGGTTTAATAAAAGTATCCTGCAATTCAGGAGCCAATGTGGGGTAATTGCCTACAAGACAACCAACCATGTATGGAAGCCTGCGGAAGAGATTTACTCATAAAAGAGTCTGAAGCATAAGTATGAATTTCAGCCAAAATACTGTCATTAGTTAATGCTTGCCTTCCCCCCGCAGTGTTCAAATACATCATTCCATGGGATTCCCTCAGAAGCCTTACAGATTCAAATGGTAAGATGTCTCTCCTTTTTCCAGAAATCCCATTCTTATGCTTCTGTTCCATTTCCTGCAAAACCTGTAACTGCAACCTAGCCAGTTCTGCCTTCAACCCTTTAATCTTGACATGGCACTCAGACCCCATATGCTGGTGAAAAGTGGACCAGAAATGAAGTCTGCCCCTTAAATAACTTAGTTCATCATGTCTAAGCCTGCCATTAATTCTACCTATCTTCTGAAAATATCTCCTAACTTCATTTTTTGTATCCACCCACCAGTCATTTAAGGTATCATATAGAAAAAAAACAGACTGGCGTGCAACCAAAAGAGAACGGAAACCCTCTGCTACATGAGGGATATCCAACAAGGTGATATTTAACTTCCAAATCCCAGGACCTCTCTGGGTCGCCGGTACATCACATAAAGCAAGCTTAAGTAACCTATGATCTGATGTAGCCACCTCTTGCAGGAATTTTGACTGTACAACAACACTTGAGGAAAGAAAGAAATAATCAATCCTAGATGCCATGGGACCACAAAAGTAGGTATTACCAGATCCACCAATATTAGGACCAAAAGCATCAACTAGACCAACATCAGCAATCAACTGTGCCAAACAAGTCGCATCACAGTACACCTTTTTCCCCAAAGCAGAAGACACCTGGGAGGGCAAGGAACAATTAAAATCACCCCCCAAAATAACCGGATAAGATGTGCATAAAAAAGGGTAAAGTGATGTAAAGAGCAACCCTATCAAATTTATTTTGTGGAGCATAAACATTCAATAAACGTAAAGGCAGGAAACCCCACTTAATATCTAAAACCAAAGCTCTACCTTCCAAGACCTCAACGTGATGAACCACTTGAATGTGCAAAAGAAAAAAAACAAATCCCAACTCCACTACATAAATCCTTCCCTTGAGACCAAGAGCTGTCTCCCCAGATCCAACCATTAGTAGCAGCAATTAATTCCTCAGTAGAACACAAGCGGACATCCTGAAAAAAAACACAGTCTAAGTTCTCATGAACAAACTGTGAAAAGGTATTTCTACGCTTGGCAGGTGATTTAATGCTGTTTGCATTCAAGGATGCCATGTGAAAGTGAAAGGGAGCCATATGTCACATGAAGACAGGTATCACTTCACCTTACTGGAGACCCTAGTTACTCTCCCACTCTTACAATCCTGAGGCCTTGGTTCCGCATATTCTTCTGAAGGTATCAGAGACTCGAGCTGAGAGGGTGTCACAGCAGGCATAACCAAATCAGTCACAGCCACCAAATCATCCATCAAAACATCATAAATATTAGGGTCTGCCAGGGGAAGGACTGTGGCAGGGATACTAGATTTTTTCGCTTGTTTATCCTTCCCTTTAAACACTTTTTCTTTTTTTCCAACAACCGTAGTATAACCCTCATCACGGGGTGGTGGATCTGAGGGCAGGGGGACAAATACCAGCCCTTCCCATGACTCCCATCTCAGGTGTAATAGGTGCCATAACGCCAGCTAAGGGAGCAGCATCAGTGGCGAGAGCTGACCAATCACTCAGAGTCTGTTTGGCTGGCTGCAGGCCAGTAGAAGAGGCTATATGAGACACTCCCCCCATTGGAGAGAGGCCCTGCCTAACTGCCAGCCGTATGTAATGATCTTGCACACCAAAGTCTACTTCAGCAGTGTTTTTAGCAGCCAGAGGACGCGTTTCAAAGGCATGCCCTATCTCGTCACAGAGATTGCATCGGGACTTCTGAAAGCAGTGAGCACTAGGGTGACCAGTTTCCCCACAGTGAGTACACTTAAGCACATCACACGAGGTGCTAATGTGAGTCTTAGACCCACACTTGAAACAAACTCTAGGTTGACCTGCGTAAAAAAGAAAACCCTTATCCCTACCCAGACAAAAACAATTAGGCAGATGTATGAGGTCAGTATCATTAGAATGCAATTTTACTCGAAACATCCATCCCATATTCCAGAATCCCTCTGCATCCAATATGGGAACAGGATTGCCTTGAATGTCACACCTCTTGTTCATCCAGTTCACAATATCCACAATATTAACCCCTTCATTCCTAAAAAGGATGGTTATGACACAGAAGGGCTGTTTAGTCAAAGGCAAAACAATGAAATCCGACCATAAAGGACTCGTTTTTAAATTCAAATAACAGCACCAAAATGTTTCTAATAAAGCGGGGGTATGAATGCTGATGTCAAAAATAAACTCTCCGTGTACATGAATCATGGCATAGACTTCTGAGGGAGAAAACCCCATGCTTTGTTTTAATAGGATTTTTCCAACGTAAAAGCTATCTGGGGGGTTATCCCTGGGACCCACATAATGTAGATGAATGACATTACGCCGTTTTGCTAGCTCCACCAGTTGACAAAAATGACTGGTGTAAGAAGGCTTTTCAGGGATGTCAGGAGTTGACTGCTGGACTGCACCTGTGGTAGTATTAGAGTCCCCAGTGTCCAACCCACCCAGGATTGCATCGGGGAGGGCAGACTCAGGATTAGGGGGACCATCACCCATTACTGTCCTAGGCAATTGAAGAGCAGTATAAACAGTGCAAATAGTACTTATCTGAGAACTAGGTCCTTCCTGTGCATCGCCAACAACCTCAGCAGGTTTCCAATTGAATCCCACAGCCCCACTTGCATATACTGTGTGACCCTGAGCAAGTCACTTAACTTCCCTGTGCTCCCAGGTTGCACCTGTAAAAAAGCTTTCAGCTTAGTGTGTCTCACCTGGTTAAACAATTGGAAAAAAAAATAAATAAATTGCCATCCTTCATAGGGATCCTGCATCCTGCAAAACCCTATCCAGTGACCAGGTAGCATCTACAATATCCCCCCAATCCTTATTTGAAGAAACTACAGGAGATACAGGCTGCTCAATGACCGCATGAAGTTTACTCGGGCCTGCTGCCTCCAGAGCACCCGGCGAAGTTTCCGAGCGATTCCGCTTCCTGTCGTCCTCCTGATCACGCATTTGACTTTCAAGAGCAATCAATTCACTTACTCTTAGGAGTTCCTCCTCCAAACAGTGATGCTTGTCAGCCAGACTCAAAGGCTGTTCTCCGTCTATCACTAAGGAACCGCTGACTTGGGCGATGTGTTGGCCACCCATCGGGTGCATTCCAGCTGCTTCTTCAGTGGATCCCTTGTCCAAAATTACTTCCAACTCTGCACTTTACTGGGCCATCATAGCCCTCTGCTGCAGACCTTCCTCCTCCAAGGTCAGATCCAGAATGAACACAATGCACAGAAACAGCGTCCCCCTACTGCAAGAGTAGGGGAATTTCCCAGGTGTCCTGGCCAAATTTCCCTCATTCACTAAAAAAATACCACCTACAGCTTAATCTGGTTCAAGGTCAGTTGGCATTCATCTGTATCTCCCTCCCCCGGGTCATGCCTGAAAATAGGCAGGATTTGTCTAGTGCACTTACCCGGTCAACAAACCCTAAATAAATAAATATCGCTATTCAAGCTAGCTCACTCTGAATGCCAAGAAGACTGTCTCTATGACCTTTGGTATCAAGCAGTGACTGGCCAAGATCCAGACCACCCTGATCTTCAAGACCCTGAATGGTTCTCCACTGCAGGAAGTTCCTGTCTTTGAAAACCTTGGTGTTTGGTTGGATTGTAATCTTGATTTCTCCAGTCACATTAATGCCATCTGCCCAGAACTCCTCCCAAAGCTTGGTGTGTCATACAGGAACAAAACTTCTGCCCCCTTCTTGCCCATCAAGAGCTTGTCAAAAATTACCCTCCCAGCATTCATCTTTGAAGACATTGTCTGTAATGTTGATTTCCAAGTTCTTTTTTGCCAGACCAGATCCTTGTTTCTACTCTTTTGCTTGTTTAGCCCTGAACTATCCACTAGATGACTGTCTCTCTGCTGCCTCCTTCATCTCCAAATTCTGGTTTGGTTTGACAGTCATCTCATAGCCCAGTGGTACTGCATACTGCTTCCACATAGCTGACCCAGGTTTGGGAGTGACCCTGGGTGTCTGTAATTTAGGGGTGGTCAGGCCATGGAGTGTAGCTGACAGCAGCAGTTTCCTAACCAAGGAAGTTGGCACTGTGTATGCAGAACCAGCAATCCCTGTGAAGGTCTGTGGAGGCTTAGCTTTGTCCACAGAGTATGTAGCATGTGGGCAAGGCACCATGGGGAATGAGAGTCCAAAACAGAAAACAGAGATGTAAAAACCCTCTAGGCTGCCTCCATGATGCCCCCTGCAGCACTCTGGGATCGAACAGTGTCAATCAGTATTGGAACTGGCTGGTTCCCTTAGAGTAGGGGGTACCCAGACCTGCCCTGAATAACAAGGCAAGGATGCAGCTCTGGCAGGGTATCTAAATTCTGCTTTGGTTCCCTTCCATGCTATCACAATTCTGTTCACTTCTGCTCCCACCCCTCTCCCTGAGGAGGACTGACTTCATTTCCTTCCTCCTCCCCCCCCCCAAGATCTCAGCTGGTCAGGCTGCCTTCTGTTGTAGTCTCCATCTGCTTTTGTCTACCCTCCTTCCTTTCTTCCACCTCCTCCTCCTCCTATTTCTTCCTAAAAGCCAGGATAATTAAACACACCTCCCACTCTTGCTCCGTAGCCTTACCCGTCACTAAAATGGTATTTCTACCTGCTGCCTCTTCCACTCCTGCTCCCTTCCCACAGCCATTCCTTTCTCTTTCCGCTACCCTGGTAGCCTACCCTTTCTCCTCTGATACCTCCCCCCACACTTACTGTGCTTACCTCCAACCCCCTCCTTTTGCTGGTCCCTCTAAGGATGCCCCTGACTACCATTATGCAGCTTCTAGGCAGACTGTGCTGAATTTGTTTGCTCATTTATTTAAATTATTTAATCCAGGAAATAACACTGAAATAAAACAAGAATCTAATTTCCAGGCATGTCCTGGGGATGGGAATTGGAAGATACGAAATCACCTATTACCAGTAAACAATATCCCTATACATACTTGTTATGACACCCAATTAAGGGTGTGTGATATGGTACAGGCAGATAATTATAAGAAAATACCTTGGAGGTTGTGACATTGTTGTTTTGTGTTACTGGCTACACAGGCAGGAGAGGGTGAAGTAAAAACACTGACTACTTTTACGCATATTTTAATGCTTGGTGTCTGATTTACTCATTTAATGTACTGTATTTCCAGTGTTTTATTTTATTCTATTGTACCCATCATGTAGCTCGTGTACTATCATCAGATTTTCATTCATCGTATAGTCTGTGATTTCTCTATTTTGCAGTATTTTATAATGTTGTATCCCAGTTCCTTTCCTGTAGGAGCAGGGGGAAGAATTTCCAAACGCTGGTAGATTTTGCATCAGGCTTGTAACATGTCCTTTAACTAGCCCCGTACCTTGTATTGGAGAAGGTGACATTTCAATAAATACAGTACACCAGCTAGAGCAGTGGAAAGGTCTGTCAAGCAAGTGGATTTTCCCAGTCACCAACTCTGCTGCAAAACTTAATTTAAACCCCTGCAGATTCGTTTTGAAACAAGCTGTTTCCAACTCAGCATGCATTCTTGGTGAAAGGTCTTAAATAAATAAATAAACCTATTTTTCACTGATAGTTAATGAACCTAATTAAAGAAGGATTACAAAAAAAGTGTTGTTACTTCCAGCTGGAGCTGTTTCTCTGGATGGGAGAGGACATAAATAGCACTATTTATGTTTATAGCATGTCCGCGTGTCATTAACAGTGTTGCCGTAACAGGATACCCTTATAAACACTGCTCAATGTTTTTTACTCCCGAATTAAACTGAGTTAAACTGAATGTGGCCAGATGAAGAAGGTTTGGCCACCCCCAATATCCTGAGAAGTACAAGGATAAAAGAAAGCTTTACTCTGTCTGCCTTGTGGTAAAAAGATGCATGTTTTGTGGAGGGCTATTCCATTTTTAAAAATAGGATATACTCCTTATATAGAAATACAAACAAGATGTGCGTTTTCTCTAAGGACTGCACCATTATCTCCTCTAATTTGTCCTCCTTGGTGTAATCCCCCAGGGAGGCTGTACTTTCTGCTTTGAAGTGTTTCCACCTGAGAGTTTGGAAATAAAAGGAATACCTCACAGCAGGAAGTATCTAGGAACCCAAGGGATGTGCTGCTGAGAAAAATGAACCTGACTCAATTTTGATATTAGTCGGGTTGGGGGGGGGAGGACAACAGCAGCAAGACAAATAAACAAGCTGCAGGTTATACCTTTTTATTATTTATTGATTTTTTTTTAATTTAAGGCATTTTGACCAGGAGGGCACAATAACCTGAAACTTATTTCCAGGTGTGACCTGGGCGGTGTGGAATGGTGGTGGCAATAACAAAACCAAAAATACAAAATGCTAGTAAATTGCATGAGTTTTGGTACAAAATCGATAAAACAGCATGGGGCAAGACAATAAATCAGCAGTGCAATGAGGCAAAAGAAAAATATAAAAAGTAATAATTGAGGTCATGGCAAGAGGTCGATAAAAAGGAGTAGGTAATATAAAAAAACCTCTTAAGAAGGATTTTGTCTTGTGTCAAATGTTAGTGTACTGGAAAGCAGCAAATACATATATTTTTTATTATGACTCAGTGCTGTAACCATCACAGCATGACATTTTAAACTGATAAAAATAAGCTTTCCCCAGGTGTATAGATATTATGGAGAACTCTTATCTTCTTTGTGACTTTCAACATCAGCTGCAATAAAAACATGTGTGAATGTTTTAATGTACTGTCTTACATTTGTTACCAGACTGAATGATTCTGCCAGGAGCCTTGATAGTTGCTATTAGTGGATCTTTTTTTTTGCCTGCAGTAGTTTTATTAGATATGTGATTCGGAGCTAGACAACAGCACTGAATTGGGCAAGATTATCACCACTGTTTAACTAGTTCTCTCCAAGTGGCAAAAATCTATTGAATATCTATATCTATATTTCTATATCTATATTTATACGAACATAAGAAGAAGCCAGCAGAAGAAGGCCATTTGGTCTAACAAGTCTGCTTGTGTTGCAGGGTCCACAGCTTGAGCTACTGTCCCTCCCCCTCTCCCCACTCCTCCCATCCTTCCTACCCATGCATATACATATATATATATACTACACACACACACACACACACACACACACACATACACACACACACGTATATGCACCCTCTCACCTACATGGTGGTCCTTCCATGACAGAACTGAGTCACATTGTACAGTGATTGGCTATGCTAAACCTATCCTGTGGATATACAGGTGGTTTCAGTCTTCAATGCTGTCAATCTGGCACATTTTATAAGCACTAAAAATTCACTACAACACAAAGAAGAAGCTTATCCGGGCCCAGTGGTTACAGCTTTTGAGAACTGTATTCTTCCATCTTGTGAGTGAAAGTAAAACTAAATTTAGTAACAGTACCAGTCAAACGCTTGTGTGGATTATTACTGTTTGGTATGTTGAGTTCATGGCAGATCAGAAGGGGAGCTTTATAACATACTGTATGCCTTCAGCACTTAGTGTGGTACAACAAAAGAGAATACAGTCAAGATGGGACATTGAGCAGCTCAAACCCATCAAATTACTCCCAATGCCTGTCCACATAAATAGTTTTTCATAAATGCATAAAACATTTCCAGAGACAGTGATTCTCTGATATCATCTGGGACACAGTTCAGCAGGCTGTATGGTGTGACTCCAAACATACAGTGACACATAGGGGATGAACCGTGTGCAGTGTGTGTGGGTGCAAGAAGAGGGGATCAGGCTGCAAAACTGGGCCCAGATTTTGAAATGCCATTTTTGTGTTTGAAGCCTCCCTCAAAAATGTATACACCTTCCCTATGCATGCACACAGGAAGTTGAGTTTCTCAAAGAATCCTGGTCTACCAAGTGAGAAAGCTTTCTCTACATTTAAATGACTGTCTGTCATAACAGCAGTGGCTCCGCTAGTATGAAACAGAGGTCCCAGATCAGCTGATTTGGAGTTGCAGTGGGAGAAAGTGTTAAGAGTTATGATGAAGTGCCTTGCAAGTTGTAAAATATTGAAAACTACGATTATAAGGGCTACCTGACAGCCTACTGGTGAATGTATCCACTTACCATTTGGAGACCAGGATTTACATCCAGATCTTGGGATCCCTGTTCAGGCCAGCCCAGTAGGAAGCTGAAAGGGGTTCATGCAAATGCACAGTGCCTTCCAAGAGGGTAGGGTGAGGGCATCTGCCACAGCTTATCTGGTTCTGGAGATCCAGGGGAGATAGTGTGGGTGGTGCAAGACAGAGCCCACTTAGTCAATCACCCTAATATGGTAAGGAGTTTTACACCCCTGTGCACCTCAGAGCTGTCCCCTCTGGCTGGCCCCAGTCAACAGCTAGGATGTCTCTCTGTTTCTGGCTATGTCTCTGCAATTAACTGTAGAATGATTGTTGATTGTCTCTGGGAAATAGAGGCTAGGAACTGTCGGAATAAATGGTAGAGCAGTCGGGGAGTTCCCTGGAAGAAGCCACGGGGGGGGGAGCAAATGCAGGGAAGAACAATAAAAACAGGTAGGAAGAATGGATAATACAAAAACTATGATTCTAAATCCTGAAGATGAAATAGTGCATTGAAAATTAAGCAAAAGACATGACTAAGCATATGGTATGCTGGGATAACTGTTTCTGAGAAGTGACGTTAACCATCATAATGCACATGCAGGAGTGCCTTACTACAATTCTAAAATGGATTCTGCCCTATTTAGACACATGCAGATTCAAATCAACTCTGGAATGCTGAGCTGCTTGGGTAGTTAGGAGCCAAAATGCTGTAGACATATTCCAACTTAATGCAGATGCTCCCCACCATTTACAGTATTTCCTTGTTTTCTGTGCATGAAAAAGAATCCTTCAAGGTCAACTATATGGCCTACAGTGCCTCTCAGAATGGTGTGCCACAGAAAGTGTGCATGCACCAGACAGCACTTCAGGTAAGCACATTACTCCCTTAAAGGAGGACTGCCTGTATTTTCTGTAGAAGCTGTTTCTGAAGTACTGGTTCACGTTTTGTTTTTGTTCCTTCTTTGCTGGTCTTTTGCTAAATTTAGTGAGCGTTTCTGATTTACATTCATGGTGCTAAGTACCATTTTAAAACTGTGTACTTAGTTTATCTCCTTGCTAAACTGCTAGATTTAAGCATTGGGCATGGTGGGAGACTGGAGAGGGGTGGATGGATAGAGGTCATGGGGACTACAGATACCCTGGGGTGAAATGGGGTCAGGAAAGGGCTCCACAAATAATGGGCAGGTCTTGGGATCTTCCTTGATGTCCCATCCAACCCGGGTGATGTTATGCAATGCCAGATCATTTAGGAACAAGACAGCTATTATAGCTGATCTTGTTGGAACATCTGATCTGCCATGCAACAGCGAGAACTGGCTGGATGAAAATGTAGGCCTCATTTTGGCAGCTGCTGTTCCATCTGGGTTCTCGGTGATACACCACCCAAGATTGAATCATAGGGGTGGGGGGGTGTAGCCATTATGTTTAAAACAGAAATGGGTCTTGTGGATGTGTCTGTGGGGTGCACGCGATCCTTTGAGTGTATCCTGGGAGCAGATGTAGGATTCAGGATACTCCTCGTCTACCGTCCACCCAGTGATGGGGGAGAATTCCTGAAGGAGTTTGCAGACTTCATTGTCGACGTGGCCTTGGAGTCGCCCAGATGGTTAATTCTGGGCGATTTCAATGCCTGGCTCGATGATGAACTCTTGCAATTTGGAAATAATCTCCTCCAGCTTATGACTATGCTGGGTTTTACACAGGTGGTTACCTCTGCTACCCATACAGGGGGGTCACTCTCTAGATCTTGTGTTTCTCCTCGGAATGGAGATCACAGATTTGGGGGTGGAACCAGTCAGTTGTTCTGACCATCACACCATAAGATTCAGTTTTGGGGCACCCCCAAATAGGTCTGCCCCTATGGAGATGGTCCAGTACCGCCCTTTAAGGGGAGTTACCCCAGAGGGCTTGTCAGCGGTGCTGGACCTATCGGGTTTATTAAGTGAATGCATGAGTCCAGGGGATCTTGTGCATGCCTATAATAAGGCAGTGGGTGATGCCCTGGACTCAATTGCTCCTGTTTGTGTTTGCCAGCTCACCTCTGTACCCAAGGACTCCTTGGTTTGATGGGTCCTTGAAGGAACTGAGAAGAATGGGTCAAAGGCTAGAGAGAGTTTGGCGGAAATCTGGCCTTGATGCTGACAGGCTTAGATTGATGGGGCATTACAAAGGCTATCAATCAGCAATCACCCATAAGAAGGCAGAATTCCTGTCCAGGGAGATTGCTGCTGCACAGAATCGACCAGCCCAGCTCTTCCAGACTGTGGACAGACTGTGCAATCCAGTCTGTCTTCAGTCTGGAAGAGATTTTTCACAAATAAAGTGTGATGAGGTTACTTGATTGTTTGCAAATAAGGTTGTCAGCATCAGGTCAAGTATTGACCCAACTCTCTCTATGAAAGATTGCGGAGATTGGTGGGAGGTGGGGAGCACCCTTTCTGCCTGGTCTGACTTTAGCAGGCCAGAATTCATGGACATTGTGAGGATTATCCAGACTTTGTGACCAACCAGCTGTAGTTTGGATCCGGGCCCTACGCCACTATTGATAGGTTTTGTAGACGATATCTACCCGATCCTTGCTGAAATTGTCTGGAGTTCCTTGGAGAAAGGGGTGTTTCTTGAGCTCCTCAAGGAGGCGGTCATTTGACCACTCCTTAAAAAACCCTCCTTGGATCCAGACTGTTTAGCTAACTGCAGACCTGTCTCTAACCTACCCTTTGTGGGTAAGGTTATTGAGAAGGTGGTTGCGTTGCAGCTGGATGACCATTTTACAACCCACAATGTCTATGATGATCTCCAATCTGGGTTTAGGAAGAGACATAGCACTGAGACTGCCCTTGTTCAGGTTTTGAATGATCTCCTAATTGCAAGAGATTGAAAGGCTTGTACTATCTTAGTCCTTCTTGATCTCTCGGCGGCATTTGACATTGTAGACCATGGTGTGCTTTTGGAGTGTCTGCAGCTTCTCTGTGGACTGTCTGTGATAGTCATAAAATGGTTTCGATCTTTCCTCATGGGTAGGTCAAAGAGGGTTGTCACTCGAATTTATTCCTCTGCTGCCCTCCCCCTGTCCTGTGAGGTGCCACAGGGCTCCATATGGGCACCCATGTTGTTTGCAGTGTATATGCTGCCAGTGGGAGATATCATTAGGTGATACAGCTTGGGTTTTCACTGTAATGCTGATGATACCCAACTGTATTTGTCTTTTATTCCTAGACAGAATGATGCAGTCTCCATGCTTAACAACTGTCTAGCCGAGATCAAGAATTGGATGAGCACTAGCTGGCTGAGGTTAAATCCAGACAAGGCTGAGGTGTTGGTTGTGGACCCGGGTCATTCAGAGGTGGGTCTTGGGGTTGGGCACCCTTCGGGACTATGGCTTGATGGTGTCCAGCTCATGACCTCAGACTGGGTGCGTAACCTGGGTGTTATTTTTGACAGCGGTTTGACCATGAAGTCACAGGTGTCTGCAGTTGTCAAATCTTCCTTTTATCATCTAAGGAATATCGCCCGGGTGAAACACCTGGTTCCTCTGACTGACCTTCCTATACTGGTCCAGGCCTTCATAGCCAACCACATTGATTACTGCAGTGCCCTCTACCTACGGCTTCCAGGGGTTGATATCCATCGCCTGCAGCTAGTGCAAAAAGTGGTGGCAAGGCTTTTGACTGGTACGTCTAGGTCCAGTCATAGTACGCCTGTGCTGGTGAACTGCACTGGCTGCCAGTACAGTGACAGATCACCTTTAAGGTCAGTTTGCTGACCTACAAAGCCCTACATGATCAGGAACCCCGATATCTGCAAGAGCTTCTTACTCCCTACTACCCCTCCCGCTCACTCCGATCCACTGACGAGGGATTGCTAGAGATTCCCAGGGTCCGGCTTAAAACATCTGGGGCACGTGCTTTTTCTCATGCTGCCCCTACCCTGTGGAATTCTCTACCCAGTCGGTTAAGAGAATGCCTGACCGTTTCAAGTTTTAAAACAGAGTTTAAAACCTATTTATTTAATCATGCTTTTTCCGAATGTTTTTAAATAATTTTACTGTTATTATTATCTGTTTACAATTCGTGTATTTTATTGTACAGCGCTTTGATATCTGAAAGGCGCTTAAATAAAATTTTACTTACTTACATTACCTTTCATTTCATTTTAAATTTTGTTTAGTAAAATAAATATACAAGGATGATTTAGTAGTAAAAGTAGTAGTAAAATGCTTTTATTCATGTCTTCATGAACAAAGGATAAACTCGATTGAACCGGAGCTCATTTACAATGAGGTCCCATTGCACAGTTTTCAGTGATACGGCATTATAAGTTGCAAATAGCAAATGATAAAGTGCAACTATACACAGACCTTAAAACTACACTGAACATAAACAACAATAGCAGCAGTTAATTTGTTTGACGACATCTGTGTAGTTTTTACACTTTTTATCCCACCAGCTTTTTATCTCTTTCCATCCATTCTTCTCCCTGATGAATCTCAGATTAGGAGGCAAGTTGTTCCATGCCATTGCTCTGTTATAAAAAACAGAAACTCTCACTATCTCAAGGTTACATTTAGGTACCACCATGTCTACTCCCATTGTAGATATTAATCAGCAATGCTTTTGCCTAAAAGAAATATTAACCAGTATGTAATTTGGTAATTGTCCTCTAATAGCCTAACTCATAAATGCTAAAGTGTGACTATGTCTTCTCTCCATCAACCTTTGCCACTCCACTGAGGCATACATGTGGCAACTATATGCTAACCCAGGAGCTCCAGTTATGTATCGAGCAAGTTTTTTGCAGCAAATACCCAATCTCAGTAGTTCCTTTTTGGTTGCAACTGATGACAAGTCATTTGAGTACCAAGGCTGACCATTTTCAGTGGCATCTAATCATTTCCACTCCAACCAACTCTGGGTCAACACTAAAAAACACAGTGTCCATGAACTTTTGCACCAGCCAGAAATTGGCCAGGCTATCTCCTCTCCCTGTGTTCTCTACCCTGGATGGCACCTCCCTTGAAGTGGTTTCTTCCCTCAAGTATCTCGGTGTATGGATAGATAGTAAGCTTGAGTTCTCTGCCCATGTTGATGCCATCCACTGAAAGCTCCACCCCAAACTAGGTGCCTTGTACTATAGCAGTGACTGATTGTCTCATCGGGTCCACCAGGAACTTGCTACCAAAATGGTACTCCTGGTCTTCGACTATTCAGATGTACTCTACAGCACTATATCCTCCTCCTCCTTCTTTGCCAGGCTTCACACCCTCTGCAGCACCTTTTGTTACTTTGCTACCAACTTTCCCCTTGTACTCACCACTGCTCCCTCTACTTCTTGCTAGCCATCCCCCCTGTACCCTCATGTCACCAGTCTCACTAAGCATCCTTCATCTCCAAATACTGGTTTGGGTCCAAGACCTCGTTCCTCACTCTCCCATTCCCTCTGACTTATACTCCCTGTGTTTCAAGGATACTCGCACCTTCTCCCTTCTCCACCCTCACTGCTCTGTTGGGCTGTCAGACTTCTATCACCTTCCCTCTCTCTGGAACCTACTACCCTCCTCTCTCTAGCTTTGCTTCTTCCCATCTTCCTTAGGCACCAGCTAAAACTCTCCCCCTCCCCCACCTGCTCCTGTCAACCCCTTCTGTGATTCTCCCCTGTTGGAGTCCCTACCGTCCTTGTTGTTGAGCTTCCTCATGAGTTCTACCTCAGCCTGACTCAGTCTCCTTCCTTTTCTACATCTGCACTATCATTCATTCCACTGACTGTGGTCTCTTTATTTGCACATCAAGGCCATTCATTGTACCTTTACTTAGCTTCATTTACTTTTATTTGTACTTGTACCATGTTAAATTGTACTCTGTTTGCATTTTACTTTGTAGGTTTCAATAATACAAAATCAGACATGCCCCCATAATGCAAAGCATCATGGGAGATATATTCAAATCACAATTAAAATTTAGGCTGGTTCTGCTTTAAGCAGTAAGGCATGGTGTCAAAGGACCTCTCATACAACCTACAAAGGTTTAGAACAGAAAACACAGACACACTTCTGTGCACACCCTTTGTAGTGTGTATGACAGGCACAGAGCAAGCTAAAATTTCATTGTGATTTGCATATATATCACATGATGCTTTGCATTATGGGGGTACTTGTGATTTAAAAAGTTATGATTATGATGTGTAGTAAGAAGAGGCAGCCCAGACCTCCTGCATCTTTGGACTTGGTTTTGTCTTCTATTGAAGAGGGAGAAGTCCATAGCAGTTTCTCGGATGCAGAACCAGGGTCTGAAAGACACTTCAATATGGATGATCCTGACTTCTTCATTAAAAACATTTTATCAGAGATACACCTCGACGCCACTCCATCCACTTCCACAAAGGACAAACTATTCTTCAAGTTGTCCAGATCAACTAAGCCATCAACATCATTACCTATTCCACCTGCATTTGAAGATTTACTTAAGGAGGAGAGGCAAGTCCCAGAAAATACCTACCCAGTCCCGATCGCTTGGTCACCAGACTGTTGAAGTTCAGTAAGAAACAATCTGACACCTGGTTTAATCATCCTAAGATTGACCCCATGATCTCATCCTTCACAAAGAAAACCATAATTCCAGCAGAAGGCGGGGCCAATCTCAGGGACTCAGTAAATTGCAAAGTGGAATCCTTTTTGAAAAAGGTTTTCCAAGCTTCCTCAACATCCTTAAAAGTGACAACGCTAATTTGTTTTCAGCCAGGGCTGGTCTCTCCTGGGCTACAGAGTTGGCATTCACACTGGGGTAGGATTCCGAGAAGAATAATGCCCTGATCCAACAGTTGTAACTCATGGGCCTCACATGCATCTGCTTACTCAGCAGATGTTTTGGAGGATGTTGTCCATTGTGCTTCTCGAACAATGTTTTACCACACCTCAGCAGGAAGAAACGTCTGGTTGTGAGCCTGGCAGGAAGATGCTTCACCGAAGATTCACCTCATAAATGCACCATGTGAAGGCACCCTTCTGTTAAGCATGGCTCTTAAAGAAGCAGCAAATGATTCTGGAGAGATTTCCGAGGCCCACATGTCACAGTCCAAATAATGATCGTCCTACAACAGATGAGGCAAGCAAATAAGGAGCTTCTGTAACAAACAACCCTGGTTTCTTCCCATAATCAATGAAACAACAGAGGTGAAGGCAGTGGCAAAAGTGACTCCAGTAATTCCAACAAAAAGGTTCCACAATGAGACAGTTTGGGCCCATCCCTGAATTGGAGGCAGAATTTCTACTTTTGTGGAGGAGTGGGTTTGTACAACAGTGAACAAATGGATCCTGAACATTGTGAACAAGTGGCACCTTGAGTTTGATTCAGAGCTGCCATTCTCTTATGTTGTTCCATCACCTCTGTTGTCTAACCCACCCAAAAGACTTGTGATGCTTCAAGGACTAATGGACCTCCTGCAGAAAGGGGCAATAGAACCAGTACAATTCCCAGAAGTCAAAGGAGGAGTATACGCCCTCTTCGACATGCCAAAATGCACAGGGGGTTTCAGGCCAGTATTTTACCAAGTTTCTTAATCTCATTGTCCACAGCAGGTCCTTCAAGATGGAGACTCTGTCATCTCAATCATCGGGGAAGTTCACCAAGGAGATTTCCTATTGTGCATCTATCAACTTGCAAGATACCTATTTACACATCCCCATTCAAGACATCCACAGGCTGTATCTGAGGTTCAAGGTGCAGGACTGACACTTTCAATCCAGAACTCTTCCATTCAATCTTTCCTCATCCTCTAGAGTCTTCTTGAAGGTTCTGGTGGCAGTGATTGTTCTTCTTTGCAGTCAGGGGATTTAACTTTTTCCTTATTTGGACAAAATCCTGATCAAAGCTCCACAGCACAGGTCAGCTCAGCAAGCTGTTGCAGAGGTTATTTGTTCCTTATCCAACCATGGCTTTGTCATCAACCATCAAAAGAACTCCCTGACTCCAGCTCTGACACTAAACCACCTGGGGGCTGACTTCAGAACATGCCAAGGTAGAGTCTTCCCTACATTGACAAAATTCCAGGACTTACAAGTACTTTTGAAGAAATTTCAGCATGTCACATGACTTCCAGCCCAGGCATTCATGCAGCTGATAGGGGTAATGGTTTCACTGGCAGATACAGTTCCATGGGCCATGATTCACATGCAACCAATGCAACCAACCCTCCTCAAACAATGGTCCCCTCACAGGGACAGCAGGAACCACAAAGTTGTAATCTCACAACAAATGAAAGACAGCCTCCATTGGTGGACAGTGGGTTTGAATATAATGAAGGGTCACAAGGTGGGCTGTCCACAACATGTATGAATGACAACTGATGCCAGCCTCAAAGGGTGGGGTGCCCACCTGAATCAACTCTCAGTTTAGGGCAAGTGGACATTACTAGAGTCACACCTCAGCATCAATGTGTTAGAAGTGTGAGCAGTGTGCCTGGCTTTATAAAGGTTCCGAGACTCCATTCACAAGCAAGATGTCCTGATCCTCACAGACAACAGAACTATGATGGCATACATCAGTTACCAAGGGGGCATCAAAGGCATGCACATGCTGATTACTACACTGAGCTAAACATCACCTCTCCAGTCTTGCCACCTGTACAAGAAAAATCACCTCACACTGGCTCAGTCTCCAGGACATTCTGCTGGGAGTGCGGGGACTGAAGGACAGTGCCTTTCAACTTCTCACATGATGGTGGGGGCCCACAGGTAGATCTCTTTGCCTCCTGACAAAACCCCAAGGTTCCACAGTTTGGTTTGCTTGCAAGGCAAGATCATGCAGTGGCAAGAGATGCCTTTTCCCTCCAATGCTGTCATTACGTAGATACATAGATGCATACATAGATGCGTAGAATTTGTCAGCAGATAAGGACTGCCTGTCCCATCTAGTCTTGTGATTTGGCCTACCTACAATTACACTGTAGAGTTAGTTGATCTGCGGCTTACCCCTCCTCCCTGTTTCAAGTATTTCCATGTGTCTGTCCCATACATTTTTGAATTCTTCAACCATTTTTGTCCAAAATCTGTCCGTCTCAGCATAGAGATTGAGTGAGAAACTCTTCAAAACCATTGGTACTCCACAGAGGTAATTGAAATGATGATAGTCTCCAGGTGTACATCTTCCTCAAAGGTGTACTAGAGAATTTGACAGAAGTTTTTATTCTGGCTCCAATCCAAACAGATACTTGATCAGATAGTTTCCCTGCAGATCCTCCTTTGATTCCTCAAGGAAGGTTGTGACAAGGACCTGGCCTTCAGCCAGCAACCTAGAGGTAGAAGTCTCTGCCTTGGGAGTACTGCTCCTGCTGTAATCTGGAGTCACTAGGATCACACCCTGATGTAAAATACTTCTTATGAGTAGTGACCTTAAAACATCCTCCAGTAAAGTCTAGTGTCCCTCTATGGCATCTAAATCTAGTTTTCAAGGCTCGGACCAAAACACCTTTTGAACCTCTGAAAGAGGTGTCTCTCCTCCATTTCACAATGATGGTCACCTTCCTCATTGCTATCACCTGAGCCAGAAGAATCAGCGAGATTGGGGCACTCCCTTTCAAAGAACCATATACAGTTTTTTCATAAGGAGACAGTAGTACTATGAAGGGACCCAGGTTTCTTACCGCAGGTAACCTTTGCCTTCCATTGCAATCAAAATCTTGCCCTATCTTCTTTCTGTTCTAAGCATAGGAATGACAAGAAAAGAGAACTGCGCACTCTGGATCCTAGACTTGCCCTAAAGAAGTACCTTACATGAACAGAGCCACTGCACAAGATTTCAAGACTTCTGGTCCTATTGGTGGGCCAAAATCACATCAAAGAAGGCATTTAAAGACTCTGTTGCCAGATGGAGCTGATCAACCATTGACCTCTCCTACAGATAAGTTGGTGTTCAACTACCAGGTCCAGTGAAAGCTCACTCCACTTGGGCCATGGCCACTTCATGGACAGAATTCAGGGTCGCATCCCCAGCTGACATTTGCAGAGCTGCCATTGGTCCTCTCTGCACACATTTCTGAAGTTTTACAAGTTAGATGTTGCCAGCTCTGCAGCAGCCTTGTTCAGCTATAGAGTGCTACAGGCCATTATGGATGTATAATATTCTAACTATATTCTTTTCACCATGGGGCACACTAGTTTTACTGAGGTTTATATATATATATCTATATAGATCTATATATATATATATATATATATATATATATATATATATATATATTATAGTAATCATGGTAGTGCTACCATAGTTAGGGTTGAGTAGTACTTTTAAGGTTAAAGGGTCAAATTTTGCACCTTAATAACTTTGCCACCGTTCAATGGATTTGCCTGATATTTGGTATGCACAATTGGGCTTGGAAGATCTTGGGATCTGCCAAGCTTTGTACCAGTTGGATATACGGCTGCGGAGTTATTAAGTGACAACCAATTGCGCAATTACGCTTTTTTGCGATTTCTTGCTCACCTACAGGTCGCACGGTTTGTGCGACCAGTCCAAAAACTTTAGGGAATGTGTGGCCAGGGTCCCCAATGTGCTTTTGAAGATTTTGTGAAAAAATATTTAACGGTTCAAAAGTTATTCAAAAAACAAGTTCCCATTATAAGTCAATGGGGAAAGTTAAAATATTCGACATTTTCGCAAATGCACTTTTTAGTGTCGCAAATGGCCCTAGTAGTGTCACAAATCCACCATTTTTTTTCAGTTGGTGGCATTTAAATTTGGGACCCTCTAGGGACACAATTCTTTTTCTGTTCACCTAGTCGGACCCTGAGGATGCTAGCCATGTCTTTATTTGGGGGTTAAACACCCCAGAAATGTTTTTCAAATTTCTGGAAACAGTAGTGTCGTAAAGTAGTGTCGCACACATGACACTTTCACAAATTTTTGCAAAAAGTGTCGCAAATTGCGACACTACTTTTCAGGCCATGGCCAAAATGACAGGAATTCTTTGCCACCCTGCTGTGAAAGAACGGTTTGGTCTTTTAAGCTGAAATTTGGAGGGAAGGCAGCCAACATCTCACAGATGTGCCTTTTGGTGGTTTGGTGAAAAAAATGTTACACAGTTGCCAAGTTATGGTACTCAGAAGTTGGTGTTTTTTCCCATAGACTAACATGGTGGCGTACGCTGTGCCTTTTGGAGCTCGTATCTCGAAAATGATGCGAGATGCGGATTTTTTGTCGCAAGTTGTATAACCCTATGGGCTATGTAATAGCAAAATCCTAGCCAGGAAAATCATGATTTTTGTGACATTTAAATTTTTTTTCTACGTCGTACGGTTGCTGAGATATTAGCAATTAAGTACTCCCAATGCTCGTTTTCAGCTTCGATGCCCATTGCAATGCATACGTCCTTTGTACACACTGTGTTTCTGTATGCACCTATTTGTCAAAAACAGGGTATGCACTTCCATTACTGTTACAGTTACTGTTTCCACTTGCGTTTATGTCTCCATTTGCATTACCGTTCCCGTGCACGCCACAGTGTGCGATACCCTTTGTATTGTCATTTGCGCTTGTGTTTTTGTTACTGTTACCATTTGCATTTCTGCTACTGTTTCTGTTTGCGTTTTTGTTTGCATCACCATGTGCATTGCCATTTGCATTTCTGGCAGCCCTTTTCTTTGTGTTTCCGTTTCTCTTTCGTTTTGCGTCTACCTTGCTGTTACTGTTGCCATTTGCGTTTACAATTGCATTACGGTGCCCCTGCACATTACAGTTTGTATTTCTATATGTACTTGTGTTTCCTTTTGTGTTTCTGTTTTCTTTGCTGTTACCGTTACCAATTGCGTTTACAATTGCGGTACTGTGCCCGTGCGCGTTTCGGTTTGCGTTTCCGTAAGCGCTTCTGTTCCCATTTCTGTTTCCTTTGGCATTATTCTTCATCTTAACATTACCATTTGCATTTACAATTGCGGTATAATGCCTGTGCGCATTACGGTTTGCGTTTACGTGTGCGCTCGCGTTCACGTTTCCGTTTCTGTTCCCTTTCACGTTCTTTTTGCTGTGGCACTTAAAATTTCCATTTAAAATACCGCTGCCATCTCTGTTCATATTACCAGTTGCATTTTTGTATGCGCTTCAATGTCCATTTGCGTCACTCTTCGCGTTGGTGTCACTTTACGCTTGCGTTTCTATTATCATTTCCTTTCCCATTTACGTTTGCATTACCATGTGTGCCACTGTTGGCACTTCTGTTTGCACTGCTGTTCCTGTTACTATGTCACAAGATATCACGTGGTGGCCGGGCCCCGTGCTCCTACCGCTGCATTACATTCACTATTTCTCATCATCATTCTCAAAAAGATGGGAAATTAGAGACAAAAACTCTGTTTAATGCATCAGTTAGGGTTGTTCCATAGCAACAAAAGCGAGGAAATTCAGTGTTAGGGTTGAAACCCCCCTTGGACCCCTCAAGTCCACCCCCCCAACCGGCATCAGGGTGTGCATTGGGGTCATCAATCCTAACTCTCACCCCATTCTCCTATTCCTCAGCTTCTTTACACATGTGATGGGGTGAGAGTTAGGGCTGATGACTCAATGTGCACCCTGATGCGTTGGGGTGGTGGGCTGGAGGGTCCAAGGGATTTCAAACCCAACACTGAATTTCCTCACTTTTGTCGCTGGAACAACCCAACTGATGCATTAAACTGAGTTTTTGCCTTAATATATATATATATATATATATATATATATATACTGTATATATATATATATATATACACATATACAGTATGTTATCTCTCTCTCTGTATATATGTGTGTGTGTGTATATATATATATATATATATATATATATATATATATATATATATACACACAGCGTGGTCCTAGAGCCTTGTAAGCAGCACAAGGAGGGAAACTGAAATTTAAATACCTGTACATTGCCTTTCTCTGAGGGCTGGTTGCAAGGCTGAATCTGTTCTAAAAGTGTACGTAGTTGGCTTCTGAGCCTTCATTTTTGTTCTGGCTTGTTCTCTAATGTTGTCTTTCTAGTTTTACTTCAAGGTGGATTTTCTGGTTTGGTCATCTGACTTTTCTATTTGCTTTGGAACTGACTGGCACAGTCCACGATGGGAGGAGCTTATGTCTTGGGTTTCTGCAGTTCTGCTTCCTGCTTCCAGATTGGCAAGAGTGGGAGATCCCAGTGGTCCTAGAGGCTTGCAACCAGCAATCAGAGAAAGAAAATATACAGGTATTTAAATTATGATGTTTTGTGTGAAATAATGCATAATCAGTGGCAACATAATAACTGAAAAACCTTAATTAGTTTTCAAGCCTAAGGCATAGCTGAAGTCCTGCAAGCACCCAGGACATAAGATTATAGCAGTTTTGATACTAGAAAGGGAATGTTAGTAACATCTACCTTTGAGTATGAATTGATCAAATGGTTGTACTTGCCAGTAAAACAGCACATAAGAAAAAAAGATGCAATATTTGTGTTTTAATTCTTGCAGAAGAATATGGTGATTAAGACTTCCAGCTGGGTAATCTCAGAATTGGCCCTGGTCCCTCAAACTCCTCTGCTGTTCAAAATCCAGCTCCTACTTCTCCAAAGATGAGGAAGAAGCCAAAAGGGATTCTGATGATGCGAGCAACATCAGCAAGGAGAGGGTCCCCCCTGTGAGGAGGAGGATATAGGAGGTACATATAAATTTGACTTACTCATTTTAAAGTTTCAGTCAAGTGACACCAAACAGTGATGCAATACTTTCATTTGTATCTTGGTATTTATGTCATAGGGATGTATTATAATAATGATAAAAAGCTGTACATAACCCCAGAAAAAATGCATTACTCTTGATCAATTTCTGCCACAGAGTCTTTTAGTTCTACCTGGACAGTGACCAGAGATAGGGAGAAGGGACCTTAAAAGTGCAGTATCTACCTTGTACTGTGCCATGCTGTCAGTTATGAATATTACCCAAAGTACATACAGTATTTTGGGGATAGAACTCAGTACCTTCCTATCTTTTCAACCCACAAGCAAGCTTGCTACCTACCACACCAGTAAGACTGTAATCAAAGCAAATATGCACATATGTACAACATTTACATAATAAAGAATGTAAACCATATATAACTTATTTAGAACTAAAAAGGTTTAAAATATCCATAATATATAAATTACTATATAAATGTGATCAAATATAACTCATTTAGAAAAAAGTTTAAAACATTCATAACTAATATATAAATTATATAAAATTACTATATAATTATTATTTAATTATTATATAATTTAATTACTATATAATTCTCCTCCTTCCCTTTGCCATCCCCTCTACTATCTATACCCAACTTGTCCTTGCCTACTTCTCCCCCTTATTCTAAGCCCTCATCTCATTCCTCCACTGGCAGCAATCTCTGCACTCTGAAGGGGTCAGTTTCAGGTATGACTCTTCCTTCCCTACCCTATTCCTTGCCCCCACCTCCCTCCTGCCCCCCTCTCTACCCCCTTGCACTTAAACAAAGGAATTAGTTCACTTGAGCTAATAAACTGCACTTTTTGTTCTGTCTGAGGTGCTCCCAGATTGCACTAGCCCTGTGTTAACTTGCCCCTTGCAACTGATGTTTTGCTCACTTTGCTCTGGTAATGTTCCCCCCATTGTTATCCTGTCCTTCCCCCAGCTGGTTTACGCTGTCTACCCCTACCCTCCTTGATGTCCCCTCACTGCACCTCATTCATTCAATAATTGCTAAATCTGCCTCTTAACTGTGATCATTCCTGCAAGGAGTTGACTCCAAGGCTACATTAAATTTCTGTACTGTGTTCCTCAGATATGCCACTTGTAATTAAATGCATCTTCCACAGGTACGATATATTTAACTATATGTTATGTCAGAAATGCGATTGTATGATTATTTATGATGTTTTTTAACTGTATGTATTGTTACAAATGTAACTGAATGTTTAATTTCTCGACTATGTTAAATGGTAAACTGTATGTCTAATTCTTCATCCAATTGTACCCCCCTCCCAGGTCGCACCGGGAGACGAGCACCTTGTTGCTCAGTGTGCCTTCATGGTGAAACAGTTCAATAAATAAATAAATAAAAATATAAATGTGATATGTATATAAATAAAGTTAAAGAAAAACATAAATATCTCTTTTATTCTTCTCTTTCAGCTGGACAAGGACTTCAGCACTCCCCTGAACCCCTGGACCAAGCCACACCCCTTCCCTCTTCTGGTCAGTATATTTAATTTAAATAAATACAGATCAGAGTGTTTTCACCAGTTTTCACTCACTAAGGCCTTGCCACTTGTGGGCAGTTTGCCTTAATTCAATTATTATACAAGGAGGAAGGAGACTCACCGAATACCAGTTAAGGTCTACTGAGACAAACTACACAACGAATAATACAGCAGATTGAGTGGGCCAACTGGTCGTTTTCTGTCAACCAATTCTGTATTTCTATGCTTCTACAGTATGTTGTTTGCATGAAGTCATTCTGTATTTGATATAGCTACAGAGCAGAATAAAATGACCAGTAATCTTTATACCAACAGTATCATAACCATAAATCAAGTATTATTATTTAATGAGGCTGTTCCTCTAGAAGTTGTATAACACATACATCTGAGACTAGATAGATTATAGAAGTGTTACTAGATAAAACATATTAGGTTACTGACAAACTACTAGATAGATTATAGAAGTACTACTAGAGAAACTGTATTAGGTTATTAACAAACTGTAAAAATATTACAAATAACATGCAAATGTATATTAAATCTATTTCCTTTGTTCTTACATTTTCCAGAATCCACATAAACCAAGCCCCAATCACAGTCTAACCCACTGAACCTCCAAAATCTACAAAACCTCATCCAAGAAAGTACATGCCATAAGAAAAACTAAAAAATTCAATTAGTTCAAAAAACAAACCTTGGGAAAAAAACGTGTTCTTGATATGTAATAAAATAAAAGTTATACAAATGACTAACTGAGACATTAAGTTAATAGGCAGACATACTCATCATTTCATCCAAGACTACTGACACTAGTCCGGTAGTTAACCTTCAAACAACTGTTATTACTGGGCAATGATACTGTTGCTGTAAAAATGTCAGAGTAAAACAAAATTGTGAACAGATGGAATAAAGAGGCATTACTTAAAATACAGTTGGTTAGTGTCAAAGTGTAAGTATAGTAAAAATAACAATAAGTAATTTATTAAGTACAGGTCCTCGCCTGACTTAACCATGATCAGCTCCCAGCTGCTTAATGATTTCTGGGTATTAGAATGCTGGCTCCTGAAAAATAAATTGGTCCTTAATGCAAGAAAAATAAAGCAATGCTCTTTGGGCAGAATAATCCAGGTTCAGACAGAAAATACCTCATCAACCTCTGCACTGCAACCAGTTGCAAACTGGAGGTGGTTCAATCTTTTAAATATCTGAGAGTGGTGCTGAATCAAACCATATCATTTGAATCACATGTGAATTCCTCAGTTAAAACCTTAAATCAAAAAATTGGTCTACTCTATCAGCTTTCTCACTACCTATCAAGGTAGGCTCGCCTAGCTATCTTCCAATCCTCTCTTCTGACCCTTCTCATGTATGGTGCCTCTGTGATACAGGCTGCTCGTGACTCTACCTTTTCATGGCTAAGAAAAATATAACATAGGATTGGGTGCTTTGCAGCTGGTGCCCATTCTAGAGCCCATCATTGTGGAGTATTAGCTTCTCTGGACTGCTCTTCATTTGAAAATAGAGTGTGATATCCAGTACTCTGCCTTACTTTTAAGTTATAGGGGTATACTAATGCTGCAGCGACTCTCCTACTGCGAAGACCATCACAGCGACAGGATTTAGGCAAAATCAGCATGTCGCTGTGATGGTCTGTGCAAGTCCAGGAGACTGCCTTGTAGGTTTTGCCCTCAAGTCCAACTCTGACTCAGAGTTGGAAAAATAGAGACTGGGGTTGGGGGTTGTTGGTCTGGGAGCAGTCCTCGATAGAAACATGGAGGCATCCCTGACACCACATTGCGAACACTCTGCAATGCAGCTGTCACTGTCAGTGATGTCTTCGTACAGGATGTCGCTACGGCATGGTAAAACCAGTTTTATGTTACTTTAGCCTCTGTCTCCACCCAGCCTAATCGATATCATTCGGCAAAGGCAATTTACTCACCCTCAAAGATCCGCAACCCTCCCATTGCTTGTTATACCTAAAGTACAGTATGCATCTGGGAAAAAGTAACTTTCCTACACTGCCCCATAGTTGTGGAACACCTTACCCTCTGTGGTGTTTGAAAGCCCCACATGTGTACTCTTTAAGAAATGACTAAAATCCCTTCTCTGCTCCACACTTCTTTGTAAATGTTAGCACTGCACTGGAGACTGTGCTGTGGTCTTGAAGTAAATAGCCCTACTGGGTCAGTATGTCATACGCTTTATGTCATTCTCCACATGGGATTGGGTTAAGAATTTCCAAGGATGTTCAGCTGATGGCATGTGGAGTATACTACTTGCAAAATTGGAAGAACTAATCCGCAGATATATTCCAAGGTTGCACAAATTTAAAAATAATAAGAAAAACGACCCGGGTGGGATGAATTCATCTATTAAAAGAGTGACTAATAGAAAGAACAGAATGTTTATAAAATATTCCAAGGATAAAAATAAGCATAATTTCCAGAATTTTAGAGAACTTACAAGGAAGGTGAAATCCTTAATAAAAAAGGCAAAAGCCCAACAGGAGGTCTATTTAGCTGCCAGGGTGAAGGACAACAAGAAATCCTCCTTTTCCTATATCAATAGTATAAAAAGCAGTTCTAATGTCATAGGCCTCTTCAGGAATAGTAACATTCACTGGCTTCAGAAAAAGAGACAGCCGATATACAAAACAAATATTTCTGTTCAGTCTTTAACGCTGGGGTTTCATCCTCTCCTACATTAACGATTCCGTCATTACCTGGGCAAATTGTTATTGACAATAATGATGTTAGGGGCAGGTTACATAAGTTAGACATTAACAAATCCCCTGGTCCTGATAATATACATCCCAGAGTGTTGTACGAGTTGGCAGACCTGTTGTCACTACCCCTTACTAAGATTTTCCAGGCCTCCCTGGACAGATGTGAAGTCCCACAGGACTGGAAAGTTGTGACTGTGGTACCATTGCATAAAAAAGGGCCCAAATCAGAGCCGGCAAACTTTAGGCCAGTGAGCTTGACCTCACTGATAGGGAAAGACTTGGAGGGCATCTTAAAATAAAGGATTCAGGAGTTTTTAAAAGAACAGAGTTTGTCCAATCCCCTTCAGCATGGCTTTACTAAGTCTAGCTCTTGCCAGATGAATCTACTTACCTTTTACGAAAAAGTTAATTTTGAGTTGGATAAGGGAAACGCAATAGATGTAGCCTTTATGGATATCGCAAAGGCATTCAATAAACTTCCCCATTTAGAGTTAATGAATACACTAGCTAAGCTTAGGTTGGATTCTAATATCCTAAACTGGATCTCTGAATGGTTAAATGGGAGAAAACAAAGAGTCACTGTTAAGGGGACTTTGTCAGATTGGACACCAGTTTCTAGTGGGGTCCCTCAGGGATCAGTGCCGGGGCCTTGCCTCTTTAATATCTACATTTCCACTCTTAAATTAAAGGAACTGAATATTTTGTTTATCTAAGTTTGCAGATGACTGCCAGGTGGGCAGAATAGTGAATGATTCAGTTGAAGTTCAATCTTTGCAAGGGGCTATAAATGAAATCCTACAATGGACTGGGATTAAGAAACTTGAAATGAACACAGTTAAGTGTAAGGTTATGCATTTGGGTCCTCATAATAAAAACTATGGGTGGGATATTCAGAAATGCGCCAGGCAGGGCACAAACCGGGCGCAGTGCAACTGGGCTGTGCCAGGGCATGGACCAGGCGATATTCAACAGTGCTGTGCCATGGCTCGGCACCATTGAATATGACACTGGGGGCACCCGCACTGTGCACGGTGCAGTGGCACTGTGCCAGGCACAGTGGCACTGAACCAGTGCAAGAGGCAGTTGAGGAGCAGGGGGCTGTGCCAGCACAAGTGCAGCTGCGCTAGGCACAGCAAGAGTGATATTCAGATGTGAGCATGCCAATGAGGCCATTATGAATGCAAGGCGCAAATGGGGCCATTTGCATGTCACTATGGCCTCATTTGCATGCAGGTGCACCGATCCCTGGCAACTTGCGCCTGGCACCCTGCCAGGCTGCCACAGTCGGGGACCAACACTCCCTGCCCCTCAGTGGCAACACGCCCCAACGCCCGATCACAGGCTTTGTAAATAAAGAAAACCCCTGGTGGTCCAGTGGACCTGCTCCCCAGTCCGATCACGGGCGTAAATACAGTTAAATAATCCCTGGTGGTCCAGTGGACCTGCTCCCAAGCCCGGTCGTGGGCTTTGTAAATAAAATGAATCCCTGGTGGTCCAGTAGATCTGTTCCCAAGCCCAATCACGGGCTTACTTATAATGAGAAACTCCCTGGTGGTCCAGTGGACCCAAACCCCAGCCGATCGCAGACTTCAGAAAGACGTAAATGTCCTGGTGGTCCAGTGGTCCCCCCACTCACCCACCAGCTCAGACCCACCACCCCGGCTCCCCTGGTCAGTGGCGGGTGGCGGGTCCCCCACTGCATGGCAGCCCGGCTGCCAGCTGACTGACAGTGTACAGTACAGTGTGCGCTCAGCCAGACCTCAGTGGACCAATGAAACCATTCACATTTCAGGACTGTGTAGTATAGTACAGTCTGCATGCCCATTGGCCCACACAGTGAACCAATGGGCATACAGCCGTACTGTATGCTGTCAGTTGGCGGGCAGCTTGCGTGGGGAGCTGCCACCCGCCGCTGACCGAGGGGAAGCGGGGTGGCAGGTCTGAGCGGGCGGGTGGCAGGGTAGGGGGACCACTGGACCACCAGGGACCTTACATTTTCTGAAACCCACGGTCGGTCTGGGGTTCGGGTCCATCGGACCACCAGGCATTCTCTCATTATACGTAAGCCCACGATCGGGCTTGGGAGCAGGTCCACTGGACCACCAGGGATTCATTTTCTTTACAAAGCCTGCGATCAGGCTTGGGAGCAGGTCCATTGGATCACCAGGGAGTTTTTTTAGTTACAAAGCCCACAATTGGGCTGGGGAGCAGGTCCATTGGACCACCAGGGAGTCTTTTTAGTTACAAAGCCCGTGATCGGGCTGAGGAGCAAGTCCACTGGACCACCAGGGAGTCTTTTTAGTTACAAAGCCCGTGATTGGGCTGGGGAGTGGGTCCACTGGACCACCAGGGATTATTACAGTTTACGAAAGCCCATGATCGGGTGTGGGGGGGTGCACAATGCCCAGCCTATGGCACGGGAGGTCGGGTGGCCACCCACAGCAGGCGGCTGCCATGTTGCGCCTTGTTGCACCATGCGCAACCCCTTTGAATATCCCACCCTGTGTGTACAAACTTGGAAAAGTCAGCCTTAATGTCACCCTGGAGGAAAGGGATTTGGAAATTAAGATTACTAATGATCTTACATTTAGTTCCCACTGTGAAGACCAGGTTAAAAAAGCCAATCAAAACCTCAATTGTATCTTAAGACACATTGCCAGTAGGGATGAAAGGTTTTGATGCCATTGTACGGGGCATTGGTTAGGCCACATTTGAAGCACTGTGCTAAAGTGTGGTCTCCATATAAAAGGGAGGATATTCTTAGAATTGAGGGGGTACAGCGAAGGGCTACGAGATCTGTTGTTGGGCTTAAAAGCCTAACATATTCAGATAGATTGGGGCCTTTAAATTTGTATTCATTACACTATAGGAGGCATAGAGGCGATATGTGTATGCTTTTTAGAACAATGGGGGACACTAAGCTGCGTGAGGATCTAGGTCTTATACTTAAGACAAACTGCTGCAGTGGGAGGAGACATAGCAAGCAACTGTTTCTGCCTAAATGGAATTCCAATTTAAAGAAATACTGGTTTACTCAAAGGGTAATTTCCTTTTGGAACAACCTCCTTTCTAGTGCAGTGGATAGTTCAACCATGAATACTTTTAAGCATAGATTAGACGATTTTTGCAGGGAAAAAACTACTAAGTTCTAAATATTGAGGGATTGGCAAGCAGTGGGGATGAAAGTCTTTTGCTTGATACTACCTATGATACCTATGATATACGACAAAACCACTCAATGTGAACAGCATGGTAGGGAAGATCAAAAAGGTGCAAAACCGCGAAAGGGTATATGCCCGGTAGTGCACACTCTCACTCTCCCAGGCAGAGGATAATACCTCTGCTGGTACAGGGGGCCGGAAACCAGCTGCTGTGGCTCAACGGGATGAGCCACTGGCAGCAAGGGAGGCAGGCAGTACGTTTGGGACCAGGTTTCAATTCCCAGTCCCAGACGCATACATTTTTTTATTTTTTGCACATTGTGTGATTTTAACTGTTACCCCCCCCCCGAGTTAATTATTTTAGTTGGGGGGGCATAGCTCCCCATAATGGGGGAACAAAGATTTATGCCCCTGGCAGTATTGGCAGTGCAGTATATTGCTGCAGCATAATGTCTTGTGACATTATGACCCTGAGCCGTAAATAGCAACACTTTTTTTTTTTACTTTTATTTGTCTCCACTTGCCTGGAGAACTCCTTCCGGCAACCTCAGGGACTCCCAGCCTCTACCTTCCCCCATGACCACTACACCCCTCCTCTTGTGTGCCCCAGCACCACCTCCAGGTCTGAACCCTCTGGAGGTAGGGCCGCCCTATCCACCCAGGGCGCTCTATCTAAGGGCAAAGTGCCGGGCACACGAGCAGACTCATGGAGAGGAGGTTAGTCTGGGATTGGGAGTGTGGGCTGAGGAGGCCGAGGTGCCTTCATCTATCCCTAGAAGTGTTTTTTTTTATTATTATGTAGTTCTTTCCCCTCAGAGTGTGGCGACATAAGGCAACGTTATGCCTCAACTCCGCCCCTGCATCCGCTGCGTCGCCACACTGGGTGCCCCTGATTGTCACCAGAGACCACTCCAGGAGCAAATGCTTCTCCCCTACCCTCCCCGGAAAGAGACAGTAGTCCTTTGGACACTTGATCTCTTACCCCCCACCTACCCCCAGTGGCCCGGGTTCGCTCCCGAACCCGGGTCGCCGGCGTGGCTCAAGCTGTGGCATCCAGTGCCTCAACCCTCAGTGCCAGCAGGCCAGCTGTAAATAGCAACTTTGGTTTAACCTGTTCTGACTTCTTCTTTACTCTTGTTCTGCAGCAGCTTGTATTATTAATTTTTATGATATGTACATTTAATATTTGTGGTATGTCCTCAACAACTTGTTGTAACTAATAATGTTAGTATGGTTTCTCTCATGGTATGTTTTTTTTTTTTTGGTATATGGCTGTGTATTTTTTTACTTTATCCAGTTTCAATTGTCCACCTTGCTTTCTCTAGTACTGCTTGTTCATTCATTCCACCTAATGTATGCATTTATTGTATGGAATCTTATATGTGTAACTAATCCCTTGTCACCCCTGAAAAAGGGATCTGTGGTCTGAGTGGGCTTATCCGGTCATCAAAATTTAAAATAGATAAAATAAATTGCTCTCTTTCTTTACATTGTATAGAACCCACCCACCAGCCAAAGGCCAGCTTCCCATTCCCATCCAGTCTGTGAAACCTGCAGAACCCACACCCAGTAGGTGTATTTATAAACATAGCACAATTACTCCACAACCCAAATTGTATACATTGTTAACAATAGCAGCAGCAGTGTACATTAAGAGTAAACCTACCAAAACGTTTTCTTGCAAAGTAATAGTTTAGTTAAGTTTGACTGTTTTGTAACCATGGTTTTATTAAATCAGTTTTATTATTTGTTCAAAATAAATTGGACTGTTGTGTAACCATGTTTTTATTAAATAAATGTTATAATTTGCTCACAGTGCTAAATAACGCACAAAAGGGGAACCTGTTCTAACTGAATATGCACTTTGGGACTACAATACATATAATAAATCTGAAAAGGGAGAACTTAAAAAGGAATGTTTAAAAATATATCTGCAGTGAAAGGGTAGTAGAGGTGTGAATGACTGCCATCCACAGTAGTGAACACTAGAACATGAGCAAACATCAACAATGTGCAGAATAAAGTCAGGGATATATTTAAAACATAGGCAAAGAGGAGGGAATGATATCAGAGAACAATTGTAGTGTACAAATGCAGACTACCACTTGAGCAAACTAGCTGGGCCAAGTGTTCCTTTTCCGTTGAGAGATTATATTGTTGAATGTTTGCATAGATAGATACTGTATAATAATTACTGGTGACCCCCTTTAATAACCTGAATTCAGGCACAGTATAAATGCTGTAACAACCCGAAATCGAGTTATTACGGCATTTCACAACTTCACTGTCAGACTTCTCGAGTGGCAGCCTCCACTCAAGACAGCTGCAGCGCTAAGTCAAACATTCCCACCCCCCACAAAACCCTTCTGTTTACCACTGCGAGCTTCACAAACCCTCAATTTTCTTTGTTTTGCAGAAGAGGACACACACTGCAATTGCGCAATTTCAACACACTCCCCTGCAATTTTTTTCTCTGGTAGGTCATCACGGCAACTGGAAGATCTTGATACATACAGCAACACTTCCTTCTAAAGCAGACGCTACGATAAAGCGGCTAATTTCAGACTAGTTCCTTGAGGTTTAAATTTTTACCTTTATAGAAAAGTTTCTTAAATGTTAAGTTAAGCTATCTTTTACTCATTCTCCACCGTTTAACTGCAGTCATCAGCAGACTTGTACAAGGTACTCCACTGCACTTCTCAAAGACATTTGGACTACAAATATCTAAACCATTTAAAGCTCTGCATTTAAACAAAAAAATTGTACTGTTTCTTGATGTTTTAAACTGATTTTGCTATAGTTTTTTAAAATGTCAAACAATGCCTACTCTGGTGTATGAATTTAAAATAACTTCTGAACAAAAAACAGTATTTTTTTCCTCTAACAAAAATGCTCGTTAAGACTCTGCACCAGTAATTATAAAAAATAAAAGATAGGCAAGTGTGTGTTATGAATATTTTTCTCACACCCTTGGTGTGTGATGACTACATAAACTTCTCGAGCTTTGCTCTCGAAGTTTATAGGTCATCACACACCTCGGGTGTGCAAAAAAATATTCATAACACACACTTGCCTAACCATTATTCTCTATTTAGAAAGAAATCATAACTGTCCATTGAACACAGCAGACAACCTCAATGGGCACATGCCTATTCCTGTCTGTAGAACCTATAAACTTATTGAATAAATCTGTATCTTGTCTTTTACTTTTCTCAGAACTTACCCAAACCACACCACCCCAACAACCAACCCTTCCCACTGAACCTGTGAAATCTGTCAAAGCCAAACCCAGTGAGTATATTTCATATCAGTGTCAGTGGCTCAGCAGGTAGCACACTCACCTCTGAGGCTGGGAGATCAGAAGGCTGTGGGTTCTATCCCCACACCAGGCACTTGGGTTACTATCCAAATACTGATACTGTAGTGCAGCATGAGGGGGGTGCTGCACTCCTGAGGTGCTGTCTTTCGGATGAGATGTTAAACTAAGGTCCCATCTGCCTGTTCTAGTGGTAGTTCAGGTGGATGTTAAAGATCCCATGGCACTTCTCGAAAAGAGTAGGGGAATATTTTTATCAAAATCAATAAATTAAAATACATACATACATACATATGTTCCATCGCACTTCAAAATACAAAAGAACAATAACATAAAATGGCAAATCATAATGTCAAGTCCAAATATCTCCATATGCAAAATTCAAAATAGAACAAACAAAAAACTAAATCATAGTAGTGAAATGAAAAAAAAATTACCTTCCCCTCTTCTTCACATGAAATTTGATGAGAAAAAATATACATCCAAATAAAAAGTCATATCCTCCTTTTACAAAAGTCACTCCCTGAAACAGTGGAAACCCATCACTGTCTAGCAAGTAAGGTCTATTCCAGTATCTTTCCCAGGTGTACCCACTTTCATTTTTTTTACATTCAGACTGTCTAACAGAAACAATACTATCTACAATCAAAAAATATAACTGTAACAGAGTTACATATTGTTGTTGGAAAATATAGCAACACCTGATCTGCCATATCTAATATAACAAAACATGCTGAAATGATATGCAATGTGCTACAATTATATTTCATCCACTCTAATGGATAGAGCCCATAAAACAATTTCTTAACATCCCAGCCATGTAAGGAAGAGATTGTTCAGCTGGATTTCCAAAGTCTCCAAAATTCTTGTGTATAAGGACAATCAAAATTCAGGTGCACTGGAGTTTCTATGCTGTAACACACATTTGTCTTAAGCAATATCTATCAGTAATAGATTTCTGCTTGTGATTGCCTCTGGCATTAATGCAACCATGAACCCCCAACCATACTAGGTCCCACATTTCTGTAGGTATTCTTTTATCTATAAATTTCTCTCCTATTTGCTTTTTCTCAGAGTTGTTAAAAGTAGGAAATGGTTCCTCCAAGAAGTTTTGTGCCATTGTTTCCTGATATAATCCCCTTCTCGATAATTTATCAACATCTATAACAGACACATTCCACCTATGGACTAAATGAAAAACTGTACCCCACTCATATGACATATGATAATGCTTCTTGCTCTTATGAATAAAGGAGGAATTATGTCATTCTACCATAATTTCTTTAATCTTACCTCTCACCCAAACTGGCCATGGTTTGTCTTTCCCTTGTACAATGGGTTTTGTATTTGTATTAATGAACATCGTGAAGAAAAAAACTACCAGGTGTATCATAGAAACCCCACCTTCTTTGTAATAAAAATAAAGGACGTTCCGTTTGATCGGATTCAATCTGCTTCCCCAAAAACAGGAAAAGAAACAAGATAATAAAGCTGTTTCAAATAATTTAGGTAAGGGAAAGACTTGACTAATAAAGAGAAAAATTGATATTAAAAATGTTTTCATTAAATATAACCTCTTTCATTTCCCCATTTTCCACTTTACCTAGGTGCTTACCCACTCCCTCCGTCTATTAAGCAGCGTTCCCAATTATAGTCTGCCATTTTATCTGCACCAAGAAAACACCTAAAATATTTTGGGGGGAATTCGCTACTTTTAGTACTCCAATGGTATCATCTGTTTCTGAAATATTTAAACAAAAACTTTTATTCAGATTTATTTTTGATCCAATACTCTGAAATAAAGATGGAAGTACTTCAGTCACTAATTTCCCTGTACTTTTATCAGGAACTAAAATACATAAATCATCAGCATAACCTATTGTTTTTAAAGCCCCTAATCCTGTACAGTTACTGCCCTTCAAAAGAGGAGATGCATTTATAATTTTTAAGACCAGATCCATTGCCATAATAAATAAAATCGGACTGAGGGGGCACCCTTGTCACACTCCTCGATTTATATAACATGGCCGACCTAACCACCCATTAACAAATGGTTTTACATAAGCCAATGAATAGCATATCTGTAGCCAGTTCATGACTTCTACTGGGAAATCATAGGCCTTTAAAGTTAGCCATAAAAATTCTTGGGGTATCTGATCAAAGGCTTTTTCAAGATCAAAACTAAGTAGATAACCACCATTTTTATTTTTATGGTGTTGATCAAATAGTTCACGTATGAGTATCAATGCATCCTAAATGGACCTCCCTGGAACAGAGCAGTACTGAGCAGGATGAATTAAATCTGCTAGGACTCCAAGTATCTTGTTACATAATAACTTCGCAAATATTTTGAAATCAGTATTTAGCAGTGTTATAAGCCTCCAGTTGTTCAATAATGATCTGTCCCCTTTCTTAAATAGAAAAATCATTAGGCCTGCATACATCGAACCTATAATTCTGTCTTCTGAGAGAAAATCATTATATACCTCCAAGAGACACAATGGGATTTCCTTCCACAACACTTTATACATGTCTGCCGGGAGACCATCAGAGCCTGGTGCAGTATTATCTTTTAAACCTGTTATTACTACCCCCAGTTCTTCTACAGTGAAATTTTGAGTTAAGCAATCTCTTTGGGTTTGCAACAATTTTTTTTTGGGGGGGGGCTGCAGCCTGTAAAATCACTATCATACCTTCCTGATCCTGAAGAGGGCACTCAAAATTCTGAGAAATGAAATCTCTCAAGATATCCAATATTTCTGTGGAACTAGTTACTAGATGTCCTGACTCATCTTTTAATTCTGACATTTTTTCCCTTTGCATCCTTCTTCTACAATCCTCAAAAAGGTTTGTCTGGTGTTTCTTCCCTTGGGTACCAAATTGTTGCTCTTTTTCTAATGATTTATGTCTATTATATTGTAGCTGCGTTAATTGTTACTTTAGTTGAGATATTTCTGTTGAATATAAGCCTTGTACCATTTGCTCTAAAGAAATTAATGCATATAATGTCTTATTTAAAGTTAAATAGTCCTGATGGGTCCGAGAGGCTATATAACGGAAGTGATATTTGAAGAAATCAGTGAAACAAAAGACCACTGATTCCCTATCTAACAGTACTTCTGAAAATAGTTTACAAAAATCTGAATTATTGACTAAGCTTGCATTAAACCTCCATATCCCTTTCCCAGGTAACTCAGTGGAGTGGGGGAGATCTGTACCATCAGTAAACAGTGATCCGAGGTTTCTACTGTCTGTGTTTTATACATAGAAACTGGTAAGTAAGTGGGGAGATAAACCAAAAATCTACTCTAGATTTCAAAACCCCTTTGAAAAAAGTAGGCGATGCCTGAGGGGCAAAAACTTTTAAATTTGTTAGTTTAAGTATGGTTTTTAATTCGTTCATGTCACAAAAAGTTTTGTAATATATTTTTTTATCTGAACAAGTATTAAATCCCCACTCCAAAGGATTCGTCGATTTGTGAAAAGGACAGGTTTTATTCTATGGAATAAAGCTACTCTTTGAGCTTCTTGTTGCAGGGCATAGCTATTCAGTAATCTCAGTCTAATCCTTTGTATTAACATATCAACCAACATAGCCCTCCTCGGATCTATATCAACTTGCTTTTGTATAATGAAGTCTGAACCTGAAAAACAAATCCCCAATCCAGAACAACTTTCCTGACCCAGGGACCATAAGGGCTGACTCTTAAACCACTCTTTTTCTGCCTGAAAAGTATCTTGGTCCAAATAGAGCCTGGTGTCCTAATTGGACCTTAAACTGTTAACATTTAACATTTAAACTGGCAATAGATAAAGATAAGGCCAGAAAGAACTGGAAGGGGACAGGATCAGTTGTGTTCCAGGACAGTAGCTGCTGCGGTTGTTTTCACAGGGTTCTTGTGGATTTTACTTGGTAGGTTAGTTCTTTTCTTTCTTACTTCTAAGGGGCTAGCAGGGTATTGTTTTGGGGACTGCTGGATGTTTGAAAACTGATTTGGTGGCTGTAAGTGGGGCTCATTTTGTGGATGTTTCACTGTGTAACAGGCTGCGCTGGTAGAGGCCTATTTCTTCTGATTTAAACCTATTTGGTGGGATTTGCTTGGGCCTGGTTCTTTGGCTGCTGGGCTTGGAGGGAGACACAGGCTGATACACTCTCTCGAGTCAGGTGTCTGCCCAATACCCTCCTTCCCCAGAAGTCAGCGAATTTATAGGGGAACACCTGCCCTGCAATTGGAGGAAAAGGCTGCAGGTGCAGCTCATGTAGTTCTAGCCACTGGGGGTTGGATTTAAAGGCTGGGAGAGAGGAGCTTAGGGAGTTGTTCATTTCCCTTATAAGTTTAATGTGTTGTACTGCACCTAGTAACAGGGTTACTGGTGTACAGTGGGACTGTCTCTAAGATTAGTGGGTGACCTGGTTAGGCAGTAGGGTGTATCTTGGACTGGGGGAAACTGGTGCTCACCAAGGAAACCTATTTGGAAGGGGATGGAACCACCGTCATTAGGGCGGCATCTTTGGGAGGTGGTGGGGTGCACAGGGTGCGGAGCAGCCATGATACTGGACTGGGCTTGGAGTTGGTGGTTGCCCAGTGTGCTACTAGCTAGCACAGCTTAGGAGGAGGTTGCGGGGATTAGGAGAAAGCTGGGGAAGGGGGTGGTATGGTTGGGGAAGGGGCTGGGAATCTCCACGGGGTTGCACCAAGCACTGGGGGTGGGGGCATAGGAAAGGAGTGCAGGAGAATACTCAGGGGTCACATAGGGACCCTGGCAGAGGGTCCAAAGGACACTACCAAGGAAGCAGGCAGGTAACTGGGACCCTCACAAAGGAGGGACGGAGGGACAACATTCTCAGGGAAGTAGGCAGATGGCCAGGGCTGGACAGAAGGAAGCAAAGCGGGAGGTGGATCAGACCTTACACTCAATAACCACTTCATCCTCTTCTTCTACTCGAGGATGAGGGGTGATGTAGCCACGACAGGGGTGGTTAGAGACGGAAAGGGAGTGGGAGGCAGGAGGCAGGGGCTAGATAGCAGGAAGAACAGGGGGGGACCTGGAATGCAGGAGAATGGGGGGAGCAGTGAATCAGAGCAGGAGGGGCAGGGGGAAGAGGGAGGAAAGAGCAAGGAAAAGGACCAGTTGGGAGGAAAGGTAAAGGAGAAGGACCAGAGGTACAAGAAGGATTCAGTAAAGGGAGCTGAGGGTTTAGGCCAGGGGAGCACGACGAGCAAGGAGGAACTAAATGGAGACAGGAAAGAAGGGCGGATTAGCCAGGCTAGTTTAGCAGATGGAGGAGAAGGACCAGTTGCGAGCAGTGAGGGGGGAATTAGCAAGGTACAGAAGGATACTCAGGAGGAGGAGAGGCATAGGATTGGAGGGGGGGGGGTGATGGTAAATAAGGAGGGGTGGCATGTGGCACCCAGATAGGGAGGAACAAGGAGCCGGCTGGGTGGAGGGGCCAGTAGAAAGGATTAGGGACATGGAAGGGGGAATGGAGGAAAAGGTGGTCAGAGTGCTCCTGCTGGGGATTCTATGATCAGGGTATCAAATGGGATAGGGAGGGAGAAGCCTGGCCAGTTAGAACAAGATGCTTCCCTGGACTAACGGTGCACAGGGCTAAGCACCTAGGTATATCAGCTGGCAAGGATTGTGGGGTTCCCAGACATACTGGTCCACCTGGGTACAAATGACATTGAGGGAAATAGCGAGCTAGAGATACAGGCAAGATTCAGGAGCTCGCCAGGGTCTGTCATGACATAGGATGCACAGTTTCCTTCTCAGAAATCCTGCCAGTGCCAAGGGCTAGTGGGGAACACAAAAGGAAGATTAGGGAGATAAACCAGTGGCTCAGGGAGTGGTGTGAGGCCAGAGGGTATGGGTTGATGGGGGATTGGGGGGAGACCTGGGAGGATAAGGAGCTGTATGCTAGAGATATACTCCATCTCAATTTGGAGGGGGGGAGGGAATCTTTAAGTTGAAAATAGAGGGGTTCATTGGTGAAAAGTGGGGTTTAAACTTGTGAAGGGGAGCGGGATGGGAGAAAAGGCTGTCAAGGGGGTGCCGATAAAGGAGGGACTCTGTCTCCACCCCCCCTGGGGACCAGGAGGATTGCAGGAAAAGGCCGACTGGCAAAGTGCAGACCAGGGAAAACAGAATCCCATGGGAACACGAGCAGGGAAATGGAACTATAGGGAAGGTGGAAGGTAGTCCTGCTAAATGCCAGGAGCTTGGGCAATAAATGCCTGAGCCCAGGCGATGCTAACTGAGGGAGCAGTGGATGTGCAGCGGTCACTGAGACTCTGGGCCACTGCAGGACATGACTGGGACCTGAACCTGGAGGGTTACATATGTTCAGGAAGGACAGGGGAGGAAGGGGAGGGGTAGCAATGATAGTCAAAAACTGCATTGGCATAGGGGAGTAGAGGAGGCAGAGGAACCGTGGAGGCGATGGTTAACCTTGATAACAAGGGGGCAAGAGAGTAAAAAATAGGAGTGGTGTATAGACCCCTGCCCTGGCGGAGGAGCTAGAGGACAGTCTGGTGGCAGATGTTGGAGGCACTGCAGACTGGGCAGAGGAACGGTGGTGGTGTTGGGGACTTAAACATGCCAGGAACAGACTGGGAGACTATGACATCCCTGTGACCAGGAACAGAGGTTGTTGGATGTCTTCAAGATGCGTTCCTAACTCAGCAGGTGAGGGAACCGACCAGGGGCCTTGGTACTGGATGTGGTCCTGGCAGACAGTGACCAGATTGGGGAGCCTGGAGGTAAAGGGACCCATTGGCGGGGTGACCATGCCACTGTCTGGTTCTGCCTGGACCTAGGAGGGTAGAAGGCTGCACAAAGGACGGAAGTAACCGACTTCAGGGGCAGATTTTAAGGAAATGGAAGGATCCTTAGGAGCATTTGGATGGGATTGGGTCAGACATGGACGCTGATAGTAGGTGGGAAATCATCAGGAGAGGGATGCAGGATGCTACCAGCACCTGTGCAAGAGTAAGACAAAAATGCGGTAGGGCCCAAAAACCCTGCTGGTGGACCAGGGAGGTCCAGGAGGTGGTGCAGGGAAAGAAAGCAGCCTATAAGCAATTCAAGTGCTCAAGGAGTGAAAGGGATCGAGGGGAGTATGAGCTGATGGCTAGAAGGGCCACTAGAGTGGTGAGGGCGGCTAAGGCAAGGAAGGAGCAGAACCTGGCCAGGGAAATTAGAAGAGGGAACAAGGGGTTCTTTAGATACATTGGGGAAAAACGAAGGGTGAAGGGGCAGATTAGCAGGATTAAATCAGGGGAGAGATGGGCACAAGACCCGGGGGAGCAGGCTGAGGTACTAAATGAGTACTTCACCTCAGTTTTCACCAAGGAAAATGGGGGTGCTGCATCATACATGGGAGGAGACAGAGATACTGAGGAGGGGGGGACCCTTACCGATCGGCGGGTCTGGGGAGAGGGGGAGGCATCACTGGCAGGTGGGGGGAGGGCTAAGCAGCGAGAAGAGGTACTGGAAGTGGAAATCACAGCAGAGAGAGTGAGGGAAGCCCTCAGCTCCCTTAAGACGGAGAAAGCACCGGGGCCGGATAAATTACATCCCAGAGTGCTGAAGGAACTTGCAGCTGTCCTGTCGAAACCCCTGGCGGAGCTTTTCACCATCTCTCTGAGGACAGGGTGGGTGCCCCAAGACTGGAAGGTGGCGCATATAGTGCCTATCCACAAGGGGGGATCAATGGAGGTGGCAGGGAACTACAGGTCTGTCAGCCTGACATCGGTGGTGGGCAAGGTGATGGAGGGCATTGTCAAGGAGAGGCTAGGGGGGACCTGGATAAGTCAGGGTGCCTGGACGATAGACAGCATGGATTCATCCCGGGGAAATCATGTCAGACAAGCCTGGTGGAGTTCTATGACTGGGTGACAAGTGCCTTGGACCTGGGTAGACCAGTGGGCGTCCTCTCTCTAGACTTCAGCAAGGCATTTGACTCTGTTCCTCACGTGGGCCTGTTGGATAAGCTGGGAGAAATGGGGGTGGGGAACCAGATGATCAGATGGATAGGCAATTGGCTCCAGGACCGGACCCAGAGGGTCGTAGTTGGTGGGATAGTCTCATCCCCAAGGAGGGTCATTAGTGGGGTCCCACAGGGATCAGTCCTTGGGCCCCTTCTGTTCAATGCCTACGTATCTGACATAAGGACAGGAATCAGGAGTGAGATGAGTCTCTTTGCAGATGACTCGAAACTGGGGGCGGTGGTGGATGGGGAGGAGGGGAGGGTGGCCCTACAGGGGGACCTGGAGGCTCTGGAAAGATGGTCTAGAAAGTGGAAGCTGAGGTTCAATGCAGGAAATGCAAGGTACTCCACCTGGGGCCAGAAACCCAGGCCAGTATACACCCTGGGGGAAATGCTACAAGTCTCGATGGCTGAGAGGGACCTGGGGTGGTGGTGGATGTCAAGATGAACAACTCTGAGACTTGTAGGAGGGTAGCAGCCAAGGCCAACAGGATGCTGGGATGCATCGCTAGGGGGATCACCTCCAGAAGGAGGGAAGTGATACTCCCTCTGTATAACTGCTTGGTGAGGCCGCACCTTGAGTACTGCGTGCAGTTTTGGAGGCCACACTTAAAGAGGGACATTAACCTCCTGGAGAGGGTCCAGAGGAGGGCAACCAAAATGATTTGGGGCTTGGGGGACAGGACCTATGAGGAGAGGCTCGAAGAGCTAAATATGTACACATTGGAAGAGAGAAGGGACCGGGGGGACATGATAGAGGTCTTCAGGTACATGAAGAGGGTAAATAGGGGAGGAACAGTCAGGGTGCTTCGAAGGAAGGAGGAGGGGCCACTAGAGGGCATGGGTGGAAGCTGGAGGGGGGAAGATTCAGGGGAGAAAGGAGGAGGTGCTACTTCACTGAGAGGGTGGTGGAGCCATGGAATGCACAACCTAGGGGGCTGGTGGAGGCAGAGACAGTGGAGGGGTTCAAGAGGGGGTGGGACAGGTACAGGGGAAGGGTTCTGGAAGCAAAATCCAATGCAGCAAGAATATCCGGAACTGGGAAGAGAGAAGCCAGAGAAGGTGAGGGGGACAGCAGGGTCAGCACCCAGGGTGGGGGCTGACCAAACGAGCAGACACGAAAGACCGTTAGGCCTATTCTGCTGGCATTTTAGTATGTTAGTATGATATTTCCACTGCAGTAAAAGGTAGTTTTAAGGATGTCTTCTTTTTGTTCGCTCTGATATTTCTCTTCTTTACCATAGACTCTATTCCTTCATCATGTTTCAAAACATTCTCTCCAGCAAGCTCATTCTGTGCTGATTTAAAGGAAGCATTGGAATCTTCCCCATCCATTATATCCCCCCAGCTCTGCAGGGGTTCGTAATGGTTTGACACATTGATCACTGATAAAGTTTGAGATTTAATTGTTTTCCTTAAACTTGATTTTCTCTTTGATACTGGGAGAAAGTCTGTACTGTCTGTCTGAGTTTTGTGTTTACTGGAGGTAGAGGCTTCCACTGGAACCTCAGAAGGAGGGAGCATAGACGTTGCGAATTATACGGAGATGTCCTTCGGGTCCTGTTGATTTATTTTCTGAGGGGCATTACTTGAATCTGACGTCTTCCATCCTGAAGAGGATTTAGCAGGTCGAGATGGTTGTTCTGCAGGGTGTTGAGCAGAAGCATGTGCTCTAGCAGCTTTGTTTAAATAAAAATCATGCTCTGTAAAATCTAAACTATTGTGGGCAGTCCAAGGACAGGAAGAAAAGACGTGATATTCGGCCCCACAAAGGTTACTAGAAGGAGGAGCCGCATAAGTCATAGCCGAATGTCCTAAGATACCACAAACAGAACATTTGAGTTGGTCACAATCTGAGTTTAAGTGGAAGGTGGAACCACATCTATAACAGGAGCGTGGTTGGCCTGGATTGAATAATATGCCCTGGTCCCTGTCTAGGTAAAAACAATTTGGCAAGTGTTGAATGCCGTCCTCTGTTAATTTTAGCTGTACTGAGAATTTCCACCCACCAGTCCAGAAACCATTGCCATCAATGATGGCTGTGGGCAATCCATTTACTGTACAAATTTTCTCTAGCCAGTATACTACATCCAGGACATTCACCCCTTCATTGCGAAATAGCACTGTAATTATTTTAGCAGTCAGTCTAGTGATTGGTATAACCACAAAGGGATGCCACGATGGAGTATGTTTTCGTTCATAATAAGAGGACCAAAACCTATTCAGCAAAGCATCTGAATGGAAGCTTATATCAAAATTATGGTCACCTGAAGCATGAATAAAGACATAAATGCCTGCTGAAGTGACATTTAAAGAGTCAATAATTAAATTCTTTCCAACATAGTTCCTATCGGGCAGTAATTCCAAGCCACCTTATAATACATCCTTACAACAAATCGCCATCGTTCTGCCTCTGTAGGTTTAGAAAACAAGCCAGCATAGATTTTTGGCTGTTCCTGAGCCCCAGGCCTATCCTTTTCCCCCACATGTGTACTTAAAAGGCTTATACCCAGTTGATCCCTGGACCCATTTGAAATAGCTCACTTCACTATTTCTGAAGTTTCTGCATCCAAAATGACAGAGCGCCCAGCGGTCTTTGTTCCTTGCTGTCTAGTTGACAAGGAGTCAGCGTCTGACGCATCAAAGTCTGCAGGAAGAGCTGCACCCTTTGATCTGACATGTAGAGGTTTTGACGCATTTCACAGCCCATTCAATCCCCTTTCCTCTATGTGCTTGTTCAGAGGTGAAGATAAAGTATTGCTCGTGGTATTGGAAGTGCCAGGTAATGGAATATTAGGGTCAGGAATCCATATTCCACCATGTAAAGTCCAACCAGCATTTTGTAATGCATGCCCAGGTTCCCGGGTTGATTCTTTCATCATAAAGGGAAAAGGGATAGAATCAGGGGTATGTGTTTGTTCCAAATCATGATCGTCACTTTGCAATAAGCTTTTCTTCGGTGAAAGTACTGTCGGACTCTGCTCAGAGTGTTTTCTTTTTTTCTCATCATCATTTGGTAGGATGAAAGCAATAAAATTAACATTTATATTTTCTGCAGCTTGAGGTAAAGGAGAGTCCTTATGAGATAAATCCAGTAAAACCTGTAAGTCATTCTCCAGTAAATCCATTTGCTCCATTCGTCTGAAACTGATTTCTTGCACAAAACTGCAATCCATCTTTACAGAATTTTGAGAAGCACGACCTTCTCCTTGCAGCATCTCAGATGAACTAGGAGACTCCATGATTCAATCAGACAAGGGTTCCCCCTACTGTAGAGTAGGGGACATTTTTATTGACAGGAAAACTGAGCATAACAACAGAAAGAAAAATCAATACAAGAAAAAGTAAATTATATTACAGGAACATCTGAGTCAGTGATCCAAGGCAAATATTTCCACAATTCCAACATGGTTCTGTTAGACATTGACTACAGTTCAGAAAAATAAACAGATTGTAAATCAGATTCAACCCTTTGCAATATAACCTGATGAGACAAATCTAATTGTTGCAGAGTAAATAGACATCAAACAGTCCAAATATGCCATTTTAAAACTGTAAAAATAACATTCAAAGTGTCAACATTCCATTTTCTCCAGACACGTGAGAAGACACCATACATTACATTTTCATAAGAAACAGATGCAAATAAAGGTTCATTCCACCTAGTTGCAAGAAAAGATCCGAAACCTTGTATATAAGTACAATGGAAGAGTAAATGATGTATTGTCTCTTCTTGTCATATACAATGCAATCTAGAACAAAATATCTCGGTCAGCTGTTTATGCTTTTGGTTTGCCTTCACATTAATCCTCTTGTGACAGCTTAACCAATGTAGATCCCACATCCGCTGAGGAATCCATGTGTTAGACAAAAGTGTCAGAAGATTGTCCAGATAGGATTCGGGACACTTATGAAAAACTACAGGGTCAGCACAAATCTGATTATGTAAATGCCTATACAAGGTCTTCCTATGTAGGGTCATTACCATAGTACTTAAAACACGCCACTGTTTAAGTTGTAAAAAAGTCTCTCTAGCATAACTCGGTATAAAAGGAACATTCTGAACTGTCTTAAGACGATTCAATTTCCAGAACCTAAACCATGGACTACAGAATTCAAAAAAACAAGATTCCCAGCCCTTATCACAACTTATCAAAAGAGGTTTAATATTAGCCACAAAAAAATACTATTATAAAAAAATAAAGGATGAACCATATTTAGACCACCATCCATAAGAGGTAAATAAATCAAATTTCATTTAATGGGACTGAGGTGACTGCCCCATAATGCTTGAAAAAAAATACTAAACAGCCTAGTCTCAAAACTCCGCAGAGGGGGAAAAACATAGGCCAGAAAAGGAAAAACTGGAAGCAAATGAGTCTGAATCATATAAACTCTCTTCTTTTTCCCTAACTTCCGTTTATTCCAAAGGGCAACTTTAGCGTGTGCAATATCCAGTTTAGACCCCAATTTAAGATATCCAAAGAACCATCCCCAAATATAATTCCCAAAATTTTAATAGGGTCAGAGCTAATCCCAATGTCAGAAACCAGAGAGTCCCTCAAGCCACCAGAACCTCATTTTTGACCTGCACACTTATCTAGGTTCAGAGCTGTTCCAGAAATGGACCCAAACACTAAACATTGATGTACAGCTTCACTTACTGAAGGTATATCTGCCACAACCAGACTCATATCATCTGCATAGGCCATAACAGTATGGGGAGTGGAATGCAATGCAGTAGAAAGTGGAACTATAGTCTGAGATGTGTTAATAGAATGAAGCAAAGGATCCAAAAAAAATATATGCAGGATAGGGCTAAGTGGACAACCCTGTCTAACCCATCTCTTCAATGGTATCATAGGACCCTTCCAGCCATTCGCAATAGGGACTATCGTAGCAGAACGATACAACAATCTGAGCCAAGAAATAGTCCTATCAGGGACATTATAATGATGTAAAGTACACCATAAGAAATCATGGTTAACCGAATCAAAGGCTTGTTTTTGGTCCAAGGAAATCAGGTAGCCCTCCAGCATATCATGATTTCCTCGTTCAACCAGTTCCTGTAACAGGATAACATAATCTGAGATACTTCTCCTTGGAATGTTACTAAACTGAGCTGTAGAAATCACACGTTGTGCAACTTTCAACAAATGAGGAGCAATGATTTTGGCCAAGATCTTAAAATCAGTATTTAAAGGCTAAGAGGTCTCCAATTTTGTAACAGTCTCTTGTCTTCTTTTTTATATATATAAATGAGACTGCCCATATTCATGTCCAATGACAAAGTGTCTGCTCATAAAACAAAATTAAATACAGCAGCCAATTCACTACTCAAGTCAACACTTAATAGCTTATAAAGTTCATTTGGAAGACCATCCAACCCTGGAGTCACCCCTAAACATAAAGCATGAATCACCTCATCCACTTCCTGTCCTTGAATATCTCTAGCAGTTAAGTCAGTTAAGGATTGAGGGACATCAGGGATCTCAATGTTGAAAATGTAGGCAGAAGTCTCATCCACCTGATAAACAATGGGACCAAACAATGTTCTGGTATATTCAGCTATACAATGCTGAATTCCCAAATTATCAGTGATTTCATTTTGATCATTATCAAGAAGGATCTCAAAAACTTTATTATCCATACGTTTGGTGCAGCTGTCAAATGGACAAACCACATCATAGGAGCCTGTAACACCAAATCTTTGCTGTTGTTATAATAATGTAAATTTATTAGAATAGTAGGCAGTAAGTTCAGTTTTTAGTTTACTGATTTGTGCAGTAAAGTCATGGCCCGTGGTATACGACAAGGTGAGAAGTTTCTGTAACTGATGTTGTGTCCTGTGGTAGTTAAAATAAAGAGCATTATTATGTTGTTTGCTAAAATGTTTTAACAAATGCTATAAGTCTGATTTTGTATCAGACCACTACCTCATAACTCATCACAGAGAATAAAAATAGATTTCCTAGCCTGAAAAAATAATTTAAGCTGAGTTAACAACTGTAAGTCACTCAGCAGATCTATATTCAATTTCCAGGTACCTGGACCAAAAAGTCTATTATGGGTAGTACAGAGAGTAATGGTTAAAAGATTATGGTCAGAAAATTCCGCAACAGTCACTGTAGCAGCAGAAAGCTGCAAGTGTTGTGATACAAAAAAAAAATTAATACGGGTGGCCAATAGCCCTTTATGAAAAGTCAGGGTATGGGTGTGATTCAGCATAAGGTATGCATCCTGAAGCTTCGCTGAATGCAACATGGTTTTTAAAAAATTAGTATCACAAAATAACTTAATAGTCTTGGAGGTGTGTGATTTGTCTTTAGTGAATAAGACACAATTAAAGTCTTCCCCAAAGACAACATACTTAGAAGTATAAAGATAAGGTTGAACAATCTTCAGCAAATCTATTCTAAGGGATTTAGATTGTGGTGCAAAAATATTAATAATCCTATAGGCCACATTAGAAAGTCTAATGTCAAAAAGTAATAATCTACCTGGACATAAATCAAGCACTTTAACAATATGAACATTAGGCATAATAAACAATATTCCTAGACCCAAACAAGTCTCCTGTCCAAAGGACCAAAAGGAAGGGCCAGGAAACCATGCCTTCTGCGCTTGTGTCATCTCAGGAAGGGAGTGAAATCTTACATCTTGTAACAGAATCACCTCAAACGTGAGACAAGACAAAAAGAAAAAATGATTCCCTCTTAGGCTGCCTTTTTCTACTGTTAACATTCACAGTATGTATAGAAAAGGATGGTGCCATCAATTTAGGTAAGTGTAGAACAAGTCACTAGGCGTAATACCTTCACCTAGGTTTACCACACCGGGAAACACTTTCTTTTTGTTTAACTTTAGCCTTGGACTTCCTGTTTTGAGACCCCAGATTATCAACAGGAACCTTCATATCTGTAGTTAGTTCAGGATGAGAGGAAAAAACAGATGAGGAGTCAGAATCTGTATTTTCCGAGGCATCACGTAATAGCTCATATGTATTTGTCAAGGGGATATCATTCATCTTTAAAACCTTGGAAAAGGGTGACCCCAGTTTTCTGGAGCCCCGTGTAACCCTGGTCTTAGGGACAACAGTCTGCGGCGGGGGGATCCATAGTACCGGTAGGTATAGCAGAGGAAGGAACAGTGGATAAGGGAACTATACCAGAACAACCAGGCAATGCTGGAGGAGAGGAAGGGGGATCAGGTACAGGGACAACTGGAAGAGGGTGTAAGGTAATAGGAGTCTCTCTCTCGTCCCCAGAGGGAGCAGCAGGGTGAGGCAAGGATTGGGGTTGAGCATCCAAAGATTGAAGTGACAGTCTTTTACTCAGGGGATCAGGTGACTGGCTATGAAGTTTAGAACGTTGTGCTACAGTAATAAGCAGCTGCTGTTCCTCCCCATCAGCCAGAGTAGGGGAGTTATGAGCAGCCCAAGTACACTGCTGAAGTGTGGCCAGATTTGTCACAGAGAACACATTTAAGTTCTTCAACAAATTGGGAACCAGCATGGCCTAGTTCACCACAAACTGAACATTTCACCGCATCACAAATGCTGCTAAGATGACTAATAGAACCACATTTGTAACATGCTTTCAGCTGTCCAGGGTAAAAAAGAACCCGCTATCCTTACCCAACATGAAACTATTAGGTAAATGCTGTATCCCAGCATCTGTAGTTTTAAGCATGACCCTCACTTTCCAACCTCCCGTCCAAGTTTTCAGTGTAAAAAATAGCTTCTGGGTCTGTAAAACTAGCAAATGGGGAGAAGGGTGCAGCATCTCATACGTTGAATGGGAAGAACACCCCTCCCCCCTCAGCTAGTGGTCAAACAGGGATTCAGCATGTTTGCAGTTCATTTGCATCACCAGGTAAGAAAAAAGGTCCGTCTCCCCATATAATGCACAGGGGAAATGCCAAACCTCACCCACCAACTAACACACTGAAATCTGGCCAATGGAAAATCATGTACACAAATGCTCACAGCCTGGGAAATAAGACCCCAGACCTGCAGGCAATAATGTCAGAGGCTAAACTGGACATAGTAGCAATTAGTGAGATGTGGTTTACCAGTAACCACACTTGGGAGACTTCAGTACCTGGCTATGTACTGTTCAGAAGAGACTGAGGTGCAAAAGGGGGGGGGAGGCCCCATGTCAATGAAAATATCAAAGCTACAGAAATTGAGAATACACATAAGGAGCCAGAAGAACTGTGAGTCACCCTGGAAACAGGAAATGGGACAGCCATAAGAACTGGGGTTGTCTACAGGCCCCCAGACCAGGGGGAAGACATAGACACATTACTGTTAGAAGATATACAAGACATGACAGCTAAAGAGGAGGTTCTGATAATGGGAGACTTCAACATGCCAGATACAGATTGGTCAATGCCAGCAGAAACATCTGCCAGAACTAGACACATGGTGGATTACCTGCAGGGGGAGTGCCTCAAACAACTGGTACAACAACCCAAAAGAGACAGGGCTATCCTAGATCTAGTACTGACTAACAGGGAAGGGATCACAGATCTCCAGGTAGAAGATCACCTGGGGGCCAGTGACCATCACATGGTATGGTTCAAGATGGCCAACAGAGTTAAGCTAGCTCTGGCAAAAAGAAACACAGGTGAGGGGGTACAGGCAAAGTGGGCAAGCATTAAGGATGCAATACTTGAAGCAACATCCCATTGTGTTAGATAGAAAAGGAAGTGCAAAAGAAGAAGGAAACCACTTTGGTTCTCAAATACAGCAGCAGAAATGGTCAGAGCCAAAAAGCAGGCCTTCAGGAAATATAAAGGAACACAGCGGGATGAAGATAGGGAGGCATACCAAACTGCCCTAAGGGAAGCAGGGAAGACAGTAAGGCAGGCAAAGTCCCAAACTGAGGAAACACTAGCATGGACAGTAAAAGAAGGTGACAAGACTTTCTATAGATACATTAGTGAAAGGAGAAAGTCCAGAGGGGGTATTGCTAAGCTCAAAGGAGAAAAGGGGGCATGTGAGGAGGAGGACCCTGTAAAAGCCTCTATCCTAAATAGATACTTTTGCTCAGTATTTACTGAACAGAAGGAAGGGCAGGGCCCACAGCTCAGCACCATGGACACGGGGGGGTGAGCACTACTCCCTTCACAAAAGAAAGGGTCCTACAAGAGCTCGCTAAGCTCAGGGTGGACAAGGCAATGGGACCTGATGGCATACATCCCAGGGTACTTAAGGAGCTAAGGGTGGAACTAGCACAGCCATTAGCAGAATTGTTTAGTGAGTCTTTGAGCACAGGAGAGGTCCCAGAAGACTGGAGAAGGGCTCATGTGATCCCACTCCACAAGAGTGGTAGCAGGGAGGAGGCAGGGGACTACAGACCAGTCAGTCTTACCTCAGTAGTGGGCAAGATTATGGAGGCACTCCTTAAGGAAAGGATAGTGCAACACCTGGAATCCGTAGGGGCACAGGATCCAAGACAGCATGGGTTTACAAAAGGAAGGTTCTGTCAAACTAATCTCATAGATTTCTTTGACTGGGTAACCAGAGTGGTGGACCAAGGGGGAACAGTTGATGTCACCTACCTTGACTTCAGCAAAGCTTTCAACACTGTTCCAAGTAGAAGATTGATAAATAAGCTGGGTAGGCTCGGGGTGAGTCAGAAGTTGGTCAACTGGGTGGCAAACTGGTTGACGGGCAGAAAACAGAGAGTGCTGGTAAATGGTATACAGTCAGAAGAGATGCAAGTCACAAGTGGGGTACCTCAGGGCTCAGTCCTGGGGCCAGTCCTCTTCAATATCTTCATTAGTGACATTTCAAATGGAATAGAGGCCAAGATCTGCAACAGAGTAGATGATCCAGGTGGGATGGGCAGAATGAGAAGAGATCTGGATAAACTAGCAAAATGGTCAGAAGAGTGGCAACTGGGATTTAATGCAAGGAAGTGCAAGATCATGCACATAGAGAAGAGAAACCCTGAAGCTACGTATAGGCTGGGAGGGGAGCTGCTGGCAGTCACAAAGGAAGAAAGAGACTTGGGCATCATCATCACCGATGACCTGAAATCATCCAAGCAGACCTCTAAAGCAGTAGGTAAGGCTAGGGGATGTTAGGGTGTATTAGTAGGGGTATCACAAGTCGTAAGAGGGAGGTAATAATCCCTCTTTACAAGACACTGGTTAGGCCCCATCTGGAGTACTGCATGCACTACTGGAGGCCACACCTTCACAAGGACATTAACCAAATTGAGGCAGCCCAGAGGAGGGCAACCAAAATGGTGCAGGGACTGCATCAGAAGACCTATGAGGACAGATTAACGAATCTCAATATGTATACCGTTGAGCAAAGGAGGGAGAGAAGTGATATGATCGAAACATTCAAACACCTTAAGGGCATTAACAAGGTGAAAGAGTGTAACATGTTTAAATATAAGAAAAATAGCAGGATAAGAGGACACAGCATGAGATTAAGGGCTAATGGGAGGAAATTCTTTTTCACAGAAAGAGTGGTGGATACATGGAACGGCCTACCTCAGGAAGTGGTGGCTATGAATACGGTGCAGGGCTTCAGACAGGCATGGGATAGGCATAAGGGAGCAATACAGATGAATATGAATAGATAGGCCACTAACAGAGCAAAGGTCGATGGCACATTTATAAGGTAGAAAAAGAAATGGGCAGACTGGATGGGCCTTTCAGTCTTTATCTGCCGTCTACCGCTATGTTTCTATGTAAGAACAGTACAATGCTGTTTCAACCAGATGGTAATATCATTCAAACTCGCCCCCTCATTGCGAAATAAGATAGTAATATTTTTGGGGGCAGGTTTAGTTAAGGGGACAGCACTAAAAGGGGCCCATAAGGGAGTAGATTTCAGTTTATGGAATTTAGTCCAAAATCTTTCCAACCCAATTAAAGTTTTAAAGCTAACATAAAAATTAGGCTCATTAGAAACATGAATCAAAGCATGAATTTCATATGCAAAAAATTTCATAGAGCCCTTGAGCAAAGTTCATCCTACAAAAACTTGGTCAGGCATTTCAGGCATACCACCCAAATATTGTAGTCTGACTGCATTATGCCTTTTAGCTTGCTGCGTAGGAACAGAAAAGCAAGAGGCATAAGTCTTGGAGGTGGTAGGTTTAGAAGAAACATCTTGTTTAATGGGCGGTGGATGAGACCCAGGGCCCTGGGATTTTAAATGCTGTGCGGATTGTTCAGTCACAGAAGATGTCTCCAGAATAGGTGTATCAACATGTAAATTCAAAATAGAGTTTTGAGTTAGACGTAATTCAGGAGGCAAAGAAAGTCCTAGGGGTAGAAAAGGAACAGGAGTTGTAGGATCAATAGGTAAAGAAACGTTTGCATGTTCCACAGGAATCCGGATAGGAGAAGGACCAGAGTGCCAGGTTCCAACTGCAGGATCTTATTTCCAACCTGCTGCACTGAGGTCAGAGTCCACAGACCAGTCCGTACTTGGGTCTCCAGCATTAGGTAGAGGGGCTTATCTTAGGCCGGACTGATTAACAGCTGTTAATGCCATTTCGGGCGAGCCCCCACCTGAGGGACCATCAGTCAGAGCACACACTGCTGTTTCAGAACAGGAAAAACAAGGGGGAGAGGAATGAGGAAGTGTCAATTCAGTTGTAGAAGTGACAAGAGGCAAGGAAACCGCATTCCGTATAGGTGAGTCAGCAGGAGAAACTCCAGGTAACACAGCGGCAGATCGTTTAAGAGCTAGAAGCTCCTTTCTTTTTGTCAAATAATGCTGTTCTTCTAGTGCTAGCAAAGTATTGACATCAGCAGGAGCAGTAGGCAGAAGGATAGAAGACAGGTCAGCAGCAACAGTAGAAGGTAGCAAAACTTTATCAACAGCCTTAGGGGGGAAGCATAGAAATACCTTGCATGTCTCGGCCAGGGAGAGTAACAGAAGACTTTTCCAATTTCTGTGGCAAAGTCAGCAGAGCGTCTTCAGTATCAGGTAGCTTCTTGACTAGTGTGGTCTCTCGCATCTCAGAGACAGGGGAGGAGACCATCTCCCTTGCCTCCAACACCTCCATGTCCTCCACAGCACCTCCAGAGATGGCCATCTTGGCAGAATGCCAGAATGTAAGGGACCCCCACAGGAGAGTAGGGGAATCTCCTTGGTGCCTCCCATTCACTAAAAATGCCACCAACAGCTTAATCTGGTTCAAAGTCAGTTGGCATTTTCTGTATCCCCCTCCCCCGTGTCGTGCCTGAAAATAGGCAGAATTTTTTCTAGTGCACTTACCTGGTCAACAAAAACTGAATAAATAAATATATTAAAAACTGTATCATTTAATAAATGTATAACCCAGGCAATGCAGTGATAACTCAACAAAACTAATACCTACCAGACTTACAATAAAAATGTAGAACTGTTAAGTCATTAATTATCAGTTATTTGAACTCCTCTCCCAAAACAGGAAATCTTTCTTGCTTGGATGTTAACATGCAATACTTACAGTAGATTAACTTACTGCAGTTGTAAGGTCATACAGTAAAATGTTATCTCTGATAAGTTAAAGTATAGTTAGATATCTTTAAAAAGTATTCTTACCTGTTACATATACATATTTTTGAACCCTTGTGGTGTAAATAGGTTTAGTATATTAAAAAATTCAGAACATTTAGGAAAGGCTATGTCAAAGTTTGAAATATAACTTACAGAAAACATAGTGTACTTAAATGCATTAGTCAGCAATACCTTAACAATACCTTCACATAGGTATAATTCTGAGTTTTTCTAGCTTCCAAGAAAAGAGGACATCCCCAACCCAAAGAAACTCCAGAACCTGAATCTGCAACCAAAAAACATATGTAATAACTTTATTCCAAAAAAATATGCATTAATGCAGACATTGGGGTTGAAGAATACAAAGCGTACAAAGTACGGAAATGAAAAAACATTAGGGTTTTGGCTCTCTGGAGTACTGACAAAGCAGTGGTGGAGTCTTTCTGGGTGTTGTCAATCCTAATGCCCACTCCCTCTCCCCAGCCTGTAGCCTCTTGTCTGAAACACAAAAAAACATCTCCAAGCCAGTGCTTCAGTGATACACTCTTCAAAGACAGAGAAGTATAGCTTGCCATATGTTGCCAACATAATCTGTCTTAGCTTTCTTCACACAGGGTGCTGTGGGCCCTGTGTGAAGAAAAATTATCACATCTGACCTCATTTTCTCAGAGGACAGGGTGGGCATTAGTGTTGATAACACCAAGGAAGACCACACCACTGATTCTCCAATACTCTGGAAACCCAAAACCCTAATGTTTTTTTCATTTCCCTACTTTGTGCGCCTTGCGTTCTTCAACCTTAATGCCAGCATTAAAGCAGTTTTTTGATATGAATTTCCTTTCTTTTTCTGATAGTTGAACTGTATTCTCCATCTGCGCAAAATGAGATAAATACAGTATTGGAGACTGTCTTGACCCAATACATGGGGCCATCAGGTATCAACATGTATGTAAGTAGCACCCACCACAGTGTTGTGTCTGGGCCAAAACACTGCTCTGTCCCTACCCAGGCTGGAGCTGGTGCTGCACGCTGCAGCACCTTCCCCACCAGCCTTGGCACACTAAACCAGCTGACTGAGTTCACACACAAATTCAGGTCACTGACACTGGAAGGCAACCTGGTCCCAGCTGGGCCAACAGACATCCCTGCAAACAATGTTACTTCACAATTTTTTTGTGACATTCTGACCCCAAAATTTTAATATACTCTTTTTATGACCCCTCCTTCTGAACATGACAGGTGTCATTTAATATTGTACTGGATAAAGCGTAATTCCATGCCAGCAGTGCAAAATCACATGTTGGCCAGGATTTGAAAAACAAAAACTGTCATGTTCTTAAGGTGGTGTGACAAAATGTCTATGCTGAAAATTTGGGGTTTAAGTATTAAAAATTCCCAAAGTTATGAGCGTGCATAGAAAAATTACAACTTACTTCTATAACTTTGTTGTTTTTTAAAACTTTGACCCCAAACTTTCAGCATAGTCTTCTTATGACCCCATCTCATGACCTGGGAGGAGAAAATGTTCAAATGTTCAAATTCCCACTGAAATGTTATTTTGCACCACAATTGCGAAAACACATTTAAGCTAGGATGTGAAAAATGACAGCTGTAATGTTCATGAGGTGCAGAAATTGTTCAACGTACACTCATAAAGTGGTAATTTTTAAGTATTTTTTCACCAAATTTTCAACATGGCATTTTTGGAACCCCATCTCATGAACACTTGTAAAATTATGTTAATCAGGTCCAAAAGGTGATTTTGTGCAGTAACCACGAGATCATTTTCTGGGCCCAAATTAACATATTTTCACCACAAGTGTTCATGAGGTGAGATCCCAAAAAGGCCATGTTGAAAATTTGGTTAAACAAATTCTTAAAAATTGCCAAGTTATGAAGATAAGTTCAAAACTCCATTGAAATAGGTTCTATGGCACTTACCTGTTTTCCTCAGTTCCCGCTCCGGCACTGACAAGTGAAAATGTGTCTCTGGTCCGGAGAGGATTACAACGTTGGACCTCAGCTCAGTAAATACTGGGTAAGGGGGAGTGTGGGGTGCTGGGTGCTGAGTGGAAGGGTTGGGATGGAGGTATGGGGACAACGGTAATGACAAAGGTCCTTTTTCTTTGTTTCAGATTTTTTTTTAAAACAGAGACATCATGGAAATGGTTTTCTTTCTTGCAGGAACACAAACAGTTATCTCCCACACTGAGACTGAGCCCCCCAGTGTCAGTATGTTGTTTTTGAACACTGGGGGGTGGGCTCTCCAGTGTTCCACACTGCTGGGTGGGGGCTTGTGAATGCCAACACTAGGGATTAGGCCCCGCAATGTTGTAAAGTTCAGATAATGGGGTTGGGGGGACATACACAGGGAAGGGAGGACCGAACCATCACTGGGAATGAGCATCCCAGTGTATATCAAAAAAAACTTTTCACCGGGGATTGGGGCCCCCCTGGTATCCAATTATAATGAATAAATAAGTATAAATATAAGGTGTATCAGTAGTAGAAAAGAGGAGGTTATACTGCCCTTGTACAGGTCACTGGTAAGGCCGCATCTAGAGTATGGAGTTTAGTACTGGTGCCCACACCTCAAAAAGGACATTAACCTGCTGGAGAAGGTCCAGAGGAGGGCTACAAAGATGATAGCTGGTCAGCAGGGTTAGGCATATGAGGATGGATGAGGGCACTGAACATGTACTCCCTGGAAGACAGGAGAGAGAGGGGGGGACATGATTGGGACCTTCAAGTACTTGAAAGGGATAAATAAGGCTGTTAAGGAGAGTCACTTTAAGCTGAGTGGCAATCATAATACGAGGGGGCCCAGTCTTAAGCTGGAGGGTGGGAGGTTTAGGAGGGAAGTCAGGAAGAATTTCTTCACAGAGAGGGTGGTGGACACTTAGAATGTGCTGCCAGAGGAAGAGGCAATCTCATTGAAGACAGTGGGCAGCTTTAAGGGAGGCTGGAACATGTATAGGGGAGGGTCAGAGTGATGGGTAGGGAGGATGGGAGGAATGTGGAGAGGGGCCAGGAACAGTAGCTCAAGCTGTGGACCCTGCAACATGAGCAGACTTGATAGACCAAATGGCCTTCTTCTGCTGGCTTCTTTGTATGTTCGTATGTAAAGTCGCCTAGGTGGCTAATGGTGGCAGAGCACGCTCAGCAGGGGCAGGGCTACACATTGACATGTAGCTCTATCCCTGATGAATTAAAACAGCAGGGATTGAGATATGACAGAGTCTCATATGACAGTAACATGGCTTCATGGTGTTGCATAAATTTAGTTATCTTTGTTGATTTTTTTAAACTGTACGTGCTCAGAAAAGGAATGGTTTTCCTTAAATAATTTAAAAATACTTAAGTTTGCGACATAAAAAACACAAAAGCACACACCTTGGGCCAAACGCTATGAAACCTGCAAGTTTCAAGGCTCAAATCCCCATACTTTTTTTTTTTTTTTTTATAATTATGGCTGAGACCTATTCAGGTTTCAAATCCACCTAGTTTTTTTTTTATTTTTGTTAATTATGGTTGAGTAAATTAAAAAGGCTGCATTTTGGTGTTGTTTGGGGTTTATGCACCTCTGTAACTTTGCCCCCAGTCAACTGAGTCCCACAAACATTTCAGGATCCAGAGATCCAGTCACCAGTGTTGTGCTTTCCAAATTTCATGTAAATCAGTTAAATGGGGGCAAAGTTATTAAGGTGCAAAAATTGGGCTTTAACATTAAAGTGCTTACTCAACCCTAATATACAGGAGTGACTGCACCTGTATAATAGATACAGTAATATACTGCCGCTATTTAACCACTGTAATATAAAGATGGTCCACTAAAAATAATATCCTGCTCACCTTTATTGATATTATTGTGTTGCTACAGATAAAGATATTTGCAAAGTCAACAGTAGCATAAGCGATATATTTCTTCAGAGTTAAAAGTGTTCATGTATTCTTAATTTTAACAGATTTCTCTTTATAAACCCAAATATGTTATGTACATTCTCTGTAAATAAAATATGATGGTATATTTGAACTGGACAAGTGCTTCAAAGAATTTCATAATAACAAAATATTGTATGTAACAGCCAAAGACAAGCAAAACATAAAAATATTGTAAAACACATGACTTAATGAACAATATACTTTCTCATATTACAGCTTATCCACAGAGACAGCAAGATGTTCCCATTCCCCCATCATCCCCCAAATGGTCCCTCATTGTCCAATTCTAAGGCTGATTGATATAAGTAACTACCATCATATATAACATACTGTACTTGTTCAGTTTCGACACAAAGAGTGCATACATTCTTCTAGAGGCCTTGGCCTAGAATGGGATATGACACTTATAAAAATTGAAATTTATTTTTGTTGTTAAAGGAGAAAAAAAAGTTGCTTTTTTCCTTTACATTACAAAGTAGTGTAGAATTGGTCAGCAGATAAAAACCTACGTGACCCATACAGTCTGCCCATTTTTTTCCTACCTATACCCAGGTCATGCCTAAAAATTATCCCTGGGACCAGTGTACTTACTCGGTTATCAAATAAATAATTAAAGTACTGTCATTACAGACCCTACTTGATCTCTGGCTACTTCCCTCCCATGCTCTCCTACCAAGATTCACTTGTGCCTATCCCATGCAGATTGAAGCCAACAATTGTTTTCGGCCCCACCATCTCCTCCGGAAGAATTCCCAGACATCCACCATTGTTTCAGTGAAGAAGTACTTCCTCTCATCCCTCCTAAATTCCCTCCTTCCAGCTTCATTGCATGCCCCTTGATCTCTTGCACCTTTTCTTCTGAAAAAATACTCCCCACCTGTATCTTATTCACCCCTGTGAGGTACTTATTAGTCTCTATTATGTCCCTTCTCCCTTCCATGATATACATACTGAGATTCCTCAGTCTCTTCTCGGGGGCTACAGATGTAGCCCTTGCACCATTTAGTTGCCCTCCTTTTAACAGCCTCTCCCCTTCTAAGTACTTCCTGAGATGTGGTCTCCAGAACTGGACACAGTATTCCAAGTAGGGTCTTGCCAACAATCGATACAGTAGTTAACATCACCTCTGTCCTACTAGTGATTCCCCTCCCTATGCACCCCAGCATCCGACCAGCCCTACCTACTGCCTTGCTGCACTGCCTCACCACCTTGAGGTCATCAGATATGATAATACCAAGGTCATTTTCCTGTTTAGTGACCATCAGTAACTCTTACCCCATTTTGTACACTGCCTCTGGGTTTCTGTGCCCTAGGTTCATGATTTTGCACTTTTTCACATTGAAACCCAGCTGTCATACCCTCAACTACTCCTCAAATTTTCTCAGGTCTCTACTCATCCCCAACCCCCCAAAGTAGCTACCCTATTGCAGATTTTGGTTTCATCTGCAAAGAGGCATACCTTCATTTCCAGTTCTTCTAAATATGGCTTAAAAAGACACTGAAGAGGAGAGATCCCAGTACTGAGCCCGGAGGTACCCCGCTGTTCACTCTTCCCTCATTACATAGAAATATAGAAGTTGATGGAAGATAAGGACTGCAAGGCCCATCCAGTCTGCCCATTTCTTTTTCCATCTTATGAATGTTCCGTCAGCATTTGCTCTGTCAATGGCCTATCTATTCATACTTATCTGTATTGCTCCCTTATGCCTATCCTATGCCTGTTTGAAGCCCTGCACTGTATTCATAGCCACCACTTCCTGAGGTAGGCCATTCCATGCATCCACCACCCTTTCTATGAAAAAGAACTTCCTCACATTAGCCCTTAATCGGGCCTCTCTCTAATCTCATGCTGTGTCCTCTTGTCCTGCTATTTTTCATATCTTGAAACATGTTAGACTCTTTCACCTTTTTAGTGCCCTTAAGGTGTTTGTTTCAATCATATCACCTCTCTCCCTTCTTTGCTCCAGAGTATACATATTGAGTTCTGGTAATCTTTCCTCATATGTTTTCTGATGCAGTCCCTGCACCATTTTGGTTGCCCTTCTCTGGACTGCCTCAATTTGGTTAATGTCCTTGTGAAGGTGTGGCCTCCAGTACTGCATGCAGTACTCCAGATGAGGCCTAACCAGTGTCTTGTAAAGAGGGATTATTACCTCCCTCTTATGACTTGTGATACCCCTACTAATACACCCCAACATCCCCCTAGCCTTACCTATTGCTTTAGTGGTCTGCTTGGGATGATTTCAGGTCATCTGTGATGATGATAGTCCAAGTCACTTTCTTCCCATGTGACTGCCAGCATTTTTCCTCTCAACCTATAGGTGGCTTCAGGGGTTCTTTTCCCTAAGTGTATGATCTTGCACTTCTTTGCGTTACACCCCAGTTGCCACTCTTCTGACCATTTTGCCAGTTTATCCAGATCTCTTCTCATTCTGCCCACCCCATCTGGATCATCTACTCTGTTGCAGATCTTGGTGTCCTCTGCAAACAGACAGACCTTACCCTCCAGTCCATCTGCAATGTCACTGATGAAGATATTGAAGAGGACTGGCACCAGGCCTGATCCCTGAGGTACCCCACTTGTGACTTGCATCTCTTCTGACTGTATACCATTTACCGTCACTCTCTGTTTTCTGCCTGTCAACCAGTTTGCCACCCAGTTGACCAACTTCTGACCCACCCTGAGCCTACCCAGCTTATTAATCAATCTTCTATGTGGGAACAGTATCGAAAGCTTTGCTGAAGTCAAGGTAGGCAACATCAACTGCTCCACCTTGGTCCACCACTCTGGTTACCCAGTCAAAGAAATCTATGAGATTAGTTTGACAGGACCTTCCTTTTGTAAACCCATGCTGTCTTGGATCCTGTGCTCCTATTGATTCCAGGTGTTGCACTATCCTTTCCTTAAAGATTACCTCCCTAATCCTGCCCACTACTGAGGTAAGACTGACTGGTCTGTAGTTCCCTGCCTCCTCCCTGCTACCACTCTTGTGGAGCGGGATCACACGAGCCCTTCTCCAGTCCTCTGGGACCTCTCCTGTGCTCAAAGACTCACTAAACAGTTCTGATAATGACTCTGCTAGTTCCACCCTTAGCTCCCTTAGTACCCTGGGATGTATTCCATCAGGTCCCATTGCCTTGCCCACCCTGAACTTATCAAGCTCTTGTAGGACCCTTTCTTTTGTGAAGGGACTAGTGCACACCTCCCTCCCTCCCTCCCCCCCTGTGCCCATGGTGCTGAGCTGTAGGCCCTGCCCTACCTTCTCCTCAATAAATACTGAGCAGAAGTATCTATTTAGGATAGATGTTTTTACATGGTCTTCCTCCTCACACGCCCTCTTATCCTTTGATCTTCGCAAAACCCTCTGGACTTTCTCCTTTACTAATGTATCTATAGAAAATCTTGTCACCTTCTTTTACTGTTTGTGCTAGTGTTTCCTCGGTTTGGGCCTTTGCCTACCTTACTGCCTTCCCTGCTTCCCTTAGGGAAGTTTGGTATGCCTCCCTATCTTCATCCTGCTGCATTCCCTTATATTTCCTGAAGGCCAGCCTATTGGCTCTGACCTTTTCTGCTACTGTTTTTGAGAACCAAAGTGGTTTCCTTCTCCTTTTGCACTTCCTTTTCTCTCTAACACAATGGGATGTTGCTTCACGTAATGCATCCTTAATACTTGCCCACTTTGCCTGTACCCCCTCACCTGTATTTCTTCTTGCTAGAGCTGGCTTAACTCTGTTGGCCATCTTATCAAAGACAGCTCCTCTAAAGTCCCGTATTTTTGTCTTGGAATGGGATGATTTAGTTCTAGTGGCCAAATTGAATCATATCATGTGATGGTCACTGGCCCTCTGGTGACCTTCTACCTGGAGATCTGTGATCCTTTCCCCTGTTAGTCAGTACTAGATCTAGGATAGCCCTGTCTCTTTTGGGTTGTTGTACCAGTTGTTTGAGGCCCTCCTCCTACAGTGAGTACCATTTACCACTCCCCCTTTTCACCTATCCATTAACAGTTTCATACCCAATTTACCCCCTTGGATCCTACCCCAAACTGCCCAGTTTTCTTACAAAGCTACTATGAGGTTCAAAGTCAAGGGCCTTGCTGAAGTCTAAGTAGGCTACTTCCAGTGCCCCACCCTGATCTATTTTCCTGGCAACCCAGTAGAAGAAATCGATCAGGTTCATCTGACATGACCTTCCTCCCATGAATCCATGCTGCTTCAGGTCTTGTAACCTCTTTGAGTCTTGTAACTGGCAAATGGGCTTTTATTTTCTCCAATGGACTATGGCCTGATTTGTTACTCTGCTGTGGGTGAGACACTTTTATCCAGACTTAGGATTCTTTATAACTCAATTTGCAGATTTGTTACCGGGTTTCGGAACAGGACCCATCTATATAAATTGTACCAGACCGTGAATGTTTTACCTTTTGATAAGTTATTTAAAATATAAGCATGCTATTTTTATGCATAGAATTGTCTTGGACATGTTTCCATATAGTATTTTGGAACTTTTCCCATTTGCATCTCTAAACAGCATTACTTGGTTGTCGTCTATTAAATGTTCTTATTCTCCTTTTAAATATACAACTGTTGGACAAACATAGAAACATAGAATTTGATGGCAGATAAGGACCGCTTGGCCCACCCAGTCTGCCCATTTCCCTACCTAATAGATAAGCTGCAGATCCTAGTTAACTAGCAGCCTACTTCTTCCTACCCCCACCCCCTAGAATTGCCTTATGACTGTCCTATGCATACTTGAATTCCACCACTGTTTTTGACTCCACAACCTCCTCCGGAAGGCCGTTCCATGCATCCACAACCCTCTCTGTGAAAAAATACTTCTTTAAATTACCTCTGAGCTGCCCCCCCATCTTCAAATTGTGCCCCCTTGTTCTTGCACACCTCTTTTTTTGAAAGATGCTACCCTCTTGGACTTGTTGATTCCCTTGAGGTACTTGAAAGTTTCTATCATGTCCCCCCTCTCCCTCCTTTCCTCGAGGCTATACATATTAAGCTCCTTAAGCTCTCTTCATATGTCTTCTGGTGCAGACCCGACAAGATTTTTATCTTTTAAAGCAACCCATTTTTATAATAATTTGCCTCAGTGTGTTACATCCAGTACTTCTGTTTCCATGTTTGAATTTAGATTGTTCAATTATCTTATATCTTTGTTGGATTGTGATTGTAATGTTTAAATTGATTTGTGTATTTTTGCTGTTTGTTATTGTTCATTATGTTTGGGTCACATGTGAAAATGAGACTTTTTTTGCTCACTATGTCTCCCAGATAAATCAATAAATGAATGAATGACTGGTCCACTGGATTCAAGATACTCCAATAGCCTTTCCTTTAAAAGTGTCTCAGTTAACTTCATCACCACTGGCATAACCCGTCCTACAAACATCAGTTGAATTTGATGACAAAAGCCATGTATCTACTAATGAATCTGAGGAGCACAATAATGTTTAAAGCCACTGTAGTCTTCTGAAGATTGCTAGGCAAATGGGAAGACTAGGTGGGCCTGGAGGTCATTTTCTGCCGTCACTTTGCTATGTTCCTATGAAGTTGTATGTATTTAAAACCAATAAAGACATTTTTATTTAACCGCATACCTTTGCATTTTCATTACATGATGGTGTTGCTAGGTACAGTAGATTACAGCAGGCTACTGACAAACCATACAATTCCAGGGTAATTAAATAACAGTTCAGTAATGCGCTTTAAGCAATAATGATGTTAGAATACGGTAGTTTTGGTTTATAAACACAAATGTATAAGAGAAAATGCAAAAGTCTAAATAGAAATGAAAAATATATATACCTGTAAAACATAAAAGTAATTACTTGATTTGTTTATTTATAGGCAAAGGAGTGGCATCCAAGCCTCAATTGATACACCGTCAGAGAATCAGTCTACAACAGCACCAGCCGACCCAGATGATGAGGGACTTTAACAGCAACATGGATGCAATGGCAGCTGCCATTATAACCATGAGTCATTAAATGGGGAACATGGGAGCTGCCATAGCATCTATGGCAGCAGCAATGGGGACTATATCCAATACCTTGGAAGCCGTAAAACAGCAAATGACAGTTACTGTTTCAGATTTCCAAGGTATTGGTGCTATATTTAATGCCTTGGAGGGCATTAAACAGCATATTTCTGATGCTCTTATTGCCCACTAAGGCATTCAGCCAAGGCTTATTCCTGTTGCCATAGGAACAGAGACATCTTCCACCTCTTAACCCTGCCCTCCCCAAACTTCTCCTGCTCCACCCCAACCTACTTCTTCCTCTACGGAGGCTTTAAGCTTGTTGAGGGATCTGCACATTGAGGAGTCTCACGTCCTAGTGACCCTCGATGTGGAGTCACTTTATATGACCAGCTCACATGCTGGGGGTTTGGAAGCCCTCACCTACTATCTCAGTCTTAGGGGTGGACTAAGTCAACTTTGTACTGATGTTTTGGTGGGCCATGCTAAATTTGTATTGAAATGTAATGCATTTTCTTCTACAGGAGCTTTTCATTATTGAATTAGCATACAGCAATGGGGGTAGCATTTGTCCCAACTATGCTAATTTGTATTTTGGCTTCTGGGAGGAAAATTACATTTATGATCAACAGAGAGGAACACCTTTTCACAAAAAAGTGTGTTATGGAGACGTTATATTAACGATATCCTGATGGTGTGGTGGGGAACGGCAGGCAAACTGTTTGTCTTTGATATACATCTAGAGAGCACAGACCAACATCTCAGATTTAGTGTTAACCACAGTACTGTGTCAGTTACATTTCTGGAAATTTTGGTTTGTAAAAATGAACAAAACGGAATGGACACAGATTTATTTCAAAAGCCAACAGACAAAAACAATCCTACTTGACAGTTTGTGCCATCCCCACCACACCATCAGGGATATCCCCACAAGCCAGTTTTTAAGCATCCGCCAGACATGCAGTACCAACCACAGCTTTGAAAAACATGTGGAGGATCTAACTCAAAGGCAGAGAGCAAGTAATACTAAATGGCAAACTTGCTCACCCCTTGAGTTCGGGAATGTTCTCACAGTGATAAGTTAAATTTTGTTACAACCTATAGTTGTCAGGCATCTGCTGTTGGAAGAACCCTACAAAAACATTGGGCATATTAATGACTGAATTCAAGCTAGTCACCAGTATACAAGAATACTGCAGGATGGTGTATAGAAAGGCACAGAATCTGGCAGCTCACCTCACACACTGCATGCAGCCTATGGCATGGAGCCAAACATGGCTTTTAGCACCGCCAAGGGGCACATTTAAGTGTGGCAGATGCAAATTTAATGAGGCTGTTACCAATACAAATTCTTATATCATCTCCAAGTAATGGAGGTCTGTGTGAATCAAAAGGTTAGCAACTGGAACACAACACATATTATTTACTTGGCCAGTTGCTCATGGGAAGCTTTCTATGGGGGCCATACAAAATGTACATTTAAGGAATGGATTGGTGACCATGTAAGGGCCATACAAAAGATGAACCTGGAGTATGTCACAGCTACATGTACCCATTCTACCCCAAATGCAGGCACCCATACCTGAACTTTTGTGGGGACTGAAAGATGACTGTAGGTCCTAGGGGTGGGGACCTAGGAGCACTGTTGGCTGAAGGAGAAACTATTTGGATATTCAGACTGAAAGTCACCAGTCCACCTGGGCTGAATGAGAAATTGGAGATGACAATTCTTTTATAAATCGACAGGACAGTAGTGCAAATAAGCATTTTTTTTGTTTGGTGTCCATTTTATTTTTGAAGGAGTAACATTTAGTTCAAAGTACAAAGTAATCTTTAGTGCAAGTGTGTGTTTTTAACATTTTTTTACTCTATCTCATCTTGTCCCATCTTTATTTTGTTCAGAATGACAGTACCTGTACTCATATCCACATGTAGGGCATCATTTTTGTTTGTTTGTTTTAAAATACCTACCCATTAAGTGTGTGATTTTCCCTTTGCATCTTGCACTTTGCACTTTGTATAATATTGTACTGGGATAGAATTTGCACAAACAATCGGTTACCTGTACCTTTAAGGAGAAATGATATAAAAGGCTATTGTTCAGAACCAATGTCAGTCTCTGATGAAGTGCATGTGCGGAGAATGTTAGAAGGTTCTGTCTAACCACCACTTCCAGGTTCATTTGCTGTAATACAATAAAACTTATTTGCACAGTATCTTCTGGAATTGGGTATCTGTGCTTGGCAGTGTGAGTGCTGGTTTGTTGTTTTCCGATAGGCATTACATAGTTTAAAGTGTAAGGCTAAAACGTTGTGCAGAGGGGTGTAGGGATACCAGATCAAGGTTGTGGCTACCTATGTTATGCCCCTGGAATGATGCTATCAAGATTTTTCCTCAGAGGAGACTAAATAGAAACATTCTATAATTATTGTATTAAAGGGCAAGGGGTGGTTTACCTGGTATAGGGAATCAGGTGGGAAGTGCAGCAGATAACAGGAGACCTCTCTAAATGGAATCAAATATATCTTGGATTTTTTAATCGGATCAAGGTTGTAAGATAGACAGAATCTTATACTACCGCCACATCCTTCTGTTTATGCCAGACGAAATGTATTTTAGAGAATGAGTTAAAACTATTTCTTGATTTATCTGACAAGGCAAACCACATAGAATAAGGTTTACCATTTTGCAGCTATCATGGAAGGAAGGGGGAGTAAACCTTTTGAATTTAAGATAGTATGCCCTGGCAACTCATTTGTGAATAGCATGTACGTAGATAGCTCCCTCCCTCCAACCATACTGGAAGCAAATCGAGTTTGCATCAAATGATATATACAGGGTACATTTAGGAGAAATATATTTTTGCTAGCTGCCAACCTCTGACTGAATTGTATCAGTTCACAGCTGAAACGTTCCGCCAATGCTTGGCCATCCTAGCAGCTTGTTTACCAGCTTTATACTGCTTTCATCTTCAGGCCTTAGCACATGACACAGACTATTCCCTAACACTTCTGTGATGTTTTGTCTGTTCTGTTCTTCAAAATAATTAATGATAATAAGCTAATGGTAGAAAAGGGTATGGAAATTGAGAGCAAATCACATGGATTGAGAACTCACAAATACAAAATCAAATTGGAACAATATACTAATAGGTCCAGATTCAATAGTTTTACACAGCGAACTGGTAGAACCTAGAACTGTTTGCCAAATGAGTTAATGGAAGGTAAAAGTTTAGATGATTTTAAGGTAAAATTAGACCATTATCTACTGAAGGGAGGGCAAAATTGAATCCACTAAAACAGATAGACAGGCTCGACAGGCAGTAGCCTTCTTCAGTCTAATACCCAGTATGAATACCCAGAATTAATATAATATGGAACTTATAAACTACATGGGCATAAATAAAATCCCACTCTTTGAATTTCATTGGTGAAGGTGAGTGCTTTATTAGTTATTTCACTGTACCGATTTTGTCCTCTATGATCAATTGGCCCTGCCCTCTCCCCTACATTTTCTTACTACTTTTATTTCTGCCTTTCAGTTTCAATCTCTACACTCTCTCTTAAGTTCAGCCTCAGATCATAATGCATATATGAAGGGAAAAATGACATAGGCATAACTATGGCTTGTTGCATTAGATTTTCAGTATCAAGAACCAGAACTAAGAGATTCAGAAGTATTCAAAGGGATCTTTTGCAAGCATGTTGCTACTTAAAACCTTTTTTTTTTTGATTTTCTTAGGATAATAACCCAGGTGATCCAGCAATGTATTTTTGTGACGTGTGAACTACTCAATATCTAGAGACAAGAAGATGCCTTGGAATATGTATCTAGGCAAATGTATAAAACCTAATGTTACTTGAACTAATATGTCTCATATACTATATCAAAGTTATATAGGCTGTGATTGTTGGCTATATTATTGATAACTATTGTCTACTGAAATATATGTCTGGATTTGTTACTTTATAAAAAACCTTTCATTAAAAATAAAGTTTTAAAAAAAGATCAGTCTGGCTAGCATGTTGTAAATCACATCTGATCTGGCTAATCTGATCTTGGAGGCACCACGGATGAAGACCACGGTGACACCCCGGAGGCCCACGTAGTTGAAAGAAGAGAATATTATAGACTGGATTATTCTCTTTCTGCAGTCCTGGGGCAGCAATGAATTGTTTCTAAACAGAAAGCCAACCTTTTGGCCCAGGCTTTTGACAGGTTTGCTGATGTGAGTGTTCTTTGTGAGGAGTGAGTCAGCACAGAAACCGAGATATTGATATTTAAGCAATAATCCATGAGAGAGTGTGGGTTATGCTGGAATTTGCCCACATCTGCTGCAGCCTTGTGACCAAATCCACACCAGAAGTGGGTAACTACCAGCATAGCCCACATTCTGGAATGGTTTATAGTGTGCGTCCCACAAGCTGTAGTTTGGATCCTGGACTGACTTCCCTAACTTTGGGTTGTAGTGATATCATCAGTCCAGTCCTTGTGCAAATAGTCTGGTGCTCCCTGGAGTCGAGTGAGTTTCCTAGCTCCCTGAAAGAGGCAGTGGTTATACCTCTCTTGAAGAAAGCTACCTTGGACCCAGACTGTTTCACAAACTACAGACCTATCTCTGACCTTCCCTTTATTGGGAAGGTGATTGAGAAGGTAGTGGCTGCCCAATTGGAAGACCATTTAACCATCCATAACATCAATGAAGCCTTCCAATCCATTTTTTGTAAAAGTCATAGCACCGAGACTGCGCTGGTTCGGGTGCTTAATGATCTTCTGAGGGCGAGAGATCAGAAGAGACGTTCCATTCTGGTTCTCCTTGATCTCTTGTCAGCTTTTGACACTGTGGATCACTTGATGTTGATGGCATGCCTGAGGCAGATTTGTGGAATCTTGGGAACCGTTTTACAATGGTTCACCTCTTTCCTCACTGAGAGATCACAAAGAGTTGTGTCGTGGCTTTTTTCCTCTAGCCCAACTCCTTTGTTGTGTGGGGTGCCTCAGGGTTCTGTGCTATCTCCCATGTTATTCGCTGTGTACATGCTGCCCCTTGGAGATATTATAAGATGGTATGGGCTGAGGTTTCACTGCTATGCAGATGATACCCAGCTATACCTGTCTTTTGCACCCAACCAGGATGGAGCTCTCTCGGTGTTTAACAACTGTCTGGAAGAAATCCAGGATTGGATGGATTCTAGTTGGCTGAAGTTGAACTCAGAAAAGACAGAGGTTCTGCTGGTGGACCCGGGTTGTCAGATGGGGGGGGGGTGTTGGTACGCCCTCTAGAATTTTCCTTGGTGGCGTTTAACTTCTGACCTATGAACAGGTGCGTTACCTGGGGGTTATCTTGGATGACAGACTGACACTACAGTCCCAAGTGTCAGCTGTTGTCAAGACTTCCTTCTACCATCTTAGGAACATCGCCAGAGTTAAGCACCTTGTTCCGTCTGACACCCTACCAACACTGGTCCACGCCTTTGTGTCCTCGCATCTGGACTACTGCAACTCCCTGTACTTTGGGCTTTCTGGGGTTGAAATCCGTCATCTACAGCTGGTGCAGAATGCAGCAGCCCGGGTTTTGACTGGGACAAGTAGGTCCTGTCATATTACCCCAGTGCTGCGCGAACTGCACTGGCCACCTATACGGTGGTGGATCACCTTTAAAGTCAGTTTACTGACTTTCAAAGCCCTTCGTGATCAGGGTCCAGCCTATCTGAAAGAAATTCTGGTGCCCTACTGCCCCAGTCGATCGCTTCGCTTGGCAGACGAGGGGTTGCTGGAGATTCCAAGAGTGAGTCTTAAATCTTCAGGCTGTAGAGCATTTTCTTATGCTGCACCCACTCTTTGGAATTCTCTACCCTGCTGGTTGCAGGAGTGCACCTCCGTGGAGGAGTTCAAGAGTAATCTGAAAACTTATTTTTGGCAAATGGCCTTTTTGGATGGCTGATATATTGCAACTGGTGATTGTGTTGTGGTTTTATATGTATTTACTTTGATTTTATTGCTTGATGCTATTGTGTATTTTTTTTATGTGTATTACTAGATTTTAATGTTTGATGTTGTTGTTTTAATATATTCAGCGCCTTGGAAATTGAAAGGCACTTTATAAATAAATTTATTATGAGTATTATTATTATACAATCAGTAGTAAGTAAAGGTTTAAGAAAAAATTAAAACACTTTTATTTGTAGATAAAAACTGCTGTTTATTAATTTTTATGGAATATCCTTCCATAGTGTGTTAATACAGTAGTTCTGTGTTGCTAAGTAGAATACTGGTGTTGGAGGCGCCCCCCCTGCCACCCTCCCAACTCAGACATGCTTATATGCTTGCAGGATTTTTTTTTTTTTTTTATTTTAAGAGAGAGAGAGAGAGAAGGTGACAGACAAGATGTATTCATGTTCTGTTCCTGCTGGTAAAAGATTGAATCTGTTCAGTCCCACAGCTCAAGAACAAGAACTTAAAGTTTTGCTCTCAATATCTCTCACATTGTGGAAAATGACTGTCTCTGCAGGTGCAGTGATTGGGGCATGTAACAGAGGTAATTTAAACATATTAAAAAAAAAAATATATATATATATATATATATATATTAAATGAGGTAGCTGCTGCTGGATATGCCTTCTACAGAAAGGACAGACCCTCTAGAAGAGGGGCCGGGGTCTTGATATATGTAAGGGATACAATTACGTCCTCCCTTGTTAGTATGCCACTTGGCCAGTCCCCAGAAGCTGAAGCAATACTCATTCGGCTCACTCTAGGAGGGGCTAAGCACCTCACAATAGGCTGCGCTTACAGCCCACCCACAAATGCTCTCAGCTCTCTTGCTGCCCTCCTGCAGAACCCAGCGGTAGAATCTGCTTCAGAGATCATCCTACTGGATGACTTCAACCTAAACTGGGCCCTTGAGGCGAAATCCACCATCAACGCTAAACTAAATGACTCCCACCTCACCCAAGTCATTACCTTACCAACCAGAATGAATCATGCCACTGGAAGGCATACTATAATTGATTGGGTCCTGACCTCTACCCCTAACAATGTAAAAAATGGCAGGGACCTTGGCAGATGCATTGAGTGACCACTCGCCTGTATTCGCCATCTGGAAGAATTGTGCGAATAAAGTCCCGCCCAGGATTTTTACCTCTAGGGACTACTCCAACTTCCGCCCTGACCAATTCATTCGCTACTTAAATGGCATCGACTGGAGCAATATAAGGCACCTCCCCAGTCTGGAGGATGCCGTCAATTTCTTCCAGACATCCCTCATGAGAATTATGGACCTTCTAGCCCCTTTAAAAACCCACAGAGTAAAGGGAAGCTGCTACAAATGGATCCTGCCTTCTCTAAAAGCCCTGATGTCCACCCGGGACAAGGCCTGGAATAAGTACCGGAACTCAAGGCAATCAAGGGACCTAGAGGCATATAGGGCCCTTAGAAATCAGTGTAAAAAGGCCATTAAGCTAGCGAAGAAAGCCTATATCACCAACCTCCAAAAAACTAACCTTGGCAATCCAAGGCTTTTCTGGACACACATTAACGAACTCCTCAAAGGGAACATTCAAAACGCCACCCAGCCCAATCCTGGCTAATGGGCAACTGATCTATGAGGGATCTCATATTGCTGAGACCCTCAACACCTACTTCACGAACCTGGAGGCATATAAGTGGGGACCTCCTGACACGAATAGTAACCTGGTTTTACAATGGCCCCAGGACCTTGATCACCCTTTGTTTCACTTGAGGTTGGTCAGGGAAAAAGAGGTCCTTACCACCCTCAAATCCCTTCCCCTAAGAGGATCTGGGGGCTCTGATGGGATCCAAACAAGAATCCTAAAAGAGGGAGCCCCAGCCTTAGCTAAACCCCTAACTTGGCTGATCAATCGGTCCATAACGGAGGGATCAGTACCCAAGCTCTGGAAACAAGCACTTGTGATTCCCTTACATAAGGGAGGAGCAGCAGAGCCCATTGAGAATTTCAGGCCTATCTCCTTGCTGTGTTCCATAGCTAAGGTACAGGAGAAGCTTGTTTACTCTCAACTCCGGGACTACCTAGAAACTCACCGGGTAATCTCACCATCTCAGCACGGGTTCAGGGCTAACCATGGGACGGACACTGCGCTAACTAAATTCTCAGCTGAAGTACTGAGTAATAATGATGGAGGGTCAGCACAGGGTGGTCTTCATTGACCTATCCAAAGCCTTCGACCTGGTAAACCACAACCTCCTTCTACAAAAATGTGTTCTCTTGGCCTTGATTCTCACTCACTGGGATGGTTCCAGAGTTATCTCTCAGAGCACCCAGAGGGTAAAGTGGGAGGATAAAGTTCTAAGCTAGCTCCACTTAAAGAAGGTACCTCAAGGGTCAATCCTTGGCCCCTCTCTTTCCACTGTTCATTAATGATCTGCACAAAACTGGTAGTAGCAGTGCCATTCAGCACGCTGGATGATGCAGTCATTTACAGAGCCTCCCATAATTTACCCGAGTTGCAGACAGCCCTCCAAGAAGACATCCACCTGATGGAGGACTGGCTATCTCTGAACAAAATGGTTCTAAACACTAGCAAAATGAAGGTAATGCTCTTTGGCCCTAGATCCCTGGGAACAGAGAGGTCACACCACCTACAACTCCAGTCGGGGGTGCAAAACTTGAGGTGGTCTCCTCTACCAAATACCTTGGCCTTACCCTGGACCAAGGTTTTACTCTAAAGAATCATGTAGATCAAATCACAAAAGCCATCCATGCGAAATTAGGCATCCTTTATAGACTAAAGGACCAAATCATTCCTGAAGCCAGGGCAGCCATTGCCATGCTCATTCTCCCAAAGCTCACATTCGGGGCCCCGATCCTCCAGGGTGTGGCCATGATGGAATTAGGAAGGCTGCAGACTCTGTACAATAAGATAGTCTGCTTTGCCACCTTGTCTCACCCTATGACTCACCACTGTGAGGCCCAATCCAGGCTCAGGTGGCCGTCGCTTGATGCTCGTCTAGCCTACCCTTCCCTCTGCCTTACATACAAGATACTTGGTCCCTCTCCTCCCCTAGCCTGGTTGGGCTCGTCAGGGCAAAACCCAACCCACGGTGCCTGCGCTCATCAGGCCAATCTCTCCTCGAGGTCCCAAAGATGAGGACCAAAGCCGGGTCTAGGTCCTTTGCGTACACCGCCCCTTCCACCTGGAACAACCTCCCCTTGGAGGTCCAGGAGGCGGAGACTGTTTCTAGCTTCCGGACGCTGCTGAAGGGACACCTGCTTAATAGGAGCATATGTCTATGCCACAGTACCTGACCTAGCTCAGCCTCTTGAGCAGCTCACTTGTCCTCAACAGCCATCTAGGCAGGACATTTGATCCTCTTCTCTTTGAAGGGGTGCACTTAGGTCCCTAACTTATCCCCCTTCCAATCCTGCATACTTATCAGTTAACCCTAGGTCTACAGACGCTGCTCACTATTTCCTGTGGACCTGGTATCTAATTTACTAGTAAGGTTGCTTAAAGTTTAACGTGCTCATTATTTGTTACCTTCATGTCCATACAGCCTACATGTTTTCCATTCTTTGGCGCCTGCAAAGATATGTACTCCTATTTTTAAATTACTATTCCTCTCTCCAGACTGTACTGAACTGTTACCTGTATGTTGTTGTTGCACCCGGGTCGCCCCTGAAAAAGGGACCTCTACGGGCCCAGTGGGCCTACCCGGTCATCAAAATTCAATAAATAAATAAATACTGCACATTTTTTAAGCCAAGCTTTTGAAAGGGAGCCACTTTAGCATGACCAAGTTAGCGGAAGCAGATATGGTGGCTGAAATGTTTATATTTCGGGCCCTCAGATTGATTTCACTTTTGACTTTAAAAGTTTCTTTTGTGAAGAGGCTAACTGGGTCTTTTTGTGTGAGTTATGCAGGGGTTTACTCACATTGAAAGACCCAGTTAGCCAATCAGAATCCTTATTTTTTCCTCACCTTCATACAATCTCTAACAACCTCCAGGAGAGCATTTGTGGTAGAATGACCACACGGGCAGAACCAGTGTAGCTCTTCAGTCATGGGGCAGACCTGAATGTCATGACTTTGATCTCACCCATGTTTAAAGACAGTTTTGAGTCATGAGGTAGGCTTGCATGTCATGAAATTGTATTGGACTAGAAAAAGACATTTTATGTAGGTTTCTTAAGATTACTATAGTTTCAGACCATGATGTACTGAGATAACATGACTGAAATGTCTCTAAACCAGTCAGCTTTCAGGAAATTATCTATTTTATAACATTGGTACAATGCATTTGTTTTCTACTTTAGAATTCATAAACTACACCACTGAGTTCTAAAATGGTTCTTACCAGCACTGTATCAATCAGAAACACCCAGTAAGTTTAACAAAAAGGTCAGTAAAGATGGGACAATGGCAGGACTAGAACCCACATTTAAAATAGCTTCTACAGGAACAAAATAACTGAAATGACAGGTTGCATTGGGGAGCTACTTTGATCAGCTAATGTTTTCTCTTTTTCTAGACCAATGGTTCTCAAATGTTAAGGCCAGCTTCCCAAGGGAGGCCCCAAACTGTTCCAGGGAGGCCCAGTCAAGTGTGAGAATGTACCGATTTTAAGTTTTGGATGTTTTGTGTGAAAGGATGAACAGAAACTAAATATGGATAATGGCAGGTGAATTTTCTTTACTTATGCATAAATTGGTGATGAAAAGCCCACTGGGCCAAATATTGTTCCTAGGTGTGTATTTATAATTAAATTGGGGATTAGGAAATGCACACTGAGTCAAAGCTTGTTACTACAGTGGCAGCCATAGACATGGTCAGATATTTCCTGAAATTTCTGTGATATTTCTGGAGAAATTTCTTGCCTGCCTGCAGTTCCTCTGTGGGCCAGCAGAGAGAATATCTTCAGATATACTGTAAAATATCTGGAAATATCTGAACATATCTATGGTTGCAACTGTACAGTAGGTGTCTATTTACATGTAAATTGGTGACTGGGAAAGGCACACTGAGTCCAGGCTTGTTCCTACACTAGGTGTTAATATGTAAATTGGACACTGGGAAAGGCACACTGAGTCCAGGCTTGTTACTATAGTAGGTGTGTATATGTAAATTAGTGGGAAAGGCAGACTGAGTCCAGGCTTGTTCCTATAGTAGGTGTTTATATGTAAATTAATGGGAAAGGCAGACTGATTCCAGGCTTGTTCCTATAGTGGTGTGTATATGTAAATTAATGGGAAAGACAGACTGAGTCCAGGCTTGTTCCTATAGTAGGTGTTTATATGTAAATTAATGGGAAAGGCACACTGAGTCCAGGCTTGTTCCTATAGTAGGTGTGTATATGTAAATTAATGGGAAAGGCACACTGAGTACAGGCTTGTTCCTATAGTAGGTGTGTATATGTAAATTAATGGGAAAGGCACACTGAGTCCAGGCTTGTTCCTATAGTAGGTGTGTATATGTAAATTAATGGGAAAGGCACACATTAATCCAGGCATGTTCCTATAGTAGGTGTTTATATGTAAATTAATGGGAAAGGCACACTGAGTCCTGGCTTGTTTCTATAGTAGGTGTGTATATGTAAATTAATGGGAAAGGCACACTGAGTCCAGGCGTGTTCCTATAATAGGTGTGTATATGTAAATTAATGGGAAAGGCAGACTGAGTCAAGGCGTGTTCCTATAGTAGGTGTTTATATGTAAATTAATAGGAAAAGCACACTGAGTCCAGGTGTGTTCCTATAGTAGGTGTTTATATGTAAATTAATGGGAAAGGCAGACTGAGTCCAGGCTTGTTTCTGCAGTAGGTGTTTATATGTAAATTGGTGACTGGGATAGGCACACTGAGCAAATGTTTGTTTTCAGGCGTGACCTAGGGCAAGAGTGCAGGAAGTTGCTTAACAACCGAGTAAGAGAGGAAGAGATGAAAGTAGCTAGGATGGTTGTTCAGACAGAGGGGAAGCAGAGTAACAAGGGTCTGAGAATTAGAAAAGTGGAGTGACAAGGGTAACCTGGGGTGTGGGGTTGGGGTGGAGAACAATAAGTTGAATAAAAAGAGAACACACTCAGTCAACTTTATTACTGTGACTTTATTCCTGGTGTACTGTGCAAAGTACTGTGAAGCCCACCAGAATGAAAGTGCAGTGTCACAGTTTCCATATGATGTATGTTGCTGTGGGGAGGCCCAAGATTATTTCCAAATTTGAGGGAGGCTTAAAATATTTTCCATGGCTTGGGGGAAGGCTCGCCATTACAAAGTGTGAGAACTAATGTTCTAGACAATTCTTGAATGTTGGGAAAAGTGCCCTCTGACAGTGAACAGCTGCTGCTTTCAGAGAGAGAGTGAGAATGAGTCCAAAACAATGTGGCTCCAAGCTGGCTTAAAGGGACACTGTCAACCCCCCCTTAGGCCTCAAACTGTCCATAGTTATAAACACATATTATGATTGTTCACATTCTGTAGAACATGGTGATGTAGCTGGTAGTTTGATTCAGATTTTGTTCTTCTGTTTAAAAGTGAAGAACAGGCTGCCCACTATAGTGGTGTTACCACACCTAAATGAGTTTGTTGACATTATTAATCAGCTCCCAATGCATCTTTACTGGACTTGAGAACACCCCCCAAAAATTCTATTCACTCAAGATGCAGTGGGAAGAGAAGAGACTATTGCATCATGAGGTGCTTCACTGTTTAGGGGTGTTTCAAATGTTCAGGAAGTATGCAATAAAAGTAGATCAAGAATTAGAAACACAATAAGATTGGATATAATTACACCACTACACGCATTTCAGGTCTGCTAAGAAAGGAGGTAGATGGAACAATCAGCAACATCAATTCATTTTAGAGAAGATAAGCATTCATGAAATGTGGGTTTTCAGCTATAAATAACACGGTGCAAAAGGGTTGACAGTGTCCCTTTAAGCTGAGCACCTCTGAGAAACAAGAAAGCTGAACAAAAATTACTTTTGTCAACACCTAGAAAATATGGAATAATCTTAATAATATCCTAACATAGTGCTGTGGTAATAAAAGGGAACCTCCACCCCTCCTGCCAGATTGCAGTGGATATACTGAATTTTACAATGGACATGCTTCCAAACAAATCGGCTGGAATGCTAACCCAACTCATGCTGTGCTATCCTCAATGCCAGTGTTTTACCTTCTTCTCCTATGCTTGAGGATCAGTGCAGAAAATCAGGGTGTACAAACTCGGCAGGATGTCTTAGAGCTCTATTCACAGATACTTTTACTGCTAATGATGGAGGGGTAAACCTTTCATAGCAACACAGACTTTGTTAGCAGAAAAGGCCCTGCTTCCAATCAAGTATTTCCAACCATACCTATCCTAATGCTGATTATGTGAGGGTCCTAGAAACCCATGACTCCTCCATTCCTCCCTTCCCTTTTGCCATTGTGTTCACCGGCCTCATATGACTATCCCACCCATGCTTGAATCCCCACCACTGATTTTGCACAGACTACCTCCCTCGGTAGTTTATTCCACCCCCCTTCCAGGAAGAAATGTTTTCTGACATCCTTCTTTAATCTCTCACCCCCTCACCAATTTCATTGAGTTCTTCCTGGTGATGGTGTTACCACTCAGTGCAAACAGCTGTCCACTGTCTTCTCTGTTAATCCTGTGGAAGTATTTCTGCATCTCTATTGTGTCCGCCCCTCTCTTCTTGCCATAGACTGGATCACTTTGGAACCAGACCTTTTAGTTTTATGCTTTGGATTGCTGTTGTGTTAAGTCTTCAGTAGGGAGCTGAGGCAAACTCTTGGGCATTTAGAATGTTAGAGTGAGTAATGACCATGTATGGCATGGCACTGATGTAAATGCAAAGTTGACTGTAGCCTAATTCTGAAGTGCTGAAGACATTAACTAGCAGAGACCATTCATCAGGTTACTGTTTCAATTCTTTAAGCAGGCTGCATGTTTCATTATTATTTAAGATAATAAACCTGATGGAATGTTGGTTGTAGAAATGAAATGTTTTAATTCGTGCAGCACTCGTTCAGCATTTAATGGTAACAACAAAATAATTATTCATTTATTTATTATTTATTTAAAAATTGGTGACTGTGAAAGGGATGCTGAGTGGCTTGTTTCTTTGTGCGATTCGGGGGGAAAGAGATGGGGGATATAAAATACATAGCTCAAAAACACTTTGCCGATAAAATAATGCAATCAGAAAACATGATAAATACACATTTAAGTGCAGAATGAATAATCAAGGCACAAACAAAAAATTAGTGCATCAGCCACACATATGCCAGGGTTGGATGGTGACTGCAGGAGAAATGTCAGGAAGAGGGAAAACAAGAGCAAGGGCTAAGAGAAGGAGTTTCAGCTTATGCCTGAGAGATACCAGGGGAGGCAGATAAGTGAAGAGATGTAGGGAGCTGGTTCCAGAGTGAGGGAAGACGATAGGAAAAGACTGATTGCTCAGCAGAGGAGCAGGAATGAGGAATGGCAAGGGTGTGTGAACCCCTGGAGTGGAGGGAGCAGGAAGCAGAGGGGAGGAGGGAGAGGAATGATGAAAGGTAAGAGGGAAGGGACCCAAACCAGGAATTGGATACGAAGGAGATGCAGTGGATCTGGCGGCATGAGGACAGAGGGAGAATGGATAAGGAGGAGTAAAGTGAACAATGATGAGTATGAGTGGGGAGTTGGTAGCAAAGCAGCAAATGGAGTTGCAGAGCATGTCCAGTCTGGAAAGGGAGGTGAAGGGAGTGATGCCACAGACCACGTCCACATAGAATACCATTTTTTAACAAGCTCTCAGCAGACCAGAGAAGACAGACCATCTTTTTTGCAGTACAAGACACCAAGTTTAGAGCACAGCTTGGCATGGATGGCATCACTGTGGGTAGAGAAGTCAAGCCTGCAGTCTAGTCACATACTGAGGTACTTGAAGGATTGAACCACTTCAAGAGTGTTGCCATCTAAGGTGGAGAAAATGGGTAGGGAAGGAGTCTGACCAGTTTCTGGCCAGTGCCAAAGATCCTGGACACATTGCTTTTTTGTGCTGACCTGGAGTTGGTTAGAATGGAACCAGCACAGGATGTTGTGGAACTCTTACTGGAGCAGACCTTCCATGGCTATGGTAGAGGGACTGGCGGTGTAGATGACATTTTCTCTCTATGTCCTGTACTCTGTAGTTTGACACAAATTTACCTTTTTCTGTGAGCTTATTTTAATGGGAAAGGCTGCTCAATTCTAATTTTTTGTCCTGTTTCCCATTAGCAGATTACAAAGTTCTGCCGCTAGAGGGCCCTTAGTTCTTTTTTGTAACATGACTGAAGTAAGAAGATATTTCTCAGGAAACTCCCTTGGTGATTGCTCTGTATTCACATGCTCAGCTTTTTGTCCAGCTATTCTGAGTATGGCCTTGAATCTCAGTGTGGTGCTGTTTTTCCATTTTCTTCACACTCCCTTCTTATATTAGTTTTTTTTTTTTTTCAAAAATCAGGCCCCTGTTGCAAAGCAGATCCCTCTTTCCTCCCTCCCCCTTTTTCTATTTCTGCCCCTCTCTCTACCAACCCCTCTTGCTCACAACACACCTATGCAAAATAACTCAACAACCCTCTACATTCACCTCCTCTAATCCCCCACTTACATCCTCACTATTACTCCCTCTCTCTCCTTTGAACTATGGTCTCACTTCTCTATGATTCTTCATGCATCATTACTATCTGTGCCATCTATCCTTGCTGTCCTCCATCTACTGCTCCCTTACTCTATCTCTCCATTCCCTTCCAAACACCTGGCCTCCTTGGATTCTTCTTACAAATGCCCAAAGCTCCACTTCCTCATCCTTGCTCTCCTCCTGCTCTCCTCTGGGGATATCCATCCCAACCCAAGCCCTGTTGCCTCCAGCACTTCTGGTGCTCCCACAGCTGCTGCCCTCTCCTCTGCTTCTACAGTCCTCCCAAGAGGCTTCATGATCGTACATGTAAATATCGGTAGCCTGGTACTAAAAATTGACCTCCTACAAACCATGGTGGCCTCTCTAAAACCAGACATCCTAATCATTACAGAAACATGGCTAAAGAGCATGATCCCTGACCACTCGCTCTCCATTCCTGGCTACTTCCTCTTAAGGCAAGACTAAGCTGGCAGGGGTGTCGGTGTTGCCATGTACGTCCTTACCTCCCTCCAATATTTCATAATTTACTCATCCTCCAACCCAATGACCCACGATGCCCTAGCTATTCATGTTACCCTTCCCTTTACTCTTCCTGTCTTTACAGCATTATGCTTTATGCTTAAATTAATAAATGTTCCCTATTGTATTCTTTTTTCTTTCCTGCCAATGAAAATGAAAATGAAAATTTGTTTTTATGATTATTTAATGAGTGTTTAAGGGCAAATGTTATTGTGATAAGTTATTTTGTTTTAGGTAGTATTTGCTGTATGTAAAGTTTATTTATATGTTTTGTTCTTGGTTCTCTGTTCTAATTAAGAATACTGTTTGCGCAGGACCTCATTGTAAATGAGCATTAGCTCAATCGAGTGGTTCCTGGTTCATATGTTGGTATATGAATAAAATTTTACAATACAATTACAGTTTTACATATACAATAATGGCTGGGGAGGTGCTTATAATGAGAATGTTAGACACCCCCAAGGTGTGGGATGCCACATAAACCTCGAGAGCGAAGCTTGAGGGGTTTGTATAGGCATCCCACACTGAGGGGGTGTCTAACATTTGAGTTTCACACACCTCCCCAGCTCTTATTTTATATAATTGCTGGGGAACACTTTTTCGCCTCAGCAATTATATATAATATATTTTAAATTAACTTACCACCATGTCCAACTGGCGGCGAAGTGCGGCGTGCTGTGCGCTGAAGAGGACCGGAAGAGCGCTTTGTGTGCATGCCCACACATGTTGTAACCCACAGGTTATCATGGAAAATTATAACCCCCTTCCCATATGGGAAAAAGTGGTTCCCAGTTATTATAATACAATAATAGCTGATATCTATTGCCACCCAAACATCTAGCCCTCTGTCATCCTTGACCTCCGAACTTCCATCACTGCCCTCTCTCACTCTGGGACGCTGTATATCCTAGGTGACTTCAATTTAAACTGGCTGTCACCAAAAACAACCCAAACATGCAATGAAATCTGTGCCCGTAACCTCACACAGCTAATATTGGAACCCATCCTTCGCAACCACAACACACAAAATCACTCCCTGCTTGACTGGACTCTTACCTCCCACCCCCACAGAGTCATCGTCTCTGGCATCCTTCATGACCCACTCAGTGACCATAATCCAGTATTCATAGTCAGAAAAGTTCCCAGTCCCAAATCCCTGCTTAAAATGCTTAAAACCTTGCAGCTGCGCTCTTTTAAATCCTTAGAATTAGAACCTGTCTTGTGCAACCTAGCCCTCTCCAACTGGTCTTCCCTAGTCAACATCCCATCAGTTGATAAGATGCTTGCTTATTTTACAGATATAATTCTAGAGAATTGGAATATATTTTGCCCCAGTCAAACAAACCAGGGTTGCTTGGATTGCTCCAGAACTATTGGCCTGTCTCAGAGCTAGAGATTGTGCCTGGAAACGACTTAAAGCAACCCAGCTTCCTAGCGATCTCATGATTTACCGCAAGCTTCGAAATGCCTGTACCAGGGCCACAAGGCTAGCAAAGTCCAAATACTTTAACACTGCCTTCCTCACAAACATAAATTCACCTTTCAAGTTCTGGAAGGTGGTTCATGCCCTCTTTTCTCCCATGTCCCACCCACCCCTCCCGTGCTTAAAATAAATGACACCCTTGTGGCTGACCTGGGTGCCATTGCTGCTGAATTTTACTTCTACTATACCACTTGTGCCACTGAGCCACTGAAATCCCTCTCTTCCTATCCTCACTCCTCTCCTTTCTCCAATGGTACCTCTCCTCTGCTCTCCCCTCCTCCCACCCCCTCTTCTCCTTTGATATAGTCTCCCCAAATGACATGCTACAAGCCCTCCTCACTAGCAACCCCTCAAAAGGCTACTCCCCAGATGGCCTAGAGCCCAAACTCCTCTCTCTCTCTCTCTCTCTCTCTCTGCTTCAGACATTACCTACCCTCTTTCTCTAATTCTAAACCTCTTATTTTCTAGTGCCTCTGTCCCTACCCCATGGAAACATGCTGTTCTCCTCCCTCTTCCCAAAGGCGGTGACCCATCTTCCCTTGGAAATCACCACCCTATCTCTCTCTCCTCCCTACCCTAGCTAAATTACAAGAACATCTTGTCCTCTTCCAGCTTACCTTATTTCTAACTGACACCTCCTACTTCACCCCCTTTCCAATCTGACTTCAGGAAAAATCACTCCACCACTACCTCTCTACTTCGGTTCACTGCCTCTATCCTTATTGGGATGGACAATGACCAAATCACCTCAGCTGTCTTTATCAAACTTGCCAAGGCTTTTGACACTGTTTCCCACTCCCTTCTCCTCCTTCAGCCACTAGCTCTTTCAAGGCCTACCTCACTGGTAGAACCCAATCAGTCAGGATCTCTGATGTCATTTCCCTTCCCCTCCCCCCTCACTGATTAATACTGGAGTCCCTCAGGGCTAAGTGCTAGGGCCCCTATTATTCTCCATCTTCCTAAATGACCTTCTATCTGTCTGCTCCTCTGTCACTGCCATACACATGTATGCTGATGATACAGTTCTGTATGCATCTGGCCCTTGCCCAGCTGAGGTTACATCCAGCTTGCAGCAAGACTTTGACAAGGTTCAGCACTGGTTTGCTAACCATCAACATTTTCTCAATGCCAAGAAAACTGTCTCCATGACTTTTGGCACAAGGAAGAGACTCTCTAGGCTTCCCTCCATGCCCACTTTCCACGCCCTTGATGAGACTTTACTTGAGGACACATTCTCCTTCAGGTACCTAGGAGTTTGACTGGATCAACATCTAAACTTCTCCAGACATATTGATGTCATCAAAAAACAATTTCGGCCCAAGTTTGGTGGCCTGTTCAGGAACCATAGTTGTATCTCCACTACGGTACGGCATGAACTTGTTCATAAGATGATCCTGCCCATCTTTGACTACTGTGATGTAGTCTACAGTGCTGCTCCCATGTCCTCCCTGGCCAGATTTGATACCCTCTTCAATTCCTTCTGCCATTTTGCACTTGATGCTCCCTCCCGCACCTACCACTGTGATCTCTATCATGCCCGATCCTTCCCCTCTCTTACAAACAGATGACTCTCCCACTGCGCTAAATTTACCTCCAAGCACTGGCTGGATGGACTCCCTTTCTACCTCTCTACCTCATTTATAACACCCCCCACTCTCTCTCTCTCTCACTCCCTTAGATCATCCAACTCCCGTAATCTGGCAGTCCCCCGCAGATCCACCCTCATCAGCCAATCTGGTTACTCTCACCACCTCCCAAAAATGTGGAATTCCCTCCCCCCTCAAATTCATCACTCATCCTCCTACTACTCCATCAGCTCTGCCCTTAAAAACTTCCTTGCACCTAGCTGTTCCTGCTACAACCTTTCATAACTCCCCCCTCTAAGCTCCTGACAAACCCTACCCCCTCTTCAGTACTCATGCAATGCCCCTGCTGCAGCTCCACCCCCACCCACCTAAAAAAACCCAGCATTCCTTCCCTTCCTCCAATTCCTTCCCTTTAGACCTTCCATTGTTCTCTTACTGTGATTTCTCAATCATCCAAAGTTGTACCAAAGGCCAGTCCCTACTCTATCCTTACACCATTAACCCAACTCTTCCCTCCACTTCTCCACATCCGGAAGGGCTGGGATTCGGCCTCTTTTCTGTTCTTCTGAAGCCTATTCCCCCTCGCTGCCTACAACCTGCTTCCCTCTTATTGTACTCTACCTCTCACTGCCACAACCTGCTCCCTTCCTGCCATGCTTACCCAAGCCTTGTGCAGGCGGGTTCCTCAGCATACTGGAGGGGTCAGGCCCCAGCAGACCCTTCTCATCCTACCTCTTCCTTCACCACCTCGGTACATCCCCTTCCACCACCCCACCCCTGCTTCTCTGCCTACCGACATACCTACCTCTGTCTCCCCTTCCCTTCTCCCCCTTACATAGCGCTAGCTATGGCTGACCCCTAATCTCTAATGCACTTGTAGTTAACTTGCACTTCTGTTATGGCTGCCCCATAATCTCTACTGCATTTGTAGTTAACTTGTACTTCTGTTATACCTTAGCCAACCTGTGTGTTTACTCCTCACTAACTTTCCTGGATCAAACTACAACAATTCTATTCATCTGTTTTCTAGCTACACAGTTATGTGTCATTTAGTGTATGCCCAAATGTTATTTTGTGTTGTTGCATCTATCTAGTCCAAAAGTGTTGATGTAGTATCTATCTAGTTCAAAACTGTTAGCATCCCACTGTTTCATTACTCCTGTATAGTCTGCTCAAATTATTTGAATGTAATGTACTATACATTTATATTGTGTACTGAATTTCTGTAAACTATCCTCATATTCTCCTACACCCCCAGGTTGCACCGGGAGACGAGCAACTTGTTGCTCAGCGTGCCTTCCTGGTAAAACATTTCAATATATAAATAAAATAAAAATGTCTGTGTCATCGGCATACATATCAGTATGCAAGTTGATATAGGCAGAGGGGAAGGTCGTTAAGGAAAATGGAGACGAGTATGAGACCCAAAATGAGGCCCTGTAGGACCCCAAACTGGATGGGAAGTGGAGGTGTCAGAGAGCTACCAAACTGTACTGACCATAGATGGCCTGAAAGAGAAGAGTGGTGTAATATAAAATAGTGTAATCAAAGAACCAAAACCTAATTACCAATACAAATTATTTTTTTTAAATATTCATGTTTAGGAACAGTTTATAACAGTAACACATCTCTATATGTTGGGCAGTTATTTGTGGAATAAGGACCTTTTAGGGTAACAGCTTCATAGCTTTATTATTTATTATTTGTAACTTTTGGTAGAAAAGGCACATTAAGTATTGATAGCTGGGTTCCAGGTGAATGATGGGGTTGGGGGGGGTACATGAACCTGTTTTATTGACATGGGAAATGTTGGCCATGACACCAGGGATTTGAGAAAACTCCTCTACTTTTCTTTGATAAGTGCAATGAAAACTTTAACTTCCACCTAGACAGTCACCAGAGGTGGGGAAAAGGGAATTTGGTTTAATGTCTCATCTGAAGGATAGCACCTCAACAAAGCAGTACCACACCATACTGTACTACTGTGTCCATTGTAAATGTTACCCAAGCACTTGATGTGGGGCTAGAACCCATGACCTTCAGATCTTCTGGCCCGAAAGGTGAATGTGCTACTTACTAAGCCACTGACACTGATAACTTCCTTCAATGGCTGACCCTTTTGTTTCACTTTCTGTTAATCCATTGACAACCCCTAAATTTCTTACAAACCCTGGAATTGAACAGAATTGTATGTGTGGTGCATGCAGTAGCTGGGTATGTAAACTGAGGCAGAGGAAGAAAGAAAGAGAAGCCCATGCAGGAATGTCAGTGAATGGTAGGTGGATGAAGGCATGTTAACACAGTTCTCGCTCCCTGAAGGTAATTCTAAGCTGCTGGAATTCATGTAGATGGCTGGAAACTAGTTCAGGCTCCTGGATGCAGTTCTCTACTAAGCTGGATGACATCTGATCCTTCCCTTTTATTCCCTAAGTTTGGCCAAGTCACACAATAGTAATTTGTATTATGAACAATGCAACTTGGGTTACAGTGGTACAAAGCAGCTCTTGAGACCTTATTAGGGAGAAAACAGAATCTCTTTTTATAAGCTAAATACTAAACTTGAACTTCAGTTTGGTGGTTCATTGCCAGTTGGCACATGGATGGAAAGTGATATTTCCCCAATGGGTTCCCTTTCAGTACGTCTGTCAAGCAGATCATCTGCTTAAGTATCACTGATGCATACTTAACCCCTAAGCTGGCATCAAGCTGCATGCCATAGCCAACTCCCCTGCTTGCTCAGAAGGAAAAGGGGAAGGGGTTAAGGTTCTATAGTACATACCTGAAAGCATTTGGGATTATGCTTGAAAACACAAATGCCCTAATTTACACTACTTTATAGTGTAATGTGTCCAAATTATGTCAATGCCAAATGTTGGAATCATGATTCCATTGTACTGCATTTTAGTTCTTCCACAAAATAACAAGTTCTGCTCAGAGTCTCCATGTCTGCATGAAGCTGTTAAGAGAGCATGGAGGTGATGGCGGAAAGGGTCTCCATGTTATGGAGTTCATGGTTTTCACGGCTGCTGTTTCCAAGATGGTCACTGGAGTTCACACATGTGCACTAACATACAGTGGCCATCTTGAGCACAGCAAGCATTTCTGCCATGAGCTGCTTGCACATGCGTAACATGGCAAAATGTGGAAGTATCACATTAAAGAAGTGCACCTGTGTGGGGGGGGGGGGTTCTGCACCACAGAGAGGAACTGCAGCCATGGAGGGAAGAGGCAGTGGAAAAAAAAAACACCACCAATGATCTCTGCACTGAGGACAAAGGGTGCATCACTGTAGAATAGAACTAGGACCGAATACAGTAATGGTCCCTTTTGTCTGCTAGAGGGATAGCAACATGCCTGCAGTGCTTGCTCCATCCATGCAGTCATAAAATTATTACAACAGTATGATAGTCGGGTGCTTCCTAGGCATTACCAGGAATTCTGTTCCTTTTCATGTTTTTTTTTTTGTGGGGGTTGCAAAGTATACGCTGGGGACAGGTTGTGTTTAGGTGACACTGCAGATTAGCAAACATGGCATAGTGGTAGTGATAGACTAGTATACTATCAATAAACAAAAAAGTTCCAACCATTGGAAACACAAGTGGAGTGCTGGGATTGGGAATGTCAAGGAGCTAAGCTGCTCACAGCGTCTCTCGCTTTCTGTGTCTGTCATCACATGGTGCCATTACCTTGCCCCTTCCCCCCCAATTGCTAAGCACAGATAATGTCACAGCAGATCTATTGGGGAAAGAGATAGATATACTTTCCCTTGATGCCACTGAGGCTTTTGATTTATTAATCTGGATTTTTCTATTTTCTTGCCTTGAAAAATGGGAGCTTCCAGTTCATACAATCAACATTCTTTAGTTTAATTGACCATGGTGCTGTTTTGAGAATCAATTTTTCTGAATCAAATTACATTTTAATTCCAAATGACATTAGGCAAGAATGTTTTATATCCTTCATATTTTTTTGTTTAAGACTTGGAAAGGTGCTTACTGATGAAGGCGAAATAAATTTAAGTGGATATGCCAATGACCCATTTATCATTCGGTCAAACATGAATGTCTCGGATAGATGCTGGAGATGCCAACAGGTGCCAGGAAATATCACTCATATTTTATTGGGATTGCCAGTTCATCCAACCATTTTGAGTGGAAGTGATCACATTTTACTCCTAGCTTCTGAAAAGTTTAATGTTTCATTGTACAGGTATTTGCTTGAAGGAATGAGCTGTTGTCCGATATTTCTTATCTCAACTAATAAAATAATATGGCCAACTGCGGGGTGTTTTACATGAGAAGTTATTATTTTCCATACTTGGGTAAAAAAAAGCATCCTATTCCAAAGGAATTTGCTTTTTGCATTGAAATGAAGACCCATGGTAAGGACAAAAAGAGTCCTGCACACTTTCCTACTGAGAAGGAACTAAAGCCATCTTTGAAGAAAGAACTGGAGGACAATTGCTCTATTGAAATGGGGGGGTCCTCTTATAGTGTAGTTAGAACTTCCTTATTGTCAATCGGCAGGGTATGTACTGTAATATTTTAATTAATCAGTGAAAATCGAAGTCTGATTTGTGTTGTCAGGGGACCCCATCCCTCCTAGCAGGGGTGAGAAAAGAGATGCATTAGAAAGCAATCTATTTTCCCGGTGTTGGGAGTTAATGACTATTGCCAAAGATCAACGAATTATCAAAGCTGTTGCTCTTGCCTGATCTTAAAATCCATTACTTTGCTGGTCGTTTAATTAAATACATAAGTATAGTAAAATCATATCTTATGACTACTTGAGAGAAATAACCCCCATCTGCTGCATTCTGCAAACTTCCTTGTCCCATGCTGCCTCCTAAGGAAACTCCAATCCCTCAGGGATGTTTGCATTTAATAAAAAAAAAAAAACCTTTGTTGTGGAACTCGTGTCTTCTCTCCCTCTCCAGAGACATCCTGGGTCCAGATAGGAGAGCATCCATCCCTTCTCCATCCAAGTAGCTTAGTTCGCTTGCAGAAAATGTCCATTAACTAGTGACATACAAATTCCAGGTCAATTGCACATTAGAACTCAAGTTGACTTTTACATAAGGGTTCAGACCAGGAGCATTGGGGAACCATACCGATCAGCCCTTTAGGGAATTCAGAAATATGGCTACCTGAATTGAGATAAATGAATGCCTGGTTCAACCCCCACCAGACCCACTTAGACATGATGGCCCAGGAGTACTTATATTAGATAAAAGCAACTTGTATAATGTCCATGGCAACTGTTGCAATATGACATTGATGCATGCATATTAATATATTGTTAAATTTTTGAATACATTTTGCTGCAGAATGTGTGTCCCACTCTACGTAGCTGAGCCTGTGACGTTAAACTGATTACATTTTAAGGAATCACATTTTGTAAATGGAAAGTAAAATTAAGTAGAACAAATAACAGAACACAACATTTTTGTGCCTAAAATGCAAATTAAAATGGATCCCAGAAAGAAGCAGAATGCACACTGTCCATTTACAGAATGTACTTCTTTAACTTGGATTCAGTTTACCCTAACTGCTACAAGGTGATTGATACACATATTAGAGCAAAATGCATTCAAAAAAGAAAAAAGAAAAAAAAGATATATGTTTATAGCATAAATCCAAAGTTGTAGCAGTAGCCATGAACACAAAGCACCCCTGATCTAGTACAAGTGTTCATGAGCCATAAGGTGGTAATCCTGCCCCAGTCATCTTTCTTCATTGATTACTATTATAGGAGGGTTCTACCACTTAAAAATGACAGTTCCACCAACTAGAAATCTAGATGTGAGTTCCCCTACCTAAACATTTCCACTTTAATCACCACGCATCACAGTCGTTGACTTACAATGGGAAGGGGGGCTTAATTTAAAGATAGCACCCTGATGCTCCCCAGCTCACAAAGGAATTCCAACACTGCCCTCATATCAGTACAATGAGGGGCAACCCCTTGTAATGAGGTGAGGGCTGATAGGTAGTGCAGGGCAGTGGGCAGTCGGCAGAATAGAGCTCGCTAGTGCAACATGCCAGACACCACCCCTAGTCGAGTCGTCCCTCAACTTCTCTTCTCAAAGCAAGCTGTAGCAAAATGGTCTCATTAGAAACAGGCCAGGCTTTTTCAAGGAGGACACGTCCAACATCGGCAAACAAAAGGAAGACATATAAATACCCTTCTCATGACCATGCTACCTTTGACATCACTAAAACTTGAAAATTTAGAAGGGAGATCAAGACAGAATAACATTGAGATTTACTGAATTCCAGAGTTGTGTGAAGGAGCAGATCTGATTCATCTAGCTCAGGTAGTCTGCAAAAACGTTGCAGGGCAATCACTGAACAGGCCCAGCTATATAAGTGAAAGGGCACACAAAGCCCTCCGCCCGATGCCCTCAAAATCAGAGCCCCAGACCCATTATTGTGAAGTTCTTAAATTATTTCGACAAGACCCATGTAATAAACTGTGCAATGAAAGCTCACACTTTGAAGTGGGACAACAATAAAATAGGAATTTCCCAGGATCTACCCTCTGTAGTTCATCAAAGAAGGAGAGATTTCTTAATGATCATCACTAAATTGATTGCTGCCAGCATAAAATTGCTGCTGGCTCATCTTGTATTATCCAAATATGGCAAATCAATGCATTTTGACACCCCAGATTTGGCAAAAGCTCAACTGGTAAAAATTACCCAGATCTTTTTAAAATGACTTGAAAGCCAGTTAATATCTCTCCCAAAGGAAAAGAAAATCATGAGGGAAGTGGATTAAGGAATATTATGTTTATTTAAAAGTTGTAAGAATCTACTGTTAGAGATCTATGTGTTATTGGTTTTACTTTTAGCTTCTCCCCTTCTACTTTTGTGAGAGGATTTACAACACCCCTGTCCATAGTGGTAGCCAGAACACCACTAAAAGCGTCAGTTAAAATACCTTGAGGTCGTATAGATACCAGAAAAACAGTCCAACTCCTTGCGATCTCCAGACACCTCTCTTATATCATCGAAGGCAGTGATGTGTAAATGGAAATGTGGGCTCCCACTTTTAACTTTTTTGCAGTGTTGGAAAACTGACCCATGGAAACAAGAAGAGGAGCAAACCCTTCTAATAGAGGATTATCCACTTGGCCCCCCTCGCAGAGGAATTCTTATGCAAACTTTACTCACTGCCCAGACTTTCGAAAACAAGAGGTAACTCCGACACATCCAATAAATAAGGGGAACTGGAGAGCTGATAATGATTTTTCTTTGAAATATGTGGATTTGAACTGGGATTATTACAACTGTGCTGGCTACTTGTATTTGAAAGGAGTGTTGTTTCCTGGTGCGCCATGGAAACTTTAACTGCGCAAAAGAAATGACTTGCACATTTGTGCAGGAAGACTCTACATGGGGCTACCAATCGATCAGATCTAAGGGTTTCCGGTCTGTTTTACATTTGGGAGATCTTAACAAATGTTATTATTTTATAGATATTTCTTTTAAAGTGCCATTTCATTGTAGCTTATTTATCTGAAGGTTTATAAAATGCAGTGTTGATTTCTAAAATTTATGAAGCCCCTTATAAAACAAGGGTATTCATTATTTCTTTAAAACAAAGTGGTTTGTTGGAAACAGAAAGAGGTTTGTGTCCCTTTATTCATGTCTTAATAATACCTGATAGAGGGTTATATCACATTATGAAGAATCAATTTATTTATGTAAGAGAGATGGCATATTATCTCCTCAATTTAAAGCTACTTTCACTATTTGTCATTTTAAATGTCGAAAGTTCATAAACACATGTGCTTTAAGCTATACATTTTGTTATAGCCATTGACATTTTAGGAGCCACATATATTTCATGTTCAAGCTTTGGATCATTGGCAATCTGTTATATTTGGAACTTGGAAATAATCAGATTATTCTTTAATAGTTTTTAAGATTTGATTGCTAGTAGTCACCCTTTTGGAACTCGGTTGTTAATTTCTTCTTTAGACTTTATTGCATCTCTGTAATTGAGAACCTGTCTGAATCCAATTTTTATTTTAATTGAAGAGGTATAAAACACATTCATTTGCTTATTGATTTGTGTGCTATTGTTCCTGGCGGCAGTTTTTCATCTACCAGTCTGAAAGAAAAAAAATGTGGCTGTGGGATGTTTTTTTTTTTCGACAACGGAGTAAACCCAGTGTGGGGTGGGGGTGGAGTTGGGACGGGGGTTAAACATACTCTAGGGGAAGGGGACCTCTCAAGAGATCACCAGAGTGGTGGGGGCATACAGTGCACAGTGGGTGGCTGCGGGAGGGTTTGTTTTCACTGGGGGTGGAGTTGTGGCAGGTTAAACATACTCTTGGGGAGGGGACCTCTCAAGAGATTAAGTACCAAGAAAAAAAGAGCTCTTCAACTGCTATACCTCATACAGTCAGCGTAGTAATTGGGCTTTTTTCGGAAGAAACTATTTTGATACTTCATCATGTTGTACGGACAGAAAACATGACATAGGTCCTTTTAAAGATGCAAAACATCTGCAGGCTACGCCCATTGCAGACGTAAAAATGAAACAAGGAAATTCTTATTCATGGAGAGAGTACTGGATGAGTGAAATAGCCTGCCTGGTGCAGTAGTAAATTGGGTTCAAGATGGGATTGGATGTTTTCAAATTGATTAATAACAGGAAGCAATTGTGGGACTGGGGGATAAAATGGCAATAGTTTCAAGGTAGAGTTCTAGAACATACTGAGTGGCTGCATTCCAGTATTCACTACTATCTTTCTATGCTTCTATGTCTCTGGACTGTGACACCTAGAGGCAAGCCAATACTTTGCTCGAAAGAGATTTCCATGTGCTTTCAAACACTGAGGGACTCTGCACATATGCATTTCCCCTTAAAGCAACAGTGAAACAATCTGGTGAAAATTTTGACCTATACAATTTTATGCTATTTTAGATTGCCACTTACCTCCTGTCTTGTATGATACCTGTCTTTTCACAGTTTGTGTCTGCTTTAGTGCTTTTTCTCATGTCTGAAATAATAAAAGGAGCACTCCTTTTAATATGGCTTGGACCAGGTTTTCATCAGTATTTGCAGCTGTTTTTGAACAAATATTATTCTGTAAGGTCAGGGAATACTGCCTGCTGCATAATTGGTAATTTTAGTCATAACAGAAGTGATATATAAACATCGGATGGACAAAACCAGCTGAAAATACTGATGGAGACCTGGTCTGCACCACATTAAAAGGAGCACCCCTTTTATTATTTCAGACATGAAAAAAAGCACTAAAGCAGACTCAAATAGTGGAAAGAATGGTATCATACAAGTCAGGAGGTAAGTGACAATGTAAAATAGCATAAAAAAGTATAGGTCAAAATTTTCACCAGATTGTTGCCCTGCTGCTTCAAAATATTTAAAAAGCAATACATATCATGAAAATTCAGCATCAAACACTAAGCTATCTGGTTATGCTGAAATAACACTTTTCTAGGTGCCCAGACAGGTAGATTATATAGACTTCTCCAGAGACTGAATGCACTTGTTCATCGCAGTTATGGTGACCATCTGTCCCAGTTTAGAGAGGGCAGTCTTGGATTTTAATTACCTGTCCTGATCATTTTAGGGAACTTTTTGCATTTGTCCTGGATTTATGATAGCTGGAAACTAAAAGGAAGTAGCAATAGATGTACTATCATGCTGTAGAACTTGTCATTAATCCCAGTTCATCTGGAAATCCTGGGTACTCTACTCACAATGCACCTGTAGTGTCCATATAATCTGCAAATTGGTTCAGAGTATGTATGCTTGCCATAAATACTGATTTCTAATTGGGCAAAGCTGGCCACCTACCTTGCCTATAATACTCTTAGAACCATGGTGCCACCTTTTTTTCCGTATTGTTTTTTATCACTCTTTTGGCAGCCTGAGCAGCAGTATCAGCCCCGTCCCATAGCCCACAGCCATCCTATCTCCATACATCACCCGAGACCAGGCGGGCTGCCGGTGCTAGATAGGAGGGCTTCATTAAGCCCATTCTCCATTTTCCTTCCTGATTTTTTCCCCAGGGCTCAGCCTTAGGTGAAAAGAGTGCACAAGCTCACTCCACCTCCGAGGAGGCACTACAGCACTCTGCATGCTGGCCCTTGGCTTCCACCAGATGGCAGTTGAGTGGCAAGTCATGGGATCCCCCCCCTCATGAAGGAAGACAGCAGTCCAACAGATGCTCAATCTTTCCTCTCCTGGCCAATCCTCTGAGTGAACCGAATCCATTCCCAAACCTGGGTCATCAACGTTGCAGCAGGGAGGCATGGATGCATCAACCCACCACGCTACTGACCTGGCAAGGTGCTGCATTTTTTAGTCAAAACTTGTAATACTAGGTTATTTTATGAGTGTCTTAACACGTCATGTTGCTGCTTTCATTGGTAGATACAGGCACTTCTTCAGACATTACCCCTGCCTTTGCACGCACTGGAGGAGAGCTTCTATTCAGTGGTGGCTCCAGAATTAATAAAAACTGGGGAAAAGAGGCCCTGTGATAGGAAGCATAGTCAGACTTTCAATCAGGACTATGTTGGCAGTTATGTGGAACTGCTGGGGCACAATTTGGGCATAGCAGATTTTTTAATTGAAGAATGTGTTCTATCTGGAACCTGACTGGAGCCACAACTACCTGCACCCATATATCAAGATGAGTATTTTATTTATCTATTTAGCTTTTGTTGACCGGGTAAGGTACACTAGGCAAACATATGCCTATTTTTAGGAATGACCCAGGAGAGTACACTACAACTTTCTGGACAAATTTGTAGAGTACAGTACAGCATTATGCACAAATTTACAAGGTAACAGCAATGAAACCAGAACAATATGGTATTACATGTATCCTAAGGCAACCAAAGAACAAGAAAAGGGTAGACATTATCAATATGAGCAAGTTCACATGATTAGGAGAAATACATTGTTATATGGAGAGAACCATTATCAGTGCAAAGGTTGAGGGCAGGTAAAGAGAGGCATGTGCTCTCTTTTGAGGAGACAGTGGCAAGAGTGCTTACTTGGGGCAGGAAGGGAACAGAGGGTAGAGGAGTAGGGAAAGGGGCAGAGAGGAAGTGTGATGGGGATAAGTGCCTGATGTTGAATGTGGTTTCTACCCTGATGTGTGTTGTCACCCCCCCACCCCCACCCCACACACAGACAGATATACTCAACTGCTAAATATTGGAATAACCTTTCTCCCGAAGGTCTCCCTTTCTCCAAAATTGCATTAATTATTTTTATGTTGAAAAAAAAGACTGAAAGACACTTTTGCAAGCAGGGTTTTAGCCAGAAATTTCCATTTTGTACATACGCTATACATCTGCTGCCCCCTATTCAAAATGTACACATGTACACATCCTATCAAACTGCTGCTCCCCATTTCAAAACACATCAGATTATCAGATGACTCATCTAATCTCTAAACGAGTTGTACATACACACACATATATATATATCCTAAACAATAGAAGTTTAAACAGATACTGACCCTAAGCAGCCTACACTAACTCAGATGCTCAAATTTGTAGTGGTAAGAAAACAGCATATGGTTTGGGACAGGTGCTCACAAAAACTGTACACAAACCTGTACAGTGAGCATGCCTGCCTACATCCTTGTTTGCAAGTCACTTGCACATGATTTTGATTCTTCCTATGAATGGGTGTATTCTTCATTGTATGTCTGTTTTTTGTAAAGGTTTCCCTGCTGCCATCAACATAACACTCCCCTAAATGACAGTTTCTCAGTGGACCTGTCTTGTTTAAATAAGTGCAACCAAATCAGGCAGCAAATGTGACCCTGCTGGTTTTTTTTTTTCCCCTTTTCTTCACTGTAAAAGATTTCTGGCATCTTCCAGTTTTATTTTGTGGTAACATTTTCTAGTTCCACTAAAATGTCAGTATTTTTTAAATGTTTTAATTTGAGTTTTTTTTCCCTCTACAGAAAAAAGAAAAGATATCCACCACATTTCACTTAGAAATAACATTGCAGTCCTAGTGGGGTTAATTAAGATAGAAAAAAAACTCATGGTAAGCAGTGCCGGAAATACCCTAGAAAAGCAGATTTGACAGGTATGCTATGTTTTTTGGGGGAAAACATGTTTTCTCTGCACTGCTGCTTTCATAAAGACAAAGCTTGAGAGCTATAGGGATTCAAAACAGTTCTCGTATGTGGGTCTTTTGGCATGTGCGGTGGTATGTTTTTACAGAGCTGTTAGTTTAGAATCAGTGTTTAATGATAGGAAAACCCAGGCCGTTTCAATTTTATCTCCAGTCGGTGCCAGACCTGATCAGTTCCTTTTGGCTAATAATGTGAATGCTGAGGGTGTGGAGACTGACTGGCATCCGGCTCCTGTTCTTTGGTGCCCTTCTTTAACACTGATGTCGGGGGAGGGGGGAGAACACACACACCATGGAATGTGTTGCAGCTCTCACCTTATCACTCCTCAGCCTACTGTCAGTATACAAACTGTACAAAGCCCAGTCTTCAGCAAACAATTCACACAGAGCAGACAGAGGAAAACAACACCCTAGCCAAAACAGATTCCAAACCCCCATCCCAGTATGCATGGAAGGTATAATATACAATCACCTGAGCCATGAATCAGGCTTAATGCTCAAAAGGTAAGACCGCTATTTTAAAATCAGAAACAAGTAATGTACATTGGAGTGTGAAAAACAACAGACGGTACGGTGCGGTACATTATATTAAGTTGAAGTATATTGCTTTTTACTTCGTACCTCACCTCTTCTGTGCCTAGGGCGGGTGCAAAGCTGGTGAGATGGGTAGGGAACTGGCTTCAGGGTAGGCAACAGAGGGTGGTGGTGGGTGGGGAGCTCTCACACCCAAGGGTAGTGACGAGCGGTGTTCAGTGAACAACTCAGCACAGTGTAGGAAGGCAGCTGCAAAGGCTAACAAAATGCTGGGTTGCATTGCAAGGGGTATATCTTTGAGGAGGGAGGAGGTGATTCTACCACTGTATAGGTAATTAGTTAGACTGCACCTGGAGCACTGCATGCAATACTGGCACCTGTATCTGAAGAGGGACATTAAGTTACTGGAGGGGGTGCAGCGCAGGGTGACAAAGATGATCAAGGGGCTGGGGAACTTATCATATGAGAGGAGGCTGAGGGAGTTGAGCATGTACTCGCTGGAGGAGAGGAGGGATGGGGGGACATGATTGAAGCCTTTAAGTACATGAAAGGAATAAACAAGACAGGTACAGAGGGGTTGTTCAAAGTAAGGAAGGGAAGGGACACCAGGGGCCATGATATGGGACTGGAGGGAGGAAGGTTCAGGAGGGAGAGGAGGAGACACTTTTTTACAGAGAGGGTGGTGGCAGGTGGAATGCATTACCTGCAGAAGTGGTATCCAGTAGAACAGTGGACTGCTTCAAAAGGGGATGGGACAGGACAAGGGGGAGGGTCAATGAAGGGGAAGGGTGGAATGGAGGGGCAGCTGCAGAATAAGGGGTGCTAGCTGCACATTCGAGCAGACTTGATAGACCTCTAGGCCTTTATCTGCTGGCAAATTTCGTATGTTTGTATGTTCGTAAATAATTTCAGTGATATAAGTACAGACTGGATATGGCTGTGTAGTGCGCAAATACATGTGGATTAGTAAATCAAGTCTGGAACGTCTTCTTCTGGCTGTTTCCAAGCCGGCTACAACAGCACACATCAAAATGACTCTGTCAACTGTCACAATACCCAGAACATTACAGCCATGAAAATTAATTAATGTTCTTGTAAAACCACTTAAGGGATAGACGATTAGTGCTTTAAAGGTAGACTCCCAGCACTATATCACAGGGGAAATGATGCAGTGGGTATACATACTGTAAGAAGGCAACCTTGCACGGGAGTTGTTTTATATGTGGAAATCTGTTTGCAGAATCGTTGCTCTAAAATGAATAAAATTAGTTTATGTGGAATATCAATGTACGGATATCTCAACATCAAATAAATCTTCATGTTCTTTCGTTGGTCCTTTCAAGAAATATTTTCATGAATTCCGTAGATCATGTAACTGCTGTAAAAAGCCACTCATGGTCTAGAAATACAATTATAACCAAAAAAAATAATCAAAGTAACTCACACCAGCAAAAGAAATAAATAAAAGTGACCATTAATCTTGAAAATAATAACGGTGTTTATATCTGCCAAAAGTAAAATAACCCCTTGTAACATCACAGGTGCAATGTGTAAATTTGATAAAACAGTTACATAGATACATAGACAGCGTCGGCAGATAAGGGCCTATGGCCCACCTAGTCTGCCCATTTGAGTTTGTAACATCAGTTTATGTTTTCCTAGAACTCTGTTGCCCCTTACCCCTGACCTCCAGAATTCCTTTATGTCTATCCCATGCATTCTTAAATCCCTTGATTGTTTCAGCCCCCACCACTTCCTCAAGCAGGGTGTTCCACTTGTCCACCACCCGTTCTGTGAAGAAATTCTTCCTCAGATTTCCTCTGAATCATCCTCCCTCCAACTTCATCCCATTCCCTCTAGTCCTGGAACATCTTTTTTGCTTAAAAATAGTGTATTCTTGCACCCTGTTCCTCCCTGTAAGATACTTGTATGTCTCTATCATGTCTCCTCTCAACCTCCTCTCCTCCAGGGAGTACATATTCAATTCCTTCAACCTGTCCTCACAGGACATGTGATGCAATCCATGTACCATCTTTGTTGCCCTCCTCTGAACCTTCTCTACCCTGTCTATGTCCTTATGTAGGTAAGGTCTCCAGAACTGTGCACTGTACTCCAGGTGGGGTCTCACTAGTGTATTGTATAGTGGAATCATGACCTCCCTTTTCCTGGTGGTGATACCCCTGTCTATGCATCCCAGCATCCTATTTGCTTTACCTGCTGCCTTGTCACACTGTTTCCCTACCTTGAGGTCATCAGAGATGATAACCCCCAAGATCCCTTTCCTGCTTGGTGCATGCTATATTCTCACCCCTCAACTGAAATATTTTGCCAGGGTTTTTGTGCCCCATATGCATTATCTTGCACTTCTTTGCATTGAATTTCAACTGCCAAACCCTGACCATTCTTCAAGTTTCTGCAGGTCCTTCTCATTCTGTCTACACCCTCTGGTGTGTCTACTCTGTTGCAGAGCTTTGTGTCATCAGCTAACAGTGAAATTCTGCCTTCTAGGTCCCATGAATGTCACTGATGAAGATGTTGAATAGGACTGGTCCCAGCACTGATCCCTGTGGTACCCACTGGTCACTCTTCCCTCTGTGAAGTGACAGCCATTTACCACCACCCCTGTGTCCTGCCACCCAGCCAGTTACCTACCCACCACTATTGTCCTGCCCACACCCATATTCCCCAGTTTGTGTAATAGTCTTCTATGTGGCACAGTGTCAAAGGCCTTGCTGAAGTCCAGTTAGGCCATGTCCCTGCCCTCCCTGATCCACCTCCCTAGTCACCCAGTCAAAAAATTCAACGAGGTTGGTCTGACATGACCTCCCCCTGGTGAAACCATGTTGCCTTGGGTCCTGTAGTCCATTGACAAACAGATGTTCCTCCAATCTCTCCTTCAGTAGTGCTTCCATGATCTTCCCCACTACCGAGGTGAGGCTGGCTGGTCTGTAGTTCCCCTGTAGTTGTGTTTATTTTCATTATTAATATTATAATAAAGTTAGAAAAAATTACTTTAATGGCTGTTTAGGACGACATTACTGGAAAAATATGGGAATTCGCCAAACTTTGCAAATAAATAAATAAACGTAGCAAAATGTGAAACACTGTTTAGAATACAACAGTCTGTGTGGAATGTCATAGGAGAAATCGCCATAATTTGAATGCCTCATAAATTCTGATGTCAGTGGAAACACACACACACACACACACACACACACACACACACACACACACACACCAGTGTTCGGAATTGTTTTGCTAGGGCAAATTGCCCATGTAAAGGTTCTGAAATGTATAAACTGTGTTGATTGAGCCCTCAGACCTAAATACAAATAGTTTGACACTTATCTTTCCTCTCCCACGCTCCTATGTAAGATGAAGAAAACAGACACAAATGACCTTAAAAAGAAACTGGAAAGATTATCAATAAAAGAAATAAGGTGAACAAAACAAACTGCCATTTATAGAAATAAAAAAAAAAACACTATTATTTAGGAAAAAAGATAATAATATAGAAAACTGCCAAAAAATTTAAGATTAGAAATGTAGCTAGATAAGACAAAAATACTGAAAATAATCAGCAAGGAATTAGAAAGAATGTCCAGTTGAAGAAGAACTAAATATGATAAAAGCAACACAGTATGTACTCTCTCTCTCTCTCTCTCTCTGTAGCAATAAAGATATTGAAACTTACCACATTACAGATACCATACCTCTCAACTGTCCCTTACTTTCATGGATGTCCCTGATTTTGCCTCAGAGATTTCTTCTGTCCCTCCTAAATTTGACATTTCTGTCACTGAAGATTAGGGATTTGAATCACAAAATAATGCCAGTCATAGGTGTTACAGTCTAGTTCTCATTAAAAAAGTGCTATTTAGACTAAGAGTTGTACACAACTTCTGGAACTAATATTCCTATTTTTTCAGATGTGTCCCTGATTTTGGTCATTTGTCCCTGATCATTTTAAGCCTTGTCCCTGATTTGCGATGAAGGAGGTTGAGAGGTATGACAGATACTGGGGAGCAATACAGATCATTTGTGTACAATAAACGTTTAGTCTTCTCCCTGTTTGAGGTATTTAATAAACACCTAGAAAATAAAAACTCAAGATACAAATATAACCAATTGAAAAAAATTAAATAAAAATACCAAATGACCCAGTCAGAAGTAACAATACAGATGACTATAGATGAGGTCACCCAGTCTATTCCTTAGATAGATAGTTGAACATGCTGTTGTTTACCGTATGGTGTATTTTTAACTGTTGGAGTAGATCACGACTGGAGGGATGCTGGGACTGAGTGTATATAATGCAGATTACTGAGGCCCCTTTACATGGACAAACAAACAGATGAACCATATTGCTCCTCACCTTGGCGGTGCTGCAGAGACGCTGGCATGCGGGATTGTCTCTGATGACCTAGGTTTTACCTCTCAAACTTTGTCATCACTGATTAGCTATTTGTTTACTTTATAGCCAAGATACAAACAGAAAAAAAATGTCTTTCTTTTTTACACCAGGAGACCTGAATACTGGAATAATTGTTCTTGTGCTGCTACAGCAAGTCTATCTGGCATAAAATGTCATTGCCAGAATGACTAATTTAATTGACATGTTTCTTTCACTTTTGCCTTTTGAATAATTAATCCCAGGGAGTAAATTGTGACTTATTCCCCAGTTCAAAGAAAAAGAAAATCACAGCAAACGTGCCTGGGATGTGTCAGGATTTGACTTGTTACAAATTAAGTGAACAGTGCCAGAATGAGCAGATATTCAGTAAACAAATTACAGAATGCAATATATATATATATATATATATATATATATATATATATATATATATATAAAAGCACTGACACTGGTGTAATCTAAGAGGTCCATTTGTAGGCTTTGATTTTGTCTGAAGGGTTTTTGCCATTTTAAGTTTAAATAATAGTTTTGGGTTCTGTTATTTTGTGTTCCCGTTTGTAATTTGCAGATGTCTCATTGCACTTTTGTAATAGCTTTGTAAGAGCTTTAAGCTCTCAATTAATTTGTTTACCCTAGTAAAATTATAGAAAAAAAAATAGTATCACATTTAGCTTTTAAACATGTCAATATGTTGAATAAAGTTGAGTATTTAGGGAATCATGATGTATAAGCGAGCCATTGCCCTTAAGCTTAGTTTTATTTACAGCCAAACATACTACGCAAATGTAACTAGTCTTTTACTATCACTGAGGGTGGAGTTGGGGCAGGTTAAACATACTCTCGGGGAGGGGACCTCTCAAGAGATCAAGTACCAAGAAAAAAAGAGCTCTTCAACTGCTATACCTCATACAGTCAGCGTAGTAATTGGGCTCTTTGTGGAAGAAACTATTTTGACACTTCATCATGTTGTATGGATGGAAAACATGACGTAGGTCCTTTTAGGATGGACAATGTCTGCAGGCTATGCCCATTGCAGATGTAAAAAGGGCACACAAAGATATATTGTATGTGTTCCACATATCAAAAAATGGTAGGAAGTTGAAGAGCTTACCTGCAAGCATATTAAAAATGTAATTCTGTGCTTTAGTTCTATATGCTTTTTCAAATTTCATGTTCCTTTTTGTCCTCTTGCACAGGATCTGTTTTCATTTTTATGTTCACCCTTGTGTTTGTGCAGAACGAACATATTGTAGTGATACTGGATTTCAGAGGTGTGTCACTGTCTGGTCCAATGCAGCTCAAGCTGCAATGGGCTCGACTGTGACAGTCCAGTACTCAGCAGGGCTGATCATGATGCTGCTCTACTGGTTGATGGGCGGAAACTTCATGTAGTTGAAATGAGGAAGACAAGCCTGTCAGACAGTGGCTACCTTCCTTCATCTATATGACACCACCCACCATTAAGTTAAGTGCTATTCATTTTATTAGCAACTGCAAATTCAAATCTGCTGATGCTTAGTCTTTGCTCGGCCCCCACCTACTATATCCAGTGCCAAAGTCCTGAAAAGCAAACCTAAAGTCTCCTCACCACACCCACTGACGGAAACCACAGCCTATCCAGAGAGAGAGTGCCATGAGTCAAGCCCTTCACTAGGCCACATACCCTAACTAACTTAAAGCAGCAGTGCATAATAGAGAAAGAAATATTGCCTTTATCTAAATGAGTGATTCGAATGAATTTGAGCTCCTTAAACATGCGTTGGCTTCTTTATTTGTCTGTGATGTTCCTTTTTTTATTCTTAACAATGTAAAATAAAAGATGTGCATCTTTATTTCTGTCATTGGAACATGGCCAGGTGACAGGAGCAGCAGTTCATGGTTGTGCTATCAACTGTGTACCTGGATGCAAAAGTAAAGAGTTTCTATCACTCATCCATGAGCCTCATGTCAATCACACATGGACGAACCTAGAGTGAGAGCTTTGAGTAATCTCAAGAATGTAAATTGCAGGAGCGTGATATCTGTTAGTTCAACTGTACAAAACTCCATGAACATCCATTTACTTTATTCATTACATTTAACTTAATCTCTAATCAATGCGAATAAGTGATTCACATCATGCTTATGACAAACTATCTTACATGAATTTAATTTAGTATTCTAGTAAGTTTCCATGTTTTACAGTTATGGTTATAGTACATCTATTATAGGCATAGTAGCTCTCTGTTTGTTCTTATCTGTCTAACAATAGTAGAACAGTATGTTTAGCAAATGATATTGCCACTAATTCTCATCTGAACATGCTCTGCTGCAATTACACACCCTAAACAAAATAAAAAGAAAATAGAAGATAATCAAAGGTGTTTTATATAATGCAAATGCAAGTTGTCATTGCTAATGCCATAGAAGCAGAACAAATTGGAAAAAAATGTAAAAACATTCATAGTCTATGATACTATATGTGTTATTCCCTCACAGCCCCCACCCAAACACTCCATCTCAACATCTAACGAATTCCATCACAAGTGTATATTTCTTTCTGGATATTGTCCATCACCAATGTGCCTTATCATGTTATACATTCCAGCATATATACTGCAACCTTGTTTAAATTGTCATGCAAGGCAGCATGAATGTGACTGCATTAACATTTGAATCAAATGCTGCTATATCTCCATTAGGTTTGAATGTAATTTGCAGGCATGCACTATCAAAATCTTGATTTAAATTATAGTTTATCATTCTTTTCTGAGGGTGGGACAGGGGAGAGGTTCAAGCAACACCTGGTGGACTGAGATCAGTGCTGTGAATAAAATGTACTGTCAGTTCATTAATGAATGCTGCAATGTAAATACAAGCAGCGTTGTGTGAAACTTATATTTGGAGGTAAAGATCTCCAAGAACCAAGATTTGGATATGTAGTGTGTTAGTGTCTGCAAAAATATGCTGCGTATGTAAACACGGATTTTAAGGGATTGTGATAAACAATGAGTTGCTCAAAATGAACAACTGTTTCAAGGCTATTCATCTCACCAGAGTAAACTGCTTCACACTTAAGGTGTGGGAAAGGATTCACTACTGTGGTGCTTCTACTCTTCCATCTGTTCAGTCAAGGACCCTTTACGCATATGCATATAATTTCATTATATCTTACTCATGAGGTTTTGACAGGCTGACACTCTGTGCGCCATACTAATCACTAAGAAAAATGTTTGAAGTAACAGTGACTAATCATATTGGGATTATCTTTAGCTAAAGTTGCAGCATTGCATCAAAGACCTACACCAAAATCATGCAGAAAATGTTTTTTTTTTCCTACAATAAAAAAATATTACAATGCAGAGGAATGCCACCAAGTGTGCAGGAGGACAGACAGAGTGCAGGGAAGCTAAGAGAATAATTTTTGTGACCCCTGTGCAAAATGTGTGGATTTTAAGTGATATAGAGCTGATTTTGAAGTTTGGGACTGTTTTTACAGGGACAGGAAGTGGGAGGATGCCGAGAGAGGGAGATTGAGAGAGGTACTTGGGGAGAGGAAGAAGGAGATCACATGACTCAGCCGGGCCAATTGGGTTGCCAGAATCACAGCAGTACAAGGGGGAGTGATTTTGGCAGTCTGTTACTGTTAGGAACGCTGCCAAGTGTGCAGGAGAATGAATGGAGTCAATAACACAGGGCACCTCGACATTGTCCCATTCCCCATTCCAGTAATCATTAATGGGATCCACTCCTAGGTATTGTAACAGATGTAAGTAATCATGGTCAGTCCAGAAAACTGAAACACCCTCTCCCCATCCCTCACTGGTTAAATATAGTGAGATACATATAAGGAATGTGTGAAATGGGGGGGGGGGGGGCTTGCAGAGAAATTAATTTCCTACCTTCTTCTAGAAAATGGCTTACTCATCCTCATTTCAGTCATTTTTCCCACCAAAAATAAGCTTATGCACTCTGCAACATGTGAAGGATATGGGTGGGGCGAGACAAGGAGGAAGATAGCATCGAGTTGTGTCATGAAAAACTAGGAATAATTTCACTACAAAGGCAGGAAAAGAAAGAGCAGCAACACTAGCACATATGAAAAGTTGAAACATAAGTAACATGCGTAGCTGCTGCAAAATTCAACTAAATTGTTGCAATTTCTGACAGATTCCCTATAAGGGGCTTCAGACCCTTAGCCTCCTTTAAGTCTTCATCTGTTTCATAGCACATGTAATACACTAGCGATGTAACCTAATCCATTTAAAGAATGAGAAGACAAAGTAATAATACACTTTAAGAAACAACTTCCACATTTTAACTTAACAGGTTAGTGCAGACTTCTTCATTAAAACAGACTAAAACCATCTAAATTGCAGGGTATTAATATACATTATAAGCTAGCTAGCCTTCTAACCGTAATACATATTAAAATATAGTATTAGGTTCCACTTCAACACATTCCTTAGTAACATTAAACTTTCTGAAGTAGATGTGATCATTCAGCAGTGCCCACGCAGACTGCACGATTTGCTCAGTCTTTTCACAGTTCACAGATGTGAATCCGTAAAATGCTGCTCACTGATTTAAAGGGAACAGCAACAGAGAAAAGGGCAGCCTCTAACAATGAACTACCCAATGTAGGATTGAGCATTTCAGAGATGTCTAAGTTTTTGATAACAGCAGTACTGTTTGAATTAGTACGCAAACACCAACACACATAATAAGAATCCGACAGTGACACAACTATTTACAGTCATTAAAGATATGCTTACTTCAAGGAAAAACAGTCCGTGTCAGTAGAAGACATTTTTACAGACCTGGGGCCCGATTCCGGAAGGGCATATGCTGGCATAAGGTGAGATATGCCAAACCCCATGGTGAATCTCGCTACTTATGCCTGGTGATATGCCAGCCCCTATTACAACTGGCGAGTTGAGCCATGGCATCTGCAGGCTGTGGCAAATGCAGGATGCGCCAACACTTGCGCCACAACCCGCAACGTCTGGCACAATTGCGGGTTATGACAGCAACCTAGCCCAACTCCAGTAGGGCGGCTGTCATAACCTGCAAGTGCAATTACAGAAGCCACAGTTGTGTGGCTAACTTAGAACAGCCCCAAGCTGCTCTAAGTAGCAACTGACAGTGCCATCCATTGGCTGCTTGCCTCCTGGTGCTGCACTAACGGCGCAGATGTGTCTCCCATGTCCCCAAAAGCATACCCCTGCTCCCCACCCCCCAAATCTCAGGGACCCTTGGAGTCCATTCTCTGGTGTACCCCCCTACACCTGTGCCTCCTGTCCTTCCCCCCTCCATGCCCCCGGTGCATCTGGTGGTGTTCCGGGTTGGGGGGGTGCTTTGGGGGGCCACCAGTGGCTAGCCATGATTTGCAACATGTAGGTCGGTTACGCCATGCCCGTGGTGTTACCCACTGCATGGCGTAACCCGCATGTCACAAGTGTCGGGACCCTATGGCTTCTGGAATGCGGCGCAGGGTCCCCGGCAAAGAGGTGACCAGCGTAACTCGCAACTGCATGTGAGTTACGCTGGCCATCTTGGAATCAGCCTCCTGGTGACTAAGTATAGTGTCAACAGAAAAATTTACACTAAAACACTCAATATATGATTTTATGATATGCAAATTAACACTTCCAGTCACCTCTCACCTGACTGACAGACAGACAAAGCCATGTTTCAAGCATGCATGGTATATTGAACAGAGTTGTGAATAAGACCGCACTGCATGACTCCATATTGCCAGGTACCCAGATTCTATGTGATAACGGTGCTAGTGGAATAGCGATCGCCGTTACAGTGAGTGTACATCACCGAATACTTGCGGCGACTGGGAAGAGGGTGCCCAAGATCCATGGGTGTATTTTATAAGGTGGGGGTCTGTGCCCCCGCACCCCCATACTAAAGGATTCTCAACTCCAAGGGGGGGTGCATGTCAGAAGGGGGTGAAATACTTTAAAAAAGAAAAAGCCAGCTGCTGGCCCAAAAAAAAAAATGTGCCATGCTGGACCTGAACCCTGCACCTCCCAACCGACGACCCTCTCCCACCACATTAGCGGACCAGCTGTCTGCAACGCCCCCTCCCACATACATTCCATCCCCTTCCTCTCCTCTCCACACGTGTGCACGCGCATATGTGCATAGCTTTCTCTCCCCCTACCTCGCCCACCCCGGGATCCGGGCACTACCGTGCCAGGTAGCCCTGAATGCAGGCGCCGTAACTGAGTCGCCATTTTTGTATGGTGCTCAATTGTGGAAGCCATTTTCACCGGATACCAGGCACCCACAGTATTGCAAATACAACACAAAGCTAATGATTGGCTCTTGCTCTTGATGAGAAAATACAAACAAACTCCTATGTTTCAGCATCTTCTGAAATTGCAGCTTTCAAAGATGGTGATCCTGGCAGAGGTCTGTGCTGCTGCCAGGAACATCTGAAAGTCATACAGGTCTTAAAGCATTTTTTTAAACAATAGAGTTATACTGTTGCTCTACATCTTACTTCAAGGGGGCTCTTGCAGCAGGCAACACTGGTAAGAGTAAGGGCCAGGTGCTAGGACCACACGAAAAACTTCTAGCTGGCAGACTACAGCAGGGGACCACTCCCAATGTCAGCATGCCAATGTCCACCTGTGGTATAAAAGGGGCAGTTCCCCAGCTCCACCTTAGTCCTTTTCCGACCCTCACATGTCGGTTCTTCACGAATGCTTGCTTCAGTCAACCGCCATTTTGCTTTGCACTTTTCTGTGTTTTTTTATTTTCATTTTATTTTCATTTTAAAATTGAATAGTGTGTTTATCTGTGCATGTCTTCTTCTCCAGCTTCATTGCCTGACCAATGTACGAAGTGTGCTTGTGGCAAGCAGCTTCCCTCCAAGGACAGCCACTCTTCTTGCCTTCTCTTCTTAGGCACTGATCACGACATCGAGGCCTGCCAGCACTGCCAGGACTTGAACCAGGCCACATGGAGATGCTGTTTGAAGACCCTCCAAGGCTTCTTGCTGCAGCAGAAGTTAGCCCTGGTGGAGAAGGAGCTCCAGGGCAAAGGCTCTTTGACTTCCCCAGTCTCCGGGGCTTTGACTTCTTCTCCAACCCAGAAGTAGAAAAAATCTACTGGGAAGTATAAGCACCTGGACAAGCACAGGGACCATCCCAGGTTAGCTTTCCACTCCCGGTGACCGCATAAATCGGCGACTGACTCGGGGGCATCCTCCCATGGGAGGTTGGCCCCTCCTCCTTCAGCAGCCCTCAATTCTTCAGGGCTGCCTGTTTCTCAGCTGCCCACCCTCATTTCAGTCTTGGGCAGCGGCTCCTCAGGGCTTTGGACTTTGTCTGCTGCCTCCCTGCCCCTGATGCTCAGACACTTAATACCCAGTGGGTCCTCAGCCAGCTGGCTCGATCGGGCTGTCTTCCGTGGGTGGCGGGTCTTCATCTGTCACTCCCCGAGTCCTGGTATTGCCCATGTCAGTTCATGACTCCAGAACTGGTGCCTCTTTGCAAGGCCCGGAGGAAGCACTTGCCTCCTCTACATAGGCGTCGCCTCTGCTTCCATCAGGAGCTAGCTCCCCTGTACAGGTTCCCGCTTTCCCTCCTGGGCTGGCGGTTCCTGTCTCGCTGGACCAGCATCAGACTTCGCCCATCCAACCGATGCCTGCTCTGCCAGTGTCAACACCAATAACACCTCTACCCTCATTTCCTCAACCTCAGCTAGTACCGTCTGACCCTTCGGACAATCGCCATCTGGTGCCTGAGGGACTGGTGCCTGGATTTCTGATGCCTCAGAGACCTACATCAGGGAACCTGCCACCACAAGGGCCCATGCCTGGTTACCTGGCATCTTTAGGACCAGCACTAGGGTACCCCATGCCCCAGGTACCGACACCAGGTGCCCGGTGCCGCCTTCTCGGTATCCATACCCACCTTCTAACCCACCTTCTCCGGTGGATTACAATGCACTTTTCTCAGCCTGGTGGGCTTTCATGAAGGATAAGACCCCCAGGAGGCCCCCCCACTCTGCCTCCTTGGGAACTTCCTCCTCAGGACTCTGGCCAGGTGGGGCCTAGCCAACCCTGGTCTCCAGAACCCTCTCCACCTCAAACAGACTGACGCAAGGAGGAATGTCGCCCACCAATGCTGGTCCCAGAAAGTGATCTGTCTGGCAGGGATTCCTCCTCTTCCTCTTCTGAGGATTCTGATGATTCCAGCGGGCCTTCTGACAATCCTGAAACCCCAAAGAAAACCCCTAAGTCCCCGCAATGATCCTATGTTTATGGACATGTTAAGGCATATTCTGTCCTTGATGGGCTGGGAGATGGAAGAACTGGACCCCAAACGTCGCCATCTGGTGGTCTGTCTCCGCAGAAAGGAGACTCTTCTCTTAGTGGTGCCACCCCTCATTGAGTCATATGAGGATGTCACCAAGGTCACCTGGAACCATCCCTCCTCTACTCCGGCCTTGGCTAAGAAGTCTGACTGCCTTTATTATGCCCCAATTGGCAAGTCCTATTTGGTGGAGCAGCCAGAGGTGGACTTGGTGGTCATGAATGCGGCTCATGACCGCACCAAGAAGCCTAGGCACCTCAGCACTCACCCTACTGATAAGGAGTCCCATCAGGTTGACCAATTTGGCTTGGTCTACGCTTTGGCCACACTTGCCATTCAGACTCAAAACTACCTGGCCCATATGGTGCAACATCAAAATGCCTTATGGGACAAGGGCTTGGATCTTGTGCAGGCCCTTCCCGAGGATCCTATGAAAACCCAACTGCTCCAGCTCCTTAAGTCGGGCTCGTATGTGGGCAACCATGTCCTCCAGGCCGCTTATGACATGGCGGACACAGCTGGTCGAGCAGCAGATACTGGTGTCTGCATCCACCGCTACTCCTGGCTCCAGGTATCAGGTTTTGCACCAGATGTGCAGGTGAAAATTCTGGATACCCCTATCCGGGGATCTGTCCTTTTTGGTTGACACACCCAGGACAGCATTTCTCACCTACAAGAATCAGGCAAAGCCTTGAGATTGGTGCAATCAGTGTACCATTCTCAGCCCAGGTCCAACCGATGTCAGTCCTTTCACTGGACCCCTAGACAGCAGCCTAAGGTCCAGCAGCCCAGAGGTGCCTTCAAGCACAAGGCTTCCACCCAATCAGCTGGAGCTTCCACCCCTTGGGCCTCTAAAGTGTCCCCAGCCACTCTGCCACCCCTGGTACTACTGCCTGACTCCTCACCTGCCCCCCCCCAGCAGAGACCTTGGGGGAGGCGGTGGGTGTCACTTTTCCCTATACCTCGATGGGTGGTGCACTGTTAACTTCAAACCAATGGGTTCTTCAGATGGTGGAAAGGGGATACACTCTGGAATTTCTGGACATCCCTCTGGACAGCCCTCCCTTGCAGTCCCATTACCCTCTGGCCCATGTCTTCCTCATTCAGGAGGACATCCAAGCCTTGCTGCACAAAAGGGTCATAGAGCCCGTTCTCCCAACACAGAGAGGAAAGGGGTTCTGCTTCCACTTCTTTCTCATCCTCAAGAAGACACTGAGACCGATTCTGGATCTCAGCCGCCTGAATCTGTACATAGAGCACAAGCATTTCAAGATGGTCACCCTTCATGGGTTGCTGCCTCTCCTTCACCAGGGGGACTGGCTTTGTTCACTAGATATGCAGAATGCCTATCTCCATATCCCTGGTCTTCCAACCCCACCATCGGTTCCTCCATTTCTGTTTTCAGGGGAACCATTTCAAGTTTCAGGCCATCCCCTTTGGGCTTTCTTCAGCCCTTCTGGGTCTTTGCCAAGTGCCTGGTAGTGGTGACTGTGGCCCTACAGTGACAGGGGCATTATGTCTTTCCTTACTTGGATGACTGGCTGTTGACAGCCCCTTCCAGAGCTCAGTTTATCCGGACACTGGACTCCACTTTTGGGTTGTTCCAGAATCTGGGGATTACTCTGAACCTCCCCAAGTCTTTTCTCCTGTCTAGTCAGTGCCTCCAGTACATAGGGGAGGTCCTAGACTCATCACTGAGCAAACCCTACCTGACTCAGGACAGAGTGGAACGTTTGGTAGTGCAGGCCCAGCTGGTTTCCTCTTCTCAGCACATCCCAGCCATGTCTTTCCTGCACCTCCTGGGGCACATGACAGTGGCTATAACCACAGTTCCCTTAGCCCGCCTGCACAAGAGAGTGCCTCAGTGCACTCTTTGAGCCTAATGGGACCAGTGCACTGATGACCAGGTCAGCAAGTTCTGGTCTCCAGTTCGGTGAGGCAGACCCTGGAATGGTGGCAGAACCCCTCCAATCTCCTCAAAGGTGTTCCTTTCAGAGCAGTATCCCCAAAACAGATTCTGACTAAAGATGCCTCAGGCCTGGGCTGGGGTGCCCCCTTGGATCATTGTCATACTCAGGGGATCGGGTTGGAGGGCGAGCAACATCTCCACATTAATGTGCTTTATGCTATGTGTCCCTCTCTTGGACAGGGAGGTTCCCAAATGCATTTCCTCCCTTTCCACTTCTGCAGAGGGTACTCCTCAAGCTTTAGTAAAAAGGGGTGGAGATGATTCTTATAGAGCCCTACTGGCCGCGCCAGATATGATTTCCACTGTTTTAACAATTGGAGGTGGAGCCTCCAGTCTCATTGCCCCGTGCTCTGACTTGTTCTCCCAGGAGCAGGGCACTCTGGTCCATCCGGACCTCAGATCACTGCATCTTCATTCATGGCTCTTGCAGACTTAGCTATTGCCTGCTTTGGGGTCTCATCCCGGGTGGCGGATGTCTTGGTGGCCTCTAGGATAGGAAACCTTCCACCAGAGCCACTTACACCATGAAGTGGAAGTGCTTCTCCATTTGGGCCACTGCTTGGCACTTGGATCCTTTCACCTGTCCAGTGAATCTTCTCCTGGAATACCTCCTATCCTTTGGGACTCAGGTGTGCATTACTCCTCGCTTAAGGTGCACCTTTCCACCATCCTTGCATACCATGCACCTGTTGAGGGCAAAACCATTGCCCTACAGGACCTTTCCCGCACCTTCTTGCAGGGTATGTTGAATTTGAAACCTCCCATTAAAGGAGAACTGCGATGAATCTGTAAATCATTTTCCCAGTAGAACCTGTTTTTTTAAATACTGGTTCAAATTATGTTATTTCTCTAACTATCCAGGATTTAGTTATTCTTGTGGGTGTGTCTGATTTACATGCTGCTGGTGAACTAGAATTATATGGTGTAGTTTATGTCCCTGTTCTATTGTTGGCTCAATGCATGCATGTTCTACTGTAAAGCTCTGTGGCTGAGAGGGACATAATGGGAGGGCTATACCCCGAAGTTCAATGTGGGGGAATAGTTCCTTCCACATCCCCTACAAAGGCCAGCCTCCCATGGCAGTTTTCTGTTTAGCAAGTTGTGAAACACCCACCATCTACACCTGCCTCCTCCTCCTTCTCTGGCACTCTACTCACCCTTGGTGCTAGGCTTTCTATTCCCTACTCACTACCCAGCTTACCTACCAAGGGCAGGAATAGAGAAAAGCCAAAAGTAAACTACAGTTACATAAGCACTACTAACCCCATACTCTATTCATCCAAACATTGAAACTTTATCATACAGTTTTAAAATGGTACTTACCACCAGTTCGTGAAGCCAAAACATAGAAACATAGAATTTGATGGCAGATAAGGACCGCTTGGCCCACCCAGTCTGCCCATTTCCCTACCTACTGGATAAGCTGCAGATCCTAGTTAACCAGCAGCCTACTTCTTCCTACCCCAACCCCCTAGAATTGCCTTATGACTGTCCCATGCATGCTTGAATTCCACCACTGATTTTGACTCCACAACCTCCTCCGGAAGGCCGTTCCATGCATCCATGCCTCTCTGTGAAAAAACACTTCCTTAAATTACCTCTGAGCTGCCCCCCTCTTTCTTCAAATTGTGCCCTCTTGTTCTTGCACACCTCTTCTTTTGAAAGATGCTACCCTCTTGGACTTTGTTGATTCCCCTGAGGTACTTGAACGTTTCTATCATGTCCCCCCTCTCCCTCCTTTCCTTGAGGCTATACATATTAAGCTTCTTTCGTCTCTCTTCATATGTCTTCCGGTGCAGACCCTGCACCATTTTAGTTGCCCTGCTCTGGACAGCTTCCAACCTGTCTATGTCTTTGTGGAGATTAGGTCTCCAGAACTGCACACAGTACTCCAGATGGGGTCTCACCAGCTGTTTGTACAGAGGGGTAATAACTTCCTGTTTTCTACTGGTGATGCCTCTCCTTATGCATCCCAGTATCCCCCCAGCCCTCCTTGCTGGCCTCTCACATTGCTTGCCCACCTTTAGGTCATCTGATATGACTACCCCCAGGTCCCTTTCCATTTTTGTTGTTGTTAGTATCTCACCCCCCATTGTGTACTCTTCCCAGAGGTTACTAAAAGCCCTGTATAGCTGGAAAAATAACAGAATTTTAATCAATGCATCAAACAGCTTATACTGGGGAAAATGACTTACAGATTCAGACTTACAGGTTCAACGGAGTTCTCCTTTAAGGACCGTGTCCCACCATGGGACATTTTGTTCATTTTGGAAAAGCTTACGGTGCCTCCTTTTCAACCTGCCGCAAGCTGCAACCTAGACTTCCTTTCTTGGAAAGCGTTATTTTTAGTTGCCATTACTTCTGCTCAGAGGATTTCCGAGCTGCAGGCTCTGATGTGTAAAGAGCCTTATTTGGTTTTTCACAAAGACAGGGTGTCTTTGCAAACTAATCCTAAGTTTCTTCCTATGGTGATGTCTGAGTTCACACTAAATCAATCCATCCACCTGCCCGTGTATTTTCCTGAGTATTCTAATCAGGGGGGGGCCTCACTTCATACTCTGGATGTATCCCAGATGCTACCAGAAAATCTGATCAGTGTTTATTTCATTTGATCCTAGGAGACAAGGAGCCCCTGTTTCCAAACAGTGTTTGTCTACATGGTTAGCAAATTATATTCTTTACTGCTGTCGCAAGTACGACAAGACTTTGCCAGGACCGGTTAAAGGCCATTTTACCAGAGGCATGGCCACCTCAGTTGCTTCCTTCAAGAATGTGTCTGCTGCAGACATTTGTGCAGCTGCAACTTGGAGTTCTGTCCATACTTTCATCAGGCATTAAAGTTTGGACATTGTCTCTAGGTGTAGGGCCAGCTTCGGACTCGCCATCCTTCAGGGTCTTCTCTCAAAAATGTCCTATATCTGCTCTTTCCTCCTTCCTGCTCCCTGGATTAGTTCCAATACTGCTTGAGACTCAGTTCTACTGCTGTTGCCTGCTGCAAGAGCCCCCTCAAAGTAAGATTGTACAATTAAGTAAAAACTTACCATAACAGTAGATGTTCGAGAGGAGCTCTTGCAGCAGGCGTTGCTTTCGCTCCTTCCAACCTCCTGGTTGCTGTTTTTTCTTCTTGGCTTCTCTGCTTTCCTCAATTATGAGGAACTTCCTCAGTTCTCTCTTTTTCGGGGCATGCTGGTGTCTCCAGCGGGAGAACTGAGGTGGAGCTGAGGGACCACCCATTTTATAGCATAGGTGGACATCAGTGTGCAAACTTTGGGGGCGGTTCCCTGCTGTAGACTGCTAGCTAGAAGATTTCCGTGTGGTCCTAATGCTGGGCAGTTAAGTCCTACTGGTGTTTCCTGCTACAAGAGTTCCTCTTGAAGAACTACTGTTATGGTAAGTTCTCATGTAACTGCAGTTTACTAACCCAGCCAGACTACTAGACAGAAAACTGATATGATGCACTGATGCCTTAACTCTCATGTGACAGCTCTCAAGGACAATGGGGAGCCAGGCATTGTGATCTTTTAAAGAGCCCGAGTGAATACAATGCTCCTCAGCAGACGAGAACCATGCTGCAGCTAGCCATATGTGCTGTGTGCCTCTCAGCCATACTTCTCAACCTTCATTTATGAAAATTGGGGCACATCACAGACACTCAAAATGTGGCACATTGGCCCTCAAAATGGGGACCTATCAAAACTAGGAACATACACGTTTTATGTGAACAGTGCATTTATCTATGCAGTTTAATTTTACTTTGCATCACAGTGTTGCAACTTTCAGTTCGAAAGCCCAAATTTACAGCACCTTCTCCATCACAGTGTTCAATCTTTTTACAATCTTCATCCGAACGGGTTGCACATGAACATTCTGTGCATGTGTGTTCGGAGAGTTTTGGACATTTTCTAGTTTGGATATTCATTTTATGCCTCTCCACTTCATATTTTTAAATCCCGAGCTACTGTATAAATTATACAAAAGGAATTTTTAGCACCATGCTCTTGATACAATAAAAACAATGTTACGATATATAGTGCTTTATTCATTAGAGTGTCAACTCCTGTTCTCTTAGCAGCTAGGCAACTGAGCTGCGACAATTTTTGAGTTTTAAATCCAGAGCTACTGTATAAATTATTCAAAGGGATTTATAGCATCAGTTGGTGTAGCAAAATACTCTTGATGAAATATAAAATAATGTTGTGATATATTGTGCTTTTATTCACTACTGTTTCTTTCCCCTTTTCTCTGAGGTGCAGATTTTCACTGGAAGTCGCATGATTTTACTTTTAGTAACAGCACTTTTTTCCTTTTACTAAAAAGTCACAAATCGAATCACTTGGTATAAAAAAGTCAGTTACTTCCGTTGCTGAAAGTCTGTATCTGGCTAAGACTTTTAAATAACTTTTCATAACAGCCCAGAAGTAAGCAAACACTGATGACTTACTTATAGAAAATGTCCGCTCAGCCTTTTTATGTTCACCCTTGTGCTTGCGCAAAGCAAACATATTGCAGAGATACTGGATTTCAGAGGTGTGTCACTGTCGGGTCCGGTGCAGCTCATGCTGCAGTGGGTTGAACCATGACAATCCAATGATCAGCAAGGCTGATCATGATGCAGCTCTTCTGGTTGATAGGCAGACAGCAGCTATCGTCCTTCATCTGCATGGCATTGCTCACCAACCAGCTGAGAAATCTTCTGCAGTTCATTGGAGGAACTCTGCAGCTGTTAACATCTGTGCCACTCCCCCAACCTCTGGAACACGACACACTGTGACAGTCGGTGCCAGTGAATTTCCTTGTGCTGCCTTTTCCCACCCAGCAGCCAACATCAGCTACGGGGTGGGGTTAGCCACCATTCAGTCCCTGAGCCAGTAAGCAAGCCTATAACATTTTCTGCCTACCTCCTAACAAAGACAGTTTTTCTCTCAGAGGTTCTGGGAATGCCACGGCTGATAAGATCTGTACCGCTCTCCCCCAACCTCTTAAATACAATGCACTGCTTATGGTCAGCATCAGTGAGTTTCCTTGTGCTGCCTCCTCCCATCCGGCAGCCAGCATCAGTGGGGGTAGCACTCTGAAAAGCAGGGCAACACCAGTCAATCCCCAAACTAGTAAGCAAGCCCACAACATTTTCTGCCTCCATACTAGCGAAGGCATCTTTTCCTTTGGAGGTCCAAGACAGCTGTGGCTGTTAACATTTGTGCGACTCCCCCCCCCACCTCTCGAATACGATCCATGGCTGAGGGTCAGCACCGGTGACTTTGTGCTGTCTCCTCCCACCTGGCAGCAAACATCAGATAGAGGATGGGGTTAGCCATTCCAGAAAAGTGGGGCTGCACCAGTCAGTCCACCAGCCAGTAAGCAAGCCTGCAACATTTTCTGCCTATCTCCTAACAAAGACAGCTTTTCCCTCAGAGATCTGGGACTGCCTTGGCTGTTAATATCTGTGCCACTCCCCTCCAACCTCTCGAACACTATCTACTGCTGGCAGTCTGCACAGGTGAGTTTTCTTGTGCTGCCTTCTCCCACCTGGCAGCCAGCATCAGCTAGAAAGTGGGACTGCACCTTGATTAAAGGTGGTACATCTCCAACTACATTAAAACAGGTGAAGCAAGGTGTTTGTGATCTTTAAATGTAAAACTCAGGTGGTCACAAGACCATTATGTCTAGTTGCCAGAACTTCTGTAATGGTGGCCATTTCATGTGCTCCTGTGTGATTGTTCCCTCTAGCAACACCCATGAGTCAGCTTATTCTGTGTCTAGCGCTATTCATTCATTCTTGCATTTAACTCCCTTCAGGGTAGATTTACTAGCCCAACACAAGGGGGGGGGGTAGAAAGGATGAGAAGGGACTTGGCAAGGTTGGAGGAATGGTCAGACATGTGGCAACTTAGATTCAGTACAAAGAAGTGCAAAGTAATTCACCTGGGAAACAAAAACCCAGGAGAAGAGTACACAATAGCAGGGGAGGTACTAACAACAACAAAAATGGAAAGGGACCTGGGGGTAGTCATATCAGATGACCTAAAGGTGGGTAAGCAATGTGAAAAGTCATTAAGGCGAGCCAGGGGATACTGGGATGCAAGAGGGGCATCACAAGTAGAAAAGGAAGTGGTTATCCCTCTGTACAGACAGTTGGTGAGACCCCATCTGGAGTACTGCATGCAGTTTTGAGACCTCATCTACTAAGGACATAGACAGGATGGAAGCAGTCCAGAGGAGGGCAACTAAAATGGTGCAGGGTCTACATCAGAAACCATATGAAAAGAGACTGAGAGAGCTTAATATGTATACTCTTGATGAAAGGAGGGACAGGGGGACATGATAGAAACTTTTAAATACCTCTAGGAATCAACAAAGTCCAGGAGGGTAGCATCTTTCAGAAAAGAGATGTGTAAGAACAAGGGGAACAATTTAAAGTTAGAGGGGAACGGCTCTGGGGTAATGTGAGGAAATTCTTTTCACAGAGAGAGGGTGGGACGATGGAACAGCCTTCCTGGAGAGGTTGTGGGGTCTAAAACAGTGGGGGAATTCAAACATGCATGGGACAAACATAAGGCAATTATAGTGGGGGGTTGCAGGAAGTAGGCTGTTGGTTAACTAGAATCTGCAGCTTATCCAATAGGTAGGGAAATGGGCAGACTGGGTGGGCCCAGTGGTCCTTATCTGCCGTCAAAGTCTATGTTTCTATGTAACACTACACTGCCATGGGTGGCTAACACTTAATTTTAACATATTTACTTTTGTGAATCAGATCAGGATTCAAACCCAGTTCTCTTGACTTGCAGCTCAGTGCCCCAACCATTAGGCTATGGCAGCTGCTGTGTTGGTGGGTGGTGGGGACATGTTCAGGCACACGTGCTGACACTAGAGCATTGCTGCTCATAAACTGACTCGGGGGTGGTGCAGCTCTAAGGACACATGGTCGTGGGAACAGTCTGTTATAACTGTTTGGCCATATTGTCCTGAAAAATACAGGAATCCTTGATGATCTGGAAGCCCCGCTATTGATTACATAAATGCAGATCTGTGTTGGATGGCTTGGTTAATATTGTATGGCTACTTGGAGCTCTGCAGCAGTAGGGTGAGTTAGAGATGTGTCACTGATAATGTGTGAGCATTGTCCCCTGCACTTCAATTGAACTACTGAGTCACTGTCCCTTGGCTGGAGCTTCTCCAGTTTCAGGCCTAAAACCTAAAGCTCCCCAACTTCATGATCTTTAAAACTAAAGGTATAAAGGACTCCTTAGTTGAACACTGACATCAGCACTGGACTCTCATCATTTTGATGTGCTTTGTCAGCTGGGTTATCCTGGGTAAATATAGACATAGAAACATAGACTTTGACAGCAGATAAGGACTGCTTGGCCCACCTAGTCTGCCCACTTCCCTACCTACAGGATAAGCTGCAGATCCTAGTTAACCAACAGCCTTTTTCTTCCTACCCCCCAAAAAATTGCCTTATGTCTGTCCCATGCATTCTTGAATTCTCCCACAGTTTTAGACCCCACAACCTCCTCAGGAAGGCGTTCCATGCATCCACTACCCTCTCTGTGAAAAAATACTTCCTCACATTGCCCCGGAACCGCCCCCCATCTATCTTTAAATTGTGTCCCCTTGTTCTTGCACGTCTCTTTTTCTGAAAGATGCTACCCTCTTGGACTTTGTTGATTCCACTGAGGTGCTTAAAAGTTTCTATCATGCCCCCCCCATCCCTCCTGTCCTCAAAGATATACATATTAAGCTCCTTTAGTCTCTCCTCATACGGCTTCTCTTGCAGATCCTGCGCCATTTTAGTTGCCCTCCCCTGGACTGCCTCTATTCTGTCTATGTCTTTGCGGAGATAGGGTCTCCAGAACTGGATGCAGTACTCCAGATGGGGTCTCACCAACTATCTGTACGGAGGGATAACAACTTCCTGTTTTCTGCTGGTGATGCCTCTCCCTATACATCCCAGTATCCCCCCAGCCCTCCCTACCGCCTTCTCACATTGCTTGCTAGCCTTAAGGTCATCTGATATGATTACCCCCGGGTCCCTTTCCTTTTTTGTTGTTGTTACTACCTCCCCACCCATTGTGTATTCTTCCCCTGGGTTTTTTGTTCCCCGGGTGCATTATTTTGCACTTTGCATTAAATCCAAGCCGCCATACTTCTGACCATTCCTCCAACCTTGCCAAGTCCCTTCTCATCCTTTCCACGCCTCCTTGTGTCAATCCTGTTGCAGATCTTTGTGTCATCTGCAAAGAGGCATACTATATTGCAAAACTGTGTGAAACAAGACACACTACTGCAGAACCCCACTGAAAAGGAAATGTTGCATCGAAAAGGGTCAGTCCTACAAAACTACATTATAAAAGCAGGGCCACACTAAAAAGGAGATAGTGCAGCTCATTTCCACTATACTGGATAAATGTAGTATAAAACTGTGTAAAAGCAGGACCCCATTGCAAAGGACATATTACATCTTATCTGGTCTATCTTGGGTTAATATATAGTAAAAATGTCTACAGGAAGATACCGGTACAACAGCAGTGCAAGTGGCATTGACAAATGCTTGTTAAGTCTAGGGTTTCTTACTCGGGTTTATTGCAAGCAAGAATTTGTGACTAGATGCAGGGCCCCTCCCTCAGGTCTGTGAACCTGCTGATCTGAGCAGTTTACTTTTTTTACAAGTCAGAAAGTACATTTTCCTAATGATTTTGCTTTTTGTTTGCAGAGAGCTCCATGGAAAAAGATGCTTTTCATCTTTACCTTAACACTCATGCATTTTTTTTGGGGGGGGGGGGTTAATGTGTGTATACGGTACATACAGTATGTGTGCATAGGAGAGCAAAGCCATTTTTTTGCAAATGAGAACATAGCCTCCTGGTGCAGATAGCACCTTTCTAAAAATTCCCCATTACTTTCCATTTATTTTGAAAATTAGGTACTGGTAGGATGTGGTCTCAAAGAAGTCAGTGAACAGCTTTAAGAGGGCTTGGAATAGGCATGAGGGGAAACCATGGGGCTTGGATGGGCAGATAGGATGGAAAGGGGGATCAGGGCTTGGGGAGGCAGATTGGGTAGAAGGGGAGATCAGGAGCAGGGTCTGTAGCATAAGCTGGGGACCCTGCAATATGAGCAGATTCGATAGACTGAATTGCCTTGTTCTGCTGGCTCCTTCATATGTTTGTTCTGTTTTAGTTTTATGCGTGTATTAGACAGCCTACTGGAGATTCAAGGGTTCTCCATTTGAAAGAATAGAGTGGTAGTGGTGGTTTTGGACAGGGAGACCAGAAGTAGGTCTAATGTAAATTATCAGGTGGTGGTATGAAAAATGGAAATAACATTAAATGGTGATGGTTAAAAAAGATCTAGTCTTGTTTTAAGAATCCAGTGATTATAAAACAAACAAAAAAAATCAGGTAATGACTTCTGAGGATGACATTATCAATGACGAGTACTTGGGTCATGGAATTTAGAACCCACCTTCATGAGAAGACTTGGTCCAAAAACTGAGTTACTAGAAAGACAGCAAAGGGCAGGCAGTTTGACCTAGTTGTTAGAGTGTAGAGCTGTGAACTGTGAGATCCAGGTCTGAATCCCACTACTGCCCACTTTGGCCCTGCCCACACTGTTACTTTTAAACTGTTCTGTTAAAATGATTTAAAAGGTTTGTGTCTGCACTGTAAACCACTTAATCTGTGAAACAAATCATGTTCTAGCCCTGCTGAGAGTTAGGCTAGAAACACAGTTTTAGAAAACTGTTTCCTTAACATGAGTTACCAGCAGTGTGGACAGAAACTGCTGGGACCCCGGGCTAGGGTCAGCAATCATGAGTTGCAAAATTAAACTTTGGGCTACGTACTGAAGCTCATAAAAAATAGTTAAAAACAGCACTGAGTCTGTGATACTCTATTTTTTTCATAACCTTTTCACCGCTGTTTCTACTTTGCTGCCAAACGTATCACACGATGCACTGTGGTACCCACAATGCCTTGCGCCAGTGCCACTGTGGCACTTAGAAACTCAGACAGCAGAGTTTGATACCAGTGAACAGTGTGAATGATCCAGTTTACAGAAGTAAGTCCAGTTTTCAACATGTTTTAAAAAAGTATTCTGACACTCTGTACAGGGCCTTACTTGCTGAGCGACCCTAAACACGTCACATGACCTTACTGTGCTTAAAGTGATTTTCCGTTTTAATTTAAAAAACTCCCAGTTACCATCAGCAGAATTCAATTACACAAAATTCACCTCCAATCTGAATTTCTGGATAGTTAATTTTTTTTAATTAGTACTTTTTGCATTTTTTTCCCCATTTTTTTCTCCCTGAAGATCCCGGGACCCCAGCAGACACGGCAGTGCATGCACATGGACGTACACATGTACTTTGGGTACCAGCTCAACCCCTTCTGCCCCACCCCTGGCTATTGCCGAGCTTCCTGTTGCCCAGATTGTCATCTGTCCTCCACCCGGTGGCAGCCAAGGGCTGGAGAAACCCCTCATCCCTCCCTGGAAGAGGAGAGCTACCTTGCAGCAGCTCAGTCTCGCTCCTCACCCCCCCACTGACCCTGACAACCCAGGCTCATTCCCAAACCCAGGTCACCAGCTTGGTACGAGGTGAGGTATCCAGCACCTCAACCCTCAGCACCACCTGGACGGCAATGGTTCATTTTTTTGGAATTACCGAAAACATCTGCATCAAAATAAACTTTTTTCCTTTCAGACATCTGTCCCTGCTGCTTTTCCTGCTTTGAAGTCACAGTCCGGTGCTTGTGACATCAGACTTATTTCCATGGCAACAGGTTGTGATGTCACAGCAGGGGATTATGACTTTAAAATCAGAAAATCAGCAGGGACAGATAAAGCTTAAAGGAAAATGCCTATTTCCCTTATAATGAATAGAATGTCCTGAAATTCCATTGTTGGGGAATATTCTGAGATTTGAGTCCTGCTGATGCAAATTGCCAGTGTTTTGCAGAAAACTGGAAATCACTTTAACCTCTAATTGCTCTGTTATTTATCTCTGCTGTTTAGAAATATAGGAAGGTGACTGGCCCAGCGGTGCAGTGGGTCGAGGTGCTGGACACCACACCACCTCCCATGCCAGTGACAAGGGCTCAGAAGCAGACTTGGGTTGCCAGGGGTCTGCTAGGGGGAGAAAATTGGGTGTCCCAATGACTACTCTCTTCTCCTGGGGAGGGGGGACAAGTCACACTGCTCAAATATTGCCACCACATAGAGGTATGCTGGCAGGGCAGTGGGAGCAATTTAGGAGGGGGCAGGCAGCAGCAGCAGGCTTGTAGTGTGTGTCATCAAAGGAGAACAAGAACAAACATGGAGCCAGTGAATGACACCCAGATCACCTATTGCCCTGCACTGCCACCCGGGACCATCTTGTCTGGATGTGGGCATGTGGGTTGGGGGGCAGACCTCCCCCTTCTGCCCTCACCACATCACCACAGGGCATAATCCTTTGTAAGGTGAGTCCTGGGGGGCAGTAGCCACCAGTTGAGGCTGGGCTGGGGCTGAGCATTGTGCTGGCTGTAGGGAGGAAAAGGATAAGGAAAACAAAAAAAGAAGAAATGTAGAAAGGTATGAGTAGATAAAGACATAAAGTTCTTCCAGTCTGCTCTGTAACAATAGTATGAAACTACAGCCCTTCTAGCTCCCCATTTGTTTCCATTAATAAGCCTTTAAAACCATCCCAACCAGCGCTGAACCTGGCAATGATGCCCACAGTGCCCACAGCACTAGGCAAGCTATTTCGTATTCAGCACTCTCTCCATGAAGAAGAACAAGCACCAAGTGCTGGGGCCACTTTCTGTCCACCCCACCATCCCACCCACACAGGAAATACAGGTTCTTTAAACATTGTGCTACCATGTTCCTTTAAAATGTTGCAGTGCCGATCAGAGTTTGAAACAGGCTTAGTAAAAAGGCACCTCAAGTGTTTCACTTATTTTATAGAGCAATTTTCCGACACCTACAATCCTTTTTTAAAATATGATACTGAGATACAATTCAGCTTATATTTCATTACTTTTCTATATTCAGAGTTCTCGCATTCTTTATTACTGAGGGTATACTGATGAAAATGAGATCTTTGTCCCCTGGTCCTTCTACTGTAACATCCAGTGAAGACATTAACCTCTGTTTGTCGCATCATAATTGTTTCCACAGCACTAGACGGTAATGTCACAGGGGACTGCGACTTCATCAGTTGTGTGAGCAGGAGGACCAGGGACAATGATCCTGATTTTATAAACATACCCTCTGTTACAAAGAATAAATACAGAAAATTAAATATCAACTGAACAATATCAAAATATATTTTAGAACGGTATTTTGGAGGCTGGAAATGTGCTTTACAGACACTTCTATTTTATTGACTGTCTTGATTGAAGGGACATTTCATTTTGATTCCTCTAATAAAACAGTGGCGATGCAGGAAAAAAAAAGACATCAGCTCATTCTACCTGGTATCCTGCTGATGAGAAATGTATTTGGAACAGTATCACTCATCTTGATGAGGCCTAATGTGTGCCCTTTCTCAGGGTTTACACTCTACTCTGCCTGAACCTCCATCACAGTAGCACAACTGGTGGTAATGATCAGTTTTGCTGCTTAAAAGCTTATCTTTTTAAGGCGATTTAAGCTAAAGAAATTCCTGGCTGTGACACACAGCCTAGGTTTGGGACCAAGGCTGTTCTGAAACTCAAGCTGATCTAGGGGGATTCAGGGCACATCTAATATGGGAGCTGTAGTCTGAAGTTTTAAAGGAATGGGACCATGGTCTGTGTGTGTTTATTCATTTACCATAAAAAACTTGACCCAGACTACCTTAGATTGTATTGCAATGAATTTCTGCAACGTTTATTACTTTAACAAAACTACATTTTTTTCTGGCAGACTTGCCATGGTTTGGCTAGGGAATGGTTAACCATACAGCCTCAAAATAAGCCAAAATGTAAATTTCAGTAAATGTCACAATGTTGTGCTCCCACTGGGAGGACAGTGGTTGGTAACAGTTGGATTATGAAAGACAAAATGCTTTCTTTTTTTCTTAAAATCTTTTTGGGATGTTACATTATGCAGATGTGAACAATATACAATGCATTTCATTTGCCTGTCATAGACTAAGTGGATCATATTCCTCTGGCAATGTGTAACATATAGAAGGTACATAGTACTGTGATAACAGAAAGAACTTAGGGTCCATCTTGTCCACTGCTTCTGCCACACAGCACTGACTTTATCCAATCTGAGTATGGACACATGTTTAAATTTAACACCCAGGATGTTACTACTACTCATGCTGTTAAGCTCAATGCCATTCTGTCTCAGACATCTGCCTAGTCCTGTTTGAAAGCCTGAACAATGCTGGTTCCTATAGCCTCACTGGGTAGACTATTCCACATGTTAACCAGCCTCTGTGTTTAGTAATGCTCTCTAGTGTTTTACCTTATTCTGCTCCCCATCAGTTTGAAGGCATGGTCTCCAGTTCTGCCTGCACTCACCTCCTCAAACATCTGTGTATTCTCCACCATTCAGTGGCACACACACAGACTAAAATGATGTGTGTGTGGAGGGGGCGGGCAAGATCAAAAATACCTTTCTCCCCCAAAATACATTCTCCCAATGCATTGTTCTATTTTATGTTCTGAAAATGGTGATCATGTCTTCTCTCTGCCTCCTGTTTTCAAGGCCTAATGATTTCAGCATGTCCAATCCCCTTCTTGCAACTCTTGCTTCCTAAGTCACTGATCAGCTTGGTGGCTCAAATCAAGACCTTGTACATGGGGAGGATCACCTCTGTTGACATGCTCATTCCCACCCCACCCCATGCATCCCAGCATTTGCTTTCCTGACTGTGGCAGTACACTGTCTAACTGGCTTCAGTTTACAGTCCACAATATCCCATCCTTTTTCTCAGTTGTGCTCTGTTGTTCACTGCAGCACCACACATGGCATATGTGCAACCTAGATTCCTTGCCCCTAGGTGTAGTACTTTTCACTTCCCCACACTAATTCTTAGCCTCCAGTCCTTAGGCCATGCCATTAAAAAAAACAAAATTATATGTGTTGCAAAAAAAAAATACATTAATGCATCTGTTAGAGTTAAAGCACAAGGAACGGAACATGGGGAAATTATAAATTTAGGGGAAAAGGTTCCTGGAGCCTGATGAATCTGGGGTGTGCTGTTCCTCTGTGCTGCTCTTCAGAGTTGAGCAATTGGACAACACAGTGTTGATGTTACCATAACTTTAGCACCCACTGTCCAACATCACTGTGTCAGTGTTTTACTTTGTCAGACAAGACAGTACCAACGTCTTTTCTAACCCATTATATATTCAGTATCTATTAGGGTTCCACTGAAGCACAAAGTGTGCAAAGTGAGGAGATGAAAAATGAGGGGCACATAGTTCCTGGAACCTTGGCAAATCAGTGGTGTGGTGTTCCTCTGGGTTTGAACGATCATGCAATGCAGTGTTCACATTTCCCTTGTATCGTCACCCTGTATGCAGGCCTTGCTGTATCGTTTACTTTGTCTGACAAGACAGTGCTGATAAAAGAGTAATGCCTACACTGCAATGCATGCTTGTTCAAACCCCAAGGAATACCACACCCCACCACTGACTTCCAGTGATTTTTTACCCTAAGTTTTCATTTCCCTACTTTGATTGCTTTGTGCCTTAACCCTAATACATGTCTTAACATAGTTATTTGCAATTAATTACCTTACTTTTAGAAAAAAACATAATTTATAACTACTGACAACTATAGCTTTCTCCTTTCTTACACCCCATAATGAACACCACATAGTGTGCATACTGCACAGTGACACTCGCCACACCACACCTGTAAACTGCTGGCCATTCATGAAGCAGCAGCATAGTGACACTTACTGAGTCAAACCTGTAGTTTGCTTCATGAGTAGCCCTGTAGGCCACTCACAAAACTGCTGTATAGTGACGTACGCTGAGCCAGACCTGTAGCTTACTGGCCCAAGAAGCAGCTCCATCATCACACACATTGCGCTGGACCTGTAGCAGACCATGCAAGATACCCCAGAGGCAGCTGCATCATCACTTACATTGTGCCAGACTTCCCTTCCCCCACCCACTAGCAGCCATGCCACCCTAGTCCTCCTCCAATACAAGTAAAAAAGTACCCCTAATCTGTCAGCCCACTTCGCACCCATATCCACCCTCCTTTCTCCTGGCACCTACCTTTTGAAATTCAAATCCATCATTGGACGACTGGTACAACCCTCCCTCCACCTCAGTCAGCCACCATATACTAAAGAAAAAAAAACCTGCAAAAAATCTAAGTCCTAAAATGCAGTAGTTGCATATGTGTTGGGATTTTTTTATTGTTTTGCTCATAACTTGACCACTTTTAGTCATTTGGGGCCCTAGTTATCAAAATGCCCAAGTCGCCACCCCACCCCATAAGTGGAATCTTGTAAATTCAACCCAAAATATGTCACTTTTATAATTCATTAATTTACTCTTATGTGAATTGCAACTGGGAGGTATTCTCAGTTGTATGAATGATTTGTTCAGTGTTTTCATAGGGGCTGTGGTGGAGCTGAATATGAGTTCTCCTGGTTCATACAGTAGTTCAGTGCCCTGACCACTCACTGGCCATGCTGCCTTCCTTGCAACTTTTGGCCCACAGGCCCACACTGATAATTAATATTGAACCAAAGCTTTTAGTGCACCTGTTTCTTATGCCATACTGTACCTTTCAAATGTTCTTCCTCCAAATGTGCAACAATGTACCTCAAATATGGGGCAAAGAGGCAAAACATGGGACACCTCATCAACTCATGCAGATCAAAGTTTGGCACACTGTGGACATTAGACTTTTCATGTTCAGTGTGTTCGCTGTAGACTGATCAAAAGACACTGATGTGAAGGCCTGCTGCCTAATCCCTAGTGGCCTGGTCCCTTCAGATCTCAGTAGCTATGCAAGATTGGGCCTAGTACAGTTTGTAGTTGGATGGGAGACCTCCAATAAACACCAACTGCTGCAGGAAATAGTGTTGGTTCTGTAGCATTGCAGGGGGCACCTTCCCCTTGGTTATAAGGAGTCATAATGATGACCCATTATGGTATTAGGGGAACACTGTGTTGTCAAGAGGTGTTGGTTGTCTTTCAGTTGAGACGTTAAACCAAGGTCCCGTTTGCCTGCTTATTTTGGTGTTGAAGGTCCCCTTGCAGAAGAGGGGGAGATACCTAAACCAAACAATAGAAGCACTCTGGACAGGGGTGTCGATAATATTCCATTCACAGAAGAAAGGGTCATGAGAGAACTCCTAAAACTCAGGGTGGATAAAGCAATGGGGTCTGAAGGGATTCACCCCAGAATTCTAAAAGAACTAAGGAGAGACCTAGTGACATCACTGACTACTCTTTTTAACAAATTGTGGGAGGACGGTGTGGTACCTGAGGATTGGAGAAGAGCAGGTGTGATCCCTATTCACAAAAGTGGGAGCAAGGCAGAGGCAGAGAACTACAGACCTGTTAGTTTAACCTCAGTGGTAGGGGAAATGATGGAATCACTTCTGAAAGAGAGAATTGTTGAGTACCTAGAGGCCAGTGGGGCAGAGGACCCGAGGCAGCATGGATTCACAGCGGGAAGATCATTTCAGACTAATTTAATAGATTTCTTTGACTGGGTAACCAAAGTAGTAGACCAGAGAGGGACGTTAGATATGGCCTACCTAGACTTTAGCAAGGCATTTGACACAGTCCCACACAAAAGATTACTAAACAAGTTAGCCACCCTGGGAGTGGGTTCCAGGGTGTTAGCCTGGGTAACAAATTGACTAACCAACTGGACGCAGAGGGTAATAGTAAATGGAGTACACTCTGAAGAAGGGGTGGTTACTAGCGGTGTGCCACAGGGTTCCGTACTGGGACAGGTCCTCTTTAATGTCTTTATAGGAGACATTGCAGAGGGGCTAGAAGGAAAAGTAGGCCTCTTTGCAGATGATACAAAAATCTGCAACAGGGTTGATACACAAGGTGGGGTGGAAAGGATGAGAAGGGACTTGGCAAGGTTGGAGGAATGGTCAAAAATATGGCAGCTTAGATTCAATGCAAAAAAGTGCAAAGTAATTCACCTGGGAAACAAAAACCCAGGGTAAGAGTACACAATGGAGGGGGGGCACTAACAATAACAAAAATGGAAAGGGACCTCAGGGTAGTGATATCAGGTGACCTTAAGGTAGGCAAATAATGTGAGAAGGCAGTAAGAAGGGCTGGAAGGATACTGGGAAGCATAGGGAGAGGCATCACCAGTAGAGAAAAGAAGTTATCCCTTTGTACAGACAGTTGGTGAGACCACATTTAGAGTGCTGCATGCAGTTCTGGAGACCCCATCTCCATAAGGATATAGTCAAGATGGAGGCGGTCCAGAGGAGGACAACCATAATGGTGCAGGGTCTGCAACAGAAACCATATGAAGAAAGACTGAAAGAGCTTAATATGTATACCCTCGGGGAAAGGAGGGAGAGAGGACATGATAGAAACATTCAGTACCTCAGGAATCAACAAAGTCAAGACAGGTGCGTCTTTGAGAGAAAGAGATGCGCAAGAACAAGGGGGCACAGTTTGAAGATGGGGGGGCTGCTCAGGGGCAACGTCAGAAAGTATTTTTTCACAGAGAGGGTGGTGGATGCATGGAACCACCTTCCTGAGGAGGTCATGGGGTCAAAAACAGTTGGAGAATTCAAGAATGCATGGGACAGACATAGGGTAATTATAGTGAATGGTAGGAGGAAGTAGGCTGTTGATTAACTAGAATCTGCAGATTATCCAATACATAGGGAATGGGCAGACTAGGTGGGCCAAGTGGTCCTTATCTGCTGTCAAAATCTATGTTTCTATTGCACGTCTCAGAAAGAATAGGAGACTTTTTGTTTAAAATCACAATACAGTAGTTCATATCAGGGCACAGATAAACAGGGACAGGAAAAGTTAGAAAATGGAGGGGCAGAGACGTGCAGCCTGACAGATAGAGCCGGCAAGGTGTATGTAAAGCTGGGGGGGGGTGCAGAGCAAAGAAGCTGTGGGAGCACAGAGTGAGGATAGTGCTTCAGGAAGCGAAATGGGCAAAGAAGGTATTGATAATAAGGTAGGAAATAGGATGCAGGGGGTTGGGAGAAGGATGGTAGGGAGATGCGATCAGAAGGAGATGGAGAGCAGGGCCCTACAGGTTGGGGACTCTATAATAAAAGGGATTAGATGGGGGAAGGGGAGACAAAAACAGTGCAGTGTGGGTGGAGTGTCTGCTGGACATGACAGCAGCAAAGGTCATTCATTATATCCCCTAAAGGGAGAGGCAGTGGGATAAGAAAACGCACCAGCTGGTCCACCTGGGAACAAATGGCCTGGCAGGAAGTAGTCTAATGGAGGTGCAGACTAGATTCAGAGCTCTGGCTAGATACTGTAGCAGTCTGGGGTTTAAATCAGTGGCATTCCCTAAAGTGTTACCAGTACCAAGGGCAAGCACTGATAGGAAGGAGAGGATTAGGGAGTTCAAGCAGTGGCTAGTGGGATGGTGTGAGCAAATGGGACATGGCTTTGGTAGGGGACTGGGGATCTACATGGGAGGACGCGTGCCTCTTTGCACCAGACAGACTGTACCTGAAAAGGGAGCGGGTAGCAGTACTGAAATGCAAGCTAGGAGAATACATAGCGGATACCTACAGTTTAAACTAAGTTGGGGGGAACAAATCTGCTCTACAAGGAGGAAACCTTGGGGAGCTACCAACCCCCCCCAGGATAGCACTACATGGCTGGGCAAGAGAGTGGCGGGTGCAAGGGAGAACAAAGAGGGAGGCTGGTGGAAGGGATAGTCAGCAAACACCAGAAGTTTAGGAAATAAGACGGTGGACCTGGAGGCCATCATGAGGCATGCGAGATTACATTTAGTTGCAGTGGCCCCTATGCACATAGGGGCAGGAAGTAAGTGCCTGAGGCACGCATCCCACCCATGCAGCTACGCACATGCAGACAGCTGCACACCGGCGGCATTCACCACTGCCAACCACCTCTCTGTGGTCCCACCCCATGATGCGCAGGTCTACTCAGGGTGGATGCAGGTGGAGTCGTGGACCCAGCCAGGCATCCAGTCAGATGACTGGCATGGGTCCAACAGTGGATCCTTTATGCGACAGGGCGCATGTTGGCAGTGTGCCCGACATATGTCCAAGGGCCGGCAGCCGTTGCAGGTGGTAGGAGGACAGTGCTGCTGGCCCTCTAGTGGCACTGCAGTGGTGCAGTGGGATTGGGGGAGCTTGTCGGGTGGTGGTGGTGGAGGAACAGTACTGCGGAAGCGGGGAGGGGTTCACATGTGGTGCCGTGGGAGGGACTACGAACAGCCAGTGCCCTGTGAGGGGTATGGGTTTGTGGGGATGGCCACACTCACAACTGTGTGCTGGTGTGGGTGGGTGTTATCAAACGCCATTTGCTGTGGCCCCAGAGTGTTGTTGGTCTGTCTGCCATGTCCTGCGGTGTGTTCTAGGGTGTGCATGGGACGCGTAGGAGGTTTATGGCAGGGTTCTCCCTGGCATACTCTGCACTACCTCACACCCCCATGGCCAGCACTACACACCTTAGTGTATGGTGTGTGGTGCCGGCCCACACCTCACCCATCCCCGGCATGTTGCTCTTCGTGCGACCGGGGTATTGGGCATTATATGTGCTAAGCGCTCGTTGGTGCATCCCGTGCAGGTGCAATGCGGGTGCAGAGTGCCTATGTACCCCAGATGCATGGTGCATAGCCACTCTGCCCCTATGTGCATGGGGCCATTAACTGAGACCTGGTGGACAGAGCATCAAACCTGGGAAACAAAAATTCCAGGTTATAGACTATACAGAAGGGACAGGGAAGGTAAGAAGAAGAGGGATTGCCTTACATGTCAGGGAAGGCATCAGTGTTACTGAAGGACAGGAGAAGAAAGGGGAGACTGAGCTGCTGTGGGTAACACTAGGTAGGAAGATGGATGAATCCCTGTGGCTGGGGGTGGTATACAGGCCAAATGCACAAGGAGAGGCAGACGATAGACTGCTAACTCAGGCAATCACAAGGCCGGCACGGAAAGGTGAACTGCTACTGGTGGGTGACCTGAACCTCCCAGATGTTGACTGATAAATTCCAGATGCAGCATCGACAAGGAGCAGGGAGGTATTAGCCAACATACAGGGGGTATTCCTTCAACAGCTGGTCAGGGAGCCAACGAGGGGAAGCAGCTTGTTGGACATGGTCCTGACTAACGGGGAGAGTGTGGAGGAGGTGCGGGTGGTAGAAGCCTTGGGCACCAGTGATCACAGGGTGGTACGGTTCAGGGTCAGGGCAGGGAGGGAGACAAGTAAGACTAATACAACAGTCATGGACTTCAGACACACAGACTTCATTAAGATGAGAAAGATAGGGGAAAAAATGGAGGGTACGGAGAAGATGGGGCAGTGGAGGAACTTTGGGAAGCTGTCAGGGGAGACATTCAGGAAGCAGCAGAAATGTGCATAAAAAAGGCCAGGAAAAGCAAGAGGGGGAGGAGACCTCTCTGGTTCACTAGGGAGGTGACAGAGGCAGTCAGGGAAAGGAGGAGGGCTTTCAGAAAATTTAAGATGACACTTAGACAGGAGGATAGGGAGGCGTATAGGGAGGAGAGGAATCTGGCAGGCAGGGAGATCAGAAGGGCAAAAGTAGCCACTGAGGAAAAAATAGACATAAGGGCCAGGAGAGGGGGTAAAATGTTTTTTAGATATGTGAGGGAGAGGAAAAGAGCAGGGCAGGGGATTGCGAGACTGAAGGGGGAAGGAGGGATAAACTTGGAGCAGGACTACAAAAAAGCAGAGGGACTAAATGAGTATTTTTAGCTCAGTGTTCAGGGAGGACGCAGAAGACAGGGGTCTGGTACTAGTGCCTAAGCGGAAGGAGGGCAAATGGGTGGATCAGAGCCAATTCACTGTGGATAGGGTCAGGGCTGAGCTGGATAGACTAAGGGTGGACAAGGCAATGGGGCCTGACGAGTTGCACCTCAGAGTTATCAAGGAATTGAGGGAGGAGTTAGCCGCACCCTTGACAAGGCTCTTCAACCTGTCTCTGGGTACAGGGAGGCTGCAGGAGGACTGGAGGAGGGCTGACGTAGTGTCCTTGCACAAGGGAATTAGCAGGGAGCTGTAGGAGAACTACTGCCCAGTCAGCCTCACATCTGTGGTGGGGAAGGTAATGGAAGCATTAATCAAGGAGAGCGTGGTGAATTACGTGAAGAAGTGTGGCTTGCAGGACAAAAGACAGCATGGCTTCGCCAAGGGGAAATCATGCCAGACCAACCTAATTGAGTTCTTTGATTGGGTGACTCTGGTAATCGACCAGGGAGGGGCGTCGGACGTGGCCTATCTGGACTTCAGCAAGGCCTTCGACACCATCCCTCATAAAAGGCTGGTGAGCAAGATGGAAAGCAAGGAGTTGGGAGGGAAAATAGCAGGCTGGGTGGAGGCCTGGCTAGCAGGGAGAACACCGAGGGTAGTACTTAATGGGGTGTACTTGGAGATGGCAAGATGAGGAGTGGAGTGCCACAGGGGTCAGTTTTGGGTCCACTCCTCTTCAACATCTACATCAGTGATATTGCGGATTATTTGAGAGGGAGGGTGTGCTTATTTGCCGATGATACAAAAATCTGCAATAGGGTGGACACCCCGTAGGGGATGGAATACATGAGGAGGGACCTCAAGACACTCGAGGAGTGGGCCAGGAAACGTCAGCTGAAATTTAATGCCAAGAAGTGCACTGTGATGCACCTAGGGAGGAAAAACACACAAGCGGGGTACATGCTTGGGGGGGGAGGAAATCAAAGAATAAGAACAGGAAAGGGATGTGGGGATCACAGTCTCCTCAAACCTTAAGGTAGGTTTCCAGTGTAGTAGGGTGTCGGGAAGGGCCAATGGAATGCTGGCATGCATAAGCAGGGGGATTACTAGCAGAAGGAGGGAGGTTATAATACCCCTCTACAAAGCCATGGTGAGGCCGCAGTTAGAGCACAGGGTTCAGTTCTGGAGACCACACCTCTGCAAGGATATAGATGCTTTTCAGAGAAGGGCAACAAAGATGGTGCAAGGTATGCAGGGGAAGACATATGAGCAGAAGTGTAAGGAGCAGAATCTGTGCATACTGGAAACAAGGAGGGAAAAGGGGGACATGACCGAAATCTTTAAATATGTAAAGGGGCTCAATAAAGTAGGTGAAGGGGTCTGCTGAGGAGAAAGGAGGGAACCAGAACTAGAGAGCACAGCCTCAGATTGCAAGGAAATAGGTTCAGAGGCAATGTGAGGTGGCGCTTCTTCACAGAAAGGGTGGTCAAGCCCTGGAACAGATTGCCAGATGGAGTGGTGGGGGCTAAGATGGTAGAGGAATTTAAGAGGGCATAGGACAGGCATATGGGACTGAGTATTGGGGGGAGGGTGGGAGTAGGTGGGGGGGTATGTGAAATGGGAGGGTTGGACAGACTAGATAGGCCGGAAGGGTCCTTTTCTGCCGTCAGATTTCTATGATTCTATGATATCATGTCATGCCATCATTCCCCCATTCCTGAAGCCGCAAATCCTAACCCTGTATCTTTACATCCTATCAACAATATTTCTGTTTATGTCATTCAGAGGGTATCCATAGATTTCTCAGTAATTTATAAAAGACCCAGAATTCATTATTGACAGTTCCTTCTGGGATATTGACCAACGTGAATTTGTCTCACCGCCATTTTAGGCACCACTTCCCCTAATAAAAGAAAGAATAAATGAATTGCTGTGGTATCCTGGCAAATTTCTACTATTTACTAAAACCACCACAAGCTTAACCTGGTTGAGTGTCAATTGATACTTCCTGTATTCTCCCCACGCCCTGAACAAGGATGAAAACAAGAACATTTATTTCCCAGCCCTTATTCCCAGTCAACAAAAATCTAAATATTTGCTTTGCAATCACAGTGTAAAATGTGGGACACCACCTTCTGCAGTATGGGACAGCTGGGCTTCGGTGTCATAAAATGAGGGGTGTCTCTCAGGGACAGCTGAGTAGTGCGGTGTGCTTAAAGGGGAACATTCATGAATCATGTCTCTCATAATTTAATCACCCATAAAAAGCTCTTTTAAATGAGGTACTGTGCTTTCCTGTAGCTGTCAGCAGTCCAGAGATATCGATGATTATGTCTGCCCTATACATACTACTTAATTGCTACCATTTTTAGAACCTTGTGATGTCACTGATGATCAAGCTGTGGTTAACCCCATTGTAGTCATGCACAGCTTGCCAGAGGTGGGTGAAAGTTGCGGATTCTGCTTTCACGGAACTTTCGTGGAAATTCAGAAGTTTCATGGAATTTTCCGAACTTCTGCCATTGGCGAGATTGGAATCTTCCAAATGTGTTTGGTGGATTTTTGCCCTGTTCCGTGGAATTTCTTTTCTGAACTGTGGAATAATACACATGAATTGCAGAATAACAGTTCTGAGGATTTTCTTCTGTAGTTTAATGAATTATTCCTCAGTACATGTAATTATTCTGAAGTTCAGTGATCAGTTCTGCTGACTTTTTTCCATGCAGTTTAATGCAATAATCTGCAATTTATCATTTTTATTCCCGTCGTTCAAAGTCAGAATTTCGGTGAAAGTTGATAATTTGATTTCCACACTTTCGCGAAAGTGAAAATCCACCTTTCGTGGAAATTCCACCAGCGGAAGGTTTTTTCGCACACCTCTACAGCTTGCTCTTGATCGTCAGAGACATTCCAAGGTTCTAAATTTTGGTGATGTATCAATATAGGGCAGACTTAATACTTAATATCTCTGAACTGCGGACAGCTACAGAGGAGCCCAATACCTCATTAAAAGATCTTTCAATGGACTTTCATAGTATGATGGGCACTGTTCATAATCATTCCCCTTTAGTGAGTCGTTAGTGAATCCCATCACTGCCATCTGCTCACCGTGTGACTCTGAGCAAGTCCCTTAACCACTCATTGTTTAATCTGTCTCAATCCCTCTGATACTGGAATCTCCCTGAGTGCCCAATGGTACAGTAGCACAATTCTTAACCTCCTGCTTCTGGACTGTAAAACACTTTCGGACATACTTTGTCCTCCACTCTTCTCCCAGTATAGATGGCATATAATTTCAGTTGTAGATACATTGCCCTGTCACTACTAGATATTTTTTAATAACCATTTTTTCCAGTTTTGACTCACTCACTATACTTAATAGGGAAGACATTTTGCTTAGTGATTAGGCCACAGAGCTGAGAACCGGTAGGATCAGGTTTTTATTGATTTCTTTGAAAAATGTCAGCATCCAGACAGCCTCATTTAGGTGCATCTTCTAGTTTTCAACAGGATCCTAGAGCAGCATTTAAAACAGTAGTAGCAGCAGCAAATGTTACATAAACTGGTTTGAATCCCACAACCACCACTTACTTAAGTCAGGTAACCTCTATGTGCTTAAACTCTCTACATTCTCACTGTAATCTACAGTACCTCTGTGTTGTCTGAATCTCCCTCTACACCAAAAAGGCAGTAGCATTCTCTTCCCTTCCCTTCCTGGACTCTAAAGTGCCTTTGGATACAGGTTGTATGAAAGTCATTATATATTCCCTGACCTAACATCTAATGGTCACTAATGTGACTTTCGCCTTGACCAAACTGTAACCTTATATTTCAGAGAGCTGTCGTGTGCTGGGTACAAGTATAAGCTCACTGCCCCCCCTCCCACTCCGACTTTTATTCTTTGTACTGTGTGCAGTGGGTTCTGCTAGGATCAGAGGCATAGTTCTGTATATTTCTGCAAAATTTTGCAGAACTCTGCAGGAAACAAGTAAGCAATAACTCACGACAGGGTATGGTTTATAGGCATTTGATGCACGCCTGGGGTGCGTTACGAGGCACGAGGCTGCAAGCTGAGTGTCCTCACAGCATCTCAGGTGTGTATTAAATGCCTATAAACCTACGCCCTATTGTGGATTATTGCAATTATAACATGGATTATGTTTATACAACAACAAAAATCCAGAAAGATGTATTTTTGCTGTTTAAAGATCAAGAAAGGTTGTGTATCCTGCCACCTTGCAAAATAGTCTCTAACAAATAACACACACTGCACTGCTGTTATGCACACAGAAATGTCACACATACACTGTTCAAATAATTTGTGATATTTCTTCTTGTGCATAACTACTGTCTGCTATATTCACTACTATGCTTCCTTGTGCCCCTCCCAACACACACCCTCACATCCACATGCACAGTAAGCTGTGTGAATCCCTCACCTGCAACACATTGCTCTCTGTCTATGAGAACACCAAGGCAGGGACCACTACAATCTCTGTACACAGCTGTACACTGAGTAGACATCACTGAAAAATGCCAGCGACAGGACCAGGGTGAGCTGCACTGTCTCACTCTGCCTATCTGTGTGTCTTTCTCTCTCTCACACTCTCTTCCTCCCCACCATGCCTGCAACCACAGATGCCAGTACACATTACTGGAGAACCCTTGGGTGAGCTGCTGTCTTTCTCTCCCCCTCCTTCCTGTCTCTGGGATGAAGAACACTGGACATCACGGACACCTTCACATCTGTCTTGCTCACTGCCCTGCCCGACTGCTGCTGCCTTTCTCTCACTCTGTTCACTCTATTACTCTATCAAGCCACTGCCTTTGGAGCACTTTGTCTTGCTTTTTGCCATCACCAACTGCTGCTGCCATTCTGTCTTTAACTGTCTCCTGTGCAGCAGAGTCAGGTGCATACTGTCTACCGGGGGGGGGGGTGGCATGCATGGAAGGGTGATAGACAAGCTGGCTGGAACCACAAGGAGAGACCCGGGGTACACTAATCTCTCTCTCCCTCCCCAGTGCATGGTCTGATGTGCTCTCTTGACACAGCAGGACAGAAGACAGCAGCTGCCATCAGCCCAGGAAAAAAATGACATGCTGTTCTGAGCTCTTGGATGGGGTTGGGGTGGAGATAATGGCTACTACATTGCCTACTGCTGCTGCCAGGACATCTTCTACCTGCACAGCACATTGGGAGACAGCCAGGTATGTGCTGGGCAATCAACACTCTGTCAGAAACATGGGAGGAGGGCACACTGCTAAACTTCCCATTGATGGCAGCAAACAGTAGGTGAGCCACAGGATAGATGACAGACACATCCGGGGAAACAGCATTGCATTGCTGCATTGGGGACAGAGAGAGCCACAGCTGACACCAGGATGATGCAGATCAACACACTATTTCTGCCAGTTGGGCTCTCTCACTTCCCCAGAACTTTAATGGCTGCCGTTTTGCTGTGGCTTTGTCAACCAGGTAACGAGTATCGACGCCCACTGCCCTGAGTCCCTTCGCAGAACTAAACATTAAAAAGGGAATTTAATGCATGGTCATAGAGGGACTCCAATATTGGGGTTGCACATTTTCATGTACCCATGTTATAATAAAATTTAATTGCAGTTGTTATGCAGAGAACTGTGACGCACTGTGACACTGCATCTGATCCTGGTGGACAACACGGTACTTTATTTAAAACTGATCTAGTTTTCTAGAGGAGTGGGAGAGAAAGGAATGGCAAAAAAGGTAATATTCAGAAAACAGAAGTGGGAACAGGGTGATGCCAACTGGAAGGATCATCTGAAAAAGCTGAAAAGGCAGAATTACTGTAAGAAAAAGTAAAACAGACTCAGAGCAGAGAATAGTGGAAGGGGTCAAGGGGAGAGAAAACCTTCTTTAGGTACATTAGAGTAAACATTAACACTAAGGAGGGTGTTATCAGATTAAAGAAGAAAGGGACATGGGTGGAGGAGAATGGGAAAAAGGCTAATCTACTGAATAATACTTATTTTTTTTAGTATACACCATGTGTGTGCATGGGGGGCACACTATCAGAAAGAGGTTTGAAGGCCAAAGAAGGAAGGGTAAGAGAGGTCTGGAGTTAGGACCAGTCCTGGAAGAAAGGGTGAGCAGGGGCTTCAAAACCCTGAAGGTGGACAAAGTGTCTGGTCCCGATGGTTTTCAGCCCTAGAATGCTGAAGTAAGTTGGGCAATACACTGGCAGTGTTGCTGACAAATTGGTTTTATTGTTACCCAGAGACTGGTGTAGTTCCCAGCAGACTGAAGAGTTTTGAATGTGGTGCCACTTGAGGAGAGTAGGGACATGGGACGTGGATGGCCTGGGAAATTACAAACTGGTCAGTCTAACCTCAGCTGTAGGCAAATTGGTGGAAACCATCACTAAGGAACAGACAATGGATCCTAGGCCTCCCTCCGAAGAATATAAACGGTGTCAGTTCCCTTTATTTGGGGCGCACATGCATAGCCACCATAGGGAAGGCTATAACGAGAAAGTGGCTCCAGGAGGCACTGCCTAACAAAGAGGAGTAGCAGGCAATTGTAGTAAAGATCACAGGCATTGGAATGATAACATACCAAGTGCAAGACAGGATAAAAAAGTACGTAGAAAAATGGACGAGATGCCCCGGATGAGATGGAACTTCATCAGAGAGCCTGAACAAGATGTGGGCTAATTGGAAGATCTTCAACACCACCTATACATTGGGAACATCACATATAATATGAAATAAACTAAGAATCAAAATCAAGGGGAGCTGGAGTTCGCCCCTCCACACACACACACACACACACACACACACACACACACTGAAAGAAACCTGAACAATCTCATCACTTCAGAACTGTAATACAAAGGTGTAATGATGTACCTCATGCACCCAGTGGTTATAGATATGTAACCCCTAGGTGGCACTATCCCAAGGGCTACTGCCCCTGCCTGCTTGGCTAGTAGCAGGTTAAGGGACCTGAGTTCTGAAACGGGTGCCTGCACCGGAGGTCAGGGTTGGTAGTGGTCAAGCTAACCTGGGCACAGCCCTCCGGGACACTGTAACCCCCCCCCTTCCTTACTAGTGGCCGGAACAATACACAATAATCACTTTCACAATACCCCTGATATATCACACAAGTACCCACACTGTTTGCACTTACCACCAGGGCTTTCCTGTGGCCTGGCCATGGGAACCCCCTGTAAAACAAGGTTATACACAGCAAATAACAGCAGTACAGTACTCTTGCACAAACTGGAGCCACAGTCAGGGTAAATGCAAAAAAGAGTTAGATCTGATTTATTTAAGGAACTTGAACAAGGGAGGGGTGTAATCAGGTTAATTTGCTTAAAGGCTGTATCAATCAAACAGTTATGCATGCACTTCAGGGTCCATAAACAGTCACACACTCTGGGTACCCAGATGGAGAATGGTGGTCTAGCCAGGAACGTTGCAGCTGGTTGGGGCCCTGTGACGGAAGAAAACCACATGCACCACACACACTAATTGTAATCTGGAGTCAGAGGGCTCAGTTCATGATAAGAAAACAAGACAATCAGATGACACACTTTTAGATTAGGCTGTTGTTGCAGGGAGATACCCTGATGATTACTCACGATATCCAAGACTGGACACAGGCTGGACGAAAATTGAGACTGCAGGTGGTTGATCTGGAGTGCCAGGAGAAGCAGGGCCCACACGACTCGCCGAGGCATCATTCCTGTTCAAGCGTTGAGCAGGGGGCTGCCAGGCAAGTCTCTCGTCAATGGCTCTTTCTGTGCAGCGAATAGTCTGGCTGGGACAGTGTGGCAAGGTCCAGACCAAATGGAGACAAATTCGGATATAGTCCGTTTTGGGCTGGATATAGCTTCCAGCAAGCAGAACACAGTTCACACAGTGGGGAACCAAATCACGACCCACTAACAATTCACAGCACATTTACATGTAAGGAAATTCTATTGAACCAGGCAAACCGCTCTCTGGTCATGATCGCAAAGTCTCTGCACAAACCGGGGATTCAAAAGTAGCTGGAAATCCTGCCAGGCCGATCGGATTCAGCAAAATCTTCAGTCTTCTTCAGGTATGAGCCTGGTAAAAAAAATCAGTGGCTTACTTCGTTCTCACAAACTTGGATTTAGTCCAAAATAATTCTCTTCTCTCCCTCTCAGGGGCAGCAGGCAGACATGCAGGCCACAACTGAACCTTTCCACAGTTCTCCCACGTGAAACTACTCAGATGGCTGCTTGACTGTCTCAAGCTGTTGCTTCTTCAGCTCCCAACTTAGATCTGACTCAACTGCCAGCAAGTCTGGGACTTTCCCCAGAATCCAAAAGGTTTGGTTGGCTGATCTGTCTGTCACTCACAACAAAGGCTCCCCCTTCAGGTGCAAAAAGGCACCAAAAGCCCAAAACTACAGCTCCTACAGATTTTGATTCCAGACAGTTCCTGTAGTCTGGCTCCATTTTAGGTCCCACCAGTACTGATTGGTCCAATTCAGCAGTCCAGGACCAAGATAGTGGAGATAAGCAAAACAGTCCTTGCTGCAAAGAAGGCAGGTTAGACAAACTACATTATCATTATCACTCTAAATGATCTTCAGCAAATAGTTACATCTTTCAACAGAGCTCCCTCTCAGATTACTTATGACTGCAATCCAGGCAGCTCTTAAAGAGACAGTACACAGAGGCTATACAGACACTCTCTGGCAATCACATTTAAATTGCTAAAATGCAGGACACCAGCCTGGCAGTGAGCATTTAGGCAAGCTCAAGGAAGACTTTTCAGGAACCCCCATTTGTAGGGGGGGTTACAGACAGTTAAACATTTTTTTTCTTTTATTTTTATTAGTTTGTATTGCAAAAGCTGGTTAAAAATAATGTAAAAGTGGTGCGATGTCACATTGGATACATAGTTCAAAAGAAGCACAATAATGTGTAGGTGCTGATTATAGTAATCAATGTACTGTGAAACGTGACAGTATCTGCTTACTTCTTGAATAAATACATATAAAAAAAGGAACCGATAGTGAAATTCTTGGAAGAAATAGTTTGCAGGACAGCAGGAAGTAGTAGTAGTAGTAGATCTGATGTCTACATGGTGCCCTTCCCCAGAGGCTCAAAGCACCACAATAATAAAATAGACATAGCAACAAATATGACAAATAAAATACAATGACCCAGTTAACAAATAGTAAGTATAAATGACATCTTAATATACCAAGATAAAAATGTCAGCAGCTATCTGAAATCATACACAATCAGGAGGCCTTCCTCAGTGGAGCTGAGGGTGTGTATGGGGTAAGATGCAGAAGATCACTCCGTTAACCCGGGCCCAGCCCATGTAGGGCCTTATAAGTTGGTAACCCAACTTTTTAGGAGAAATGTCATGTAATGGGCAGCCAGTGCAGTTCACGCAGTGCTGGGGAGATATGACTCAACCTCGAAAGGCCAATCAGCAACCTAGCAGCTGCATTTTGCACCAGCTGCGGCTACTACAGTATACCACCAGTGACCCCAAGATATAGATCATTACAGTAGTCCAGACACAAAGTCACAAAAGTGTACACCAGTGAGGGTAAGTCATCTGGGGGATAAGGGATCAAATCCATCTGATGTTCCTAAGATGGTAAAAGCCATTCCGGTCTACTACCGATTCCTGAGCCTCAAATGTCAGCCCCTCATCCAGAATGACTCCCAAATTCCTCAACTTTGCAGCAGTCAAAAGCCTAGAAGTACTGGGTTGAAGCCCCATCTCTTTTGGCAGCTGCCACTCCATTTGACATGGCTCAGTCACCAGTACTTCAGTTTTATCAGGGTTAACTCTTAGCTGGCTTAATGACATTCGGTTCTGAATTTCAGCCAGGCACTTATTCAGCACATCTACTACACCAGATGTCTTGGGTGCAAATGACATACAGAGCTGAGTGTCAGCTGCATAGCAATGAAAATCAACTCCATTCTGTCTAATGATTCTGCCCAGGGGCAGCTTGTATACCACAAACAACATTGGTGAAAGAACCGGCCCCTGGGGCACACCCTAGTGCAGATACACTGGGAGCAAGGAAAAACTTTCCATAACTACCCCCTGTGTTCTGCCCATGAGGTAGGACTCAAACCACTTTGCCAGTAAGTCCTACATATTCCCTGAGTTGATCCAGTAAAAGCTAATGGTCCACTTTGTCAAATGCTGAGGAGAGACTGAGGAGGACATGAACTGACTGCTCTCCTCTATCACGCTGAACAGGTCATTATACACCCTTACCATTGCAATCTCTGTACTGTGCCTTGACCTAAAACCAGACCTGAGAAGCAAGGCAATTTTATTTGTAGGGTGCCCAATCCCGGAGGCTCTGGGTGCCTAAAAGAGTTTAAAACAAGAACACAGACATAAAATAATCATAAATAACTTTAACAATAACCAATTGATTAAAACTAAAAGCAGCAGTTAAATTATAAAGGGCTTTCGGACTGTCACATATGGAACTGGAAAAGGATGGGATCAGCAATCTGCGAAAAGCCAGGACAAAGAGGTGGGCCTTCAGCCTCCACTGGAACATGTAAATTGAGGGAACCTCCCAGACTAGGGGTGCTAACGAATTCCACAGGGTCAGCCCAGAGATGCTGAATGCGCAATCTCCTGAAGTCCTGAGCCGAACCCTGGGAGCAACCTAGAGGCCCCTTGATGAGGAGCAGAGGGAGCAAGCAGAGGCTCATAGATGTCAAAGGCCATGAGGTGTGCCTCAAGTTGCAGTTTCAACCACAATCTCAATAACATTGCCTAAAAAAGGCAGGTTAGAGACAGGTCAATAATTCGCAAAGCTATCTAGGTCCAATGATGGCTTCTTCAAGAGGGGCTTCACCAATGCATTTTTCAATGCAGGTGGGAAAATCCCCCCTCTGACGAAGAGCACTGGTCAATCTCAGTGAACACTGGGCTCAGCTGCCCAACACAGCTGACTATTAGAAGTGTCAAGCCTGGATCCAGTTTGTGAAATGTTGTCCACAACTCTAAGATCACTTTCCCAAGCTTATCCATCATCACTGGCAGAAACTTTCTCCAGAACCACTGACTGCTATTGCATCCCTCTGGCTCAACACTGTTGGGTTGTAACTGCCCACTTGGTGAGATCCCAACCCAAATAGAGGGCACTCTGCCCAAAAAGAACAGAGACAACTCCTCACACTTAGCGAATGAAACAGCCTTCATGGACTTTAAACAGGCAGGATGGAGACACCTGTCCACCATCTGAAAAAACTGAGCTAGTCAGCTTCTTCTGACAGCAATCTCCTTGGACAAGAATTCTGCCTTCTTATGGGAGTGTGTCCTTAGATATTCACTATATCGAATATTCAAAGCCAGTTTGTCCTCCTAGGCCCTTGATCTCCTCCGATATCACTCAAACTTTTACTCCTTTGCTTCAAACCACAGTGAGCCAAGGCATGAAACCAATGGGTGTACACAAACTGGCACTACGAGGTTAAAGGCTTCACCAGTGGCTCTATTATAAGTCACCACTGCCTCTTCTGATCCCCTACCACATGGCGCCAACATATCTCAGATATCCAGCACCACCATAAGTGCATCTGGCCTAAGTCCTCGGAAGGGTGATACCAGACCATCTCCGGGGGGGACTACACAGGTGTGGCCTGAAATCTAACCTGATGGTATGATCCAACTAGCTAATTGGATCAATCCTAAGGTTTTCCACCTCAAGCCTCATACTGAATACCAAGTCAAAGGTGTGCCCATTTTGGTACATCACAGAAGCAACAGCTTGTGAGAAGCCCAGGGATTCCATTTCCCTGTAGGAAATCCTGTCCAAAATGTGAGAGTTCATCATCAAACCAGGCATTGAATTCACCAAGAATAAGCCATCTTTGTGACTCCAACAGCCTGTTAATGATGAAGTCTGCAATTTCCTGCAGAAAATCCTCCTCACATCCCAGAGGCTGGTAAGCAACGAGGATCCTGCAACCTGCACCTGGACTCCCACATACAGCCATGCATTCAAATGATGAGATATCCCCCACTGGGTGCACCAACAGATTCAGTTCAGATGTGAAACATATGGCCACCCCTACATGATCCTTCCTCTGTCAGTGCAGCATGGAGAACTCATCTGGGATGGCTACCTCCAAAACTGGACCATCATCATCAATGAGCCAGGTCTCCAGGAAGCACACCAGAACTGAAGAATAAGATAAAATCCGCTATAATAGTGGTCTTATTCCTCACTGATCTGGCATTGTATAGCACTGCCCAAAGAGGACGTTTAGTGGTGGATGACCCATCAGCTACTTGCCCCCTTGGTCTAGTGGATTCCCTGGGTATGGGGATTAAACATGTCTGGCCTCTCCCAAATCCCCATTTCACCTTGGGGCATCTCCTGGTCCTCGCAGTCCTAATTACCCCCCTCCACCAGTACTCTTCAAATCTCTTGCCTCCTTGCCTTCTATTAATTCCCACCTCCCAGCAGCAGCGATATGCTGCACCAGGTAGAGGGGGGTTATAGAAAGGGCACAAGTCCTGGAGCAAATGTGGGGAGTAACTGAGCCTAGGTGTTAGCACTGCATGACAAATTACCAGTATAATTACTCCTACCCAGAAAAAACCACTATCCAACTACCTCACCCTACCTTCCCCCCCTCCACCCTTTGTTATGCAAAAAAACCTCCCCCAGCCCTACCGTCACACCAACATATACCAGTGACACTGTATACACCAAATTCCATTCACCATTCTCTCCCCGACTCTCTCAAATAATGAACAAATTTAACCAATACTGTTACAAAATTAAGAAATCCGAAGGTTGTGGTGCAAGAAGAAATTTTATAAATTTAAACTTAAAATCCTCCCCAGAGAAAACTCCAGGATAAAGTCCATGCAGATGGCTATTAAATGCTAGAAGGTACTACTCTAAGCTCTCACTCTAAAGGGGAAAGTCCCCTCAACCTATTTTCTGTATACCTGTGTAGTTTGTACGCATGACTAAATTCCCTCTCTTGCATCCCTCTAATTCCATCCTAATTTAAATATAAATGAGGTTGCTTCACTCTGTTATGCCATGGTGTGAAACTTGTTCATCTCCATTGCAAAGGTCATGACTCCACTCATGCAAGGCATCATAGGAGTTGACACATACCTGCACAAGCCAGCAGAAGTTATACTCTCATTCAGTTCAGTTACATGTTGTGTGATGTCCCTATATTCTCTAAAAGCATTTGTTTTGTAAACTCTGATACACCTTAAACTACAGAAAACAGCATGAGACAAGAACACAGGGCCTGCCGAGAACATCAACAGCGCTGACTAATACAGTACAACTACTGCAGGCTTTAGCACTAAAACATCATAAAATTCCAGGATGCCTTACATGAGTCAGGTCATGGCCTTTGCAATGCAGTCAAGCAGCTTTTCACACCAGACTTAAGTACCTTTATTTACATTTAAATTCTGATGAAATTACGAGGGTGCAATAGAGGCAACCATTGTACATGGCTATGTAACCCCTAGGTGGTGCTATCCTATGGGCTACTACCCCTGCCTCCTTGGCTAGTTGCAGGTTAAGGGGCCTGGGTACTGAAATGGGTGCCTCCAACTGGAGAACAGGGTTGTTCGTAGCAAAGCTAACCTGAGTACAGCCTTCCGGGACACTGTAACCCCCCTCATTCCCCTCTAGTGGCCTAGACAATGTGCAACAGACACTTTTACAGTAGCCCCTGTTCAACATACAAATCCCCACACTGTTTGCACTTACCACCAGGGCTGGTTCCACCAGTTTGACCCTGGAGACCCCCTGTAAAACAAGGTTATGCATAGTAAATAACAACAGTACAGTGCTTTTGGTACAGACTAGAACCACAGTCAAATTAGATGCAAAAAGAGTTAGATCTGATTTATTCAGGGGACCTGAACAAGGGAGGGGCATAATCAGATTGATCGATTCTATAATTGATCTAGTCAGGCAATTATGCATACACTTTTTAGTCCCTCAACACAGTCACACATACTCTGGGTACCCAGTTGGTGACATAGGCTAGCCTGAAGCGTTGCACAGGGTAGGCCGGTGTCACAGCTGGTTGGGGCCCTGTGATGAAAAGAAAAGGCATGCACAGCCACACACAATATGTAATCCAGAGCCGGGAGGTGTAGTTCGTGAAAGGAAAACAACAATGCAATCAGGTGACAACACTTGAGATTTAGCTGATGTTGCAGAGAGCTATCCTGTTTGTTACTCACACTACCCAATATGAGACACAGGAGGGCCAAAATGGAGACTGCAGGTTGACAACTGCTATGCCAGGAGAAGCAGGGCCCACACGAATCACTGAGGTGTCATTCCTGTTTGAGATGTTGAGCAGGGGGCTGATCCCAAGGTGAGTCTCTTGTCGATGGTATTCTCTGCACCTGAAGTAGCTGGGTGGGCCAGTGTGGCAAGGCCCAGGCCAGGAAGAACAGTTTGGATATCAGTCCGGAAAGGCTGGATGCAGCTTCCAGCAAGCGTGGCACAATTAAATAGTGGGGAACCAAATCATGACCCACTAACGGCATATAGCACATTTATAGTAAAGCAATCACCATACCACAAAGCGGATAGCAGTCTGGCAGCAATATCAGTGTCTCTGAGCAAAACCAGGAGTTCTGTGGTAAATGAATGTCCTGACAGGCTGATCGCATACAGCAAATCTTCGGTCTTCTTCAGGTTCAAGTCTGGTCACAATTCAGTGGCTTTATCACACTCAGTTTCGGATATAATCCGGTTTCTTCAAAAGCTCCCTCTCGAGGGACAGCAGGCAGACAGGACAAACTCAGCCTTTCTACCAGTCTCCCGCACGAACTACACAGGAGCAACTGCTCAAATCACCCGAGCTGTTCGCTCTCCAAACTCTACCTCTAGACTGACTTCTGCTGCAGGCAGCACCGGGACCTCCTCAGAAATCCAAAAGGTTTGGTTGGCTGATCCAGCTGTCTGTCAAAGCTGGATCTCCCCCACCAGGTCCATTTAGGCGCCAACAAGTAAAAACTACAATTCCTACAGAAATTCACTCCCACAAGACCCCTGGGAACAGACACCATTTTAGGGTCCCCAAAGGTACTGATTGGTCTAAACTTTCAGTTCAGAACCTAGATGGTGGTACAATACAAAAATGTCCATGCTGCAAAGGGAGGCAGGTTAGACAAACTACAATATAATTATTATCATTAAAAGAGATAAACAGTAAACAGTCACAGTTCCTAGCAGGGCTCCCTCTGCGCAAATAGCGATGGCAGGATGGAGCGATAACACTGCAGCCTAGGCGGGACTCAAGCCTGAAATTACTCGGCCCCTACCCAGATTAATTTTACACCACAAAATAGGCATCTCTTAAAGAGACAGGCACGGAGGCTAACAGGACGCTCACATGCAAACACTTTTAAATCACAAGGACACAGAACACCAGCCTGGCAGTGGGCACTTAGGCAAGCCCAAGGAAAACTTTTGGGAACCCCCATTTGTATGGGGGTTACACCTACAAACTACAGAGGTAAACAGAATAAAAGGCTGAGGTGACCTTTCCTTTAAAGTAGCCCCAAGTCCTCTCTAGAGACTAAAATAGTCCCCGAAACAGTTTATAATGATTAAGCAGTCATTTTGCCTCATAGCTCTTACCCAGGAGATGTGTCCGAATCCAATCCTATTGATCCTACTCCCTGCCACTAAGTTAGATCAATAAATACAAATAAAAAAAGTCGACATCATTAGAAATCATTTGGAGCACAATAGGGAATCCACAGCTCTCCACTTCTGTGCCCAAACCGAGCTAACTTGAATCCACAGACTCCACTCCAGACCCAGGGTGGTCTCTTCTCTGGTGTCCCCGGTCCCTGCAGGTAATCAGGCCTCTCTCACCAGCCATAGTACAACACCTGTACTTTAACCAGATGGATTTTGCCCCTTAATTCCATCTCATGCATCCTTTGATGTCGTCTCAGTCCATGATGCTTCTCACACCAGCATTCAGTTCTCACCCTGGACACAATTCTAGGGCCACTCTCCTCCACTCAGCTGTACTTCAGAAAATCCCCACCCAGCTGTTTCATTCCAACTTCCAACAAAAAGAGAGATGAAAGAGAAGGGGGAGAAAACACTTCCTTCTTGGCTCCAACATACTTCTCAACCTTTCTTCACCGAAATATGTGGCAAGACGTGTGACAGATTACCAAAATGTATGACATATCATTAGACATGGCACTGCAAGCTCAGAACATTATCAGTGCACTAATGTTCTTAATGTTTGTTGATAACTGAACATAATAGAATATTATGAATTTCTGCTTTAAAGTCTCAGTGGGAAATGTGGAATATCACCTTCCCATGTGGGACAAAGAATTTCTGAGGGGAAAATGAGTGACATACCTCGTAATGTGTGACAGTTGAGAGTTATGGGCTCCAACAAGCCGCCACAACCGAAAACCAAAAGCCAGGTACTTTTAGCAGCTGCTGCCGAAGATCTTTGCTCACAGAGAACACAGCATTTAACTCCTATGTTACCTGAATGTAAAATTGGTCTGCTCGCACTACCATTTCCCTCTCTGAAAACAAAAACACTACCTCCAAACAGTATCTCACTAAAAGTGCTAACTACACTATATAAACCTACTACTAACAACTAAAATAATTTTAAATAACTCAGTTCTGCTTGCACTAAAACACCTAAAAGAGCATTTTAAAACAATAACTGAATTCTGTGTCCAAAGCTCACAAAGGCTCACCCACCACGGTGGCCATCTTGCCTTGACCTTCAAATTAAAATAAATGTCTCCTGTGCATTTACCCCCTCTGATGATCCAAAGAACAGGGTTATAGCAACAAGATCTTGCCAAAATGTCCAGTTAGGGTTTTGAGGGCCCTTAGCACCCTTTCTTCCATGACTGGTCCTAACTCTAGTCTTCTCGCACCCCCCCCCCCTTTGGCTCGGACATTGCGCTCCAGCAGTGGCCCCCTCTTCCATGGTAAATACCGAAAAACAGCTACCATTCAGTATATCAGCCTTTCTTCTATCCTGCTCCGCCCATGTCCCTTCCTTCTGTAATCTGAAAGCATCCTCTACAGTTTTCCTTTTTTCCTAATGTACCTAAAGAAAGTTTTATCCCCCGACACTAGCGTCAGCTCTGTCTCTGCTTTACTTTTCTTTACAGTACCATTATTCTGGCCTCAGAAACTGTCTGCTACTGTGAGCTGCGTGAAGCTTTTATGCTTTCCTCTTGAAACATTTGAGTATTTTTTTCTTATTCTAAGTAATATGATTATCGCTGCTTAAGTTGTTTGCTAAAAAACAAAATGTTACTTTTTCTTCAGTTGAATGACTAATGGGGAAAAGATTCAGGGATTCAAGTTTAGTATGGTAGGTTCACTTGTTCGCATCTTTCTGTTGCACTTTTGCTGTAGGTTCATCTGAAATTGTTGTTGGTGGGCAGTGTTACTTTGTGTTTTAGGCATGTTCTTTTTACTTTGGTTTTGCAAGTAATGAACAACTGTGTGACTTCAGTGCAGGGGGGAAGACTGAGTTATTTTTGTTTTTGTAGCTTGTCTCTAGTTTGCCTTTAAAGGTATTAAGAGTGCAAGCCCCTCTCCCGGTGTCTAGGGGTATGCCAGATGGTAATGGTGGGAGGGTGGTGGCTGCACAGCCAGAAAACAGTCCATGAAAATAAATATGCTTGTTTACCTGGTTCAGCTGAGTTTGCGAGATGGCTTTGCATTCAGGGGGAGCAGACGTTTTGCTTACTTCGGTGGGGACAGCTGCAGAGGCAATGTTCGTTAATGGGCAACAACATGAAAACAGTCCTTGTTAATTAAATCCATTATCCACACTGGTATCAAAAATGCAAAGAACTAATTTAATGTAAATGAAAAAATTGATAAACCACTCCATGGAGTGTGGGGCACATAACATGGTGGGGGCAATTTTGCAGGCACACAACCTGCCATTTGTATCTGCAGCAGTCTCTTTTTCCAGCAAATTTACTCTTTTTCATTCAGGCAAAAAGGCAGTGTTTCCTGGCAGCAGCACTGTTACCGTGGGCCAAAAGGGCCACACCAGGTTTGTACTTCCAAACTTTGCAGAAATTCCTTTGCATACTCCTTGCAACTTTCCAAACTTTCCATCCACCAGCATAGTTACTTAAACTCCTTTTCCTTGGGCAATTAACTACTTAATCTATGGTAAACTGGGACACCATAAGGCGTATCTACTACCCAGTCCCATTCCTAGTTTGTTTCCTTAAAACAGAGAGCAGTTGTGTCTCAAACGGTGGTGTTACTCCAACATAACCACTCCCAACAAAAACCCTCCTGCCACATAATCACTGATGCCACATGCCTGCTCCAAGCATCTCAGGGAGTTTCATCTATCCCTGGCGATCCTGGAGACCTGAGGCACTTTCTGCTCATGCAGTGATTCCAGTCCAGGAATGTCCTCAGCCAGGGGCCTGACTAAAATATCACAGGGAGCACACAGGTGGCCTGCCACCCAGCCTGAGGTCCCAAACAGCCATACCCCATGCAAAACTCTTCTACAAGCTACACTCACCCCAAGAGCTCCAAACTCTGCAGCAGTGCGCAGCCAGAGGGAAGGGGATATGCTGCCACTACTATCCCACTAACGATCCAGGCTGCCACTTTGGAACTGCACCCAGACCCCTCCTGCCATAACTGGCCCTGCTGCAGTACTCTCACTGGCTCCCAGGGATGCATTCATCCACAGGCGAGAATTTTATTGTCCAAGACCTCCTCCATTGCCTACCTCAACCAAGGTGCCGGAGTTCACTTGGCAAGTTCCTTTGTTTTTCTTACCTGGGCTCCAGCTCCCACAGAATGGCATCAAAGGAACCCCTTTCTGCTCCACACTTCTCATAATGACCATGAACCACCACACTTCACCAGTTTTTGAAGAAAGAGGACCAGGGTGGCAGACTGTCCACCCCGGCCCGCTGCATCCCTCACGACCAAACTAACTGGCTGACCCCATGACTCTCTCTCTCTCTCTCTCTCTCTCTCGTAATCCATCCTCTCACCCCCCCTTTTTTAGCACCAAACTAATCCTATTTATACCCCTCTGGGCTGAGGCCCCAACTGGTTACAAACAGGGTTCAGCTCCAAACCAACCGGCACCACATCTTTTCCTGGATAACTACACTTAGCTATAAAAAATGTAACTAGTAAGCTCCCACAGGGTGCTTACACTTTCCCCCCACACACAGTGTTCACCTCCTGGTGAATCCTTACCAGGCCACCACCAACCCCCCAGAGGGGAGATATGTCCACTCTCCCTCCTCCCAAGGGCCTGGGCACTAACTGGCTACACCGCTGAAACAGTGGAATTGCATTTGCTCCATGCCAGGGCTCTATCTTAACCAACACTGTACCATGTCACAGGGCATTCTGGTGACCCACCGGCTGGTTCCCATGGATGGATTGCCAGGTGCTGTAGTGGGGGCATCCCTCCCCCCACTAACAATTTAAACAACCCTAGAAAATGTTTGCTTGGTATTTTTTCTTTCAAAAGAGGAGTGCTGCTGCCAGGAAGAGCATAAAACTTACCTATCCTATCTGGCCTGGTGATGCTGAGGGTTGAGGTGCTGGACGCCACACCTTGCGCCACGCCGGCGACCCATGTTTGGAAATGGGCACAGGCTGCTAGGGGTTGGTAGGGAAGGGGAAGGATTGAGCGTCTGATGGACTGCTCTTCTTTTCCGGGGAGGGGGACTCTCAGTGTCGGTGCCCATTTGCCCTGTGACGGAGGCTTGGGAACAGGGCACCATTCTACAGTCAGGAGAAGCTGGGGGCTGACGCTTGGAGGGGAGCGTGCATGGATGCATGTGTGCTCCCCTCTGTCAGTGTCATTGCATGCCCCCTGGCTCCAGGGGAGAAAAATCAGAGGAAAATGGAGTGACCGCGTCACAATGAAGGAGGGCACATTGCAGGCTCCACTGCTGGCTAGCCACAGCGCCGACCCTCTGAAATTTTGGCTTTGATAGGGGGTTGGGGGAACCCTGCCGACCCCACCGGGTGGGGGGAAGGTAGGCCCTGGAGTTGGGTTGGTGCTGACTGGTGGATGCCGGGGACAGGGCTTGGGGTGCCCTCCAGAGAAATGCCAGCCAAGTGGAAAAAAAAGGGGAAAAAAAACGAAAAACTTACCTATCCTTCTAATATTGCATAACACAGAAATGCACATTTAAAACAGCATTGAGCACCTCAGTAAAAACAAAAAAATTCTAATACAGGAACAAACACGCTGCAATTTTAAAGGCATAAACAGATTGAAACATTTCAATAGTTCTGTTGTGATCAGCTAGCACCACTCTCACCCAGACTCATACACAGACACACACAACTTCATACTAACATCACTCACACCCACGCACACTAGCCATGCATGCTGTAGCTGGCAACACAGCATTAAGGCTCAGAGGGGCTAGTAGAGTCCAGCCACTTCCTGATAAACATTACTAACCAGAAAAATGTTTTTTCAACACAGGGAAACTTCATTTTCTTACTTACTGAGGAGTCAACCCCTTTGGACAATTTGCCTTAATTAATTGTATGCTATGATGATCTTTGTAACTTGAATGTAAAATGTCTCATCCCTATTGTACCCTTCCCCCCGGTCGTACCGGGAGATGAGCAACCTGTTGCTCAGTGTGCCTTCCTGGTGTAACATTTCAATAATAATAATAATAATAAACATTTTAAACATTTTAACATTACTTAACAAATAAAAGGAGTTGATCTCACCCAGCATCCAGGGCGTGGGTCCATATTATTTTCTTCAGTCATGTCTTACACCTGATGCCAAGGCATGCATCAGTGAGAAGAGAAGAGTAGTCCAGACACAGATCTTTAGGGCAGTCTTTTAGCAGTCATAAGAAGCAGTGCTACATCCAGTGTTTTGTAGCAAAACAGAATTTTGAATCAGGTTTGGTACATTCCTCCCCAAAGCATCATCACAGATGATGTAAGACTTGATCCTCTGTACCTCTCCATCCTAGACAATTGCAAAAGTTTTAAACAAAGTTACTCCAGTCCACACCATGGAGGTACACATCTGTCTCTTCTTCTTTATAGCTTGCTGTTCATGGCCTTCCAGATCCAGGACACTTCCTTGGCTTCTCTGCTTAAACTTGTCCAGGGCTCTTTGGAAGACCCAGTCCCTTCTCTTATCCTCGATGATATACCAAACCATCTCGCACCAGTATGGATAGTTTTCTCCAGGATACTCCTTATTGATCCTTCTTCTTACCCAGCACTCGGTCTGCAACCAGACAGGTATGCTCCTCACACTGGTTCTAGGAGCAGCACCCTTCTGCAGCCAGCTCCCCGAGGTATATTGCAAGTAGTGAGGTCAGTTGGGTGGAGAGTGTCCATATCCTTCCTACGATTCTGGAAGACTTGCCGCAGCTGGGGGATGGTGTCGGGGTATCTTCGACTGGTGAAGCGGTAAGTCTTGGAATGTCCCACTCCCACAGAGGATCATCAGAGGTATAGGATTTGGCACAGACACCCACAGCAGGAGGTACAGTGTCCATTCCCTTGGTGTCTTCCACCATGCTGAAATCTTCCTCAGATATGATCTCCTCCACCTCCACATTGGGTCTTTGAGATGCTGCAGCCCCCGCAGTGATGGGGGAGGTCCTATGGTGCTCTTCTGGGTGCCTGCTGCTGAGGGGTTGTGCCTCAACAGGGGGCTCCATTGGCTTGAGCCTCCCTGCCACCCCACGGCCTCTCCCTCTGCCAAGGGGAGGGTCAGGCACCGATAGGAAAGAAGGGCTGGGCAGATGGCCTGTGCCCTTCTCCTCCAGTTTTCCAAGCAGGATGTGTCTGTGCTAATTAGAGCAGAGGTGGGGGACCAACTCCAGGCAGGCTGATATGGCTGGGCGGGCCGAGCTGGAAGAGGCGCTCCACTGCTGCACAGTCCAAACACACAGGCAGCATTTTCACAAGTCCTCTAGATCTGTGGCAAATCACATATCTCTCCTGTGTTCCACCCTTCTGAGTCACCTCCCAAAGCCAGAGAAGGAGTGAAGCTGCAACAGGGACTGTCCTGTTTCCATCACCAGAAGCTTCTACCATGAATATAATCCTTGAGATTCTTTCCTGCTGCTGCTGCTCAAATTATGGAGAGTCCTAGCGAACAATTTTCTCCTCGATGTGCAAACACTGATGGCGCAGTTCACTATGCTTCACAAAATGGCACTCCCGCTCCTCACAATGTGACCTCTGGTTCAGCCTGGCCATTACAGCTAATGCATATGGTCCCAAAGTTCTGCATACATTAACTGTATGCTAAACAGTCTTTGCTGGCAGAAAATGGTGCTACACAAAAGGTGCAAAGTTTCACAAGTCCAAAATGGTGCCTCACAGCAAAGAAATCTCCCACACTGCTGTACCCCACAAACTTATAGTCTAGGAACAGTTCAGGCACCCTCAGATGAGCAGTAATCAAATCTTAGACGATCCCCCACATTGCAAGTCCCCTTCCCGGTGTTTAGGGGTACGCCAGATGGTAAAGGTGGGAGGGGGTGGCTGCACAGCCAGAAAACAGTCCATGAAAATAAATATGCTCATTTACCTGGTTCAGCTGAGTTTGCGAGATGGCTTTGCATGCAGGGGGAGCAGGCATTTCGCTTACTTCAGTGGGGACTGCTGCAAGGGCAATGTTCGTTAATGGGCAGCAACATGAAAACAGTCCTTGTTAATTAAATCCATTATCCACACTGGTATCAAAAGTGCAAAGAACTAATTTAATGTAAACAAATAAATTGATAAACCATTCCATGGAGCATTGGGCACATAACACGGTGGGGGCAACTTCGCAGGCACACAACCTGCCATTTGTATCTGCAACAGTCTCTTTTTCCAACAAATTGACTTTCTTTCATGCAGTACTCCTCCTTCAGCTGAAAAGGCTGTTTCCTGGTGGCAGCACTGTTACTGTGGCCCGAAAGGGCCGCACCAGACTTGTACTTCTAAACTTTGCAATTCCTTTACATACTCCTTGTAACTTTCCAAACTTTCTTTTTTTTCTCATTTACATTTTTTACTTCCCGTGCACTGGGGTTGGGAACTCTTCCCCAAGCCACCCCCTGTGAGCCCGACTACCACCAACCAACCCTGACACCCCCCCCCCATGGCTTGCCCTCCATGGCGGGGACAGGAAGGGAGCTTTCTCCCTCCCCGGAGCACAATCCAAATCCAGAGAGGTGGCGGCAAAACAGCAGGATGGGGGTGAGGCCTCATGATGCTCCTGACCACCATTTTCCATTTTTCTGGTGATCCCCTACCTCTGATGCATGACTGCATGCATGTGAGGGCATGCACATGCTGCAGTCTCTGGCTACTTGTCCTCCCAACCTACGACACCCCCAGTCCCCACCAGAGGGCAGGATGACAATCCCTCCCTCCCGGGGAGAGAGAAGAGCAGTCCTCTGGACACTCGAGCCTCTCTTGCCCCTGCTTACCCTGGACAGCCTGGGCTCATTCCTGAACCCGGGTCACCTGCATGGCTCGAGGTTTGGTGTCCAGCGCCTCAGCCTCCAGTGCCACCGAGCCGGCCTTTCCAAACTTTCCATACACCAGCACATTTACTTAAACTCCTTTTCCTTGGGCAATTAACTACTTAATCAATGGTAAACCAAGACAGCACAAGACGTTTCTACTGCCCAGTCCCATTCCTAGTTTGTTTCTTTAAAACGGGGAGCAGTTTTGTCTCAAATGGTAGTGTTACTCCAACATGAACAGTCCCAACGAAAACCTTCCTGCCACCCAATCACTGATGCCACATGCCTACTCCGAGCATCCCAAGGAGTTTCATCTATCTCTGGAAATCCCAGAGACCCGAGGCGCTTTCTGCTCATGCAGCATCTCCAGTCTAGGAATGCCTTCATCCACGGACCTGGTCAAAGTGCCACATGGAGCACACAGGTGACTTGCCACCCCACCTGAGGTCCCAAACGGCCATACCCCATGAAGAACTCCTCATGCCTCCACAAGCTGCACTCACCCCAAAAGCTCCAAACTCTGCAGCAGTGCTTTGCCTGGGGGAAGGGAATAGGCTGCCACCACTATCCCACCAACAATCCAGGCTCCCACTTCTGGACTGCGCCCCAGACCCCCCCCCCACCATAACCAGCTCTGCCCTAGTACTCTCACTGGCTCCTAGGGATGCACTCACCCATGGGTGAGAATTTTATTATCTGGGACCCCCTCCAGTGCCTACCCCAACCAAGATTCTGGAGTTCACTCGACGGGCTCCTTTATTTTCTTTACCCGGGTTCCAGCTCCCACAGAATGGCACCACAGGGAACCCCTTTCTGCTCCACACTTCTCTCAATGACCCCGAACCTCCACACTTCACCAGTCTTCATGGGAGGAGGACCGGGGTGGTGAGCAGTCCACCCGACCCCATCACAGCCCTCACGGCCGAATTAACCGTCCGACCCCACAACTCTCTCTATCCTTTAATTCATCCTCCCCCCCCCCTTTTGGCACCAAACTACCCCTATTTATACCCCTCTGGACTGAGGCCCCACATGGTTACAAACAGGTCACAGCTATAGACTTACCGGCACCACAGCTTTTCCTGTCTACTTATACTTGGCTACAGAAAATTTTGCTGGTTAGCTCCCGCAGGGCGCTTACAACAGTATATGTGACAATGCTTCAGCAGTTCATTCTGTAGGACTTTTGCTATAGGTTTATGTGAACTTTTTTGTTGGAAGCAATGTTACTTTTTATTGCAGACAGGTTTTTACTTTGGTTTTGCAAGCAATGAAAGACTGTGACAACCATTGGTATGATAAAGGGTATTAGGTTACTTTAGTTTATGCAGCTTGGCTTTAGTTTGCCTTTGCAAGCAGAGAACAAACCGTATGAGTGATATCACACAATGGGTAATGGATAATTGACATATCAATTAACGCAATGTTTTTTGCCGCAATAACATCACTCAGTGAATAATGGTGTGGTTATTGACATGTCATTCATCTGTTACGTACTACATGATGTCACTGGAGTGAGTAACAGGGTTTCTCAGCAACAGGAAATTAGTTGGTAAAAGGGCCAACCATGTAATATAAGACAATAACATACGTTAATAAGCCACATCAGGCTCTGTTCACTTCCACTTTCTGACTTGTTTGGGTGAAGCCCTGCAATATTGTACATATATATATATATATATACACACACATACAGTGTATATAGCTCTTGTTTGCCTCCCTGAAGAGTGGGAATATGCTGCAGAAGTCACACAACATTACATTTAATGGGACTGCACTTTAACCCATTTCATTTAATGATTAGCTGCCCCTGTGTGCAGTCAGAACCTAGAAAGGAAGAAAGATAAATGATAGTCTCAGTGACCAAGAATGAAATGTCAGCACTCCCGTTTTGATCAAGATTTACAGTGTGCATGCGCTTCTAATATAATAAATGCTGAGTATGGTGAAACTACAAGCCTCAGTTAATGGTGTTTTGCTGTATTCACTGTCTGTGACATATAACTTATTTTTATGCAATGTAATTCTGCCACTCTCCTCTGTTGTAAACAATCTTTAGTGGAAAACCGCATTTTGTTAGTCTGATATCATAAGATTAGGTGATGAGGAATAGGGAAGGGTCCTGAGGCAGGGTTTATCAGAGTTTGATGCAGGGTTTTCTTTGTAGAAACCTTTCAATTTGTATAGATTATTCTTAGATGTTGTCACCTCCCATAGTAATGCTTAGCCTGCAGCAGTTTTATTTAATTTTTTTATTTACAGAAGAAAATTTCATAAATGCTAAATGTCTATTTACATAACTGTGGACCAGCGGAGGAAGATTCCCTAGAAGATTTGATTTCTCTAAATTAGAGGTAGAAACATGCACCTCCCAGCCTTGGAAATAATTTAAACAACTTCCTCATTATTAGTAATAATTAACCAACTGGTTCTTATACTTCTGCCCTGCATCTTGCTCTCCCCAGTGTCTACGGTATATTGCTCCATGTGAGACATGACAGTACGTGAGACAGCAAGTCATTTCAAAGGCAGCAGAAAGTACAAAAATTAGAAAATGTATACTGCTACTGGCAAACGTACAGCAGACAGACTGGGTACAGATTCAACCCAACACTCCAATGCTGAAGCACCAGAGCGAGGCAAATGGCCCGGGTGATGGGTTGAATCTGTACCCTATCTGCATACCCTACCTTTGACAGTAGTAGAATACATTTTCTATTTTTTGCACTTTAAGGTCTTTTTATGGTTTAAAAACTTTTGTTTTTAAGGTTACTTGCTGTGCTGACTCATATGTGTTGCTTATTTCTGGATTCCTAACTGTGGTTGGCAACACTTTGCACTAGTAGTGCAGCAGTTCTTTCTCCATCTCCCTCACACCTTATAGTTCATGTAAATATTTTAAAATGTCTGTCAAAGATGGCACATTGAGCTGTGGGAGCCTGGTTTCAAAGGTGCATCCTGAGGGAAAGATGTAAGGGATATTGGAGTGCAAACAGAACAAGTGTCAGTGCAGACTCAGAGACATCTCAACAATAAATCGGGTACTGTACATGTTGAATAACATTACAGAAGGGAGCAGTATTACTGTGTGGTGCAGTTAAGCAAATAAGAAGTAAACGAGTACTGAAGTGACAGTAACAAAAAAAGTTCAATGACAGTCTACTGATAACCAGGACTGTTAATGTTAGGGACAGGTGGGCAGGGACGGAGAATTCTGTTCAGCCGATCCCTGTGAGTGGGGTCTGGTCAGGCCAGTCAGGCCACTGATTGTTGGATTAATTTCTCTTGTTTGTGCTGGGACCTTGCATTTTCACTTATTTACTGTCCCTGTGCAGGAGTGACTGTTGAACTACTGTAAGGAGCTGGACTGCTGAAGGGGGCATGGCCACAAGATCGGAGTGCTTTTTGAAGTAGCGCTCGAGCTACTGCTCTTCATACCATTCAGCTGTTCCCTGTGAGTGGGGTCTGGTTGGGCTAGTCAGGCCACTGATTGTTGGATTAATTTCTCCTGTTTGTGCTATAGGTCCTTGGGTTTTCATTTAGTTGCTGTTCCTGTGCAGGAGTGACTGTTGAACTATTGTCGGGAGCTTGGCTGCTGAAGGGGGCATGTCCTTGTGTTTTTTTAAATAGTGTGTTCTCTAGTGATCCTCCGCTGCAGTCTGCATGCTTAAGGGCCATAGCATAAGTGCAGCATAAAGTCTGCCTGGAGTCAACTGTGAGGCAGCCATTTGTCTGTTTACTCGGCTCCCCTGGGCTTCTAATTTAGGCTATCCCTACCTGGCAGTCTTACTGATTAATTTGTACATGTATTTTGTTTCCTAGTATTTTTTTTTTATTTAGATATAATTGCAGTTCTCTAGTTTCACATAATTGGTTATTCATTACTTAAACTGTTATTTTGCTGTTTATCTACTAGTTAGTTTAGATTTTTTATTATACCAAAAGTTTAATTATTTCCAGTACTGCATTTTTTTAGGTTTCCCCAATTTGAAACATCGACTGATTTATTTGACTGTGTGCTTTTCTCATTTTAGGTTTCCAGGGTTAATACTTTTTTAATTTAATCTTGCTAGTGGTTTGTATGCTGCTAACGCTTGTGGTTCCTAATTAGGGTTTGCCTATTTAACTTTGGAGTTCGTGTCCTCCTCACCCCACATTTTTTAGTTACTGCAGACTGTGTTTTCCCTTCTTTACATTTCCACTATGTTGTTCCTATCACACTTCTTCTCTCAACCCTTTTCTGTTTCCCTCACCTCAGTTCCCCCTTCTAATTTTCCTAACCTCCTGCTGTCCTTTTTCCTCTTTTCGTCATTCTCTCCTACACTCCCATCCTCTTGCCTCTTGGCCTTGCTTCTCTCTCCTTGGCTTCCTGGTTGTGGTCTCCTTTCATCTTCCTGGTTTCATCTTGAAATTCTCAAGTCCTTCCTTCCCTCCTACCTTGTTAATTCCTATTCTTCCTTCTCAGGTCTCTCACTTGGCCTCCCATAAGTGTCTCTCTTAGGTTCGCTAAAGCTCATTGTCTCCTTGCTGCTTTTAGTTGCAGATGACATTGAGCTTAACCCTGGCTCTTCTACATTTCCTACACTTCCTGAAGGTTTAAGTGTGGCCCATGTCAATATACATAGCCTTCTCCCTAAAACTGAGCAATTCAGCCACTAATCGTTAACCTTAAGCCTAATGTATTGGTGATCTCAGAATCCTGACTCTCCCCCTAAGGTTCCTGATTCCTTTGTTGCCATTCTAGGTTTTACTATTACTTTTTTTTCCAATTGTTTAACCAGGTGAGACACACTAAGCTGAAAGCTTGTTTACAGGTGCAACCTGGGAGCATAGGAAGTTAAGTGACTTGCTCAGGGTCACACAGTATATGCAAGGCTGTGGGATTCAAACCCAGGTCTCCAGATTTGCAGCTCAGAGCCTTAAACCACTGTACTATACTGCCTCCATTTGACAGGATCGAACAAAGAAGGGTGGTGGTGGTGTGGCCATCTACCTCTCCTCAAACATTCAGTTTGAACCTATGTTTTCCACCTCTATTCCCTCTGCCAATGAGATGCTTCTTCTTAAACTCTCCCTTTCCTTCTTTTCACCTATATGTATTGCTTGTGTCTATTGTTGCCCTGGTATGTCCCAAACCTTGGTAACTGAGTTACTCGCCTTCATCTACTGCCATGGTCCCTCTGGTGAGTTACTTATATCAGGTGATCTCAATTTAAATTGACTCTCACCCTCTCTTCTTAAATTTTCCCTTAATATGAAGTCCCTCCTCTTAACTCAGCTGATCTACTGTATGTTCCTAGTTGGTATAATTACAAATCTCAAAATCATTCCCTCTTGGACTGGGTCCTGCCCTCCCATCCCCATCACATTCTTGATGTTCACATTCTTCCTGGTGCCCCCAGTGACCACAATATGGTCTCCTGACTGCACAAAATTCACTCTCCAAAAGCTCCCCCCAAATTAATTCAAGTCTGGTCTTTCTGATCGCTGGACTTGTCACGCCTCCATACTGATGTGTTAGCCACTGACTGGTCTCCTATTTCTACAGCTGATAACATGAATGATGCCCTCAAATTTTTTACTTCTAAAATTTATATCTGTCTGGGATCATCATGCTCCACTTAGAAGAACACAGGACTGAGGTTTGCACCTCTCATGGATCTCAGCTGAGTTACTGGCTTGTCACCATGCATGTGACCTTGTCTGGAGGTCCTGTAAATCCTTTGGTTCCATTTCTGACCTTGCTAGTTATCAGTTCCTTCACAATGCTTGAACTAAAACTAATGTAAAGCAGGCATCAGAGTTCACATTGGGACAGTGGTGCTCCTAGTGACTCAGAATACAGTGTGTGTAGAAGTAGGGCACTCGCCACCTCATGTCAAATAGACACCAGTCTCCATAGATTTTCTTAAAGGACAATTTAGTCCATTTTATTAAAAAAAACAAATAAACCAGGCTGTTCTCATCTGACGCGTTTCATATATAACTATCTTTTATCAAAGGCTAAAGCACAATGGTAACACATATCGTTTAAATATACAAGCATATGATGTCACACAAATGTTACAATTCAAAATACAACAAATTCATTACATAAACAATTAATTAGAACCAGTCACAACATGATTAGGAGCAGGCATTTGTATAAAAGTTAAAAGTGACAAAGACCGAAATAGTGTAAATATCCCATGGGGGGGGAGTTAAAGAATGCAATTAAAACAATACCTATACACAGATATCACATATTTCAGCAGTAAAATATATTTTTTTCCGAACGAGTTTAAGTTCAAAACCAGTATTTAAATCTGTTTTTTGTTTTTTTTTGTGGCATCAAAGTTTAAAATCCAAAAGGTCTCCCTTTTCAAAAAGAGGTCATTAAAATTCCCACCTCTTGGTTTCTGACCAACTGTTTCAATGCCACAAAAAGTGAAACTGTGTGTGCCTCTATTGTCCATTTTCACTACGTGTGCAGCTGTGAGGTAATATTCCCTTTATCGATAGCCCTTACATGCTCTCCTACTCTTATTTTAAAACTTCTCTTCATTTTCCCCATGTAGTAAACCAAGTCAAGTCAAGTCAAGGTTTATTGTTGATCGGTTAAAAGCTATTACAACACAAAGCAATCCAAAATACATTTAGAATGGCTGCAAGACAATGTACAAAAAAACCATCATACATATCCAAGCCAAACTGGTCCGTGTTACATATTTCATCTTGTCATGCCATCAATAGAATTTCATAAAATAAACTACCACAATATATAATAAGCTCAGATAAAAATAGCATATATGCCAGTAAAAATGATCTTATTCAGGCATAGGAACTCTCCTTTCCATAATAGATACAATTTTTAAATAAGTGTGCTTAAAAGCTTGAAAAGTGAAATCAAAATGAATAACTCATGTAACTATTGCATATCATAATAGGCATATGTAACAAGGTATCCTTAATACTTTCCAAGAGTTCCCTCTCTCAATCCATCATCTCAGATAGATCATTCCAGGCTAGTATTACCAGTTCCTGTCCCAAGTTGTGCCAAGTGGGTTCCCAAACTTTATGAGCGGTTTATTATGCAGGATAAGCTTTGTTTCACCTATTGGCCCCTGCAGATTCCTGTCCTATCTGGACAAAGGTGTCTTAAGTCATCAGGCACTAGTGATCCTTAGAAGCATAAACCAATATAGGGTAGCCCAAATAGGGGACCCATTCTAAGGTGCTTAAGAGACAATACCCTAGATCTAGACCAGCTTTCCAAATAAAAGTGGCAGATTGAATAACCAGGAAGAAATCATAAAGTAAATCACTATTACTATTAAAGCCCTAAAGAAATCAGTTTTAAGGCTAGCTAGATTGTATCCCAAGGGACACTCATCTTGATGTTTATACTTTTTGTTACTACTATAAAGTCAAACTACTGACCTTTATATAAACACATTCTATAACTGTAGCCGCATTTTAAATTTTCATAAACCATACTGCATACTATATTAGATAGCATTAAACATTTCCGTACCATCAGAGTGTCCAGTAGGTCCCAAATCAAATGAAAGCTGTGCCAAAAGGCTTCATATAATAGAGGAGACCATTCTTTTATAAAACATCAATTTAGATTATGACTGAGTGGCTCCAATTAAACATAGACAAGGCCCCTGGAATTCTGTGATTCTGCGGTTGTGGAATTTTCCTCAGAATTTGCATCATGCCACAGAATATATATAGTGCCACAGAATTCATTGTTTTTGGTGAATTTTCATTCACATATACTGTTTTTCCATAGTGTCAGGCTTTCTTTCCCATCTCGTTTATCCTGAAGCCCCTCCTCTGCACTCAGCATGTGATGTCATCGATGACATCACATCATAGTTAGCCAATGACAGGACTGCGTTCTGCCAGGGAAATAAATAAATCATGCCACAGAAATCAGAAAATGCTGCCGCAGAAGCCAAGGAGTCCTGCCGCAGAAATCAGAAAATTTTGCCGCAGAGCACTAGGGGCCCTGAACATAGGAGACCTTCTTATTTAAGCCACAGGGTAATGAGATGAGCATTAGTATATCAGTACAAGACTAGGGTCCAGATAAAAATTCACCAAAAACACTTCCCAACCCCTATATCTTGAGACACTTGAAGCCCAGTCATACACAGTTTGGAGCTAACTTGATTATACTTTTGCTGTCCCAAGCAAATGACGTTATATATAAATAAATGCTCACAGCTCTAAAATACTTAAATCATTACAGAAACATATAGCAACAACGGAACCCAGCTTTAACAGTCATAGAGTAAATCTCATATGTCTGATTCATAAATCCGAGGATTTCCATAGTCAAAGCACCCTTTTAGAAAAGTTTATGTGTTTTGACATGTTCTTGTCCATCAGCTGTGCATTGTGCAACACAAAACGGCGTCCTTATTAGTTAAAGTATGCTGCAGGTAAAGCTGTATTTCTATAAGTTGAGCATAATATCAAATTCAAACTAACATCTAATTTGAAGCAGGCAATAGCTCTGTAAAATCAAAATAGTGTAGCTATTGGCTCCGATCAAGGAGTCCAAAAAATATCTCTAATTGCCACACATTATTTCAATTCCAATTTCCCTCAGTATGAAAGAATAGAACAAGGGAATATTAAGAATCAGAAAACTGTGAACATACTGTGGGCCCATGCTCCCGACCAAGGACTCCATAAGTTTAAAGAGGGCAATTGTTTAAGTGAATATTGCCCATCACATTAAAAGCCAGCGAGAATGTATTACAGTATCTCTTAAAGGGTTTTACCCCCCTTTACCATACTCCACTAGCCAATAACCAGAGCATTCAGTGTCGCTACAAACACAGATAGTTTTCCAAGTGAGCTGGTCTCCAGTCCCCACTTTCTGAGAATCCATGCCGTCAGAACATCTGTATAATCCGCCAACTGCTCCTCTCATACTCCCGTCTCCTTTCTTTAATTTCTTTCTCTCTCAGAAGGCAAAAGACCTGTTAAATACAAGTAAAAAAATGCTCCTCTAAGTGTAGTAAGTTTAAATTAGCAAAAATAAGCACTATAACCCAAGCCCCAAATCAACACTAGCATATCTTTTGTAAGGCCAAACAAGCCTATCAGCACAAATGCCATTTTATTTCCAAGCAGCCAACCTCCAATTCAGAGATGTTTGAATCCAAGCCCACAAACTGTCTCAACAGGAGCCATCCAGGCTCCCCTCCAGCTGGTCACTCCAGCCAGTCGTCTCCGCAAAAAACATTTTCCAAGATTGGCCGAGCACTGGAAGATGCCCCGCTGCTCCAAAGCAGAAACCACAGTCAGAAAAACACTCTCCAAACTGCCAGCAGCCAAGTAAGTAGCTCGCTGTACTTTGGGAAACAAACAAACCGGCACTATGGCCAGAAAACTGGCTCAGCACAGTACAAGGCAATGGCTGGCAATAAAAACTGCTAATTTATGGTAAACTTAAAAAAAGAAGACTAAAACAATACACGTTTCATTCACCAGTTCTCCTATAAGGTGCATCCAAATAAGATTTAAAGTAAAAACTCAAGACACCAAACAGGAGCTGCAGGGAGTGGAGCAGTGTTGCAGCCATCTTGCTGCCCCGCCCCCACGTAGTCAGCACCACTTGAGCCAGCTGCCATGTACACTATGCCACTAGTATAGCAAGTAATCAGTTGTCACACTTTGTATTCTCTTCCAGTCCGGATTACTGAACTTTTTCCCTGTGTTTATGAATTTACAAAAAGTGCATCTTCTGCATGTGTAACAACCCTTGGAGTTACAGTTAAGCCATGTGTAATGAATTTCCTCCAAATAGTAGCTGTGAACTAGTTTATCTCCTACAGTGCATGCCTTTCTGTATGGCATCCTTGGAGGGTCTTTAGCTATTTCTTTCAGTCTCAGGTCACTTCCTGAAATAGTCCAATGTTTTTAATATTTTTTTCTAATTCATAGGCATGAGCAGAAAAGGTGGTGACAAAATGAAATCTTGTTTCAACATTATCATTTTTATCTCCATAACTTACGAGATTATTTCTATTCTTCATTTCTGCAAACTCCCTCCCTTCACAGATATTTTTATCATTGTAACCCCACTCTCTAAATCTGTTAGTGAGGTCTCCTGCACCCCTATCAAATTTCTCATTGATACTGCAGTTTTGTTTAGCTCTCAAAAACTGCCCCTTAGGGATGTTCCGGGCAACATGTTTTGGATGGAAGCTATTTGCCATAAGTAGAGTGTTGCCATCCATTTCTTTTTTGTGCATGTCACTGTTTACTTTACCACAATCATCTCTTTCTAAAGTGATGTACAGATAATTGATCCTAGTTCATTATGAGTATATTTTAAGTTAGAATTAGTTCCATTTAGGTACAGAATGAATTCAGAAAGTTCTTTACTGTCCCCCACCATGCCATTATAACACTGTCGATAAAACGACACATAAAACAATTTTTTCCTATTATGGATTTATATTATGATCTAATACAGATTTATTCTACTTTCACCTAAATAAATGTTTGCCACTGATGGGGCCTATGAATTAGAAAAAATAATTAAAAAACATTGGACTATTTTAGGAAGTGACTCAGGACTGAAAGAAATAGCTAAAAACCCTCCAAGGATGGCATACAGAAAGGCATGCACTCTAGGGCCCACATATTCAAAGAAGATGCATGGCCCAAAGTGAAGATGCACAGTGCATCTCAGAAAATGTGTGGAAGTGCAATATTCCAAAGGGGGAAATGTGCCACCCATGTCGGAATGTGCGATTTTGCAGAAATAATGTATGCAGCACAATGAATGGGGTGGGTACCTGAATACACCACGCAAGTGTATATTCTTCCAAAATGAACGGTGCATGTGCTGCACATCCCACATTTGTGCCATGCAAAGTTAGGCAAGCAAAGGGAAGCCCTTAATTGGTCAGCCACCCACAGGCAGGCTGCTAAACTGCAGAGAGGAGATCCTGAGACAGCCCTTGCAGGTGCACCAGGATGTGCTCCAGGCATCCACACACAGCAGTCATGCCAGGTCGGTAGTACCCAAAGCCAAAGCCATGCTGTGCCTGCACTCTGGACTCCTGCTGGGTACTGATGGGTGACACCACCAGCACCACCCAGTCAGCCACCCCTCTCTCACCACACCCAGGTCAGGGACAGCCACCTAGGGCATGGACATGGCCATGGGCGGTAGTACTGCAAACCTCTCAACTGTCTCTCATGATGGGGTACAGCACTCATGTTAACACTCAAACACCCTCTGACCCACATTGACAGGGTGACATTACACAACATCCAGCTTTGGTTCCAAGTTAATCAGTTATCCCTTAATGCCAAGAAAACAGTCTCCATTAATTTTGGCACCAGCCAGAGACTTACTAGAGTCCTTCCACTTCCTTCCTTTATACCCTTGATGGTGGGATTACTGAAGATGTCTCCTACTTCAAGTACCTCGGGGTATGATTACATCGTCAGCTTGATTTTGGATGCCATTCACAGGAAGCTTCTCCCTAAGCTTGCGGTACTTTAGAGGAATAAGAGAAGCATTCTGCTTCTTGCTCACAAAGAAATCCTCATTAAGATGATTTTGCCCATTTTTGACTATGGAGACATTGTTTATAGTGCTGCTGCAAAGTCTACTTAAGCTAGACTGGATCCTCTCATTCACTCCTTCTGTCACTTTTGCCTTGATAAACCCATATGTTCTCAACACTGTACCTTGCATTTTCCCCTCTCCTTCCCCTCTCTTGATGCCAGGTGATTTCCCCACTGCGTTTCCTTTTTCTCCAAATTTTGGTTTGGCTCTCTCCCCTCTTATCTAACCTCTCTCCCTCCCTCCCCCTTCATTCTGCTACTCTCTTTATAATGCTTGCTCTCACTGTTTTGCTGTCCCTCATATGAAATCTACTGCAGGCCAGGCTGCCTTCTCATTTAATTTCCCTAAACTTTGTGGTTCCCTTCCCCCTTATGTTTGCTCTGCTCCTTTCTTCCTTTCCTGCCCTTAAAGGTCTCCTCCATGAGTTCTCTACTCACTTCTGCAGCTGTTTCTGATATTGGGTTTACTTCTTACCTGCAACGTACCTAATTCTCTGTCCTTCAACACTTCCCCACTTCCCTAGTATCAGTCTTTTCCCAGTTTTATTTTGTTAAGTTGATTTCTATTTAATTGTTCCTTTGTTCAGTTCCACAACTTTTGCTGGGTACTTATTTTTGTCTATTCTCAGGCATAATCGTCCTGTTTATTTTTGTTTTACTTATTTCATTCTATGTATTTTATGTTCTGTATTTTTGTATCTGTTATTTTTCCCCCTCTTCTTTCCTCTACAACGAATCTGGAAACAAGCTGTTCAGCTCAGTATGTCTTTCCTGGTAAAACCTTGGAAATTAATTAATTAATTAATTAACTAACTAACTATGCACACTGGTGAGTATGAGTCATATGACCAGGATCAAGACCGTTAAGTGGTCAGCCACAACTAGGGGAGGAGAGAAACAACTACAGGTGGTGTGGTGTGGAATAGCTCCCAAGAATGCCACTTAAAAGACTGTAGGTGGGGAGGGAAAAAGTTTTTTAACCAACGGCATCTAAGAATGAAGAAGTAATGAGGGCTAGAGTAACAAAGGAGCCAGACAGAGGGAGAGGTAGGTGTGAGGAGGAAAGATTGGTAGTCAGGAAGAGTATTTGCCCAAAAGTATTATATAGAAGCTGCCAATTTGCCCCAGTTGCGCATGGGGTAAAATTACAGCTTCCAGTGATGCAATGAAACTTTTTTAGGATCAAAATTAGTCAAAATCAAGTCTCTTACTAAAATCTGTTGTGAAATCCTCATCCCTAATTTACGGATCCCAAAGGACCTCTACAGGAACCTGTCTGCTATAGCTCTACTACAGGTAGTTCTTGGGGCGAAGGAGAGGGACTAGAGTTACTATGGGTTACCAGCTGTATGAAAAGGGATCGGTTGTGCAGTGAATACGTCAAGAGCTGCCAATATGGCAAAAGCTGTTTTAGCATGTGCAGATACCGAGGTGAATTACACTGTATTAAGAAACCGATGTAGGAGTAACTGTAATAAAGAACCTAATTGGCATGTAAGTGCCATAGGAAAATAGCACAAATCCCATCTGTGATCAAGCAAAAGAAGACTTAAAACTCTGAGTGTGCATGTGTGTATGTATGCATTTGGGGTGGTAGCAACAAAATTACCCATTTGTGTGGAAACTAGACAAGGGTAGGTCAAATAATTTAACTCCCTTTGTGTAACACTTGATGAAAACTATAGGCGCTTTTTTAGATATACACAGTATATCAGAGCTTCTGCTGACCCCAAAGTATGGGTCCTATAACGCCTTGACTTTGTTTGATACTAGATGAAAAGAGCTGGGGTCCAAAAGTGCATTGTTTCAATGAAACTTTTTAAATGACTAGCCTAGTCATCATTCCCATACAAATAGGTATCTTGTCAAAATGTCAACATGGGGGTATATATATCCATCCTTCTCTCTTCTTATGTATGTGTGTGTATCTATATACACCAGCATAATATTCTGTGGTGGTTTCCACATGCAGCCCAAGATGCTTTGCATTGTGGTGGCATGTGTGATTTTGTATATATATCTTCTTTGATAAAAACTGTATTAATGCACCAGTTAGGGTTCAAGTTAATGCCACAAAAGTAGGGAAATGTGGCATTAGGGTTTCCAGCTCTGTACCACCACCACCCAAGAAGTAAAAGGAAAAAACATTAGTATTTTGGGTCTCAGGAGTGCTGGTGAATCAGTGGTGGGGTCTTCCTTGGGGTTGTCTACCTTAATGTTCACCCCTTGCCCCCAGCCTCCTGACTGATGCACAAGGTTTTGCTTTAAGCCAGTGCCTCATAGTGATACACTCTTCAAAGGGAGACAAGTATGTCTCAGCACATGCTGGCAACAGAATCTTTTGTAACAGGCCCTGTGTGAAGAAAAGAGATCACGTCTGACCTTGTTTGCTCAGGGGAGGGGTGGCCTTTAGGGCTGACAACTCCAAGGAAGACCTTCACCACTGATTCACCAAGACTCCAGAGACCCAAAACCCTAATGTTTTTCCTTTGGATGCTTGGGGGGGGTGAGTGGAGAGTTAGAGTTGAAAACCCTAATGCCACATTTCCCTACATTTGTGGTGTTAACTTGAATCCTAACTGGTGCATTAATGCAGTATTTTGTAAGGAATTTCCTTTCTTTTGAGATAGTAGAATTGTATCCTTACTCATGCAGGTCCCTTCAGAACCTGCGTGAACAGATGCAGACATACAGGGCTTGGCAAGGAAGACTGTGTGCCTATAGAAGTGCAAGGTCTTGCAGTTCTGTGCAGCAACGGATGTCAAGAATTCATGTGGCTGTCTGGTGGACTACCAAACTACAGGGTCTTCTGGGTTCTGTGCTTCCATGTGGCCACAGACACAGATGCACATAGCAAACAATCCATCTCTCAGACAAAGCACAGGGCCTTCTGGCACCCATGGCCCTGTGCCAAGAGAAGAGTTATCTTCACTAAATGGTACTTGGGCCCATGTAGGCAACCCTGCCTCATACCTTCCCAGGCTGGGGGGTGGTGTCACATGACAGTGCCGCCCCCCCCCAGTCTCAGCCCATTCAGCTGGCTCACTAAGCTCACCCCTGAACACAGCTCACCAGCACAGGATAACAAAGCATTACCAGCTGAGGTAAAGATTGGTACTACATACAGCTCTTCTTGTTAATTTATTTTTTATTTTGACCCCAATTTTTCAAGATAGTCATTTTATTACTCCCCCTTATAAATATGACATGTGGCATTTATAGAATACTGGCTGAAACACCATTTTGTACCATGTACAAAAACACATCTTGTCCAGGATTTGAAAACTGACACCTGTTCCTTTTTATGAGATGGTGTGAAAAAAATGGCTATGTTAAAAGTTCAGAGTCAAAATATTGAAAATTAGTGAAGTTATCAGTGAACGTTGAAATATTTCAATGTTACTCATAACTTGGTCATTTTACCATATTTTTATACCAAATTTTCAACATAGTCTTCTTATGACCCCGCCTAATGAACCCAGTAAGTGAACATTTTTAATTCCCACCGTAAACATGATTTTGTGCAGTGACTAGGAAATCACCTTTTGACACATATTTCAAAAATTTCACCTGCCTTGTTCACGAGGGATCCATGACACCAGTTTGACAGCAATGTTGTTGACCGACATTACAGTGACGGATTTAAATCAACCGCAATTGCGATCGGCATAAGTCCATATGAAAAACTTTGTTTCTTTCAGGGACTTTGCCCCCGGAATCCCCCCTGTGGGGGGCTCTGCCCCCCCACACCCCCTGCAATTATTATAATCAACTCCGAGTCGGAGTTGATTAGGGGATGGGGTGCAAGACCCCGAGAAAGCAGTGCTGGGGTCCTACGGTGACAGTACAGTGACCCATCGCTGTGTCGCTGTACTGTTGTTCGCAGTACAGGTGTCGCTGTTTGGCTGGCATACATTCATGACGTGGGATTCCAAAAAGCACATGTTGAAAGGTTGGTGGAAAACATGTAAAAAATTAGGGAAGTTATGATTGAACATTTAAATATTTCAACATTTACTCATAACTAGGTCACTTTAACATATTTTTGTACCAAATTTCCAACACAGCCTTCTTATGACCCCTCCTCAAGAACCTGGTAGGTGAAATGTTCAAATCCCGTCTGAAAGCTGATTTTGTGACGAGACAGCAGAATCAATTTTCAGGAGTATTTTAAAATTTCACATGTGTTGCTCATGAGGTGAGGTCCCAAAATGGGCATGTTGAAAATTTGGTGTAAAAATATTAAAAAATGACAAAGTTATGAGTAAAAGTTCAAAACCCACTGAAATACATTAAACCAAACTTACTTTATTTTCTCATATTGCAGTCACCAGTACCAACACCAAGACATGTCTTTGGAGAGTGGATCTACATTGTGGGACATGTTCAGGTTAGTGAGGGTATGTGAGGGTGTGTGGGCTTCAGGCACATGGGTTACTGGCTAATTAGCCCCTTGATGGCATTATATCCTCATACTGTATACTGTACTACACATTCCTAGCATTTTATTCATTTTCCTAGCATTTTATTATCTCTGTCTTTCTCTCTCTCTCGATATATATATATATATATATATATACATATATATATATTTATATATCTATGAGATAGGGCACGGTAGTGCTCTATAGTTAGCATTGCCCAGCCACTTCTATGTTAAATCCAAAATTTTGCACTTTATTAACTTTGCAACCTTTCGTCCAATTTGCGTGAACTTTTGCATGCTTGGCCTGGTACTACAGGGTACTGGATCTGGCAAGTTTCGTTCCGGTCGAATGTGCAGTTGCAGAGCTGCGGAGTGCCAAACAAAATGTGAAAAATACCACCTTTTCTGTTAATTTCTTTGCTAGTCTCTAAGTCTGAAATGCTTTGTGGGTGTGGTCTGAAATGTTAAGGATATATTAGGTCTGGGTCAGTGATGTGCCTTTTTGAAGGTTTGGTGTAAAAATATTAATCCATTCAAAAGTTATTAAAGTTTAAAGTTTACTATTATAGATTATGGGCAAAAATATATGTCGACCTCAAGAGTACTGTTTAATTTCACAAAAGCACTTTTGACTTTAGCAAATGGGTTTTGTACTGTCGCAAATCCGCCATCTTGTTTTTAGTTAGCTATGCAGAAAAAAATGCTGTCATTCAAAAAGTACTTCCCCTGGGCAAACATCAACACTTGTGTTTACCTAATCAGAGCCCAAGGAACGTGATCCTGACATTAGATTTTAAAAATAATGTTTGGAAATATGTTTTCTCAGTTTTCTGTTGGAAATGTTGCAAATTTGCGAAAGTATGTTTGCAAAACTTTTCCAAATTTGCAAAAGTTTTGTGAATGTACTTGCGCAAATTTGCAAAAGCTTTCGCAAAACTTTCACAAAATTTGCAAAACTTTCACAAAATTTGTGAAAGTGTCACAAATTTGCGAAAGTACCTACAAAAAAATTCTGTTTCTTTGCCACTTCACAGTAAAAAAAACAGCACTTTTGGGCTGAAATTTGTGAGGTACAAAGGGCTTGCTCCACAGAAGTGCCTTTTGCTGGTTTGGTGATAAATATTGCATTGGTTCTACAGTTATATCATTCTGAAGTTTGGAAATTTCCGTATCCGGCCAGGAACATCATGGACAGAAACATCGCCGGACAGTGAAATGCAGGCAAAACAATGTCGCCCACAAAGCCGGCATGCAACATAGCTGCGGGAGTACACATTGCATGTAGTGTCTCAAGCAGGCACCAATGCCACCAGTGCCAAACATCACCATGACCCCCTTGCCCAGTGGAATGGCCTCCCCATGGGCCAGTAATCGCAGCCCCCATCCAAGTGGCCATGCCCAGTACAGCAGCCCCCACCCCAGATCGCCAGACCACAACAACCCTGTATCCCGGTGGCCCGTCCCCCCCAGGACAGTGTTCCACCCTCCAGCAGAGGCAGACATTCAGGTTTCCATCATATCCCTGCCATTGTTTCGCTCATGATGTGCCTTGTGCCCATGGCCCCCTCCTGCTGGTCCACACTGTTACCCGGTCCTACTTCATCACCCTGGTGGCTTCTGTGCCACTGCTCTGTTCCTCTCTGCCCCAGCCCGGTCCACACATGGCTGACCATTCAGCTCACAGCATGCTCTGTGCCCGAACCCGTACCTCTGCCCTGGTGGCCCCTACTCCACAGCTCCATTCTTCTTAGTCCTGCACCTCATATATGCACTGCAATGGCACTCATCATTCATCAGGGATGATGGTGTAACCCTGCTTTATTTTCTCCTCTGCGGTGATGTGTCCTGCATTATTCCTTCCATGATGTTATCACTGTGATATTCTGTCCCCGATGTTCCTGGCTAGATCCAAAATTTCCCATAGGCTAACATTGTAGTGGTCACGTTACCTTTCATCGGCTATATCTTGAAAACGGTTTGAGATACAGATTTTTCGCTAACTAAGCTGCATGCAGGTTGCCAGGCCATGATTACAACAGTGGTGTAATTTTTCCCACTGTTCCTATGGTTACTGAGATATTATGCCATTTGCATCACAAGGGTTACTTGGAATAGCTGTCTACCTGCGCTATGTCTCTATCCTTATGGCTAGATGAGAGCGCAGGGCTCCACATATGGATGCCATTATGCAATAGTGGGAGCACAGGGCCCTCCATTATGCAGTACTGGGAGCTCAGGGACCAAAGAGCCCTGCGCTGCTACAGGGAGATGAGAGTTCATTACAATGTATCTACACTTATGGATAGATGGGAGTGCAGGGATACCATTAAGGCATAATGGGAGTGTGATGGGAAGCAAAGGACCCAGTGATCCCACAACACATCACAGACTGATGGCTGGGCCCTGTGCTCTCACAACCACATATGGGTATCATTACACTTTCTCAAAAAAAAGGGAAATTCATTGCAACTCTGTTAATGCATCAGTTAGGGTTTATATTACAGCAACAACAGTCTGGAAATTCAGTGTTAGGGTTACCAACCCTACCTCCCCACCCTCTCACCCTCCACACACCAACAGGTGTAAGGGTGTGCCTAGGGGTCATTGGACCTAACTCTCACCCCATTATCCTATACTGTACCACCTCAGCTTACTTATACATGGAATGGAGGTGAGAATTAGGTCTGACAACCCCAAGGCACACCCCAACACCTGTTGGTGTGTGGAGGGTGAGGGGAGCAGTAGGGTTGGTAACCCTAACACCAAATTATGGTTGATTCCACACCAAGAAAAGTCTGGAAATTAGATGTTAGGGTTACCAACCCTACCCCCCCCCACCCCACCATCCACAGACCAACAAGTGCAGGGGTGTGCCTTGGGTTCATCAGCCCTAAATCTCACCCCATTCCATGTGTAAACAAGCTGAGATAGTACAGTATAGGAGAATGGGGTAAGACTTAGGTCTGATGACCCCAAAACACACCCCAGCACCTGTTGATCTGTGGATTGGGGGGAAGTAGGGTTGATAACTCTAACATCGAATTTCCAGACTTTTGTTAGTGTGGAATCAACCCTAACTGATGCATTAACAAAGTTTTTTGGAAGGAATTTCCCTTCTTTTTGAGACAGTGAAATGTTAATCACTGGGGAACAGAAGAGGGAGGAATGTTCAAGGAAGTGGTTGTGTTGTATTTTCTTCTGTTTTAATTGTGACGTTTGAATAGTTTGTACTTTAAATTAGTACTGTGAGTTAGAACTGTTTAAATCAGTACTGTGAGTTACAACTGTTACTTGGGCTGTGATATTGTAACGGTTGGTGGCTTGTGCTGCTTGTGGAAACAATTGATGGCTGTGATATTTAAAATAAAATTTAAACCTGTGCAGTGTGCCTGGTGAGAGGGGGAGGGGTAATTACAGGCACCATCTTGTCTTGCATTATTCACTGGGGAACAGAAGAGGGAGAAGTGTTCAGGGAAGTGGCTGTGCTTTATTTTCTTCTGTTTTAATTGTGATATTTGAATAGTTTGTACTTTAAATTAGTACTGTGAGTTACAGCTGTTGCTTGGGCTGTGATATTATAACTGTCGGTGGCTTGTGCTGGTTGTGGGAACAGTTGATGGCTGTGGTAAAGCCCCCCCCCCAACTCATCCTGTGTTGCAGGCTTTCTTAAATACTGAAAAGCCTCTGGGGTGGGCTTGATGTCTGTGATGGAGGAGCTTGTGGAGATACAAAACTGCCCATACGAACTAACTCTTAAAGCTAATAGTCAGGTGGTAAAAGTTCAGTCACAGGGGGTGTAGGTAGATGGAGATACAAAGGTTTACCAAACCTTCAAGGTCTCTTGCAATGATTATTATGATATGATATGAAAGCTAGCCTTGTTATGTGATGTCATATTTGAATTTGATATATACTAAGGTGGTAATGTATTACTAAGCTATAGATCTAGCATACTAGGGGCTGTGATAAGTATTTAGGGTTCACAAAAGCAGTAATACACTGAAGGGATTGTATTAATGTGTTACTGTATCAATGTAGTACACTGAGGGGATTGTATTAATGTGTTACTGAGTAAAGGCCATCAACTGAGGACCAGAGGGTTAAAGAAGTACTGATATTGAACTAGTAATAAATAGAGCATATAAGTACGAGAGTAAGGACTGGGGGACAGATGTGGGGATACACTTAAGCCAAATGCAAATAATGGGGAGTAGGTGCTAAGGGCTGCAAGGGGAGGGAACATGAGGGGCAGTGGAAGTGGGCAGAAAGAGATAAGGGTGGGTGGAGGCTGAAGAATAGAAGGTGGAATGATGGGCACCATGGAGGGAGGATGGTAGGCACAGGGAGGATAGTGAGTTGCAATGGATGTGGGGTGGCTGTTTGAATGAATTTATTATGGAAACTGGGAGGCTGTCCAATTTGCTGCAGGGCAAGAAAATTGGAAGATGAAATAATGGGGTTATGGAGGGAACTAAGGAGACTGACGGAGGGGGAGCTGAGGCAGGAGTGACCCCACTAAGGAGGGTTGGAGAGATGCAGCGAGGGAACTGAGAGCTAAAGATGGGGATATAAGGAGGATGGGGGAGGTGAGCAGAGGTGCAGTAGGAGGAGGGAGGAATCAGGGAAGGAGGAAGGAGGTGATGGGCACCATTGTGGGGTCATTAAGCAGTAGGTTTGCAGTGCTGGCAGAGGAACAGGAAGAGGAGGTATCGGAGCTGTGAGAGAGAAGGGGAGAGGGGTACGGAAGGTCCAAGAGGCAGGAATTACAATGGGAAACAGAGACGGGAGAGGAAGGGTTGGGTAGAGGAAGAGGGAGAGGCAGTAATAGGAGGGGAGGCAGCAGAGGAGAAAGATGCGAGGAGTACAAAAGGTGTAGATGAGGGATGTAAGGAGGGAGACAGCAGGGTTCCTGGGGGAGTGGACAGGGATCACAGTGGAAGGGGGGGTCAGGATCAGAATGATGGGGGGGTGTTGGTGCTATGGTACTCCATACTGAAGGGGATCAGATGGGGAGGAAGGGGGGAAGGCACAGTCGTATCTAAGTTTAGGCAATTCTGGGGTTGATCTCAGACAGGGCAGGGCAGGCACTTCTCAAGTGCGAAAGCAGAGGGAGGATGAACTCACACATGGTGGTGCACGTGGGAACAAATGACTTGGCCAGGGAAACAGTGGTGGTGGTAAAGAGGAGGTTTGAGGAACTGGCTAAGCAGTGTGAGGAGGTTGGAGTGTTGGTGGCATTCTCTGAGGTGCTACTGGTACCATGTGCAAGTGCACGGAGAAGAAAGGATAGAGTAGCTCAATGGGTGGCTGAGGGATTGGTGCCAAACCAGGAAATACGGACTGGTGTCAGACTGCGGCAAGACTTGGGACAACAGCAATCTATACGCAGAGGACTGGTTACATTTGAGCAAGAAGGGAAAGAGAGTACCCAAACAGGGAATGGAGGGGTATATTTCAACAAGGGTAGAGTTAAACTAGGAAGGAGGGGTGGCATGGGGACAGTTGTTAGAAACAATGTCCGGAAAGGGGAGCATAGGGTGCTCATCCCCCTAGTTAGAGATGAAGGCAGTGAGGAGGGGACACAGAGAGGACCAAAGTGGGTGAAGAGGAATTGTAAGTTTGGGGAGGCAACAGGCTGGAAGGTGGTCTCACTGAACGCAAGAAGCCTAAGGTACAGAACTGCACAGTTACAGGCTCTCTTGGTGGTGGAATAGGTGGACCTAGCAGTCATCACGTAAATGCGGGCCACCCAGTACCTGGCCAGGGATATGATGATCCCAGGGTACAGGCTATTTAGAAAGGATAGGGCCAAAGGGGAATGGGGGTTGGTGATCTATGTGAGGGAGGGGATTAAGTGCATAAGGGAGGAAGGGGAGGAGGGGAAGACAGAAGTTCTGTGGATGCAGTTCCAGGATGCAAGGAATAGGACACTGAGGAGAGGGGTAGTGTACAGGCCACCATCACAGGGTTGTGATTTGGACCAGGAACTGGCAGATCAAATTCAAAGGGTAAGCAGGAAGGGAAGCACGGTGGTTGTGAGGGGTATTTCAACCTACTGGGAGTGGATTGGAGCACATCTGCCACCATGAGTGCAAGAGAGGGGGTCCTGTTGGAAGCTTTTCAGGACAGCTTCTTGACACAGCTGGTACAGGGGCTGACATGGCTGGAAAGGACTTTGGACCTTATACTGGATAATGGGGAAGCTGTAAGGAACCTAGAAGTGGGGGAACCACTTGCTAGGAGTGACCACTACTCAGTGTGGTTCACACTACACATGGGGAGGAACACAGGAGGCACGGGTACAAGGGTGGTGTAGTTCGGGGGGGTGGACTTTAGGATGCTGGGGGAAATTCTAAGCAAGCACCTGGCAGACAACCAACAACACATGGATGCAGATCAGATATAGAATATAATAAGGAGAGGGCTGGCAGAGGCAACAGAGATCTGTACTAGGAAAAAAAACAAGAAGGGCAGGGAAAAGAAACTCAGTTGGCTATCCTCAGAGGTCTGGGAAGGGGTGAGAGCCAAGAGGGCAGCATTTTGGAAGTATAGGAAAATAGGGAGGGGAGAAGATAAAGATGTATACAGGGAAAAGTCTAGGGAGGTCACCAGACTGATCGGGGGGGAAAGTATTTAGAGAGCTGAGATTGCACAAGGGATCAAAAGAGGAAAAAAATACTTCTTCCATTACATAGGCAAGAAAAGAAGCAAAGACCAGCTTGTGAGGATCAAGAAAGATGGGGTGGAGAAGGATGCGGAGCAGGCAGAGGCACTGAACGAGTACTTCTGCGCTGTCTTCACACAAGAGAAAGGGGGAAAATACCTCAGGCAAGTGGGGAATGGGTAAGGGGGAGAGGACGACCGATGTAGGGATTACTAAGGGCAGGGTGATGGAGGGGTTAAGGGCATTATGAGTGGACAAAGCACCTGGGCCAGATGGCATTCACCCTAGAGTACTGAGGAAGCTGGCAGAGGTCCTTGCAGGGCCACTGGCAGACTTGTTCAATACCTCCCTGGACACAGGGTGTGTACCACAGGACTGGAGGATGGCCCACATGGTGCCCATTCATAAAAGTGGGCCACAGGATGAACCAGAGAACTACAGGCCAGTGAGCCTCACCTCGATCATGGGCAAACTCATGGAAACCATCCTAAAGGAGAGGCTTGTGAGCTTCTTGGAGGCAAACGGCATCCAGGATGACCAGCAACACAGGTTTGTCACAGGCAGATCATGCCAGGAAAACCTGGTAGAGTTCTATGACTGGGTGACACGGGAACTGGACAAGGGCCATGCTGTGGAGGTTCTGTACTTGGACTTCAGTAAGGCCCTTGATTCAGTGCCGCATGGGAGATTGGGGGGGAGCTGGAGTATGTGAGGATAGGACCAAAGATGGTGACTTGTATCAGGAACTGGCTGAGGGGGAGACAGCAAAGGGTGGTGGTGGGGGGGAACTCTCATCACTGTGAGCGGTGATGAGCGGGGTACCACAGGGATTCATGCTGGGACCGGTACTGTTCGGGATTTTCATTGCAGATATCACAAATGGGATCTGGAGCAAAATCAGTCTGTTCGCAGATGATACCAAGATGAGAGCTGTGGTAGATGACACGGGGGGGAGGGGTTGCAGGAGGACCTGAACAAGTTGCAGGAGTGGGCAGATAAATGGCAGCTGGGGTGCAGTGCCAAGAAGTGCAAGGTTCTGCACTTCGGAGACCAGAACCAGGGAAGGGATTATCACTTAAATGGGGGTCAGTTGGGTTGCTCGGCAGAAGAGAAGGACCTAGGGATGATCATAACAGGGAGCATGAACAAATCTCTTCAATGCAGAAGGGCAGCAGCAAAAGCCAACAAAATGCTGGGGTGTATAGCTAGAGGGAGCTCCTCCAGAAGTAGGGAGGTTATCCTGCCCCTGTATAGGTTGCTGGTCAGGCCCCACCTGAAGTACTGCATGCAATACTGGTGCCCACTCCTGAAGAAGGACATCAGATTGTTGAAGGGGGTATACCGTAGAGCTACAAAGATGGTCCAGGGATTGGAGGGTAAGCCATATGAGGAAAGACTGGGGGAGTTGATTATGTACTCTCTGGAAGAGAGGAGGGACAGGGGAGATATGATTGAGACCTTTAAGTATCTGAAGGGAATAAACAAGACTAATACTGAGAGGATTTTCCAGAGGAGAAAGGGGAGGGACATGAGAGGACACCAACTGAGACTGGAGAGAGGTAGATTCAGGAGAGAGATGAGGAGGCATTTTTTCACAGAAAGAGTGGTGGACAAGTGGAACTCCTTGCCGGTCATGGCCTGCAAGATGGTAGACAGCTTCAAATGGGGGTTTGGACAGGGTTAGGAGAAGGGGTAATAGGATGGGGGGAAGGGAGGGGCAGCAGCATTATAAGGTGCTAGCTGCACACTCGAGCAGACTCGATAGACTGTTAGGCCTGTTTCTGCTGGCATTTTCATATATTTGTATGTTACGCATATGGTATCCATAGGTGAGAGCACAGGCCCTCTGTGCCCTGTGCCTCACCCACCCATCAGTGTAGAGGCATAGTGCAGTAGGGCCCTGTGCCCCAGTTTTGCATAATGGATGCATATTTGGGAGCCGGAGGCCCCCAAAGTCCGCGCCCCACCCACTTCAGGTGTGAGACATAGCACCTGAGGGCCCTGTGCTCCCAGTATTGCAAGATGGTATCCATGGGTGGGCTCCCACCTACCTATAAGTATAGAAACATAGTGCAGGAGGGCCCTGTGTTTTTAGTTTTGCATAATCGTATCCATAGGTGGAAGTGCGGGCCCTCTGGGATCTGGGCTTCTACCCACCCATGAGTGTAGCGGCATAGTGTAGGAGGGCCAAGTACTCCCAGTTTAGCATAGCTAGTATGCATAGGTGGGAGTGTAGGCCCTCTGGGCCCTGCGCTCCCACCTACCCACAAGTACAGACACATAGCACAGGCCTAGAGGCATTTCAAGTAACCCTTGTAATACTTATTTGGCAATATCTCAGTAACCATAGCAACTGCAGAAACATTTATTTTGCAGTTGTATTCATGACCTAGCCACCTATAGGTGTACTAAGCTGTGCTTAGCGAAAAATCTGTATCTCAAACCGTTTTCAAGATATACTGTAGGCACCTAAAGGTGCCGCCACAGTGTTATCCTCTAGGAATATTTGCAACTTCATTCTACTATAACTCTGGGACAAGTGTAAATGTTTTCACTAAACCAGTGAAAGGCACATCTGTGTGGCAAGGACTTGCCACCCTGCTAATTTAACCCCAAAAGTCCTAACCATTGTCTTGCTATGAAGTGGCAAAGAAAGTGGTGTTTTGGGGCTGTTGAACTGTGTAACGTTCACAAAAGTTCCGCAGAATTTCACAAAAGTCCCATTGGTTTACATGGGGGAGCTTTTGAGAAAATACTGCTGAACTTTCGCGGAAGTCCCGCCATTGTATACAGTACACAGGCAGTATAGCGCAGTGGTTTAAGGCTCTGATCTGCAAACCTGGAGACCTGGGTTTGAATCTCACATCCCCCTCCTGCATACTGTGTGGCCCTGAGCAAGTCACTTATCTTCCTTGTGTTCCCAGGTCACACCAGTAAACAAGCTTCAGCGTAGTGTGACTCTCCTGGTTTTAAAAAAAAAACGAAAAAAAATCAGAATTGTAGATGTGGGACTTTCTCGAAGTTACCCATGGAATGTTTGTGAAAGTCCTGCAGAAGTTTCACAAAAGTTCACAGCTAAGATGGCAGAAAAACTTTAAAAATATATTTCTGGGCATCCTGGTGAAAAACTAATGCCAGGGTCGTGTTCCTTGGGCCCTGAGCAGGTAAACCCAAGTGTTGGTGTTTACCTAGGGGCAGTATTTTTTGAACAACAATGTTTTTTTCCACCTCACTAACTGAAAACAAGATGGTGGCAGCACGAAAGTACCAAATCCATTTGCGAAAGTAGAAAGTGCTTTCTAGGTGGACATATATTTTTTTCCCATAGGCTATAATGGGGAACTTTAAACTTTAATAACTTTTGAATGGATTAATATTTTTTCACCAAACCTTCAAAAGGTTCTTCTCTGACCCAGTCTCCATATACCCTGAAAATTTTGGATCAGGTGGATAAACTGGTTTGGCTGTAGAGATGAGCAAAGAATTTGCCAAAAATGGCCAATCAGGTGTTGTTTTACTCTTTTTTTGGCACTCTGTAGCTCCTCAACTGCACATCCAACTGGAATGTAACTTGCCAGATCCAGAGAACTATGGTAGCAGACAGTACATGCAAACTTTCAGGCAAATTGGGCAAACGGTTGCAAATTTATTAAAGTGCAAAATTTGGGGTTTAACATAGAAGTGGCTACTCGACCCTAACTATACTTGCACTACCATGCAGGTATGATATATATATATATATATATACACACACAAATACATATTCTTTGAAAACAACTTTGTTAACACACCAGTTGGGTTACCTTAATTCCACAAAAATAGGGAAATGTGGTATTAGGGTTTCCAACCCTAACTCTCCACCCCACCTCCCAAGCAGCAAAAGGAAAAAACATCAGGGTTTGGGTCTCCGGAGTCTTAGTGAATCAGTGGTGGGGTCTTTCTTGGCAATGTCAACCCTAATACTCACCCCTTCCCCCAGCCCGTAGCCTCTAGTCTGAATCACAAGGTTCAGCTCCAAGCCAGTGTCTCATAGTGATAAACTTTTCAAAGGTAGGGGAAGTATGTTTCACCACATGTTGCCAACCCAATTTGTTGTAGCTTTCTTCATGCAGGGAAAGGGAGGGCATTAGGGATGACAACCCCAAGGATGACCCCACCACTGATTTACCAAGATTCAGGAGACACAAAACCCTATTTTTTCCCCTTTTTTTCTGCTTGGGGGATGGTGGTGGGGGGTTAGGGTTACAAGCCCTAATGCCACATTTCCCTACTTTTGTGGCATTAAGTTCCCCTGGTTGATGATAAAAACACAGAAACATAGAATGTGTTGGCAGACAAAGACCAGTAGGCCCATTCAGTCTGCCCTGTTTTCCATGCCTAACACTACACCCTAGACCCTACCTGGTCACAGGTGTCCCTCCCTCCTCCCTCACCTCCTCTATTTATAACTCAGATGTGCCTATCCCACACATGCTTGAAGCTTCCCAATGTCTTCGCCCCACCACCTCTTCTGGCAGGCTATTCCAGGTTTCCTCTACTCTTTCTCTGAAGAAGTATTTCCTCACATCCCTCTTAAACTTCAGCTCATTAAGTTTCATAGCATGCAGCCGTGTAGTGGTGTTCCTCCTCCTCCTTAGAAAGAGGCTCCCCACTGCACTTTGTTTACCCCCATGAGGTACTTATAGGTCTTGAGCATGTCCTGTTTCGCTCTCCTCTCTTACTGGGTACTATATGCCTAGTTCCTACAGTCTGTCCTTGTATGGCTTCTCTTGCGAGCCCTGCACCAGTTTAGTAGCCTTCCACTATATTGTCTCCACATTATTGATGTCCTTGTGGAGGTGCAGCCTCCAGAACTGGACGCAGTACTCCAAGTGAGATCTTACCAATGAATGATACAGAGGCAACACCACTTTCTTTCTCCTGCTAGAGATCCCAGCCTCTATGCATCCCAGGCAGCTTGTCTTGCCTACTGCCCTATCACACTGAACTGCCACCTTGAGATCATCAGATATGATCGCCCCAAGGTTCATCTCTTGCTTGGCAATTGTAAGTACCTCCCCCATCTCATACATAGTCCCTGTGTTTCCCCACCCCAGGTGCAAGACTTTGCACTTTTTGGCATTGAAACCCACTTGTCACTCCCTAGACCACTCCTCTAGTTTATCTAGATCCCTTTGCATTCTCGCTACCCCCCTCCTAGGCATCCACCCTGTTGCAGATTTTGTGTCATCTGCAAAGAGACGCACCTTCCCATCCACTTTCTCAGCAATGTCATTTATGAAGACATTGAAGAGGACAGGGACCAGTACCGATCCCTGTGGTACTCCACTGGTCACTCTCCCATCCTCCAAGTGACTGTTGTTTACCACCACACTTTGCATCCTAGCTCATAACCAGTTTGGTACCCAGTTTATTAATTCCTTGCCAACTTCCAGGCTGATAAGTTTCTTTATCAGCCTCCTACATGGTACCCTGTCAAAGGCCTTACTGAAGTCCAGATAGGCCACATCCACTGCCCTCCACTTCCCTAGTTACCCAGTCAAAGAAATCCATGAGAGTTGTTTGACATAACCTCCCCACTGTGAAGCTGTGCTGTCAGGGGTCATGCAGCCCATATGTCTCCAGGTACTCCATCAATCTCTCCTCCAGCAGGGACTCCTTTAACTTCCTCGCTACTGATGCAACACTTACTGGTCTGTAGTTGCTGGCTTCCTCCCTGCTGCTACTGCTCATGTGCAAAGGAACCACATCAACCCTCCTCCATTCCTCTGGAACCACCCCTGTCTCCAATGAGGTGCTAAAAAGCAATCCAGAGGGGGATAAGCACCATGCTTCCCCCTTCTACTGTGAATGCCGAGCAGAAGAATTTGTTAAAAAGTTTAGCTTTTTCTTGGTCTTCCTCTACACAGTCCCTCTTCCTGGTCTCCTAATCTTCACTATACCACCCCATGTCTTTATCTTCTCACTCACGTACCTGAAGAAAGTCTTATCTCCATTCTTGACCTCCTGAGCGATCCTTTCTTCAGTTTCAGCCTTTGCTGAGCCTGTCCTTACCTACTTCCTGCCTCCCTTTTTAGGGCTGCACGGCAGGAGCCTGCAGTCCTTTAACGAACAGAGTGAGGACTTTGCATTTTTTTCCTTATTTAAAAAAAAACGGATTCTCTCCGCCCATCACAACCCCGCCCCTCTCTGGTGCCTGTGCTCTTTTAGTGCAGCTCCTCCCCACCAAGCTCTCAAAACCCTCCCGCCGTAGCTGTTCCTTACTGTATCAGTCTATATGTTTTTTTATTAAGCATCTGTCGACACACTGTAGAAATCTATCCACAAATGTGCAGCTGTCCATCCTGCTGTCTATGTCTCTTGGTCTCTCACACAGACACTGTGACCAGTGTTTCTCTGCACCAAATTCTCAAAACCCTCCCGCTACTGCCCACTGTGCACTGTACCTCCCCCACTTCTCAGTTCCCATCCCCTTAGCCATAGCCATAGCTGTGCCTTACTGTACCAATCTATCTACCTATTTGGTTTTTATTAAGCATCTGTCGACACACTACAGAAATCTGGCACTGCTGGCCACATGCTACAATATCCACAAATGTGCTGCTGTCCATCCGCTGTCTATCTCTCTCTGTGTCTCTCACACACACACTGTAACTAGTGCTCCTCTGTGGCACTCGTATCCACATCCTGTCAGTGTCTCTAACATGCTGTCACCTGTTCACCAACCCACACACAGACAAAGAAAGAGAGACACTCCTGCAGCAGATACAGGGACACAGCGAGTAGCAACACAGAGACACAGATCAGGGGGTGATATTGATCCAGGACCCTGCACCACCTCGACTACAGGACACTGCACTTAAACGGTGGAGAATTCAATATGCACAGGGGGCTATAATGATGCTGCTCTCAAAGGTGACACTATACTACATGTGCAAGGGGGTACAGTGCACATTTCTGAATGCATTCTGCTGCCTATCAGGTATTGCTTTCAGCCCTGCAAAAGCTGACCCATGAATGTGCTGCACACGGTCGTGCACTCTCTCTCTCTCTTATCTGCCTTTATGGGGAACTGGCAATCAAAAGGGTTTTGAGCACACAAAAAAAAAAACATTTGAGGGATGCATAAATTCAAAGCAGAGTCCAAACTCTCACATCAGTAGTTTTTAATCATTTCCAGGTTAAAAGAAGACATACAGACAGGAATCCTTCCTAACATGTTTCAGACTCAGAAGCCATTCACTGACACTTCGTTTCTTTGATTCATTATAGTATCCCGGTGGCTCCGAACTTTCACTACTTGCTGGACTCCACTGAATGATGGCAGCGTCAAATACTTAGTTGAGAACATTTATTCAAGCCTGAGACAGTAGTTCTGTACCTCCATGCTTGTTGTCTGACGAGTTTGAGCTCACCTTAGTGCTCCACAACAAAGTGATCTACTGCAAACTGTACTGTCTCCGAGGTCCAAATGCCCTTCACAACAATAACATCTATTCTCTGCTGCTCTGCCATCCTGTTCATTAATATAATCGCTGATTAGAAATTTAAAATAATCTTAAAACTTCACTAACTTCATTATGCAGCCCTGGTGGATCTGACCAGATTTTGTTTTCTCTGGATATACCTCCCTGTCAGCCAGTGTTTGGGTTTCCTGTACTTTCTGAAAGCTGTTTTTCTTTCTCCTTTACTGCCTTAGCCACCTCCTTTGAGAACCACAGTGGCCTCTATCTCCTCTTACCCTTGCTTATTACTTTGTAACAGCTTACTGTTACTTCAGTTATTCCCTTCTTTTTTTCTATTTTATTGTGCCTCCACCCCACCCCCTCCAGCTATCCCATCTTCAAAGTATTTCCCAAAGCACTCTCCGTTTCTGTAAAATCTGCTCTCCTGAAGTCCAGGACCATTGTTATAGTGTGTTTTTCCCCTGCACAGTCCATATGCCAAACCACACTATGATTGCTTGAACCCAGGGGGCTACCAACCGGGACTTCTAATATGTTGTCCCTGTTGGTAAGTACCAGATCCAGCACTGCCCCATCTCTAGTGGGATCTGTAACCATCTGCCTGAGAAATACCCCTTGCAGGGAGTCTAGGATTACCCTGCTCCCAGTCGTAGCTGTGGAAAGGATGTTCCTGTCCACATCTGGCAGATTAAAGACACCCATGATTACTACGTTCCCTTTGCTTGCCATTTTGCATATGGCCTCTCCCAAAAACACTGTCCAGTTCTTCCCCCTGTGTTGGCGGTCTGTACACCACCCCCACACATATAAAGGCCTTGCACCCTGTTTCTAAGCCAACTCAAATAACTTCCAGCCCCTCCCTTTCCCCACCGTGTCCTTGTATTTCCACAGCCTTTATGCCTTCCCTTACATATAAAACAAACCTTTTCTGCCTGCTTTGTCCTTACAAAACATGCTGTAACCCAGTATGATCACCTCCTAGGTGTGGTTATCAGTGCATCATGATTCCATTATGGCTACCAGATCCAGGTCTGCCTCCACAGTGGTAGCTTAAAGGTCAGGAATTTTGTTACCTATGCTTCTTGTATTAGCACATATGGTTCTTCACTCCTTTTGTTCCTACCTACCCCTGCTTTGCCCTCCCTTCCTTTCCGAGCCCATTCTGTACCCTACCCTTTTCACAGGTACTGTCCTTCTCCTTTTCATCCATCTGCCTACCCTCCCCAGTATTTTTCCCAGCCTCAGTTCTACCTCTTGACCCTCCCATCCCTTCCCTCCCATCCATACGCCCCACTTCCCTTGGGGAATTTATTTCTCTTGGGCTTTTCTTCACTGCTGCTCCATTATTGGGTGTTGGGGGGCATTCACTGCCTCCCTCTTGACTTCTGCCTCTCCCAATTGGCTACTTTAATTGGCCATCAAAGCAGCATTTAAGCTTTCTACACAGGGTTGTACAGACCTTTATCCCTCCAGGTACGACCCCAATTCCCAATGAATCCAAACTCCTCCTCTCTGCTCAACAGTTCAACCAATTGTTGAAGAGCACAGTGCAGTGTCTCAGCACCTCCCCTAACCTTGCACAGGTAGCACCTCAGTGAAGGCCACCATGCATGCTACCTGCTTCAGGCCCCTCCTCAGCTCCTTAAATCTATCCTGCACCACCCTGACTGCATCCTTTGTGAGGTAATTTGTCCCCAGATGGACAATAACATCCAGCTCCCCATCCTGCCCCCTGCCCATGGACCCACTTTCTATCCCTCCGTGAGGAGGTGCCAGGAAGGTACCTCTCCTCCCTTCTTCTCTCCCTTGGTGTTCCCCAGACTACCTCTTTGACACTGAGTCCCCCACAAGAGGATTCCTCTTCTTCAAACCTTGGGGTCTTTACTCTGAAGGACACCCTAGATCCTCTCATACCACTTCCATGGAGGCCCTCATCTTGCCAGTCCCATTCCACCAGGGCAGTGAAAGGGTTCTATATTGGCCCTGGCTAAGGAATGTGTTCCCTTATTCCCACCTCACCTTCCCAGAGCCCACCACAGTCCAGCTGACCCTCTTTCTAGGGACCCTCTGAGGCAATAGTGGTGAAATTGATGGCCTCTGGGTGGGGGAAAAGGCCACCTAAATCCTAGCCAACTCAGCCTGCAGTCTAGAGACCTCCCCCTTCAACTCAGAGAGGTGCCTGCAGGTTGGCCAGCACCTCAGTCTCCAGGAGGTCCTCTTGAAAACTTCTGCCTCACAGCTACATCACAGCAGATGATGTCAGCTCTTGTGGATTATTACATTGGAAAGAAGTGGGAAGGGGTATTGCCAGCTTTATGGAGGCTGCAGTTTGACACCAGTTATGAAAAAGTGTTTCACAGGACTAATTTATTACATTGGTGAAGCAACACAGGGAAACTGAAGCAACATCAGTTAACACTGCAGCTCACTTGAGGAGCTTCAGTCTCCAGAGCTGTCAGTTTGTTGTGCAGGCTGTGCTTTAATAAACCACTGGCATCTTGTGGAAAACTTTAAAACTACTGTAAATACATAATTTTTAGACACAATTCTCTTTATATTATATAAATTCTCTGTATTTGGCTTCCTTTTCTGTTAGCGCTGTTCACACTAACATGAAACTGTTTGGCCAGCTCAGTGATCCAAAGGGTTGTGATGCTGGATGGCACATCTCCAACCATGCTGACAACATGGGTTCAGGAGCAGATCCTGGCTGTTGGGGATGGTCAGAGGGGAGAGGATTGCACTGCTTTCCTTTCTCAGAGAGGAGAGACTTGTCACACCACTGCAATGCTGCTTCCACATGGAGGCCTGCTGGCAGGGCAGTAGGGGTGCCATAATGGGTCAGCCGGCAACATGATGCATGGTGCATGCATGCCTCTACAAGCACGTGCTTTGCATGCCACCAGCTGAGGGGACAGAAAATCAGTGAAAACAGAGCCAGGGGATGACACCTGGCTCATTCGCAAGCCATGCTGTTGTCCATTGCTCCCAGTTTGACTGGACTGTGCTCCAGAGGAAGGCCGGCCCTCCCCCTCCTGGCTCCACCATGGTGGGGGGCAAGCTGTGGGGGATCTGTGCCTGATGAGTACTGGGGGAGGCTGGCTGCCAATTGGGAGTGGGCTGGGGTAGAGAGGGCTGACCAGGCTCCAGAGGCAGAAAAATCTACAGAAAATATGAAATCGCAATCATGGTCCCAGACTCTGCTGCTCTGGCTGCCAGTCTACATCTGACATCACAGTCCTCTACTTATAACTTCACAGTCTGTTGCTGTGGAAACAGTTATTGTCAGTAAAAGATGAATGTGATGTCAGGTATAGACAAGCAGCCAGAGCAGATGATACCTAGGGAATAGTGATCCAAATATTGAGAACATGAAGTGTAATCAGAAATGTGAGTAAAATCCGTGTCTTTCCTAAGTTTCCTTGTGATATTAGAAATTTTATTTTTTACAATTTATTTACCCAAGATAGACCAGCTGAGGTGAATCATTAAGTTTCCAGTGGGGTCTAGCTTCTACCATTTCTTCATCTGGGTGGACTGGAGTGCTGGGAGGCTAAATGACTTGCCCAAGGTCACACACTGGTAATAATAAAACTTTTTTTTTTTGACAGGATAAAAAGCTTTAGGACCAAATGGCCCTATTTTTAGAGTTGTCCTGTATACAGTATGTTTCTTGGTAACTACCTATAAAAATTCACAGAAGAACAACATATTTGGCAGTATGCATAGTGGATTTGATCAAGCCAAATTGTACAGTTATGGAAAAACACTTAGGAGAGCGGTTCAAATCAGAAGACACAACACCAATAAAATGAGATACAATAAATACAATTTGGTTTTTGCTTTCAGTCAGGAAAATTGAAATAATTGAAGACAGCATGTGGGGACATGTACAGATACTTATGTCAACAAATACATTATTAAAGGCTAGTTTAAAGCTATTCAAGGTTCCACTCCCTCTAGCCTCTGGTGTAAATTCATGCCCCCTTTTTGGGATACAGCATTTTAGGGTCATATTTCCATATCTTGTTTTCACGTTAGGAATAAGTAGTCCCCTGTTTGTTAATTTCCTCATACAGTATTCATGAGTTGGATATTTGATATTAAGTCTAGTTATCCTTTTATGGTTCCCTTAATCTTTTTATAGGCTATCATAGCCCCTAATTTCCCCCTTCTTGTCTGTGGGGATTTCTATTTCAGGTCTTGCAGCATCTTGCAATTATGAGTGTCAGATGAATATCTCAAAACAAATCTGGCCATTTTGTTATATGTGGTATGGGATTTCCCTAGTTGCAGCTTGCTTGCAAATTGATGCACAACACTCCCATATTCTAGCACAGATAATAATAATTTGGAGTTAATGTGGTCCTGGCCTTCTCAGGAATGTTGTGGGCATTTCTACATAATGCCCCTAGCCTGCTATTGACTTTTTTAAACTGTAGATGTTGTGTGTGATTCAAAGGGCAAAACTCAAATTCCACACCCAAATACTGTATTGATGGGTTCTTTTGGGATTAATTTCCCTCCATCCAGCATTTTTATGTTTGCTTGCACGCATGCACAAGAAACATAGTGCCATCATTCGAGTTTTTGTAGGTGTGGCACCCTGTCTTCCAATTCAGTCAGTGTGTTTGCAGGTGCGGCCACAGTTCACCAAAGAATGCTGCAGCCGTCTATGACAGCAGTTGAAAATGCTGTGGCGTACAGTTGAAAAGGAGAGTTCGCTTCAGTAAGCAGCAATAAGATAGTGTTGATTAACATATTGCTGGGAATCCTGCTTGTATACATCTCTGCTTTCTCTTCCTGGAACATAAATTCAGTTTAAAGTGAACTTTTCCTAGGACTATCTTTCCAGGAGGAGGCAAATGACTAAAATGACATCTTTGGAATGTTTCCAAAAAAGATCTAATTGCCATCTTTGGAATGTTGAGTCAGAGTTCAGGGTATGAGCGGCATTGACAAAAGCAGGAAAACAGAACCCCAAAGAGACTGAAAAAGTAGACGCAGTTGTCGTCTGTTGGCACACCTGATCAGTATTGTAATAATATTCCCCAACCCTCTGAGTGTCTCTGAATAGTGCCCCCCCCCACCTGCTACACGCAGTATTGTTGACGGGGTGCCCAATCCCCCATCGGTACCGCACTCCCACCAAGAGTTCTAGGTGCCATGCTGGGAGCCCACCCCAGCATATCATAAGTGAGAATAGCGACGGGGGTGCCCAATCCCCCGTCGGCTCAATTAAACCCTCAAAAGAAACAGACTTCCAGTTGCCACGCTGGGAGCCCACCCCAGTGTGGCACACATCTGTATAGCCAACGGGGGTGCCCAATCCCCTGTCGGCTCCACTGACCCCCCCCAAAAAAATCTTCCAGCTGCCACAGTGGGAGCCCACCCCAACATGGCACAAGTCCCGCGTCGTCTTCCTAAAAAGAAAACAAACACCTGAAAAGAAAAAAATGGTCCCTCGTTGATTGTCTTGCCACCCAACCTGTGCCCACCCTCTATGCATCCACCTCCCCACACCCCACCTCACCCCATACTTACCTCCGGAGGCTGGCGAGACAATCTTCGGTGGACCGGGAACATGTCTGCACTCTTCAAAGCCGACTTCAAACTGAAGAAATGCCGGTGAGCTGTATAATGGAATAAACAGGGTTTTTTCAACTTTGATGCATATCTCAGGCAGTTTTTGGAATTTTGGCACCAAATTTTCAATATGGGGTTTTTGGGACCCCTCCTCATGAATTCTGGCACTGTCATGGCATTAATTAGCCCCGGAAAGGTGATGTTGTGGTCACTGCGCGGAACCTCCTTTCGGGATTGATTTACAAAATGACAGTGTCACAGTTCATGAGGTAGGCCCCCAAAAACCTTCTGTTGAAAATTTGGTGAAAAAATCTCCAAAGATGGCTGATTTACAAGTGTGCGTTGCGCAGTTCCTACGCACATTCGTAAGTTCGCAAATTTTTAATTTTTTCACTCCAGATTTTCAACATTGCCATTTTACCACACCTCCTTATGAGCAGTACAGCAGTCATGTTTCACATCTTGCCCAAAATGTGTTTCTTCGCATGTAGCGCACAATGGCGCAGTTAGTGTGTGAAATCAATGTTCGGGACAGATTAAGAAAATCACAGTGACACTGTTCATGAGCAGAGGTCTTAAAATGGCTATGTTAAAAATTCAGTGACAAAAGTCCATAAAATGACTGTGTTACAAGCGAGCATTGCGCAGTTTCCATGCACGCTCGTAAATTCATGAATTTGTAATATTTTCAGTCCAGATTTTCACCGCTGGCATTTTTCCACATTTCCTTAAGAACAGTACAGCTGTCATTTTTCACACCATGGCCAAAATGTGTTTTTGCACTTCCAGCACAGAAATGCGTGGTCGCTGTGGGAAATCACTGCTCAGGACAGATTAAGAAAATCACAGTGACACTGTTCATGAGCGGAGGTCCCAAATTGCCTGTGTTGACAATCTGCTGTAAAAAAATTCCCCAAACTAATTACATTACGGGTGTGCGTTGCACAGTTTCTACACACGCTCGTGACTTCACCAGTTTTTTTAATATTTTCACTGCAGATTTTCAACATTGCCATTTTTTACACATCCCCATGAACAGTACAGCTGTCATTTTTCACATACTGTTCGAAATGTGTTTTCGCACCTGTGGTGCCAAATGGCATAGTCACTGTGCAAAATCAGCTTTCGGCTAATAAACTGATATTGCCACTGTTCATGAGGTGGGGGTCACAAAAATACCATGTTGAAAATTTGGAGCGAAAATACCAACTAACACCTGAGGCGTTAGGGTTTCTGACCATAACGCCCCATCCTGTAGAGACTGACAGGCATCAGGAGTGTGACTTGGGATTGTCGCCTGTAATGCTCATACCATTCCACCCCCACCCACACCCTGCAGCCAATGAGAGGCATCGAGGTGTACCTTGGACTCTTCGGCCCCAAAGTTCACCCCATTCTCCTATACAGCACCCATCTCCCTGTATTTCTTGATGGAATGAGATGAACATAAGGGCCAAAGACCCCAAGGCACACCGTGACACTTGTCAGTGTCTGCAGTGTAGGGTGTGGTGAAATGGTGTGGGCGTTATGCCTGACGACCCAAAGGCACACCCCAATGCCTTTCAGTATCTGCAGGATGGTGGTGGGGTTGGCTTCAGTTCAATACTTCTCTGCCATTCCTATTGTGCAGCTCTGTAACTCCTACACTACCAATGCCAATGCCAGCAAGCAAACATTCATCACTGACAAATGCTTGTTATGTTTAGACAAAGGGTTTCTTTAGGTTTTTATTGTTTTGTAAAATATCATCAATTGCATTTTTTCTCAGTCAGGACCATCCTAGCATTAGAAAACCTTTTTGGAGACAGTTAATGTCATCTTGGAGTTTTTGTTCCATTTCTGCATCATCAGCCACTTTAGTTATAATACAGTGTTGTCAGCATATAGCATAATTGCAGAGTGGAGTGAGTATTTGGCTCTAGTTGGATTTGAACCTGGGATTTCTTGGTTCCCAAGTGAGCACTCTAACCTTTAGACCACACTGCCTTGTATATATAAAGAAACAAAAATGAAACTCCCATTTTTAATGGGAGTTAACATAGTGCTGAATAATGCATAGAAGTTTGAAAGAATCAACATAGTATTGTGAAAAAGAGAACGGTGTTGCCTAAGGAGCGGGGCATGTAGACTAGAGCAAAGCCACAAAAAGAATAAAAAAAGTAGTCCACTCTGACACAGGTAGTTGTGGGAATGGCACTGTACTGAACACATGTCCACATAGTTAAAGAAGAAGCTGAGGTTGATAAAGCAGTGAAGGCTAAGAGGTGGGGCATTTTTGTATACCCTTTCATGATTTTTGAATACCTCAATCATACATCCCCCAGCCTCCTTTTTGCTTGGGAGAACAACCCCAGGTGCTCTAGTCTTTCTTCAAGCAGTACATTTTCCAGCCCTCTAATCATCTCTGTAGCTCCATGCTGTACTGCTTCCAGCACCTCTATGACCTTTTTATAATGCAATGCCCAGGAATGCACCTGATATTCCTAATGGGGTCTACAGAAGTTCACTGGGGAAGCCCAGGAGGATGTTTGGATGCTTGTGCAATGTGTTATGTTGTCTTTTGATTGCATGTTTTCACTCTGTAGGCAGTGCCCAGGTATATGGACCTAGGCCAAAATAATAGGACAGTCCCACCCAGTAAGCCAAGCTTGAGTGGAGAAGACAGGGATGGATGTGGAACTAATGTAGTGTGACTAGCCTGGGGGTTGAACTTGTGCTGTTTAAATAGTGGTCTCCATGAGATTAGCCAGTCATCGTTTTCTTGCTGAACCACAAGCCTTCACCCTTACCATTCATTGGAGCAGCCCATGAAGATGTCAGAATGCTTGTGCAGTATACAGCATTTCAGAGGCAGCTCCAGACCATTGGTGGAGCCACAACATATTATCAGTACTTACTGCTAATAAAACTCTAATTCCTATTAAAACTTTTAAATCACTCCAAAATTGTAAGGATTCTTTTGGAAATTCAGGATGTTTGTAACCGACTCTGATCTTGATGCTTGTGCAGTGTACTATGTGATTTTTGGATTACATGTTTCTATCCTGTAGGAGGTGCCCATATATATGGACCTAGACCTAGACTAAAAGAAGCAGGACTAATGGACCCAAAATACTGAGATAGAAAAAATGGCTAAGTTCTCTCGAATGAATAACCATGGCATGGAGAAGATGAAAAAACATTGTAAGGAGGAAAACTCTGGGGATCCTAGTCCTTGTTTATCCATCCCTCCAGGATATTATGCAAGAAGAGCACTTTTTGAGAACAGATTGAAATTCAGATATAGGATTAAAAACGTAGAACCCATAGCATGAAGATGGCCATCTGACCACATTCTGAGTTGTTTAACTGTATGCCTTGGAATGCTCTTTTTGAAGGCAGATGTTGCAGCTTCTGTTGGAAAGGGATGGCCTGATTATTTTGATGGATTGAAACCTAGGAAAAAAGCAACATACATGAGACATGAACTATGTAGTTCCATAATTGCAATGGAATCCATTTTGAATAGCAGTTGAGGATCTGTGGGTTGTCCTTGGCTTTCACAGTGTTAATTGATTGCATAGGGTACACAATCTACAGGAGGGACAGGGAGGGAAGAAGAGGAGGAGGAGTGGCTCTCTATGTAAGGGAAGGGATAAAAGCAACAGAACTAAAGGGTAAACAGGGAGGAGAGGAGGCACTGTGGGTCACCCTGGAGACTGGAAATGGCTCCACAATTGGCACAGGGGTTGTATACAGACCCCCATCTCAGCGTGAGGAAATGGACAAGGAAATGACAGAAGGCATCCTTGGGATGGCAGAGAAAGGGGAAATATTGCTGATGGGGGACCTGAATAAGCCAGATGTTGACTGGAGCACCTTTGCTGCAGCCACATCCAAGAGCAGGGCCATTCTTGATGCCCTACAGGGGGCATGCCTCAGACAGCTAGTTTTGGAACCCACTCGGGAGAGAGCAATCTTAGACCTGGTACTCTCAAGTGGGGATGGAGAAAGGATCTCTGATCTTGAAGTGGGTTGCCATCTGGGAACAAGCAACCACCAAACAGTGTGGTTCACGATAAACTTAGCTGTAGAGTCAAGCCACACAAAAGTGAAGGTACTGGACTTCAGGAGGGCCGATTTTGACAAAATGGGAGAGTGCACTAGCAAACAGACAAGAAGGTGGGGTGGAGCAACAATGGGGAAGCATCAAAACCACCATCAGAGAGGCAACAAGTCTTTGTGTGAAGCAAATAAATCAAAACGAAAGAAAAAAACACTATGGTTCTCAAAAGAAGTGGCGGGGAAGGTAAGGGAAAAAAAGATAGCATTCAGGAAGTATAAGGAAACACAGAAGGAGCAGGACAGAGAACTGTACCAGTTAAAGCAGAAGGAAGCAGGTAAGGCAGTCAAAATAGCAAAGGCCCAAACCGAGGAAAAGATAGCCAACTCGGTTAAGAAGGGGGTTAAAACCTTTTGTAGGTACATTAGGGAACAAAGAAAGACTAAGGCAGGGATACTGAGGCTGAACAAAGAGGAATGTGGTTGGGCAGAGAGCGACAGTGAAAAAGCAGAGATACTGAATGAATACTTCTCCTCAGTATTCACAATGGAAAAGCAGGGGGGAAATACCTAATCCGGTCAATGAAGTACTCTGGATAGGGGGTTGATATTAGTCCTTTCACAGAAGAAAGAGTTCTGAAAGAACTCTTAAAACTGAAGGTGGATAAAGCAATGGGGCCTAATGGGATTCACCCCAGAATTTTAAAAGAACTAAGGGAAGAACTAGTAACACCACTGACTACCCTTTTTAATAAATCATGGGAGGACAGGGTGGTACCTGAGGACTGGAGGAGGGCAGATGTGATTCCCCTTCACAAAAGTGGGAGCAAGACAGAGGCAGGAAACTACAGACCTGTCAGTTTGACCTCAGTGGTAGGGAAAATGATGGAATCACTTCTGAAGGAAAGATTTGTTGAGTACCTAGAGGCCCGTGGGGCACAGGACCCAAGGCAGCATGGATTCACAGGGGGAAGGTCATGTCAGACAAATCTAATTGATTTCTTTGACTGGGTGACCAAAGCAGTAGACCAGGCAGGGGCTGTGGACATGGCCTACCTAGACTTTAGCAAGGCATTTGACACAGTCCCGCTCAAAAGATTAATAAACAAATTAGCCAGCCTGGGAGTGGGTCCTAGGATGGTAGCCTGGGTAAAACACTGGTTGGACAACAGGACACAGCGGGTAATAGTAAATGGAGTCCACAGTGAAGAAAGGAGGGTTACTAGTGGGGTACCGCAGGGTTCAGTACTGGGGCTCATCCTTTTTAATGTCTTTATAAGTGATATTGCAGAGGGACTGAAAGGGAAAGTATGTCTCTTTGCAGATCACACAAAGATCTGCAACAGGGTTGATACACAAGGTGGGGTGGAAAGGATGAAAAGGGACTTGGCAAGGTTGGAGGAATGGTCAAATGTATGGCAGCTTAGATTCAATGCAAAGAAGCTCAATGTTATGCACCTGGGAAACAAAAACCTGGGGTAAGAGTACACAATGGGGGGTGAGATACTGACAACAGCAAAAAATGGAAAGGGACCTGGGGGTAGTCTTATCAGATGACCTAAAGGTGGGCCAGCAATGTGAGAAGGCAGTAAGGAGGGCTGGGGGGGATACTGGGATGCATAGGTAGAGGCATCACCAGTAGAAAACAGGAAGTTGTCGGCCCTCTGTACAGACAGTTGGTAAGACCGCATCTGGAGTACTGTGTACTGTTCTGGAGACCCCATCTCCACAAATACATAGACAGAGTGAAGGCTGTCCAGAGGAGGGCAACCAAAATGATGCAGGGTCTGCATCAGAAGACATATGAAGAAAGACTAAAGGAACTAAAGATGTATAGCCTCAGAGAAAGGAGGGAGAGAGGGGACATGATAGAAACTTTCAAATACCTCAAGGGAATCAACAAAGTCCAAGAGAGTAGCATCTTTCAGAAAAAGAGATGTCAAAACAAAGGGCACAATCTGAGATGAGGGGGATGGCTCAGAGGTAATGTGAGGAAGTTTTCTTCACAGAGAGGGTTGTAGATACATGAAACAGCCTTCCTGAGGTGTGAGTCATAAAAAACAGTGGGGGGTTCAAGAAAGCATGGGACAGACAGAAGGCAATTCTAGTGGGGGGTAGGAGGAAGTAGGCTATTGGTTAACTAGGATCTGCAGCTTATCCGTTAGGTAGGGAAATGGGCAGACTTGGTGGGCCAAGCAGTCCTTATCTGCCATCAAATTCTATGTTTCTATGTTTCTATAGGACACAATGTATTGTGCATAGCAAAATGATGAGTAAAAGGTCCTGTAGTGCTGCTGCCTGTCTTGGAAGAGGGTAGCAAGTATATATTTGTCTGGATCAGCTGTGTATGCTCAATGTCATAAGAATCAAAAAAGGCTAGTGTTATGGCTGTCCGAAGGAGAAGATCGATTCCAAGTGAAAGAACTTATTTGATTATCAAACCACGTATACTGTATGTTGTCTTTTTGGGACTGTACAATAGAGTTATTTCACTTTAGACTTGAAGAAACAGTTTAATGGATAATTGGGACCTGGAAGACAGGTTCTGTGGTGAACAAAGATGTATAATGAATTGAATGCCAGACAGATATTGTTTTACTGTAGCATAGCCTAACATAGAAACATAGACAATAATGGTAGAAAAAGACCAAGGGTCCATCTAGTCTGCCTGTTGTTCCTATGTGTCCTGGGACCTATTGTACATGTGGGGTTCTACCCCTCCTGGTCTACATCCCTGCTCCCTTCCCTACTGTTATTGACCTGAGTGACTTCCTCACCATACACTCTGTCCCAGCCGTGCTTGGCATTCACCACATCTGCTGGCACTGTTCCATGGCTCCACCACCCTTTCCATAAAAGAGAACTTCCTCACATCCCTCTTAAACCTTCCCTCATACAGTTTCTACTAATGATCTTGGGTTCTTGAATCAGTATTCCTGCTAAATAGTTCCCCGCAGTTCACCCTACTTATTCCCTTTAGGAACTTGAAAGTCTCTATCATATCTCCCTATTTTGCCTGCTTTCCAGTGAATACCAGTGCAGTGTTTTGAGATAATCCTCCTAAGATCTGCCTTGCTGACCCTGAATCATCTTGGTCACCCTGCATTGCACTGTCTCCAGCCTGTCTCTATCCTTCCTTAGGTAAGGACTCCAGAACTGAGCACAGTATTCCAGGTGTAGCCTCAACAGTGACCTATGAAGTGGTAGTAATACTCCCTTTTTCCTGTTGTCAGTACATCTTCTGATACACCCCTGCATCCTATTAGCCTTACTATAGAACTTGTTACACTGGCTTGATTGTTTTAGGGAGTCACTAATGATGACTCCCAGGTCATTGTCTTCTGCTGTAGTGCTTAGTTTTATCCCTCCCATCCTGTACTCTCTCCTGAGTGTTTGGATCCCTAAGTGCAAAACCTTGCACTTTTTGGTGTTGAATTTCAACTGCCAAAGCTTAGGCCAGATCTCTAACCTTTGTAGATCCCTCTGCATCTCCCTGACCCATTCATTGCTATCTACCCTGCCACAGAGCTTCGTGCCATCTGTGACAAGACACAACTTGCCCCAGATGCCCTCACCAATGTTGTTGAGGAGCATATTGAAGAGTACAGGACTCGGGACAGATCCCTGTGGCACCCCACTGGTGACAACTCTCCTTCAATTTGACTCCATTTATCACCACTCACTGTTGTCTCTCCTTCAACCAGTTTCCTACCCATCTAACTATGTACCTAGTCATGCCCATGTCCCCCAACTTCTTCAGCAATCCTCTGTGTGGCATTGAGTTGAAAGCCTCACTACAGCTGAAGTAAAGTAAATCCACAACATGGCCTTTATCTTCTACCTTTGTTACTCAGTCAAAGAAAACTATCAGGTTGGTCTGACTAGAATTCCCTGCCACAGAATCATGCTGTTTACTATCCTGTAGACCATTGCTCTCTAACTGGTCCACAAGGTCCTCTTTGACCAGTGACTCCATCAGTTTACTTACAATGCCCCCCCCCCCCCATGAAGTGGGACTATGTGCACTACCCTTTAATCTTTTGGAACTTTCTGTGTTTGAATTGAGCTGTTGAATATCCCTACTATAATTCCTTGAGCACTCTTGGGTGCATCCTAGCTGGCCCTTGGGCCACATCTACCTTTAGGGCTTCTAGCCCCTTATGGACCCTTTTTCTGGTAAATACTGACTGCCTCATTGCTGGAATGCTAGACAGCAAGTTTCAGGCAGGGGCCCTCTGTCTTCACTTAAGAAGACAAAGTAGAAGTGATCGTTAAAGGTGGCTACTTTTTGTTCATCTTCCTCTATTAGCATGCCCCCTCTTGTAGCCTAACAATACCTCCTCCCAGCTTCCTTTTTTCCTTAATATAGCTGAAGAATTATTTTTCCCCACCCTTGATCCCCTCTGCAGTGCACAGGTCTTTGTCTGCCTTCGCCTAACTGACCAGCCTCTTTGCTTTCCTAGTTTTCATCTGGTAGTCTTCCCACTCTTCCTCTCCCTGTTTTTTCTTTTATCTAGTGAAAGCCTTTTTCTTGGCCCTCACTGCTTCTCTGACCCTTTCCAAGAACCATATCGGTCTCTTGTACCCGTTTCCTTTTGTAACAATTACTTCCCACCCTTCTTCAACACCTCCAATGCTGTCCACCCTGGTCAGTTTATATTGGACCAGCTCCCTTATCCAGTTGAAATCTGCTCTTCTGAAATTTAGGACATCGTTTTTTGACAGCAGCGTTCTGCTTCTGAGGGCCAGCCTGAACCAAATGAAGTTATATCCACTGGACCCCAGTGGCTCCCCTACCCTCACTCTACCCACCATCTCTGAGTTGTTAAGCACCAAATGGAGAACAGTTTCCTATCTAGTGGGTTTATTAACCAGATGCACCAGCAGACAGTCATGTAATATATCCAGCAGAGCCTGATGTCTGGTGCACCTGGCAGCTGGAATGTTCCAGTCAGTATCTGGCAGGTCTAAATCACCCACCACCACCACCACCACGTACCCCTTCCTCAGTCCCCTCACCAGCTCTTCCTTGGTCTCCCTATCTCTTCCCCTTGTCCTGGTAATCTATAGATCACCCCACCTCTATTTTCTTGCCTGAGGGCACCATGAGGTTTTATTTATTTATTTATTTATTTATTGTGATCTCATGGTAACACCTTTGAGAACAAGTTCATTACATAGGTTGCATGTCAGAATTACATTAGCAGTGATTAAAAAAGAAAAGAAAAACTGAAAAAAAAACATATAGGTATACAATAGAGCTGTAAGTGCAGGCTAACAACAAGTATGACACTAAATATTAATATAAACATAAACAAACAGACTAAGTCAACAGGTTATTGTAAGTACCACAAGTCTGTGAGAGGGTTAAGGCAGTTTAAGGAAGAGAGGACAATTCAGAATGGAGGGATGCCTGTAAGGCAGAGGGAGGCACTGCAGCAGACTGAGTTGTCAGGATGGAGGGCTACGTTCGAGGGTTACAGCAGCCCAGGGAGGCTAACACCCACTCAAGAAGTGGGAAAGCATCAGCCCAGGAAGGCCTTTTCGAATTTTTTTTTTTTTTTAAGCGGGGAGAGGGTTTGGGGCTGAAGGCAGATGGGAGAGGATAGTAGGAGAAAAGAGGAGGTGGTATGGAAGAGGGGAGTTTGACGGAGGAGGGAAGGCAGGGAGGGAGGGAGGAAGGGAGGGAGGGATGGATAGATTACATTAAGGTGCATGATGAAGGGAAGTAACACAGTGGCTCTGTTTCCCCATTGTTTTCCCTGATGTGTCCATCCTCTACTCCCTCTGTACCCTCCCTGACATATAGGACTACCCCCCACCCCCACCTTTCTCCCTATCCTGTCTAAACATTGTGTAACCTGGGACTAACAAGTTCCAATCAGTATTCTTTGTGGCCTAAGTTTTTGTGTCCATCTCAGTGTCTGCCACCAATGCCTAGAGCTCACTGATTTTATAATCTAGACTCCTAGCATTAAAGGAGAACTGCCTTGAATCTGCAAGCCTTTGTTTTCTGTAGAATATGGACTTCTAATATTGGTTCACATTCTGTTTTTGTTTATTTATTTTATTTATTTATTTATTTAAACATCAGTTTAGAAACCTTTGAGCCAGAGGGTCATTTACAAAGGTACCTCGTCACAAAGAGGACATCAGAACAGTAGTACAAGGGACACAGTACTTACAAACAAAAAAGTTACAGTTCAATTACAATTTTGTTTCAATAGAATACAATCTCCAACGAAGCAAAAGATAACAAAAGTGCAAAACTTATGGTCGGGGAGAGCTGGTGGGAGTAGAAGGGAGGGAGATAGGGAGGAGGAATTAGTAGGGAAAGGAAGGGGCAGCTCAGTGAGCATTGTCAAACAGAGATATATATTTTTTTTTTTTTTTTTTTTTTTACACTAGGCTAGCGGCAGTTGCATTTAAGTAGAGCTAAGCAGGAAGTTTCTGAGCCTGGGCTTAAAGCAAGCTAAGGTTAGTGAGTTTGAGACACTGGCAGGGAGGGAGTTATACCAGTGGGGCGCACGGTAGGGGAATGCCCTCTGACCTTGAGAGGTCCTGGCTCTCGGAATAACTAGGGTAGCTCTTGACGAGCTGCGCGTGATCAGGGTCGGTGCAGTACGGCGAATGGAGTTGGATAGGCCTATGGGGGATAGGCCATGCAGGGCTTTAAAGGTGAGCTGGCATGTCTGATACATGAGTCGCTCTTCCAGGTTGAGTAGGGTAGCCAGGGTGTACAGCTCACATGTGTGAGTGAGTCTGGGAGCACCAGTGATAAGTCTGCAGGCCTTATTAACTGTGAGGCGAACCTTGTTGAGGGCAGTCTGATCTGCTGAGCCATAGACCGAAGGCCATAGTCAATGAGAGACATGACAGAGGAGGTGACAGCCAGGTGGAGGGCATCAGGAGGGAGGCATTTTTGTGCCGTAAAGAATGCCTAGCCATGAGTTGGCGACAGAATTTAGGGCAGATATATGTCCATGGAATGAAAGTGCAGGGTCAAAGGTTATACCAAGATATTTATAGGACTGCACCTGGTCAATGACGAGATTGGGTGTGGAGTGGACAGCTAAGGGAAACCTGCTGTACTTATTTTGGGGGTGGGAGAAGAGCATCGTTTTTGTTTTCTTAAGGTTGATAACAAGTCGGTGCTCAGTGAACCAGGTAGCTGCAGAGTCAAAGACTAGTTGGAGGGAGTTCTGTAGCAGCATGGGGTCATTGTGGGAGGCAACGAGAACAGCATCATCAGCATAGAGAAGCATCTTACCCGTACAACTGCTGGGTAGGGAGTTAAGAAAGAGTGAGAATAGTAGGGGTCCAAGAATTGAGCCCTGCGGTACCCCAGAGCGAATGAGGCATGTTTCAGAGAGAGTACCATTGACTTTCACACATTGGGAGTGGGCGGAGAGATAGCTGGTGCACCAGGAAACAGGTCCTGAGGCAAAGCCTATTAGGTCGAGGGTGGAGAGCAAAAGAGGATGCGAAACGGTATCGAATGCTTTAGACAGGTCAATGAATATAGCACCAGCCAGGGCTCCAGAGTCCAAGGAGGCATGGAGGAAGTTGGAAAATTCCAGGAGTGCTGTATTGGTACTATGACCTGCTCTGAACCCGTGTTGTTCAGGGCAGAGAACATTGTACTTACAGAGGTAGTCAGAGACTTGGGACGCCACAATTTTCTCTAACGCCTTAGAGAGGGGGGAGAGGATTGAGATGGGTCGGTAGTTACCCGGAAGAGTCCTGTCACCACCTTTATGGACAGGGGTAACTGTGGCAATCTTCCAGGCAGAGGGGAATTGTCCGAGACAGAGTGATTTGTTGAAAATGCATGTAATAGGTAAGAGAACCTGATCCAGGACCTGATGTAAAAGGCAGGGATCAAGTGAGTCATTACCGATGGTGTTACCTTTTAGGGCTTTTAGCAAGTAAGGCCTAGCTTCTTGCATGGTGACACGACGCAGGTGGAAAGAGGGGCGGGCAATGGGTGGTGGTACAGATGGAGGAGGTGGACTGAAAAAGTTACCAGGAAGTACTGAGCTAAGGTCGGTAAAGGAGTTATTGAGGTGGGTGGCAATGAGGGCAGGGTCAGAGGAGACGGTACCATTGATGTTGAGAAGAGAAGGAGAGGGACTGGGAGTGACCATTCAGTTGCTTGATGTTGTCCCAGAAGCACCTGGGGTTCCCCAGGAGGAGTAAGGAGGCTTGGTAGTATTCCGCCTTTGTTTGCGGATGGCCCAGGTGCACTGGTTGCGGGCGGCAGCATAGACTGCCTGTCAGCTGAACGGCCAGTAGCAACAGCAAGGTGCCAAAGATTGTCGTTGTTAAGTTGCCACAGTAGGGCAGGGTGATCCAAGGGCATGTTTCACTTTGGACCTCCTAGTAGTTATGGGAGCAAAGATATCACAGGCAAAGTTGAAAGTGCTTACAAAGAAGGCCAGGGCCAAGTCAATGTTGGTTGCCCTCGTCCAGAGGGGACCAATCAGTGTGGGCAAGGAAGCGCTTAAGGCCTATGAGTCCCCAGGCCTAAGCCGCCGAGAGGTGGTTTTGACCGGGATGAGGCCGAGGGTTTCCCAGTTGAAAAGCACAGGGAGTGGTCACTGAGGCAGTCAAGGAGGATTTGGATGTTGTGGATGTGGATTGGCCTGTTGGTGAGGACCACATCCAGGAGGTGCTTGTCCCCCTAGGGTTTCTAGTAGGCTGTGTGACCAGTTGAGTTAGGTCAATTGAATCAAAAGCCTCACGGTGGGAGGAGGACGAGGGGCAGAGCCAGTTTATATTCAAGTCGCCCACCAAGATTTGGTCCGACGAGTTGGGTAGGGAGGTGAGGTAGTCAATTAGTGGGCCCAGGGCCTGGGATTGGTTCTTGGGGGGTATGTAGGCTACGGTTAGGAATAATGGGCCTCTAGCTGGGTCAGGGGACAGCTTTAGAGTAAGTGCCTGGGCCTCATGGTCGAGGTCAGGCGGGGGGAGTGGTAGCCCCATGAGAGAATCCTTCAAATAGAAGACACAGCCCCCACCTCTCCTGCCGACACGGTCCAACCAGTGGAGAGTGTAGCCGGGGAGAGAGACATGAGAGTTAGGAGTGGAGGGAGGCAGCCAGGTTTCAACCAGGGCAACAACATCAGGTTTATGAAGCGTCACCCAGCAGTGTAGAGAGTCCAGTTTTTTCAGGAGACTACAGATGTTCATAGAAGCAATACTTGTTCCATCTGTACTGGCCTTTTAGTAAATTCACTGTGTGTTTCTGCTTTTCACTGTAGTGGGCAGTACCATTTTAAAACTGTATGATGTACTTTGTCCTTGTTAAAGAAGTTTCATTGTTTTCACAATGCATTTGTGTTCTATTCCGGAACTCTGTGGCCCAAAAGGGACATAAACTACATCATACAGTCCTAAAATGGTTCTTACCAGCAATGTGTTAATCAGCAACACTCACTGTGTTTACTAAAAGGTCGGTAAAGATCGAACAATGACAAAAAGGGATCAAATATGTGAAAAAGGCATCTACTGGGTAATATTACCTACAGAATCAGCGCAATTCTCCTTTAAGGCAGATCACCTTCCAACTAGCTCTGGATCCTTTTTCACTGTTTTATGATCCCACACCTGCCTTCTTTCCCTGTCTCCTTTCCTTCTTATTTTTCCTGCTGCTTGCAGACCTTGAGAGCCTTCCCCCCTTAACTTCTTCCATTACTCGTGATTGAACCTCAACCTTATTTTTACCCACCTTTCTGCTACCAGCCCCCAGTATAAGTGGAGCAGTAGTTATGTTCCCCCCTTCACTCCCTTTACTGTGATTTCCCTAACCTCAGTGTTCCCCATAGTCAGTTTAACTGTCTAAGTTAGACATCAAACTTCTGCCCCAGTGTGCAGGTCCCCTCTCTTGACAGGTGAAGGAAGACCATTACCTTTGAAGAGCCTTCTGTTCTAGAAGACACCTCAGTGCCCCACAAAAAGTGGTACCCTGTTTCCTGACACCATCCCTTCGGCCACCAATTTAACTCCTCAATCATTTTCTTCCTTACTCTATCTTTCCCTTCACCTACCCACACAAGGAGGACCTTGGAAAAGGGCTTGGGATGAAATGTGCACCAGCAGGCTGTCCCCCAGCCACTGAAAGTTCTACTTCACTTGTTCCATATGCTGGTTCATCAGATCATTGGTACCAAGTGTACCAGAAGCCCTAGCTCCCCCTGTGCTATCCTCCCTATTCTATTTATTTCCTGGATGGTCAATGCCCCAGGATGGCACCTGACCATCTCTCCTGCCCTTCTCTCCGCTACCCACCCACCACCTTCTCTACTCCCCTGATCATAGAATCCCAATCACTGAGACTCTTCTAGCTGCCTTCTTCCTATTTTCACTCTTGGGTGCCACCAGGTCAGTACTCCCTTTTCCCCCAACTAACTCAGAGACCTCCCCCAGTGGAGTCAGGAATCGGACTCTCCTCCAGGGGTGCAAAGCCATTTGCTGACAGGATGATGCAAAGCTGGTTGACCTCCTTGTGGCTGCTCCTGCCCCCTTCCCCTCCCCACCACTCTCCACTCCCTGGACCAGTTGGCCTCTGGGGGCATGGGAGTGTAGTGGGAGGGTTCCAACTGAGCCAGTGCCACAGGAGAGATAGCAGGAATTCCTGCAGGAAGGCTGAGGTTTGCCTGCAAAAATGCGAGTCAGTAAATGAGACAAAACAGTACAAACATAGAAATATAGAAACATAGAATTTGTTGGCAGATAAGGGCCACTTTTCCCACTCAATCTGCCCATTTTTCCCTACCTTCACTATTACTGCAGACCCTAAATGATCTTCAACTCTTTCTCCCTTGCACATTTCTTTCCACTAAGATTGTCTTATGCCTATTCCATACTTTCTTGAACCTCACCCCTGTTTTCACCACCCACCACTTTGGCTGGTAGGCTGTAACAGAAATCTACCACTTTTTCTGTGAAGAAGTATTTCCTCACACCTCTCCTGAATTTATCCCTTTCCTGTTTCATGACCCCTTTTCTTGTTGTGCACCTTTTTCCTGAAAAATACAGTACTTTCCTTCTGTACCTTATTTACCCCAGTGAGGTATTTAAAGGTCTCTATCATATCCCCATGTCCCTCTTCTCTTCCATGGTGTACATATTGAGTTTCTTTAGTCCCTCCTCATACGGCTTTTGATGCAGACCCTTCACCAATTTAGTTGTCCTCCACTGGAAGGCTTCCACTCTGTCTATGTCCTTCCAGAGATGTGGCCTCCAGAACTGTACACAGTATTCCAGGTGAGGTCTCAGGTCTCACTAGTGTCCCATACAGAGGCAACACCACCTCTCTCCTGCTGATGATGCCCCTCTCTATGCACCCCAGCATCCCACTAGCACTCCCAACTGCCTGGCCACCATTAGGTCATCAGATATGATCACCCCCTGGTCCCTTCTTCCACTTAGTGGTCATCAGTAACACTCTCCCTATTTTGTATTCTACCCCTAGGTTTCTGTACCCCAAATGCATTATTTCCCACTTTTTAACACTGAAACCCAGCTTCCATACCCTTGACCACTCTTCAAGGTGTCTCAGGTTTCTGCTTATCCTTTCCATATCCTCCCCCTCCTCCCGGAGTGTCCACCCTATTGCATATTTTGGTGTCACCTGCAAAGAGGTAGACCTTCTCCTCCAGCTACTCTGTAATGTTACTTATAAAGATATTAAAGAGGACCAGTTCCAGCTCTGATCCCTGAGGCACCCTGCTGGTCAACCCCCCATTCAAGTGAACTCCATTCACCACCAACCTTTGTCACCTATCCCCTAATCAGTTTCTTATCCAGTTTTCTACCTTTGGACCCACTCTTAAGCTACCCTGCTTGCTCACTAGTCTCCTATCGTAGAATAGTGTTGAAAGCCTTACTGAAATCTAGGCAGACGACATCCACTGCTGTACCCTGATCTAATTCCTTAGTCACCCAATCAAAGAAATCTGTCACATTCATTTGACATGACCTCCTACCCATACATCCATGCTGTCTTGGTTTTGTAACCCATTGGTTTCAAAATATTCCATTATAGTTTCATTCAGCAGTGATTTCATTAGCTTTCCCACCAACAGTGTCAGGCTATCTGGTCTATAATTGCCAGTCTTCTCCCTGCTACCTCTTTTTTGAAGTGGGACCACATCTGCCCTCCTCCAGTCCTCTGAGATGACTCCTGTTCCCAGTGAGCTGTTAAATCGGACTGTCAGAGGTGGAGCCAGTACTTCCCTGAGCTACTTCGGTAACCTAGGATGTACCCCATCTGGTCCCATTGCTTTTTCCACTTTCAGATTAGCAAGTCCCTTTAGGACTCCCTTCTTTGAAAAATAGCTATTGTTCATCTCCCTCTCTCTAGAGCTCTTGCTATTTTTTTTGTGGCCTCACCCCTTCTCCTTTCAACGTGAACACTGAAAAAAAGTATTTGTTCAGGATGCTTGCCTTTTCCTGGTCCTCCTCTGCAATTCCCCCCTTTTAACCTTACAATCCCTCCTCTGGTCTTCCTCTTTTTAGCTCACATACCTAAAAATGCCTTGTCCCTTTCTTACCGCTTGCTTATTCTCCTGTAGTTTGTGCCGCACTCCTTACTGCCTTCCCTACTTCTCTCTGTTTCTCCTGACACAACTCCCTATCCTCCTCCCAGTGCATCTCCTTACATCTTCTGAATGCTACCCTTTTAACCTTTACCTTTTCAGCCACTTTGTTCAAGAACCATAAGAGTCTCTTTATCCTCTTACTTTTACTCACTTGCTCACTGCAGAGGTTTATTGCCTTCACTATGCCCCCTTATAGATCTGCCCACTGTTTCTCCACTCCACCCAAGTCATCGTCTCCTGCCAAGTTGGCCCTGAGGCATTCATCCATTTTTATGTAATCTGCCTCCTAAAGTTCAGGGCCTTTGTCCTTCCAAGGTTTGATTCTGCCATCCATATACTGAACCACACTGTACAGTGATCACTGGTCCGCGGGTGGCCTCCCACCTTGATGTCTGCAACTCTGTCCCTGTTAGTGAGTACTAGGTCCAGTACCACCCCATCATGAGTGGGTTTTCAGGCTAGTTGCCTGATGGACGCCCCTGCCGAGAGTCCAGAATGTCCCTGCTTCTAGCTGAAGCCACAGCGGGGAGGCTCCAGTCTACATCTGGAAGATTGAAGTCTCCCACCAGCAACACCTTCCCCTTTTCTGCTATCTTGCCTGTGGCTTCCACCAGTATCTTATCTAATTCCTCCCCCTGTGATGGAGGTCTGTAGATTATACCAGTGTGAGCAGTGGCACAACTCTTCTTCTCCGGGGTGATACACAATGCATTTGCCCCCCCATATACCCTGTATCTCTGTCAGTTTTATGATTTCCCTCACATAAAGTGCCACACTCCCTCCTTTTCTTCCCACCCTGTCCTTCCTGAATAGATGACCAACCAGTATGGTCATGTCCCAGTCATGGTTTTCAGTGCACCATGACTCGGTAATGGCCACTATATTCAGGGTGGCCACGGCAGTAATGGCCTGTAGGTCTAGAATCATATTTCCTTGACTTATAGCATTTGCATACATGGCCTTCCAGATTTTGTTACTACTCTTTTTTTTCCTTTTTGCCTTCTCTCTTCCCCCCATTTTTAATGCTGTCATTCCCATTCCCCTTCAATTCTACCACCCTACTTCCTTTATTAATTTGCAGCCTGTTGTATTTCTCTTCCCTCAGGTTACCCCTATATCCTACTTTAGCCTGGCTGGGGACCAGTTTCTGCCTCCCCTTTTTCTTCTGCCACCCTCCTCGACTAGTTTAAATGTTCATCGAAGTAACATCTAAACCTTCACTGAGGACTGCAATTCCCCTCCTGGATGGATTCCAACCTCTGTAAAGGCCCTTATTCCTCCAGGTTAGACCCCAGATCCAATGTAGCCAAACCCCCTTATCTCTGCACCATTCTTTCAACCATGAGTTGAAGCTCTTGGTGCAGATATCCCACTCTTCCCTCTTGCCACAGACAGGCAGCACCTCTATGAAAGTCAATGAACATGCTACCTGCCTAAGACCTCTCCCCAGCTCCTTAGCCTCCCCCTGCACTATCACAGCCCCATCCCTAGCCAGGTTATTAGTTCCCAGGTGGACAGTAACATCCAACTCTGCCTCCCTTCTTGCTCTCCTAGCGATCCTCAGGATCTGCTTCCCGTCCCTCTGAGCTGTGGTGCAGCATAGGCACCTAACTTCCGTCTCCCCTTCCTATTCCCAGATCTAGTCCCCTCACAACTGAGTCCCTCACCAGAAGTTGCTTCCTCCTCTTCTTCTGGGGTCCTAGACTACCCTTCTTGGGGTCTCTGTTATGGAGGACCCCCACATCCTCCCTGGTCCCTACCAAGGGTGCCTCCTCTTGGCAGTCCCACCCTGCCAGAGCAGCATAGGAGTTATGCAGTGGTACTGGTTGAGGAATGTGCCCCTGACCCTCCACCCCACCCTCTAGAGCTTACCATAGTCCAGCCACTCCTCCTCCTCCTAGGCATCCTTCTGAAAAGCAACTTCGAAAACCTTACATAAAAAACTTCTGAAAAGCAACATCGAAAACCTTACATAAAAAAAACTTCTGAAAAGCAACATCGAAAACCTTACATAAAAAACTTCTGAAAAGTAACATCGAAAACCTTACATAAAAAACTTCTGAAAAGTAACATCGAAAACCTTACATAAAAAAACTTCTGAAAAGCAACATCGAAAACCTTACATAAAAAACTTCTGAAAAGTAACATGAAAACCTTACATAAAAACTTCTGAAAGTAACATGAAAACCTTATAAAACTACAGAAAGTAACATTGAAAACCTTACATAAAAAAACTTCTGAAAAGCAACATCGAAAACCTTACATAAAAAAACTTCTGAAAAGTAACATTGCTGGATTTGTAAAATAGTTGTGCGTTTGACAGCAGCTAGCTGTTCTCTTTCTGAGCCACTCCTCCAGACTGGATGCTAAATTCTGCTATGAAGGGATCTGCAGTGTACAGAGGAAGGTTTGTAAGTCAAATTTACTTAGCATATGAGAGGACATGGAGATGAGCATGAAAACAAGGCTTTTTTAGTGTTTGATGAAGATCAAATGCAAAATCAGTTTGTGAAACTGCAGGACTTAATGACTTATAAATGTTTCAGAAAAAAAAACTAAACAAGTTATTATGTGACAAGTAAAAATAAGGCATAGGAGAGTACTCTCTGCTGCCATGTATGTAGCTACCAAACTGAGTAACAGAAATAAACATCTACATACATGTAACTGTTAGTACTGAGCTGATGTAAAGATAAGCAAGGTGTGGCAGAAATAGCCCACAGGTAAGGCAACAGGTAAGCCGTTGCACTACAAAGCAGCCATCCCCAGACAAACCTCTGAAAATGATGGGAAGAAAAAAAGTAGCCAGGCACACAAACATTTTGTAAAAACACACAGAAAGAGCAGCGCTTCACAGAACTCCAAAAATACCAAAAGTTTATTAAGGTAGCTCCAAACAAACAAAGGCCCCGGCCTTTCAATGGTTAAAACCATCTTCCTCAGGGGTTGGAGTCAGAAAGGATTGACACACATTTAAATAGTGACCTCATCATGACAAGATGCATCCCATGACCATGTCACATATTGAAACAATTAAGTATATACTTTTTTAAAAATTCATCCGTAATATCATAGTCAAATATAAATAACATTTGTTTCAGTTTGATGCACCGTTTTTAAACAGATAACAATGGACAATACTAGTCCTAATGATTCTGATGAATTTATCACGACGTTGGAACAAATAAATGATGATGGTGGGGAAATTAACAATATGGGCTTAATTGATTTTGATAGGTTTGGTAATGCTATGATAATTGATGGTATGGTTGCTGACAATGATGTCAATACGATCAATTTGGGAGTTCGCAATCCAGATAAGAAAACAACATTTAAGCCTAATGCCATGTTCTGCCCACCCCCCCAAGATCCATCTATCCCTACCTACCAAAGGCTAGTTAGCAGCGAGGTAGAAAACTTGTTTCAAAAGAAATGGTCAGATAATACCCACAATCTGACACAGTAGGAGCAACTGGCTTTAGACACTTTAAAACGAGATCAGATGTTATATTTAGTGACACGGACAAGGGAGGAAATGTGGTTATCTTACATAGGGGGCATATGAAACTGAGGTGCTATGTCTTCTATGATATGTTAACACTTGTAACACGGCACAAATAGGAAGACTCGAGGGAGGAAAGCTGATAGTACACCTGACCCTGTTAGACCTAAGAGCAACACGGCATTATGGCACGATAATGCCGTGTTGGCTTAGAACGCTTAGACTAATAATGCACTATTCAGAGAGTGAACACGCTCACCGAACTAGGGAAGCAGTGAATGTGTTAGAAATATGTCTACCAATAGGTGTCACGAGTAACACAGGCGGTAAGGGTATTGGCAGGTGAAAATAGGGACAGGAGAAATGGCTGTGTCGGTGCGGGCACTGTAGAATATGGGACAGAGCAGACAATGGGGGCACTGTGGAGTGGTGGAGGTAGTGAGCGACTGAGGGCATATAATAGAAGTCGCCGAGGGATGTAAAAGATGACATGAAAGCAAAGGTGAGTAAAAGATCTGTGGTAGCGAGACGCGAAGCTCTGAACAGTTGAGAAAGCGCCACCTGTAGGTCGGACGCACGAAGGAGAGGTGAGGGAAAATTAGCTGTGTGGGCAAGGGTGTGAAGACGGAAAATAGTGGAGAGAGCAATGGGTGGGAGAGAAGAAACATGCAAGAACAAACCGCGCGTGCAGAATGGTATGAGGCAGAGAACGGCAGTGGCAGGAGATGTGATGAATAAGAGAAGGCATGTGTGGATAAATCCATGAAGAGCGAAATCGAGGAGAACTGCCGTGATGCTTTCAAAGCGCCACTTATTGGTCATAATCGAGAGGTGAACAGTGAGCAGAGAAGACAACTGTCAGGCTTGGGACACTATCAAGGTAGGCATGGACATATTGCCCAGCATGCACTAGAGCACACATCAAGAAAACAAAGGAGGCTAGACAACTAGAGTAGGCAGCAGAAGTATGAAAATCGGACATAGAAACAGAGCTGTAAGCGAATAGTGAAAGATAGATCAGAGTTGAAACAGTAAAAAAAGTAGTCGCCACTATATTACTCGAGGTGGGGCGATCAACGTGCACGCGCACATAAGCAGCAGCAGAAAGGCAGGAAAAGTAAGAAGAAATGTACCATAATTGGAAGCGCTACATAAGTGTTTTGGGTGATTGCTGTTAAACAGCACAGAAAACACCATCTGAGAAGTAGTGCAGTCACAGGTGCCATGTTACAAGTGCATTAATCCCCGATGAAGGTGGCATCTAATGGGGAGTTACTGCATGGTTGGACCGTTGTACGCACTTGACGCCAGCCTCGGGCCTGGCGGTCCAACCATTAACTTCCATTAGATACCACCTTCATCGGGGATTAATGCTTACTTATACCATTTTAGAAAAAGACCCAACACTGTCAGTTCAGCTTGCACTATTTGATTAAATAGACAATGCAATGCAAGGAGAAATGGTTTCATTATAGAGAATGAGTGCCAATATTGTATCTTACAGCACAATAACCAGTTACACCTACTTTCTACTACTTGCTTAAAGTGCATAAAAGTTTGTCTAATCTCCCCAGTTGCCCTCCAATAGCGGGGATTGGCTCATTAAATGAGAACCTGTCACGCTTTTGTGATTTTTTCTTTCAGACAATTGTTTGCAGGCTTAAATTATGCACACATGATTCTCTGCATATTCTAGAAAAATGTGAACATTTTTGTTTGGCAACATAACTACTTTTGGATAAGTACAGATGTCAACTCCCTATATACGTGTATTCCCCATTACCTGGGACTCACAGCACTTGATGAACGCCTGAAATTGTATGCATTTATTGGTACCCTGCCTCCTACCTTTCTGGTTGCTGCAGTGGAATTCATTTTGAAGCATAATGTTGTTCTGTTCAAAAACAAATATCTCCAAAAAGTAGGAGCAGCTATGGGTTCCACTGTAGCATCTAGCTACGCCAAACTTTATTTAGGTTGGTCGGAAAGCAATATAATTTTTTCAGACACTAACAGATTTTTGCATAACATTGTATCATGGATTAGATACATTGATGATCTATTAATCGGATGGAATGGTAGTGAACGGGAAGCTAGTGGTTTTATTAGTTGGATAAACGCTAATGATTTAAATGAATGATAAACATATTTTGTTTTTGGATCATCATTCAAAATCTGGACCAGGTATGGTTGTCCAAACAGAGTGTTTCTGGAAATAAACAGCCGGCAACACAGTACTTTTTGCCTCTAGTGCACACCCACCTTCCAGTTCCAGTTTCCAGTTGTTTAACCAGGTGAGACACACTAAGCTGAAAGCTTTTTCACAGGTGCAACCTGGGAGCACAGGGAAGTTAAGTGACTTGCTCAGGGTCACATGGTATATGCAAGTGGGGGCAGTGGGATTCAAACCCAGGTCTCCAGATTTGCAGCTCAGAGCCTTAAACCACTGCGCTATACTGCCTTCATTTATAAAACCAATCCCCTATGGACAGTTGTTACATCTACGACGTAATTGTTCCACTGAAGAGACATACTTAACACAGACAAAAGAGATATATAACAGATTCTTGTATAGGGGCTACAAAAAAATCAGACTTAGATATATCATTGGAAAATGCATCCCAACAAGACAGGAGCAGTTTATTACAGCCACAAAAACAGAACACATGGGGACAGCACTACTATTAATTGCATTCTGGAGTACAATAATATTACTCCAAAAATCAGAAACATAGTGCGTAAGCATTGGCACCTATTAAAACATTGTAACATACAAGGATTGTTTGGAGCAACTCCACACATCGTGCACAGCAGAGCTCAAAACTTAGGAGATGTTCTAAGTCACAGCCACTATGTATCTACACCTGTACGTCCGCACACATGGCTACCAATAAAACCAGTGGGGTGCCATAAATGTGGCCACTGCACGGCATGCAAATATGTCATGGAGAGAACAGAATACAAACACCCGGTGAATAACTTTGTTATTAACATCAAAGAATTTATCAATTGTTCGACCCAGTTTGTAGTACTGTATATGTAGCACAATGCTCTTGTCCTTTGCTGTATGTTGGAATGACCACGAGACAAGACAAAGAAAGACTGTTTGCATGTGTTGGAGACATCAGAAATGGTAATTTTGAATCAGCACTGGGAATGGATTTTTTTAAATGCACCATCAAGACACTACTGATCTCAGATTTTCATTTTTAGAACACAAGCTAGGAGGGGTGACAGGGCTAAAATGTCACTTCGCAAGGAATAAAGCTGGATCTTTAGTTTGGACACCATCCAGCCCAGAGGTCTTAATCGAGAACTCGACTTAACTATGTATCTGTAAAAATGCAACCCTGATTGTAAATTTCATATACAGTATCACAATACTGAAGGGGTTCCTTGCCTTTCTTCTCCTTCCTTCCGTTCCCCCTTGGAGTTATTTTGGATAACCAATTTTCCTTTATCTGGCTTTTGTCAGATTTATAGTTTGTGGTAAACTCAGGTACTGGAGGAGAGGGGATTTCCCTGAGTAAGATAGTCAGGGTACAGCTGCAGCTGATTTGGCTGACTGGCTGCAGCTGCACAGACAGGAGAGCTTTAAAAACAGGAAGGGAAAGCCAGCAAGCAGTTGCTGCAGGGGTAGAGGGCTGACAAGCTGTCTGGATGTGTTCCAGATCAGGAGTCCCTTAAGCAACCCTCAGGAGACTGGTCTCCTGAATTAAGCCAAAAAGAAAAATTTATTTTCATTGTGAGTTTTCCGTTTTACTGTTTGTGTTCTTCCAGAAGGTCTAGCCTTCTGGAAAAGGGGATTTCTTGATAGGGCCGGGGATTGTTTAGACAGTGCTCCTACCACTAGACCTCTTTATTTCTGTTTTTGTTTCATTTTCCCTGGTGGGGCTTAAAAAGAAAAGGGCAGAAGCCCAAACTTCTGTGTTACCAGCCATACTAAAGAAATAAAAAAAATACCTGGTTGGTTTGATGTTAACAAACTGGTCCTCCTGAGACTCCTTAACCACCGCAAAGCTGAACCTGTATCCTGTGGCGAGGTCGTGCCTTGTCACACGTGGTGTTAGAGCAGTGGGATACAGGTCGGTGTAGAATTTGGTTGGAATCCAAACCACCCTGGAGTAGACGAGACCAGGCATGGAGGACATGGTAAAAGCCTTGATCCAGGCTACGGCAGCCCAGCAGGAAGCTACCCGGGCTCAACTAGAGATGAACCAGTTGCTGCTAACACAGATGGCCCAGGACTGCGCTGTCCTCCAGGAAATGGTAAAGTGTCTCATCAAGACCACGCTGGGAGAAGATCGCCCGGCAGGGCCTACCCCAGAGGGTTACCAGACTATACGGGCTTCCCACTGTCTGCAGAAAATGACAATGGCTGACGACATTGAAGCATATTTGCTCGCCTTTGAAAGGACAGCTACTTGTGAGTTATGGCCTCAGGATCAGTGGGCAGGCATTTTAGCTCTGTTTTTGTGCGGCGAGGCCCAGAAGGTGTATTATGATCTGGATGAGGGAGTCGCCACTGACTATCCAAGACTGAAGGACGCGATCTTGGTCCATGCAGGCGTGACTCTAGCCCTTTGAGCCCAGAGGTACCACAGCTGGAGATTCAGGGAGTTGGTGAAGCCTCGGTTACAGATATACGACCTCCTCCACTTGGCCAAGAAGTGGTTGCGACCCGAGCTCCATAGTGCTGCCAGAATCATGGAGCTCCTGGTAATGGACCGGTTTCTAAGAGGACTACCGCCCAGCCTACGACAGTGGGTTGGACAGGCTGACCCCGCTTCCTGTGATGAACTGGTCGCCATGGTAGAGCAGCATTGTGCCATGAAGGAATTTTCCCCGGATGTTGGGGTCGGCTACCCCTGGGACTTGGGGCAGACTCCAAACCGGAGATATTGACCCCCCAGAGGTCAGACCGGTCAGGACCAGGGAGAAGGATCACCGAAGAGCGGTCCAAGGACGCGAAGGGACTTTTGGGTTCGAAAATAGAGGGGGATATGGCCACCCCTAGAAGCCCAAAGGGTCCAGGGTCACCCCGAGAATGCTATCACTGTTATGGGTGTGGGGAGCAGGGACATGTAATTGCCAACTGCCTAAATGGGGTCGAACCAATGCAGTGCAACTGGGGTGGGTTCCCACAGAGTGATTGCCATTTGATTAATGTGGTGGGGTGGTTGCCACTTTGCATCGATTTACCCAGGTTGTTAAGGTAAATGAACAGGCCGTTATGGCCCTTGTTGACTTGGGGAGTGAGGTCACCCTTATAGTTCACAGTTTGATGCAACCCTCCCAAATTAATTTCCAGAAATGTACCGGGATCACCTGTGTCCGTGGCACAGTGTTTTATTACCCCACAGTGCTAGTTACTGTGGAAACACAGGGGGAGGAGAGGCAGGTCATGGTAGGGGTCCTCCCTCGATTGGCACATCCTGTCCTCGTGGGTCGAGATTTCCCGGAGTTTGAGACATTACTGCATGAGGGGGGAATCCAGGAGGCCAGGGCCCTGGTAACCGAGGCTCTGTTGCTAGGAATTCCCGAGGTGTCAGAGGACTCACCCGATTATTTCCCTTAAGGGCATTGGGACCCCGAGTTGTATGGGGAGGCAGGAAAGTCCCGGAAATCATGAAAGAAACGCAGGGATTATAAGAAGTTATGGACCAGGATACTGGCTCTCAATGGCAGGTCCATGCTGGTGGGAGGTAGAACCCCGCTCCCAGAAGGACGACAGGGTGAGCGGTCTAATGTCCAAGGGGAGAGTTGTAGGGAGGAAGAGGAGGACCCAGAAGTGGAGACAGAATCAAATCCCCCTGAACTGAGTACCCTCGGGATTGCCTCCAGGAACTTTGGTTGGGACCAAAAAGACAAGCCTCTCTTTCAGAATATCCAGTCAGAGGTTGTGGAGATTAACGGGGTGCCGGTAGACGGCAAAGCCAAGGGACCCAGACCATATTTCATGTTAAATAATGACCTCCTATACAGAGTGATACCAGATGAAGAACATGATGTGGAACAGTTGCTGGTCCCCCACCAGCACAGGGACGTGGTACTGGATTTGGCACACGCTCACCTTCTCGGAGGACACCTTGGGGTTGAAAAAACGCTGCGCTGCGTACACCGAAGCTTCTACTGGCCTGATATTTACGCAGAGGTAAGGAGGTACTGTGCTTCATGCCCAGAATGCCAGTTGGTGTCCCCGCGGCCGAAATTAAAAGCCCCGTTGGTGCCCTTGCCAATCGTCGATGAACCCTTCATGAGGATTGCGATGGATCTGGTAGGTCCCCTAGACAGGTCAGCCTGGGGCCACCAACACATCTTAGTTATCATAGACTACACTTCAAGATATCCGGAAGTGATTCCACTCCATAACACGGCCTCAAAGACGATTGCCTGAGAACTCATTCAAGTCTTCGCGAGGGTCGGATTCCCAAAGGAGATACTGACGGACCAGGGTACTCCCTTTGTCTCATGTTTAATGAAGGAGCATTGCAGACTCCTCCAGATCCGAGCCCTGAGGACTTCAGTGTACCACCCCCAGACAGATGGTCTGGTCGAACGATTTAATCAGACTTTGAAGGGGATGTTACGGAAAGTCATGAGCTGAGATGGAAAGGACTGGGACTTACTCCTTCCCTACTTAATGCTCGCTATCCAAGAGGTCCCACAGGCATCCACCAGATTCTCCCCCTTTGAGTTGTTATATGCCCGCCAGCCTGGGGTATCATCGATATACTAAAGGAGGACTGTGAAGAGCAACTGCCACAAGGAGTCAGTGTGATTGGGTATATTTCCCAAATACAGGAAAGGTTGGCCCGGGTCACTCCTATTGTCCGAGAAGACTTAGAAAAGGCCCAAGAGACGCAACAGACTTATTATGACCATCAGGCGAGGATCCAGAAGTTCCAGCCAGGGTATCGGGTGATGGTCCTGTTTCCCACAGTGGAAAGCAAACTGCTCGCCAGGTGGCACAGTCTGTCCGAGGTCGTGGAAGCTGTTGATGATGTGAACTATAAAGTAAGCCAACCCCACCACAGGAAGAAGTTCCAAATATACCATATTAACCTCCTGAAGGTGTGGCAAGACCGGGAGGCCTGCTGTGTCTCGTTGGCCATAACCCTAGCAGAAGATAAAACAGAGGGGCAAGTCCATATCTCACCCGAGCGGTCTCCTACACAGTACAAAGAAGCAGTGAAAATGGTTCAGCAAAACGGGGATGTGTTCTCCGTACGACCTGGTTGGATGGTCACAGCCTACCACGACATTGTGACAGCTCCAGGTGTAAGGATAAGGGAAAGACCCTATCATATCCCAGAGGCCAAGAGGAAACAAATCCGAGCCGAAGTCGAGAGAATGTTGAAGCTCGATGTCATGGAAGAGTCCCACAGTGAATGGTCGAGCCCCATCGTCTTCGTGCCAAAACCGGATAACACTTGGAGGTTTTGTAATGATTTCAGAAAACTAAATGAGGTATCGCAGTTTGATGTATACCCCCTACCTAGGGTCGACGAACTGATTGACCAGCTGGGGAAGGCCAGATACCTCTCCACCTTGGACCTTACGAAAGGATACTGGCAGATCCCACTCACAAGGGCAGCCCCGGGGGTTTATACCACTACAAAGTCCTCCCATTCGGTCTGCATGGAGCACCTACGACCTTTCAATGCATGATGGACTGACTGCTGCACTCACACTCTCGCTATGCTGCCGCCTACATTGATGATGTGGTCATCCATAGTACGGACTGGGAGACTCACCTTTGGAAGGTTGAGGCAATACTAGATACGTAACGAGAAGCTGGGTTGACAGCGAACCCCGCCAAATGTAAGGTTGGCTTGTCAGAAGCAAAATACTTGGGCTATGTGGTTGGACAGGGATTGGTGAAACCCCAGGTGAAGAAGGTAGACGCAATCCAAAACTGGCCCCAACCAAACAAGAAGAAGCAAGTGAGGGCTTTCCTAGGATTGGTCGGTTACTACCGGAGGTTCATCCCTCACTTTGCCACTCGGGCCACTCCATTAATGGAGTTAACCAGGGCGAGAGCACTGGACATCGTGAGGTGGTCGGAGGCAGCAGATGGGGCATTCACCGACCTCAAGACTTCCCTCTGTTCTGATCCAGTACTGGTCTCCCCAGATTTCGATAAAGAATTCATTCTGCAAACAGATGCCTTGGATGTTGGATTGGGGGCAGTACTCTTCCAGATGGTAGCAGGTGAAGAGCACCCCATCCTGTACCTAAGTAGGAAGTTGTTACACCGGGAACAGTGGTACGTTGTAGTGGAAAAAGAGTGCCTTGCAGTGAAGTGGGTGATGGAATCCCTCAGATATTACATACTAGGTCGCAAGTTCACTCTGGTGACAGACCATGCTCCACTCAAGTGAATGCAAACAAACAAGGAAAAAAATGCCAGAGTGACGAGATGGTTCCTTGCACTACAACCGTACCACTTCGTGGTCCACCACAGAGCGGGGACACTGAACGGAAATGCAGATGGACTTTCCCGAAGACCCTACCTCTCGGCACAGGCCGCCCAACCCTATAGTGTTGAGCTGGGGAGGGGGATGTGTGGTAAACTCAGGTACTGGAGGTGAGGGGGTTTCCCTGAGTAAGATAGTCAGGGTACAGCTGCAGCTGATTCAGCTGATTGGTTGCAGCTGCACAGACAGGACAGCTTTAAAAACAGGAAGGAAAAGCCAGCAAGCAGTTGCTACAGGGGTAGAGGGCTGACAAGCTGCCTGGGTGTGTTCCAGATCAGGAGTCTCTTAAACAACCCTTAGGAGATTGGTCTCCTGAATTAAGCCCAAAAGAAAAATTTATTTTTATTGTGAGTTTTCCATTTTACTCTTTGTGTTCTTCCAGAAGGTCTAGCCTTCTGGAAAAGAGGATTTCTAGTTAGGGCCGGGGATTGTTCAGACGGCGCTCCCACCCGGAACTAGGCCTCTTTATTTCTGTTTTTGTTTCATTTTCCCCGGTGGGGCTTAAAAAGAAAAGGGCAGAAGCCCAAACTTCTGTGTTACCAGCCATATTAAAGAAATAAAAAAAATACCTGGTTGGTTTGATGTTAACAAACTGGTCCTCCTGAGACTCCTTAACCACCGCAAAGCTGAACCTGTATCCCGTGGCGAGGTCGTGCCTTGTCACAAATTATATAAACATATGTATTTGTTTTGTTCCCTTTGTTTCAGAAGCATACATTAGATACATTTTTGTAAATATATATGATTCTCAATAATACCATAAACTGGTAATGTGTTTCACATTGGCATTCATTTCTTGGTTTTGTGTACAGCCTCCCATGTATTTGTCTTTTGTGGCACGTGCCTGTAATGGCACTGTACCCCTTACTGGTTACCAATTTGAGCAATTAATTTTCAACTTGGTCTGAATTTGACCATATATATAAAATAGACTCCTTAAATGTAATAATAAGAAATATATTTAAGCTTCAACATATTGTGTACTGTGCACCATACTATAAGTGTGTTTTTTCTTAAATGTTTGCTTTTAATTTTATCATAAAACCTTTTTATGTTTAAAAACAGTGCATCAAACTGAAACAAATATTATTTGTATTTGACCATGATATTAAGGATGATTTTTTTTTTTAAAGTTTACACTTAATTGTTTCAGTATGTGACAAGGTCATGTGATGTATTTTGTCATGATGAGCTCACTATTTAAATGTGTGTCAGTCCTTTCTGACTCCACCTCCTGAGGAAGACATTTTTACCCATCAAAGTGCCAGGGACTTTGTTTGGAGCTACCTTAATAAACATTTGGTGTTTTTTGGAGTTCTGTGAACTGAAATGCTGCTCTTTCTGTGTGTTTTTGCAGACTTTTGCCTATTTGAGCAGTAACTCCGTTCACTAAGTTAGTGTACTAGTTCTGTGTCTTTTCACACAAACATTTTGTGACCAGATCGGGGTGGGGGGGATGGAATGGACTTGTGCTGTTAAAATAGCAGTTCTGAGCCCATTATGGGCAGCAAAACTGAACATACAAACATGTGAAATTGCCAGCAGATACATGCCTTATGGTCTATCTAGTCTGGCCACAGGCCTTCAGCCTTACCATTCTGAAGAAAGGAGGTTGTGCCTTTGGCATGTAATCCTCTCACCCTTAGAACACACAAGGAAATATTCTTACAGCTGCAACACAGTAACAGACACTTCAGGTGCCATTAGTAGTGGACATGGTGGGTGGCAGAACCCAGGGGAAACTCAGCTTCAGGAGTGAAATTAAATGTCTGACTCAGTTTTAGGAGCAAAATGGGGAACCACTTTACCTGTGCACAACATACCCTCCCCCCACAACATATACTGAGGAAACATGTACCCTGACCCTCGTCAGGAATGCTCAATCCACCATCAAAGGTGCTTGGTTCCCCTTTCCATTTCCAACTCTGCACACCATATAGATTTATTTAAAAGAGTTTGTTATGTAAACACTTCCACAATTCTAAAGTTATAAATTTACTTGGAATAAGTCAGTTTCTTTCGCAAGGAATTCATGTCACATTCTTTTGAAACAAAAAGGCCCTCACATTCAGAAGCAGCCAAGTGTGCTAAGCAAATTATAGCACAATGCACAAAATAGAGCATGGCCATTAGGGAGACATATTCACACATGAAATATATCCCTGTCCGGCACATTACATGTATGAATATTAGTGTTATCCCATGCAAAGTGCAGGTGCAAAGTGTACCACAGCCTGCTGCTGGCAACAGACACCCAGGCACAAAGGGGGAATAGTGTGTCCCAAATGGGTTAGGGCCTTTGCTCCAAGATACCGTTTTCAAATGCCACTATGCTAATGACCACACAAGGAATGGAAGACACTCAGAGAACATTTGCATGCTATTATGTGGCCGTTAGCAGCTCTGTGTAATGCTGCTATGCCATTTTATTTATTTACGATATATATAATATTAATATGGGGTGGTGCATGTAATGAGAATTTTACACACACTCGAAGTGTTGGATGCTACATAAACCCCAAGAGTGAAGCTTGAGGGGATTATCTAAGCATTCAGTACTGAGGGTGTGTGTAAAATTTGAGTTTCACACACTACCCCATGATTTATTTTGTACAATTGCTGCGTGCACTTTTTTTCGCCATAATGATTATATAAACTATGTGCAGTACTTTGTAGTGCAGAAATCAGAGAGGTAGATTGTTGTTTGTCAGTGAAGAATATAATTTATTTAAAAAACTAAAATAGCCAGCTCAGTGGCGTGGAGGGCTGAGGCACTGCTGCCTTACCTCCTGGCATGCTGGCAAACCTGTGTTCGCGGTGTGAATGGGTTGCTGGGGGTTAGCCGGGAAAGGAGAGGATCAAGCACCCAGAGGACAGCTGTTCTCCCTTGGGGAGGGGTGGGGATGGAGTCCATTGCTTGCCTGGCCCCTAGCAGCAGCTGGGAGCTGGTACAGTGGACCCTGAAACAAAGCGGCAGATGCCAAGGAGATGCCCGGTGTGCAGCATGTGGAAGCACATGCGGCTCGGCCATTGGCATCATTGCACACTCCTGCACCACACTCAGGGAAAGGAAAATGGGGTGAAAATGGCGGCCAGGCGGGAGGATGACACAGGTCCCCCACAGGCTCCATATCCAGCTAGTCGGGCAACTCGGAGGAGGAGGAGGAGTAAGCGTGAGAGGGGAGAACCAGCAGACACCGGGGTGATTGGGCTGGAGGGACCAGTGGATAGGGACTGGAAGACCAGGGGATAAATTACAAGCAAAAAAAAACTCACATAAGTTAGAATCAACAATTGAAACAGGAGGCAAACAGTGGTACAATACTGCGAGAAAGAAACTGCAAGTGCTAAAGAAATAAACTGCTGCACATGAAGCAGTTTAAAAAAAAGCTCTCCATTCCTATGGAGCCACTGGTTTCTGTGGTGATGCTGCTCATGTGACCTGCTCCTTTACAAATATGTGCCTGTCAGTGGTGCTGGATATATTGAAACTGGTTGACATTTTTTCTTTTTCGAAGTTTGCCCGGTGATGTTCGAAGAGTACTGTTCCCTGTGAGGTAGTATCCAATGTCAGCTGGTATGTGAATTCCTTATGGATAAGCTAGTGTACTGTGAGATGCTGTGTGGCTCATGCTTTTTTCCAGCTGATTATAATAGCAAATTACAACCTGCTTTCCCTTTGGGGAAAAAATTAGACCCAGTCATTATTGTTTATTTATCTGTTTCAAAAGTTTTACCAGAAAAGACATATTGAGCTGGTAGCAGCTCATTTCCAGATGGTCCTGTGAGAGGAGGAGAAAGGAACAACAGTGCAAAACAGCAATACAGTAATGCATGGAGACATTGAACAAAGCAGCAGATGTTGCTTGCCCCTCTCCCTAACCCAAAGCCCGGTAGTAGTAAAGCCCTGACACTAATGGTATCCCTTTCCTGCTCAGATCCCTGATGTAGCACTAACTATATGCCTGGTAGTCCAATTATACCCCCCCCCTCACCTTGATCCCCATTGTAGTGCATTTAATACCCTTGGCTGTCCAGTGATACCCCCTCTGTCACCTGATCCCTGTTTTAGTACTGACTATATCCCTGGTAGTCCAGTGGTACTTTCCTCCTGCCATAGTCACCACTGTAGTAAAGTTCATATCGCTGGCAGTCCAGTGGTATGCCCTTCCTTACCTGATCCACATTGTAGTACTGGCTATATCCCTGGCAGTCCAGTGGTACTCCAATTTCTGCCCCAGTCTCTATTGTACTAAAGTTTATATCCCTGGTAGTTCAGTGGCCCCTTCTGATAACCATTCAGTAGCACCTATTTATTATAACACCTTCCCCCCACAGAGAGATTATTATAATAGGTTATAAATATAACTAAGTAATCCCCCTCTCCAGGCCCACCCACTCAGCATTTCTGGTCTTTGGCACTTACCCTCCCTGCCCTGCAAAATAAGACAATGTTCTCTACACCCACCACCCTCCTCCCCCATCTGGCACACAATCCATTAAAACAAATTGTTATCATTGGTGGCAGAGAGGAGGAAAGCAACTGGTAATGAACCTCCTCACACCATCTCAACCAGCTGCTGACTGAATGAGACTGAGCATGCAAGTACAGTAAAAACAACAGTTTCTGCTGTACATCCTTGCTCAGTCCCATTCAGTTAGACTGGGACTAGCCAAGGTGGGGAGAAAAGGGTCTGGGCCAGTTGCCTTCCTCCTCTCTGCCTACCACCAAATTTCTAAGGATGGGTCAAGTGCCAGCTGGGGGTGGATGGTGGTGCATGCTGAGTGGGTAGGGGGAAGGTATTTGTTTTGTTTTGCAGAGTGGGGAGGGTGCCATTGACTGGCAAAGCTGAGTAGGTAGGCTGGGAAGAGGGGTTACTTAGTTATTTTATAGTATGATATGGGTGAGGGAAGGATGGCCCCTTGGCACAGCATTGGTGCTACCACTCGTGGTGCCGTTGATCCAGGTTAGGAAATGAGTTTGAGATATGGAGGTCTGGATGGGGAAAGGTGGACTGATCATCCCATAGGACACTGTCCTCCTCTGGGAAGGAAAGGATGTAGCAGCCGCCTTGCAACCCCAACCAGGGTGACCACAGGTGATGGTGCTGCTTAAGCCAGGAAGGGGAGATGCTGATGGAGCTTGATGCATGACACACATCCGTGTGCATGCATGCCAGATAGCTCTGACCAGTCAGTGTCTCAGGGAAGTGGGAGCCAGAATGCAGGAAACATATCTCAGCCACAGCAGAATGCCCCTAGATCCCGCTTTGCGGGTCCCATTTTGGCAACCTTGGAACCTGCCTCTGGACAGAGCATGAACACTGGATGGAGCATGGCCCACCCCTTGGACCATGGCCTGGGGGAGGGGTAAGCCAGGGAGGAACAAGGAGGCAGAAGTAAGTCTGGGAGAAAGTGAGTGACAAAGATAGGAGAGGGGGGGAAGGCCAAAGAGAGCAGGTTGGGAAGTGGAAGAAAAACAAAACAAAGTTAAAAAAAAGTAAGGGAAAAGAAGACCTGTGATTGGTCAGATGTGATCATATGACTGGTCAGAAATCTTTCTGAATGTTATTCAGTTTTTAATACAAAAATCAGAGAAACCATTTTATAATCACAGCAGGGTACTCCAAGGTGTGCATAACTGTGGAGTAACAGTGTATAAGTATTTGCCTCAAACCTCACTTCCTGAGGTGTGCCATTATCACACATGGTGCATACCCTAGCGTGCCTTATTGCTTAAGCCTATAATGATAATCTCTCTGAGGGGACGGTTGATGTGATAAATGGGCGCTGCTGAGGGCCTGTTGGTAGGGGCCATTGGACTTCAAGGGATATAAACTGTAATGCACCGATGATCTGGGTGGCAAGGGAGTACAACTGGAATGCCATGGATGCAGTCAGTGCTGCAACGGGGATTGGGCAAGGGAGGGGGTTCCTCTGGACTGCTAGAGATTTAAACTATACTACAAAAGTGATTGGGTGGGGGGTATCACTAGACTGCAAGGGATAAAGTCAGTACTACAACAAGGATCAGGTGCGAGAGGAGGTACCTCTGGACTGCCAGGGATGTAGTCAGTGCTACAGCAAGGATCAGGTGCAAGAGGAGGTACCTCTGGACTGCAAGTGATAAAATCAGTGCTACAACAAGGATCAGGTGTGAGAGGAGGTACCACTAGACTGCCAGAGATAAAATCAGTGCTACAACAATGATCAGGTGTGAGAGGACGTACCTCTGGACTGCAAGGGATGTAGTCAGTGCTACAACAAGGATCAGGTGTGAGAGAAGGTACCACGGACTGCCAGGGATGTAGTCAGTGCTACAACAGGATGAGGTGCAGAGGGCTACCTCTGGACTGCCAGGAGATAAAATCAGTGCTACAACAATGATCAGGTGTGAGAGGACGTACCTCTGGACTGCAAGGGATGTAGTCAGTGCTACAACAAGGATCAGGTGTGAGAGAAGGTACCACCGGACTGCCAGGGATGTAGTCAGTGCTACAACAAGGATGAGGTGCAAGAGGAGGTACCTCTGGACTGCCAGAGATAAAATCAGTGCTACAGCAATGATCAGGTGTGAGAGGACGTACCTCTGGACTGCAAGGGATGTAGTCAGTGCTACAACAATGATCAGGTGTGAGAGAAGGTACCACCGGACTGCCAGGGATGTAGTAGTCAGTGCTGCGGTGGGGACTGGGGAGAGGAACCCCTGGATGGCTAGAGATATAAACTTTACTACAGTGATGATTGGGACAGGGGTACCACTAGACTGCCAGGGATATAGTCTGTGCTACAACAATGATCAGGGGTGTGTGTGGGGGGGGTACCACTGGACTGTTAGGGATATAATCATTGCTACAGCAGGGATCAGCTGCAGGAAGGGAATACCATTTGACTGCCAAGGACAGAGTCACTGCTACGATGGGATCACATGGGGGGTATCACTGGACTGTTAGGGATATCAGCTTTACTAAAATGGGAATCAGGGTGAAAGGGGGGAAGTGCTTTATTTCACCGACAGGCAACAGTGCTGCTTGGGGGGGTGTCATGCAACACTGTGGGCTTTAAGGGTAGGGTTTTGGAATTGTTGACTAGCTCTGACTCAGCAGCCTTTTTACACTTCCAAAATCCTCACAGTGTACTACTATGGCCACTATGCAGTGAGGGTCCCTTATTTGCATGGGTGCTGTGGTGTACGTAGCACAATCATGCTATCCACGTTAGGCCATGCTAAGAGTCCTTTGAATATTTATTCATTTATTTATAAATAAATTGGTAACTGGGAGAGACACACAGAGCTGAGGCTCATTTCCAGTTGTGACCCCAGGGAAGGGGTGAAGCACACTTACAAACAAGACACAGCCAGTCAGGTGATGTTGTTACAATGAGGGTGACATAAAGAGCACACTGTAAGTTGAGTGCAATACAGACAAAATGGCAAAACATTGCATATGGCTGTAGCCGTTTTCTGATATGCTATGTCTGCATTATTCCTGTTACCACCACAGTAACCTTCTAAATATGAGGGTCAAAGTCTTTAATATCGTTACCAATATTCAATATTTATACATGCAGCCTTACTTTGCATGTCTTAGAAGCTATAAACATGAGAAGGCACTCTTAAGAGATCCATAAACTGTACATGTATACATATAGTATGTACAAATGATTTCAGCCCCAAATTTATTTTTAGTTTTATTTATCTGAACTTTTGGCCTGGAAAGGCACACTGAGCTAAAACTCATTTTCTGGTGTGTACCAGGAGCACAGGGAGGTTAAGTGACTTGCTCAGGGCCACACAGTATATAAATGGTAGTTGTGGTATTCAAACTCAGATCTGCTGGGTCTCCACAAATGGTTTCAGTGTGTTCATCGACTGGGTAGAAGAAGCTGATGTGGACTACTTTGTACAACAATATATAGTAATACGTCCCCTGGAACCACTCGTTATGGGATAAGAGTGCTTTCACACATGTTCTGCTTGAGAGAGAACAGTGAAGCGAAACTGAGCTGTTCTGGCTCGAGCAGAATGCAAGTGAAACCAGTCTTACTTGCAATGAATGTTTACGGGGGATGTATTAGTATATTATAAATCAAGGAAGCTCTCAATGTTGTTTTTTTTTAAACTGTCCCAGAATGTGCCAATTTCCAGGGCATCTACGTGTGAGACTCTCTTCACATAATAAGAGTGTCTCAGACGCAGGGGAAAGGAGTGCTCCAATTGGTTGGGAGCTCTACCTCGATCTATAATTAAACTTATAAAAGTATCTTGTGCTTGATTTTGATTAAAACAATTCTACAGCTTTTTAACATGGATGAACCATTGAAAAAATGGTGTACAATTGTGCTACTCAGAATGCTAGAATGATAAATTGTTCTTTTCTACTGGTTAAAGTAAGGACTTGCAATTGCTGTTAAAAAGGAACTACACCGTGCCACTTTGCAGCAGAATGAAGACCACAAAACCTGAAAAGCACAACAAATACAAAACTAGAAAAAGATAAAAATAACATCTTCAGTGGCAAAATGGAATAATACCTTTAATATAATTTTAAGCAGAACCATCCACTAATGGCATTACTGCAACCTTCATGGGCCCATTAGCCAAAATGGCCAGAAATCACGAACTGCTTTTATCTGTAGTTTGATTGCTTGAGTGACAGGACTAAGCTCACGTTAGCTTTATATGATTTTTTCCCTACCTAATTTCTTAGCATATCCCCTTAGATACAAAATGAACAATTACACACTTTAAGATTTTTTTTTTGTTAGCACTTCTGGGTATTTCATATACTAGTTGAAATCACAAAAAGTAAAAAAATGATAATTAAACAAAGACATTGTTAATTTTCATCACTTATGTGTTTCATGAGCGACATATACATTGCACCTGTTGCAAGCCAAATACAGCCCATTACAGATAGGTATGTCAGGAATCTTTATGGCAGAATTGATGTACTTCTCTTTGTTGTGTGTTCTGCATGTAAGATAATCTCATTGCTGCTAGAATAGGCTTTAATGCCTCCAAGTAGGAGCCAGGCCTCAGCAGCCCAGCTCCTGCAGTAGCTCCAAGGCTGGGGATGATGAATAGCCCTGACCCGATATCTTTCCACTGCTCCAATTGAAATTCCACCAACCTGTCAGTATGGCATGGCATGTCTATCGATTCTCCTGTAATTGAACAGCGTCAACAAACTGCCTGGAGCTTCCTTGGGTCATTTATTTACCACCTGCTTAATGCCCTGTTAATTTGCCGTTGATAGGGGAAGGAGGTGCGTATTCCTCACACTTGAGTTTATATACAGGGACACAAATTACACTGGAGGTGCCTACTGGAGCATGAGCTTCCAGGAACTGTGAGTTTTAAAACACATGTAGTGTTAACCTTTAGTATGAGTGGAGGGAGAACACACAGTTTTCTAGAGAGCCACTCGCAGCAGACCTTGTCCTGGAGGCACCTCGTCCGGCCCTACCAGCACGGAAACATAAATAATGTTAATTTCTTGGTGCTTGTCATACTAATTGACCATATACCCTATGGTCCATATAATTAATTCAAATACATAAGGAGGCAAGACAGGTTGAACTCTGTTGAGTTATTCAGGTTAAGGAATTGTCCTCCCACAAGGAGGTACAGTCTCAAGCTGAAAGGATGGAAATTTAAAAAGGACGTTAGAAAGTATTTTTCTCAGAGTGCAGCTGGTGGATGGGTGGAATAGTGAACCCAGCAATGTGGTCAATGCTGAGACTATAGCTGGCATCAAACACAATTGGACCCCTTTAAGGGGGTTATTTAAGCAATAAAACATGGCAAGGTGTACATTATCATGGGATATCATCCCACCTCATGTGCGTTGTGAGGCATGAGGTCATAGGTAGAGAGACTTCAACCACCTGAGAAGGGATTATATCTCATGTTATAAAATGGGTAGGAATGGGTTATGTCCTTATCAGTAGATATTCTGCCAACCAATAGTTCCTCAGCCAACCAAGACACAGTGCACCATGGGAGCCATGCCTCTCAGAAACTTTTGAACAAAAATTTCTGGCAACTATGTTTGTGAAACTAAAAAACATTTTACACCCATTACTTGCCCTTATCCACAAAACGTCATCTGTAAACATTTCCATAACTCCCCACCACATCCCACAGCAAAGAAAGACATGGCATATAAAAAAGGTTAAATATGTTAGCTAACATCTTTTAAAAGCTTTTGAAGTGAGTAGATAGGCACTGGAGTGGAGGTGCTGCTATTAAATGAGTTTACTTAAAGAGATGCAGAATCAGCTGCACTCACCAGTTACCTTGGATTTTGAAAAGAAAGAAGCTGATTCAGTTCGTACACTTTCCAATTCTTTTATTGCAGTCAAATATGGACAGAGCAAAAGAAAGACTGTAGTGTAAGCACACTGCCTGCTTACGTATCACCCTTTCCCAGGGCTTTCTCAGAGGTTCTTTCTCCTTTTCACTGTTGCATAGGCAGAGCTCCACAGATGTATCACTGTCATTCTGGGAAAGAGCACTATGGAAGCACGTAACCGGACAGTGCTCTGGCATGCTTCCATAGTGCTCTGTCACAGTTCCAGTGGGTTATGTTGTAACGGCCCTTCCCCTCCATGGGTCGCATCAACACACCCTCTTCGCAGTGCACTACTTTTTTCACCACAATTGTGGAAGTGATAGCTGCCATGCCCAAGATGGCCACCGACTCAAACTGCCCATGCATGGGTTTCGCGCATGCGCAGTTTTGTTAGGGAGGCCATCTTGGATACAGCAAGCTCCAGCATGGCAAGTGCTCCGAGTATTCTTTCACTTGGTCTTGCCACGCTCTGCGCAGCCATATCAGCTCTGACCAGAGTTTGTTTACTTGTAGGCCTGTAATGTACTGACTGTAGTAAGGCCACATCTCATCCAGCCCCCCCCATGTGCCAGCGCTGTTGCACAGTCCTCACATTAGTGCTGTTTTCTCATTTATGTGCACAAATTACACTTCAACTTCCATTTCACTGGCAAAATTCTTAAAAAGCCGCCACTGTTAATGACAACTGCAACCACTGAGCACTGTTTGGCACTAGTGCAAGCACCAACCCCAACCGGAAAGAGGAAGTCACTTGCTCACGCGCTCCTTGCTCACTCAGCTATACATGTCATCAGCAAGACTTCCACCTCTACTCCATGCTCCCATAGAAACCTTACTCACAAAGAAGCAAACCTGAAAGAAAAGGGAAGAAAAGAAAAACTATAAATAACGGTTAGACTTTAAGTGTCAGTTAACTACACTGTAGTTACAGTGTAACTACGATACACCTTCATTGCAATTGCAATGTAGTTACATGCAACAAACATGTAACTACAGTGTAAGTACCCTGTTACATGTAATTAATGATTAGTTACATTGAAACAGGCACTTAAAGTGCAACAAAATAAATAAATTCTTGAGAGTGGGGTGGTAGGAAAGAGAGAGCTGCTGCAGGACTGACACAGACACCACTGCCCTCTACTGGCTTCTTAGTCTCCATTACATCTCCTTTACAAAAACTTATGAAATTCAGACTACAAAGACTGCTTTTCTGTTTTAAATTTCTTTTACCATCTCTTTTTTTTTTATACATTAGTAACTAAGTAACATTGGTAAATTTTATTTAAATTTTTTAATGGGGACCCATTTTTTTTTGCAATTATTTGTTTTTCCTCTGGGAGCCTGGCAGGCAGCTCTACCCCCCCCCCCCCCCCCCCCCCCGGAGGGACACGGTCTCCAGCCCCACCGTTCTCCGCCTGACCCTCCCAGTGATCCCCATGGGTTAGTCCCCCATGACAGGGCCAAGGTGAGGGGCATCGACTTTCCCCCTCCCCCAGAGCCCAACATCCAGCTTCTGGGGGGCCAGTCCGGGCACTAGTGGGGCCATCACGGAGCCTGCCAGCTCCATTTTCCTCCTCAGTTTTCTCCGTCCCACCTCCCCCCAACGCCATGCATTGACAATGTGCTTCCCGACCCGTATTACCCTCAAACCACTACTAGAGGGCAATCAAGGAGCAGGACAGTAGCCCCTCTCCCCCTGAGAGAGGAGAGCAGTTCTCCAGACTCTCGGTCCTCTTTCCTTTGCTGATCCCCGGTGCCTCGAGCTCATTCCCGAACCTGGGTCGCTGGCATGGTGCGAGGTGTGGCATTCAGCACCTCAACCCTAAGCACCGCCGGGCCAGCTTAGGGACCCATTTTTTATGCGTAATAAGACACTTCGAGGTGTGGATTTCTGCCTGATAAGACCACTTCCCAGGTGCTAATGGCACTCAGCGCAAGCACCTTGTGCCTCACAACGCATCAGGGGCATGCTCTTATCAAGCAACAACCCTCACCTAATTGTGTCTTATTGCTTACATACTTTGGAGTGTGTTATGACAATCATGAAATGGATCTATTTTTCTATTAATGAAAAATGATTGGGTTGTGCCATGTTAGTCCACACAAAAGCAGGAGAGAAACCAAAAGAGAATCTTTTTGCTGGGTAAAGATACTACCTTTATTAGACTAACAGAAAGTTAGTCTAATACCTAGACTTTAGCAAGGCATTTGACACAGTGCCACACAAAAGATTAATAAACAAGTTAGCCAGCCTGGGAGTGAGTCCTAGGGTGGTAACCTGGGTAAAAGAACTGGCTGGAAAACAGGATGCAAAGGGTAACAGTATGCGGAGTCCACTCTGAAGAAAGGGGGGTTACTAGTGGAGTACCGCAGTGCTCAGTACTGGGACCAGTCCTCTTTAATGTCTTTATAGGTGACATTGCAGAGGGACTGGAAGGAAAAGTAAGCCTCTTTGCAGACAACACAAAGATCTGCAACAGGGTTGATACACAAGGGGGATGGAAAGGATGAGAAGGGACTTGGCAAGGTTGGCGGAATGGTCAAAAGTATGGCAGCTTAGATTCAGTGCAAAGTAATACACCTGGGAAACAAAAACTCAGGGGAAGAGTACACAATTGGGGGAGGCACTAACAACAACAAAAATGGAAAGGGACCTGGGGTAGTCATATCAGATGACCTAAAGGTAGGCAAGCAATGTGAGAAGGCAGTAAGGCTGGCTGGTGGGATACTGGATGCATAGGGAGAGGCATCACCAGAAGAAAACAAGAAGTCATTGTCCCTCTGTACAGACTGTTGGTGAGACCCCATCTGGAGTACTGCGTTCAGTTCTGGAGCTCCCATCTCCACAAGGACAGACAGGATGGAGGCGGTCCAGAGGAAGGCAACTAAAATGGTGCAGGGTCTGCACCAGAAGCCATATGAAGAGAGACTAAAGGAGCTTAGTATGTATACCCTTGAGGAAAGGAGGGAGAGGGAGGACATGATAGAAACATTTAAGTACCTCAAGGGAATCAACAAAGTCTTAGTGGGTAGCATCTTTCAGAAAAAGAGATGTGCAAGAACAAGGGGGCACAATTTGAAGATAGAGGGGCGCTCAGGAGCAATGTGAGGAAGTATTTTTTCATTGTAGTGGACACATGGCACGGCCTTCCTGAGGAGGCTGTAGGGTCAAAAACAGTGGGAGATTTCAAGAATGCATGGGACAAACATAAGGCAATTATAGTGGGGGGGTAGGAGGAAGTAGGCTATTGGTTAACTGGGATCTGCAGCTTATCCAATAGATATGGAAATGGGAAGACTGGGTGGGCCAAGCAGTCCTTATCTGCTGTCAAGTCTATGGTTCTATGTTTCTAAATGGATAATTCCTTTAAAAGCATGGAAGATAAATAGGGAGGCAGTATAGCCGCAGTGGTTTAAGGCTCTGAGCTGCAAATCTGGTGACATCCAACAGACCATACCTGGGCTTGAATCCCACAGCTTCCACTTGCATACTGTGTGACCCTGAGCAAGTCACTTAACTTCCCTGTGCTCCCAGGTCACTCCTGTAAAAAAACTTTCAGCTTAGTGTGGTACTCCTGGTTAAACAACTAAAAAAAATGTCAAAGGAAAAAGTAACAGTGACATGATTTCCTTGTAGACATGTGTTAAGATTTTTTTTTTGGAGGGGGACCACCAGAAAGTTCTGGTGGCTGCATATAAGAGAGTATGAGGTTTTCAGGCCTATTAAAATCACTATAACGGCATTCCTCCAGAAGTGAGGAATGGGGCAACACAAGTGCCTTATTTATCTAAGATGTGACATTATCCCACAGTTACTCACACTCTGGAGTGCCTTGATGTGATTATAAAATGGTTCATTTGATTTTCATTTTAAAAACTGAGTAATAATGTTCAGAAAGTTTAATATTTCTAACCTTTGCTGTTGTGCTGAATTATAAAATGGCATAAAAATCCTTTTACCTCATTGGTCAGCACCAGAAGAAAGGCATGAGGTTATCTGAGTACAACATCACGGATCAATTTCCGGCAACCTTGCAACCAATCTGAAAAAAAAACAAAAAACATATCAATACGCCTGTCACTGCTTGTCAAACTTCACCTCAAAAACCGCTGTCAAGAGAAATGTATCTGAAACCTGAAGTAAACTTTACCATGTATATTCCACATGATTTAGCCAAATGGTTTGGACCTGAATTTGAATATACACAACATGAGCCACAGGCAAGTACAAGTGGTGGAGGAAAAAAAAGAGAAAAATTACACCTTGAGCTTTATCCTGAACAGCTAGACCAGTTAGAAAAAGAAAGAAATGAGCCAACCACAAAAACAGCCACCTCATGGGCTATGAAGATCTTCCTAGACTGGTTAACAGAAAAAGACATGAAAGTAAGCTTCATAGAAATAGAAAACTGTTCTTTAACTTTTAAGAACCTGCCATAACGTTGGTTTCATCTGTTTTGCTGTTTACTGAAATGTTCAAGTTAATGTACAAGTTCTGCAGCTATTTATTCACATGTTCAAGTAACTATTTATTAAAAAGTTCTTTATTCATTAAAAAGTTCTACAACTATTTATTAATTCATTAAAACATAAATCTATGAATTCACTATTCAACAAAATAAAAATGTTATAAAAATGTTTCAACAAAACACGATTTGTCACGGACTACTTTGTCAGGTGGAAGTACACACACCATTTCTCATACAAAAATGATAAAAATCTTCACCAGAAAGGAATCGAACCAATTGTTATATCTGACCATTCAGTTGCATGGCTTTCGATTTCCCCCGATCCGAACCTTCAAAAGGACACTACCTGGAAACTAAACACACAACTTCTGAAGGAGGAGCAAACAATTTCCCGCATTAAGACATTAATCTCCTCCTTTATAGATATCAGTAAGGGCTCCACAATAAGGGAGGACTTAATATGGTGCTCTCTTAAATGCTATATCAGGGGGGAATTCATTAAGCTAGCTTCCAAAAGGAAAAAGCAAAGAGAGGCAAGAGTAACTTCCTTGTCGAATCAAATAAGGGCTGTTGAAAGAACTCTATCTACATCCTCCTCTCCAAACTCCTTGGAAACCTTACTAAAGCTTAGGAACAAATATGCAGATCTGCTAAAAGAAAAGGCGGAATATGCCATCCTAAAAACTAAGGCTCGGTACATTGACCAAGGAGAGAAACCGGGTAGAAAGCTAGCCTTTCACCTACGGAAATTGGAAAATTCAAGGCTAATCCCCTCATTGCAAACTCCAGATGGCTACATTAAAACTACCCCTCAAGATATTTCCCAGGTCTTTGAAACCTTTTATAGGGCATTATACAGTAAATGTTCCTCTCAAGCTCCCCTTTCAAGTATAGAGCAATACCTGGAAGGCCTTAATCTCCCATCCCTGCAGGCCCACCATTGTTCTGTTCTGTCTTCTCCAATTACCTTGGGGGAGGTAGAGGATGCAATTAATGGGTTTGTGCTGGACAAGTCACCAGGCCCTGATGGTTTCCCTCCAATTTTTACAAAACCTTTTGTAAAGAATTAGTCCCCATTGTCTTAAATTTATATGAATATATGTTCACCTTTGACACTCTAGACCCCTCCCTGCTGGAAGCTACGATAGTCCTAATCCTGAAACCAGATAAACCGCATAGGTAGCCTGCTAGCTACCGACCAATTTTGTTATTAAATTATGATATTAAAATCTTAACAAAAATCTTATCTGTTAGGATCAAAAGGATTTGGTCTTATCTGCTGAGCTCTGAGCAGGTAGGGTTTGTGCAAGGCCGGTCTTCAGCCGACCATCTTCGAGCTCTTTCACATATCTTCCATGCTGCTCAAACTTCTCAGATCCCCATGGCCTTAATCTCATTAGATTCAGAAAAGGCCTTTGACGGAGTAAATTGGGATTTTCTTTGGGCAACACTTAAGAAAATGGGTTTCCCAGCAGCTTTCATTCAATGGATACAGACGGTATATTAAGCTCCTACCGCTAAAATTTACTGTAACTGGGTTTTCTCTTCTCTGTTTTCTCTGTTTACTAGCACAGGCAAGGTTGTCCCTTGTCTTCCTTTTTATTTAATTTATACCTGGAACCCCTTTTATTCAGCATTAAGTGTTCGTCCCAGGTTATAGGTTGCTCAGTGTATCAACAGTCTTTGACCCTTTCAGTGCATGCGGATGACATTCTCCTCCATTTGGCCTATCCGGATGTTTCGCTAACACACGCCCTACAAATTATTAAGCAGTTTGGACTTGTATCTAATTATAAATTAACATCAAAAACAGTAATATTTCCTTTAAATGCCCTCATTCACCAAGCTAACTTCACTCATTTTGGTATGAAGTGGTCCCCTCACTCAATTAAATATTTAGGAATACATCTCACTAAAGACCCGGAGGCCTTCAAGAAACTCGATCTGGACAATTTAGTGATGAATAGCCAGCAGGATCTCCAAAGATGGGTAAAGCTTCCTCTTTCGTTATGGGTCCGTATTAGCATTATTAAAATGAATGTTCTATCCCACCTCTTTTATCCTCTAAATTTACTGAATCTTTGGCTCCCAATGTCCTATTTCGCAGTCCACTCCTACTCTCTGCAAATTCATCTGGCAGGGTAGACATCCTAGACGCTCTTTCTGAAACTTAGTCTTCCTAAAGAACTGGGCGACTTGTCTCCCTCAACTTTTACTTTTTATTACTGGGCGAGTCACTTGTCTAAACTGAGGAGATGGTTCTCGGCAGCAGCTAACGAGCACCTTCCTATCTTGCTACAGCTTGAAAGACGGCTTATGGACTTGCATAACCTCAATCTGTCCAGGATAATTTTTTCTACTAATTCTGCATTACCAACCCCAATACAAAATTTGGTTGTTGGTGTCTCATTAAAAGTTTTAACCCAATGTTGGAATTTTTTCAACATCTCACCTAAAAGAGATACTGCGCAATCCCTTATCCTAAACCCTAATATCAAAATAGTGGGATCACTGCTTTCCCCGGATTGGCTTCCCCAGTTACAAGGTGTCCTAGTGGAAAATCTGTTCTCTCAGGTTGCTCTCCTCTTTTCCCCCAAAATAATAGCTAAATTTAATATACCTCAGAAATACATTTTTAAGGTTTTCCAGCTGAGGCATCTTATGGTTTCCATCTTTGGAACTACATTTAAGCAGTCTCAGGTTAGGCCCTTCCTAGACCAGATAGAGGATTACACAAACAAGCCCCATGGAATTTCAATAACCTATTCCTTTCTGCTGGGAATTAAATTCCCTAACGCCCTTCCAGGATCCAAAATATGGGCTTCTCTTCTGCCGGACACTACTCTGTTATGGAGTCGGATTTGGAAAGACATGCACAGATACCTTACTCAAGATAGGCACAGACTTATTCAGTACCATATATTAAACAACCTGTACTGTACACCAGTCAAGCTGGCCAAATTGGCTAGGCTTCCTGCAGCTGTATGTACTAGGTGTGGTAAATCTGAAGGGAACCTGATACATATATTCTGGCATTGTGATAAGGTGGCACCGCTATGGGACACAATTCAATCCAATCTAGATCCTTTACTAGGATTGGATGAATTGTTTACCATAGAGATATGTATCCTAGGGATGTTCTCCAATATTAGGGTCCAGGAACGTAGATTCCACGTGGTTTTAATTTCTATTGATGTCAAAAGATTGGTTCTCAAGCACTGGATGGACCAATTGGTTATATCATATGCAGAATGGTTGAAGGAATTATCACTCTGTTTCAATACCTAGAGATTAATAGCCAGCTCCCGGAATCATATGGACTCATTCAATTATAAATGGGGTAAACTATATGCTTTATATTTGAATTAAGATCCATGTAATGCATGCCTCTGTTTGTTTCTGTTTGTCTTACCCTTTTTTTGGTACTCTGTAACTGTTTGGGTCATAATTTCTCATTATTTCCCTGTCATGTTGAGTCTATAAGGCACACTCCAGGGAAGGGGGGAGGGTCGGGTAGTGAGATAGGGTGGGGTGGGTGGAGGGAAGGGGTTTCATAATAGTATTGGTATTGTTTTTTGGTTATATTTGATCCAGAGACAGTCTGGTGTCATGTTACTATTTTCTACATTGGTTATTATTTGTGTTTTGTTAATTTTCCTTATTGTTCTGTAGTTTTGTGTTTTACTATAAAGTCAATGAAGATGTTGAATTTCAACAAAAATGATAAAAATACCAAAAATAAAAATATCCACATCAAATTTTTCACAGCTGAGCCATTTTATAATAGCAATAATGCACTCCAGGGTGTGTGTTGTACTGGGATAACGTCATGCCTTGCGTGGTTGGGCACTTACCACGCAAGGCGTGACGTTATTCCAGTACAACACACACTCTGTCGTGCATTATTGCTTAAATAACACACGCATGTGATCAGATAAAGCAAATCACAGCACAAGATTTTCCCAATCAATTTTATATCATTTGAACCACGTACAGTCATTGTTAAATGGTGTTACCTGTAAATGATATAGTCATTAGCAATATGTAATGGACAACATATGAACATACGAAGAAGCCAGCAGAAGAAGGCCATTTGGTCTAACAAGTCTGCTTGTGTTGCAGGGTCCACAGCTTGAGCTACTGTCCCCGCCCCCTCTCCCCACTCCTCCCATCTTCCCTACCCATGACCCTTACCCTCCCCCTATACCTGTCCCAGCCTGTCTTAAAGCTGCCCACTGTCTTCAATGAAATTACCTCTTCTGGCAGGTCATTCCAAGTGTCCACCACCCTCTCTGTGCAGAAGTTCTTCCTGACCTCCCTCTTAAACCTCCCACCCTCCAACTTAAGACTGTGCCCCTCATGTTATGGTTGCCACTCAGCTTAAAGAGACTCTCCTTATCAACCTTATGTATCCCTTTCAAGTACTTGAATGTCCCAATCATGTCCCCTGTCTCTCTCCCTCCTGACTTCCAGGGAGTACATGTTCAGTGCCCTTAGCCTCTCCTCGTATGCCTTGCCCTGCTGACCAGCTATCATTTTTGTAGCCCTCCTCTGGACCTTCTCCAGCAGGTTAATGTCCTTTTTGAGGTGTGGGCACTAGTACTGAACTCCATACTATAGATGCGGCCTTACCAGCCAGTGGCAGAAACCTGTTGGAACCTGTGACCAAGTGATCTGCCCTGTCCTCCTGGGCATACAAGTTCTGTTATGAAGTATTCTCTTTGTGACCTCCAGGCTGAGATTAAGTAAATGTCATATGAGGGTGCTATATACATATCCTGAAAACAACTATTTTTTTTTTTTGGTATGCCAGGATAAAATCGTTCCTCTAAAGCTCTTTCGCCGTGATGTGTGCTTAAATATTTACATAAGGGACAGGGGACTTAGTTCTGAGTGTAAATGTGCTGCAGTGCAGTACTGTGAGGCAGAACAATCCTGCTTCAATTTCTTTCTTTCTTTGGCAGTATTTATGTTCATTGTGCATGCAAGCACAGATGAACATGTTGATATGAGAGTTGCTATAGAGGAGTGTGGGGGGGTGTTCAATGCAGAGTTCTGCTCAAGGGGCAGGTCTGTGACAGGCGAATCAGTAGGGGGGGCTGTAGATGACACACTTTCTGTTTTTGGGGCAGAGTGGGCAAGGATTTCAAAGGACAGAGCTGAACAAATAGTGGTGCAGCTCAGTCCTTTGATGTGTAGCTAATCCCCGGTCCTTGTCATTAGCTGATAGCTCCTCGTCAACCCAAACTCTCTGCAGCAAATACAACCCTCCTGCTCCCTCCCACTGCATGCTGTCCTCCCAGCTCCCGTCCCAGCCCCAAGCTAGTAAATAAATATAAAACAACCTGGCAAATTGCAGAAACTGGAAATTATATTTAATCTTGCTGCATACACAACCATTCCGCCCACTACTTCCATGAACAAACAACGCGACGTAAGGGCTTAATTGTTTTTTGTTGCACACCTATAAAGTTGTGTTTTAGGACTAACTTACTGTGTCTGCAATGGTTTGTTTGGCTATAAAGCATTGTGTATGCCAGTGTCACCATCCAGATGTGGTCGGAAACACTGTACTGTTGATAGTATTGGTGCATGCCATCTTTCTGCCCATAATCCACCAGCAGTAACTCCATAAAACCCTCTCCCCCCCCACTGTGTGTGTCCACCGCACACCCTCCAGTACCTGTCCCCACATTCAATCAAGCCCTCCCTCTCCCTCCCACTGTCTGCTGCCCACCCCGCACCCTCTGTTTCCCATCCCTGTGCCGACATCGGGGTGCCCAATCTCCAAATGTTGGCATGTCACACCACCACCACTATTCACGACATGCTGGGAGCCCACCTCAATGTGCCTAAACTAATTTTTTTTTCTGTAAAATAAAGAAAACTGTCCGCCAAAGTCCTTTTACCTGTAAAAATAAATGGTCCACTGTCGCCTTCCCACTCCCCATCCCCACCCTCCCACTGAGCACCCTCCCCCGCACTTTACACCACTTCATGAATGTGACAGCTGCCATTTTTCAGATCCTGGCCAAAATTTTTTTGCATCCCAAAAGGTAATTTCACAGGCACTGCGTGAAAGGTGAGGTGATTTCACAACCACTGCGTGAAAGCACCTTTCAGACAGGAGTTGAAATTGTACTCTGCCTTTCTTCATGAGGTGGGGTAAGAAGACAGCTATGTTGAAAATGTGGTGTAAAAATATTAAAAAACAGTGAAATTATGAACCTGTGTTGACATTTGCCAATGCATGGCCCCCCCCCCATGATGACACCAGTGCACACGATGAACATTCGACATTGACAAATGCTTGTTTTAAATGTCTAGGGTCTAACATACTAACATACTAAAATGCCAGCAGAGTAGGCCTCACAGTCTATCGAGTCTGCTTGAGGATCAGCACCCGTAATGGGTACCATTGCCATCCCCCATGCCTCCCTCCAGGAACCCCCCCCTCACCAGAGCTCCCTCCCCAGGCTTGACATATCCAGTCTTCACTCTCCTCCTATACCTGTCCTTGCCCCTCTTGAACCCCTCCACCATGCCAACCTCCACTAGCTCCTCAGGCAGAGCATTCCATGGCTCCACCACCCTTTCCGTGAAGTAACGCCTCCTCTCATCCCTGAGTCTCCCACCCTCCAGCCTCAAGCTGTGCCCCCGATGACCCCTCCTTCCTTCCTCTGAAAAATCTTATCAAGTCCCACCCCATTTAACCCCTTTAGATACTTGAAAACCTCTATCATATCCCCCCGTCCCTCCTCTCTTCCACTGAGTACAGGTCGAGCTCTACAAGCCTATCCACATAGGATCTATCACCCAGACCCTGAATCATTTTAGTTGCCCTCCTCCGAATCCTTTCCAGCAGTACCATGACCTTCTCTAAGTGCGGCCGCCAAAACTGCATGCAATATTCCAGGAGTGGTCTAACCAGGCAGTTATACAGCGGCAGAATTACCTCCCTGCTTCATGAGGTAATCCCCCTGGTGATGCAACCTAGCATTTTATTAGCCTTTGCCGCAGCCCTTCTACATTGCTCAGAGTTATTCATTCTGGCATCCACTACCGCCCCCAAATTCCTCTCCCCATTACAAGTCAGCAATGTAACCCCCCCCCCAGTCTAGCTGAATGTTTCTAATGAAAAATGTGCTGTGGTGTTCAGGTAGGAACTGGAAAGGTTTTTTATTGTTAAACGTCATTGCTGTATAGCAAGGGAGAGGGTGGCCATGGTTGGGTGGAGGGGGGCAGCAGATGACATTTCTTGAGACCCCTGTACAGTGGCTCTACTCTGATAACCTTGCTCTGGCTTCTTGGAACACTTCAAAAGACATACATTTTCTCATAAATGTTAACAACTTTATGGTACTGCTGACTCCTATGGTGACAGCAGGATGTTGTAAGACCTGTGCCCCATGGGCTTGAGTCTTGCATGTTTTAATCGGATCTCAAATCTTTGCTGAATGTTGTTGCTGTAATTGTCCTTTTTCAAAACAGTCTCTAGCTTACCCAGCCTTTCAGGGCTTGGGGCCCTGATCATTTGTTCCCCTAACAATGCCTCTGGGTGACTGCATATCGAGTATCATATTGTATGTGTACTCCAGTGCTTTATTATCTTGAAATTGTCTCTAATTCTTACCATACAAATGGCATACCTGTTAGAGTAAAATGTATTAGTACTGCTATTTTGCATGGAAGATTTAACAATAATTAAAAAATACTTAAAAAAGCACCCTGCATTCTTGTCGCAAGTTTCATTCTAACAGAATAATTGACACCAACTGAAGCACAAATGCAATTTACATAACTGACAATGGAGAAGTGGCCCAGAAGAGTGGTGTGCCCACAGACTACTAAAATGAGCATTTAGAATGTGTGTACCCGGAATCCCAGTTCCACTTTTCTGAACGCTCATTTTAGTGGTTAGAGTGCTAGTTTTGGAGTAAGACTAACATTCCCAAGTTCATTACTATGCCCTCTTTCACAGGTTGTATCTAGCTCACCTTGCACAAAAAGTCTAATTCATGCATGCACCACTTTGTTGGTGGTTCAGTGCCATCTTTGCTCTGTGAACATGCTGAGAATTGGGCGACGGAACTTAGCAGGCTGTCAGGTTGGGTCACTTCAAATTCCTTTATTTTACAAAAAAATTACAAAATGTAAAGATGAAGCAGATTGGGAGGCCATATATGCCATCAGTAGACATGTAGATGGCAGCAGGCACCCTGGTCACACAACACCAGAAATCTATATAAAGCTGACAGTGCCTCTAATGACTACCTGCTCTTTTTTTTTTTATTATCTTTTTCTCCCGTGGGTCTGCCCGGGCAGGGCTCTTCAGTCTGATCCCTGCCCCCTCTTGGTCAACTATCTTCCTCAACCTTGCTTGCTCACCCCTTGTCTTCCAAAGATTGCCCTCCTGTGTAAGGGCCAGGTGGGGGAGGGCTGTCCTCCCCCACCCAGAGACCCATATCCAGTTCTGGGTCCCCAGCCAGGTGGAAAAGTGGAGTGGAGGGCAGATGGGTGGGATGTCATGGAGCCGGGCTGACCTCTTTTTCTGTTTTTCTCCCTTCCCAGCCCCACAGTGACAAGGTGGATGCATGCACGCGGAGGCACACATGCAGTCCAGAACCATGGGTCCTTCCAGCATCCCTGACCAAAATCTGCCTTGCTAAGCTCAGCACTACCACCAGACCTCTACCTGGTGGCAGCCAAGAAGCGGGATATCCTACCACCCCAGTCCAGGAGTGGAGGGCTGCCAGGTGGCCACTCAATCCTTTCCTAGCCCCCCCCAGCTGGCCCCCTGATGGCCTGAGCTTGTTCCCAAACTCAGGTCACAAGTGTGGCAAGAGGAACTACCTGCTCTTCAAGAGCGATTTAAAAACAGAGCATTGGAGCCAAAATCCCAAAACAGGTTTCAAGCAGGAATTAGGAGTTACACAAGGAAACCTTGCAGCTTGCATTTTCCAGTTTTATGATTGGACAGGGACTTCAAAGACAAAAGGAGGAGCAAGAAGGAGAGTGGGCAGAATTAAGGAGGAAATTTTGTATTCGGAAGCCATGATAGCAAGATGAGGGGTATGCCTCCTACAGCCCTCTCACAGTTCACACTTATACCAATATGTTCACATGCTTTGCAAGCTAATATAAAAAGGATGTTGTATACTTACCATTAGAGCTGGATGGTGATGCTGTGATGTGTGGCACTACAGTGTCCATGGGGACAAAGATTCTGTTGGCAGGGCATCCAGGAGAAGGAGGTGGCTGCTGCTGTGCCAGTGGTGGTGACTGGACAGCTATGAAAAGAGGAGCAAAAAATATTAATACACAGCTGTTCTAAGGCACCTCACTATGTTCTGTCACAGTCAGTGGAGTCCAGTGGCTGTACCTGCAAAAAGAACAAGCATTTGTCAATGCCGAATGTTTGCTTGCTGGCATTGGCATTGGTAGTGTAGAAGTTACAGAGCTGCATAATAGGAACGGCAGTGAAGTATTAAACTGAAGCCAACCCCACCACCACCCTGCAGAGAGTGACAGACATTGGGGTGTGCCTTTGGGTTGTCAGGCATAACGGCCACTCCATTTCACCACACCCTACCCTGCAGACACTGACAAGTGTCACGGTGTGCCTTGGGGTCTTTGGCCCTTATGCGCACACAGTTCCATCAGGAAATATGGTGAGATGGGTGCGTATAGGAGAATGGATGAACTTGGTAAAGAGTCCAAGGCATACTCGATGCCTCTCACTGGCTGCAGGGTGTGGAATGGTATGAGCATTACTGGCAAGAATCCCAAGTCACCCCTGATGCCTGTCATTCCTAGCAGGGTGGGGCGTTATGGTTGGAAACCCTAACAGCTCAGGCATTCGTTGGTATTTTCACTCCAAATTTTTAACATGTTTTTTTTGAGACCCCCACCTCATGAACAGTGGCAATATCAGTTTGTTAACCAAAAGCTGCTTATGCACAGCGACTACAGCATTTAGCACCTCAGGTGCAAAAACACATTCCGAACAGGATGTGAAAAATGACAGCTATACTGTTCATGGGGAGGTGTAAAAAATGGCAATATTGCAAATCTGCAGTAAAAATATTAAAAAAACTGGTGAAGTCACGAGCGTGCATAGAAACTGTACCATAATGTAATTAGTTTGGTGATTTTTTACAGTAGATTGTGAACTCGGGCATTTTGGAACCTCCGATCATGAACAGTGTCACTGTGATTTTCTTTATCTGTCCCAAACAGTGATTTCCCACAGCGACCACGCATCTCTGCGCTGAAAGTGTGAAAACACATTTCGGCCATGTTGTGAAAAATGACAGCTGTACTGTTCATAAGGAAGTGTGGAAAAATGCCACTGGTGAAAATCTGGACTGAAAATATTACAAAGTCATGAACTTACGAGGGTGCGTGGAAACTGTGCAATGCTCACTCGTAACACAGTCATTTTATGGACTTTTGTCACCAAATTTTCAACATAGCCATTTTAAGACCTCTGCTCATGAACAGTGTAACTGTGATTTTCTTAATCTGTCCCAAACATTGCTTTCGCACACTGACTGCACCATTGTGCGCTACATGTGCAGAAACACATTATGGGCAACATGTGAAAAATGGCAGCTGTACTGTTCATAAGGAAGTATAATAAAATGGCAATGTGGAAAATCTGGAGTGAAAATATAGAAAACTCGCAAACTTACGAGCGTGCGTAGGAACTGCAGCAACGACGAAAACAGCCGTTGAAAGTTAGAATTTTCACTCAATCTTCAACATAGCCATTTTAAGACCTCTGCTCTTGAACAGTGTCACTGTGATTTTCTTAATGTGTCCCATACATTGATTTTGCAGACACCAACAGCGCCTATTGTGCGCCATATGGGTGGAAACACGTTTTGGGCAAGATGTGAAAATGACAGCTGTACTGCTCATAAGGAAATGTAATAAAATGGCAATGTTGAAAATCTGGAGTGAAAATATTGAAAATTAAAAACTTACGCGCAGGAACTGCGAACGCCGGCTACAGAAAACAGCAGTCATTTTAGGAATATTTTCACCAAATTTCAACATAGCCATTTTAAGACCTCTGCTCATTAAAAGTGTCACTGTGATTTTCTTAATGTGTCCCATACATTGATTTTGCACACTGACTGTGCCATTGTACGCTACAAGGGCGGAAACACGTTTTGGGCAAGATGTGAAAAATGACAGCTGTACTGCTCATAAGGAGGTGTGGTAAAATGGCAATGTTGAAAATCTGGAGTAAAAATATTGAAAATTTGCAAACTTATGAGCGTGCTTAGGAACTGCGCAACACACGCTCGTAAAACAGTCATTTTTAGGAATTTTTCCACAAGAATTCCAACATAGGCTTTTGAGACACCTCCGTGAACAGTGGCAGTGTTGTTTATTACCGGTCCCGAAAGGTGATTTTGCGCAGTGACCATGAAATCACCCTTCGGGCCCAGTTAACTCCATGACAGTGCAATAACTCATGAGGAGAGGTCCCAAAAACCCCATGTTGAAAATTTGGGCCCAAAATTCCCAAAAATGCCTGAGATATGCAACAAAGTTGAAAAAACCCTATCTATCCCATTATACACCTTACCGGCATTTCCTCAGTTCGAGGTCGGCTTTGAAGAGTGCAGACGTGTTCCTGGTCCTCGAAGATCATCGCTCCGAGCTCCGGAAGTAGTATGGGGTGAGGGTGGTGGGGAGGCAGGTGCGCAGTGGTGGGTGCGGGTTGTGGGGGCAGGAGACTACGAAGGACTGTTTTTAGTTTCAGGTTTATTTTTTAATGACGACAACGTTGGTTGCTTTTCCACGCTGGGGTGGGCCCCAGCGTGGCAGAAGGATGGCTGGTTGAGGGGCGTGGAGCCAACGGGATTGGGCACCCCTCAGCCACAACAATCTGTTGCCACGCTGGGGTGGGCTCTCAGCGGCACCCTACCGGGAGATGGAACCACGGGGATTGGGCACCCCGTCGGCTATACACTGTGGCCACGCTGGGGTGGGCACCCAGCGTGGCATATGGAACTGTGTTGGGGTGCAGCACAGCCGATGGGGATTGGACACCCGTCCGGCTAAGGGCCAGTGCATGCGTGGGGAGGCAGAACGCAGCATGCGCGTGTGTGTGTGTGTGTGTGTGTGTGTGTGTGTGTGTAGGGAGGCGCATGAGCAGGCGATATCTTATCGCTGCTCACTGAAGCGTAGCTCCCCTTTCAAGTGTACGCCACTGCATTTTGGAGCTGTCATAGACAGCTCCAGCAGGCATTGGAGAACTGCGGCCGCGCCTGCAAACACACTGACTGAATTGGAAGAGGGCTGGCACACCTCCGAAAACTCAGATGATGGCACTATGTTTCTGGCACATGCGTGCAAGCAAACATAAAAATGGGATGTTGTATATTTACCATTACAGCTGGATGGTCATGCTGCAATTGTGGCACAATGGTGTCCATGGTGACAAGGACCCCATCAGCAGGGAACCCAGGAAAGGGAGGTGGCTGCAACTGTGCAGGTGGTGGCTAGGAAACTGTGAAAGAATGGCAAAAAACAATGTGCAGTTGTCCTAATGACTCTTCTAAGTTCTGTCATAATCAGCTGAGTTCAGTAACTCTAAGTGCAAAAAATGGATAGGGTATACTTAATATTACAACTGGATGGCCATGCCATGATTGCCCTGACTGCACAACATTGCCCATGAGGACTAGAACCCCATCAAGAGGGCATCAAAGAGGAGGAGCAGGTGACAGCCCGGCATTTGATTTGATGGAGGTGGCTGAAGCTTGTGATTACTGGATACAACGTCAATACTGCCCAGCTCATGGATGTATACATTATTGGTCCTTTCTCAGAGTCAGAATGGGAAAAGCATTCTTCATCTTTGAATGACACTTTGCCTCAGTCTGCACTGCAGTGTCCCTTACATTCAGTAACAATGACTGTTGTTGTTTGGAATATAGCTCCAGTGAACTTGTCAGGTCTGCTTTATTCATCACAACAATTGTGAATGAATGTGTTGATGATTTTGTAGATCTTATGTGTTTTCCAGCATGTGCGGTGCTGCTGGTATATATCAGTCAGTAGTGAGTGATGAGGACAGTGACACAAAAGAGGGAGCACACTACATAAAGGTAAGGTGACAATATTGTGGGTTGTGTCCTGGACAGTGGAGTGGCAATGGTTCATTGACCAGTGTGATAGATCTCTCCTGCCTCTCCTGCCCCTGAACAGGGCACTCCGCTGTTGGCGAGGGCAGCGCGCCTCCCACCTGAAGCCGTGACCGCTCCTCCTACCTCCTCTAACACTGAAGCAACCCCTCCAGCCAAGAAGATCTTCTTTTCCCCTGAACAGGGTGCTCTGCTGTTGGTGAGGGCGGCGCAGCTCCCACCGGAAGCCACGGCCACTCCTCCTACCTCTCCCACTGCTGAAGCAACCCATTTAGCTAAGAAGATCTCTCTCGCCCCTGAACAGGGCACTCTGCTGTTGGTGAGGGCAGCACGGCTCCCACCTGAAGCTGCAGCTACTCCTCCTACCTCCCCCGCTGCTGAAGCAACCCCTCCGGCCAAGAAGGTAACCTCTTGCTGCCAGGCTACACCAGCTTCTCCAACTGGCTTCTGAAGCTCCGGCGCAACTGCTAATTGGATGGTTTTTCTGCTCTGACCAATCAGGGTTGCTCAGGCATTTATTTGCTTTTGAAAATCAGGACCACTTTTTTTGAAAATCTCCCTGCCATTTCTATTACTGCTTGTAAACTCGGCTTATTGCTTGTAAACTTGGCTGGGTTAAATTTTCTCCTGCCTGCCCACCCCACCCCCGGCACTCTTTAAATGTTCTCCACTGGCCCATCCATCACAAGATTTTATTAGTTGCCTCTTCCTTAAAGTGACACTTCTTGAGTCAACCCAATTAACTAGCTATAGTGAGTCATTGTATATTTCTGAAGCACCGCTGTTCCTCATCTCACTAGGGGCCGCCTATTCATATCCTAATCCAAAAATGAACCCTATCCTGATCCTCGTGGTGCTGTCCTCAATAACTGGCTTGCTGCTGGCCACTGATTTCAATGCATCAATCCTGGCTAATGAATAGCAATGCCTAAACTCCTGCACCCCAACTCACTCACCACCGCAACCTATTACTTCACTAATCGTGGCTAGATATGAGCACGCCTTATTGGCCTCTGTAACACTGGTATTTTTATCAAATGTTGAGTGCCGCCAACTGGGACATTATGTCCACTCCTCTACCACACAGTCCCTTTGCTGGTTCACTATCACTGGTCCTCTACTCCCCCATCTTCTCCTAGCCTCCTTGCTGGTGATGTAGAGACCAATCCAGGTCCTACAAACATACACATCGACCACACTAACGCTAAGTGGGCAGGAAAAACTGGCATCAAAGTTGCTCACCTCAACGTCTAAATTCACTGACTTCGAGGCCTGGGTGGCCTTATACACACTGCATGTTCTTGGTTCTCCAAGACATTGCTCAAGTCATCCCATGACGACGCCTCCTACCTACTCCAGGGCTACTCCCTTCTTCGGCATTACAGGCCAGGCAGAAAGAGGGGTAAGGGCGTTGCTCTGTATGTGCAGGACCACATCACTGTAACCAAAATTGGCTGCTCAACCCCCATTTCCTCTAGTGAGTGGATCATCACTGAATTAACCCTTGGTGAGTCAAACAAATTCTACGTAGGCTGCTGCTACAACCCCCCCCCCCCATCAGCTTGCATGCATGGGTCTATCCAGCTTTCTCTCTGGACTAACAAGTGTATTGCCATCAAGAGATACCATACTGCTCTGGGATTTTAACCTCAACTGGGCAGCTGCACCCAAACCGGCCTATGCCACCATATTAAAGTGCCACAACCTGGAGTAAGTCATCTCCTCCACCATCAGACACAACCTCCGCACCCAAAACTACACAATCCTTGACTGGATTGTCACAAATCGGGCAGATCTAGTCCTCCAAGCAGGCATTATGTCCAACTCAGTTAGTGATCATACCCCCATGTACACCATACTGAACACCAAAACTGCTCACCCTCCCCCCAAGCTTCTGTCCTTCAGGAAATTCACTTGCCATGATCAAGACTCTGTCATATGGGATGCAAAGTCGATGAATTGGTCATCCCTTTACCTGCTCAACAGCATTTCTGCTGCAGTTACTTTCTTTACTGATGCCCTTCGAAAGCTCCAAGATAAACACTTCCCCATCCCAACCAGAAGGGTTAGAGGTGGCTGTACACGTTGACTATCAAAGGAGCTATTGGCGTAAATGAAAGACAGGGACACCAAGTGGAAGGCCTACAAAGCATCCTCATCCACGCAGTTGTGAAATGCCTATGGGCAGCTGCACAACTCAAGCAAACAGGCGGTCAAGTCACAAAAGCGCAAATACTTCATCAACCTTCAAAAAAGCACCCTGGGAAATCCTCGCAGCTTCTGAGCCTCAGTCAGGTCCCTAATTAATCTCAGGTCCAGTAAACAAATAACACAACTCTCATCCCCCACTGGGCCCATTTACGACCCGGCTAGGATCGTTGACATGTTCAACTCAATGTTCACTGATCTTACCCTATACCTAAATAAGCTCCCTTCTCAGCCTCTCTCAGACCATATCAGAAACGCTCACAGCTACCCCTGAGGTATGAATTCTGCTTCTCCTCCTTCTTTCTATTTTAGGGCCATTGGTCCAAAAACCACCACCAAAATCTTGAAGATTCTTCCATCCAGAGGAAGCCCAGGCAGTGATGGGCTCTACCCCACCTTCCTGAAGCTCATATCCTCGGCTATTGTCAAACCATTAACCTTCATATTCAATCTTGCACTATCATCATCATCATCATCTGGACTCCTGGAAGCATGCAAATATTGTTCCAATTTTTAAAGCAGGTGATCCTCTTACCCCTGAGAATTACAGACCAATCTCCCTTCTACCTCATCTGAGCAAGTTACTGGAAAGAAATTTTACAACCTTCTGTGTCCCTTCCAGCATGGCTTCCGCAAACACTATAGTACATCCTCTGTGCTGGCACTGTTCTCTAACCATGTCCTTAGGAACATGGACATGGGAAAGGCTACAGGCATGGTCTTTTTGATTTGTCCAAGGCCTTCGACCTTGTAGACCACCACCTTCTTCACACTACCCTTCTGCAATTTGGCTGCTCCTCTGGAACTGCTGCCTGGTTCTGAAGTTATCTCACCAACAGGTCTCAATCTGTACTCATAGGCAAAGATACCTTTGCTACACTTCCCATACACCCTGGAGTTCCCCAGGGCTCAATTATTGGCCCTTTTCTTGTTTCAGTGTTTATTAAGGCCCTCCCTGCCAACAGCCTCAATTGCAATGCACTCCACTATGTGGATGACTTAGTCTTATACCACAGTAACAAATCCCTTGAATCCATCTCCTCCACCCTCACACTCAACTATGGTGCCACCCAACATTGGTTCCTCTCCAGTAAACTCATTGTGAATGAGAAAAAGAAGAAAGCCATGATTTTGGCTCCAAGCCTTTCCTGGCCAAGGTCACAAATTCTAATTGTTCCCTCGTGGTACTTACGCCGGCTGCCCCCCAAAAAAACGGTCTCCTCCTTCAAATATCTAGGGGTTACCTTTGACCCCTCCCTGACCTACAAGGAACATATAAATCTCACTGTGAAGAAAATTCACCTAAAGCTAGGTGCTGCTTACCGCATAAACAAATTACTGTCCCCCGAGGCTCACCTAGCCATTGCTCTAGGTAACCTTCTGCCCCTCCTTGACTACTGGTCCCCTGTCTACTCCTATGTATCCTCTACGCTGCACTCATGCCTCTGAACTACGTACAATTCCACCTGTTGCATTGCTTCAAGCCCCCTATTCTACCCACCACTGCACACTCTATCAATCCCTAGGATGGCTCCCGCTTCAGGCACGCTTCAACTATGCCATGGGATGCCTTGTTGACAGCTCCCTTAGGAGCAACCAGTTGTCCCCCTATGACTCGCTACCTACTGGTAGGGTGGCTGCTAGGATCCTTAGGGCCTCCTCCATTCTTCCCCTGGAAGTTCCCTGGGTCACCTCAGTTATGGGCAGCAAAGCCTTCTCTGTTGCTGCTCCCTCCCTCTGGAACCGACTCTCATCAACCAATCGCCACCAGTCCTTCAAAACAAGCCTGAGAGCCTGGCTTCTGACAGAGTCCAGCTGTAATTGTGCCCTAGACAATGCAGGGGTCTGAAAACTGCCCTAATCTTTCCCAGGGTATTCCGGGATACTGCCTTCTCCAGCTTCTACCTTCACCATCCCCTCCGATTTTCCTATCTCCTATGTTGGTCTGGGCCTCAGCAATGGCCAGGCATGCTGTCTCTGTTATCTGCATAATCTTAACCCCCCGAATCTCAAACTGTAATGCACTTTGCATTTTAGCATGATTTTATATTTGCCTTGGACACACCATACATCTAGTTTAATACTGCTTAATTCTAGCTGCTATATTACAGAGCTGTTTTTGCTCTCCCCTGGCCCTTGCTGTATATTATGTCTGCTTTACTTGTTTTAAGCCTGTGTTTCCTGTGCCTGTTGTTGTGTGTAATGACTGTAATATTTATTTTGTGCTTATACCACTAATATGTGGAATTGTACCTATGTGGTATGTTTAGTCCTTTGCTGATGCCTGTATTTCGAAAGCCATATATCTATGATGTTTGTTGTTTCTGCCACTCTGTGGCCCGGATCGTGACTGAAAATGGTCCTTTGGATCAGCACACTTACCCGGTTACCAAAGCCATAAATAAATAGATCAAGTCAAACATGATGACTATATATTTACATTTTTCTAAGGTAAACTGTCAACGCTGAAATCAACAGCACATCACTGAGATTGAGTGACTTATGCAGACAGTCTAGAATTGATGAGAATTGCAAGAGACAAAAAAACAGCTGGACCTGGGGAACTGGATGGTTCAGTGGATTGGTAGCAAGTTAAGGAGCCTTTCACTTCTAGGTCATGAGTTCAAATCCAGCAGAGGTCAATTGGGGTTGAAAGCCATTATCAATGAGGGCTGTTCAATGACCTACGTGAAATGAGTTGTGGTGGTCTCAGTCCACTTCCCAGTGGGCAGGTGTCCACATTACAGTACCACCAACACAGTTGGTACTAATTGCCACCCTTATTGGCAGTCTCACATGAGAGGTGAAGGACTGAATGGGCATGGAGTCTGAACTACCCTCTCACCTACGTGGTGGTCCCTCCATGGCAGGGTTGAGGCACACTGTCGGGACAGTGTGGGTAAGCTTGCACTGTAATCGCTCCGTGCTGTACCTTTCATGTGGATAAGCAGAGGACTTCAAGTTCCAGTGCTGTCAATCCAGCACTTTTCATGAGCACTAAATTCACTAACAGAAAAAAAAAAAATTAAAAAAAAGCTTCACTAGACCACACTATTTTGTGTGCACCATCACTCAGTCCGTGAAGTTGACTAATGAAACAATTTACCTTGCTCAAGCCGTGTGGTGTGTTCTACCAATAAATACGCTGAATGGTTTCATCCTTTGCTCGGATAGACATAATAGCACAGATGTTTGGAATAGCATGCCATGCAAGTTGTTAGTGCCTATGGCTACTTAAACAGGGTAACTGAAATATTATGAGGAATATTACTGCATTTTATTTTTACTGCAGCATTAGAGAAACAGAGAGTTTTCCCCATGTACAAGTGTGCCTTTGTACAATGAAGGGAGTGAGAGGGTGTGCACCTCAGAGAGCCTAAACAGCTTCATTTTTATGTTGTCTTGCTCGCGCAGCACAGACAACATATTGTGGCTGCTTCAGTGGAGAAGCGGGTTTCGGAGGTGCGGTCCTGCTGCAGCCAATGGCACCACTGCTTTTTGAGGCCAGGCTCTGTGGTGCCAATGGCATAGCATGCTGTCTATGACAGCAGTTAAGAAACATGCCACCACCTTGAGAGAATTAAGACGCTGCAATCAGGGAGCACCACGGAGCTGTCCCTGATTGCGGCAGCCAATTACTGCTTGCCTCATCTAGTCCAGCAACATGGTGGTGGCTTCCTCGTCAGCTTCTAACAGTCCCCACAGAAGCTGAGGGACAGCCGCTGCCTTTTACAGTCCCTCTGAAAACCGACAGGGGTGCCCAATCCCCCTGTCGGCATTCCCCCTTCTAAGTTAATTTTCCGACGGGGGTGCCTAATCCCTGTTGGCATAATGTACCCCATTTCTTGTGTGCTGAGGGGTGCCATCCCCTCGGCTCATGTGACTCCCCACTCACCGACAGGGGTTACCAATCCCCCTGTTGGCATGTCCCCTCCTAAGGTAATTTGCCAACGAGGATGCCCAATTCCCATCAGCATAATGCACCCCCCCATTTCTTGTGTGCCGAGGGGGTGTCCAGTCCTCCTCAGCTCATGCGACCCCCCCACCTCTGTATGGCGGGAGGGGTATCCAATCCTCTACAGCCCCCAAAATAACAGGTGGCATGCTGGGAGCCCACCCAGTGTGCTAAATACCCTGTAAAAAGTCCCGCGATTTTTTTTTTACCCTGTAAACAGAAACGGTCCCTGAGTCCGGGTTTCTCCCAACCCGCACCCACCTTCTCTGTGCACCCCTGCCTCCCCGCACCCCCTCTCACCCCATACTTCACCTCCAGAGCCCAGTGCAATAATCTTTGGTGGACCGGGAACACATCTGTACTCTTCAAAGCCGACCACAACTGAAGAAATGCCGGTAAGCTGTATAACGGCATAATTTTTTTTTTTTAACTTATGTGGATATCTTGGGCATTGTTTAAGCAATAAGCCATGAGGGGGTGTGGGTTATCGGGGGATTTACCACGGCTGGAGTGGTTTGCCCATGAGGCACAGCTGAGTGGGTAAATCCCCCAGCCGTGGTAACTCTCGATAACCCAGATCCTTGGTTTAGAAGATATACTACACTGTTTTTTTTTTTTATTATTTAAAAAAACAGTACTTGCTATAATGCTTAAATAAGTGACTCAGTTGTAGAGCAGTCAGTGTTTTTGTTTACTTTCCCCTGATGCATGGAGCTGCTGTTTTACAGTCTCTGCTTAGCGGGGAAACAAGATGGCAGATGGAGTTCTGTGATTTTTGCCATCGGATTGCTTATTTTGAACATGTGGCTGGCTGGCACCTTTTGCAGTGATTATCGGTAGATAATCAAGGCAGGTAAGGTGCCAGCCTGCCTATCTGATTGGTCGGTGTCTGAGGTACATGGTGTAATTTGACTTTTGCCACCAAATATTCAACAAGGGGTTTTTGAGACCCCTCCTCATGAATTCAGTCACTGTCATGACGTTATTCAGTCCCAAAAGGTGCTTTTTGTGGTCACAGCATGGAATCACCTTTCAGGACCAAGTAACGAAATTACAGTGTTACTGTTCATGAGGTGGCCTCCCAAAAAGCCTATGTTGCAAATTTGGTGAAGAAATTCCCAAAAATGACTGTGCTACGAGCGTACATTGTACAGTTTCCACGCGCACTAGTAACTTTACCAATTTGTAATATTATCACTCCAGATTTTCAACATTGGCATTTTCCACACCTCCTTATGAACAGTACTGCTGTCATTTTTCAGATCCTGCCCAAAATGTGTTTTCGCACAAGTGGCACACTATGACGCGGTCGCTGTGGGAAATCAATGATCAGGACAGATGAAGAAAATCATAGTGACAGCGTTCATGAGCAGAGGTACCAAAATGCCTATGTTGAAAATTTGGTGAAATAATTCCATTAAATGACTCTGTTCTGAGTGTGCATTGTGCAGTTTCTACATATGCTCGTAAATTCATGTGTAACCCCTAGATGGCGCTATCCCAGGGGCTACTACCCCTGCCTGATTTGCCACTAACAGGTTGAGGGGCCTGGATCCAATGGCGGGTGCCTCCACCCAGAGGTCAGGGTTTGCAATAGTTAAACTAACTTGGTCACAGCCCTCTGGGACACTGCAACCCCTTCTTCCCACTAGTGGCCCACACAATATATCAGAATTACCTTCACAGTATACACTTACCCCCAGGTCTGGTCGCACTGGGACCTCCTGTGAAATGAGATACAGTGCAACAATCACAGTACAGTACTTTAACATAGACAAATACTTCAGGCAGTATAACTTTGCTGAAACAAGCAGCTCTGATTTATTTAGGGATATAACAAGGACAGGGGAAATCAGGTTAATTAGCTTATCACTCTAATAATCTACATATGGCTCTGTGCACAGGCCTATCCCTATCAGTTATTGTCCCTGGGTACCTAAGCCCTAGTGGCTAGTCCAAACCGTGGCAGCTGGTAGGGGCCCTTTCACACAGAGAAAAGGAGAATTAAACAGTCAGCAGTACAGTAATTCCATTTGGATTTAATGTGGCAATTCAACAGGGAGCGACCTTGAATTAGTACTCACGACCTCCAAATAAGATAGGGTCCTTCAATGTCAGCAGGGCTCACTTAGAGGTGCACAAACCTCTTCACACATCCATATAAAGAAAGCTTCTATACCAGGCAGGCTGCATCTGTATCCCGATGAATTACTGCACAATACCCGGGAGAACACAGCAGATTCAGTTCCTGACAGACCGAGTGTAATTTTCAGCAATTCCTCCAGTCTTCTACAGGGTGAGCCTGGTTTCTACTCTTCAGAGATCCTTTGATTCTTTTCACAGGACGGATTCAGTCCTAACAAGCTGCAGACCGGAACTTGGGCCTTACACACGTTTTTGACTAAACTGCACACTGAAAAGCACAGGGCTCCTTCCTTCTTCACTGCCAAAGCTCAACTCAAACTCCAACCGACAAAAACGGGCACTTCCTTTGAGTTCCTCCCAGTTCTTGACTGGATTGGCTGTCACTCACAATAGACTGCTGCTGTTGGTCCAAAAGGCACTGAAGTCTAAACTACATCTCCCAGAGTCACTGCCCATACAATCCCTCTTGCTGGCTCAGATTATGAGTCCAAGTTCTGATTCGTCCAAGACACCATTTTAGAGCTAGCTTACCCACACTGATTGGTCCAGTTCAGCAGTTCAAAACTAGAATGGGGAACTAGCAGACACAGTTCTGACTGCAAAGAAAGCAGGTTAGACAAACTGTAATTTCATTATTACTCTAAATAATTTCTGGCAAACAGTTACATCTTTCAGATAGGTTCCCTTTGCACTCCTAGTGACTGCAAAAATGAAGTGAATTGGCAGCAGCTCAAGTGGTACTCAGAGAAGCACACAGTCCCCATACAACTAATTATGTCTGCAAGCAGACAGCTCTAAAGAGACAGCACCAGAGGCTCTAAAACACTCACTGATAAATGGCTTAAATGCCAAACACCATTCAGGCTTGGAGCATTCAAGCAAGCTCCTGGAAGTCTTTTGGGAACCCCCATTTGCAGGGGTTACACCCTTCCTGGCCTGGGAAAGCTTGACGTCCGCGTCACAAGTACCTATAAGTTTTAACTGCAACCATATACATTTGCATTAGGCTCGCATACGTAATCATCAGTCAATATATCATTTTACCAAGAACACATTTCTGAAACATTGCAGTCGTCACTCTTTACACAGTATTACAAACACATTGTACATATAACTCAAGTTATTACCTCTTGTACATGAAACCTGAAGAGAGGGGCCCTTTCACACAGAGAAAAGGAGAATTAAACAGTCAGCAGTACAGTAATTCCATTTGGATTTAATGTGCAATTCAACAGGGAGCGACCCTGAATTAGTACTCACGACCTCCAAATAAGATAGGGTCCTTCAATGTCAGCAGGGCTCACTTGAGGTGCACAAACCTCTTCACACATCCATATAAAAGAAAGCACTATACCAGGCAGGCTGCATCTGTATCCCGATCGCAATTACTGCACAATACCCGGGAGAACACACAGCAGATTCAGTTCCTGACAGACCGAGTGTAATTTTCAGCAATTCCTCCAGTCTTCTACAGGGTGAGCCTGGTTTCTACTCTTCAGAGATCCTTTGATTCTTTTCACAGGACGGATTCAGTCCTAACAAGCTGCAGACCGGAACTCTGGGCCTTACACACGTTTTTTGACTAAAACTGCACACTGAAAAAGCACAGGGCTCCTTCCTTCTTCACTGCCAAAGCTCAACTCAAACTCCAACCGACAAAACTGGCACTTCCTTTGAGTTCCTCCCAGTTCTTGACTGGATTGGCTGTCACTCACAATAGACTGCTGCTGTTGGTCCAAAAGGCACTGAAGTCTAAACTACATCTCCCAGAGTCACTGCCCATACAATCTCTTGTGGCTGGCTCAGATTATGAGTCCAAGTTCTGATTCGTCCAAGACACCATTTTAGAGCTAGCTTACCCCACACTGATTGGTCCAGTTCAGCAGTTCAAAACTAGAATGGGAACTAGCAGTACAGTTCTGACTGCAAAGAAAGCAGGTTAGACAAACTGTAATTTCATTATTACTCTAAATAATTTCTGGCAAACAGTTACATCTTTCAGATAGGTTCCTTTGCACTCCTAGTGACTGCAAAATGAAGTGAATTGGCAGCAGCTCAAGTGGTACTCAGAGAAGCACACAGTCCCCCCATACAAACTAATTATGTCTGCAAGCAGACAGCTCTTAAAGAGACAGTACCAGAGGCTCTAAAAACACTCACTGATAAATGGCTTAAATGCCAAACACCATTCAGGCTTGGAGCATTCAAGCAAGCTCCTGGAAGTCTTTTGGGAACCCCCATTTGCAGGGGGGTTACACATGCATTTTTACAAGTTTCACTCAAGATTTTCAACACTGCCAACTCTTCACACCTACCTATGAATGGTGTAGCTGTCATTTTTCACATCCTGCCCAAATGGTGTTTTCCCACATCTGGCACAGAATGGCACGGTCACTGTGAGAAATCAACGTTCGGGACAGATTAACAAAATCACAGTGCCACTATTCATGAGCAGAGGTCCCAAACACTTTCATGAGGTGGGGGGTCACAAAAATGCCATGTTGCAAATTTGTAGTGCAAGTACCAACAAATGGCCAGGGCATTAGGGTTTCTAACCATAATGCCCCACCCTGTACAGACTGACAGGTGTCAGGGGTGTGTCTTAGCATTGCCAGCTGTCATGCTCACGCCATACCATCCTCCTCTACCGTTAAGCCACTGACAAGCATCAAGGTGTGCCTTGGACTCTTTGGCCCCACAGTTCACTGCATTCTCCGATGCTGCAGCCATTTCAGCGTATGTCTTTATGAAATGGGGTGACTGTAAAACTGAACACCCCAAGGCATACCTCAGCACTTGTCGGTGTCTGCAGGATAGGGTGAGGTAAAATGCCATGAGCGTTATGCCTTAATGGGGTGAGCGTAAGGCTCGAGGACCCCAAGGCACAACATGATATTTGTCGCACTGCAGGGTAGGGTGAGCTGAAATGCCATGAACATTATGGCCAATGCCCAAAGGCACACCTCAGTGCCTGTCAGTCTCTGTAGGGTGATGAGGGGTTTGACGTCATTTTCATATTTCACTGCCGTTCCTATTATGCATCTGTTCAACTCCTGTGCTACCAATGCCAATGTCAGCAAGACAACATTCAGCATTGACAAATGCTTGTTATTTAGAGGGCCTGGGGACAGCAGGGTAGTGCATGACAGGGAGCGACTGGCTAGCTAGCACTGCTGAGAATGACTGACTTATGTACATACATTAACCATTGCTGCTTGACTGAAAAAATAGCAATGATGATGACAAACAGAATTTTATTTTTACTGAGGCATCACAGAAAAATTTAATTTGCCTCATGGGCAGAAGTGCTTTTATACAATTAAGAGAATGAGAGGGTCCATACCATGCCATTCCCACCAGACACATGTGATACCAGCACTGTGAGCTAAATGGAATGACAAACACAGAGGAATAAGAGAGGCCACACCATGAAATCATACATTTAGAACGAGAGCATTCCACTCCAGTTTTAACATCATATTATTCTCAGTCACACTAGTCCAGATTGAGGACCATACCACAGGCTGTATACAGCCCTAATAAGAGGCAAAGAGAATGAGAAACAGAGATAAATGGCACAATGCAGTGAAAAAAAAAAAAGCACATTATGAACAGTCTTGCTACAGGCAGGCTCCAGCTCACTGAAGCAGTACACTCCTATTGCCAATGCAGTCCAGAAAAGATTGACAACGTACTATCACCCAGTATCACTGAAAGAGTGCAGATGAGGTTTTTGGTTAAGAAAAAGAGAGACACACCATCACACACACACAATGTTAACTGTGAGATATAAAAAAAAACATACATTGTTGTGACTGCAACTAGTACTACCATTAAGAATAATGTAAGATACAATGAAATTGGTAAAGCATTGAAAGTCATAAAACAGACTGTACAAAACAGTTCATAAAATTGTGCTGCAGTAAGTGTCAACGTGCTAGTAAAATGGTGTGTGTATTTAACGCAAGCCTCATCCTGATCCAGGATGATGAAGTCAACATCCCAATCTTCCAGAGAAGATTGTTCTCATGACTGTTTCATTCACCTCTAATGCCACTGTCAATGGAGTGCCCTCAGAAAATCAAGGCCACTGATTTACGGTGATTAAAACAATTAAATTCCGTTTTCAAGGCTTAAGATTCCGGAATTTCACCGGTGATTGTTACTCTAATTTCCGGATTTTACCGGGATTCTGTAATCATTCTTTTAGTATGTGCATAAATAATCAGAATTAAAGAAGGCTTAATATACAGAGCATTAAATAAAGCAAACTGAAAATAGTACAGGAAGGAATTAAAAGAAAAACAGACTTTTTTATAGATTTACTGATCTGATAGAAAATGCCAGATTCCATGAAATCTTCGTTTTTACCGGTTTTCAGGCAGCCCTAATTCTGGAATTTTACCGGATTTTCCGGTAAAAACCGAAAAACAGTGGCCTTGAGAATAATCCCCTTCACTCAACATGAATACCATCCTTTTTCTATTTCTCAGAATGTGGTACATGAATGAATGTTAATATGACTGCATTCCTGGGAGAGAGTTTGTATGCCTGTCAGTGGTAATGGCCCCCTCTGCACTGAATACCTTCTCTATACTGCCACAGGAGGGGGAAGAGCTCTGGTACTTCATAGTTACTGTTGCCAGTGCTAGCCAGTGACTTTAAGCTTCACAGCAGCAACAGCTCATCATTTATAGTGAGGTGCTTGGTATCTGCTAAGTACTCATCCACCATTCTTTCAGCTGTATACTGTACAATCCAGCATCTTCCGCTGCCGCCTCCAGCTTTTTCTCCTTTGTATGTTCTTCCCAGCCAATCTGCAGCAACCTGAGACAATACTACCTGCAGAGAATTGGAAGTTTCTGTTTTTGAAAGTATGAGGTTGATGCCTTATCCTTTGGTGCCCAGCCAGCAGACAAGCATCCAATCAGGTATTACTGTAGGTGAATATACCATTGTTTATTTATTCTGCTGCAGGACACTGATGAGGGTATCTCACTCGTTCCAGCACTGGATGGTTTTCTTCTTTTACAGATCAGAATGATAGTTTCCTTATAATTTAGGGTGAGGGGGAATAAGATTGGGTGCTAGAGGGTGGAAGGGTTGGGGATTTCCTATGATTTTGATGACATGGGGACAAGCACAGGGTGGAAGGAGCTGGGTGGTGTTTTTCTAATGTGGCACAGTTGAGGGGAAGAGATATCAATTTTAAATAAAAACCAGCAGAGCTGTGGCAGGAAGGAGTTAAGTGGGTTCCAGAGGGTGACAGGGTGAGGTACTTTTCTTAAAAGTGCCGGTGGTGGGAGGTGCTTTGAAGTTTGTCTTAGTGGGGGTGGGGGTGGCTTACACTTTTCAAAACACTTATCTAACAAAAGAAGCACTTTACATAGTTTTCACTGGCAAAGTGTAAAAACTATGCATAGTGGCACTTCCCTGACACTTTTGCTGGCGAAGTATCACTATCTGTTGTCTTCACTGAGCAAAGGTGGGCACTCTGCCAAGTGCAAACTACGCAGTGAGCTGCCTTCTCTGATGTGAAATTGGGGAAGGTTCACTAAATGAGGTTTCCTAGCTTCGCACATCTTTATCTGCAGGTCACATGGTGTGCTCTCTAATTTTCTGCCTCCAGTGTCATCAGCATAAGTGTCACCAACAAAGTTACAACTTCACCACCTTGTGAAGTGATTTTGGTTCCTAAAGCAACACTTTGCATGATGAACTTACTTCATGAAGCTCATGAACTTTTGGGACTGACTGATAAGGTCTAGTTTCAGCTGTATGGTGTGAACAGCAATGCGACAAGTGGTGTTCTCACCCCCCACCCCCAGCTACCACCATCCAGAGGCAGTGAAAAACAGTCCACAGACTTCACAAAAAGATTGACTTTTTGCAGATCAGGAACAGATTCTGGCCATTGTCACTACTCTGTCCCAGCAACGTATCACAGTGGGGTGCTGGGTGAAGATTTTCATAAAGGGAGTAGCTCAAATATGAGAAACTTTTGGGGCACTAGTGAACAAATGTGAACTGTGGGCCAGTTGTGAACCTCCAGCAACAATTTTGTGGACCCTTCCTGTTTTACACAGTCTCAGATTTTTCTAAAACCTTAACTGAAGGTACATACTGTAAAAGAAACCTGGCAGATGTGAAGCAATCTCTCTGACACTGTTTTTTCTTCTAGAAATCAAGCAGAAGTCTAGAGGTGCTGTGTGATCTTCCTCGTACCTGCCTTATTAGCTTAGTAAGTCAGATGCTGACATATACAGTAGGAGATGTTGTTATATCTGGACTCTGGAGTTCATCCCAAATCCTGCTGCCAGGCTCTACACTGTTCAATTGTAATTGTGCACCATAGTTTAGAAGAATAAGGCCACAACTACAGAAAGATAAAAATAGACTGTTGTATGTTGTATACCTCATGGAAGGTTGGCTCAATGACTGACTACTGAAGTGGTCACCAAATACTAGGTACTGATCACTAGAGTATTTCACTGATAGCTGACAGAAAGAACAGATGGTATGTGTGGGTGATAATTTATAAAAATATAACATTTGCTCTTTTTTCAACAGTATAGTTCCTCCAGGAGATGACATTTTGCTTCATTTTGCAAGCCTGTGCTCTCCCTGTAGAACTATTTTTATAAGTTCTACCAGGGGTGGGGCACTGAGCACTGCTACAGGTAGTGCAGGTGCCGTTGAGCTACTGAACATGTAACACTCAGATATAGTTTTATATTCGTAAGCTCAGTAATTTAAAAGGGACTCCAAATGTGGAGCTTCTACAAAAAGGTAGTGTGTGTAGCTACACTGGCTAAGCATATCCACATTCCCTACGTGCAGGGGCGGCTCCGGCCCTGGACCAGACACTACCTATGCTGTGCCCAGCAGTGATACATAGTTCCCCAAATAATTCAAATGTAAATCCATCTAAATAGGTGGACACTAAGCTTCTGCACCCTACCTATGCCTCAGTCATCCTTAATTCCTGGAGTCACCACTTCCTGCATGTAAATAAAAAACAAGAGTGCTGTTTAAACCCTTTTTTAACTGTTGACAAATCAAATATATGTGTTAACCTAAAAATGCCATCATTGGCTTGCCAGCAATGACAAGTGTACCTTTATTTTGAACCTTGATGTGTGAACCAACTAATTATGTACTTTGAAGGACTATCAGCTGTGTAAGCAAGTACTTGCTGAGCTGTCTTCCACTCACCACCACCGTCACAGGACATTCTGTTCTACCACTGTCTCCCGTGCGTGCTGATGTGAAGTTCCTGAGCCTTGACTCCCAACTGCATTACGTCCAATTAAAGTCGCTCTCATTACGAAAGCATACCTGATTAGAGCTCACAGAACACACGGCTCCCAAGGGTGGCAGTGTATGGCATGCTCAATGTGAAATGCATTATGGAACAATTCCTAGCATCTGTCTCCCCTACTTGACAAGGATTGGAGACAGCTCTCAAGTGCCCACATGCTGGGATTTTGAATCTGATGTACTCCATCCTGCAGTGTTCATTTTCTACCACCTAGCTGGGGGTTCAGTCTGCACCTTACTAAGATTCTGCTCCTGAACAGAACTGTACTAACAGCAAAAGCAAACATTTTGGTATAATAGACTTGTGCAGTTTTTTTTGTTGTTGTTGTAATTTACATTTTATGCCCTCTTTTGTCACTGTTGCTGGCTCCCCTCAGACTCTCTAGTACTCCCCCGACCCCCACCTACCTGCACCTGCCACCCTCCATGAGCCTCAGCTTACCCCCCCATATGGTGTGGAGGGGATATACTCCAGAATGCACAGGATGTCAGGTGGTGTGTGTGAGGATGCAGAACACAGACTAGATATACTGAGTCCCCCAGGAAGCCACTACCAGTGGTGCTTTCCATTTTATCCCTGGTCCCCTTGGAAGACATCAGCACAAAAAGGGGGGAGCAGTGCACATGCACACACAGTGCGTGCACATCGGTGGTCCCCAGTCAATGTCTTCCTTCTCCCACTCAGCACCCTCTGCTGTACTGCCACATGTGGGTGTTCAGATAGCAGTAGTGAAACAAGGATGGAGAACCTCCCTTCCTAGAGGAGGAGGAGGAGGAGGAGGAGGAGAAGGAGGAAGAGGAAGATAGTGTCCTCTAGAACATTCAATCCTCCCTCTTTAGCTGACTCTCAATGCTCCAGACTTGATCCCAAACCCTAGTTGTCATCATTGTGAGTGGTAGCCCTACCATGGCGCCGATGGGCCTGTCAACTTGTGTCGTTTATGTAATGTTGAAATATTTGCAAATGTATTAAACAATCCATCTTTTGTTGTGCAACTGAAAGTAAGTTTGTTACTTCTGAGAAAATGTTGAAAATTTAGACACGGGTCATTACTTATTCATTCATTTTGCATTCATTTAATCTATGGCTGCTGGCTGGAGAGGTGGGAGGGATTGTGCCAGACTCCCCCTGACCCTTGTCCTGACCTCGTGGATTTTAAAATACCACTCATACTTACTATGGAAGAAGGAAGGTGGGGGGGGGGCAGCATGCTGACATTGGAACTTAGTCAGAAGGACTCAGTCGGGAGGGGCAGGAGTGGATAACCAGCGACCACCAGTCTGGAGAAGGATAACATATCTTCTTTGTGGCTACAATCAGCCTAGCTCTGAGTGATGTGGGGAGGGTGGAGTGATAAAACAGTATGAGCAGTGTTGGTGGGTAGGTGCTAACACTCATGGGGGAATGGTAGATTTTTGATTTGCAGGTGGGGGGAGCAACAGGGTAAAAACTGAGTCACTGCTGCCCTGTGGGGGCAGGTGCTGCAGCACTGAAAATGGAATGTTATGGGTTAATAAACCGTAAAAAAAAATAAAAGAATAAAAATAGCGTATAGCAAAGAGACCAGCTGAAAATGTTACGCAGTCAGTAGTTTTCCACTGCATTACATAACTGAAGTATGTTAAACAACTCTTAACATCACAGAGAAAACTAAAAAATATAACAATACTTAGAATTCAACATATAATTCAGATATTACCTGTTTTTTTTTTTCCATTTCCCCTATTTATTACTCGTTTTCCTCCCTCTATCTCCTGAATTGTAAAACATTTTGAAATACGATATCTATCAAAGGCAATACATAATTCCAAATTAATTCCTTCCCTCCCTTCTTGGTGCTGGACATCGACCCATGAGAGTCTAGAAACCATTTTTGTCTGATTCAGTAGGATGTCAGAGGACTGGCCAATGGAAATGTCACTGCATGACGTTGCAAGGTTCCCAATATCCTTCCCCAGTGTAGGAGTGATTACACCATACTGCATCTACTAGGCCACCAGGAGCCAGCAGTATGCTGAATCATGACCTCGCCAAAGGCTGAGCACAGAGGACATTTCTACAGTCACCTGCAGGCTCACTAACAGAGTCACAGTGTAAATCCAGATTCCCTGTGCTGTAGTGCTGCACACTACAGATGATGCTGGACCTCAGCTCATATAGTTTCTTAATTTTTTTTTCACATGCACTCAAGTTTTTGTGCAGGGTACTCCACTACTACTTGCATTATAGTGAACCACCCTGGGCCTTTAGGGTTACCTCTCCAAACCCTTGGGGGGGGGGCAGATCTGGGTTGCCCAAAGTTGTGCTACATTGGGTACTTGGGTGTGAAAGTGGCATAGTTCCTCCACCTGGGGTAGCAATATTGAATACCTCAATGCTGGCACACAAGGCTGTTACCCCCTAGAAAACAATGTAAAACCTGCCTACACAGTCCTGTACCAAAATAAATGACAAAGTAACAGCAATAACAACCTCCAAACCAAGAAATGCAGTTTAAACAAATAATTTATTTGAAATGGAAAGAACAGGGGTACATAAAGAAAAATGAGAGCAATGAGGTAGCTGTAAAATACTAATACTCTATGCAATAACCACAGTAGCCACACGCAATCTGTTCACCCTCTCCGGCAGTCCTACAAACTCACAAGCAGGTGCACCCATCTTATTTTTTCCCAAAGGCCATGGGCGCGAGCACTCTTTTTCTGTTGCGTTGGGTAAGTCACTAGGGATGCAGTTGCTGCTAGCAGGGTAGGAGCTTGGTGGCGCACTTTAACTGTTGCAGGCAAAACACACATAAAAACCCAGACTGTTGCTGAACAATCAGACTATAAACTGTCAAAAGGGAATCCTGTTTGTAATCCAAACAGAAATGGGTGGTGAGTGAGCCTCCACAGGTCTTCAGCCAGGACATATTACTGGCAAATACCTTCCCAGGCTTTCCTCCCTCCGTCCCTGGCACAATCACAAATTTCCCAGTTGCACAGCTGAAGCACGATGGCTACTTGTAGTTTTGCATCCTCACAGAAACATCTGGTATCTGATCACTGAGCAGGCGAGGTGGCTGGATATGCTCCCAGCTGGAATGCAGTTTCCCCGGGGTAATCTGGTGTTCACTCACTGGTCTCTGTTCTCTCACAGTCAGTCTGGTGCAGCAGAAGCAGGGAGTCCAGGAGCCCTGAAGGGGACAGTGGCCTTCTGATTTGGTTGGTTGATCTGTGGTAGGGCTAAGCCCCCAGAGGGGGAAATCACTGGTGGGGTAGAAAACCCCAGCTTTCCTCCTTGTTTCAAGCTGCCAGTTTTGATAAAACTTGTTTTCTTCACAAAAGAGTCTGTTGCTGGGTGGGTACCCAGACTTTGTTGGCCTGCCAGGCATCAGTTCCTGGTAGGAAGTGGCTCACTGGCTCACAGCTCCTCTCTTTCTCTCTCACACTAGTAGATCTGGCCCAGATACCTGGGAGCAGCCCCTTTTACAGGGGATGAAACTTGATGCTGTGTTGGTCAGTCCTGTTAGAATGTTGGCCTAGCTGTGCTAGGCTTGCATGCAGGTTGGGAAGCTGTACTGGGACTGCTCCTGTTTATCATTTTCATGAATGACCTTCCCTTGTGCACTTCTGTATGTGACATACAACTGTACTGTATGCTGATGGCAGGGTACTATTGTCCTGTAGCCAAGATGTCCCTACAGTTGCATTCAGTCTCCAGTCAGACTTCCAAAAGTTGCAACAGTGGATCCTAGCAAACAGATAATTCTAAAATAAAAAAAAAAAACTATGTCACTATATTGTTAAGTTCCAGGCCTTCCCTGCATGACACACCCTCTCAAACCATATGCAGTCTTGACAACACCCTGAGAAGATCATCGCCCTTTGCAAATATCGACCCTGGAGCAAACCTAGACTTCTCAGCCCAAATTAAAAAAATATCTTCAGTGTTGTACCCCAAGCTAGTCCCCCTATATCGCATCAAAGATTATCTCTCCTTGGCCTGTAGGAAACAGGTAGTTGAACAGATGTTGTTGCCTTCCATTTGCTACAGATCTGCATCCAAAATTCAGCTGGCCAAACTGGAAATGCTTTACAACTCCTTGTGTCACTTTGTGCCGAGCTTCCTATTCCATATTCACCACTGCTCTATGTGCAGTACATACAGCTGGGGTGGACAGTCCAAAGTAGTGGATGTACCATGCACACTGCAACTTTTAGGCACACAGTTCTGACACAATCTCCTGCAATATCTAAGCTTACTGATCTCTTCCCCATGTACACCATATCAGCTGAGACCTTCCGATACACAAAAACACTTGCCTCCCAGCTGCAAAAATAAGGCAAGTCAGGGTGCTATCAGTTTTAGGGCTCCTTGTGCTTGGAAAAGCCTCTCAATTGCTATTGGGGTGCAAATACATCCAGCAGACCAGACCTGAGTTTGATTCTCACAACCTCCACTTGCATACTGTGTGACTCTGAGCAAGTCACTTAACTGCCCAGTGCTCCCAGGTCACCCCTGAGAACAGGCACTTGTGCCTAGTGGGCCTTATGCGGTTACCAAAGACTAAAAAAATAAAAATAAAATAAAAATATCTCAAACATCAAACTGAAACTATGCTCTCATTTCTCTCCTACTGGCTTGTTTAATCGGTAGAATTGTGATAATCTCTAACCACCAAACCTCCCTAGCATGACTGCTGTAAGTTTATTTTACCTGGTACTATTCTGTAACATATTGCACTGTGCTGTATTTAACTGCTGCTATTTTCTGCATCTTATGCACACACTAAAAGACTGAATACAGGATAATAACACAGGAAAATAAAAAAGTCAAGAGATAACCAATGGTGCCACCTCATGGTGCAGCAGTAGTGCATTGCATTGCTATACAGGCTACCTGGGTTTGTGAGTGAGTCCAGGTGTCTGCAGAAAGGGGTGTCCAGCTCAGGAAATACTGCTGACTGCGGGAGAAAGGTGAAGGAGGGGACTGGGCTTCTGAAAACAGTGGAACAGGGAGAGGAACAAGTGAGGCAGTCACAGGTGATGGATGCTGAGATGTTGAATGAATACATTGCTTCAATTTTTACCACATGGCCCACGGATGAGGGAAGGTGTTCATTGGAAGAGCCCATTACATCAGGAGTAACCATGATGCAGCATGCGAACATCACACTCACCCTGTAGCTGACTACCAAGCAAATATTAAGACAAGTAAGTCCAAGATGTAGACGGGCCACACCCCTAGATTATTGTGGAGCTATTGGAACCACTGGCAGGGCCATTGGGGAGGAAGTATAGCACAGTGGTTAAGAGCACTGAACTGCAAACTTGGAGAGCTGGGTTTGAATCCCATAGCCACCACCTGCACACTGTGTGACTAAGAAAGTCTCTTAACTTCCCTATGCTCCCAGGATGCACCTGGGGACTAGCCTCTGCTTAGTGTGCCTTTCCTGGCCAAAAATTGTAAAATAAAATAAATCAATAAAATTTGCAATCTTTCAGAAGTTTGTTGGGACAGACTAGAGTGTGGCCAGTGTGGTCCCCATCTTCAAGAAGGGGGCAAGGTCTTACCCTGGCAACTGCAGGCTGATCAGCCTGAGTGGAGTGTTGGGCAAGGTTCTGGAAGCCATCGCCAAGGACAGAGTAATGGATTACCTGGCTGAGGCCAAGTTTCTTGCCCCTCTCAGCATGGCTTTACTAGAGGCCGATCATGACGCTCCAACCTAATCACTTTCTTTGATGGAGAGATGATCGGACTAGAGCAGGGCAATAAGCATGGTCTATTTAGACTTCAGCAAGGTCTTTGACACTGTGGTGCATGACAAGCTTCTGGGCAAAGTACACCAGCGTGACATACATGAGGCATACACAAGGTAGACTGCTAACTGGGTTAGAGGCAGGAAGCAGAGCATTGTGGTGGACAGGTATTTCACCAGGTGGAGAGGGTAGTCAGTGGGGTCCCTAGGGGACTGGTGCTGGGGCCACTGCTGTTCAACATGTTTATTAACTGTCTGAGAGCTGGGGTCTCTAACAGGCAGCTAGATGATGACACCAAGCTGGGTAGTGTCGTAGACTCCCTTGAGAACGAGGACAAAGTTCAGGAGGGCCTGAGCAAGCTGAGTGATTGGTCAGACTACTGGGGTGTCAGATTCAATGTAGACAAGTGCAAGGTGTTACACTTGGGAATTAAAAACTGAGGTAGGACTTGCACACTGTGGGGGGCTCCCCGTGCTGCAGTGGTGGAGGTGGAAAAGGACCCGGGGGTTGAAGACCTAATAGACAAGGGGATGAAACATGACACAAAGTGTGCAGACACTCTCAAGAGGAAAGAACAGAGGTTGAGGGAGAAAACCCTATTTAAAGCTCCTCTACCTTTTTTAGATATATGCTGATCAATGTTAGGACAGTGAGATCACCTCAGAGAGGGGGGATGGACCTGAACCACCCTTTACGCCAAGGCAGGGGAAGTAGCTCCTGATGGCAGGTAAAAAGCTTAAAGGGACACTGTCAACCCCCTTAGGCCTTACATTTTGGCAAATTTCAACAACATATGTCATGATCGCACACGTTCAATAGAGATTTGCAGATATAGCTTGTTGTTTGATTTTGATTCCTTTTCTCTTTTCAAAAATTAAAAACAGACTGCTCACTATACTAGTGTTACCACACAAAAACATGTTTGTTTGCATTCCTTGATAAACTTCCACTACATTTTTCCTGGACTTGGGAGCACACCCAACACAGTCTAGCCACTCGTAATGCAGTGGGAAGAGAGGAGACTATCGCATCCAGAGTGACTGCACTGTTAGGAGGTGTTCATCGTGTTAAGGAAGTATGCAGTAAGAGCAGAACAAGGATTCGAATCAAAACAAGGCTGGGTACAATCACACCATTACAGTGCATCTCAGTTCTACTAAGAAAGGAAGAAGATGAAACAACCAGCAGGATCAACGAATTCTAGAGAAGGTTAGCAATCAACACATGTGAGTTTTCAACTAGAAATAATATGATGCAAAAAGGGTTGGCAGTTTACCTTTAATAAAACTAAAAGGTAAGCATTGAAAATATCAGAATCCCCCCAAAAGAGCAATATAAAATGGAATCAAACAGGAGAAAAAAATGGCGGTTCAATAGTTTAACAGCTAAGATTTCTGACTATACTAACAAATCTAGGTCACATATGGAGCCTGGGTTTACCATTGCAGTCAGATAGGAGGAAGATTGTGTGTCCCAGTACAGAGAGTCCTCCCCTTTGGGGGCATGGTAGCCATTTTTGCTGAGATCATTTTTTCAGTTCAGTTCAGTTTCAGTTTATTAATTATACTGGAAAGGCATGTAAGCAAAAGCTGCCCGTTTTCACAAGCAACCAGTTTAGGACAAATACAACAAGAGGTTACAAATTTTAGGGCAAACAGTCAGAGGATCACAAATCGAGGAAATAAGGGGGTCAGATCTAGACAACTGAGTACAGATATGACACTAACAATTTTAGAAAACAATAAGTGCAATGAAAGAAATGGCTTGGCATACTCAGATCTGGAGATCCCGCCTCCATGGTGTAAGGGTGGGATTCAGTTGTTAGGTGGAGGAGAAAAGGGCACCCTGAAAGGAATATCATTTTGAGGGACATTTGCAGACGGCGGCCTGAGAAAGGTGAGACTTTAGATTATACTTAAAGGAAGCTGTAGAGGGGCACTGAATGATAGCAGGAAGAAGACTGTTGAACAGCTTAGGGCCCTTGTAGAAGATGATGTTTTGGCCATGTGTAGTGCAACAGAAAGAAATGGAGAAGGAAAGGGTGGAGAACCTTCTGGTGGTCCGAAAGAGGGCAGACATAGGGAAGAGGGAAATAATGCAGTCAGGGAGGAGGCCCAGGGATAGTCTGTGGAAGAAGGTGAGTATTTTGCTGTTGAGCCTATTCTCTAGGAGGGTCCATTTGGAGATTCTGTACAGGTCGCAATGATGGGTATGTCTGGGAAGACCGGAGACAAAACGGATGATGTTGTGATAGGTGAAACAGAATTTTTGGAGGTTACTCTGAGTAAGGGGTGGAAAATAGACTAGAGCACCTTAGTCAATAAGCGGAGCAGGAAACTGGTGGCAAGCAGGGTCTAGGATTCATAGGTCAGGAATGGCTTTACTCTGTATAGCATGCTTAGCCATTGGTGAGTTTTTTTAATTAGCTGATTTACGTGAGAATCAAAGTTGAGGTGGCTGTCAAGTAGCAATCCTAGGTAGAGCAACCTAGGGTTGGAAGGCAACACAGTTGGAAAAACAGACAGAACAGGAGCCACACACACCACCCCCCGCCCCAAGAAAAACAACAACTCATACCAGGCAAACAAAAAAAAAACATGTCCAGCAGAAAAAAACAACGCATACGAGGCAAACAAAAAAAACATATCCAGCAACCAGTTCCAAACCCAGGTCCTTCAGCCACACAAACAGTGACTCTAACCACTATACCAGATGGCTGACTTGGAACTGGCTGCCCAAACAACCCCTTATATCCTGCAGACTTCACTACTCCCCACCATACAATTCGAGAAAACAGCGCTTCAAAAGCGCTAACCTAGGGCTGTACTATAAAAAGCACATAACGCATTCAACATTCAACATTCACTATTTTCTAGTAGCTGTTTTGTAGTCACTATGCTCATGTGCTACTGAAAAACAGAATTCTAGCAGTTGGTAATGGAGCAAATTCATAATTTCCTAATGGAGGGGAAGTCCTGAAAGCTACACATCTGCATAGAATGCAGACATCATTTTCATGTTGTATGTAAAGCTGGTACAGCATTGCATTTTAGAAGCAAGACTGTGGCTTGCTGAGCTTAGTACATAATACTGCAGTGCTGAGTGGGGGTTATGTGGGGTGCCTTCAGGTTCTCCATGGTAACCACCCTGGTCAGGCTTGTATACATGGCTTTCACCATGACCGGCGGAACCTGACATTTCATCTGAGTATTCTACTGACTGGGATTGACATTTTTGCAATTCATCCGCCAGTCTGGCCAGGTTGGGATGAAGTCTGTTTGGGGTGGAGACACAGAGAGCGGGCAGTGTGAACCCTGAGTTTTGACTTGGGGTGCCTGCCACTATTATTTTATCTGATACCTGACTGACCAAGACTATTTGGTCTCAGTTTGCAAAGGCTGTATGTTCGTTTAAATCTAAATTACGTTTGTGGTCATGGTTATGTACTAGGGAGCAGTGGAACTTCCCTAATTCCTTGAATATTTTCACATGAACCTTAAATCCATCTGTTGCCTGATGTCTAGGACAGTCAAATATTTTACACCAGTCTGTTTTCTCAGGGTCTATGAAACACCATCCCAAATACTTATGTAAGGGCTCAGTACATGAGAGGTCTGTGCAATTTAACATACGAGTATAACCCATAACTGTTATTTTAAGAGTACCAGCGTGGCCCTGGAAGCAAAAATCTAAACCTGTTTTACTTTCTAGGATTATCTTGTTCCAAACTCATTGCTCTAAGTTTAATAATATTATGTTGAGAAAAAAAACCTACTGCCGGGATTCATGATTAAAAGTATTTACTCTTAACTATGTTGTCTTTGAGATGCTTAAAAAATAGTCGTGAGGACAAAATGAATAAACAGTTATAAGTTTCAAGTTGCTGTCATACTTTTGAACTGTTCTACCAACATAATATTTGTAAGGCAGTTTTTGGCATTACGCAGCAAGGCAAACACAATTTTCAAATCTCAATCCTCTTTGGATACATTTTATAATTATTCTGAACAGCACTGCAAAGCAAAAAAAATAATTTCCTCGTTGCAGGTAAAAGTACGCCGCATTTAAAGGAAAAAAAAACTAAAGCCAGTAGTGCCAGTTCTTAGGTCCTATGCCCAAGATGTGGTAACAACTCACCAGACCTTGTACAACCCAATGTCCTCTGAGGCCCTAGGAGTAAGGGGACCTGCAGCTGTCCCTCTGAGACTCCTTACCTTGGTTGGGATTGTTCAGGATTTGTATACTTTTTGCCAAGGCAGAAAAATAGGAGGTCCAGGTGGTTTGATAGTTTTAGATGTTAGCAGCTTTTACAAGCCGGCTGTTTACCAATTGATGACCAGATGTTGAGAGCTGTCAACAACTCAGGGGCATTCGATTAATATAGAAAAGTATTTGGGCTGTAACTTGGGCTTGACGTCATTGCTAGGGGATTTTTTTAGAGGCCAAATCTAAAACTGTGAGATAACTTGCCCCTCTGCTAGTCTCTCACTTTGGCTGAGGTGTGAACAGCTGGTTCCTCTTTACGGTTAGTCGTTTACCTGGTAAGGCATGAATGGCTGATTTTCTGAGCATTCATTCATGTAGTGAGTTCGGGTTGGTTGGTCATGATTGTTCATGTGGGCTGGTGAAACCACAGTAGGACAAGGTTGACTGCTTGCTAACCCCTAGTGTTCACGAGGACACAGTATGTCTGGAAAATTACAAGCCTATTTTACATGCGCAGATCTGCTTGAAGTTATGAAAAGCAGACTAAAATGAAAACTAAATGCATGGGACCAAATATTCAAAAGGGTTGCACATGGCGCAACAGTGTTGCGCCATGCGCACCCCACTGATGCGCCCTGGCGCAGTATTCAAAAGGGAAAAGTGCGCAGCACAAATCCCGATGCGCAGAGTATCAGTAATGTATACAGGCGCAGGTGGGGGGGCATGTCCATGCATACTCTGCACAGCCCGACATTCAGCGCAGGATGTGCGGAGCCATGCATGCGCAACCCCTACCTGCGCCAGTACAAAGTTGATCCAAAAAAATAAGGAACAACGGATGGCCACCCACAGGTGAGCTGCTGCATTGCAGGATACAACACGGCAGCTGCCACCTATGGGTGGCCACCCGAGCTCTGGCTGCACCTGGCGGTGCCCCCCCATGCCCGATCGTGGGCATTTGTAAAATAAAAGAACCCCTATATCCCTGGTGGTCCAGTGGACTGCTGTCAGCCGATCACGGGCTTAAGTATAAATAAAGAAATAGATTCCAATATCCCTGGTAGTCCAGTGGACCGCTGTCTGCCTGATCGCGGGCTTAAATATAAAGAAATAGATTCCAATATCCCTGGTGGTCCAGTGGACCATTGTCAGCGCAATCGCGGGCTTAAGTATAAAGAAATAGATTCCAATATCCCTGGTGGTCCAATGGACCGCTGTCAGCCCGATCATGCAGGCATTTGTAATAAAAAATTATGTCCAATATCCCTGGTGGTCTAGCAGTACCCCCACCCGCTCACTGAGCACCGCCCCGCTCCCCCCCTGGTCAGCGGTGGGATGGAGCACCCACCTGCCTGCCCTGCCACCCACCGACTGACACCATGGGTGGGGCTGTACACCATTGGTCCACAGCAGAGCCAATGGGCGTGCAGCCCGTACCATACTACACATTCCTGAATCTGGAATGTGCTGCAGGTATAGTTACACGCCCATTGGCTCACGCTGTGGACCAATCGGCACAACCTGACCGCAGTGTCAGTCGCGGCGGCGGCGGCAGGTGGTGGGTGCTGCCGCCCGCCCGGCTGATGGGGAGTGGGGCGGTGAAGCTCAGTGGGCGGGTGGGGGAGGTGGGGGCACCACTGGACCACCAGGGATATAGGACATAATTTTTAATTACAAATGCCCACGATTGGGCAGACAGCGTCCACTGGATCACCAGGGATACGGAATCATTTATGACGCAAGCCATAATCGAGAGACAGCGGTCCACTGGACCACCAAGATAATGAATGTAATTCTTTATTTATACTGAAGCTCGTCGGGCAGACAGCGGTCACTGGACCACCAGGGATATTGGATTTTTTTATTTATACTGAAGCCCGCGATTGGGCTGTGGGGCACATTGCCACGCTGTGCAGGGGGCGTCAGTCCCCGACGGCTGCTGCCTGGCAGGGCGCCAGGCGCAAGTCACCGGGGATCGGAGCACATGCATGCAAATGGGGCCATAATGACATGCAAATGGTCCCATTTGCACCTTGCATACATTATGGCCCCATTTGCATGTGCACTTTTGAATATCGCGGTTGCTGCGCATAGCGCAATGGAACTTGCGCTAGCATATCCCCCTGCTCTGCTCTGGCCACTTGCGCTGGTGCAGTGCCACTGCGCCATGCACACTGCGGGTGGCCAGGGTGCGATATTCGACGATGCTGTGCCATGGCGCAGCTCCATTGAATATCGCCCAGTCAATGCCACTGCACAGCCTAGTTGCGCTGTGCCCAAGCTTGCGCCACAGCCTGGCACAGTTTGAATATCTGGGCCATGGGCTTTAAAACATACAAGATTAATCTATCACATTGTTAAACTCTAATTAATTAATACAGGATCAATACACACTGCAATCTATTAGTAAATAGCAAATTATCAATCACTGCACTCTATTAGTAAATACATCATAAATCACTGCAAACTATTATTGATTATTAAAAATTAGCAAGCTAATGCTCTAGCATTATTGGCTCAACTGTATTTTAGCCTTAACTTTAGCATTAGTTGGAAATGTCTGCAGTAATCCATCTGGTCACTATCTCTTCAGACTCTGGGTCCATTTCTTCAATTATTGGGGGTAAAGGGGCAGGTAGAGCCCATGGAGTAGATAATCTTAGGTAGCCTCTCAGCCATGGGGCTTGATGGCTTGATGGCATAGACAAGCGTGATGGAATAGGTAAATTCAGTGGGCCAGGCAGTTCCTGCCAAGGGCCATGAAAGTTTAAAGGCATAGACCAATTTGGTGGAGCAGGCGCATGAAAGAGTCCAGGCTGAGGCCACCCTGGTAATGGGGCAGGCAGAACTAGATCCAGTAATGGACGAAATTGAGGTGTTGGCAATAGGGCTGACCTAGTCCTGTCCAGTGATGGGGTTGACCTGGCCGAAGAGGGAGATAAACCTGAAGGCTGGGAAGGCAGGTCCTGTGGTGGTATAGGCCTGCTTGGTGGATTTGATAATAGGGACAGACCTGGTGGGGTCTGCAAGACAGGATTACATAAAGAGCAGTAGTGATGCTAGGGACTTGGGATTAGTGTTGCTCAGATAATACCCTAGAAATCAAGATACCAACAGATACCTCCAATTTGGCCAGATAGTTGCTGTGGTAGGATAGCAGTGCTATCTGATCTTGGATCCTACCAACTAGGATACCCAGATCCTAACCAGGATCTATCACTATCTGGCCCCGGATCCTAACTATCTGTTCTAGGATCTGTGGATCCAAACCAACGTCCATCACTATCTGACCCTGGATCCTGCACCTGTCTTTGGCAGAATATCTGGTAGGATCCAACTCAGGATACTGGCACTATCTGACAGATAGTGATAGGATCCACAAAAGCATTATCTGAGTAACACTACTTGGAATTCATCTTGGTCACCTCTCCTGCTACATTACAGTGACTATGCCCAGTTTGAATCTGATCACACATCCAAGCTCATCAGCCAGAATTTTACCTCAGTTCATGCTAAATAACCCTTAATGACATTCTCCCTCAGGAATCTGTCTAGTTCTGCTTTTGAACCCCAAGCATATTCAGTTATAATTTGTTTCACAGTCAAAGGGTTAACTGCATATTGGAGGTGGGTGGGTTGGGTAGTTACATAGCTGCCAGCCTCAGAACATCAAGTTGAGTGACATGCATTGTAATTGTCCCATTAAAATTCATCGTGAATCTTTATTTCAGAGGTGACATTGCCTGTAAACAACTTATTTAAAAAATGAGCGTTAGTTGAAATATCTTCAAGTTGGTACATCTAGGGATTTGGTTTTGTACTCTCTGTGTTTGTGTTTTATTTGTTTCCATATAGCCACAGTCATGATGCAGGAGGGGCAGACAACATAGACCCTAAGTTCCTTTCATCATCTCAGTACTGTTTTCTAGCCTATCACCAGGTACTTGGAGTAATAACAATAACTGACACTGATGTACAGTACGGCGGGGGTGTGTGCTACATTTTTAAGATACCCCCCTTTGGACAAGACAGAAAACACAAGTCCCTTCTGTCCCTCTCTGGTCATGGCCCAGGTGGAAGTTAAAGATCCCATGGCACTTATCGAAGAGGAATAGATGAGTTTTCCGAATGTCACTGTATAACTCCCTTCCCCCAACATACCTAGAAACTGTTTGCCACAACTCAGTGTGCCTTTCCTGGTCAAAAATTCCAAATAAATAAAATAATCAATATTGTTATGGTACTGTTAAATATGGGACTTTCTGTCAGGCCTTGGGCCACAAATTAAGGGGACAGTTATCTTTAGCTGCACATTCCACCACAGAGTGGGTAGAGTGAGTATTGTCAGGTACTGGCTACAAGGAGGCCTACAGCCTCCTCAGACTTAATTTCCTCTAGCAGGTGTTCACTGTGGATAAAGTGAGAATTGCCTCAGAAGGAATGAGGCATATACTGTAATAAACTCTACAAGAGAAAGTAGCTAAACATTTATGAGAATAGGTTTAAAAAATCTATGTTTCTTCACGTGTAACCATCTTAAGTAAAATTTGACATTCTTGACAGAAGATTCACAATATTCAGCAACTGTTTGAAAAGGTCACACTGAGGTACCAGATGGCTCAGTGATAAGTTCACTGTGATCATATTCAGGAAACAGCATTTGGTTCCTGCTTGTCAAGCGGCCTGGGAGAAGATGTCATGCTGACAACAGTTCTGTGAGCTCTGAGGAGGCAGTGGTAGTGAGCTGATCCTACAGTGCCCCCTTGTGGTGAGCCAAGAAAGAAGTAGTATGTGGATGCTGGGAGTGGGATATCCTCCACAGGAGGATTTGCTGACCTACAGTAGGATGGAGATATGTTCGTTGTTGTGGACAGAGAAGTGTGTGATGACAGGGGTGGAGCGATGTAAGCTGGAGGGAGAGTAGGCTGATGGGAGAGAACAGCATCAGAGCTATGAGTGACCGAGCAGTTCCAGTGTTGCCACAGCAGACTTAAACAAGCATTTGCCAATGCCGAATGTTTGCTTGCTGGCATTGGCAGTGGTAGTGTAGAAGTTACAGAGCTGCGTAATAGGAATGGCAGTGAAGTATTGAACTGAAGCCAACCCCACCACCCTGCAGAGAGTGACAGGCATTGGGGTGTGCGTTTGGGTCGTCAGGCATAATGGCCATGCCATTTCACCACACCCCACCCTGCAGACACTGACAAGTGTCACGGTGTTCCTTGGGGTCTTTGGCCCTTATGCGCACCCCATCTCATTAGGAAATACGGTGAGATGGGTGCAATATAGAAGAATGGGGTGAACTTTGGGGCCGAAGAGTCCAAGGCATACCTCTATGCCTCTCACTGGCTGCAGGGTGTGGAATGGTATGAGCATTACAGGCAAGAATCCCAGTCCAGTGACTGCGAAATCACCCTTCAGGCCCGAATAACGCCATGACAGTGACATCACTCATGAGAAGAGGTCCCAAAAACCCCATGTTGAAAATTTGGTGCAAAAATTCCAAAAAATGCCTGAGATATGCAATAAAGTTGAAAAACCCCTATCTAGCCCATTATACAGCTTACCGGCATTTCCTCAGTTCGCAGTCGGCTTTGAAGAATGCAGACATGTTCCTGGTCCACCAAAGATCATCGCGCCGAGCTCTGGAGGTAAGTATGGGGTGAGGGGTGTGGGAGCAGTGCGCAGTGGGTGAGTGCGGGTTGTGGGAGGGCTGGGAGAAGCGCCGTGGGTCCATTTTATTTTTCAGGTTAAAAAAAAAAAAATGACGTGGGACATTGCCATGCTGGGGTGGGCTCCCAGCGTGGCACAAAACTGGCTGGGGGCCGTGGAGCCGGCGAGGTTAGGCACCCGTTGGCCATATGAATAGTTGCCACGCTGGTGGGCTCCCAGCGTGGCACCCAGTACTCGGGGGTGAGGGACAGTGGAGCCGGCGAGGTTGGGCACCCCGTCGGCTATTTATCAGTTGCCATGCTGCATGTGGAAGGCTTGGGGGCGCAGCACAAGCCGATGGGGATTGGGCACCCGTCGGCTATACGTGTGTCTTGAGGGGCACGCAGTATCGTGCGTTTCTGTGTGTGTGTGTGTGTGTGTAGGGGAGCTGTGCATGAGCAGGCGATATCTTGTGCTGCTCACTCAAGCGTAGCTCCCCTTTCAACTGTATGCCACTGCATTTGGAGCTTGTCATAGACAGCTCCAGCATGCGATTGGCTTACGAGCCGCGCCTGCCAACACACTGACTGAATTGGAGGAGGAGGTGACACACCTCTGAAATCTCGGATGATGGCATTATGTTTCTTGCACATCCGTGCAAGCAAACATAAATAGGGAAAATGAAGGAAGGGGACCTGATGATAGAAGACTCCCTACCTGAGTGATCCTCACTCATCGAATCTGTGTCTTAAGGGCCAAGCCACAAGAATATTGTGTGGGGTAGAGTTGCTGTTGGGATACAGGTTGTTGGACAAAGCCTCTATGGCTGAGGAATAATTGCATATTAAAAAAATCACTTTGGTTTTTGCTCTCTCTACACTAAACTTGGCTGCTGTTGTGTTTTTAAAATCATGTTTTATTCTGTCACAGAGGCACAAGGCTGTAACCAGTGAGTACCTTTTTCCCTCTCAATGCAAAGGTGAATGATCACAGCTTACAGGTGGACTGACAGGTTTCCTCTGTAAAAGGAAGTCTGTTTTTATCAATCAATCAAACCAATCAATCAATCAATCAAAATGTATTTGTATTGTGCCTTTCCGATTACCAAGGCGCCGCACATAACAGTAAAACAGCTACAGCGCATCATTACGAACTTTAAATAGTATAAAATGCAAGACCAATAAAACAACAGTATATTATTCAGGTTAATTCCTCAAATGCTTTTATGTGCACTGAAATGTAATTACACCTTTACAGCAGGCAGCGGAGCCATTGTTTGACTCAGTGATTATTGGAAAGATGTGCCATATAATTACAGAACAGGTGAAACTTGTACTGATCCACTCTGTTGTCATTACCATTGCTGAAAAGAGAAGGTTTCCTTTTTTATTTTCTGTGTTTCTTCTTTACCCAGTGGTCAGCCTGTCCTTCAGTCTGTCCACCAGTCCTTAATCCAGTGCTTACTGAAACAATCTCCAAGGGTCCTACATACACTATGCTCTGCCTGTCCCATCATATGCTATCCCAGACTTACCCCTCCAAATGGAGTGGGTAGACAGTAGAACTAGAACTTCCCAAAACAGAGGAGGGGTAGATCTCAGATGTCTGAGCAGTGAAATGACTGGGACATGGCCATACCTGGCTACTCTGTGTTCAGGAGAGAGACAGCGGGAAGGAGGAGGGGAGGAGGGTTTGTACTAAATATAAGGAAAGGGATCAAGGCCTTGGGGTTACAGGGGTACCCTGAGTAAAAGCAAGGTCTTGAAATACCAGGGGTCATCCTGAAGACAGACTCTGGGGCAGCTATACATACCATGGTGGTGTAGAGACCTCCAGCACAGGGAGAGGAGTTGGGTAAGGCACATGTGGAAGCCATCATCAGAATGGCAAGTAAGAGGGAGGTGTTGTTAGTTGGTGACGTCAGTCTGCCATACATGGAATGGAGTCTTCCAACAGTGGCTTTCGGTAAGGATCAGGGCCATCTTTGACTCCCTACAAGGGGCTTTTTTCAGGCAGCTAGTCAAAGATCCCACTGAAGATGGGGCAGTACTGGACATGGTGCTTACAAACAGGGACAACACTGAAGATGTCACAGTGGGCAGTCCCCTAGGTACCATTGATCACCATACAGTGTGGTTTAGCATAGAGCAGGAGCAGGGACAAACCACACAAGGACGAGGGTCCTGGACTTTAGGAAAGCAGTTTTTAAAGAAAAGGAGGCCCAGCTGCAGTTTGTGAGGGACAAAGAATATCACGGCCGAGATTCTTGTAGATGGCGAACATACAGCATCATCTCTGATGAGACTTCTGGACATCTTAATTGGTAGCTATTTGGAATCGTATGTAATAGGAATAGGGAATAGTTGTAATACATTACTGGTATGAGTGGGAAGGGGAGCTTGGGGGGCTTTGCATCCCAAAATAAACCAATCCGCTGTGTGTGTGTGGGAGGAGGTGTGAGGGGGCATAGCCCACTGATCATCTCTATTCCAGTCAGTGCCTGTACTGGGAAGCTGTTGACTGTTGCCTAGCAACAGTCGGGTTGCTGAGATCATAATCTCATCCACCATCTTTGTCTCTCACAAACTGCAGCCGGTCCAAAATGGAGGACTGCCTCAGAAACTGCTTCATGGGGGGGGGGGGGGTAGATGCAGAGTGGGGAAAAATAAGGGAAAGTATAATTAAGGCAGCCAGCCTCAGCGTGAACTAGATGAGTAAAGACAGAAGGAAAACGTGACCATTATACTGTAGTTCTCTAGGGAAGTGGCCAAGGTGGTGAAGGAAAAATGAGTGTCATTCAGGAGATATAAGGAAATACAGAAAGAAGGTGACCAGAGAAATAGATCAGGAGAATGCAGTGGACATGGCCTACCTGGACTTCAGCAAGGCTTTCAGCACTGTGCTGCTCAGGAAACTAATAAAGAAACTGAGAGGCCTTAAACTGGGATCCAAAGTGGTAAATTGGGTTAGAAACTGGTTAACGGATAGGCGGCAGAGAGTGGTGACTAATGACTCTCACTCAAATGATGGGAGAATGACCAGCAGGGTGCCACAAGTCTCAGTACTGGGACCGGTCCTCTTCAATGTCTTCATAAGTGGCATTGCAGATAAACTGGAAGGGAAGGCATGGCTTTTTATACCAAAATATGTTAATAGGTGGATACCCAGGAGGGGGTGGAAAGAGTGTGCAGGGATCCTTTTTTTTTTGGTAACTGAGTAAGGCCCACTAGGCACAAGTGGCTGTTTTCAGAGATGACCCGGGAGCACTGGGGAGGTTACGTGACTTGCTCAGAGTCACACAGTATGCAAGTGGAGGTTGTGGGAATCAGATCCAGTCTGCTAGATGTACCAAGTTTGTTCACAGCTCATTACTCTAACCTCTAGGCTATACTGCCAGCCACTGGGTGGGATCTTAATAAACTTGAGGAGTGGTCAAGAGCAAGGCAGTTGAGGTTCAACCCCAAAAAGTGCAAAATCATGCACCTAAGGCATAGGAACCCAGGAGCTGAGTATAGAATGGATGGAGAGGTACTGGCAGTCACTAAGCAGGAAAGGGACCTTGGGATGATCACATCTGACAATCTCAAAGTGGCAGGGGAGTGTGACACAGCAGGGGGTAATGCTAGTGGGATGACAGGGTGGAACTAGTCCAGAGGATGGCAGTTAAAATGGTGCAAGGGTTGTATGAGAAACCATATGAGGGATCTCAACATGTACACTCTGAAAGAGAGGAGAGTGAGCTGTGCACCATAGAGACCTACAAGTACCTCACATGGGTGAACAGGGTGCAGGAAGCGAGTCTTTCAAATGAGAAAAAGTACTAGGACTAGAAGGCAAATAATGAAGCTGAAGGGGGGAAGCTTAAGAGGGATGTGAAGAAATACTACTTCACTGAAAGGGTGGTAGACGCCTGGAACATACTACCAGCAGAAGTGGTGGAGAGGAAAACAGTGGGAGGCTTCAGGCATGTGTGGGACAGAGATAAGGGAATATTAATAAATAAGCAGGAAGCAGGGAGGGTTGCAGGAGACCAGTTAGAGTCTGCATAGACAGACTAGGCAGAGAACAGCTGAGCAGACTGGGCGAGGAAGCCATTCTTTTCTGCCGACAGATGTTTCCATGTTTCTGTCCAACTTGGCTGAAAGAGTGTGGCAACAACAAAGCTTTTGAGTGCTGAAATTGTGTCAACTTGATTTATATCCCCTTTACATCATACCCCTACCCCACTGGGAATGGATCTAGACGGGAGACCTCTCTAACCAATCAGAATTGGGCTGGAACCAAGCTCACTCACCACACTCTGACTGACACTCACTGGCACAGGATTAAGCATATGATGACTGTCTAATACATTAGCAAGCTGTGTCATGCTAGTTGTAGAATGTCTCCCTTCCCCCATCTTGAGCCACATATTCCTGTGAATATGACTTCTTCCACCTATACCCCTCACTGCCCTCCTTGATGCAGGGGTGCCCAAGCCTCTAATACCCAATGTGTGGCAAGCCAGGCTGGGGAACTAAACCTGGTCCATCAACAGGTTCCCTTAATTCAACAACTGATTTAGTGAAAATAGGAATCATAGGCACAGTAATCAGACTGTGTATTTGGGTTTATATCCTGCCGCTTCTTCGCAGTGCTAAATATAAAAGGATCAATAGTTAAAGAGTGGGTATCAACTTCAGTACTTACTTTCATAAACATTATGACTGGCTGAGGAAATGGTGCAGAGAGGAGATGTTCATCTGTATTGGGGACTGGGAGGAGACCTGGTCAAACAAAGCACTCTTTTCACCAGACAGGCTACCCCCCCCCAACAATGATGGAAGAGGTCTGGAGGGAGGTGGTGGCAGGGGGTGAGAAAACAGTTAACAAAGGATGGAGGGGGTGAGGAACACATAACAAGGATAGGTTGGGGGAGTACACAGAGGAGAGAAATGTGAAGAGCAGAATAGAGGGAAGGGAAGGAAGGTCAGATTTTAGGTGCAAGGTGGTGTCTCTGAATACACGGAGTCTTGGAAACAAGATAGACGACTTGCAGGCACTATTAGCAGACAGGAGGGTGGACACAGGGGCAGTAACCGAGACTTGGGCAATACCACACCATGACTGGGACCTTGCAGTCCCTGGATACAAGCTATACAGGAGGGACATGGTAGTCGGTAAGGGGTGGCAGTTTACATCAGGGAGGGAATAATTTGCATGAGAGAGGAGTCAGAAGAAGGAAAGGTGGAGGCATTATAGGTTCAGTTCAGGGGTGTAGCCAGAAATTTCTGTTTTGTATGCAATCTCCAACAGTTACACCCCCCCCCATTAAAAAAATGTACACATCCTTTGCAAATGGCACCCCCTTCCGGGTAGGTCAGATTGTTGTCAGATGATTCCACTAATCTCTAATGAGGTTATACATGTAAGCTCAGTAACCACTTCAATTCTTTTCTTCTGCTTGAGGATGAGGGGGGTGATGTAGCCATAACAGGGGTGGTTAGAAATGGAAAAGGAGTGGGGGGCAGGAGGCAGGGGCCAGATAGCAGGAGGAACAGGGGAGAACCAGGAATGCGGGAAAATGGGGGGGAGCGGTGGATCAGAGCAGGAGAAGCAGGGGGAGGAGGGAGGAAAGCACAAGGAGAAGGACCAGTTGGGAGGAAAGGGCATGGAGAAGGACCAGAATTACAAGGAGGATACAGTAAAGGGAGCTGGGGGTTTAGGCCAAGGGAGCACGACAAGCAAGGAGGGGCTGAACGGAGAAGGGAAGGAAGGAAGGGAGGACAAGCCAGGCTAGTTTAGCAGATGGGGAGAAGGACCAGTCACGAAACATTGAGGGAGAGGAGTGAGGTACAGAAGGATACTCGGGAGGAGGAGGCATAGAATCGGAGGGAGGGGCAGCAGGGTAAATAAGAGGAGGCGGTGGCACCCAGATAGGGGAGGAGCAAGGAGCCGACTGGGTGGAGGGGCCGTAAAAGGATGAGGGACATGGAAGGGGAAAAATGGAGGAAAAGGAGGTCAGAGTGCTCTGTTGGGGATTCTATGATCAGGAATATCAAATGGGATAGGGAGGGGGAAGCCTGGCCAGTTACAACAAAATGCTTCCCTGGACTAATGGTGCACAGGGCCAAGCACGAGGTATATCAGCTGGCAAATGATTGTGGAGGTTTCCCAGACATACTGGTCCACCTGGGTACAAATGACATTGAGGGAAATAGCGAGCTAGAGATACAGGCAAGGTTCAGGGAGCTTGCCAGGGTCTGTCATGACATAGGATGCGTGATTTCCTTCTTGGAAATCCTGCCAGTGCCAAGGACTAGTGGGGAACACAAAAGGAAGATTTGGGAGATAAACCAGTGGCTCAGGGAGTGGTGTGAGGCCAGAGGGTATGGGTTGATGGGCAATTGGGGGGAGACCTGGAAGGATAAGGGGCTGTATGCTAGAGATAGGCTCCATTTCAATTTGAGAGAGGAGAATCTTTGTTGAAAAAGAGGATTTATTGGTGAAAGGTGGGGTGTAACCTGTGAAGGGGAGGATGGGAGAAAGGCTGTTGAGGGGGGTCCGATAAAGGAGTGACTCTGTCTTCACCCCCCTGGGGAGCTGGAGGAATGTGGGAAAAGGCCGACTGGTAAGGTGCAGACCAGGGGAAGACGGAATCCCCATGGGAACGCAAGCAAGGGAAATGGAAGTATAGGGAAAGGGTGGAAGGTAGTCCTGCTAAATGCCAGGAGCTTGGGCAATAAAATACCTGAGCTCCAGGTGATGCTAACTGAGGGAGGGGTGGATGTGGCAGTGGTCACTGAGACCTGGGCCATCACAGGACATGACTGGGGCCCAAACCTGGAGGGTTGCACTATATTCTGAAAGGATGGGGGGGAGGGAAGGGGAGGAGGGGTAGCAATAATAGTCAAAAACTACATTGGCATAGGGAGAGTAGAGGAGGCGGAGGGAACCGTGGAGGCGATTTGGGTCACCTTGATAACAAGGGGGAGCAAGAGAGTAAAAATAGGAGTGGTGTATAGACCCTCTGCACTGGCGGAGGAGCTGGAGGACAGTCTGGTGGCAGATGTTGGTAGACACTGCAGATTGGGCAGGGGAAGGGTGGTGGTGTTGGGGGACTTAAACATGCCAGGAACAGACTGGGAGACTATGACATCCTCGGTGGCCAGGGAACAGAGGTTGTTGGATGTCTTTCAGGACGTGTCCCTAACTCAGCAGGTGAGGGAACTGACCAGGGAGGCGCGGGTACTGGATGTGGTCCTGGCAGACAGTGACCAGAATGGGGGCCTGGAGGTAAGGGACCCTTTGGCAGGGAGCGACCATGCCACGGTCTGGTTCTGCCTGGACCTAGGAGGAATAGAAGGCTGCACAAAGATGGAGGTAACTGACTTCAGGGGGTTGGAGTTTAAGGAAATAGGAAGGATCCTTAAGGAACATTTGGATGTGATTGGGTCAGACATGGACGCTGACAGTAGGTGGGAAATCATCAGGAGGGGGGTGCAGGATGCTACCAGCACCTGTGCAAGAGTAAGACAAAAATGCGGTACAGCCTGAAACTCCTGCTGGTGGACCAGGGAGGTCCAGGACGTGGTGAGGGAAAGAAGGCAGCCTATAAGCACCATGCTCAAGGAGTGAGGATCGAGGGGAGTATGAGCTGATGGCTAGAAGGGGCCACTAGGGTGGTGAGAATGGCTAAGGCAAGGAAGGAGCAGAACCTGGCCAGGGAAATTAGAGAGGAACAAGGGTTCTTTAGCTACATTGGGGAAAACAAAGGTGAAGGGGCAGATTAGCAGGATTAAAACAGGGAGAGATGGGCACAAGACCCGGGGAGCAGGCTGAGATACTAAATGAGTACTTCACCTCAGTTTCACCAAGGAAAATGGGGGCTGCATCATACTTGGGAGGAGACAGTGATACGGGGGCTTTAACGATTGGTGGTTCTGGAGAGGGGAGGCATCACTGGCAGGAGGGGGGAAGGCCAAGCAGGGGACGAGGTAGCAGAGGTGGAAATCACAGCATAGAGAGTGAGGAAGCCCTCAGGTTCCTTAAGATGGAGAAAGCGCCGGGGCCGGATAAATTACATCCCAGAGTGCTGCAGGAACTGGCGGATGTCCTGGCGAACCCCCTGGCGGAGCTTTTCACCATCTCTCTGAGCACAGGGTGGGTGCTCCAGGACTGGAGGGTGGCGCATATAGTGCCTATCCACAAGGGGGGATCAAGGGAGGTGGCAGGGAACTACAGGCCCATCAGCCTGACATCGGTGGTGGGCAAGGTGATGGAGGGCATTGTCAAGGAGAGGCTGGGGGGGACCTGGAAAAGTCAGGGTGCCTGGATGATAGACAGCATGGATTTGTCCCGGGGAAATCATGTCAGACAAACCTGTGGAGTTCTATGACTGGGTGACAAGTGCCTTGGACGTGGGTAGACCAGTGGACATCCTCTCTCTAGACTTCAGCAAGGCGTTTGACTCTGTTCCTCATGGGGGCCTGTTGGATAAGCTGGGAGAAATGGGAGTGGGGAACCAGATGATTAGATGGATAGGCAATTGGCTCCAGAACCGGACCCAGAGGGTCGTAGTTGGTGGGATAGTCTCATCCCCAAGGAGGGTCATTAGTGGGGTCCCACAGGGATCAGTCCTTGGGCCCTCCCTCAATGCCTACATCTCTGACATAAGGACAGGTATCAGGAGTGAGATGAGTCTCTTTGCAGATGACTCAAAACTGGGGGCAGTTGGGGATGGGGAGGAGGGGAGGGTGGCCCTACAGGGGGAACTGGAGGCTCTGGAAAGATGGTCTAGAAAGTGGAAGCTGAGGTTCAGTGCAGGGAAATGCAAGGTACTGCACCTGGGGGCCAGAAACCCAGGCCAAGTGTACACCCTGGGGGGGAATGCTACAAGTCTCGATGGCTGAGAGGGACCTGGGGGTGGTGGTGGATGTCAAGATGAACAACTCAGAGACTTGAGGACAGCAGTGGCCAAGGCCAACAGGATGCTGGGATGCATCGCTAGAGGATCACCTCAGAAGGAGGAAGTGGTACTCCTCTGTATAACTGCTTGGTGAGGCCGCACCTGAGTACTGCATGCAGTTTTGGAGGCCACACTTAAAGAGGGACATTGAACTCCTGGAGAGGTGCAGAGAGAGCAACCAAAATGATTTGGGGCTTGGGGACAGGACCTATGGGGAGAGGCTCAAGAGCTAAATATATACACATTGGAAGAGAGAAGGGAGTGGGGGGCATGATAGAGGTCTTCAGGTACATGCAGGGGGTAAATAGGGGAGGAGCAGTCAGGGTGCTTCGAAGGAAGGAGGGGGCAACTAGAGGGCATGGGTGGAAGCTGGATGGGGAATTCGGGGAGAAAGAAGGAGGTGCTACTTCACTGAGAGGGTGGTGGAGCCAAGGAATGCGCTGCCCATGGGGCTAGTGGAGGCAGAGACAGTGGAGGGGTTCAAGAGGGGGTGGGACAGGTACAGGAGAAGGGTCCTGGAAGCAAAATCCAGTGCAGCGAGAATATCCGGAACTGGGAAGGGAGAAGCCAGAGAGGGCGAGGGGGGCAGCAAGGTCAGCTCCCAGGGTGGGGGCTGACCAAACAAGCAGACATGAAAGACCGTTAGGCCTATTCTGCTGGCATTTTTGTATGTTAGTATGTATCTGTCTCCTAAATAACAGAAGTCTGAACAGAGACACTCCTCAGTGGCCTAAACTAACCCAAATACTACAAATTAGAATGAAAATGTTAACAGAAAGGTGTATAGTTTGTAACAGGCACTCAACCAAACTGTACGCAGATGTGTACAGTGAGTATGCCTGTCTACACCCTTGGTTCAGTTACAGACCAACAGAGGGAGAAAGGTAAGTTTGGGGGTGGTTTAGAGACCAACCAATCAGGATGAGGACAGGGACAGGGAACTGAGCTCACACATATTGGAAGCTGTGGGGAAAGGAGAGGTGGTAATTGTGCGGACTTCAGCCTGTCCAAGGTGGACTGGAGCATACCATCCATAACATGTGTTAGGAGTCAAGTGATCCTGGAAGGACTGCAAAATAGGTTCCTGACTCAGGGTGTCACAGAACCAACAAGGACAGAGGCAATTCTTGATCTGGTGCTCACGAATGGGGAGCATGTACAAGAAATAACAGTCAGGGAGCCCCTGGGTGGGAGTGACCATTGCGCAGTGTGGTTCCAGTTGGATATGGGCAGGGAAAGCATCCCAACTAAGACCAAAATCTTGGATTTTAGGAGGGCGGACTTCAGGAAGATGGGTGAAGTACTAAGAAGCCACCTGGCAGGCATCAGAGCAGATATGGGGGTGGACCAAAGGTGGTTCATCATTAAGGAAGGAATGCTGGTTGCCACAGAGGAGTGTGTTAGGCTCAGAGGGAAGAACACAAGGGCCAAAGCACTCAGCTGATTCAGTCCTGGGGTCGCCCAGGAAGTAAGGTAAACTAGGTAATCTTATAGAAAATTCAGGAAGACCAAGAGAGAGGTGGATAGGGAAAATTACCTAAGGTTGGCTAGTGAGGCAAGCAAGGAAGTCCAGTGAGCTAAGGCATAGAAGGAGCTGCAGATAGCTGAAGGAATTAAGAAGGGGGGAGGCCTTATTTCACTATATAAGTGAGAAAAGGGACAAGAAGGATGGGATTGTTAGGCTTAAGAAAGGGGAGGAGTGGGTGGATATAACGGGGGAAAAGCAGAGATACTAAATGAATACTTCTGTTCCATCTTCGCTAGAGAGAAAGATGGACAAGTGCCTTTAGGAGGGAGAAGACCGGGGGGGGGGCAACATAGATGTAGTGATAGAGGAGGACAGAGTGAGGGAGGGGCTACTAGCATTGAAGGTGGACAAATCACCAGGCCAGGAGAGAGTACATCCAAGGGTACTTACAGAACTAACTGAGGAACTGGCAGGGCCACTAGCAGGCCTGTTTATTAATTTACTAGAGTCAGGCATGGTACCACAGGACTGGAGAACAGCACATGTGGTGCCTCTCCACAAAAGTGGTCCCAAGGATGACCCAGGGAATTGCAGGACAGTCAGTCTGACATCAGTCATGTGCAAGCTCATAGAGACCATAGTTAAGGAAATGTTGGTAGAATATCTAGAGGAACATGGTCTCCAGGATGCGAGGCAGCATAGGTTCATGGTGTGTGAAATGAATCTGACTGACATCTTTGACTGGGTCACTAAGACAGTATACGGGCCAAGCGGTAGGCATCCTGTATCTGGATTTCAGCAAGGTCTTGGATTCCGTGCCCCACAAAAGGTTGATCAGGAAGTTGGCAGATTTTGTGGTTGGGGATAAGTTGTCCAGATGGGTGAAAAACTGGTTGAGGGACAGAACCCAGAGGGTGTTTGTGGAGGGAGAGTTATCTGGCACCAGACTGGTCACCAGTGGGGTCCTGCAGGGCTTGGTGCTAGGGCTGGTGTTGTTCAATATCTTCATCAGTGACACTGGGGATGACATTAAGGACAAAATGCGCCCATTCACAGATGGCACCAAACTCTGTGGGAGAATGGACACAGCTGAAGGGATACAGGACCTACAGGATGATGTGGAAAAGCTGGGGAAGTGTTCCAAGATCTGGCAGCTTGGTTTCAATGCCAAGAAATACAAAGTTTTGCACAATGGAGCCAAGAATCCCAGGATGGATTACTACCTGGGTGGAGTCCAGGTATCTGCATCAGAGGAGGAGAAGGACATGTGAGTAACGATCACTAGTGACCTGAAGCACTCCACTCAGTACAAGATAGCAGCAGCAAGGGCAAACAAGATGCTGCGATGCATAGCTATGGGGATCAGCAGTAGGAGAGAGGAGGTTATACTACTCTAGTGCAGGTCACTGGTGAGGCCACATCTAGAGTATGGAGTTCAGTACTGGTGCACACACCTCAAAAAGGACATTAACCTGCTGGAGAAGATCCAGAGGAGGGCTACAAAGATGACAGCTGGTCAGCTGGGTAAGGCATACAAGGAGAGGTTGAGGGCACTGAACATGGACTCCCTGGAAGAAAGGAGAGAGAGAGGGGACGTGATTGGGACCTTCAAGTACTTGAAAGGGATAAATAAGGTGGATAAGGGGGATTTCTTTAAGCTGAGTGACAACCATAACATGAGGGGGAACTGTTTTAAGCTGGGGGAGAGGTTTAGGAAGGAGGTTAGGAAGCACTTCTTCACAGAGAGGGTGGTGGACACTTGGAATACACTGCCAGAAGAAGTGGTCTTGTTGAAGACAGTGAGCAGTTTCAAGAGAGGCTAGGACAGGCATAGGGAAAGGTAAGGTTTATGGGTAGAGAGGCTAGGAGCAGTGGGGGGACAGGGACAGTAGCTCAAGCTGTAGACCACCCTGCAATACGAGCAGACTAGACAGACCAAATGGCCTTCTTCTGCTGGCTTTTTCATATGTTCACATGTTCGCATAATGTTTTAGCTGTTATGATTTATTAGACATTGGCTGCTTGGCCTATCCAGTAGACTTCTTGCAGTTGCATTAAAGTAGATCTCCTGTAAAGAAGCAGGAATAATGCCCAATGAATTGTGGAAATCTCTGTATCCCTCTGTCACGGCCTGTCTACCTAAGGATACCCCCATAGCGGTTGCATGCAATAAAGACTTAAATGTGATCTCTGTAGATGGAGGGCCATGACCAGGGGAATAATAACCACTGTTGCAGGCAGGGTGGGCTACATATTTTGGCTGGAATTTTAAGGTGTAACACTTGTGTGGTTATGAGATATGGTGGTAACTTGCAGAGCAGGGACATTTTCATGAAAAAAATATTACAAAAATGTGAAAATTATGAGTACTCGAAAATCGATGTGCAAAAAAACCAAAGCACAAGCACATGCACAGTGTGCATTTTCTGGGACTTAGTTTTTTCCATGTCTTTTGCTGATCATGCATTAGATAATGTGATTACCAGTGTCAGTAGATAAGTAGGCAGCACGCTTGCCACTGGGGCTGGAAGACAGGAAGACTGTGGGTTCTAGCCCCACACCTGGTACTTGGGGTAATACCCATAACTGATACTGTAGTACAGTACGAGGGGGGTGCTGCATTGGTGAGGTGCTGGATGAGATGTTAAACCAAGGTTCCTTCTGCTCATCTCTGGCCACTGTCCAGGTGGAAGTAAAATATCCCATGGCATTTATTGAAGAAGAAGAACAGGGAGTTTCACCCTTGTCATGGCCAACAATCCTCCTGTCAATAAAACAGTTCCATGCATCCAACCCCCAGAGAATAAGCTACAATGGTAAGAGTGCATTTCCTGGTCAAAAATTACAAATAAATAAAAAGGAATGATGGACAGCTGAGGTGGAGGGGAGGTTCTGCCAGTAGCTTGCCATAGGAGTCCACAGTATCTTTTCTGTGAGATGAGTCGGGGCATGAGGAGGGTAGTGGCTGCTAGAGGATTGCCTGGGGGGAGGGTCAACTTGATATATTAGTACAGGGTTGGGTGGGTAGAAGGAGGATTTTGGCACCATTAAGAGAGGGCAGGGAAAGGGAAACATAGCTTACTTTACATAATGCAAAAGCAACTTTGCCAGGAACTGAGCAGGAGGAAGGTAGGGTGCTAGAGGGTGGCAGTGTGGGAGGACATCCTTTGAAATAGCCAGGATGGTGGGAGGAGCATGGGCAATGTCAGAATGTGGGTAGGGATGGGTGTTTTTCTTAAAAAAGACTTTGCCTGGTGAAGTTGGGGAAAGTTAGGAAAACTTCTCGTCACTACCCCTTAGTGCGAAGTTCCCAACTTTATGCCAACTTCGCCAGCAAAGTTTTATATTTGCTGCATCTCTAGCAGCAACTGCTGCAAACTCTTACTGTCTGAATGTTTGTATAAGTTAAGGACAGAGTATTAAAGCTATAGGGAGTTGTAGATGGTGGCTGCAAGCACTACAGGGACTGGTCCAGATCAATGGAGGTGAAAAAAGATATGCCAACAAAAAGTGGCAATGAGGAGGCTGGCGACAGGTTAGCATTGCCAGCATCTTGTGGGAGAGTATGGGGAGAGATACAAGGGGGTCCATGGCAGCCACTCTAGATGAGAGAAGCATGCAACCTACAGGGGGTTCTTTCACTGCCTGCTTGCCCAAGTATCTCTCCATAGAGATCATGCACTAAGACTTCTATGGGCGGGGAGGGGTAGTGCAGCTGGAATTATGGGGAGCGTACTTGCCAGCAAATTGTTGCTGAAGTGTCACGTTTAACACTATGCAGAGCTCTGTCAATTTGCTGCTCAAAGTTTTCTTTTTCTTTTCTATTTTTTTAGATTTTACCATGAAAAAAGGTTTACTTGGGTTTACTTGGGTCAATAAGGTAGAAGTAGGCCGGAGGACCCATCATGACTACCTTGCACTGCTCTGTGGTAGTATCACTGTTGTTTCCCATCTCAAATGTATTTATCCAGTCTGTTCATGAAGGAGATTTTAGTCCTACTTTCAGTTACGCTCTGCGGTAGGCTGTTCCATTGCCCAACCACCTGTTCAGTGATAAAAGTCTTTCTTAGATAGAATTTGTTGAGTTGAATTTGATAAGAATGAGATCTTGTATGGTTATGATTATCCTCAAGTGAAATTTCCATATTCCCTCTCAGTTTCTCATTTTTCATGATATCATATATGTCTCCTTCACTTATAAAGAGAGCCACCCCACCCCTTGCTGTCAGGCCTATCCCTCCAGAATAGTCTGTATTCGTCTGCCATGGTGTCCCAGCCATTTTCTTACCCCACTCACCAAGTCTCCATGAGGGCCACTACATCCTGGCCTTCAAAGTACCTTAGGCATCAAGGTTACCATTTTGCTGGGTACATGTCTCATGCTGGCCTGCTGGCCTCCCCTGGATGATCATCTGAATCTGTCTTCTGTCCGTGGTGATCCTGCACATCAGCCTCCACATCCTTTAGTTCATTAGTTCTCAGACTTTGTCATAGTGAGCCTCTCCCAAGCCATGGAAAACATTTTGAGTCTCTCCCAAATTCTGAAATAATCTTGTGCCTCCCCATAGGAAAAAAAACACTTTGCACAGTGCATCAGAAATAAAGTGAAACTCCTTTGAGTAGTTGGTTCACATTTTATTCAGCTTACTGTACCCCACTTGTAACCTTCCTCCCCAGGCCAGCCTACTTGTTCCACTATTTTGACTCTTGAACCATTTTTATGTTTGCTTGCTCACACAGCACACAAGAAGCATTTTGAGGAGAGCAGAGTATTGAATACGTGTGGCAGTGGTTGGCCAATCTGGTGATCAGTTTCAGGGACACGTCCCTTGCCACCAATCAACAGGGAAGCCGCAGATGACAGCAGTTTCAGAGCGAGCGCCGGACTTGAAAGAAATCTGCTGCTCCAATCAGGGACAATTTTGTCATCCCTGATTGCAGCGGCAGCTTCCCCCCACAACCAGGCACACAGCAGTGAAGAAGATTCCAGCCACGCGCATTACAGTGCACAGTAATGCACATGGCTGGAGATACAAGCAACTTGTTTGTTCAGTGTGCTGTTCCTGGCGAAACATTGCTATAAATAAATGAGCCATCACCCCCCCACACACATACACACAAACACACACACACACACACACACACTCCCTGGAAAGACGACACCAGCGTGCCCAATCCCCATGTCAGCATGTATCCCCTCCTCCACCCCCCATTAATGTGGTACACTGGGAGCCCACCCCAGTGTGCCAAAATCCTTGTTTATTTATCTGACACCGGGATGCCCACTCCCGGTGGTGGATACGTCCCCCCCAAACCAGTCTATTGTGTTTGCTGACATGGGGTGCCCAATCCCCGTGTCGGCGTGCCCTCCACCCCCCACTTCCACTATTGTGGCACACTGGGAGCACACCCCAGTGTGCCTAAATTAAGTTTTTTCTTGTTGCTGACATTGGGGTGCCCAGTCCCCGTGTCAGCATGTCCCCTTCCCCCCAACGTTGTGGCACACTGGGAGCCCACCCCAGTGTGCCTAAATTAATGTTTTCCCCTGTAAATAAAGAAAACCGTCCCCCGAGGTCTGTTTTTTTTACCTATAAAAAAGAAAACAGTCCCTCGTCATCTCCCCTCCCCCAACCCACTCTCTCCCTCTGCACACCCCATCTTCCCGCACCCCCCTCACCCAATACTTATCTCCAGAGGTCAGGAGCAGCAATCTTGTATGGACTAGGAACACGTCTGCACTTTTCAAAGACCAACTGGGAACTGTAGAAATGACGGTAAGCCCTATAATGGCAGTGAATGGGGGGAGCAATTTAGGTTGATATCTCAGCCAGTCTTTGGAGTTTTGGTCCCAAGTTTTCAAAATGAGGTTCTTGGGACCCCACCTCATAAACACTGGCACTGTCATTTCATTTCTCAGTCCCAAAAGGTGATTTTTCGGTCACTGAGCGGAATCACCTTTTTGGACAAATTAACAAAATGACAGTGCCACTGTTCATGAGGTGGGGTCCCAAAAAGTCCATGTTGCACGTTTGGTGAAAGAATTCCAAAAAATGACTGCATTACTAGCATATGTTACGCAGTTTGTACGTACACTTGCAACTTCGTCAATTTTTTATATTTTCACTCCAAATTTCCAACATTGCCATTTTTTCACACCTCCTTATGAGCAGTACAGCTGTCAATTTTTGCATCCTGCACGAAATGTGTTTTCGGACCTGTGGTATAGAATGGTGCAGTCGCTGTGCAAAATCAACTTTTGGGGCAGATTAATTAAACCATAGTGTCACTGTTCATGAGGGGAGGTCCCAAGGCCATGTTGAAAATTTGAAGATTCCAAAAAAATTACTGTTTCTATGCATGCTCTTATCTTCACCACTTTTTCATATTTTCACTCCAGATTTTCAACATTGCTATTTTTTCACACCTCTTCATGAACAGTATAGATGTCATTTTTCACATCCTGCCCAAAATGTCTTTCACATCTGTTGCACCAAATGGTGCATTTGCTGTGCAAAATCACCTTTTGGGATTTAGTAATGAAATGATAGTGCCACTGTTCATGAGATGTGGTCCCAAAAAGCCCATGTTGAAAATTTGGAGCGTAACTACCAACAAACGTCCTGGACATTAGGGTTTCCAACTGTAACGCCCCACCCTGTGCAGACTGACAGGTGTCAGGGGTGTGGTTTGGGGGTTGTCAGACATAATGCTCGAGCCATTCCACCTTCACCCCCACCCTGCAGCCACTGACAGGCATCGAGGTGTGCCTTGGGGTCTTAGGCCCTAACGTTGACCCCATTCTCCTATACTGCACCCATCTCAGCTTATTTTCTTATGGAATGGGGTGAGCATAAGGCCCAAAGACCCCAAGGCACACTGTGACCTCTGTCAATGTCTGCAGTGTGGGGTGAGGTGGAATGGCATGAGCGTTATGGCTGATGACCCAATGCGCACTCCAACGCCTGTCAGTCCCTGCAAGGTGGGGGTGGGGGTTAGCATTAGTTCAATACTTCACTGCCATTCCTATTATGCATCACTAACTCATGCAGTACCAATGTCAATACCAGCAAGCAAACATTCAGAATTGACAAATGATTGTTACTCCTTGTTGTAATGCCTTCATACCGTAGATCAGATTGCTTTCTGTCTGTATCACCTCTATCTGGAATACCCCTCCAACCACCTCTACCTCTTCCTCTCTTAGCCTGCTCTTAAGCAACTTCTCAGGAATCCTTTTGCTCCCTCCTGCTCTTGCTCCTGGTACCCCTCTGCATAACCCTTGTATTTGGGCTGTTCTGTCACCAGTCTACAGTAATTGATCAGTTGTCACCTCTCATTATTTGTTCATTGTTCCTAATTGTTTGCACTATTGCTCACTTTGTGTTGCTTGACTGTTTTGCAGTTACCTTCTGAATGGTATTTACTCCCTACCCTTTCCCAGGTACTCTTGAAATTAGCCTTGGCTCAGTGTGCCTTTCCTAGTCACTGATTTGCAAATATGTACATAAACCCACCTACTATTATCCTCTTTTACTCTGTCTCATCCCTTCATATATCTAAAACTCAAAATCTGACTACAGTATTTTTTCTGACTTGCTGTGGAACAGGTTGACGCCTCCCAAGGGAGGCTGGGCTCACTATTTGAGAAACCCTGCTGTAGTTTAAATCCCCCTAGCTGCCCTGTCCATTCTCTCTGGGTCCAGCTGCAACCTGTCCTGGGTATAAGACACCCCTTGCCAGGAAAGACTCTCCACTTGCCCTGAAAAATAACTTGAGGATCAACTGGACTGGTAAAATCCTAAAAATGTTCAAATTCTTGTACATAAAAAATAACTCCTAAGCACTTTGTATTATCAAATGGGACTTAGGGTACAGTTTTCGATCTAAATTCTACATTACAACATATTACTCTAGAGGTAGGTGGCCTCCTGCATTGTGGTGAATGCCCAGCCACTTAATAAATCATCAATACACCACATGTCTGATATTCTTTATAACCTTTGGACAGAAATCAATAGGTCTGCAACAACAAGCTTACATACACTCAGTTGGAGACTGCTGGTGTGCTGTCTGTAGCAGTGATTGTTTAACGATAACAAAGCTACTCTACTGAGGATATAAGAGAAAAACTGTGACCATGGTGTGCAACTTTGTATAGCAGTACACTTTCACAAATAAGAACAGTGCCCCCCTCACAAATTTTCATGAATAAACTTTGCATGTTATAATATCAATATATAACAAGCATTTGTCAATGTGAAGTATTGCTTGCTGTCATTAGCAGTGGAAGTGCAGGAGTTAGACAGATGCAGTATAGGGATGGCAGTGAAGTATTGAACTGATCCGACTCCACCCCCACCATACAGAGATGGACAGGCATTGGGGTGTGCCTTTGGGTCATCTCCCATAACGGTCACGACATTTTACCTCACCCTACCCTGCAGACACTTACAAGTGTTGAGGTGTGCTTTGGAGTGTTCAGGCTTTACACTCACTCATTCCATAAGGAAATACACTGAAATAGGTGCAGTATAGGAGAATGGGGTGAACTCTGGGACCAAAGGGTCCAAGGCGCACCTCGATGCCTGCCACTGGCTGCAGGGTGGGGGTGGAATGGCATGAGCATTACTGTCGACAATCCCAAGTCACAATCCTGATGCCTGTCACTCCCTACAGGGTAGGGCATTATGGTTGAAAACCCTAACACCCTGGGTGTTTCTTGGCATTTTTACTCCAAGATTTCAACATGGGCTTTTTGTGACCCCACTGCATGAATAGTGACACTATTAGTTTGTTAGCCAAAAGGTGATTTTGCACAGTGACCCTGCCACTTGACACCACAGGTGCGAAAACACATTTTGAACAGGATGTGAAAAATGACACCTGTACTGTTCATGAAGAGGTGTAAAAAATGTCAATGTTGAAAATCTGGAGTGAAAATATAAAAAAACTGGTGAAGTCACAAGTGTGCATAGAAATTGCGCAATGCACACCCATAATGTAATTAGTTTGGGGATATTTTACAGCAGATTTTCAACATAGGCATTTTGGGACCTCCACTCATGACAGTGTCACTGTGATTTTCTTAATCTGTCCCAAACACTGATTTCCCACAGCAACCGTGCTATTCTGCACCGGAAGAGCAAAACACATTTCGGCCAGGGTGTGAAAAATGACAGCTGTACTGTTCATAAGGAGGTGAGGAAAAATGCCAATGTTGAAAATCTGGACTGAAAATATTATGAATTCGTGAACCTACGAGGGTGTGTGGAAATTGCACAATGCACGCTCATAACACAGTCATTTTATTGATGTTTGTCGCCAAATTTTCAACATAGCCAGTTTAAGACCTCTGCTCATGAACAGTGTCACTGTGATTTTCTTAATCTGTCCCGAACATTGATTTCACACATTGATCACACCACTGTGCGCTACACATGCGAAAACACATTTTGGGCAAGATGTGAAAAATTACAGCTGTACTGTTCATAAGGAGGTGTGGTAAAATGGCAACATTGAAAATCTGGAGTGAAAATATTACAGATGCTTGAAGTTATGAGCGTGCGTAGGAACCCAACGCACGGTCGTAAAACAGTTATTTTTGGGAATTGTTTCACCAAACATTCAACATAGAGTTTTTGGGGCCTACCTTATGAGCAGTGTCACTGTGATTTTCTTAATCTGTTCCAAACATTTATTTCGCACACGGACCACGCCATTGTGTGCTACAGGTGTGAAAACACATTTCTGGGGAGATGTGAAAAATGAGCTGTACTGTTCATAGGGAGGTGTGGTAAAATGGCAATGTTGAAATTCTGGAGTGAAAATATTAAAAATGCTCGAAGTTACAAACGTGTGTAGGAACTGCATAATGCACACTGATAAAACAGTCATTTTTGGGAATTCTTTCACCAAATTTTCAACATAGGGTTTTGGGGGGACTACCTCATGAACTGTAACACTGTTGTTTCATTAATCGGTCCTTAAAGGTGATTGTACTCAGTGACCGAATAACAAAATGACAGTGACTGAGTTCATGAGGTGGGGTCCCAAGAACCCCATGTTGAAAATTTGGTGAATAAATTCCCCAAAATGTCCAAGATATGCACCAAAGTCGAAAAACCCTATTTATGCCATTATGCAGCTTAGCGGCATTTCTTCAGTTCGCGGTTGGCTTTGAAGAGTGCAGACGTGTTCCCGGTCTACAGAAGATCGTCGCACCATGCTCCAGAGGTATGTATGGGGTGAGGTGGGGGTGGGAAGGTGGAGTATGCAGAGGGTGGACGCGGGTTGGGGAGGGGAAAAGAATCAACGAGGGACCGCTTTTTTTCTTCTAAGTTTTTTTTTTTAAAGACGATGGGGACTTTTGCCTCGCTGGGTGGCTCCCAGCATGGCACCAGGAAGTTGTTTGGAGGGAGGCAGGAGTCGATGGGGGATTGGCCACCCCATGGGCCAGGAGACTTTGCCATGCTGGGGTGGGGTCCCAGCATGGCAGATGGAAGTTTGTTTGGGGGACAGTGGAGCCAATGGGGATTGGGCACCCCCGTCGGCCATACAGTGTGCTGGGGGGGGACACATGAGCCAAGGGGGGAATTGGGCAGCCCCCTCGGTAAACAACAATTGGGGGGAAGTGCATTATGCAGACAGAGATTGGGCTACTCCATCGGCAAATGAACTGGGAAGGGGGTCATGCCGTCGGGGATTGGGCACCCCGTTGGCTTTTTTTTATTTTTTTTATTTATTGAAATGTTTCACCAGGAAGGCACACTAAATGGTGGGCAGCAGCTTTCCACTGGCTTCATAGGGACTGTGAGAGGCCGACAGAGAAGCTATCATCATGGGGACACCATGCAATCAGCTGTTTTGGTAGCTTGTAATACACCAAAACAGCTGATTGCGTGGTGACGTGTCCGAATTTCTTTACGCATTGTGGTATGCTCATTAACTGCTGTGATGGACAGCATGCTCCTCTATTGGCTGCAGCAGAGATCAGCCCTAGAACGGACTGCTGCCGTTCGGGACAACACTGACACACCTCCATAACTTGCTTTTGCAGGAAGCTGACGCAATGTGTTTCTTGCACATGTGTGCAAGCAACACAAAAATAATATAAAAATAAGCTGGTATCTGCCATTTGATTTCACTTGATTACATTAATATCTATAACTAACAGAAAGCAGTCAGAAATTAAGGATTCTACATCTGAGAAGTTTGTAACAGCATATGCTGTGCAGTGACCAAGTGCAGTGTCACCACCAGCAACCCTACAGCTCAGGTCTCTGTTTCATCCTCTTGCTTTCTTGTGTGTGTTCCAAAATTTCTCATCTTGCTTAGGTCTGTTGGCTGTCTGTTGATTTCAGAACACAAAATGTAGTTACTGATACTGAAGTAAAAGCAGGCCACAAACATCATTGTAAAGGAGCTTTCTTCTCAAGAAGCTGCAGCTTCACACCATCAAACTCGCAACACCTTGGACATCCACTTTAGCAGTTTTGATATTCAGTATGTCCCCAAATCTTTAGGATTTTCTTTTTCAGGTCTTTGCAACAAAGCTAGTGCTTTCAGTTTCCTTTCTCTCACTGTATTGTCGAGGAACGTCAGTCTTGTTCGCTAGTGCCAGGTGTAGCCAGTGCTGTTTCAGCTATAGTCAGCGCCTGTACCATTTTGAAACATAGAAACATAGACTTTGACGGCAGATAAGGACCGCTTGGCCCATCTAGTCTGCCCATTTCCCTACCTACAGGATAGGCTGCAGATCCTAGTTAACCAACAGCCTATTTCTTCCTACCCCCCAAAAGAATTGTCTTATGTCTGTCCCATGCATTCTTGAATTCTCCCACAGTTTTAGACCCCACAACCTCCTCAGGAAGGCTGTTCCATGCATCCACTACCCTCTCTGTAAAATAATACTTCCTCACATTGCCCCTGAACCGCCCCTTCTATCTTTAAATTGTGTCCCCTTGTTCTTGCATGTCTCTTTTTCTGAAAGATGCTACCCTCTTGGACTTTGTTGATTCCACTGAGGTACTTAAAAGTTTCTGTCATGTCCCCCCTCTCCCTTCTTTCCTCAAGGGTATACATATTAAGCTCCTTTAGTCTCTCCTCATACGGCTTCTCTTGCAGACCCTGCACTATTTTAGTTGCCCTCCTCTGGACTGCCTCTATCCTATCTATGTCCTTGCAGAGATGGGGTCTCCAGAACTGGATGCAGTACTCCAGATGGGGTCTCACCAACTGTCTGTACAGAGGGATAACAACGTCCTGTTTTCTGCTGCTGATGCCTCTCCCTATGTATCCCAGTATACCCCCAGCCCTCCCTTCTGCCTTCTCACATTGCTTGCTAACCTTAAGGTCATCTGATATGATTACCCCCAGGTCCCTTTCGTTTTTTGTTGTTGTTACTACCTCCCCCCCATTGTGTATTCTTCCCCTGGGTTCTTGTTTCCCAGGTGCATTATTTTGCCCTTCTTTGCATTGAATCCTAGCTGCCATACTTCTGATCATTCCTCCAACCTTGCCAAGTCCCTTCTCATCCTTTCCACGCCTCCTTGTGTATCAACCCTGTGGCAGATCTTTGTGTCATCTGCAAAAAGGCATACTTTTCCTTCTAGTCCCTCTGCAATGTCACTGATGAAGACATTAAAAAGGACTGGACCCAATACTGAACCCTGCGGTACCCCACTAGTAACCCCTCTTTCTTCAGAGTGGACTCCATTTACGATTACCTTCTGTGTCCTGTTGTGCAGCCAATGTTTTACCCAGGCTACCACCTTGGGACCCACTCCCAGTCTGGTTAATTTGACTATTAATCTTTTGTGTGGGACTGTGTCAAATGCCTTGCTAAAGTCTAGGTAGACCATGTCCACAGCCCCTCCCTGGTCTACTACTTTGCTCACACAGTCAAAGAAATCTATTAGATTCATCTGACATGACCTTCCTGCTGTGAACCCATGCTGCCTTGGGTCCTGTGCCCCACTGGCCTCTAGGTACTCAACTATTCTTTCCTTCAGAAGTGACTCCATCACTTTCCCTACCACAGAGGTCAGACTGACAGGTCTGTAGTTTCCTGCCTCTGTCTTGGTTCCACTTTTGTGAAGAGGAATCACATCCGCCTTCCTCCAGTCCTCCGGTACCACCTATCCTCCCATGATTTATTAAAAGAGTAGCCAGTGGTTTCACTAATTCCTCCCTTAATTCTTTTAGAATTCTGGGTGAATTCCATCAGGACCCATTGCTTTGTCCACCTTCAGTTTTAGGAGTTCTTGCAGAACCATTTCTTCTGTGAAAGGACTGGGATGGAACCCCCTATCAAGAGTGCTTCTGTTAATTGGATTAGGCACTTCCCTCCTCTTTGTGAATACTGAGCAGAAATATTCGTTCAGTATCCCTGCTTTTCACTGTCCCTCTGCCCACCCACGGTTCATTCTATTCAGCCTCACTATCCCTCCTTTGTCTTTCTATGCTCGCTGATGTACCTATAAAGGTTTTATCCCTTCTTAACTGAGTTGGCTATCTTTTCCTCAGTTTGGGCCTTTGCTATTCTGACTTCCTCCCTGCTTCCTTCTGCCTTAACTGGTACAGTTCTCTGTCCTGCTCCTTCTGTGTTTCCTTATACTTCTGGAATGCTAACTTTTCTTCCTGACTTTCACAGCCACCTCCTTTGAGAACCATAGTGGCTTTTCTTTCATTTTGATTTGTTTATTTGCTTCACACAAAGGCTTGTTGCCTCTGTGATGGCAGTTTTGATGATTCCCCATTGTTGCTCCACACCTCCTTCTAGCCTGTTTACTAGTGCTTTTCTGAGGCACTCTCCCATCTTGCCAGAGTCAGCCCTCCTAAAGTTCAGTACCCTCACTTTTGTATGGCTTGACTCTGCAGCTGAGTTTAACATGAACCACGCTGTTTGATGGTCACTTGTTCCCAGATGGCAACCCACTTCTAGATCTGAGATCCTCTCACTGCCCCCATTTGAGAGTATGAGGTCTAAAATTGCTCCCTCACAAGTGGGTTCCGAAACTAGCTGTCTGAGGCCTGCCACCTGTAGGGCATCAGGAATGGCCCTGCTCTTGGATGTGGCTGCAGCAAATGTGCTCCAGTTAGCATCTGGCATATTCAGGTCTCCCATCAACAGTATCTCCCCTTTCTCTGCCATTCTAAGAATGCCTTCTATCATAACCTTGTCCATTCCCTCCCCCTGACATGGGGGTCTGTACACAACCCCTGTGCGGATTGTGGTGCCCTTTCCAGTCTCCAAGGTGACCCACAGTGCCTCCTCTCCTCCCTGTTTACTCTTTTGTTCAGTTGCTTTTATCCCTTCCTTTACATAGAGAGCTACTCCTCCCCCTATTCTCCCCTGCCTGTCTCTCCTGTAGGTTATGTACCTTGGTATGTTAACATCCCAGTTATGGTCTCTGTGTAGCATATTTCTGTGACTGCTACGATATCCAGGCATCCTCTCTTCCATCAGGCCACCAGCTCAGGGGCTTATTTGCCCAGACTACGGGCATTGGTACTCATTACCCTCCATTTCCTGATGGCCTTACTCCTTTTTGCCCCATCCCTGTCCTTCTTGCCTTTGTCACTTTCTCCATTTACCCCTGCCCTTCTCCCTATCGACACCTCTATGTTGGTGTTTACCGCACTTACTACCGTGATTGTTTGGTTTGCATAGTGTTCATTTTTTGCTCTGTTAATCTTATTCTTGCTATAAAAGCATCTTTCATTCAACATCTGTATTGACTCACATATAAAAATAACTTTTTGATAGACCCTTTACATTCTGATGGTCAGAACAGGTAGTGGAGGTCCTTTTTTCCAGGGGCCGTTCTTCCACAAAACAAATTTGGGCAACATAGTTCTTATTTATTTATTTATTTATTTATTTTTCTTGAGGCTGTATTTCTTGGTTTGTCCATTCTCTGTGGTATATGTTGCTAAGACTGATGTTATGGTATTTTTTCCCCCTCAGTAAACAGAGGTTATTGCATGTTTGAGGGTGTCTTACAAGGCAGTATTTTGTATCAAGCAGTTCTGAGGATGACAGTAAACATCATCAGAACCCAGAGATACAAAATGTTGCCAGTTCATATGCCTTCAAACACACTGGTCTTTATCATATAAAGGTTCCAGTTTTGAGATGAGCTCAAATGGACAGTCTGGGGGGGGGCATATATGGGAGGGTCCGCCAATTTGGTGTAGTACATGAGTGCCTCCATATGGCATGCAGTAATGCCTGTCTGTGTCAGGGATGGGCAGGACCTAAAAAATGGAAAAAGACATGCAGGTTCATGAAGCCCTACACACTTGTTACTCAACCTGTGCCACTGCTCAGGAGCAACAGGCCTAATCCTGGATTTGTGTATGGGGGGGTAGAGGATGGCCTTCCCCTTTCTGGCCGTGACATGTGGGTAATCCATAGGGAAGCCTCAGTCTGGATGGCCCCTAAGGCAGGTGGCAGCTGGTCAGGGAGAGCAGATAGAGGGCTGATATGCCTGCTCGCATGTCACCTATAGAAAAAGCTATATAGAAAAACAATGTTCTTCTGTACCTCCAGAAAGACAACATGTCCTCTTTCTTGGTACAACCAAAATCTGCATGGGCACTGTGCAAGTCCCAGAACCCAGATCTAAATGATTTTCTGCCAACTGCAGAAACAAATAATATACATCATAGCTACTTATCAGCCAATAGCTTTGGAAGAGTCTTACAGACCTGAGAACAATAGTATTATAAGCAAGTGTTTTATAGCAAACTCATCAGAACAGCTAATATTCTTCAGGTGAAGCTATCTCTGGCTGGAAGCTGCAACACTGAACATAGGATTTGCAAGAAAGTGAGTTGTGCTCACAACAGAGGGAGGTGAACCTTACAATTGTCTTTGGTTTGTAGCAGATATTCTGCAGGTGGAGGCTACTTCTAACTGAAAGGTGAAATAAGTAACTTAGAATTATCAGGAAAAGACAGTCTTTCAAGCAACAGAGGGAGGTGGATCTAGCTTTACTTTTTGTTACAATTTTAAGATTTTCAGTGCAGGAAGAGTTTAAAGCACAGCTGACTTATTTTGGGGCTGACTGCTTTCAGAGCACAAACCACCAGGCTGTTTGGGGCTGGGGAGGTTTACCTGTGTCTGACTTGGATGTCTGGATTTTCTCTGTTTGATTAGCAGGGTATTTTCTCTGTCAAACTGTTGTGTAGGGCATCTTGCTGACAGGAAGGCACTCATTGCAGCGGTGGTCAGAGCTTTTAGCTGATTGTTTCGTGGAGGGCACAGTTTAGGCCCAACCCCTGCCCACCCCTCACTCCACCCACCCCCTGAAATAGTTCCTTTATACCTGGGGTTCTGACATCATTTCCTCAAGAGTGCAAGGTGCATGTCACTGTCATATCCTCTCTAGCACACTGCACTGACAATATAAGCATACACATTGTATAATATATATTTCTATATAAAAAACCAATCACACACACACAAAAAAAAAGTAGATAAACATGTGGGGAGTAGTGCAATGTAATGGCTGTGGGGCAGCAGTCTTCCGGGAGTCTTTCTGGAGGCCGAGATGCTGCCCTATTTGCAGACAACTCTCTGCCCTGAGGGAGGAAGTTGCCCATCTTCAGACCACACTGGACAGTAGGAAGGGAACCTTCCCTATCCAGGGAGCACCAGAGCCACCACCACTACCTCAGAGGTTGTGAAGAAAGCACAGCAGTTGGACCACAGTGGGCTCAGGGAGGGTGAGGATGGTGGAACAGAGGCACACCCAGTCAGTTGTTCCACTCCACAATCCATACACCATTCTGGGGGAGCATAGCTCCCCTATGGATGCACCCACAGAGGAGACTAAGGAGGCTGAGGACAACTATCACAAGGAGGCCCACAGGAAGGAGGCAGAGGACACCACAGGGAAAGGAAGCAGCTCCTGGTGGGGACTCAATTATTAGGGGATAGAACTTGGGGAGCAAGGAAAACTGAAGTAGGCTGCCTGGTGCCATGGCTTGGAGGGACAGGAAGCGCATCCTCAGGATCACGAGAACAGCTGCACAGGAGCCTGAGCTGGATGTCATTGTCCACCTAGGGACAAATGACTTGGCTCATCATGAGATTAGAGCAGTGCAGGAGGACTTTGTAGAGTTGGGGAGGGGCCTAAGACAAGTAGCACACACAGTATCCTTCTCAGAGGTGCTGTCTGTCAATGGCATGGGTGAGGCAAGGGTACTTTGCACCATGCAGTTTAATGAATGGTTGAAAAAATGGTGTGGAGCACAGGGGTTTGGCTTCATTGGGGACTGGGGTTCTACCTGGAGGGACACCAGCCTATACTGGCAGGATGGTCTGCATCTATCCAGGAAGGGAACAAGTCTTTTGAGCAATCAGTTTAAATGCTTCATTGTCAAGCTTTTAAACTAGTCAAGGGGGGAGGCACTGATAAGCAGCAGGAAAATCCCAGCCTCTCCCTACAAAACAGGGTAGTAAATGAGAAAAAAACTGAGGTAGAAAGATCAGTGGGGGATACTGCAACAGAAGGTAAAGCCATCAAGAAATGGAGAGCAATGAGTACCAATGCCCGTAGTCTGAGTAACAAGTTTCCTGAATTAGAGACCTTGATGGAGGAGGAACATCTGGATATCATGGCAGTCACAGAAACATGGTACACACAAAACCATGACTGGGACGTAAACGTACCAGGATACACTATCTACAGGAGGGACAGGGAGGGTAAAGAGGAGGAGGAGTAGCTCTTACATAAGGGAAGGAATCAAAGCAACAGAACAAAAGGGTAAACAGGGAGGAGAAGAAGCACTGTGGGTAAATTTGGAGACCGCATGGTATCACAATCCACACAGGGGTTGTATACAGACCCCCTTCTCAGGGGGAGGAAATGGACAAGAAAATGACAGAAAGTATACTTAGAATGGCAGAAAAAGGGGAAATATTGCTGATGGGTGATCTGAATATGCCAGATGTTAACTGGAGTGCAGTTGCAGCAGCCACTTTGAAGAGTGGGGTTATTCTAGATGCCTTACAGGGGGCATGACTTAGACAACTAGTATTGGAGCCCACTTGAGAGGGAGCAATCTTAGACCTGGTTCTCTCAATGGAAATGGAGAGAGGATCACAGATGTAGAAGTGGTAGCCATCTGGGAACTAGCGACCATCAAACAGTATGGTTCACAATAAACACAGCAATAGAGTCAAGCCATACAAAGGCAAAGTACTGAACTTTAGGAGGGCTGACTTTGCAAATGGGTGAGTGCCTAAGGAATGCACTAGCAAATGGGCAGGAAGGAGGGTGGAAGAACAATGGGGAATAAAAACTGCCATCACAGAGGTAACAAGCCTTTGTGTGAAGCAAATAAAATGAAACGATGTAAGAAACCACTATGGTTCTCAAGGAAGTGGCAGTGAAGGTTCAAGAGAAAAGAAAGCGCTCAGGAAGTACAAGGAATCACAGAAGGAGCAGGACAGAGAACTGTATCAGTTAAAGCAAAGGAAGCTGGAAGGCAGTCAGAACAGCAAAGGCCCAAACCGAGGAAAAGATAAGAAGGGGATAAAACCTTTTATAGGTACATCAGGGAGCGAAGGAAGACCAAGGGAGGGGTAGTGAGGCTTAATAAAGGGAGGGAGGGTGGGCAGAGGGTGACTGTGAAAAGGCAGAGATACTAAGCAAATATTTTTGCTCAGTATTTACAAATGAAGAGGGGGAGGTACCTAAAACAAACAGTAGAAACACTCTGGATACAGAAGTTGATACCAGCATATTTACAGAAGAAAGGGTTCTGAAAGAACTCTTAAAACTGAAGGTGGACAAAGCAATGGGGCCTGATGGGATTCATCCCAGAATTCTAAAAGAACTAAGGGTAAAACTAGTGACACCACTGACTACCCTCTTTAACAAATCATGGGAAGATGGGGTGGTACCCGAGGACTGGAGGAGGGCAGATGTGATTCCCCTTCACAAAAGTGGGAGCAAAGCAGAAGCAGGAAACTACAGACCTGTTAGTTTAACCTCAGTGATAGGGAAAATGATGGAATCACTTCTGAAGGAAAGAATTGTTGAGTATCTAGAGGCCAGAGGGGCACAGGACCCAAGGCAGCATGGATTCACAGCAGGAAGGTCATGCCAGATGAATCTGATAGATTTCTTTGACTGGGTGACCAAAGTAGTAGATCAAGGAGGGGCTGTGGACATGGCCTACCTAGACTTTAGCAAGGCATTTGACACAGTCCCACACAAAAGATTAATATACAAGTTAGCCAGCCTGGGAGTGGGTCCCAAGATGACAGCCTGGGTAAAGAATTGGCTGGAGAATAGGACACAGAGAGTAATAGTAAATGGAGTCCACTCTGAAGAAAGGGGTTACTAGTGGGGTACCGCAGGGTTCAGTATTAGGACCAGTCCTCTTCAGTGTCTTTATAGCAACATTGCAGAGGACTGGAAGGAAAAGTATGTCTCTTTACAGATGACACAAAGATCTGCAACAGAGTTGATGCACAAGGTGGGTGGAAAGGATGAGAAGGGACTTGGCAAGGTTAGAGGAATGGTCAAATGTATGGCAGCTTAGATTCAATGCTAAGAAGTGCAAGGTAATGTACCTGGGAAACAAAACCCCAGGGGAAGAGTACACAATGGGGGGTGAGATACTAACAACAACAAAAATGGAAAGGGACCTGGGGCTAGTCATATCAGATGACCTAAAGGTGGCCAAGCAATGTGAGAGGGCAGCAAGGAGGGCTGGGGGGATACTGGGATGCATAGGGAGAGGCATCACCAGTAGAAAACAGGAAGTTATTATCCCTCTGTACAGACAGCTGGTGAGACCCCATCTGGGTACTCGGCAGTTCTGGAGACCCAATCTCCAAGAAGACATAGACAGGATGGAAGCTGTCCAGAGGAGGGCAACTAAAATGGTGCAGGGTCTGCACCGAAGACATATGAAGAGAAACTTAAGGAGCTTAATATGTATAGCCTCGAGGAAAGGAGGGAGAGGGGGGACATGATAGAAACTTTCAAGTACCTCAAGAGAATCAACAAAGTCCAAGAGGAAGCATCTTTCAAAAAAAGAGGTGTGCAAGAACAAGGGGGCACAATTTGAAGATAGAGGGGGAGACTCAGAGGTAATTTAAAGAGTATTTTTTCACAGAGAGGTTGTGGATGCATGGGGCCGGCCTTCCGGAGGAGGTTGTGGAGTCAAAAACAGTGGTGGAATTCAAGCATGCATGGGACAGTCATAAGGCAATTCTAGGGGTTGGGGGTAGGAAGAAGTAGGCTGCTGGTTAACTAGGATCTGCAACTTATCCATTAGGTAGGGAAATGGGCAGACTGGCTGGGCCAAGCGGTCCTTATCTGCCATCAAATTCTATATTTCTATGTTACATGGGTTGAGTGTGTGGTTTTAAAGTGCCCTGTTATTAAGGAGTTCCTAATTTGGGCACGTAAGGCCGGCTTAGCAGCAGTGTGCTGCAATATCTCTGCAGAGATTTGACTAATGAAAGCAGGTGGGTTTCCAGGCACTGAGTGTGTCACCGAGGTGATGTGCCTGCTTCATGGGCCACAGCACAAACAACGTCTGCCAGCCAGCTGCACTGAAGCATTAGCTTTGGAGACGGACATCTTCCCAACAGAAGGATCTGTGCTGTCATGGTGACACCTATGACATGGGAGAGGAAACAAATGCCCAATAAATCTTTTAGAGAAAAAGAAAACAATGGAAGAAAGGGTGATATCTGTGAGGAATGTTTCAGGGGAGATAATTTGGGTGCAAACATGCTAAGTTTGAGCAATAATCATTCTCCATTTCAAAATAAAATTTCTTTGAAGCATTGAAAAGAGCACTTGTCATTGTTTCTCAGCTCAGTAACATACTGTTTGGGCACGAACTGCAAGGAACTGTTTAGTGTGAATGGCGGTTTGGGGATGCAGAAATGCAGGTGGGGTCTGGTGGAGGAAATTCAGGGAGGATATGAGAAAATGTTATTTTGCGAAGGGGTGGTAGAGACGAGAAATGGTCTGCCAACTGGGATGAAAGGCACCAGGGCCATAGATGGTTTTGGGCATGGCTGGTACTGGGTATGGGGTATGATGGTTGTTCAGGGCTGTAGTGGTGGTAAGGAAAGGGGGCTGGATAGTGGCTGGTACCCTGTGTAAACAAAGGGTCCTGAGTTTGATAAGGAACTATGGGCAGACTGGATGGACCACTGGTCTTTTTCAACTGTCATTGTCTATGTTTCTGTGTTTCAGATGGAGATTGCTGGTATATTATTAGTAAAAGTCAACAGATGTAGATCAATGAGAAGGAATGCCAGCTGTGGTTAGAAAGTGATGTGGGCAGGTTGGTATTATAAGTGTGAGATATACCCAGGTTGCTATAATCAGTTTGTGACATACAGTAGGCAGGTTAGTATTATAAGTGTGTGATATATTCACAGGTTGCTATAATCAGCTTGTGACATAGGCAGGTTAGTGTTATAAGTGTGTGATATACCCAGGTTGCTATAATCAGTTTGTGACATACAGTAGGCAGGTTAGTATTGAGAGTATGTGATATACCCAGGTTGCTATAATCAGCGTGTGACATAGGCAGGTTAGTGTTACAAGTGTGTGATATACCCAGGCTGATATAATCAGTTTGTGACGTACAGTAGGCAGGTTAGTATTACAAGTGTGTGACATACGTAGGTTGCGATAACCAGCTTGTGACATAGGCAGGTTAGTGTTATAAGTGTGTGATATCCCAGGTTGCTATAATCAGCTTGTAACATAGGCAGGTTAGTATTATAAGTGTGTGATATACACAGGTTGCTATAATAAGCTTGTGACATAGGCAGGTTAGTGTTACAAGTGTGTGATATACCCAGGTTGCTATAATCATCTTGTAACGTAGGCAGGTTAGTATTATAAGTGTGTGATATACGCAGGTTGCTATAATCAGCCTGTGACATAGGCAGGTTAGTGTTATAAGTGTGTGATATACCCAGGTTGATATAATCCGTTGTTGACGTACAGTAGGCAGGTTAGTATTGTAAGTGTGTTTATACGCAGGTTGCCATAATCAGCTTGTGATATAGGTAGGTTAGTGTTATAAGTTTGTGATATACCCAGGTTGCTATAATCATCTTGTGATGTAGGCAGGTTAGTATTATAAGTGTGTGATATACTGTACGCAGGTTGCTATGATCAGCTTGTGATGTAGGCAGGTTAGTGTTATAAGTGTATGATATACCCAGGTTGCTATAATCATCTTGTGACATAGGCAGGTTAGTATCATAAGAGTGTGATATACGCAGGTTGCTATAATCAGCTTGTGTTGTAGGCAGGGTAGTGTTATAAGTGTATGATATACCCAGGTTGCTCTAATCAGCTTGTGACATAGTCAGGTTAGTATTATAAGTTTGTGATATACGCATGTTGCTATAATCAGCTTGTGATGTAGGCAAGTTAGTGTTATAAGTGTGTGATATACCCAGATTGCTATAATCCGCTTGTGACGTAGGCAGGTTAGTGTTATAAGTGTGTGATATACCCAGGTTGTTTTATCAGCTTGTGACTTAGGCAGGTTAGTATTATAAGTGTGTGATATACGCAGGTTGCTACAATTAGCTTGTGACGTAGGTAGGTTAGTGTTATAAGTGTGTGATCTACCCAGGTTGCTATAATCAGCTTGTGACGTAGGCAGGTTAGTATTATAAGTGTGTGATATACGCAGGTTGCTATAATCAGCTTGTGATGTAGGCAGGTTAGTGTTATAAATGTGTGATATACCCAGGTTGCTACAATTAGCTTGTGACGTAGGCAGGTTAGTATTATAAGTGTGTGATATACCCAGGTTGCTACAATTAGCTTGTGACGTAGGTAGGTTAGTGTTATAAGTGTGTGATATAACCAGGTTGCTACAACTAGCTTGTGACGTAGGCAGGTTAGTGTTATAAGTGTGTGATATATGCAGGTTGCTATAATCAGCTTGTGATGTAGGCAGGTTAGTGTTATAAGTGTGTGATATACTGTACGCAGGTTGCTATGATCAGCTTGTGACGTAGGCAGGTTAGTATTATAAGTGTGTGATATACTGTACGCAGGTTGCTACAATTAGCTTGTGACGTAGGTAGGTTAGTGTTATAAGTGTGTGATATACCCAGGTTGCTACAATTAGCTTGTGACATAGGCAGGTTAGTAGTGTCACTTTTGGTATGACATGGTGATACCAGGGAAATCTTTGCCAATGATTTTGACCTGGGCAAAGCTCAGCAGGATCAAGCATTCCAGGAAAAAAGAAAACAGCTAAAAAGGATGTTGATTTGAGTGGAACTCAACAAGGCCAAGCATTCCAAGGTTTAGATATAAAATATAAAAGCAAGCAGTTTACAGACTTAGCTAGGGCAGCTAAGGTCAGCTAACTGGAAAATTATAAAATATATAAAAAGCAAACTGCAAAGTAGCAGAGTGCATTCTTTCTAACCATGAGGCAACAAAATAAAATCCACCAGCTACAAACCCAATATAGTCTGCCAAAGAGAGACTTCTGTTGCTACTTACAGCAGAGGGACCTCCTCACGTCAGAGCCTAGAGAAGCCATCCTACATCAAGAGGTTAATTACTCACTGTTAGAGATATGTAAGGGTGGGTTACTGTAACAGGGTTGGTTGGACAAGAAAAGATTTCCAAATTATATAGGGCTTGTCAGGAAAATAATTAAAATCACTTAGTACTCACGCAGCTTAGATTGGACAATGAGCTAGGGTACCACTTAACTTAGACACAATGGTAACAGGTGTGGGAACAAGCCAGTAAAACTACAGCCTTTCCTTCTTGGAGGGAATTTAGATGGAAGCTAATAAGCAAATTATTTGAAACATCCAGCACTATGGCAAACATCTCTCAACCCTATGCTGGAGATTATGTGGGCAGGTACTGTAGGTAGCCATGAGCACATCTTTTGGAGCCACCCCAATGTGCAGAACTTTTGGTCTGGAGTGAATCAGGCAATGGACAAAATGATGGGTGCCCACATTCTAAGCACATGTGAATGTCTAATTCTGGGACAGCTCATTTTGGGAATAAAAGGTGAAGAGAATATATACCCATTCTATCTACTTACTGCGGCAGCAGCACCCAAATCCATAATGCAAAAACTGCTAAAAGATGAACCCCCCTGATGAAGCTCAGTGGCTAGCCAAATTAGAGGTGGAAAAAATGACCGCTGTTTTTTGCCTGCAGAAAGAAAATTAAAAGTGAGATGGCTCCCCTTCACCAAGTTTATGTGTGATAGGGAGGATAAATTACTGTAGTCTCAGAAGGCCTAGCTGAGGATGCATGAAAAAGTTTACAGAGTACTGTGGTTATCATAAACTGCTTACTAAAAGGGGAATGTTCCCCATCCATAAAATATTACCCTAAATGGAAGATATCATTAATGGCCAATTGAATGTTTTGGGAAAAAAATAAACAATAAATTGTAAATAGTAACTATGTTTGTAGCTGTCTGTCTTTATTTTTCTTCTTGTGTCAGTTATTTTTTTATTTAATTATTTAGTTAATGTTTAATATTATATGTAGTTTTAACAGTTGCACTGTATGTAGAGTTGCATGGTTGTATAAATAGTAATGTACTGTTCTATGTTGAAAACTTCAATAAAATGACAATTAAAAAAACACGAGTCCAATCATTTTTAAAATGAAGAATGCCATTTTTATAGACTCGATTTTTGAAATCTTTTGTATTGGCTATTCGTAACTTACCCAGTTTGTAAAATTTACCTCTGAAATTTTTCTTGTGTTTGTGTACAGTATATTACTGTTCTAGTACCATCTTTTGGTTGTTAGTTTTGAATGTCTACCATCCCTTATTCATCACCTTTGGCATTATTTCTGTCCTTGTGTTTAACTTTTCATAAAATAATTTCCTCAGTGTGTATATTGACTTTCCTGTTTGTGTTTTCCTCTTCTGCCCCCCCACACTGTTTATGTTTAGGGTGACGTTTGAGATGTTTTTCTTGGTTTTGGGACAGCCTTTTGCGTACTGATTGTTTTTCTTTTTTTTTTGTTAGCTTTTTTATTCCCCTGAGCACTGGGTGCCCCCCTTTGTGGCAGCCATGCCAGCTACATCACTACAGCTTCCCCTATCACCCCAACTTACCCCACCTGTGTCTTCCTCCAGGACTTGCCCCTCCTGGTAGTGGTGGTGTGGGTTTCCCAGCCCCCACCATCAAATGGATCTAGTTTTACGGTGGTGCATGGTCATCAGGTACAGGGCGTCCAGGTGGCCGGTAGTTATCCTGCTGGCTGGAGAGTTTCCTTGGATTTTCTTGGCCTCCCCATTGGGTCAGTTGAGAATGAGTGCAGTGATGCCAGTGATGGCACCACAAATATTTACACACATGGCACATTGAAAGGGAAAGATGGAAATTGTTTAACCAGGAAAGGCACACTAAGCCGAAGCTTGTTTCCAGGTGCGACCTGGGAGCACAAGAAAGTTAAGTGACTTGCTCAGGGTCACACAGTATGCAAGTGGGGGATGTGGGATTCAAACCCAGGTCTCCAAGTTTGCATCTCAGAGCCTTAAACCACTATGCTATACTGCCTCCACTCCATTGCAGGGCTCCCATATCTACAGGGATTCCTGTATTTTACAGGGATTTGGAGGCATCTACAAGAAAACTCTTCCCATAGACTTACATTGGTTATACAGGAAAACAGAGCAATTCAGCTTCCATAGGAAATAATGTAATCTACAGGAAAACACAGGAATATCACCCTGGAGTTACAGGGAAAATGCCAAATCAATATGGGAGCACTGCCATTGAACGTCCACTGCTTCACCACTGCTCTCTGTGCCCTGCTGCCCACCCACTGCTAGTGACCAGGCTAACTCTGGGCTCAGTGCCACCCCCTCCATGAAGGAGGAGAGCAGTCCAGCGGATGCTCCATCTTCCTCCCTCGACTGACCTCCAGTATCCCACGGTTGCTCCCAAACTCGGGTCATTGGCCTTGCAAGTGGTAGCTCTACTGCTGCTCTAGTGGCCAGCTGATTGTTTTTCACTTTTAATCTCGTCATTATTATAGTGTCCTATATTTCTTATCGTTTTGTGTATTGGTTGCACTTTAACACTAGTGCCACTTTAGGAGATTGGTTGGTGGTTTAAGCTGATCAGTTACACTGAATGTTTGGAGTACTAGATGTATTTACGATTAGTAATTCAGTTTAAAAGTGGTTTAAATGACTGTTTATGATACTGTATGATCACTCTTTGCAGCTGATCTGCAATTTTCTTTTTAAGCCCCATTAGAATTTGCTCCATTAGAATTTATTAGGATTAGCAATCCTGAGCATGACTGTAAGTCCTTAATTTCCTGAAATGGCATTCATGTGAAATAATACCATTTCCAGATGCCACCAATGGTATATATATAAGAAAATATTATTTCAGGACATTCCTCAAAGCTCAGTTTTGGGGCCGCTATGCTTCAATATTCATCAATCCATTACCAGAGATTTGTGGGACTTTAAAGACATTACTACTGTATATGCAAATGATGCAGTTTTATTCACACACAGTAAGGACATAAATGTTATAAATAACACTCTTGAACAAAACGTGCATTCGCTCGAAAAATGTTTTAAACAAGAAAAGCTGGTTCTTAATGTGTCAAACACATAAGCGATGCTTTTCGGCTCAGCACCAAAATTGCAAAGCTTAAATGAGAGCCTAAGTGTTTGTACAGTTCTATGCAACAAGTTAGAAACAGTCGATGCCTTTAAATATTTAGGGATATGCCAGTGCCGAGCAGTGGGTTGCCCACGCAGCACCATGGGTGACTGGAGCAGAGACTGGAAGAGAGGGTGAAGAGCATCCTTGTGAACATCCTCCTCCTCCCCGGGAGGGAGGGAGGGAGGGTACAGCTTGCACTGCTCTCGAAGAGCTCTTAGTAGTGGGCTGGCGGAGGTGCATTTGGCCACATGGGTAACTACACATTGCCTTGTGTCCTTCCCAGGATGCCACAGACATGCAGCCCTGATGTGGAGCAGGGGATGGAGGGAAGGGAGAAAAACAGAAATTGCTGCCCCCAGCATTTGATTACTGCCTCCAGCAAGACCCCCCCCATGCCACCCAACCACCTAGCGCACCATGCCTTTCCTCCGACTCTGACTGACAACCCCAGTGTTAGCAGCATTTCCTCCCCAGTAGCAATGGGGAGCCCACCAATAGGGATGAGCCAGACCACATGGGGTGTCGGAGATCTCAGTGGAGCCTAGAGATAGGTACGGTACTGAAGGTTTAGTCCAGCAGACGGAGGGGGTGAGCTAAGAGGGCCCAAAGTAGTGAGGCTGAAGGGGGCCCAGGAGTAGCAAAAGAAAAAATAAATATTTAGGGGTATATCTTGACCCCAGCCTTAATCTGATGTTCACATTAAGCAAATAACTTTGACATTGCATCCAAAAACATTCTCTCTATATTGAATTTGTGAATTTCTTAATATTGAGACCAGAGTTAAAATCTCACAAGCTGTCTTGCTTCCTGTTCTGGACTATCAGTCTGTGGTCACAGGTGTAGTTCCTAAAGGAGTTCTTGCCAAAAAGAATGCACTTTATCATATGATTGTGAAATTTGCTGCTCCATCAAAATCTCAAACATAGATACTTTAAACTGGTTACAACCTGAACCGAAATCACAATGGACTCTTGTTATCTTTGCATTTAAAATTACTCAAAAACAGACACCCAGATGTCTATCCAATCAGTTTATTTTTATACAGCTTATAATACCCACCTGCACACTGCTTTCACCTACCTCGGTGATGGAATCCGGCTAGCTGCAAGGAAGGTTAGTCACAGGGCTGGCAGATATTAATTTGGGTATGACCCTTTAACCATAACAACAATACTACAGGAATTATCACAGAGGCAGAAAATCTCTTTAAATTAGAGCCAATTTATTTAGCAGTCTAAAATTAACTTTTTCTCCCATTTTAGCAATGGTCTAAAAATCCAAACCTATGGCTGCGCAGCCTAAACAGATCAGCTCAAACAGTATAATTTGTCCTTTTCTGACAACAAATCCAAACTTGATTGCAACATACATTTCTCACCCCATACCCAAGATAAACAGTAAAATGTTCCAAAATAATTTCTAGTCGCTTTTTAAAATTCACAGTCTCTGGTACCTTAACCCAAAATGAGTGTAGTCCTTGAAGAATGAATTCCTTTGTTGTGCTGCCCTGGCAAGGGGTTGCTGAGAAGTCCTCTGCTGATGTCCAGTGATAGTCCTGCTGCTTCTCAGTCCTCCCAGGTCCTGGTTTTGCTCAGCTGCATTTCTGGTTCTCTTCAGTCCTCTGTCGAACAAGTGAACCCTCCCTACAAACTTTAACTAAAAAATAAACTCTGCAGGTCTTGTCTGTTATCTTGCAAACTTGGCTTCTGCCCCTCCTTCTTTGCTTGGTCTAAGGGCTCAAAACTTCTGGAACTCAATTGCTCTAACTGGCTTTCCTAGCTAGAAAACTTTTCTTTTATCTTGGCAATGGTAGGCTCCTTAGCCAACTAACCTATTACTTTTAAAACTTAGTTTCCATTTGTCCTTTATTTTCTCTTGTAGTGAGTGTCTAAGCCCGACCACTACACCACTGCATGCCAGCTCAGAGATTAGCAAGAAAGAACAAAAGATTGAGCTACACTATTGAACACGCCAGCTCACCCTTCTTACACCTGATTGGAGCATTTGGTGTTGAGGTCACTGGCAGCCAATCAGGAGAGAGTTTGATCCCCATTCAAAGTTAGAAACTTTTGAACAAGCTTCTTTCCACTGCTGTTGAGCCCTTCCCCCAAACAACACTCCCTTCTTTTCCTTTTATCTTTTGTTTTATCTAGCTGGTCCTACCTTCTGCTGACATCCTCTTAGTGACATCAGATCCAGCCAACAGACCTTACACAACATGGCCTGCTTGTATATTGCTATGAGGACTGCTTGCCCCCGCCAGGTAACATAGAAACATAGAAGTTGACGGCAAATAAGGACCGCAAGGTCCATCTAGTCTGCCCATTTCTTTTCCTACCTTATAAATGTGCCATCGGCCTTTGCTCTGTCAGTGGCCTATCTATTCATAGTCATTTGTATCGCCTCCCTTATGCCTATCCCATGCCTATTTGAAGCCCTGCACTGTATTCATAGCCACCACTTTGTGGTAAGCCATTCCATGCATCCACCACCCTTTCTGTGAAAAAGAATTTCCTCACATTCCCCTTAATCGCCCCTCTAATCTCATGCTGTGTCCTCTTGTCCTGCTATTTTTCTTATATTTAAACATGTTAGACTATTTCACCTTGTTAATGCCCTTAAGGTGTTTGAATGCCTTGATCATAACATCTCCTCCTTTGCTCAAGGGTATACATATTGAGCTCTGTTAATCTGTCCTCATATGTCTTCTGATGCAGTCCCTGCACCATTTTGCTGCCTCTTCTGACTGCCTCAATTTGGTTAATGTCCTTGTGAAGGTGTGGCCTCCAATACCGCATGCAGTACTCCAGATGGGGCCTAACCAGTGTCTTGTAAAGAGGGATTATTACCTCCTCTACTACTTGTGATACTCCCTACTAATACACCCTAACAACCCCTAGCCTTACCTACTGCTTTAGAGGTCTGCTTGATGATTTCAGGTCATCAGTGATGATGATGCCCAAGTCTCTTTCTTCCTTTGTGACTGCTAGCAACTCCCTCCCAGCCTATAGGTGGCTTCAGGGTTCTCTTCCCTATGTGCATGATTTTGCACTTCTTTGCATTAAATCCCAGTTGCCACTCTTCTGACCATTTTGCTAGTTTATCCAGATCTCTTCTCATTCTGCCCACCCCATCTGGATCATCTACTCTGTTGCAGATCTTGGAGTCATCTGCAAACAGACAAGCCTTACCCTCTAGTCCATCTGCAAGGTCACTAATGAAGATGCTGAAGAGGACTGGCCCCAGGACTGATCCCTGAGGTACCCCACTTGTGACTTGCATCTCTTCTGACTGTATGCCATTTACCACCACTCTCTGTTTTCTGCCCGTCAACCAGTTTGCCACCCAGTTGACCAACTTCGGACCCACCCCGAGCCTACCCAGCTTATTTATCAATCTTCTATGTGGAACAGTGTCAAAAGCTTTGCTGAAGTCAAGGTAGGTGACATCAACTGCTCCCCCTTGGTCCAACACTCTAGTTACCCAGTCAAAGAAATCTATGAGATTAGTTTGACAGGACCTTCCTTTTGTAAACCCATGCTGTCTTGGCTCCTGTGCCCCTATGGATTCCAGGTGTTGCACTATCCTTTCCTTAAGGAGTGCCTCCATAATCTTGCCCACTACTGAGGTAAGACTGACTGGTCTGTAGTTCCCCACCTCCTCCCTGCTACCACTCTTGTGGAGTGGGATCACATGAGCCCTTCTCCAGTCTTCTGAGACCTCTCCTGTGCTCAGAGACTCACTAAACAGTTCTGCTAATGGCTCTCCTAGTTCCACCTTTAGCTTCTTAAGTACCCTGGGATGTATGCCATCAGGTCCCATTGCCTTATCCACCCTGAGCTTAGCAAGCTCTTGTAGGACCCTTTCTTTTGTGAAGGGAGTAGTGCTCACCTCCCCTGTGTCCATGATGCTGAGTTGTGGGCCCTGCCCTACCTTCTCTTCAGTAAATACTGAGCAAAAGTATCTATTTAGGATAGATGCCTTTACAGGGTCCTCCTCCTCACATGCTTCCTTTTCTCCATTAAGCTTAGCAATACTCCTCTGGACTTTCTCCTTTCACTAATGTATCTATAGAAAGTCTTGTCACCTTCTTTACTGTTCGTGCTAGTTTTCTCAGTTTGGGACTTTGCTTGCCTTACTGCCTTCCCTGCTTCCCTTAGGGCAGTTTGGTATGCCTCCCTATCTTCATCCCGCTGTGTTCCCTTATATATTTCTGAAGGCCAGCCTTTTGGCTCTGACCTTTTCTGCTACTGTATTTGAGAACCAAAGTGGTTTCCTTCTTCTTTGCACTTCCTTTCTGTCTAACACAATGGGATGTTGCTTCAAGTATTGCATCCTTAATGCTTGCCCACTTTGCCTGTACCCCTCACCTGTGTTTCTTTTGCCAGGGCTAGCTTAACTCTGTTGGCCATCTTATCAAAGTCAGCTCCTCTGAAGTCCCATATTTTTGCCTTGGAATGGGATGATTTAGATGTAGTAGCCAAATTGAACCATACCATGTGATGGTCACTGGCCCCCAGGTGACCTTCTATCTGGAGATCTGTGATCCCTTCCTTGTTAGTCACTACTAGATCTAGGATAGCCCTGTCTCTTGTGGGTTGCTGTACCAGTTGTTTGAGGCCCTCCCCCTGCAGGGAATCCACTATGTGTCTAGTTCTGGCAGATGTTCCTGCTGGTATTGACCAATCTGTATCTGGCATGTTGAAGTCTCTCATTATCAGAACCTCCCCTTTAGCTGTCATGTTTTGTATATCTTCTAACAGTAATGTGTCTATGTCCTCCCCCTGGTTTGGGGGCCTGTAGACAACCCCAGTTCTTATGGCTGTCCCATTTCCTGTTTCCAGGGTGATCCACAGTTCTTCTGGCTCCTTATGTGTATTCTGAATTTCTGTAGCTTTGATATTTTCATTGACATACAGGGCCACTCCTCCCCCCCTTTTTGCACCTCGGTCTCTTCTGAACAATACATAGCCAGGTACTGAAGTCTCCCAAGTGTTCTTACTGGTAAACCACGTCTCACTAATTGCAACTATGTCCAGTTTAGCCTCTGACATTATTGCCTGTAGGTCTGGGATCTTATTTCCCAGGCTGTGAGCATTTGTGTACATGATTTTCCATTGGCCAGATTTTGGTGTGTTAGTTGTTGGGTGAGGTTTGGCATTACCCCTGTGTGTCGTATGGGGAGACAAACCTTTTTTCTTACCTGGTGATACAAATGAACTGCAAACATGCTGAATCCTGTTTGACCACTAGCTGAGGGGAGGAGTGTTCTTCCATTTGACGATGGGTGCTCCACCCTCCCCATTTGCTAGTTTAAGTATTCTGCAAAGACATCAAACTTCTGCCCCAATGCACTGACTCTCCTTAGTCAGATGCAGTCCATCAAATTTAAAGAACTTTCGCTCCCAGAACTGTTACCAGTTCCTACAAATCTGTGTCCTTTTTCCTGGCACCAGCCCTTGAGCCACATGTTTAGCTCCCCTATCTCCCATTCTCTGACCTTCCGTCCATCTGCTCCCCTCTCCCAGACTGGCAGGATCTCAGAGAAGGAGATGCCGGACGAAATAGATGATAGTTTGTCACCCAGCCTGGTCAGGTGTTCCTTGGTCTCCACAACTGACTGGCTGGCGAGATCATTAGTCCCTATGTGTACTAGGACATCAATGTTTTCTCCTGCTTTGTGAACAATTTTAGCAATGCAGTCAGTGTCTCTCCATGCTGATGTACCTGGGAGACATCTGACGATTACCCCTGGCTGGAGATGGGTATCAACTCCCCGAATCATGGAGTCTCCTATGATCAGAAGTTTTTTGGATTTCCTTTTTGCTTTTTTTTATTTTGGTTCCTGATTTGGGTGAGTTTTGTTGTGCTAGCTCCTGTGCTGCAGTGTCCTGCTCTGCAGTGTTTTCTGCCTCTTTGTTTGATTTCAGAGATAGAGGCAGATACCTGTTTGTAGTGTTTATATGGTTTTTGGAGGTAATATGTTGGAGATCACCGAGTGATGGGGCACCCGATTTGCCCCTCCTAACCACCTGCCAACCTCCTGGACCAACTACCCTCTGCAGTCGAGGTTTTTCTGTTGGATGCTGGGGAAATGGCGGGTGGTTCTTATTATGTATTTCCTCTTGAATATGAAATTTGAGGCGTGCAATCTCTGCCCATGCTGCCCGGAGCTGAGCATTAAGATCTCCAAAGGCCCAGCATGTAGGACAGTGTTCTAAATCCTGTAAGACTGTCCTTCTGAAAATTGTTCCACAGTACCTGCAGTTAGTGATATCCATTCCAGATAAGTTGCTGGGTTTATAACTTAGTCAGAGTAATTAGAAGGGAAAAAAAAGGAAAAGAAATGCAAGTAATGGTTTGATTGTGTTTTGTTTAACTTGTTATAACAACAAGTTAAATTACTAGTGCCCCTGTAAATGAGCTTACCTTGTGGAGGCCCCACTGATCCACCCCTTCCTGCTCTGCCACAGGAAATGTCACAACTGTGGTACCCTATAAAAGGAGTGTAGTGTGGGTGGTTGGGGATGGGGTGGGTGGTTGGCCCTTCCCCGCCGAAAAAGAAAACCACGGATGAAAGAACAAGGAGGTAAGAGCAGAAACAATCAGTCAACAACAAATGCAGTAACCCTGAAAGCTTATCCTAATGTTAGATAAAACTGTAAAACCTGTAAAGCACCACCTGTAATAATTTCAGAGAAGATATACGCTGTAAGAAACACTTTGCTACAGAGAAAAATAAAACAATGAAATGTTAGCAACAAACAGTAGCAATCCCTGTGAGTAAAAAAATAAAAACAACACCACAGAGTAAATCTGCTTAGCCAAAATAAGTCTTAATCCTTTTCCATGTTATTTTTTTAGATATCTTATTTATTTATTTATGCCCCTCTGGGCTTTTGCTGCTGTCTGCTTACATCCTCTCTTTGCTTGTTTCTATCCCCCCCCCCAGTTCACATACCAAAAGGGCACTAGGCACCCACTAGCCTTCACTAGCCACTTGGCTACTAAATAAAATATTGACCACTCAGCCATCATTGTGGACAAAGGGGTTTTAACTGAGTTCCCTCCCCCAAACCACTTCCTTTTTTTTACAGGTGTGGCAGATGACCTCTCCGCAGGACTACCCCTTGGAACCCTGCACTCAAATAAGTCCCTGTATTTTGCATTATAGCTGGTGGGTTGACTGTAACGAGGTGGCCACGCCCGTTACAAGCTCAGTCATTCACATTCAATGACACATCATCAATTTAAAATTCCTTTATAAAGAACAAATATGGGGCAAAACTTTACTGGCTGTTCTGTGGTGGCTTTATGGAATAGTATTCCCCTGTAACTGATTACGCTGAAGTCCTTGGCCAGGATATTCAAAGGGTTCGCTACAAATCCCGATCTTTGGCTGGGCGCGCACCAGTAATGCGTTGCAAGTGCGGGGCATGCCCATGCATATTCAGCACATTCCAATATTCAGCCCAGGATGTGCGGCGCATGTGCGAGCACTCACCCACCTTGCGCCGTACAGGCGCAAAGATCTGCGAAAAATATGGAGCAGGACTGGCCTTACAGGTGAGCTGCGGTGTGCCAGAGTGCAACACGGCAGGCCGCCTGTGGTTGGCCACCTGACCCCCTCTGAGACACAGGCCAGGTGTCGCTCCCCCCACGCCCAATCGCGGCCATTTTTTTTATCATTTAATAGTTTGTCACCCCGCTGCGGTGCACTCCGGCTTGGGGCACCCAGGAGGATCCGGGATGGCCATCTTGCCACCCCGCTGGAGGGCCCCCCTCAGCCTCAGCCAGCCAGGATAGCCCTGAACCCTCCCCTACAGGACTCTGCCAAAGTCCTCCAGGTGGCTCGGAGCATGGCCATCAAGCTGCATGGTCGCGCCCAGCCATTTTCTCTGCTGATTGGTCCCAGGAACGTGGATGTGCAATGATGTCCAGACACGGCGTGCCGACGTCCACCATGTTCCCCCTCTGATATCCCCCACTCCAGTAGTGCCCCTGAGTGTCCTCAGGGGCCGCTACAGCGTGGCAAGAATCCCCAACCCACTCCAGGACCAGGAGAGCACTCTACGGATGCTCAATCCCAGTACTCCCCTGCTGACCCCCGATGACCCAGGCTCATTCCCGAACCCGGGTCACCGGCGTGGCACTGATCACGGGCATTGTTAATGTAATATATCCCTGGTGGTCCAGTGTACTCTACCCCCTCGCCCGATTGCTGGTGTAATGACATAAAATCATTCCCTGGTGGTCCAGTGGACCGAATCCAGCACGATCATGGGGTTTGTAAAATTAAAAGCTTCCCTGGTGGTCCAGTGGACTGAATCCAGCCCAATCACGGGCTTTGTAAAATTAAAACTTTCCCTGGTGGTCCAGTGGACCAATCCAGCCGATCGCAGGCTTTGTCAAAGAAGAATCCCTGGTGGTCAGCGATGGCCCCCTCCCCACCCGCCCATGCAGACCTGCCCCACCCCTCCCCATCAGCTGTGGTGGCAGCTCCCCACCACCAGCCACCCGGCTGCCCGCCGACTGACAGCATACGATACGGCTGTCGCCCGATGGTCCACAGCATGGGCCAATGGACATGCAGACTCATATTGTACAACACAGTCCCGAGTGAATGAATTCATTCACATATTGGATCTGTGTCATACTGTATGAGTTCCGATGCTCCATTGGCTCACGCCAGGACCAATGGATGTACAGCCATACTGTATGCTGTCAGTCAGTGTGTGGCCAGGCGGCTTGTGGTGGAAGCTGCTGCCCACCACCGATGGGGGGCAGGGGGCGGGTCTGCATGGGCACGTGGGGAGGTAGGTACCGCTGGACCACCAAGGATTCATCTTTGACAAAACCTGTGATCAGGCTGGATTTGGTCCACTGGACCAATAGGGAAAGTAGGGAGTCTCCACTTTTGCAACTGGACAGGGCAAGTGTAGGCCATCTTCGAAATCCATGTTGATAGGCGATGAACCTCCTCATGATATGATTGGTAGAGCTTATCTGAAGCCAAAGTCGAATCCAAGGAATCTGTGTCATTCTTGGTGATGTCATCATCCATGGTAAAAGTCCAGTCAATGCTATCTGGAGAATAACCATAAACAGGTTAAATAACATCAAATACATCACATCGGCACAAGTAAATATATTGCTTCTTCACACAGCAGTCCATGTGCGGAGCCACCCAGGCATGCTGGAAAGGATGGAAAACCAGTAGAGGTGGTAGATCCAGGCGTTCTCTGTAGATGTCTTTGTCCAAATGCCCAATGGAGTGTACCAGTGCAAGCTTGTCGAACAAGGATGTAGTGGGATCAAAATGTAAAGAAACAGTAAAAGGAACAAACATAGTATCTCTTGTGGAACATTTCTTAGTAGTGAAACAAGGACCAGTGTTAGGGTGTCTGGTCACAAACCCCAAGTTCCTAGCTGTGGAGAGAGGAATGGTTAAAGTTTGTTGCATACACATAGCAATACAGCCAGGGGTTTTACATCATGGACAATACCATTTGGAAAATGTGTCTGTCATGTATAATATCAGGGAACCTTCCAGATTCTAGATCACGGACGAGATTGTTGATGGTAGTGATGATATATGAGCCATAGGCAAAGCAAAGGATTTCTCTAGCAATGTATTGTTTATCTGCTTCTTTGTTGTTTTCTTGTATGAGTGTGTTAATCTTGTCTTTCGAATCAGTGAATGCCTTAGCAATGTCATGCATGTTGTATACAGTGTATCTTTCTTCCTGACTAAGGCCATCCACACCATCCAATAATGGGGGTAGTATATTGTTAACCAGGCCAGTGGAGAACTTGGCAGAATGAGATTTGATAGCAGCAATGTCTGCTTTATTCGAAATAGACATAGCCGTATCAAAAAGGCCTGTGACAGTACCTGTTGCACATGTGACATCAGAACTGTCAACTTCACGTGTCTTACATTTATGAGTTTGATCATCAGGAGTGGGTTTTCTCCTTAAGTTGCCTCTATGTTCAGTAGAATGGACCCCGGCAATAGGGTCTTGAGTACGAATCTGAAATGCAGCTAAACTATCAAGCAATAATGAAGTATAAAATGCCGATGTATTAGTATTGTGACACATACCAAATTCTTTCATATTCCAGTAAGTAAGATTAAACAAAACAGGTATATGCATAAACTATAAGCTATTAATCAATGAACCTGGGAGGATAGTGGCTGTTAGACCACTACGGGGACCAGGGGTGTGCTTTGGGCATTCCAAAAGCTGTTTATCAGTGGGTGGTAAAACAGAGAGGTACATGGCTGCAGAAGCCATATGGTGTACAGCACAAAATTTTCGAGCAGAATCCTTAGACAAAGAATTACAGTACGAAGGATCAATTAAGGCAGTAATGTTGTACAAACCAGAATGTCTTAATGCAGTTTGTAACAAGGACAGAGAACCATTTGGGGATAATGTAGCATTGAGCCAACCTTGGAAAGTTCCTTTGGAGAGTTGGGCCACAGGGAGAATTTGTCCTTGTGATGTTGTTTGCCACTCAATTTGTAGGGTAGATTTATCAGGAGCAACAACCGAGGCAGTGAGGTAAGCATCAGAACCTTCCTGGACAGTAATCAGACTATCGGGTATATTGATGGATACTCCGTCTGAAGGAGATTCTGGATGATCAAGGTGTGGTAGGAGGTTCAGTACTGTGCCTTGGATGCAGGGGATAACTCCTGAGATGAAGAGATAATGGAACAAGATAGCCATCTTGTCAGTGTATCTGCAAAGCAAAATCAAACATTAGTAAGTTAGTACTATTCTGCCCAATGGGGTGAGGAAAAGTAATTAAGTTATTTTATACAGTTTCAGCTGGTTTGCATGTAACCATTTGTCAGTCAACTTATTGTTATGCAGGAGTCTAACCTGATAGACTGCCGGAATGAGCTTGTTGACGCTAGGCTATGGGCCTTGCTACTTATTGGAGAAGGAATGGGTGGGATGTGCAAATCGGAGTACCATTACCTGATCTCCAACCTGCCAATCCACTTCTTGTGCGTGTTTGTCAAACTGTATTTTGGATTATTGCTGGGCCTTGCCCATGCAGTTGGCAGCATACAAGTGTGTGTATAAGGTCTTTTCTGAGTTTTTCCACATATTGGTCTACAGACACACGGTCTGCAGTGGGGGTGTGCAGGTCAAACAACAGGTGTTCAGGTAATCTCATCTGTTTTCCAGTCATCACCTCAAGGGGTGTGAGCTGGGTAGTGGCTGAGGGTGTACCCTTAATTGCCTTAAGGAGTAATGGCAGTAGGGAATCCCAGGTTTTGGGATTGTCCTCAATGAACTTGGAAAGCATTTGCTTAATCCATCTGTTGGCTCTTTCTACTTGACCTGAGGATTGGGGGTGGTAAGGTATGTGGAACTTCTGTTGAACTCCAAGAAGTTCGAGGGATTCTTTCATCAACTCACCTGTAAAACTGGTTCCTTTGTCAGTGTCTACCTTGAGAGGTAGGCCCCACCTGGAGAAAATCTGTTCCACCAGGATATTGGCAGTGGTCTTAGCAGTGCATGTCTTAGTGGGGAAAGCTTCAACCCTCTTAGAGAAGAGATCAGTTACCACAAGAGCATACTTGTTATTTCTACTGGTGTTGGTCAGGGGGCCAATAAAATCAATCTGTATGGCATGCCAAGGGCCAGAGTGTCGTTGTGGTAAGAGTTTGGCATTTCACTTGGTAGGGATGGGGTTGTTTTGTGCACAACCGAGACAATTGTCTATGTACTGTTTAACATCTTTGATGACACCAGGCCACCAGGTGGTGGTCTTAAGCCTTTGGAGGGTGTTTTCTACTCCTTGGTGTCCACCAGTGGGTGTGTTATGCACTTGGTGCAAAAATTCAGACCTGAGATGTCTGGGGACCACCCACAACTTGGTGGTGGAATCATCTGGTTGGTACCAGATGAGCTTGTCATCTGGTGACAAGTGTAACTTACCTTCATGCCTCTGAAGGGGTTGTGTGTGGGAAGTTTCTCTTCGGTATTCTTGTCAAGGAATCTGAACACTTCTTTGAGTTCAGTATCAACATGTTGGGCTGCTGAGAGGTCCAGGGAGAAAAAGGGTTCAGATTTCTTCCTGAGTGCAGCAATTTGTACGGCCGCATTGGCCACTGGATGGTCCATCATCCAGGTGCACCCCCCCCAGGCCCCTTCCTTGGCAAGGGTGTCTGCTGTGTCATTGAAGGCATGATAGGGGTCATGGAGAGAATGAGCTTTGACTTTATGTACATAGAGTATGTGTGCAAATTTTTGTGCCAGTGAATATGTGTATATTACCAATTCCTTGTACTTCACTGGGCTGCCATCAGAGGAGAGGAAGGAGTTCTTCTGCCAGAAAGGAAGAAATTCTGTGAGAGAACAACAAACCCAGTTAGAGTCTGTAAAAGTGATAGTATCCTCGGTCCCATGCTGGATGAACTCGAGGGCACAGGCCACCGCTGCCATCTCTGCATAGTGTGATGATGCTACACTGCAGCGCCTAGATACTTTAACAGTGTTCCCATAAGGGTAAATCACTAGAATGCCTATCCCTGCTATTTGTTCTCCCTGATAGTAGGATGCTGAACCATCAGTAAAGATGCGACACAAAGAGGTGTTGTCAAGTATTTGTGGCGTGGCAGGGAGGAAAGGACCTGGATCTGGAAGATCAGGTGACTGCAGTGTACAGTCATGGGGTTCTCCTTGGAAAAAGAGTCCATGAGCCAGCATAGATGGAATTTTTGTTGGGTGCACCTGTATGTCTCTATCCTGGAGAAGAAGTGACCAGTGTGTCAGTCTGGTGTTGGAGACTGACCCATCCTTCACTCTGTCTGAGAGCAGGAAGGTAGTTGGGGTATGATTGGTATTGATGATCACTGGAGAATACCCAATGATATACAATGAAGTGCTTGACAGCCCAGTAGGTGGCCAGAAGGTTCCTTTCACAAAGGCTGTACTTCTGTTCCATTGGGGTCAAGAGCTGTAATACATATGCAATGGGTCTTAGGGTGCCATGAACCTTCTGGGCCAACACTGCTGACATGGCAATGTCAGAGGTGGCACATTCCAGATGAAATGGTAGTGCTGGATTGGGGTTAACCAGAGCTGGGACAGAGGCCAGGGCCTGCTTCAGTGACATCATAGCCTGGGTGTGTATAGGGCCCCAAGTCCATGGGATGTCCTTTTTGAGTAGCTCATACAGAGGAGTAGCTTTCAGAGCAAAATCACAAATAAAATCTCTCGAATAATTCACCATACCTAGAAACCTTCGAAGAGTTGCCACGCTGGTAGGCAATGGCAAGTCTTGCAATCCCTGTATCTTCTTCCAGGTAGGGCTTTGACCTTTGTCAGTTATTTTCAGACCCAGAAAGAGTACTTCTTTCTGACATAGTTGTGCTTTTGCTGGATTGCATTTCAGGCCTGCTCTCTGGATGAGAGTCAGTAGTTTGTCCAAGAGATCCAGATGTTGTTCCTGTGTGGCTGCTGCCAGCAACAGGTTGTCCACATATTGCAAGAGACATTAGGGAGTAGAGAAACTCTCGAGGGCATCCATCATGTGCAGATGGAACAGGGATGGGCTACTATGGAATCCTTGCAGCAAGCAAGTCCACATGTACTGTCTTCCTTCAGAGGTGAAGGCAAACTTATATTGACTCTTGAGGGCCAATGGTAATGACCAAAAACTATTGGAAATATCCAGGGCACTGAACCATTTCAGGTCAGGAGTCAAGAGTCGTAGCACATCGGGTGCTGATGCCACAGTTGGGGAACAACTGGGGTGACCTGATTCAGGTTCCTGTAGTCAATAGTAAGTCTCCAGGCACCTGTGGGTTTTTTCATGGGGCACACTTGGGAGTTAGCAGTGGAAACGCAAGTTCTGATTACTCCTTGCTTGAGGAGTGACTTGATTGTTTCTCTAAGAGAAGGCAAGGCCTCAGTTGGAAAAGGGTACTGCCTTTGCCTCTCATGTGCTAGGTCTGGCACTTCAATGACAATGTGCATTCTGCCACAGTCATGTTTGTTAATTGCAAATGCCTCCAGATGTCATTGCAAAATGGGGAGAAGTTTTGGGAAAAGCTCATGACCTTTGAACAAATCTATGACGTCATACTCCTTGTCATCGGCAGAGATTGTTGCCACAACGTGAGAATCAGGGATCAAAATGGTATGGTATTGACCCTGAATCTGTATCAGTAGCATGTTAGCTAGATCCACCACACAGCCGTGTGGTACAAGAAAGTCAATTCCTATGATACTAGGATGATCATGCATTACCATCAGTTGGAAAGTGTGTGAGGCCTTTAGATGGCCTAGCTCTACAGGTAGGGGTGGAAACCGGTATGCAGGTAGCCTAGTATCATCAAGTCCTGACATGTTGGTCCTTCATCTGGTGGACCAAGAGAATGTGTCTGGATGTTCATCATGTAATACAGATACGGCTGCACCTGTATCTAACAAGACTACTAGTAGGCAGCCCCCTACCTCGGCCTCAGTGCAGGGCCTTCTGTTTGTATCCAAGACCAGCTTGTTTACAATCCGGACTGGGACCTGTAATTGTCAATCTGTACTACTGGGAGCATGGAGAGGTTGGGTCTGACTCTTGTGAATCACTTCACCATGCTGCACTGATGCTATATAGGGAGGAGCTTCTGGGTTCAGGCCTGTATGGGCCTGAAGGCCTGCACTTCCAGTATCCTCATGACCTGTTGGGGTCTGGGTCACCGGTTGTACCGCCGCAAGGGCCTGTGCGGGAACAGCGTCCACTACAGAGCGCACTTGTCCCAGGAGCTCTCAGAATTTCTGATTCTGTTCAGCTATCTCCCTATATGAAGGGCCTGTTCTTTGTTGTTGTGGTTTACCTTTACCCTTATGCTTTTTATTCTTATGCCAGTTCCGGCTCCCACCCCATTGTTGTTGCTGTTGCAGTTGTTGTTGATTTTGGGTCTGTTGGGGGTGTTGGTTATCAGCTGGAGGGGCCTGCTGATGTTGGGCCTGTTGGTGTTGGGTCTGCCCTTCCACAGTGTAGTGCATCGTGGCCTCTGAAGCAGGTTCCACGGTGGCTACCTTCTTGGAACCGGAGCCCAGATCACGGTTATAGAGTTGGTAAACTCTCTCGGTTTTCAAGGATGTCGGCAAACCTATCCGTATTGGGGTAGGTGGTTGGCTCTACCTTTTCTCGCACTGCAGGAATCATGTTCCTAAGGAACAGGGTCTTATACTCAATAAGATCTACATCTGCAGCTTCTTGTGCCAGGTGCTTTCCTGCTCAATAGGCCATCCAAAGTCTCTGGTGGTAAGTCGTTGGACTTTCCTTTGCATTCTGTTTTACAGGGTATGCAAGCATCACTCCTACTACACCTGGGCTGTGAGCAGAAATGAGCTCAGCTGCAACCTCATCAAAGGCGGCATTCCCATCCTGGTGGATGGCATCGGGGAGTTTGGCCCACAAACCAGGATTGATGGTCTGGCGTAGTATTTGGATCTGGTATTCTGCAGCGAGGCTAAGCATCTTGCATTTAGAACGCACCTTTTCTAAGTGACAGCTGAGGTTGTCAGACGGGTTCATCCGACCGATACCGTCAGCTATTTGCTGAACAGAGTAGGCCATTTGTAGGGGATTACTGGGTCGATCAGGCAGAGGTAAATTGTCTCGGGCGCCGTCTAGTGCGGCCCAAGCTGCAGGATCGGCTGCAGGATGAACAATACCATCCTGAGTGCCAGCCTCCTGCAGAAGCTGCCTAATCTGGGTTTTAATAGCCCGTTTACTTCTTTCAGGAAGAAGTACATTGCCTATTGCCGTTTCAATCGTTTCTATCTCTTTCCTATCTTCCACTTTAATAATGGCTATCGGTGGTGCTGTCAGGACCAGGCCTGGGCCTGCTCTCCCCCTATCATAGGGGCCGCCATGTTGGCATCTCCCATGATGGGCGTCATGACGTCGACGACATATGACATGGTGAGGGTGGAGTGGGGACCCGCCATGTTGTGGATGGCTGGGTACAGTTTCTGGGCCATAGTAGGGGTGTGACTGGGTGTTGTACTGAGAGATGTCGTCATCTGATACCTCCCCTTCAGATGACGTGTGTAAGGCAGGGGCTATGCCTCATATCGCCTTAACATGTCCAGCCAGAACCTCCCGCTGATAGCGCAGTTTTGCCATCTTGGTTTTACATTTAGAATGACTCACAGTTGCAACATCCATATTAACCTCCTCTTGCATTTGCCTCTGCAACACTCTATACACAGCGCTCACTTCGTGATTTTTCCTAGTAGCCACTTCTAAGTCATTACGTACCTGGTTCATCTCATCCTGTAGCTTTCCCATCTCCTCACTCAACTGAGCATTTGCAGCACTTAGCAAATCATTCATTTGCAATGCCTGTCCCTCATCCTGTCTCAAACTTTCACACTCCTGCTTCAACATACAAAGTTCCTGTTGTCCAGTTTGAGCTGAATGATGCAAAAGTGAATCCTTTTCATTCTGCAGAGTCTGGAGTTCAGACTCCAAGTTCTGCTGCAGTCTAACACATTCCGTTTCCTGCAAACCCATCTGTTGCTTAAGAGATGAAATTTGTAGATCAAGGGTTCGAAACCTTGCTTCGGAGGCTTCCAGAGCAGCATAGAGAGCCTCGATCATCAACCCTTTAGCCTGACGCTTATTGGTTGATTGTGTCGTCTCTGTGTACTGGGTTGAAATCCCCAGTATAGGGTTTTTGGATTGACTTGCGTCCCGTGCGAAGTCAGCCCATCTTCCATGGGAGGTAAGGAAGTTTGAGACATCGAGTCTCAGTTCTGTGCAGATATTTGATACTGTGGCCGTTGTGTGGGAGGGAACGAAAAATCAAACTGTGAAAAAGGTGCCGTGCTATGTATAGATCCACAGCAGGAGCACTTTATACACAGCCGGGCTACTGCATAAGCTGTAGGCTTACAATTCAAAGCTGTAATGGAGTGAGTCAAGTCGCATCGACCACACCCGAAAGGAAGACAGCCAGACTTTGTAAGTGACTACAAACTGGTTTAAACCGGGAGAGGTGATACGGGAATGTACACCTACTGTCCCTGTGGGAAAGGGAAAAGTTATAACAACAAGTGAAAACTTACAAATACCAAATATCGCCTGCACACGGTCGCCAATTGTCAGGAGGTCTAAACCTCACTTTCAGGTTCTTGGCAATATTGGGAATGCAAGTAACCACAGACACGTTGCATAAGAGTAATAAACTTGTTTATTACTACCAAAGAGGATAAAATCACAGTTGCCCTAAGCAGTTCTTACCAATACGAACCGGAAGCCAGTGCTAAGCGTTCCCTATACCTTGAGGTTTCTTTGTGTCTCTTGGGATCTCCGAGGTACAAGACTAGTGTATCACATTATACACCTATGATAATTACTATGGTTACTGTAAGATAGAAACATTTCTAGTTACAGAGATGAGCCCTATTGTCTAAATTAGAGGAGGCTCAATGGTCCGAGATAATATTATACAATTTTGTAGTAGTCATCAGTTTGTGAAACAAAAAGAGTTCCTATACAGAGTCTTACATAACTCAGTGTAGTAGTACAAATCACCAAAAGGTGGCAATGCCGACTTACATATCATAATTACTCCAAGGACACAGGTGCCTTGGCATCTTACAAGTAAGAAATACACAAAAAATACATAGGAGACTATATGTATTGGCAAGCCAAGTGTATTATAACAATATGCGTACATATCCTGACATCTACTCTTGTACGGTAGATGCCCTTAGCCCTATATGTTAGTATAACATATGCTTAAGCACTAGCTGTCTACGGTGTACCTCTGAAGGTACCAATTAGGGTGCAGGGACCTTATGTAACACTAATTAAACTAAATATGTTGTTCAAATTGTTGTTCTCTACTGCGTGCATTTATATTAAACATTTATACTGAATTTGACTCAAACTGTTATACTCTTTTAGTACCCGGGTCCTACCTGAAATTAAACATGCCTTGGCACCAGTGCTATTTGCCCAGGTAACAAAATAAAAATAAACAAGTTCATTCTCACTGTTTATGCACAACTCTGAGGAAGTGACAGGGCAGTCAAAATGAAGCACTGGAGCTTTTTTGTCACTTTCCAGTAAATTTGTTGCCACAAGTTCCCAGCTTTTTGCTATGTTTTCTTTTGGTGTTGGTCTATTGCTGTAGTAATGACTGTATTGTTGCAAGCTGAGAGTTATGACCTAAAGCAGGGGATAATCTTCAGGAGTAAATGAACCCCACGTGACAAAATCTGTTTTTCCTGCAAGTCCCCTGTAATGAAGAATAAAATGACATAAATTCCAAATGTATTTTTAATGTTGTGTAAAGAGATTTTCTGATGCTGTAGTTTGTTTAGTTTTTTTTGCTGGTGGCTGAAATCCCCCATTAAGAGGGCCAGAGCCCCTTAGGACTCCAATCAATGCTGGCTCACCTGTCCTCCCCGGCAGTGCTTAAGCAGTTAGCATGCTTATCTAACCAGGAGGCTAGTCATGACTTCTTCCATAAGTTCTGACTTTCAGCATTCTACAGCTATGAAGGGTGTGGGGTAGCACTGAAATCCCTTGCATTCCCCCGGGATTAGCATGCCTCATTGAGAAGTGCCACATACCCACAACCATGCTGGCTATTAAGCTGGTATGGCACTACTTCTTAGAAACATACATTGCATACCTCTAAGTGCAGGGCACCCAGATCTACAAGTGTTTCTGCATCTTGTAAAGAACTGAAGTACTGATGGGAGAGGAGGATAGTCAATTCTCATTGATTCTTGTTGTAGGAAATAATGTAATTTAATGGGGAAATACTGTGGAATCTAAGAGCTCTGACAATTGATGGACAGGATAATGTAGTATTAATAGTGATCTGCCCTAACCATTATTGTAGGACCCCCTCCAGTCTAATGTTTATTTCATTTTCTGTGTGTGGCTTCTGTCTCTCCCCCCTCTTTTTCGTTAGTGTGCGTGATGATTCTAGGACCCCCTCCAGTGTAATGTTCATTTAATTTTTCTGTGTATGGCTTCTCTTTTCCCCCCTCCTCTTTTTTAGTGTTTATCATGATTCTAGGACCCCTCAAGTCTAATGTTTATTTCATTTTTCTGTCATGCTCTCCCATTTCTTAGCATGTGGTATGATTCAAGGAACCCTCCAGGCTAATGTTTATTTAATTTTTCTGTGCATAGCCTCTCTCTCTCTCTCTCTCTCTCTCTATCTCGTTTCTTTCTCTCTCCCTCTCACTCCCTCTCTGTCTCTCTCTGTCCCTGATAGCAATACACTCCAGTCCACTTCCTTAACAAGAACATGCTGCCCCATCACAAATATCTCTCTTGGTTTATTTTGCTCCAGGTCCTTTGGCTTTTTTTTCCCAGTCTGGTAAAGGTTGAACTCCTTTATCAGCCTGTCAGATCATGGTAAGCAGATGGGCTGAAATGACAGTTTAACAAGGTGTGAATTTGTAGCTGGAAAAATAGTGCTGAATCACAGCCAGCAGCACAAGCTCAACATGCTTCAGGCACTATGATTAGATGGCTTTTCACACATGCCTTAGAATGTACTAACCTATTAGACATTTTAGGGATGGGGTAGTATAGGAAAGCACTACACCTCCCCTGCAATCTCCCTGTTCTTTTATTTAGTTTTTTATGGAAACGTTATTGCATTTTTGGTTAGCTGCCCTTCTTAGAACATCATGCTGTTATTTTCCACTTGTACAAGATAGTTTCAACACAAACTTTTAAAGAGCAGCTGAAGCCACCAGAGAAGTTGCAAAAACATAATGTTTGGACACAGTTCAGCTTATATTTCACATTCTCTCTGTGCTGTATTTCTTCTCCATGTTATTTAGTACTGAGGTCAAATGCATAAAAACAAGATATTTGTTCCTTGAGAGTTTATCAACTCCTATTGCTCATTCAGCACCTGATATAACAATACTCTGCTTGTGCCCTCACAGTTATTCACATCGTAACAGACTGTGATGTCACAGGAGGGGATTATGACTTTAAGTAAGGAATAGTCTGTAAGGATAGGTGGACTCTAGGGGATAAAGATCCTGATGTTTGTGTGAATTACCTTAGTAATAAAATATGAGGAAGGACAAATATTTAGAAGATACATAAACTACAAGCAGGACTGTGTCTAAATATCATGTTTTCCAAAGTTTTCCAAGAGGTGTAAGTGGTTCCTTAAAGTGTTATGGGTTTTGTTTGCAACTGGGAGTGATCCTAATGGAACAGCTGACCAACATTTGGTTTAATTGGTTCTGTACAGACCCTTTGGTTGGTAGCATTCTCGAATATTGACTAGTGAGTGAGGGGCTCCTTGGGGCATGGGATGGGGAGAATTGCTGATCCAAATAGCCATGTCCATTACAAAAGGCTCAATGACAAATGACCATATCAAAAAGTGAGGGGTCAGAATTGCCCAGGCTGGGGGGCAAAGCTAAACAACTCCTAAGCCCAGTCCACTGAGAAAACAACTGCCATTTTGCAAATAATTCATCCAACCTACTTGGCTTTTTATGCTCCTGAATAAGCCACAAATATTCAGAACTAGTCCATGGTTTATTCACAGAAATACATGAATGAGTATCAAAGCAGAACATGGTCCGGGCGTTCAAGTTTTACAGACTTTTGAGAGGTGCAAGGAAGCAGAAATGACTATACAGTGCAATCCACTCAACAATAAAACAAAATGTCATACTGTATATAGTTTGCGTCAAAATACAGTATATTTTCTATTGCATGGGTTCTTCCTGCTTCACTGAAATGTGGGGGTGGAGGTGTGGGGCATCAAAATGCATTGGCTGACCCCCCAGCTCTAAATGACAGGGGTCTCCTAACCCCCTGGCTCTGTGACCTATGAAAAGGCTAGACCTGACGAGTATGTTGAACTGGTTTGAATCAGCACCCATTTCTGTTTTCTTTTCATAATGTCTTTTTTTGACTTGCACTCTGGCAGCCCCTTTCTGGCTATGCCCCGCAGCCCTATCACCCACCTTACCCAGGACTTACCTCCCACCTCTTGAACTGTTATGGGTGGGTGCCTTTGGTGTGTGGTGTGGAGCCTGTGGGTATGCCACCATCATCTTGCCATGACAGCTTGTTTCCCCACAGTTTTTCTCTTTGGACTGGCATGTGTGCCATGACACGTACACTCCGAGTGAGGACTCAGTATGCCTCAGCACCCGCACCTGGCTGATCAGGTTGGTGACTGCTGCCATGCCACCTAGCCTCCACTAGGTGGCAGTTGTGAGCAGTACACACTATCCCCACTCCCTGAAAGAGGAGAGCTGTAATGGGCACTAGCAGGGACCATCTGGATAGACTGGGCGTGCCAAGCAGACCTTTTCTGCAACACATTCTGTTTCCACGATCCCCCTTCTTCTGACTGGCCTCTGAGTGACCATAGTTCCTGTCCCAACCTGGGTCACCAGCATGGCAGGCAATGAGGCCCTCCATCTCAGCTCGCCACACCACTGGGCCAGCCCTTATCAGAACCATCTTTGACACTGCAAATGTGTCTAATTCCCACTAGAAATGTACTTTATAAAGGTGCTTATAAGGATATTGTATAACTAACTTACACAGGAGAGCTCAACTAAGATGCAACTTCTCATTTTTCAGTGGGGTCCTGCTTCTACCCAGTTTAATAGCAGGGAAGTAGTAGAAGTAGTACTATGATCTCATTTTTTCACATTGGCAAAGGTAACACAAAAGCATAATTCCATATAATTGCCTGTAAATCATAACATCCCCTAGGGAACTAAAGTTACTTTACATTCCTGTAATATTAATAACGTACTATGGAAATATTTTTTCCTGTAGACAGCTCTGCTTTCCAGTAAAATGCCAGTGATACCCATTCAACTGTCTCATGGACAGGCTGTGATATAGAGGGGATGTAAAGAGTCAGTGTATTTCTACTCCTAATGTGAGAGCTGAGAGCTCTGTAGGAGTGAAGCTCTCTAGCCCTTCAAGGGTCATTCCAACAGTGACAGCTGATCTCTGCACCCCTAGTCATTAGGCATCCACATCCAGCTCGTAGTAACTAGAAGAGACATTTTTACCCGCTTCCTTGGATAGACAGGCAGAAAGTCCTGGATGAAAAAATTACTCCTTGTGGACAAGCACACATGGGTATATCACCACCCCCCTCCCCCCGACCACAGACATTTATAAAGAGCCTTTTCTAGGTTGCATTTTGTCTAATTCTTTACCTATTTTTTTAGACATTACAAAAGTGAGCGGTTCAATATTTTCACTGCTTTGTTAATTACCCCCTATTTTTGCAAGGTGTCAATATATAGTAGTAGTAAAACAAAAAATAAAAGGCGAGGGAACCCTAGCCACAAACAAAATAATAAGACCAGTATGTTCTGATTAACAAAATCACAACATGAAAACATTTTTTTATCACGTACAGTAAGAAGTATTGAGTTTAATCGGTTGATGCTGTGCCCTGTCCACCACGCCAGTGTAATACATATCCTAGATGCCCCCAAAGCTGATATAAGCAAGGGGCTCAGATGCCAGGATATGTTTTGCCTGCATTTATTCTTGTTCAGAAAGGGTAGGAAGCTACACTGAATGCTACTAACGGTGATGGTACCACTTTCCCCTCCTCAGAACAGCAGCAACAATATAATGAGACATTATGTATTTATTTATTTAAAAGTTGGTAACCAGGAAAGGCACACTGATCCAAGGCTCGTTTCCAGGTATGACCCGGGGAGGAATAGGTTACAAATACAGACAGAGGGCAGATACATCAGACATTAATACAAAAGGAAAAGTTATAAGTGGTAACACAGCAGTAGTCAATAAACTACAATAGCAATCAGAGTGCTTAAAACAATACGTCATCACAAGATTGCAGTAGTGGAACATTAGAGGAGTAAACAGTGTCTAGGAGCTATTGAGTGTCATTAGGGTGAGCCATAGGGTCAAGGGGGGTCATGGAGGTTGTGGGGGGGGGGAACTAGAGAGTTAGAAGGGCAAGAGCAAGGTGGTACTGGAGTGAGTCGTATCAGGTGCTAGAAGGCAGGGAGGGAAGTGGATAAGCAAATGTGAGAGGCGAGATTACCTGGACTTGCTCTGGCTTTTTAGTAATATACTGCTTATATATATATTTTTTTTTTTGCACCAATATCTTCGCCAAAATATATTATGTGGCATCATATGGTAGGTAAACCTACTTTTATCTCTGTTTGATGTGCCAGATAGTTTTAAAAATTCTCCATTTCTAACAATGATAATTTTTTTGGCTCCAGTGTGACATATAGAGTATAAAATAATCACCGCCGTTCAGAAGATGACTTATTTATTTGTCTGTTTACATTGTCATGTTTAGGCCTTAAATACTATAGCTATTTGTCATAAACTGTTTGTCTGTAAAAGAAAATATTTAGATACATGGATAGAATAGCTCATTCAGTCTGCCCTGATGCTCTTACTCAGTACTTTTGGTGCTCCCAGAACCCCTGGCCTCTCTTTTGTTTTTAGTTGCCGTCCCCCCCGTGTAATTATTCAATTGAGTTTTGAACCCAGATATAGTGCTACCATTAATCACATCACTGGGTAATCAGTTCCCCCTCTCCACCACCCGCTCTGAAAGGAAATATTTCCTAATATCCTTCTTGAAGTCTCCCACTGATAGTCTGAGGTTGTGTTTCCTGGCAGTTGTGTTACCCTCCCATTTAAATAAATCCGTGGCCATGGTGGTGCCAACCCTGTTATACCCCTGCATGTGTCTGTAGGTTTCTATCATGTCTTCTCTCTACCTGCTGTCCTCCAGTAAGTACAATACATATTTAGGCTGTCTAGTGTCTCAGGTAGGTCCTACCCTTGTTGCCCCTAAATGATTTTTGTTGCTCTCCCCTGAACAGTTTCCAGCCTTTATCCTTTTTACAAAACTGCATGCAGTACTCCATCCAATGACCTATGCAACTTCAAAAATTGGTATCACCTTATTATAGCGACTCAAATTAGATCAGTGTCAGTGGCTCAGTAGTTTGCACACTCGCCTCTGAGGCCGGACGATCAGAAGGCTGTGGGTTCTATCCCCACACCAGGCACTTGAGTTAAATTCCAGTACTAACACTGTAGTGCAGCATGAGGGGGTGCTGCACTCCTGAGATGCCATCGTTCAGATGAGACAGTAAAATCTATGTCCTGTCTGCCTGTTCTGGTGGTTGTTCAGGTGGATGTTAAAGATCCCATGGCACTTCTTGAAAAGAGTAGTGAAATGTCCCCGGTGTCCTGGCCAAATTTCTCCCATTCACTAAAAATACCACCAACAGCTTAATCTGGTTCAATTGCAGTTGGTTACCATCTGTATCCCCTTCCCCCCGCTCGTCCCTGAAAAAGGCACTTCTCGTCTCAGTGGGCCTACCAGGTCAACAAAAATTCAATAACAATAATTAAGTGACTTGATTTTGAGTGGCTTAGTCTGAGTGCTTGTGATATGAGCTACCCTGAAAGGGTAGCAAGTATGGTTATAGTGAGTAAGTTAGGGGAGGAAATGGCGAAGGAATAGGAGTGCAAAAGACAGGAAGAGGAGGGCCCAGGCAAGAGGCAGGGCCCAGGCAAGAAGCATAAGTATGTGGGCCGTGGTTTGGGGGTGTGCTGCAGAGCTGGAATTCTGATGTGGTGGTGAGGGTGGCTGTCTGCAGTGAGAGAGGGAGGCTCAGGGCTTGGTAGGGGTAAGACTTTTGTGTGTTTTCTGTGTGTGAGACCTTTTTTTTTTTTTTTGTCATTCTAGTTTTTTCCCCTCTCCAACATGCACCCCGCTGAAGTTGAGAATAGTAATTGGGGGGGTGGGGGCAATGGGGGGTGCACAGCCCCTCCCCACATAGTTGTGTGTTTTTTAGCCTGGTCATTGTTGTTGGCTTCACTGGGGAATGTACATCACCATTTTGCGTTTCACTATAATAATGATTGCTGTTTTGTGATCACTATTATGAGATGGAACCCAAAAGTCATCTCTTTGTTGTGACTAGTGAAACCTCTTCTTATACTCCCTAGTATCCTGTTAACTGTCCTATATGCTGTCTTGCCTTGAGAAGAGGATTTTTATTCCTTTTCCTCTCTTGAATGCTCTCCCATTAGTCCATAGATGTTGTATTCTGTTTGCGAATATTTGCAACCAATGTGCATCACCTCGGCTGGCCTGTCGGCACAGAGGTAGTGCTACCCCTTGTGGTGCTGATGACCTGGGTTTGGGAACAAGCCCATGGCATCAGAAGATCTGCTGGGGAGAGAGGACCAAGTGTCCATTGGACAGCTCCCCTCCTATGGAATGGGAGGGTTTGTTGCTCTGGCAACATTCTGACCCTAGCGATGGCTGGGGGGTTAGTGTACCAGTAGAATCCATCAGCTGCAGAATTGGTGGCATGCTGTACCTGATGTCATAGACGTCATTGCATGGACATACAGCTAGAGGGAAATGGAAAGAGAAACCCCACTGATCCACACAGCATGATGCTGGTCTTCCAAACACTTCTGTCAACCCTGGACTCTGCTCCAGATTAGGATAGTATCTCCTTCCTGCCCCCCCCAGAGAGGCCCGCCAGATGGATTACTGCATTCTCCTGAGAAGCAGGTAAGTCCAGGGGTCAGTGTGGACCACTCAGGCAGACATGTGGAGTATCTCCACTAGCTCAGGGGAACCATGAAGAGATTTAAAAAATATGCATCACCTTGTATTTTTGGCACTGAGTTTTAATTGCAATGTACTAGAACATATCTCCAGATTTCCTATGTCTCAAATCATACTGTTACTTTAACCATAGTTGTCAACCCTCCCACAGCATTTTTCTGTCATGTGCGAACACACCTACTTTACCATGTAATCTGACTCCAGCGTCACTAATATACATATGGAAAATCACTAGTCCCAGGACCATACCCTGGGGCACTCCACTTGTGACCTTCCTGACATCCAAGAATTTAACATTCTGGAGCACTCTCTGGGTTGTGTCTGACAACCAGTTGCCAGTCCACCTATAGTAGTTAGTCCGTACCATAGTTCTGTATTTTCCCTACCTTCTGGACAAGTCTTCTATGAGGCAATGAATCAAAGGCTTTGCTGCAGTCTAGTTATAGCACGTTAACTGCCTGGTTCCTATCTACCATCTATTACCAAGTGAAGAAGTCTGTTTGACACAACCTTCCCCTTTTGAAACCATGCTGATTCCTGTCATTAACTTAATTTTCTTCCAGGTATCTTCTCTTTGCTGCTTATTGATTGATTCATAGAAACAAAGAAACATAGACTTTGACGGCAGATAAGGACCACTTGGCCCACCCAGTCTGCCCGTTTCCCAACCTACTGGATAAGCTGCAGATTCTAGTTAACCAACAGCCTACTTCCTGCCACCCCCCCCACTACAATTACCTTGTGTCTGTCCCATGCATGTTTGAATTCCCCCACTGTTTTAGCCCCAACAACCTTCCCAGGAAGGCAGTTCCACGCATCCAACCACTCTCTCTCTGTGAAAAAAGATTTCCTCACATTACCCCTGAGCCATCCCCCCTCTATCTTTAAATTGTGCCCCCTTGTTCTTACAGTACACATCTCTTTTTCTGAAAGATGCTACCCTCCCAGACTTTGTTGAGTCCCTTGAGGTACTTGAACATTTCTATCATGTCCCCCCTGTCCCTCTTTTCATCAAGGGTATACATATTAAGCTCTCCCAGTCTCTTTTCATATGATTTGTGATGCAGACCCTGTACCATTTTTTGTTGCCCTCCTCTGGACTGCTTCCATCCCATCTATGTCCTTGCGTAGATGAGGTCTCCAAAGCTGCACACAGTACTCCAGATGGGGTCTCACTAACTGTATGTACAGAGGGATAACCACTTCTCTTTTTCTACTTGTGATGCCGCTTCCTATGCATCCCAGTATTCCCCTAGGCTCTCCTACTGACTTCTTACATTGCTTACCCACTTTTAGATCATCTGATATGACTACCCCTAAGTCCTGTTCCATTTTTGTTGTTGTTAGTACCTCCCCTGCTATTGTGTACCCTTCTCCTGGGTTTTTGTTTCCCAGGTGCATTACTTTTTTGTTTCCCAGGTGCATTACTTTGCACTTCTTTGCATTGAATCTAAGTTGCCATATGTCTGACCATTCCTCCAACCTTGCCAAGTCCCTCCTCATCCTTTCTACACCCCCTTGTGTATCAACTCAGTTACAGATCTTTGTATCATCTGCAAAGAGGCATACCTTTCCCTCCAGATCCTCTGCAATGTCACCTATAAAGATTCTAGCAGCGTCCCCACTGTTGACATCAAGCTCACTGGGATATAGTTACCTATGTGTTCCCTATCACCACTCATATGTAGGCGGTCCACATTTTACACCCTCCAGTTCTCAAGCATCTTTCTCTTAGCCAGTAATTAAATAACTACATCCGCCGGGGGCGGCCAGTAGCTGGCTCAACTTCTTTAGTACCCTTGGGTGCAGCCAGTTCATCTTATATTTCACATACTGCTTGCATGTCTCATTTCCTTTGTTCTTCATTAAAAGGTTGATTTGCATGGAAACAGGATTACTGTTTCTTAGAGTTCATCTGCTCCTGCTGCTTAATTCTTGGGTGAAGACTTGATGCTCTGTTTATGACATCACAATTTATTGCTGTAGAAATGATTCTGCTGTAACAGAGGTTCAGCGGGCTTACGCAACCCGGTGTGGAGTTATGCTTTTGTAACTTTGTTGATAGACTAAAAAATTTGAATGAGTTGTAAATTGTCAATGGTAAATACTTTGGCCATTTGCACTCTCTGTACCATGGGGAACTACAATCCTGTCGGGGTACTGTGAAGGCAAGGAACCCTTAACGAGAGCTCCAACCCTTGAGGTGCCATGGGAAGGATTCCCATTAGGCTAAAGATACCTTATGAAGGAGCCCCAAGGAGAGAGGTGTGCTGCTGGAGGAGGGGAAGATGGTGGGGCAAAAAAACAGTGCTTCTGGGTGAAGTTGGAAGGAGCTGACCTACATAGCTCAGCCAGGGGGCATGGCTGGTTGCTCCCATCCATTGAACTGCTGGCATAGACTTTCAAATGTGGACTTTGGCAAAGGATTAAACAGCATAATCAGATCAACTCTAAGGAACTCTAGAGAACAATAATCTTGTTTACCCATTAATTAACCTTGTAAAAAAGAATAAAAGGAATCAAAATATAGAAGATTTATCAAATATAAACTGAATTGTGCCTAAATATTATAAATTTCATATTTTCCCAAGATTTATGTATTTAAAGATTGGTAGCTGGGAAAGGCACACTGAGCCAAAGCTCATTTCAAGGTGTGATCCTGGGGAAGAAGGGAGTGGAACTGCAATATAAAAATACAGTTTCATACAAGATACAAAGTACATTATTTGGTAGTGCAATAATACATACAAAGTAGTGCAGAACAGTTTGCCTTGGAGTTAAATTCAAAATACAGAGTAGAAAAGAGAACATGATAAACGTGTGTGACATAAATTGACAGATAACAAATAGCAGTGCAAGGTGTGAGATAGTAAGGTGTGAAAGATCACATATTGAATAATAATGTGAAATTTAATGGTTGAGGAAATCAAATTCATAGGGCCTCAGGGACAACTGCAGGAGGTTACTGGAGGTGGCTTAAGCATATGCTTTAGAGCTGGGAATGTGGGGGTGATGTAAATAGTAGAGGGGAGTTTATTCCATAGGGATGGGAGGCTAAAGGAGAAGATTTGTTGGCCTGTTGAAGTACGTGCACAGGGGATGCAAAAAGTATGGTAGTGACAGGAGCGGAATGGGTAGGAAAGGGTGGTGGCAGGGGAGAGGCATGAAGAGAGATAGGATGGGAGGATGTTGAACCAGAATTTTGAGATGAAGGTGAGGCTGTGAGACAGTAATCTCTGCTGGAGGGAAGGGACAGACAAAAGGGAGTAGAGGTCACAATGATGTATGAGTGGAGGGGAATTGGAAGCAAAGTGACAGAAGGTGTAAAAAAGAACATCAAGCTTTGTAAGGGAGGAGGTGGGGTGGAACTGTAGATGATGTCAGCATAGTCAAAAACTAGGAGAATCCATTTGGTTATGAGTTCACGGTGAACTGGAAGGGAGAGGTTGTCCTTAAGTCTGTATAGTAGGCTTAGTTTTGGGTGAAGGTTTGAGTGCATAGCTGAGAAGTGGGTTGAGAAATCTAAGGAGGGGTCAAGCCAGATGCCTAGGTATTTGAAAGTAGGAACCTCTTTGAGGGGTGTGCCTGAGAGTGTGGTAAATACTGGAGGAGGTGATATTCTGGCTAGTTTCTGCCTTGACCTGAAGGTCATGATGACTGTTGTTTTAGTGTTCATTTTAAGCTGGTGGTGTTGGAACTACCTTATAACTGAGTGAAAGTCTTGTTGAAGGGGAACCTGGACATCTGAAACAGTGGGGCCGGACATGTAGATGACGGTGTCATCAGCATACATGTGTATGTGGGAATAGGAGCAGACTGAAGGGAGATCATTTATAAAAAAAAGAGAAGAGGACCAGTCCAAGAATGGAACCCTGGGGAACACCAGATAGGATAGGGAGGGGAAGGGTATGGCATTTCCAATTAGTACGGCCTACTGTCTGCCAGTTAGGTAGGAGTGAAACCAGTCTGCTGCTGGGAAAGATAGTCTGGCTGCCTGGAGTTTGTTTATGAAGAGAGGGTGAGAGTCAGAGTCGAAAGCTTTTGCGAGGTCAATGAAAATAGCTGAGGTAAAGTGACCTCGATCAGCAGCTGAGAGTATGGAGTTGGTGAAGCAAAGTAGGGAGGAAGTGGTGGAAGTGATGGAGTGAGATTGTCTGAATCCTGACTGGACAGGGAAGTGGGTGTTTGTGGCTGTTAGGAAATTATTGAGTCTAGAAAGGGCAATGGATTCTTGGATTTTGGCCAGGAAGGGGAGTAGAGAGACAGAATGGTAGTTTCCGGGGAGGTTGAGTCACTGCCCTTGAGAATGGGAATTGCTCTGGCAAATTTCCAGGCAGTTGGGACTGAGGATGAGGAGAAAGAAGGGTTTAGAAGGTGATTAAAGGGGGTTATAATAGAGGGGGAAGAGATAATGAGTAGTTTTGGGTGAAGTCCATTTGGACTAGACTTGGCTGCATTTAGGGATATGATTGCCTGATAGACTTCAAGTTGAGAAACTGAGGCAAAATGGAAACCGTTAGTCTGGGAGGGGAGGGGCACTTGCAGATGTGGTGTTTCGAGGTCATTAGGAAGTGCACAGGTAGTGAACTCTTTGTTTAGAAGATTGGTGACTGTTGTTGATTCTGTGTGGTGGACTTCTGCCTCCTAGAGGGTAGGAGAAGGGAGTTTAGAAGTGGTGTTGGAGTGAGTGTAGATCATTCCAAAAGGAGAATGAGGAATGAGAAGATGGTTGCAGGTGTGATTTGAACAAGTTTGCTTTGGTTAGGCAGACTGCCTTTGTGCAACTATTTCAAAGAGCCCTATAGAGTTAAAAATCTGTGGGGGACTGGAAGGCATTTTAATTTATGGATGTTGTAGTTCCTTAGCATATAATAGCTGACTCTATTAAAATGCTCAGAAACAAGAAGGGAGCTTACAGGGTAAACACAAACTCTAGGTTTAAGGAGTATCTGTCTAATGTGCAATAATGTCCCACACTTAGTCTTATCAAGACAGACTATAATTAATTTAGCTAGCCATAATGTCTGTGACCCTGTCTAGTCTGGCTTCCAGAAAAGGCACAGCACCGAGACTGCCCTGGTGCGAGTACTAATGATCTCCTGGTGGCAAGAGATCGGAGAGCCCATTCCATCTTGATTCTCCTTGATCTCTGGCTGAGATTAAAGTCAGAGAAAACTGAGGTGTTGGTCATGGTCCAGGATCTGAGGATGGTTGGGTCATGGATGGGAATGCCATCTGGCTTACAACTTGGTGGTGGCCTGCTCAGGGCCTCAAGCCAGGTGTGCAATCTAGGGGTGGTATTCGACGAAGGTCTGACTCCGAAAACTCAGGTGCCAACCATAGTCAAGTCTGCCTTCCATCACCTCAGAATCATTGCTTAGATGAAGCATCTGGTTCTGTCCGGGGATCTGCAAACATTGGTCCACACCTTTGTTAGCTCTCGGTTGGACTACTGTAATGCCCTTTACCTGGTGCTAACAGGAGTGGGTATTCGCAGCTTGCAGCTAGTGCAGAACGTGGCAGTCAGGTTGTTAACTGGAACCCCTAGATCCAGTTATATAACACCTGTGCTGTGTGAATTGCACTGGCTGCCTATACAATGGCTTATCCCTTTCAAGGTCACATTGCTGACATATAAAGCCTTACACAAACCAGGACCCCAGTACCTGAAAGACCTCTTTCTCTATTGCCCCTCCCACTCACTCCGATCCTCTGGTGAGGGATTGCTAGAGGTTTCCAGGGTGAATTTGAAGACCTTTGGAGGAAGATCTTTTGCCTTTATGGTACCAACCCTGTGGAACTCTCTACCTCATCAGATACATGAAAGCTTGACCGTGGAGGGATTTAAAAAATCTCTTAAAATGCATATTTTTGCAACTGCTTTTATGGGGACATAAATGTTTTTATAAATATATGTTTCTATATTAATTATAAACTGTTTTTAAATATTTTATAGTGTTGTATTGTACAGGCACTTTGAACTTTGGAAAAGCGCCTTTTACAAATAAAGTTTGCTTGCTTGCTTGCTTACTACTTTTACTATATTGAAGCTTTCATTTCACTTTGCCTCCAAAAGATTAATAAAAGCCTGCAATCTTATGATTGATGTTTTCTGTTAGACTGTATTGCCCTGTTCACACTGGGCTTGTTAAAATGTTTTAAAGCTCCTCAAATGTTTTAATAAGCCCAAACACAGTTTGCGTTCACACTGAACACGGTTTGAAAACGTCTTTAAAAACCGTGTTTGAACGTTGCAAACTACCTAGTCTTGAAACTAGTTTTAAACACGGTTTCAAATGAAACACGGTTTACCTGGTGGTGTGAATGTGAGTGCGATGCATGTTTCTCCTTTGCACTGTGTTATTAGTCCTCCCTCTATCAGGCAGTCTTTGTGGAACCATGCTGTGTTTGGAAATGTTACAGACTCTAATGTGTATGGACCTTTACTAGCTTAAACACGGTACATGACAGTATGGACGGGCTTCCGTGGTGAGTCTGAAAATGTTTTTAATAACATTTTTTTAAATGATTCAACAGTGTGAACATTGCCTATGAGTGTGATTCACCCTACTTTTAAATGTGGTAACCAACATCAACTAAGACTTTTCTGAATTGTTTTAAAGATAAAATTGTCAAGGTGAGTGGAGATGTAGGAAAGAAGTTTGTGACTTTAAATACACCTATAAAGAAAGTTTTCCTGAAAACTGTTTGGGTAGCAAGAATTTGGTATCCGTAAGAATCTGCAGCATGTGTTTGAATAAGTAATGCTTTGAGAGGAGGGATATTCCTGTAACAAAGAGGAAGAGGAGCCTGTTTCTGAAAACATTCATCCAAAGTTAACTTGATGTTTCTTACAATTCTCTAAACTCAGATATTTGTTTCAGAGATTCTGATAAATAATACAGCTATATATATTTATACTGACTACAAGTTTTTCCACTCCTTTTACTCATGCCATCTCAAGGTGGTCCTTCCAGTAACCCGAGCCCTCTTCCTGCTGTAGGTGTTTTTTGAATGTCTGGACTACTGTTAGACTCTGCTCAGCATTTCTTTATAGATCCTCTAGTCATAACTGATGAATTGTCACATATTGCTGGAAATGTTCCTCAAGCTGGCAAGTATGCGTGACATTATAATGTAGGGAAAATCTGCGAGAAGGCACCAGCAAGTCTCAGGAGCTGTCAACAAGGCCTTACTGTGGCACAGAAGGCAGGTGGTTTCATCTGCTGAAGGTCTCTGGGTGATGTTCTCACTCTACAAACCAACCATTATTCCTTCCAGTTGTAGGTGGCCCAACCATGCAGCAGTCAGGGCCATCAGAATCATGAAAACCACACCCCCTTTTTCAGAACTCCACTACCAGCCCAGATAATCAAGTACAGTATGTGTCAGCATTTGGTTGCTTCTGAGAGCCTACTTCATTTGTCCTGCATGGTTCTTGACCATCTTGGCCACTGGCCAGGGGATAGCCATGGATCTGGAGGAGCAGCCCTTTCTCCCCAAGGCAAGAATAATCCAAGTTGGACACACTCCCTGTCTCTGCTGGTCTGCTCCCAAAGACATGGATGCAAGCTGTGATACTGGGTTGCTGTCATGACAAGTGGTAGAGAATACTGTTGAGTCTTATCTTGCAGATTTTCAAAGGTACCTCACAACACTTCGAAGACCTACAGTAGTGTACTGCCTGAAATTAATATTAACTTAAAAAATAATAAGCTGTTACTTCTTATAGCTGAAATATTTATTTTTATTTTCCCTTATGCTAATTACAAGAAATTCTACCTGAGAATACTTGGCACAGTGTGTGAAACAACTCTACCTGGAGGCTAACATAGTTCGTTTTATTCCATCTCATACATCAGCCCTTCACTGCCTGTGACATCACAACTGACCAATAACAGTAAATCACCTGCTACAACACAGGTCACTATGATGTCATAATTTATAAGTGAGGTCTCAATGCTGAGGAGTTATGAAGAGGAACTGATCTATAGTAGATACGTCTTCAGGTTAAGTACTGCTCTTTACAGCACACCTAATTGTATCAGGTAGAAAACATTCTACTGAGCAATGGGAAAAGAAAAATACTTTGGAAATAAAAAGTATCATCTGGCTGCTTACATGTGCTGCCTGCTATTTTCAGTGCTGCCAGCTGTTCAGTAGTTTCATTTATACCTCGCAACCTACTGGCATTCAAATGTGGGACACTGTCCCTGAAAATGTGGAACACAGTAACATTTCAGAGACAGATCACAAAACTGGAGATTGATGCTTTTTGCTCCTGCAGGATAGATAAGGAGTTCCTGATTTAAAGCAGCAGCAGTATCTGTTAGCTGAAACAAAATCACATAGTCATTTAGTAATACTGTAAACCCCCAACCACCACCACCACCATCATGTGTAACCCCTTCCCCAGGACAACCTGCTTGCGCTGCTATTTTGACTTTCAAACTGTATTGCTTGCTGCAATACCTTCATGGGTCCGACTGCTTTCTTGGCTTCCCCTCTATCAGAAATAACCTTCCTACCCACCTCTGCCTCACCCCCTCTGTCTCTGCTCTTAAGCAACTTCTCAGGGATCCTTTTGTTCCCTCCTGCTCTTGCTCCTAGTACTTCTCTGCTTAACCCTTATATTCTGGTTGTTCTGTTACCAGTCTAATTCATCAGTTGTTACCACTCATTATTTGTTCATTGTTCCTATTTATTTGCAGTATTGCTCATTTTGTACTGCTCGACTATTTTGCAGTTACCTTTTGAATTGTATTCACTCCCTATGTTTTCCTGGGTACACCGGAAATAAGCAATGGCTCAGTGTGCCTTTTCTAGTCACCAATTTGTAAATAAATACATTCATTTACCTGCTATTATCTTTTTCCAGTTTGCTGTATCCCTTCACATAAAATATCTAAAACTAAAGATTTAAATACAGTATTTTTTCAGACTTGCTTGAGCCTCCCCTGGAAAAGGCTGGGGCCTCCCCAGGGAGGCTGGCCTCAGCATTTGAGAAACCTTGATTTAGAGTAATAATGAAAATACAGTTTCTCTAACCTGCTTTTCTTTGCAGTCTGAACTGTTTTTGCCTAGCCCTCCATTCTGGCTTTGAACTGCTAAACTGGACCAATCAGAGTGGGGGGACCTTTAAAATGGAGCCTGCTGCTAGCAAATCAGAACTTGGACTCTCATTGTGGAGCCAGCCACCTATGTACTGTATGGCCAGTGACTCTGGGAAATGTAGTTTTGAACTTGGCGCCTTTTTCCACCAACAGGGGGAGTTTATTGTGAGTGGCAGCTGGACCAGCCAACAGAATAGTGTGGAGATAAAGGAAATGCACTGCCCTGGAACTGGAGAGATGAGATCAGTTTTGGCAGTGAAGCGACAAGGAGCTCTGTGCTTCTACGGTGTATAGTTTCGCGCGGGAAGCGCGTGTGAGGCCCTGAGTTTTGGTCTGCAGCCTGTGCAAGAGCCTGTTCAGACTGAATCCGACCTGTGAGGAGAATCAAGGAGATCTGAAGAGCAGAAACCAGGCTCACCCTGTAGAAGACTGGAGAAATTGCTGAATCGCGCTCAGTCTGTCAGGACCTGAAGCTGCTGAGTGTTCTCCCGGGTATTGTGCAGTAATTGCGGTTGGGATAAGAAGCAGCCTGCCTGGTATAGTACTTTCCTTTTACATATAAATGCATGTAGTGCTTGTGGGGAATCGTGTTTCAAATCCCCTGTACAGTGAATTGAGTGCATGAAGCTGGAAGTAAACCCCACCTTGACTCGGACTACCTCCAATCGCTGTAAACTGCATGGGGTCCAGTCACAAGGACCTTTTCCACATGTTCTGCTCCTCCTGGCAATACAGGACAACATGCCTTCTATCCAGTTCCCAGCATTGAGTTTGTGAGTACAAAGCAGGGTAGCTCTCTGCCATCTGTGTACCGAATAGCAAGTGTGTCATCTAATTGTTGCTTTTTCATTTCTTTACGAACTGAGCCACCCGGCTCCGGATTAGAATTGGGTATTGTGCAAGTGTTTTTCCATCACAGGGCCCCAACCAGCTGCACCAATCCTGGCTAGCCCCCCATCCTGGGTGCTCAGTGAAAGTGACAATTTGGGACTCTTGAATATGCGCACAGTACTGTCATTATTAATGTGTCTAATCTAATTAACCTGATTTCCCCCTTCCTTGTTACAGCTCCTTAAATAAATCAGATTTGTTTGTTTCAGCAAAATTACACTGACTGAGGTATTCGTTTATGTTAAAGTATTGCACTGTGGTTTTTGCACTGTTTCATCTTGTTTTACAGGGGGTCCCCAGAGTCCAGTCGACAGAGCCAGTCCTGGGGGTAAGTGTAAATAGTGAAGATACTCATGGTGTATTGTGTGGGTCACTAGCAAGAATAAAAGGGTGTCTCAGTGTCCCAGAGGGCTGTGACCAAGTTAGTCTAGCTACTGCAAACTCTGACCTCTGGGTGGAGGCACCCGCCATTGGACCTAGGTCCCTCAACCTGTCCATACCCAAACAGGCAGGGGTAGTAGCCCTTGGGATAGTGTCACCTAGGGGTTACACAGAAAAATAAATTGTGAGCAAAACTGGTCAATATCGGAGGTGTGCAATGGTCCCCTGGGACTTCCAAAGCCTCTAATTCTGACGCTAGTATAGTTCCCCCAACCCTTTCCAGCATTATGATCATTTGTTCAGCAGTGTGTTATTCACTTCCTTGCCACAGTCAGTATGCTTATTCATCTAACATTGTAGAAATTACTCCTACTGTCCTTCTGGTACAGTAGGTATAATGATCACCTTTCTCCTGCCCTCTTTCACCTCCTTCAGTCTCCAAACTGCCTGGTCTTACACATCCATGCAACCATCTAATGCGTTACAGACTCCATGCAGTACTTTTAGTTCACCCACTGCCTGGGCCTTTTTGTCTCTCATTTTGTTGCTACCTTTTTGACTTTATCAAGGCTGACATCTGTCACCATACTTATTTTGCCATCCTGCATCTTCTTCAACCAACCCCATTGAAACAGAAACACCTTAACAAGATCTTTTACATGGAAAGAAAAGTAAGAGGGGAAAGAGAGAGAGAAAGAGAGGGAAAAATACTACACCACAGCAGAATGCTATATTTTGTTCACTGATATATAGTAATGGAAAGGGTCCCTGGAAATGTCATTTTTCAGCAGAAAACACAGATTAAATTGTGGCTTTTGTATCATTTTGTTACGAACACCAGTGGCACAGTAAAAACATATTGCATTCTAACCCAAATGTGATTGTAGAGAATCACGGAGCTGAAGCTTTCAGGGATAAATCCTAAAGGCTGACATTTGGAAATAAAGATGATAAATGGCTGAGGCGATTGCTGCAAATCACAGGTGTCGCTTCCTTGACAGTGCAATCTCACTTCGGCACAGATATATACTCAAGTAGTGTATCCTCTGTACAGTTTCCACCGCTGTGGATTCTGCTGCATGCAAGCTGCCATATCAGTTCTTAACTCCTGACAGCACTTCTTGTGTTTTTCTTTCCACGCTCTTGGCCAGTGAATGACAGAGTATAGCCATTCACTTACTGGAGCAGGACGGTCAATCTCAGTTTCATACCATGTCTGTCACAGCTGTGCTGCTTTTAGAAGAGTTCTCGTCATGTATGAACCTCATGGTTTAGAGATTTAGCAAATCACTGAAAGAGACTGTAACAGGCCAGATGGTAGTAGATGTGTGGTGTTGCTGTCCATGTGATTTTATCTTTCTGCTAAAGCAGCAGTTCATTTTAAAAAAAGTTTTATATTTTTTTAAGCATGTCTTTGCAGCCCTTCCCCCCATGTTAATCCCTGCTGTTTATTTTTGTTACTGAATTCATTTATATGGCGCCACATTCCCATATATCATGTCCATATAATCAGATGCCAGGAGAACCATCTTGGCAGCAATTTCCCAGCAGACTGGAAGTGGAAAGCAATCCTTGTTGTGGTAGAGAGCATAGAGTTTGTGACAAAGCTTCCTATGGACAGCATCAATAAGGGTAAATAAGTCAAGTCTTTCATCCATTATTGAAGTCATGCTGTAACTAGAATCTGCAGCTTATCCCATAGGTAGGGAAATGGGTAGACTAGGTGGGCCAAGTGGTTCTTATCTGCCCTCAAAGTCTATGTCTCTATGTAACAATGTTTCCAGTGCAGATACTGAAGTACTAGGGACAAAGAGTATGGTAGCAACAGCATATGTATGAATATGCAAGCATACACAAGGTAAGGGAAGTCCATTAAAGATAGAGAGTAGGACAGGACACAATGTGGAGCCTTGGGGAACCCCAGACTGAACTGGGGTGTGGGGGCATGACAAGGCATCCCCAACCTGGACTGAATACAGACAGCCAGAGAGGTAAGATCTATATGAACTGATGGGTGGAACAGGGAGAGCCATAACTCTCAGCTTGCCCAGAAGGAGGGTGTGGCCACTGTGTTAAAATCCTTTATTAGATTGATGAAGATGGCAATAGAGAAATTGAAAACTGGTGTACAATTTGTTTTATTTTTTTACAGTTTTTGGCCAGGAAAGACACACTAAGCTGAAGCTTGTTTTCAGGTGCGTCCTGGGAGCACAGGAACGTTAAGTGACTTGCATACAGTTAGACAGTATGCAAGTGGTGCTGTTGGATTCAAACCCAGTTATCCAGATTTGCAGCTCAGTGCTCTTAACCACTATGCTATACATTTCAGAGATGTGTCACTGTTGGGTCCAGTGCAGCTCAGGCTGCAGTGGACTCAACAGAGACAGCCCAGTGCCAGCAAGGCTGATCATGACACTGTTCTGTGCTGGCGGGCCAGAAACTTCTTGTAGTTGAAAGGAGTGAGCAGCTCCTATCAGACAGTTGCTCAATCCTTTCATCTGCATGAAGCAGCCCAACAAGCAGCTGAGCAGTGTCACTATCAGCTCTGAGCTTCCCCATCCTTTACTGTGCCCAGTCCATAGAAAAAACACCTTCCCTCTGCTAAGTGTTGCACTCACCTCCCATTCCTTCCCCATGCCACATCCATGACAATTAAATACCCTCCCACTAACAAATATCCCACCCACCTCCCGACCCTTCCCCGTGGCCCATCCCTGAAAATAAAATGCCCTCCCACTGTCAACTATCCCACCCATTTCCTATCCTTCCCCATGCTCCATCCATGACAATTAAATACCCTGCCACTGCCAAGTATCCCATCCATCTACTAATCCTTCTCCATGCCCCGTCCATGACAAGTAAATATCCTCTGCACTGCCAAGCATCCCACCCACCTTCTGATCCTTCTCCATGTCCTGTCCATTACAGTTAAATACCCCCCATACCAAGTATCCCACCCACCTTCCAGTTTTTCCCTATTTCCTGCCTGTGCCAGTTAAATACCCTTCCACTGCCAAATATCCCACCCACTTTTTGATCTGGCCCCATGACTCATCTGTGACAGTTAAAAACCTCCCCACTGCTAACTATCCTGCCTACCTCTCATTCCTTCCCAGTGCCCCGTCCATGACAGTTAAATACCTCTCACTCCCAAGTATCCCGCCCACCTCTTGATTCTTCTCCCATGCCTGCTCTGTAAAACTGTAAAAGGAGAAAACAGTCCAGCAATGACTTCTGTCCCACATGCCCCACCCCCCTCTCAGCCCCCACCACTCCCTACCCCATACTTACCTATTCGGTCCAGAGTTGCTCCTTCTTGAACTTCCTCCTTCTTCTGCACTCCACTGGGAAGTGATTTAAAACATGGTAAGTTTAGTTATATGCTTTTAAGGCGTTTTGAACTTTTAATCATAACTTTGTCATTTCTTGATATTTTTACCCCAAATTTTTAACATGGCCTTTATTTAACTCCACCACATGAATCAGGTAGGTGACATTTTTCAACTCCCCTGAAATGTTTTTTCACAGTCACTCTGCAAATTAACATTCTGGATGGGATTTAAAAAAATGTCTCCTATCTTAATCATAAGGTAAGGTAATAACAAGACTATGTTGAAAATCTGGGACCAAAATCTCAAAAAACAACAAAGTTATGAAGCAATGCTGAAATTCTTCAATATTTACTCATAACTTTAATATTTTTCCAGATTCTGACCCCAAATTTTAAACACAGCCTTTTTTTACCCCACCTCATGAACAAAGCACGTGTAATTTTTCAAATCCCCTCTGGAACATGTTTTCGCAGTTGCCGTATGAAATCACCTTTTGGATGGGATTTAGAAAAACTTCCACTTGTCTTGATCATAAGGTGAGGTAATAAAAAGACAGTGTTGACAATTTGGGGTCAAAATCAACAGCGTTTTGAAGAAACACTGAAATTCTTCAATGTTTACTCCTAGCGTTGCTATTTTACCAGATTGTGACCTCACATTTTCAGCATAGCTATTTATGTATCCCACATCATGAACATACTAACATACTAAAATGCCAGCAGAATAGGCCTAATGGTCTTTCGAGTCTGCTTCATTTTCAGCACCCGCACTGAAGGCCGATTTTGGTGTCCCCCCCTCCCCCTTGGGTTATACTGTCCCCAGTCCCAGATGTTCCACCTCTATTATGCCTGGTCAGATTTACCCTCCCCCTGTACCTGTCCCATCCCCTCTTAAACCCGTCCACAGTCTCCATCTCTACTAGCTCCCTGGGCAGTGCATTCCATGGCTCTACCACCCTTTCAGTGAAATAACATCTCCTCCTCTCCCCTCTGAGCCTGCCCCCTTCCAGCTTACACTCGTGACCTCTTGTTGCCCCACCCTCCTTCATTTGGAGCACCCTGGACTGGGCCTCCTTTATTGATCCCTTTCATGTACTTAAAGACCTCTATCATGTCCCCCCTATCCTTCCTCTCCTCTAGGGTATACATGTTAAGCTCCTTGAGCCTCTCCACATAGGTCCTCTCCCCCATGCCCCAGATCATTTTGGTTGCCCTCCTTTGGATCCTCTCTAGGAGTGTAATGTCTACCTTTAAATGAGGTCTCCAAAATTGGTCACAATACTCGAGGTGTGGCCTAACCAAGCAGTTGTACAGTGGAAGGATCACTTCTGCCTTTCTGGAGATAATCCCCCTGGTGATGCATCCCAGCATCCTATTTGCCCTTGCTGCTGCCCTCCTACAGGTCTCCAAGTTGTTCATTTTGACATCTACCACTACCCCCAGGTCCCTCTCACCCTCTGTAACTTGAATCATTTCTCCTCCCAGGGTATACCCCTGGCCTGGATTTCTGACTCCCAGGTGCAGAACCTAGCACTTCCTCACTTTGAATTTTAGTTTCCATTTTCCTGACCACCTTTCCAGAGCCTCCAGGTCCTCCTGCAAGGCACCTCCCCTCCTCCCCATCCACCACTGCACCCAGCTTTGAGTCATCTGCAAAGAGACTCATCTCACTCCTGATCCCCCTCCTGATGTCTGAGATATAGGCGTTGAACAGGAGTGGCCCCTGCAATGACCCCTGGGGAACCCCACTAGTAACCCACCTTGGGGATGAGGCTAACCCTCCAACCACCACCTTCTGAGTATGCTCAGAGAGCCAATTTCCTATCCATCTTAGCAACTGTCTCCCTACCCCCATTTCCTTCAGCTTAACCAGCAGGCCACTGTGACATACCAAATCAAACGCCTTGCTAAAATCCAGAAAGAGGACATCCACTGGCCTGCCCTGGTCCAGGGCCCTCGTCACCCAGTCATAGAACTCAACAAGATTTGTCTGGCATGATCTTCCCATGACAAAACCATGCTGCCTATTGTCCAAGCCCCCAGTTTGCTCCAGTAACCCCCTAGCCTTTCCTTGACAATGCCCTCCATCACCTTGCCGACCACCGATGTCAGGCTAAAGGGCCTGTAATTTCCCGCCTCCTCTCTTGATCCCCTCTTGTGGATCAGCACAACATGGACCACCCTCCAATCTTGGGGCACCCATCCAGTCCTCAGAGAGATGTTGAAAAACTCCTCTAGAGGGACTGCCAGGACATCTGCCAGTTCCCTCAGCACCCTGGGATGTATCTCATCTGGCCCAGGTGCTTTCTCCATCCAAAGGGACATGAGGGCTTCCCTTACTCTCGCTACTGGGATTTCAGCCTCGTTCTCCCCCGTTTCACCAGGTACTGCTGGACCTCTACCTGTCTGTGCTGGCCACTCCCTTACCCCAGACCCATCAGGGCCCTTGGTCTCTACCGGTCTCACCCCTTGCTCTGGTTTGTCCCCACTCCCCTCGCAAGACCTAGCCCCTCCATCCCCCCCCGGTATAAGCTGAGGCAAAGTACTCATTTAGGACTTCTGCCTGTTCCCCCGCCACCTGTGCCCAACCATCCCCTACCCTTATCTTGCTATCTGCTATCTGCCCCTTTACTTTCCTTTTTTTCCCCTAATGACGTGCCATTTTCACATGTGCTGCAAAATGACATTTTAGACATGATTTCATAAATGAAACCTGTCATGTTCATAAGGTTGTGTAATGCTAAGGTGAATACCAAGGTGTATAGGAGCTGAGAGGGCAGTTAGCTCATTAGAGGCTCTGTCTAACTTTTGTAGTACCCGTGCAAATTCCCATCCAAAAAGTAATTTAACTAGTTTAGTTTTAAACTGCTTTATTCTTACTGACTTCAATATTAGTGGGTAACGAATTCCACAGGGCTGACTATGCGTTGTATATAGAAGTAATTTCTCTTAGGTACACAGAATCTGTTTCCAGAAATCTATAGTGGGTGTCTTCTAATCTCAGTTGAGTACTTTTTACATTCTGTATTTAGTTCACACATCAGATAGGGGTGCTGAACGATGTTGAACATGAGGAATAGATCACCCTGAAGGTGTCTGACAGACAAAGGCATGAGGTTCAATGATATCAGTCTGTTTTCATATGATTTGTTCTTTGTTGGTAAAATACATGTAGTTGCTCTTTGAATTTTTTCAGTTCTGTTGATTCGATTTTTTTTGTCTAAATGGGCACTAAAAATGGCTAGCGTGATCACTAAGTGGCTGTACATAAGATTTATAGAGAAGCAATATAACATCCAATTCCTGTGAGGTGATATTGCTCTTAGTGAACCACAACACATAATTTGCTCTTTCAGATACTTCATCATGTTGTGTGCTGTGCTTGAGGTCATTTGTTACCCACACCTCTAAGTATTTTTTTGTGGAGAAGTTTGTAGTATTGTACAACAAATCTTATATTTGGCATGGGTGTGCTTAGTCTCAATGTATATAACCTTACATTTATCTAAACTGAACTTCATTTCCTACTCTTCTGCCTATGAGGTGATTCTATCTAAATTTGATTTGATGGTGTCAATGTGTTCCTTCATTTGCTGTGGGCCTCCTATTTTGGCATTATCCATGTATTTATATGCTCAACTCATGAGCTTACTTGCCATGCCTGATATGAAGATGTGCATATTATAGAGCTCAAAACTGAGCCACGAGGGACCCTACTGGTAACACACCCTACTTGTAAATGATGGCCATTTATCCTGATGCTCTGCATCCTATTTGAAGAAGAAGAATCAACATTTTTATAGTGCTTTTCATATACATTGTATCCCAAAGCACTTTACAAACAATGCTAGACTGGTAGCGAAGTAACTGAACATGTAGTGGCAGCCATTTTGCACATCAACACCCACACACAGCCATGGACAATTGCATTAACTCTTTTTATGGAAGGAGAAATATTGGGCAGGACACCAGAGAAAATCCACCACTCTTTTGTGAAAAGTGCCTTGGTTCTTTTACTTCCACCTGGACACCCACCAGGACAGCACCAGGAGAGGTAGAAGGGACCTTGGTTTAATATCTCATCTGAAAGATAACAGACCCTGACAGTAGAGTACTCCTTAATACTGCACTCAGGTGCCAGTGTTTAGGTATGAGCCCCATCTCGTTGTGTGACTAGAACCCAAGACCTTCTGGCCCAGAGGCAGATGTACTACCAACTGAGCCATGCTGACACCCATGATGACATTTGACAGCCAGTTAAGCATCCAGTTTATGATAACTTGGTTAATGCTAATGTTACAGATTTTTCTGATAACAGCTCAGTGTGGTACAAAGTCAAAAGCCTTGCTAAAATTGAGGAAAATAACATCGCAAGGGACTTAGTGCCAAGTTAATATTTTCATAGAAGCACACGAAATTTGTGCTACATGAATGACCCTTAGTGAAACCATGTTGGTTAGGGTCAAGGGTGGCTGTGATTTCCTGTATTTTGTCTTTTATTATGCCTTCCAAGTAATTACTCATCAGTTCACTGTTACCTTTTTTACAAATTAATATTACATCTGCTGTTTTCCAGTCAGCCAGCATAAGCCCATTGTCTAATGATGGTTGGAAAATAGTCTGTAATGGGGAAGTGACATGATCAGAATAACTTAGATAATAGTCCAGGAATATTATCTGAGCCCTGGGATTAATTGTTTTTTTAATTTCTTAATTTTATCAAGTATATCTATTTTGCTCATTATGAAAGGTGAATGTATTTCCCTGTCAATATTTATATAATTTTCTGGTTTCTTTTGTGACAGCATGAACATTGAACAGAAATAAGTATTAAAGGCAGTAACCATCTCCAGGGGGTTACTTATAAGAGAATTATTAAGCACAATCAGTACAACACTACACTTGATGCACTTCCGAGAGTTAATGTGGCTGTAGAATATTTTACTATTATTTTGTTTAGCATTCTTTGCTAAAGAGACTTCCATTTGTTTCTTTCCTCTTTTAATCACATATTTACATGCTCCCTGTGTTGACTTAAATTTAGACCATGATTCATCCTATATTGATTGAAAGAATACTTTATAAGCTTGGCTTTTGTTTTTTAATCTGTTTTTTTTGCATTCAGCCATTTTGCGTGTATTCTCTCATGACTGTATTTTTTCATTTTAGGAATATGTTCAGCCCTTAAATAAAGAATAATGCCCTTGAAGATGTGTCATATTTCCTCAGCGGATTTGTCTGGAAGAACAGAGTCCCAGTTAATCTCAGCAATTTTTGCATTTATTTTTTCCATATCTGCTTTATGGTAATGGTAGATCTCAGTCAGACCAGGACTGAAACTGTGGCTGGTGAGAATATCAGATAGTATGATATTATTGTCACTATTGCCAAGGGATTCTGATGTAGTACAGTTTTTAATACATGCATCTGAGGTAGAAAGAACCAGTCAAGGGTATTATTTCCCCCTAGTAGGTTGTGAGTCACATTGCGATAAATCTAGTTGGTTTACAAGGTCAAGTAGTTCTTCAGATTGGTAAGATGGTGCAGAATGTAATGACCAATTTATATCACCAAGTTAAAATCCTCTAATACAATTGTCTCTCCTTGTTCACAAGCTCATTCAATTTCAAGGATGATATTTCTAGTTCTGTCACATGTTGCATCCGGTGGCCTATAACAAACTCCAATGGTTATTGTATTGTTTAACCCATAAAATTTCTGTTATAAATGTAGATAATGTTATTTTATCTGTGATTTCAGTGACTTGTATCCCTGATCTAATACTAATTGCTAATGAAATGTGGACACCGATCGACTACCAATGTGCTTGGTAGTCGACCAGTGCCCATGTTCCATTAGCAAATGGCCATCATGTTAGTAAAAATTGATTGAAAAGCTGCCACCCATTGAATATAATGGTGTGCTCCCCCACACTCTTACTGGCATCTCGTAATCACGCTAGTGAGCGCAGGGGTAGAGCTGGGCGGCAGAGAAAAAAACTGGAAGTCCTTGGGACCCAGTTTCTACAATTTTACAAAGAAAATAACTTTTTAAAGGCTGCATTCTTTTTGGAAAGATTTACACATGCAGACTTCTGTGGCGGTAAGTCACTTTTTAATCAGTGCAGGGCCAATACAACATATGTTGGTGGATGTCCCAACTGGAGTATTGTGTGCAATTCTGGAGACCCCATCTCCACAAAGACATAGACAGAATGGAGACTGTTCAGAGGAGGGCAACCAAAATGATGCAGGGTCTGCACCAAAAGAGGTATGAGGAGAGACTAAAGCAGCTTAATATGTATATCCTTGAGGAAAGGAGGGAGGGGGGGACATGACAGAAACTTTCAAATATCTCAAGGGAATTAACAAAGTACAAGAGGGTAGCATCTTTCAGAAGAAGAGATGTGCAAGAACAAGGGGGCACAATTTGAAGAGGGGCAGCTCAGAGGTAATGTTAGAAATTATTTTTTCACAGAGAGGGTTGTTGATGCATGGAACAGCCTTCCTGAGGAGGTTGTGAAGTCAGGAACAGTGGGAGAATTCAAGAATGCATGGGACAGGCATAAGGCAATTCTAGTGGAGGTAGGAGGAAGTAAGGTCTTGATTAACTAGAATCTGCAGCTTATCCATCAGGTAGGGAAATGGGCAGACTAGGTGGGCCAATTGGTCCTTATCTGCCATCAGATTCTATGTTTCTGTGTTTCTGTGTTTGTTTCCTTGTGCCATTTGAAGGTTGGTGTTAGGTGTGATAGTTAGCTTGTGGGGTATGTGGTAAGCTTGTCTTAGGTGGGGACAGGGGGTCAAATGGTTTGTAAGCTGAACAGCTGGTGAATGTGGACATCTTGCTTTCTTGTACCTACAGTATGTCTGAGACCTTTATGCTGAACTAACACACCATTCATCCTTGCTGTTATTTAATTCATCCCTTCCTCTTTCAGAATTTTTCTCAGCTGAGTTTGGGTTCCCCGGCTTTTGGCATTCCTTTCTCAGTCTTTTCCTTTTCTCAGATTGTTTGTGTGGTTGTGTTGAGTTCTCAGATGTAATAATATTATGTATAATAATATTTATTATAATTATATATAAAATAAAAAGACTGTGTTGAACATTTGAGGTGAAAATTGAAAAAAGCAGCACAACATTATGACCAAAGAGTAACATTTTTCAATGTTTACTCATACCGTTGCAATATTTTTACTTTTTAACCCACATGTTTAACATACTTATGTTTTTACCCCCATTGAAAGAACATGGTGGGTTTCATTATCAAATCCCCCTCCAAAACCTGTATTTGCAGTCACTCCACAAAACGGTTCACCAATGTTGTGGTGACAGAAAAACTGTGACTGTTATTAGGGGGCAACACAATCCTGATGGCGAACATCGCACCCGGCAATTGTGCCATCCAACCCCCAGCATGCCTAATTCCCCGGAGCACATGCTGCCTGTTTGCGGAGGGTGCTTGCATCCCCATACCTAAATATAATCACCTCCAGATCGTAGATGTATGGGGCAAGAGGCACAACACCTGAACAGCCCCATCCCTGCCGGGCACCACAAAATCCAGTTCACCTACATGACAGACGAACTGGTTGTGGTGCCCTAATTGTGGCACCCTAACTGCGGCACCCATATAATGATATATGCCACAAAACACTGTCTTTGGCAGCATTTCATAAATGACATCTGTCATGTTCATATGCTGGAGCCAAAAAAATCTAGTATTCTGAAAATTCAAGGTCGCAGTCTAAGACAACAACAACATTATGTGAACCTCTTCATTTTCCAGTCATGACAATTTCACTATTATAACTCATTTTATTAATTTTTTAATTCTCACCTCTGTGCTATCAGTGTCAAACACCTACACAGCCAGTACAATCAGGCAAACATTCGTCATTGACAATTGCTTGTTAATCTAACTTTTTCCTTGCCCCTTTATTCAGTTTTGATGCTGCCAGCCATGACCACTCAGTCCCAGTTCAGCCTGCCCACCACTTTTTTCCTCCATGGTTTGTTCCCCATGACAGGATCCTCAGTTTGGGTGCACCCCCCACACACACACACACTTTGGCCTACATACTATAGTGGGAAGGTGGGTTGACTGGTTAGAACATGAGATTGGAAGTCATCTGCATCATCCTGACATTTGGGGTATTTGTGTATCCTTGTGATGTATTTCCACTTGCTCCATCCTGTGTCTTTCTTCCCCTTCCTGTGATACTGCATGCATACTCTCACTCTAATGTGCCCCTGTGGAAGAGCTATACCACATGGGTCATCTCTCTGACCCAGTCACAGGGGTCGCTGTGGGAGTGAACATGATGGTTTTCTCTTCTTTGGTCAGGAAAAGCCACCAGCAGCATACCGAACTGCAGACCACCTGATTACAGCTGACCTTGGATTGCTCAAGCACGTAGGTTAACTGCCTGGGAGCAGGTAGCACTACTACTGGGCCATCGGCTGATAGCTGCTGGGTTTTTTAACGCTCAATCTGAATAACTGCACTTTTGATCTACTCATTGCTCCTGATCAAAGATCCTGCAGCGCAGCTGGACAAACAAGGGAGGCAAGGTCTCAAATTGTACTGCCACTTACACAAAACAGAAACAGACAGTCAGCGAATGGTGGCAGGCTGCTGTTCCACGCTCTACTTTAGCTTGTCTAGAATGCTGGTAGTGACTCACCATTGTCCACTACATTGCAGCAGCACATTGTTGCCATCCACTGAAAGGAGTGCCTGAATTACCATTGAGCCAGGCCTGTGCCACTGTAGACATGATCATCAGTGGCACAGCACTGCTTGGAGCTTACAGTGTCAGGGCCCTCCAGTTACCAGTGGTTGTCAATATAAACTGTGGTGACAGTACCACTGGGATAAATGATGGGGCAAACTATGACACCTGTTCTGTACAACTAGTGGTTTAGTGCTGATATAGCTGAAAATACTAACAGAAAAAACTTCCGCCTTCATGGCTGGAATCTGGTAAGGGTTATACAGTTGCTTGCGCTAGTTACACGTTTAGAACTGGAGGGTACTGTTCTTCTTGACAATCAGTGATGGTTCCAACATTCTCAAACCAGGGACAGAGGAATGACTTATATTTTGTAGAGAGGAGGCCAAACCAAATGTCAATTTAATGGTGAGATTTTGAAAGGGATGCAGGATGGAAAATAACTCAAATTGAGTAGCAGTTTTGTGCAGCACACATCTACAGCAATAAGTGCTGAAAATGCATACCTGTAGCAATCATCAAGGAATGATGGACAGCAAGTTGTTCAGACAGCTGTTGCTTGCAGTTCAGAATAAAAGCCTTTTAAAATGGGCCATGAGTCTTTTTTAGGTAAATATTTTAGTCTTTCGGCAAAAAATGACCCAGCTCCTAAGCACACGCGTTGCTTCCGTTTTGAAAACCCCAAATCCCAACGTGAAATGTGCTACTGAAGAGTCTGCTAAAGGTGCTTAGGGTTTTTATGAGTCTCATATAGCAGTTGGCAACTTAGTGTATTGACAACTGTTAAAGTCACTAAAGGCTTGTCTCCCTGGCACACACGATAAATATAACAAGAGTGTTATTTTATTTCCAGAACCCCAAAAATTATCAAATGAAATAAGCTGTTCGTATTAGTGGCTCAGTGCCAGTGTCAGTGACTCATTAGGTAGCACACTCACCTCTGGAGCTAGAAGATTGGAAAGTTGTGGGTTCTAGTCTCATACCAAGAACTTGGTCAGATACTGTACCACATTCTGACACGGTAATACAGCACTTGGGGGGTACTGTTGAGGTGACATGCTTTGGATGAGATGTTAAACAGAGGTCATTCCTACCCATAGCTGTCCAGGTGGAGGCTAAAGAGCCCATGGCAGTTATCACAAGTGAAGGGTATTTTCCCAGGTACCACGGCTAAAGTTCCCCATCAATAAAACAGGTCCACGTGACCCATCCCCCAGGACGCACCTGGAAACAAGCTGTGACAGCTCAGTGTGTATTGCGTGGTCAAATATTACAAATAAATAGAAGAGCCTTCCTTCTACCTTTGTGTCCAATACAGCAGTATAGTTATTCTGAGGAACCAAGCTGTGTGCATCTTTGTTTTCACAGACATCCATGGGTATAGGATCGGGTCCTGCGGTGACAATATAGGCAGGGAAAAATGGGCAGACTAGGTGGGCCAAGCGGTCCTTGTCTGCTGCCAAATCTCTGTTTCTATGTCCCTGAAAGCTGACAGCAATTGCAAGTAGTATTGAGTGAGCTGGTCACTGAACATAGTAAATCATGATTGTTAAGTACTGATTAGTGGAAAAAATGTTTATAAGTGAACTACCTGACATTGTGGCTAGTGTGATAGCTTTTATTGGACCAACAAGAATCAATCACATAAAAAAAACATCAAACAAGAGTACATAATGTAGTTTACAGTGTATACAACAGAGTACATAATGTAGTTTACAGTGTATACAATACAAAAAGGCACAGACAGAAGGGGATAGGGAGAAGTACCAGGAGAAACAAAGGGAGGTAGGGAGGTCAGTAAGGGAAGCCAAAGCTCAGACAGAAGAGCACATTGCAAAATCAGTGGGTAGAGGGGACAAAACCTTTTACAGGTACATAAGTGAAAAAAAGAAAAGCAAAGGGAGGGATAGTGAGACTGAAGGGGGAGGATGGGGGCTGCATGGATGATGACAACAGTAAAGCTGACATATTGAACAGGTATTTCTGCTCAGTCTTTACTGAGGAAGAGAAGGGTAATGGGTATGAAGGGAGTACAAGGGTGGGAATGATGCAGAATGGACACAAGTCCCTTTACACTAGAAAGGGTCCTGAAGGAACTGGAAGTAATGAGTTGATAAAGCAATGGGCCAGATGGGGTGCACCCCAGGGTCCGTAGAGAAGTAAGAGAGGTGGTGGCTGAACCTCTGACAATCCTGTTTAGCCGATCACTGGAAACAGGGGAGGTACCCAAAGACTGGAGGACAGCAGATGTAGTCCTCTTATACAAAAGTGGGAACAAAGAGGAAGCAGGGAACTACAGACCAGTCAGCCTCACCTCGGTGGTGAGGAAGATCATGGAAGCACTACTGAAGGAGAGACTGGTGGAACATTTGGTTGTCAATGGACTACAGGACCCAAGGCAGCATAGTTTCACTAGGGGGAGGTCATGTCAGACCAACCTCGTTGAATTTTTTGACTGGGTGACTAGGGAGGTGTATCAGGGGAGGGCAGTGGACATCTGGACTTCAGTAAGGCCTTTGACACTGTGCCACATAGAAGACTATTACACAAACTGGGGAATATAGGTGTGGCAGGGTTCATTTCACATATCTGTCTATGTGGGACAGTGACCCACTGGGTATAAAAAGTAAGGGTCAAATGAAAAAATAATAGGTCATAATGTTCAACCAAGCCCAGATTCTTAAAACAGCTGTTTAAGGGCTCTAGAATAGTGAGTCACTTGTCCCCAAGGTACAAGAAAAGGTGGGACACAATTAAAAACTGTGTGCCAATTGTCCCAATCCCCAACCCAAAAATTAACCCTGGTGTGGTCAGGACAGTAGTGCAGTGGGTAGGTAACTGGCTGGGCGGCAGGACAGAGAGGGTGGTGGTAAATGGCTGTCACTCCACAGAGGGAAGAGTGACCAGTGGGGTACCACAGGGATCAGTGCTGGGACCGGTCCTATTCAACATCTTCATCAGTGACATTGCACAGGACCTAGAAGGCAGAATTTCCCTGTTTGCTGATGACACAAAGCTCTGTAATAGAGTAGACACACCAGAGGGTGAGACAGAATGAGAAGGGACCTGCAGAATCTTGAAGAATGGTCAGGGGTTTGGCAGTTGAAATTCAATGCAAAGAAGTGCAAGATAATGCATATGGGACACAAAAACCCTGGCACAATATATCAGTTGGAGGGTGAGGATATAGCATGCACCAAGCAGGAAAGGGATCTTGGGGTTATCATTTCTGATTACCTCAAGGTAGGGAAACAGTGTGACAAGGCAGCAGGTAAAGCAAATAGGATGCTGGGATGCATAGGCAGGAGCATCACCAGCAGGAAAAGGGAGGTCATAATTCCACTATACAAGACTAGTGAGGTCCCACCTGGAGTACAGTGTACAGTTCTGGAGACCATACCTACGTAAGGACATAGACAGGGTAGAGAACTTTCAGAGGAGGGCAGCAAAGATGGTACATGGATTGCATCACAAGTCCTATGAGGACAGGTTGAAGAAATTGAATATGTACTCCCTGGAAGAGAGGAGGGAGAGAGGGGATATGATAGAGACATATAAGTATCTTACAGGGAGGAACAGGGTGCAGGAATACACTATTTTTAAGCAAAAAAGATGTTCCAGGACTAGAGGGCATGGGATGAAGTTGCAGGGAGGACAATTCAGAGGGAACGTGAGGAAGAATTTCTTCACAGAATGGGTGGCGGACAAGTGGAACACCCTGCCAGAGGAAGTGGTGGGGGCTGAAACAATCACAGGATTTAAGAATGCATGGGATAGACATAAAGGAATTCTGGAGGTCAGGGTTAAGGGCAACAGACTTCTTGGAAAACATAAAGTAAACTTGCAGGCTCAAATGGGCAGACTGGGCGGACCATTGGCCATTACCTGCTGACACTGTCTATGTATCTATGTGTGGAACTGATGATAAAAGAATGCTTTGCACATGTTACATAGAAACATAGAATTTGACAGTAGATAAGGACCTCTTGGCCCACCTAGTCTGCCTATGTTCCCTACCTACTGTCACACCGTAGACCCTACTTGATCTCCTGCTTTACCCCCCTCTTCCTTGCTTCTAAGGTTCCCTTATACTTAGCCATGCCTTCTTAAATCCCATTACAGTTTTTGCTTCCACCACCTCCTCATGGAGGCTGTTCCAGTCATCCATCACCCTTTCTATGAAGAAGTGTTTCCTTACACTTCCCCTGATTCTACTCCCCTCCAGCTTCATTGCATTCCCCTTGTTCTTGGGTATCCTTTTCTCTGAAAAAGGCTTCCCTCTTAAACCTTATTTGTACCCTTGAAGTATTTGAAAGTGTCTATCATATCCCCCCCTCCCGCCTTTCCTCCAGTCTGTTCATATTGAGGTCCTTCAGTCTGTCCTCATAGTGCTTTTGATACAGATCCCACACAATTTTAGTTGCCCTCCCCTGGACTGCCTGAACTCTATCTATGTCCTTTCAGAGATGAGGACTCCAGAACTAGACACAGTGATCTAGGTGGGGTCCCACCAGAGATCGATACAGAGATATCACCACCTCACTCTTTCTGCTGGTGATACCCCTCCCAATGCACTCTAGCATCACACTGGCTCTCCCTACTGCCTTGACACATTCTTTGGCCAACTTTAGGTCATCAGATATGAAAACATCCAGGTCTCTTTCCTATTTGGTGGTCATTAATATCTCTCCACCCATTTTGTACTCTGACACTGGATTTCTATGCCCCAAGTGCATGATTTTGCTTTTTTTTAATTGAAACTTAGTTGCCATTTTCTAGACCACTCCTCAAGCTTACCTAGATCTCTATTCATTGTTTCCACCCCTCCTGGAGTGTTCACTCTATTGTGGATTTCAGTGTCATCTGCAAAAAGACATCCCTTCCCTTCTAGTCCCTCTGCAATGTTGCTTATAAAGATATTAAAGAGGATTGGTCCCAGTACTGATCCTTACGGCACCCGGCTAGTCACCTTCCTTTACTCAGAGTGAACTCCGTTTACCACTACTCTCTGTCTCCTGTCCTCCAACCAATTTTTTAGTCAGTTTACCACTTTCAGTCCCACTCCTAGGCTGCCCAGTTTGTTTCTGAGTCTCCTGCATAGTAACATTAGCAACATAAGGTTGGAAAGGACCCAAGGTCCATCATGTCCACCTCTGCTTCTTAAGCAGGTATAAATAAGTATGCTGTACAAATACTGTATGTACCAATTTAAATGGGTCCCCTACTAACTGTACTACCTGTGGTTTCCATTGATTCCCTTGACATGCAGAAATTTGTCCAGACTTATCTTGAAGGCCTGTGCTGTCTTCATGTCTATTGTCTGAATGACCTTTGTGTACTGAAGAGCCTAGATCTACACACACTACTCCAGATGGGGCCTGACTAAGACCTTGTAAAAAGGGAGAATAAATTACCCTGCCCTGCTGGTCACCCCACTTTTGATATACCCACCATATTGTCAGCCTTATTGACAGTAGCTGCACACTCTTCCACAGCAACAAGAGGAGACCCACACAGAGGAAAGGTCCTACTTCTGCTTTTCCTCCAAAAATGTAGCATCTTGCATTTTGTTAAATTGAATCTGAGACTCCAGTAGTCTTACAATTCCCCTAGTTTGCTCAGGTCATCTTGAAGTTAGTCCCATCCTCAAGCAACTCCACCACCCTGGCCAGCTTACTGTCAGACTGTTAGTGACCCAATTCTGAGACTGCGCAATTCTGGAACCCTAATGTAAAAAAGGACAAGGACTGTTTGGAGATGGTCCAAAGGAGGATAAGCAAAATGATTCACAGCCAACATGATGATCTATGAAGAAAGACTTGCTTGCTTAAGCATATTCTACATGGGGGCCAGGACAGAGAGGAGGGATATGATTGAGACCTTCAAGTATCTTAGGGGAATAAACAGGGTGGGCAAGTAGCAACTGTGTAGGCTTAATCAGAGGTTCATTATAAGGGGCCATAACTGTAAACTGGTGGGGGGGGACATTAAAAGGGTTTTGAGGAAGTACTGCTTCATGGAAAGGGTGGTAGAGAAGTGGAACTGTCTACCAGAGGATCTGATCAATATCAAGACAGTTTTAAGTTTCAAGAAAGAGTGGACTAGAACCATGGGATTGGTGTAAATGACAGAGGAAATTGGGTTAATGGGATAGGCTAAGCAGAACTATGAGATGGGAGCTCCATATAAGACCTGTCAGTGCTAGACTGGTGAGGACTGAGGTAGGGACCTGGCAAACTAGATGACAGACTTCCTGTGGGTTGCAGCTGAGTACCCTTCTTCAGAGTTGTGCCATCTACTATAGCCTTCTGCTTTCTGCTGCTAGGCCAGCTAGCATAGTCTATATTGTGCATGCATTTATATCACACCGGTTTACTTTGCCTAAAAGCTTGTCATATACCACAGTGTCAAAGGCCTTACTGAAGTCCAGACAGACTATGTCAGTGGCCCTTCCCCTGTCCACCTTCCTGATCACTCCCCTACAAAAAACTAATCAGGTTGGGTTGGCATGATTGGTCCTTACAAAGCCATGCAAGAACCTTGGCCTCAGCCAAATACTATATTAATATGTTCTTGCTAATGGCTCCTAGGACCTTGCCCATTCTTTTTTACTAGAGATTTGTACCCCAGACCAGCTGCACATCAAGCCTTACAGGTTTACCCTTCAAGGCATGGCAACTAGCCAGCCCCATGTACCACACCTACCTACTGTTGTTTTCCATGGTTCCTTGCTCTATACAAGAGCCAGGGGGGCATCCTACTCCCCCAGGCAGTCCAGATCCAGTAGCAGCCAGATTCCATGATGTGGATCCCGAGTGTGCCAACCCTCATACAGACAGCAACCAGGGAATTTTTTTCCTCCTTTAACTCCTCCCTCATCTTCTGACATGGACACATCCATTCCTATGGCCTTGCACATGTTTGCTTAGCTTTACGAGGGTCTTAGGATATTTCTCTTCTGGCCCTTTGTTTTTTTTGTTGTTGTATTTTTATATAACTGTTTATTCCTATAGCAGATTATTCCCAATCAGTCCCCAATGGTGACCTCCCAGCCCATCCTCACCAGCATACCAGGGTCTTAGGGATCTGGTGGCAGCAAGGGGCCTGAGAGTGCCTGGGGATGTCATCCTGGTAGCTCCTTTTTCCCTCCTGGTGTTTCTTCCAATTACCTCTTACCTTACCATGTATACACTGTAGCCCCACTGTAGGGGTGCAAGCTTCCTGGCCCAACATAGATAATAATTGTGGTGGTGGTGGTGGTGGTGGAAACTCAGTGCTAGCCCTCCCGGCTGGGAGAGCTGATGTGTATCATTGCCATCCAAGCCCTCTCTCAACTGCCTGGCCAAGTTTTTAAGTCTGCTCCCAAACCCTATGTCACTGGGCTATCAGATGATCCCAGTCCATCCTTTTGGATTTACTTGTTTTGGTCATCCACAGGTACTTAGCTGTGGGGTGATGTCCTCAGTCTACATCATGGCTACTCCAGAGACCATAGAGCCCTCCCAGTAAGTACCCCTCTTGGCCAGGGAGCTTGCTGTCTGTTGCTCCTACTGCAGTCCTGTCTTCCAGTTCCCGCTTATGTTCTTTTAGCCTCCCCTGCCCTTACAGCTACAAGCACTGGTGTCCGCCCTTGTAGCTGTTTACTCTGTCTCTTTCACACATTTATACAGACTCTGCTGCTCATGTAGTTTGACATTCAGGCTCTCCCTCTCCCTCTCCCTCTCCCACTCATGCAACCCTTTTGTTCCTATGCTGTTGCAGCCATTTAAGTTGCCTTTCACAGTCACATGATGCTGCTCACACATTCTCGCTCAGCCTCTTCAGTACTGCAGCTGTTCACCCAGCCTTTCACTGCAGCCCACTCCACCACTCCTATTTATGCAACCTCTGTCATTCTTCAGCTCTTTTGCAAACCGTACCTCCCCCATCCTCACATTCACTGTCTCTACATCTCATACAAACACTTATTCTGTCTCTCTCACAGTACTCCCGCTGCCTCTCAGGCTCACACAGCCTCTTTCATACATAGTGTGGCTGATTTTTAAATGACTGGATGCTGGTGTATTTCTGAGATTCACCTGTGGCACCCTTCTGGATGCAGTGCTGCTGTTTCTAAACCTTGTTTGATTGTGACAAGAGGACATGGTTTATGGCATCTAGCTTTGGAAGCATGCTGACATTTCAGGATGCAGAACACCAGGATTCAAGGCTTTGAAAATTCGGCCCATTAGCTGACCCTTTCATGCCACTATGACTACCTTGGATCTCTGACATTGACTCTTTCCAAACCCAGCTCACTTGTACTCTTTTACTCTCTACCACCCTCTAAGCCAGGACTCTAGGCAGCCCAGACAATTTTGGGATGCTGGGCCTACTACAGGGTGTTAAATAATTGATTAGTACTTTTTCTCTTGGAACAACACTAACTGTACAGAAAGCATTTATATAGATTTTCTATAAGTTTTAGGTTTGTTAAACACAGTGAGGCAAGTGCTATGCATTTGCACAATGTTTTAGAACTTTTATGAGCAAAACGCTAATCAATTTTTAGAGTTAAATAAAACCCTGTACTAAATTAGATGAAGCATGCCTCTGGCTTGACTGAGCGCTTTTCTAGTGAGGGTCAAAGAAAGGGTGCATGGGAAACAAAGCCATGCCTCTAATCTCATCTCTTTGTGATGGAGTATGGGTTTGCCTTGGCTGAACTCTTTAGTTGGAGCCAGTCATAAAAAGCTAAGGGGCAGTGCTCCTGAATGCCAACCACCTAGCTACAGGTCTGCTCGTTGCTGCTGACATTTCCTTCCCTACCTTCACAGTCACTCACAGTTTATTACAGCTCCCCAGTTACTCACACTGGCACACTCATATCCAGCTCACTTTCTTTCACTCTCTGTAGCAGGCTGCTACTGAAATTCACTGTAGCTTAAAATGTAATCCTAATTGAGGCATGAATAAATTTGTAATTTACTAAAGACGCTCATTAATCAAGTTTGGTCTGGCAGCATGGCAAGAATTAAGCTTCAACAGCATTGCGAACCCAATGGAAGACTGTTGGGGTAGCTCTGGGAATAGAACTGTGGTATATAACAGTGAGATATGAGCCCACCTCTACTGGTGTGCCATTTTCTGTTACTGTTAATCTTTTTATTGAGTAGATTTCAAATTGTACAATATACACATACATTGTATCATCAAATGCATAACATTGCAAAATACAGCGTTGAGATTATGCCTACTGTAATCAAACATTTAGGGAAGTATTAGCAATAAACTTACACTTCATATACAGTCTTATAGAGAAAGTGGGAGGAAAGTCGGGGACTTATCCACCTCAACCATGTATTCCCAGGTGTGTTAATCGGGAGCATCATTGGCCGAAACTTGAGAAGAAGGGGGGTAGACTTCTTCACCAGTTATATAACATATTTTTCTGCATGGCTGCCCATATGTTGGTGAACTCTGGTATCTGGAAAAACAACATAAATTGGAAACCCATTTGTCAAGCATCACCTTGGATGTGCTGCACAGGGGTCTAAGTTTGTCCTTCGAGTATTTGCCTGTCAGACACATGCTACCATTGTTAATATATTCTAAATAAGGGGCCCATATTAACTCATATTTATGTACATTTCCTTTATCATAGTATGGATTCTAGTCAATGACACTGGCGCAGGACCTGGGGGGCCATGATCTCACAGGGTTTTATTTAACTCTAAAAATTGATTAGCGTTTTACTCATAAGAGTTCTAAAACATTGTGAAAATGCATAAGACTTGCCTCACTGTGTTTAACAAACATAACACTTCTAGAAAACCTATATAAATGCTTTCTGTACAGTTAGTGTTGTCCCAAAGAAAAAAAGTGCTAATCAGTTATTTAAAATCCTGACCCCCTACTTTTTTTACTGCAGAACTTTAAATAAAAATGTTAAAAGTCGACATTTTTGGCTCCTGGGCAATGGGCATGCTGAGCAGAGTGTAGTGGTGGAGGTCAGAACGTGCGGCGCAGCAGCCAGCAAGTGGCAGCATCGAGTCGACTCAAGACCACCACCTCTGATCCTCCTGATCCAGCACAGAACAAGCCAGTTGACAGAGAGAGAGAGAGAGAGAAGACTGTGGAGAACTGAAGTCAGTCACCCCCTGACCACCCAAATTCCATTTCCTGACCTATTCATTCTTATTGCTACCTTACTTGCTGCTGCAGCTGATGATGACTAATCGAAAGCCAAGTGCTGCTAACTATGCTGTCTTGTCCTGGGACCTGTCCTCCTCCTGAGTTGGCTGGCTGCTATAGGCAGCAGACAGTGGCTGCCTGTGATGATGGACCTTCCTGGTGGCCACTCTGACTGACTCCGTGGTGCAGCTAGGCTGGCCAGGGACAAAGGGGAGGGAGTGTAGGAGGAGAGGGGTCAGGGAGGATGGGAGTGGAGTGGATGACAGGAGGGGAGTGGGTGAGTAAGTGATTTGGAGAGGAGACAGGTTTGGGAGTATTTGGGAGCCAGAGGGGGCCATTCAGTCAATCATGGGCTCCACAATGGGCACTAAACGTTGAACAAAGATGGTGGTGGGGCACCACTACTCACACTGGGGCAGCCAGGAGGGGCATCCTCCCCTCAGCCCCCCCCAGCTCCATCACTGGCGCAGACCTCTCAGTCAGCTCAGTGTGGGACCACCTCCTGGTGGAGAGTTAACTGAAGAATTGTAGTGCTGCTGTGCCTGTGCTTGCACTGTGCACACAAACACATGCACAAAAAGCAAGCAAGGCCACTCTCCCGGCTGGAGCTTGGAAGCAGGCATGTCGAGGGCAGCCAGCCAGCTCTTGCCAGGGGTCCTTCACAGAGCTGAGCAGGCTGAGTGATATCATCTGACCGTGTGTCTGGCTGCATTCACTGATTGGGCAGACATGGTCAGGTGGTGGTGTATTGTAAGCTGCGCCTATGCTGCCACTGCTTTTCTTAGAGTCATTGCAGTTCTTCTCAGACCAGCGGGAGAGAAGCAAGCAGCAGTAGCAGCCACTGAGCTTTTAGTCTCTTTTAACAGCAGAGTGCACGGCCCATGGTCCACCAGACCACTTAGATGCTGATCATTTTTGGCACAGTTGACTGTGTCAAGTTATGTGCTTTACTGTGTTTTTTTAGTCCAGCAGCAGCACCAGCCTTATTTTTAAACTTTTAAAACCAGGCCAGCAAGTCTCAAGCTCTCTATGAGTCAGAGAAGAGAGAAGCCATTTTCATGAGCAGCCCATCGGCTGACGGTGCGGCTGTTCAGTCATTTTCTTTAAATTCTTTTCTCATCTTAGTTTTGAGCCTGACTGGCTGCAACCAAGTGGAACACGGAAATTAAAGACAAAAGGGAAACAACAACGTTTTTGACTTTGTTGAGGATTGACGACATGAGGCTGAGAGACTGCAAACTATACTATTTTACAGTGTTAGAACTTATCATAAACCCAAGTACTGGTACAGAACTTGAATCCATAGCTTTCCAGACTAGAAGCAAGAGAATGCCACCTTTTGGGCCACACTTATACCATTATGATTAAAAATATCTGTTAAAGCTCGAAAAAATGCTCTGAAAGGAGATGAAACGGAATATATTTAAGTTCAACCTTTAAGATGTGATCCTTATTTTAAAATGTACCAAGCACTTGGGTTTCTCATGCCTAAAAATCCTCGAAGCATAATATTCTAGTTAAATGTAATACAATATGGAGTTCCAGGTTTAAAGACCAGGTCTCAAAAGGCAAACTCAAATCAGTTAGAGGGTTCAAGACAAGTGGCAGTGGTACTAACTTTGCTGGCTGCATTATTGATCTACTCACTTGTCTGACTCTTCTTCCCAAATGTCAGTCTGACTTCACTGCACCCCAGTTTAAGTATATGCATCATCCCCCAACTTAAGCGGTGTGTAACCCTCCTCACTGCTGTCCTTTATCACTATTGTGAACACCAGAATAGACACATTTTGAATACAAAGAAAAAGGGCTTGTTGCACTTGTGACACCGAACACTCCGAACACAAACCGCACAAACCCAAATATTGGTAATGTGGTCTTCTTACATAAAAGCTGTGAACGTATTATCTAGCAAAAATACCAACAACTAACGTTTCTCCTAGGGTACTGCTAGGCTTCTTCAGAGTAATTATAACAAAGATAAAAGTGCTACATTTATACAGAATCAAGCTAATCACATGTGAACAATAATCCAATCAGCGAATTGTTAATTAATTAATTATTACAAACAATCCACTTCTTGAAAGTGCAAGTTGCATAACATTTGAATTTTTGCTTAAACTCAAACTTGGAGTGGACATTTGTTTATGTTAAATCAAACCTTGTCATATACAAAAAAACTTAAAGCGTGTGCCAATTTTTCATAAGACACCTAACAAATCCTATTTTTGCTTCTCTGTCAAACATAAAGGCATCTATTGCACATCCTGTTCAAATTGCTACTGCTTTTCATTATCTCACTATTATGATCAATGCATGTATATAGATGTCATATCAGCTCCAGGCACCAACTTTAATCATTGCAAACGTAAGATACCAACCTCTTATATTTTATTCCACGGAGCCATATATTTAAATGGCAACTTAGTTATTCACATATCAATGTAAAAACTGAGAAATGTGCTCAAAAGAGTTCCATCCTGCCTAAATTAACATCTGTGCTTTTTCAAAATTAGCTTCTATACTTTTTCAAAAATGCAGACAAATCAATGCTGTCATTAAGGTCTTTATTTCTCCGTGCCCCTAATTCAAATATCCAGTAACTTTCCATCTGTTCTTTGAGTTTAAGGTCTCCCCCCCCCAGCTCCTACTTTGACCTGCTCAAATCCTATAAATTGGATTCAATGTTGGTTACATTTATCACTCACTATGTGTTTAGGTATTGCATAAGACAAATCTCCTTTCTCAATAGCTCTCACATGTTTCCCATTCTGGTGTGGAACTTTCTAATTGTGCGACCAATATAGAAAGCCCTGCATATACATTTTAACATGTAAATAATGCCACTACTATTACATGTTATAAAATCCTTGATCTGTATCATCCTGTCCGTGGAGGGGTGCAGAAACTCCTTGCATGTGTGTATAAATTTGTAAAAAGTACATCTGCTGCAGCAATATGTACCCATAGGTGCCAGGGCAAGCAAAGATTGTTTTAATGGTTCTGGTCCTGGTAATATGTTACTAACCACCATGTCTCCAATGCTTTTACATTTACGAAATATAATTCTAGGTCCTTGTTTCACTATGGCTTCAAGCCTTGGTTCTAATTGGAGTATAGACCAATTGCTGTTAATTATCTGCCTCACATCTTCTGATCATTTGGAAAAATTAGTAGAAAATGGGCACCCCCGTAATGTTACTTGATATTTTATTGGCATATTGTAAAGCATGTTCTCTGCTCAAATTATTCATTTTTTGTATGGCAGAGGCAATACTTTCTCTGCTGTACCCTCTTTCCAGAAATCCAAGAATCTGGACTCCTCTTTTCTGTGTGTATATTCTGTTTTTTCTGTACAATTATGCAAAGTAAAACAGCTGCTAGTTTGTTCCACCCATCTGACTTAACTTATAAGTATGAGATTAATCTGACAACAATGAATTTCTTGGATTTGAAATTATACAAGGATGGGAAGGGTGGAGTATGTACCACCTTATTTCAAAAAAGTACTGATCGTAATGGTCTGTTACATTTTGATAGCTACCACCCACACCATGTGCGTTATAATATCCCCAAAGGACAATTAGTTCGTAATTTGCATAATTGTACAGAAAAAACAGAATATACGCAGAAAAGAGGAATCCAGATTCTTAGATTTCAGGAAAGAGGGTACAGCAGAGAAAGTATTGCCTCTGCCATACAAAAAATGAATAATTTGAGCAGAGAACATGCTTTACAATATGCCAATAAAATTCAAGTAATATTACGGGGTGCCCTTTTCTACTAATTTTTTCCACAAGATCAGAAGATGTGAGGCAGATAACATTGAATCTAATTTATAGGAATTGAGGAGGTCAAAATAGGAGCTAGAGGGGAAGACCTTAATAAACTCATAGGATAGAGGGAAAGTTATTGGATATTTGAATTAGGGGCACGGAGAAATAAAGGCCTTAATAACAATATTGATTTGTCTGCGTTTTTGAAAAAGTATAGATGCTAATTTTGAAAAAGCACAGATGTTAATTTAGACAGAATGGAACTCTTTTGAGCACATTTCTCAGTTTTTACATTTGATATGGGAAAAACTAAGTTGCCATTTAAATATATGGCTCCGTGGAATAAAATATAAGGGGTTAGTATCCTTAATATTTTCTGTATATGACAAGGTTTGATTTAACATGAACAAATGTCCACTCCAAGTCTGAGTTTAAGCAAAAATTCATGTTATGCAACTTGCACTTTAAAGAAGTGGATTGTTTGTAATAATTAATTAACAATGCACTGATTGGATTATTGTTCACATGTGATTAACTTGATTCTGTATAAATGTAACACTTTTATCTTTGTTGTAGTTACTCTCAAGAAGCCTAGCAGTTTGCTAGGAGAAATGTCAGTTGTTTGTATTTTTGCTAGATATTACATTCACAGCTTTTATATAACAAGACCACATTAACAATATTTCGGGTCTGTGTGGTTTGTGTTCGGAGTGCTCGGTGTCACGGCTGCTACAAGCCCTTTTTCTTCATTTTGATTTTTTGCCTACAGCATCATTATGCAGTGTCCTGGTGCTCAGTTCCTACTGCAGTTTTCACATTTTGAATACCCATTTTTCAAAAAGGTCCCATGGAGTACTGTTACAGGAGGCTGTTTCCATTAAAAATAGTATTTACTATAGGCAGATGCTTAGGACAATAATTACAATAGATGAACATTTACAGGATTAATATTTAATGCACATTTACAGGATTAATATTTAAGGGAAAAGGTGCCAGGAACAGCATTGTGGGACTTGGACTAGGCAGTTGGAAAACCAAGGATTTGGGGACGATGCAAGTGCATGGGGTGTGGAGGTAGGAACACACATGATGTGTTTAAAGGTGTTGACGCTGCAACTGGTATCTTCTTTGGGACTGGGAGGGAGCTTTTTCCAAGTAGTATGAACTGTGAAAGATTTTTATATAAAAGCTGGGGGTCCAGGGATTGCAAGGGCCTAGATGCCCCCAGACCCCCAGCCTTTAAATAAAAATTGTTCACAGTACATTACACTAATGCCTATGTCATGAGTTGTCAATGGCATTGGTCAGGCAGTTGCCCATCCCAGTTATGGCTGTAGTCTTTAAGGTCAGCCAGAGTCTCCCACACCCCTGACTCCAGAGGAAAAAAAATTCTGTGGAGTCAGGAATAGGGAAGATGTGACAAAAATGTGTTTTATCTTCAATAAAAGCCCCCAAATTCACCACAAAACACCTAAACCCCCCAGAGTTTCTGGGGGCCCTTGGCTTTTTAAAAACATTTTTCACAGCTACTCCCTCATCCCTGGACCTTGGTCCCTCTACTTTTAGAGAGGCTCCGGTGTCCCTGGTAAAAGATGTGAATGTTTCCATGGCATACAGCCATTCCTTGAACATAGGTACTTCTTTGGATCTCCACCTGTTTAGGATTAGCCGCTTAACCTTGACTGAGGCCTAAATCGCCCACAGTTGTTGGGGGATGGTGAGGTGATTGGGCTGCAAGAAAAGGCCTAGTATCCACAGTTGAGGGTCCAAAGGAATGGGGACATTCAAAATTTTGGAGCCATGTTGTACCACAGGTGACCATATATTGGGGGGGGGGCAAAGCCAGAGCATGTGAAGCAAGTCTGCTTGGGGGCCCTTAAACCTCCAGCAATTATCCTGTGGTAGTAATCACATTGTTTTAAGTTGCGGGGGGGGGGGTGGTACCATAGATGTAGTACCTTATTCTGGATAAGAAGGCTTCTCTGATCATTGCATGCCTAGTGGGCCCTTACCCAGCACTGTTGCCATTCCTGTTCCGTAATCTTGGAGCAGTTTCCCTTCCCATTTATTCTTTGTGGGGAGAGAGGGATCTGGGGCACTGTCCCTCATGAGACTCTGGATTTTCCCTGCAAGCCCTTGTTTCAGCTTTGCCCACACTTCTACGGGGATTGACTTTAGTGATTTGTTCCTATGCCTGGTACAGGTTATATATAAGCATTTTTGTTTACGCCAGGTGTTATATAGGCTTCTGATTTGGAGGTACCTCCAAAAAAAACTTTTGTTCCATTCTAAAATTTAGTAGCAAAAATACATTTATTTAAATGACCTACCCACATCATCATTATCTTCTCTGCCAGCTATTAGCTATATAGAAAACTTTCTATTAAAAAATTGCAAAGCAAGAAGAAGAAAAAGGTGTCAGTTCCTATCTTCATCCCATTTCTATTTCTGTTTTAAGTGCACATATACAACAGTCAGGTCTGTCCTCACCAGCAGCCAAGATCTTGTCAAGAAGAATGCTGGTCTTGTGATGGAGCAACACAGAGGTGCCACAAAGAGGTCTCTACTGCCTCATTAACAACAACCAGCATAATTATGACTCGCAGGGGTTGGCAGTGTGGGACTTGTAGACACTTGTAGACACCCAAGTTCAAATCCAAGACAGCTTTTTTACTGAATTATACAATAAGACATGTCAGAGTATGCATGCTATAGGAAATGGTATGCCTCAGATGTGTTGTGAGGCACAAGGCATTGCTGAGTTCCTTCAACCACACACACACACACACACACACACACATACATGCACACACACCTTCAAACACAGACATACATATGCACACTACCTCACATGGAGCCATGGCCTCAATTTTATCTGTGGCAGGGTAAGGAGCAGAGACTTTCCAGGCAAGCTGGTAAAGATGGGGAATTACTTATTTTTTTAAATTCATATATGTACTGTATGTGAAGATTGGCTTTGAGAGAAAATGGCAATTGATCATTTATTTATTTTTTTAAGTTTAAGGGAGTTTTACTTTTTGGGACCAAATTTGAGGTCTTCAGAGAGTAAAGGTGACAGCATTGTTTGTTTTGACAATTAGAGATGAAGTGTCTCTTGGGTAATTTATTTATGTATGTATGTACTGATTGATTGATTGAATGATTGATCTATGTATTTATTTCTCCCATATATCATTGCCTGAACTTGTTCAAACCTGTACATTTCTGGGATATTGTCTCAGAACTTATTTAGCCAATCAGGAAGCAGGAAATTCTGAATCCATTATATAAACATAGAAACATACAGAAAGTGACAGCAGAAAAAGTCAGAGTCCACCCAGTCTGCCCAAGTTGCTACTTATTGCTTGATAGGTCAGCCTCCAAATATTATACAGTATGGTGTATGATGAAACATTTTATAAATTAGAATTCAGTGATGGCACAGTGCTGTCAAACATGGTTTAGTTAGAGTTGTCTTACCACTCTATCAATTGCTAGTCACGTCACTCCTGCAGTATAGTATGCAGTTCTGGAATCCCCATCTTAAGAAGGATAGATATAAGTCAGAGATACAGCAGAGGATAGCAAAATATGATAGAGGAGCAGCAGAGGAATAGCTGCCAGGAAAGGTTGAAGAACCTCAACATGTACTCATTAATGGACAGAAGAGAGATAGGGATATGGCTGAAACATACAGTACCCAAGTAAGCAATAAGATACGACGGGGTGTGCATTAGACAGTTCTAATGCATGGTCAGGGGTGTAGTAAAGTACAAGGCCACAGGGTGAGTGCATTCAGCCCCTGGCTGTGTGTTAGAACTGTCTAATACACATACACCCAAAGTGTCTTAGTGTACTTATAATATTGACCACTATATTTTACAAGTGCAAACAAATCCAAATGTATATGTTTAAATAATATAATAGTAAAATCCTGCATGAATTTTGCAGTAAAGTAGTTCCTCTGTGTGTATTAATTTCATGTTGTTTTTAAAAGATTAGGACTTTTTTGCCATCTGTGGCCTCCATAGCTTTAAGTGTCCTGCTTTAGTTGCCATGGATACCTCACACCTTCCCCAGAGCTCAGATTATTTTTTAAAACACATTGATGTGTGAGTGCTGTTAATTGTTTTTCTTTTTAAATGATTTTAATTGGCTGTTCTTGGAGCGACTGTGCTCTCCCCCCCCACTGGAGTGTGAGGATGTCAGAGAAATTGGAGCAGTAGTATGACTGGAAACCGGATGAGTTGAAAGTACTGGAAAGTGGCTATCTCTTTAAAAGGAATGAGTGTGCAAGTGGGACCAGGTCAGTGAAATTCACCAGGAAAGCAGGCAGGTGGGATCACATTATTCAAAAGCTGTACCCCCCACCCCTACCCCGAGAACAAGCTGGTGGGTGGAAGCAAAGCCATTGTGCTGCAGCTGAGATGCAGCATGTGATAGTGTACCGGTAACTTGGTACATGTTTTTAAGAGAAAATCAACTTACACAAGCTGCCGATCTGCTGGCTGTCTTTGTTTGAGCTGCCAATTAGTTTGGAGTGTAGCATGTGAGAACTCACTAACAGCCATGGTGTCCTTAGTGATGGACATGCTTTCTGGTGCTGTCAGCAATTCAGGAGCTTCATTTATTGGTGATCCTGGAGGCAGGAGTCTCTCATCAGTAAGATTTCTTCAAAATGTAAGACAGGGACCTCCATAGCAAATGAAAGGAAGATAAACAGTATTGGGCTAGTGTGTCTACTGGAAAAAACTTATGGCTTTTCAAAACATTGAAATTCCATTTAGCTTAATGATGCCTATTTTTGTAGGTGCCTGACCTTGTTGCTAGCCATGCATTAGACACCTGTAATGCATAGCTATTAACCAATCAGAAAGCAGGAGTTTTACTTGCCATTTTATAAATGAGGCAGTATAGCGCAGTGGTCTAAGGCTCTGAGCTGCAAATCTGGTGACATCCAGCAGACCAGACCTGGGTTTGAATCCCACAGCTTCCACTTGCATACTGTGTGACTCTGAGCAAGTCACTTAACCTCCTTGTGCTCCCAGGTTGCTCCTGTAAAAAAGCTTTCAGCTTAGTGTGCTATACCTGTTTAAACAACTAAATAAAAAAAAAAAAAATGATGATCAAATAGGGTTGATACGAGTAAGCTATTCACATTATGGGATCTGGCAAATAGTAAGCATCACAATTTAAGATTAATGGCAAGGGGTTTCAGAAGGATGTGAGAAAGTTCTCCTTTACTGAGAGGGTGGTGGATAAATGGAACAGGCTACTGGAGGAGGCAGTAAATGCAGATTCTGTCTGACGTATCAAGAACAAATGGGACAGGTGCAGTGGGGTTGCAAGGAACAAAGGTGATTCCCAGTGTGCGGAATGAATGATGAGACATAATGGGCTGTGTGTTATGCTGATCTAACCACATGGGCATAGTGAGGGATAACGCTGAAGGCAGAGTGCCTTTAGCCTCTGGAAGTGTAGTTCAATCAGCATAATGCACAGCCCAAATATGTCTTATTGCACTTACAAAATAGGTAAACAGACAAAATTAAAAAAAGCCAACTATTTTATTAGAACTAGGTATTTTTTTTTGTTAACACTAACTAGTGAACCAAGTACCAGTGGTACTAAAGGTGGCAAACAAGGTCTGTAAAGAATGAAATAATTATGTGGCAGACACAAGGCATTCCCTGGCAGTGAAAAGGGAAGTGGCTTGGGGGTTGGCATTTGAAACACAGCATCAGTCGGGACTCATGGAGTAACAAGGAAAAGGAAGATATTTAGATGTTTGGTACAGTATTATCCACTGCTTAGCAACTGAATCGCAAACTGCAGTGAGAAATAACAAAGATATAATGTACAACAGGTAAGCAGACATTAAGGAATTCACTAGTGCTTGTTACCATTGAGTATTAGTCAGCATTATGGATTTTAAATAGGGGCACATCACCCCCCACCACCAGAACCACCACATACACAGTATCAGTGGAGTTTAGTAACAAAGCCTCTACAACTGGAAGGAATGCTTTCCACCAAGTTGCATTCAAATCTATACAAGCCTCAGCCAGAACTACTTAAGTTGCCCATAACATACAGTAGAACTAATAGTTCCATGGTCTGAAAACCTACTCCAAACTCATTAAGCCCTATTACTGACATCAGTAATGACATCTAACAATTTCTCTCATAGATTATAAAGAGTAGTGAGAAAGAAGACAAAAAATGCCCTACTGTGAATTGAACCTAGGTCCCCTGAATACTGTCATGGTGTTCTGCTACCGAACCATTGTTTTGATTGGTTGGACATAGCCTTTCTAGGCAGACATGCTTGCTATGGTAAGTCATATTCTACAACTAGGAACAGTCACAAAGGCAATTGGCCCTCAGCTGGAACTAATGAAGTTGACTGCAAAATGGAACTAACAATTCCATGGTCTGAAAGCCTGCTCCAAGTCATGAAAGCTATATTACTGAATCCGTAATGTCATTATGCAAGTGAATTACTCAGAGTGAAAGTAAACCTAAACTTTACCAAATGCAAAAAAGAGTGTGCATTACAACAGTAGGTGCTTACGAGGTCATGGGCAACTAAAATGTAGTCCCTCACCAGCTATTAACCATCTGTCTGTCCACACATACAATAGAAGGAATTTTGTTTAGCATAGAATGCCGGGATTTAAACTTCTGCAACATTCTACTGGCTGAATGTTCACCTCTCCCAAGACAAAGACACACACCAGAAGATCTCAGTAAACCCAAGGATGTATTTGTTTATGTAATGGGAAAGTAGCTTCCTTGGTAGGCAGGTATGAATGGGTGGGGGATGGTCCTTAGTCACAAAAGAAGCTCCAAAAATTAAAGCTGTGATTAGTGCTTCATTTTTTAAGTTTGTAAATGTATGTAAGGAGGAGAACATAGTATACAGGAAAAGAACAGTTAATCAGTGTATTTGTTCTTTTAATTTGAGTTTTATTTTTAGGTCCTAGAAGATTTTTTTTTCTTGAGGATAGGTGGCAGTCATATTTATAATGGGAATCAGGAATTTTTGAAAATGGCATTGATATTGTTAGTGTGCTGTGTCCTGATTGCCAGCACTTTTTGTACCTGTGCATCAGGTAAGCAATAAGACATGATGGTGTGTGCATTGAACAAATATTACTGCATGCCCAGAGGAGTAGTGAGGCATGAAACCACAGACCAAGTGCCTTCAGCCCCTGGAAGTGCAGTAATATCTGTCCAATGCACACCCCCGGAATGTCTTATTACACTTATAAAATGTGTTACCTTTTAAACAAAATAATTTTTGACATGTTAAAAAAAATGTTTAAATATGAAAAAAGTTAGATCATTTACCATTTTTACTGTAACATAGTCCTTCTGCCTGTGTGTGTGTGTGTGTGTGTGTGTGTGTGTGTGTGTTTGTTTAGGACATTTGCCCTTTATCGGAATCCTTAGCTAAGGAGCAGATCAACACCCCCCCCCCCCCAGTGTTTTCACTGATGGGAGAGTGGCAAGTGCTGAAGATGGTGAAATGTGAAACTCTGCTTCTGGTTTTAGTTTAACTAAGCAGGACAACTATGAGGTCACCAACAGGAATGAGAGACTCCTCTTCTCGTGACGGGGCAGATGCACTGACGGGATGCAAGAAGTACTTCTTTCCTCAGAAAATTGAAGAAATAAAAAACATGTTTGCCCAGAAAAAAATCATCTTAAACGGGCATACTGTGGGATGGGAGCACAGTTCAGAATGGGAGGAGGCATGCCATGGTACTGGCAGCTTGATGGTGAGTTTAGAGAATGGGAGCTGTTACACTTGGGGAGCAGTTACTACATCAGTAAACCAGGACAGCAATTGTAAAGAAAAGATTTTTTTTTAAATTATTTTAAGATAACCACAACTGATCATAGGCATGTAGAGGACTGAGCAGCCCCTCCCTTTCCCGTAACAGTGTAAGTGCACTTGCCAAGCAAGTGGAGGTAGTTTTTCACTGCCACCTTGAGTTACAGTATTTTAAATAGAAAAAAAAAATAACATTGAAATGGATTTCTGCCCAGTTTTTCTGTTTTGGAATTGCAGAGATGGGCATGATTTTCTACTGGAAACGGAGGGAACTGGCATGCTGTGTGAGCCTTACGTATGTGAGATGTTATCAACAGGTCAAACAATGGTAGCAGTTAGAAAGCTTTATTTTTATTTAGGTGTCATATGTTTGTCTGTGGGTGGTATTTTATTTGAAACAATGGTTACTGGTCACTGTTCAGCTGAGCATTTTGCTCTTCAATGTTTCTTTCACTAATATGTAAGAAAAAATGGCAGCATTTCAAAAGATTTTTTGTACTTTGTACTGTGGTCCTGCTTTTCTGACCTTGTTTTTACCTGTGCATCAAGCGGATTTGATGTACAGGTAAAAAACAATCAAAAAGAAGAATTTTCTCTTCCCATTTTATAAACAGATATAAGGCATAGGTGCCAAACAATCAGAATGCAAGAGTTTTCTAGACCTTCTTATAAAATTCAGTTAGAGAGCTTGCCAGACTTAGTAGAAATTTAGTACATGACAGATCATATGGATGAAAATCATTATCTGTCCTCAACTGTCTATGTATCTGTGTATGGTAAAACTTGCAAACTTGCATTGTTTATGACAGTTTTGGTCTACAAGAAAAAGAACTGCTAAAGGAACAACATTTAACCCTTATTTACAGTAGCAGCCACAGACACTGCCACCTATTTCCTATGTGATCTTTCCAGAAATATCTCCTGCTTTCTACATTTCCACAGTAGGGGCAGCAGAGAGAAACTCTTCAGAAATTTCGTGAAATATCTGGAAATAGCTTGCAATGTCTGTGGCTACTACTGTAGCTTACAAAAAGTATTCTGTCATACACTATGAAAATAGTGGATGGGAATGTAAGCACAACAGAACTGAAATTCCATCTTGGGATTCTAATGCCATCATAGAAAACTAGAGCAAAGGACACTAAAAGGTTCTTGTGACATCAAATAACCACGAGAGTGGCCAGCCCAGTGGTGAAGATGACTGAGGTGCTGGGGCATTACCTCTTTCCACAATGGTGACCCATGTTCAGAAATGAGCATGGGTCACCGGGTTTGGCCAGGGGGCAGGGTAAGGAGTTTGATCAAGCTGCCGCCAGGCAGCTCCGCTGTCCTGGGGAGGGATGTGGGGTTTCCCCGGCTCTTGGCTGCCACCAGATAGAGGCTCAGTGGCAGCACCAAGCCTAGGGGGACCTGGTGCTAGGCCAGGTGGGAGGAAAAGGTCATCACCGGAGCCTCAGAGTGCATGTGTCCCTCCATGCATGTGTGCATCCATGTACAAGGGTCTGGGGATAATGGGGAGAAAATAGAAAAAGGGAGCACCAGGGCAGGTGGGATGATGCCCTTGAGCTTGGGGGGGGGGGAACGAGTCCTCTTGAGGAGAGAACCTGAGTAGAACCTTCCCGGTGCCCCTGAGGGAGAAAAACCTATATGTACAAAAGAACCACTAGAGTGGTACAACTATGTAATCAGAACCTGAGGTGTCTGATCAACTCTGTTCTTGAGAGTTAGAGTTTTTTTTTAATTTAAACTTTATTGTAATTTTCTACTAAGACCTTGACATGTTCAAAAAATAACATCCTAAATATCACAATAGGTATATCATATCGGGGTCACCCCATCTCCCTCTCTTGGCTTGGCATCAAACATTAGAGGAAGTTATTAACATCCAAAACCTAAATGAATCTTACCCTAAGTCTAGGCTATGCTAGGAAGGGGTAACTAGTACCCCTTTAAGGTCTGTTCCTTGAACTGATTTCTGTTTTTAACTGGTATAGTGTGTGAAACCATTCTCAGATTTTTTTATAACGATGTAAGGAACCCCCCCATAAACTGGTCTTGAGTTTCTCTGTATGAAGATTGAAGAGCAGGTCTTGAAGGCACTCAGCTTATGAAATATTATGCCCATCTAGCCAGTGATGTAGTACTAGTTTTTTCAATGTTGGGGAGATCGTTGCCATGTGGAACCTGTGGGTTCGTACTGGGATTAGAGAAAGGTCCCCCAGAAGGCAGACCTCCGGGGTAAATAAATCTACAATTCCCAGCAAGGGGTCAGCTCTGGCTTTGATCAGATCCCAAAGTGGCTTAACCAAGGAGCAATCCCAGAATATGTGTTTGAGAGACCCTTCTTCTTGGCCGCACCTGGCACACATGGACTTGGTTACTCTCCCAATTTTTTGTAATTTGTCCGGGGTCCAGTACATATCATGCAAAATTTGAAATTGAGTGAGCCGTAATCTGTCCTGAGAAATGTAAGTATGCAAATCTTTCCAGACAGAGCGCCAATGGTCTTGTGAGCTGGGGAATTGGTCTGACCAGTATCTAGGGTCCTTGTATTGGGTGTCCAGTGACCTGGATAAAAGCTCAGAGTATAACCTGGAGACCGCTTTTGGTTTGCCACAAACCCGGCTAAGGGAACAGACCCAATCCCCATCCACTCCATCTTCTTTCAACCAGGTTGAGATCAGCACTAAAAGATGGTGTAGCGGAAACATTTTGAAGATTTGAGTTCTGTCTATTCCATAGTATGACATAATAGACAGGGGGGACATGCAAGTACCACCTGGGAAGAAATCCTTGATTTTAGCAATTTTAAGCTGGGGAAGCCATCCCTTTGGAATACACTTACCCCCGATTCTAAGGTTGGGGTTACCTATCGGTGGCTTAAGGAGATCCTTGGTATGTTTGTACTGCAGGAAAGTACATAACTGTGCATGTATACGTACTGACCAATAAATAGGAGAGTTAACCAGTTCATTTGGTATACCTTTAGGAGAACTGTAAAACAAAGCCTGAGGCCCTTCAAAATTATTTCCCTTTCCAACTTCAACCATGCTGGAGTGTAGGAGAAGGAGGCAGTCTCTTCGTCGCTTGGGGCCCACTGCAAATATTTACCTAGCTGACTTGCCCAAAAATACAAGCCAAAATGGGGTAGTCTCAATCCCCTGTACCACTTGGAAGCTGCTAGTTTTTTATATGCCCACCTGGGAGATTTTCCAAGCCAGATGAAAAAGGATATAATAGAGTGTACCTTTTTAAACCACACTAAGGGTATCCCATAATTCAACATACTTAAGGGGTAGAGCAGCCTCGGGAGAATGTTCATTTTAACCAAATTTATACGACCCCAAAGCGAAATGGGAAGGGACTGCCATCTACTAAGATCCTGTTGGATAACACAGAGCAAGGGGTCCAAATTCAGTTTCCTCATTGAAATATCATTTCTGGACAGTTGCAGACCTAAGTAATTTATTTTAGTCGGGCACCACTGTAACCCAAGCAGGTCCATAGCTTGACTAGTAAGTCTCCAGTTGAGAGGAATTACTGTTGTCTTACCCAAGTTGACTTTATAATTTGATACCTTACTAAACCTGTCTATAATAGTGAAAACCAGTGGAAAAGATTGTTCTGGGTTTAGCAAATGCAGGAGGACATCATCTGCATATGCAGACAATTTAAATGATTAGGACCCTATTTTTATACCCTGAACCCCTTCATGCTTCCACAACTGAGATAGCAAAGGCTCAAGATAAATATTAAATAAGAGCGGGGACAATGGACACCCTAGCCTAGTACCCAAATAAAGCTGGAATCTATCTGAGAATACCCCATTGCAATAAATTTGAGCATGAGGGTTTTGGTATAGGGACGAGACCCAATTTATGAATTTGGAGGGAAAGCCAAATTTGCTCGTGGAGAACAGGAATTGCCAATCGACCCTGTCAAACGCCTTCTCTGCCTCCAGGGAGAGCAGACCAGCCAGAACTTCTGAATCCCTGGACATAGAGAAGATGTGAGCCAGTTTGCGAAAATGATCGGAGGAATGCCTGCCCATCATGAATCCTACTTGGTCAGGATGTATGATATGCGGCAGCAACTGTCTAAGTCTGCTGGCCAGCAGTTTCGCCAAAATATTTATGCTGCAATTCAGGAGAGAGATGGGTTGGTAACTAGAGACTAGCTCTGGGTCTTTTCTGGATTTGTGCAGTACTATTATTAATGACTCCAATAAGGAGTTATCTAGGGGGTTACTATTTAATGTCCAGTCAAACAGTCTGGTGAGCCAGGAGCTAAGCTGCTTGCCAAATCTCTTATAAAAATTAAGAGAGAAGCCATCCAGTCCTAGGGCCTTATCGGAAACTAAGGAGGATATAGAAGTCATAATTTCTGCTTCGGTGATAGGTGCTATTAGGCTCTTCTGCTGATCAAGGCTAAGGGACGGGAGAGGGATAGGGTCTAAATATGCTCACACTTGCGAGGAATCGGGTGGATGAGACATGGGGCTATACAGGTCCTGGTAATATTTTGTGAATTCTCCTGTTATCTCTTTAGGAGTGAGATGGATAGAACAGTCCATTTGGGACTTGGTAGATTTTACAATTCTAGAAGATACTAGTTGTTTGAGCCTCAGAGCTTGAAGATGCCCCACTTTCTCCCCCTGGCCAATGTACTTCGTACTCATTTTCAGAATGGCGTACTCTGCCCTTTCCCTCAACAGGTTATCATATTGATCGCAGAGCCCCAGCAATTCAATCCAAATCATCTCAGGGGTGGATGGAGTTAGTGCTGTTTTGATATTACGTATGCGTCCCAGAAGAAAGAGGGCCCTTTGCTCCCTAACCCATTTTCTCCGGGAGGCTAATTTAATAAACAATCCCTGCAGAACACATTTTAATGGTCCCCATTCTAGGTTAGGGCACACAGTGGAGTTTAGGTTATCCGTTGTAAAATATTCTATTTCTTTGGTGATGGAGTCTATGGCTGATTGGTCTTTAAGGATCTAATTATTCTGCTTCCATATTGACTCCTTAGGTGGGTCGGCTGAAATTGATAGGGAACACCAAACCAGTGAATGATCCCATAGAATCCCAGGCTCAATTTTAGAATCCAAGATACCACACAATAAAGTTTGGCTCACCAACAGGTAGTCTATTCTAGATTGGGTGCCATGTACATTGGACCTGAAAGTGTATTCCCATAGAGTAGGGTAAAGGGTCCTCCACAGATCACAGAGCCTCAGGTGATGAACCAGCTCCGTGATGGACCTCTGGGCTGGTGAAAGACCTTTCCTTTTAGGCTGGATTTATCTATATCCGGGGGAAAAAGGGAGGTTCCAGTCTCCCACAAGAATAATAGGAAGGCTGGTAAAAGGAGCTAGTGCCTGGAGTAGCTCAATGAAAAAACCTGGAGTGTTAGTATTAGGACAATAAACACTACCCAATACCACTGATGTCCTGTCTAGTAGGCCCTTCACAAGGATATACCTACCGTTGTGGTCTTTGATTATGTACACGCACATCAACAGGATACCTCTCACTATTAATATAGCCATCCCTTTGCTCTGAGTACTACTCCCAGCATTAAAAACCTGTCCTATATATTGTCATCAGAATAAATTGCCCTCATTCTCTAGAAGGTGGGTTTCCTGTAAGAACGAGATAACTGCCCGAAGCAGGTGAATGTGCTTCAGAACTTTATACCTCTTAACCTTGTGATAAGCACCCCTTACATTCCATGAAAGAACCTTTTTAGGAGATGACATAATTGCTCATATTTTTTACAAACACCACAGTAAGTAACAGAGAGACCTTCCCTAACAAAACTGTAACCTTACCCTCTTGATGCCAAGCCAGTCCCTCCCTCCACCTCCCATTCCCTCCTGCATAACTCCTACCTCCCCCCAAAGTGAACAAGTCCCACCATAGAACATGAAAACACCTTAAATGCAAACCATATCCACCCACCTCCCTCCCAACTGATTCTCATTCTGGTACGTGATGTACCTATAGCATGCAGCATTGCCCCCCAACCCCCCTTCCATCCATCAACAAACCATGCAGAAAAGGAAATAAAAAAAAACCACTAGGTTAGTTATCGCCACCGGGAGAGCTCCCATTCCATTAGAGGGAGGAGGGGCCCCCAAGACCCCTCCCCTCCATAGGTGGCCAGCCCGGTACTGTATGCCCAAAAAGGAGCAGGGTTACCAGCCCCAAAGAAACAGTGGGGGTGCTTTCCAAACAACCAGAGAGGCAAACTACCCATCTGCCTTGCCATATCATAACTGTACTGGCCAATGTGGGTGGGGGCTTTATCAGACCCATTAAGCAGATGGCTGTGAGATAAAAACACTCATAAATCAGGAGCTCCTCATTAAATCAGGAGTCCAATCCTGTCAGAGCTCCATGATTCATGCCCCTGGGTAAAGAGATTCTCCTGGAAGGCCAATACCCCAGACAAAGAACTCAGAACCAATCACTTACACTGTCTCTCTCCATGAGATCTAAAGTCATAGTGAACTAAAACAGATATTGAACATGGGGAGAGCATGAAAAACCGCATGGGAATGGCTCATATTCCTAATTTTAAAATTTAATCCCAAAATAGCCCATATAGATGAAATACCAAACGAGGGTTGAGGAGAAAAAAAAAGCGTAAGCCGTGGTCCCCTTGCAAGTCACCCAGGGTATCCCCCTCCAATATGACATCCTCGTATGAGAATGTACTCAAAGAAAGGAAGTCTCTTTGTACTACACAAATTAAGGTACGGAGTAGCCGCCATTAGCCGCCCCAATGCTCTTCAGCCCATAAACAAGTCCGGGAAAGAGTCTTTTAAGGTGTCCTCTGCAGGTTTTGGACCCTCAGACGATGCCTAGTTTCCTCCTACCATGACCTGGATATCCCATATGGAATCGAATGTTGGTGACTAACAGTTTAGTGACCATGGGATGATAAGATGTCCTCCTCTGCCAGACCGCATATGGCAAATCCTGTGTTGGTCGAAGAGTGGTGCCTTCCCAGTGAACCTCCTGCAATTTTTTTTTATTTTGGCCATCGCATGCTGTTTTTCTTGATAATTTTGAAATTTAAAGATTAGCAAGCATGGTGGGGCCCCTGGAGGAGGCATAGGTCTTAACGCTTTGTGGACTCGCTCTAGGATGTAGGATGAGCCAAAAGGTGACAAGCCTGCAACTTTGGCCAGGAACTTTTGGATGATCTGCACCGGGTCTCCCCCCTTCTTCCTTCTCCGAGACTCCAATAAGTACAATGTTGTTCCACCTGCTTCTGCCTTCCAGGTCCTTGACCTTGGCTTTTAACTTAGTGATGCGGGACCTGGAGGCAGCCATGGATGGATCTGTGGCCTGAAGTCATCTTTAAATTGAGGAGATCCTTGCTTCATTATTCCCCATCCGATGGGATAACTCCTCCACCGCAGATGAGACTGATTTAATTTCACCCTCCAGGGAATGAAGCTCCTCCCTGAAGGGGTGAAACTCAGCCAAAAACTGTTCAAGAGTTAAAGGTGTTTTCTCTGAGCTTGCTTGAGGGCCTTCCTCTACATACACACATACATAAATAAATGAATTCTAAAAGTTAGAAAAACAAGACAAAATAAATCAAAATTTTAATTTTGCAGCAATTTGATCAACATCATCAGCTCAGCTGGAGCCCACCCCTCATACTCCCACTCCTCCAGAAGCCCACTGGTCCAGGGGGGTGGAGAGTGGTGAGGAAGTGGGGGGGGAGGAGAGGCAGGGTTAGCCACAGGGAGGTTGTCTAGCCCAACACCATCCAGACAGCTAACTGCTTTGCACCCCTACAAGAGGCTCAGGTACCTGACTCTGCTTGGGAGGATTCTGAGTCAGTCAAATGAAAAGGGCAGGGCAATGTGATGGCATCCAAGGAGGCAACAAGAGCAAGTCTGCCAACAGGGTCTTAGTGGTCTGGGACTCGGTGATTAGGGGTGTGAAGAGGGTGGGGGCTGGACTGGAGGGCCATGATCAGGTGCTTTCTTGGTGCATCAACCATCCAGGATTTAGAGAGAATATGGAGGATGGCGGAGAGGGAGCGATGGGGAGCTAAGGGTGCTTGTAATTCTGGGTATCAATGATCTGGTGAACCAGTCAGTAGAGATGGTGAACCAGAACTTTCATAGACTGAAGGACAGATTGATGGCACATTCAACCTCTCTGGCCTTTTCTAAAGTCTTCCATATGTGGGGCAGGGAGGGGAAGAAGGATAGAATAAGGAGGGATGAGATAGAGGAATTTTAATGGGTGCCGGAAGAAGAAGTACCACTTTTGTGGGGGACTGGGGGGACTTCTGGGACAGGAGCCTCTTCAAGGGTGATGGACTCCACCTGACAAGACCAGGACTCAATACACTGCGGCAGACGTTTGACACCAATATCAAACAGTTAAACTGATTGTGGGGATCATTGGGTTGCTAGGAACCATGGTAACTGGAGGGAGAAAGAGGAAATCTAGCTAGTAGTCCTCCCTATCTGGGGGCTTGTGGCAGCACAGTGGTTAAAATAGAGTTGAGATCCAGACTGGGCTAGGGGAAAGGGACAATAGAGATGGAGAACACAAAGTGTGCAGTCACTATGAGAAACAAGAAACTAAGAAGACCAGGGTAGAATAAGGGAGAAGGTGACAGGTAAATAGCAAAAAGGGTTTAGGAGTTAGATGGAAGAGGGACACCAAGAGTCTGGGTAATAAAATCAGCGCTCTCCAGGCAATGATGGAAGACACTAAAATGGACCTTGTGGCCCTTACAGAAATGTGGGCCTCAGAAAATAATGAATGGGACCTGACAGTCCTTGGGTACTCAGTGTTCAGAAGGGCTAGAGGAAAGGGTAGAGGGGGAGGCATAGCCCTTTACTGTATGTCAAGGATGGCACTGAGGTTGTGGAAGATGGGTACATCAGGGGTAGTAATAGGAAGACTGAATCACTGTGGGTGAAACTCATGGTAATCTCAGGCAAGAAGCTTGCTTGGGGGTGATCTACAGACCACTACGGCAAGGGAAGAGAGGGACAGGGAGCTTGGGGAAGAACTAGAAAGGGGAGTAGCAAAGGGGGAAGTAGTGATAGTGAGTGATCTGAACCTGCCAAATATAATTTGGGATGTTCCAGTGGCCAAGAGCACCAGAAGTCAAGCCTTGCTGGATATATTCCAAGACTGCCTACTGGTACAACTAGTTAAGAAACCTGCAACACAGGAGGCCATTCTCGATGTGGCCATCACCAACTCAGAGGTGGTAGGAGCTGTGAGAGTAGAGGAACCACTGGGGAACAATGACCACAACTCCATTCTGTTCAAACTGGCCCTTGGGACTTGAAAACCCCAATCAGAGCAGAGGCCCTTGATTTCAGAAGGGCAAACTTTAACAGGTTGAGGGAGCTGGTTTGGGGAAAGTCAGATGGACAGCATAGGAGGTGTGGAAGGGGGGCAATAAAGGGGGCCATTCTCAAGGCATCTAAGTTATACCTGCTCTCTCTATAGTGCTACAAACTGGCTTAATCTCGACAACAGGATTAGGGTCCACACCTGTCTAATGGCTAAAAAAATCACCCTAGGCCTCGCCCCCTCTGGACTCGCCCCTTTAATTCTCCCAAGCATTAAGGGTAAGTGTACCAGTAGTTCAGTCCACCATCTCTTCTTGATTCCCTCCAGCCATACCTCTCAATTTCTAAGGTCTTTCAGCTATAGGGCACCCATGTGGATGAACAGTCTTCCCACCACCCTGGCTAATGAACAAAGACTAAGACAATTTAAAACCTCCCTAACGGCCCACCTCCTATCTTCAAATAACTGTAACTGCAACTGAACCCCGTACTCCTCCTCCTTAATCTATGATATTGGCCACTGGCCTGCCTCTTCCCTTACTGACCATCCAGTTTCGTTCATGTGCTGTAATATATCTATATTGTATGTGTACTGTGCAAATACTCTAATAAGTAATCCTAGTATCTTGGATGTTAGCTTGGCTGATTCCCTGTATCTGTATCTGTGTCTGAGTTCATTTGCTGTTATGTCTGTCTGTATGTAACCTATGTGACGTGGTACCTTTGTAAATGAGTCCGTGACTCAAAGGTACTCTTCAAATCTGTAATAAATAAATAAATAAATAAAATAAAAATGCATGAGAATGATAACCAAAAGTAACAAGTTCAAGAGTCCATTATGGTTCTCAGCAAGGGTCAGGAAAGTGGTGAGGGCCAAGAAAAAGGCCTTTTCAAGGTAGAAAAAAAAGCAGAGGGGGAAGAATGGAGAGAATACTTACTGAAAAATAAGGAGGCAAAAAGGGCGGTTAAGGAGGTGAAGGCAGACACAGAGCTGTGTATTGCATGGTGTCCCTTGATATGGGTGAGTCAAACTGAGTGACTCAATTTGAGCAACTCAGTTTGAGCGCCTTAGATAATAGCGAGTAGTAAAAATAGCCATGATGTTAAAGTAGTGAGGGTTGCAAAAGAGTGAGTATTACAGGAGCAGGGACATAGCGAGGAGTTGCTAGATTTAGTGCAGCCACTGTGAGCTACAAACCGTGCTGCCAGCCTTGCATGGTGGCTAGAGTTGCCACCTGTGTGTAGTTGGGTCATGTGGTAGAGCAGGGTTCGATTTCCCAGTTGGTATTTTTAATTTTTTTATGTTTTTTGTTTTTCTGTCTCCAGTTTGTCCCTGTGTAAGAGTTCTTGTCTGCCCCTGCTCCCTCACTTCTGTCACCTCCTCCAGTTGTGATACTGAGTTTCTGCCCCCCCCAACAGTTTATCCCTCCCTGAGTTGCCTTCCCCAGAGAATATCTCCCCTCCTAAGTTTCTCCCACTCCCTGAATTCCCCCCGGAGATGGTTGCTTCAGATGGGGGGGCACAGACCCCGTAGAAAGTCAGTAAAGTACTTTGCTCTTTTGGTTATAGCTGTAGTGCTGGTCACTGGTTTTGTACCCATTATTTTATATTCGCTGTTTTGTGTCAGCGCTGTTGTTACTTAGCTGTTATCACATGGAACCATATTGCATAGGGGTTCAAATGTGGAGAAAAACATTTTTTCTGGTATATTAGGGGAAAAAAGGAAGAAAGGAGAGAATATTATTAGGCTGTCGGGGGGGCGGTAGGGTGATACAGGAGGATTTGCAAAAGACTGCCATCCTTAATGATTACTTTTGCTCTGCTTTCACCAGGGAGAATGCCAGGCCCTTCTTAGAGAGAGTGACATCAAATAAGACACAAAGAAGGTCCCTGAGATGAGGCAGCCTGTATTTGCATGCAAAAGGGTCTGAAAAGGACTATCAGCTCTATACATAGATAAGGTCCCGGGACTGCATGAGATGCAGCCAAGAGTGCTGAGGAAACTGGCAGCAGAACTAGCTGAAACCCTTGTAGGACTATTCAGTAGCTCACTATAGACAGGGGTAGTTCCACAGGAGTGGAGGGTGACAGACATAGTTCTGCTCCATAAGGGGAGGGACAAAGAACAAGCAGGGAACTATAGACCTGTCAGGCTTACCTTTGTTGTAGGGAAGCTGATGGAGTTGCTGGTCAAAGAGGACCTTGTTGACTAACTGGAGAGTAGTGGTCTCCAGGATAGTAGCATGGGTTCATGGCACTTAGGTTTTTTCAGACTAACCTGAGAGTTTTCCTTGTCTGGGTGATGAGGACATTAGATAGATGGCATGGAGTGGGTTTTGTCTACTTCAGCTTCAAAGTTCAGTAAATAGTTTAGGTTACCTTCACTTCTCTGGGAATTATTACTGTATCTTTATCTTGGGCAATCCACTTGACAAATTCCAAATATTTCAGAAACGATAGGATGAACATCACTCAATTATTCATAATTCTGGAGCATTCTTGGGGATCTCACGCCATCCTCCAGCTGACTCCCATGGAGAATGGAGGATGGCATGAGATCACTGAGAATGCTCTAGAGAGTGAAACACTCAGGCTATATAGAGGGATGTGGTCCTTTGGCCTTGTATGGAAGCTGATCATTTAAGGTACAACTGAGAAAACAGAATTGTGAATGAGGAACTGTCTGTAAAAGAATGCAAAAATAGATAACACTGCATTTACTAGGCCTGATGAAGTAATGTGTGCTACTAAATGTTATCCTGTGGTGTTTTGTTGGCAATAAAATATTAGAAACTGGAATAATTGAGTGGTATTCATCATATCATTTCTGGAATATTTCTTCTTTGACTTCAGCAAGGCTTTTGACTTGGTGTCTCACAGATGCTTGCTGAAGAAGATGGAGGATCTGGGTGCCGATAGGGATATAGTATGATGGGTAGATTTATTTATTTATTTATTTATTAAATTTTGGTGACCGGGTAGGCCCACTGAGCCCTGAAGGTCCCTTTTTCAGGGGCGACCGGGGATAAGAATATAAGTTATAAGAATGAACAAGGACATAAGGAACATTTGAGGCATTGTGAGTTACATCATGAGGTGGTTACAGTAAAGAAAAATAGTGGATACAGGCATGGTTACAGGCATGGTAAAAGAAAAGTAGTGGATACAGGCATGGCTTACAGGCACGGTAAAAGAAAGCAGTGGATTCAGGCATGGGTACAGGTATGGTAATCATCATGACATGTAACCAATTGGTAGTACTTTACATATAGTTTATTCAGGGGTTACACGTGGCCTCTGGTGAGCAGTCTGTATAAGGCAGGTAGTAGGAAGGTTAAGCTACGAGACGAGAGTTGGAGAGGAGGGGAGTACCTTAGGAGCTTTAGGTGCCATTTCAGTGGCATGTGCTTGAGGTCAGCAGATGGGACTTAAGCCTGGTGCTAGATAACTGGCTAAAGGGGGTCAGCAGAGGGTTGTGGTTAATGTGGTCAAATCAGAAGAGAGGGAGGTCAAGAGCGTGGTACCACAAACATCTGTTCTACTCCTGGTCCTCTTCAATATGTTCATCAGCAATACTGGAGAAGGAATCTGGGGCAGGTTGTGTCTCGTCGCAGATGACACCAAGCTCTGTGGGAGGGTAGATGGCAATGACAGAATCAGGGAATGCAGGTAGCAAAGACTACAGAGTCAATCTAAGGTTTGCCAGTTGGAATTCAGTGCCAAAAAGTGCAAGATAATGCATCTAGGGAACAGGAACCCAAGGACAGAGTACTGGATGGGTGGGTAAGACTTAGTAATATGGCTGAGGAACAGGGTGAGGACGTATCATTAGTGACATTCTGCTGGTGATTCTCCTTCCTATGCAACCAGCATCCTTCCAGCCTTCCCCACTGCCTTATCACACTGCTTTGCTACCTTCAGGTCATCAGAAACGATCACCCCCTGGTCTCTTTCATGCTTTGTAACTGTTAATACCTCAAATCCCAGATGATATGTTGCCCCCTGATTCTTATGCCCCAAGTGCATTATTTTGCACTTCTTTGCATTAAAACCAGCTGCCAAACCCTTGACTATTCTTTCAACTTTTCTAGATCACGTCTCATTTTTTCCACTCCTCCCGGTGTGTCTACTCTGTTGCAGAATTTTGTGTCATCTGCGAACAGGCATACTTTCCCTTCCAGCCTTTCTGAAGTTTCACTGATGAAGACACTGAAGAAAACCTGCCCTAATACTGATCCCTGTGGTACCCCACTGGTCACTTTGCCTTCTCCAGAGTGACTGCCATTTATCACCACCCTCAGACTCCTATTGCCCAGCCAATTTTCCAACCATCTGACTACCTTAGGACCGACTCCTAGGCTTTCCAGCTTGTTTAGCAGCATTCTATGTGGAAAGATGTCAAAGGCCTTTCTGAAATCCAAGTAGGCCATGTCCACTGCTCCCCCTTGATCCGCTTCCCTCGTCAAAGGACTGTTTGTCTGAAATGTGTCACGCAGTATGGAGATTTTTTGGTTTTTAATTTTAGCACTAAATAAATGTATGATTCTTTTTGATGAAATATACTTTAGAGTGGTGCTTTATACTTGAGGTGGTGAGTGCCCGATTTTGCTGTATTTGATATGCATTTTCTATTATGAGCACGTCATCTCAGTACAAATCCTTTCTGTGAAAAGATAAGGCAGTAAATGCTTCAACCCTCCTCATCACTGGGCCGGTATCATTATTTACACTTTTTAACAGAATCTTAAGAGCCATTCATAACCAAGCACTACACAAATTACTCTGTATTGCTATTTAAATGTTGCTGGGCATTGATTTCAAGTGTAAGACATATGACTTCATTAATATAGTGTATAAACATAGTTAATTTGGGTCTGGCAGTATAGCCAGAGGTAAGGTTAATGAGCAGTGAATGAAACTGTTACCTCTAACAATTTGGGTTTGATTCCCACAGTCTCCACTTGCATTCTGCATGACTCTGAGCAAGACACTTAACCACCCCAGCACTCTCAGGTCACTCCTGAAAACAGGCCCTTGTGCCTAGTGGGCCTTACCTGATTACCAAAGAATAAAAAATAAAAAACTTGTGTCCTACATCATAGTAAAAGCATTATGTTCTCATCACAAACTGTAGTTTGACTCAGTGACCTTAAGAAATGCTGGGTCCTGATTTCAAAGTGTCTCTTGAAGCTGTTAGAAAATGTCTGAATCTGATGAATTTATTTAGTTGGCATTTGAATGTCCTTGAGTCCATTGCAATCATATTGTTCAGTGTAGACTGTGTCAGGCTTCTCGGGAGCTGAGGTGAATTTCATACACCAGAGTTAAGCATTTGCAGGTTTGCTTGGTTTAAAAGAAAATGTTTCTATGACCAATTCTTTTAAGGTGCTTCAGGGCAGCTGAGATTCAAGGTGAACCATCCTTTTCACACGTTGGCAGGGTCTGGTGGCTTAGGCCCCTATTGTGCCTACAGTCCCTCCCCCTTTTGCGAGGCAGTGCTGCCATAGTGTTGGTGCGTCACAAAAGGAAGTGGCACGCAGAGACCTGTCACAGTGCAACAATGTGAACTTATGAGAATCATGGTTTCACAGGTTCTAAGTCTTATAAGGCTATTATTTCCTAAATTGACATCTTAAAATGAAATCTAAAGGTTTCTATCCTAATCAATTATTTTAGATAAACTAAGCATATTTTCTAAGCAAATATCTGGAAGTACTTAAATATAACTATTAAGCTATACTTAATCAACCTTATCCTTTCAGTACATAAGAAGACTACCATTGATTATACCTAACATTAATACAAGCAAATATCACAATTCCTATGCTTTAACATGGCCTATAGTGGTGCATGCAAGCATTGCCCACCATGTTTATTTTAACTAAACATACTAAAAGGAGCTTTTAAGGTTTAAGCCTTGCTTTTGTTGTTCCTTAAGCTATGCCGTAGTGATTCTTTCAGGGAGCATTTCCCTCCTTTCCTATTTTTCTAAAGGTGGGCTATCCAAATTATAGGGTTACGGTACTTTTCTAAGGGGTTCCATATTAGCATATTCTTACTCTTTCTCTATTAAGACTAAGGATGGAGAATTGGGTTGTTTGTTAGTAAGTCTAGAGGGAGGCAAGGTCTCTTTTCGATTCCCAAGGCATGGTTATACAAACCTTGTATCCTCAAGTGGTTAGCATGGAGTTGAGTTGCTTGCGGGTGGAATATAACATCCACAGGAAAGCAAGAACCATGGTAATATTTAGGATTGAAAGGAATGTGATAATAAGAGGCCACTGTACTGGTATGCAAATTCGTTCCTTATCACAGCGACTGAACTGTTTATCAGAGATAATCAGGTCGGTCTCAGAAAACAGTGATCTCAATTTCATGAAGGTCCTTGGCATCTAAAAGGCACTCAAGGTCATCGGCTAAAGAAAGCTCATGACCTTGGAATGCAGAAATGGGAGTGATTTCCATTTCATAGGATACTGGATCAAGGGGATACAGGATGACATGTCCAAAGCGGATATGCGCACCGGCAGAAACAGCGATGAGTATTACCTTGCTGGGTAAAGTGAGCTGAGTGGTAGTACCATGTCTGTTATAAGTAACAGTAACTTATGTGAAATTGGTGCTAACTAACCATTGAGCTCCTACAATTTCAGCATGGGTTTTCTTTGCTTCACCTGCATGAGTCAAGGTGACCTTACACTTTTCTGGGGCATTGGTATTGCTAAGGCCACAAAGGACCTCAGTGATATCTTTTAGAAAAGGCTTATTGGGACACAGCCAATGTTGCTCTTTAGTAGTTTGACACATCTGTAAGTTTGGGACTAAATAGAAGTCCGGATTAAGTTCGTGGTATACAACTATGGGTGGAGTGTCAATTTTTGTGTAAATATCCCCTTGCCAGGTACCTATGTTAAGAATGGTCCGTATTCTGTAGACATGTTGTTGCTCTACTAGGGGAACATTTAATATGAAAGCAGTGGTCATCTCTTCTAAATCAACGTGAACTGGAATAGAGCATCCAAGACTGTAAGCGATATTCACCTGTAGTGGCTCTATCTTCTCTGAGGTGGCTACACTCAAAACTTCAGTTATTAATTCTGGGGGAACCAAATGACATGGAATTCTTCCTGCCATTAAATCTCCTATGCCACTATTTACTTCTCTCAACAATTTTTGTGCGATTGATCTAATCTGCTGAATAGTGGTGAGGTCTTTACCCACGGTTTGAGCTAGGTTATGGAGTTTTTACATGGTTTTATTGAGAAGGGTTGTGTGAAGGTTAACCATAACTACGGTATCTCCCACAGTTCTTCCTATGTCTGATAGAAGATTTTCTTGTGTAGTGAATTGTGCCTTAATGTAACCCATATCTTTGTGCAGTTCTTTAACTGTATCCTTTATTTTGGAAATCTTAACTGAATTCATGGTGTCCATGCCTAGTCCAAAAGCAGCTCCCAGTGCTCTTAAACCAGAGAAGAATAGGGAGGCAGCTCTCTCTATTCTAGTGGATATGTCAGGGGCCTCAGGAAATGCAATGACAGTTTTTAACTGGAGTAAAATATTTTTCTTGTCTCTTTTAACGTAAAGCATATATTTTTAAAACCATCTTTGGGCCTTTTTGGTTAACCAGAAATGTTTCTACATGCTTTAACATTTGTCTTAATTACATTGTATGGACTGGCCTAAAATTGCCCCCCCCACCATGCAAGTTAGGAGAGGAGTGTGGATCTGGTGCTGGTGGGTAGCTATTGGAATAAACGCTCCTTGGAGTATAAGGAGTGGCATTAGGATTTGGTGCAGGGTGCCTGTATGGAGCCCTGGGGTTGCATTTACGAATTTCCTCTCTTGATTAGAAGATTTGCCTATTTAGCTGGTCAGTAGCATATCTGTCAGTGTCTCTGTCTTGGTTAGGCCAGGGTTGCTCATTACAGGCATCTGGGTGCTGTCTGGAAGCCTCTGACCCCTTTTGTTTGAGTTATGGGGGCTGCATGATCTAGGATCCCAGCTGTTCCTCCTCTAATTTGGGAATTTGTTTATTATCCCTAAGAAAGCTATGAGTGGTCTCCTGTTTGTTTTGAGGCAATTCTTTTCCTTCCATTTGGAGGGAAATGTGATCACTAGTGATGGCAAAAAGCTTATTTGAAGATTCTATGGTCGGTTTCTTATCTGCATCTGGGTTAACAGTTGTAAACATTCTTTGGGCCCGCTCTATGATATCATTCATGGGAGTATCTACAGTAGTTCTACCCATGGCTGGATTAATGTCCTAACAGAGGGGCGAAGACCCTTTACAAAGGCTTCTTTCAGGTGAGGAAACAGGTCTAGATCTTTTTCCTCCCCTCCTGAGAAAAGCATCCTTACTCAGCACTTTATAGAAATATTTTTGGGCTTGATTCTTTTAGCATGTCTCTTTAAAGGCTGTTATAGAACTACAGTAGCTGGTATACTGTTTTATCAGGGTTGGGCACATTTTATCAAAATCAGTTTTAATTTCAGGTTTTTACCTAGCCATCCAGGCTCAGACTTCTAATACAACAGAGAATCTTAGGACCCATAACCTGTCTTCAGGGTTATTGATTCCAAAGAACTCTAATTACGATTTTAGGTCAGCAAGATACTCCTCAATCTCCAAGATAGAGTTTTTAGGATCAAAGCTTGTCCCTATGGCCTTGAAAACCCTGATTAGTTGTTTTGGGTCTGGTCAGGCTGGAGTTGTGGGGCTAGATGTAGTAGGACCAGGTAGGGGTTGGCTTGTCCCTTCAGGGGTACCCTTTTTGTTGTCAGAGGTCTGAAGGTCATTTGAAAGTTGTGCCCCCTCCCTCCATCTTAAGTCTCGAATTTCTTTGGCTAAATCCTGAACCTTGACTGCAAGGTCTTCTGCCGCTGGCTTAAGGGGGGTTTCGGGGACAGGAGGTGGTAAGGGCTCAGCTGGGTGCAGAGACCCCAGCTGTTGACCAATAGCATCAAGGGACTCAGTAAATGCATCATGCAGCCGGTCTATTTCCTGATGGGCTGCTTCTACCTGTTCTTCTGCTTTTTTGGTGTTGTCTTGAGCTGTCTTCATCTGAATCACAGCCTCTGTTAATTTCTCCTGACACTCAGATTTTTCTGTTCTTAAAGGGGCACTGTCAGCTTTGCTCCTCGTATTTTCATCTGCCTGCATAAGCGTGACTCTGTGCACTTATATACGACTTATTCCTCAAACAAACTCCCCATATATGCCACAAAGATGATCGCTTACCAGATTTTTCAATTTTTGTAAGTTTCTACATTCCAGTGGCCTGATCGAAAATACCTTGCCCCCCTGAAGCAGTAGTATGCCTAGAGCGCACCTGTGACACGGGCGCCAGCATTAACATTAATTTTTAACATGGCCACACTAAAGAGTTACTTGCAGTATGTCTTGCAGTATACTGAATTAAAGTTGCTGTGTTTTAAGTAAAACTGAGCGCTGGTAATGCCAATAAAACACTTAAACACTGCTGCCAAAATCTCACGCCTGCGTGAATGTGGGCTGTTCCTGCACATGCTCAGGATCTGTATTCTGTCCCACTACTGTGCATGCTTGGGATTTCAGCATCTGGAGTGGTCCACATTCACGCAGGTGCGGGATTTCGGCAGCAGTGTTTAAATGTTTTTATTGGCACTACTGGCGCTCGGTTTTACTTAAAAAACAGCAACTTTAATTCAGTATACTGCAAAACATGCTGCAATCAACTCTTTAGTGTGGGCATGTAAAAAATATATGCTAATGCCGGTTCTCTCGTGTCACAGGCGCGCTCTCGGCATACCACTGCTTCCAGGGGAACGAGGGTTTTTCTGTCAGCTGGTAGAATGAGGAAATGTCCAAAAATTGAAAAATCTTATAAGCGATCACCATTGTGGTATACATGGGGAGTTTGTTTGGGGGATAAGTCATATATAGGTGCACAGAGTCAGACTCAAGCAAGCAGACAAAAACATGACGAGCAAAGCTGACAGTGCCCCTTTAATCCAATATTTTCAGCCTCTAAAACTATAATTTGCTGCTGTATGTTCCTCACTTCGTTAGGCCCAGGTATAATTTGTTGTTTCAAATCCCCAACTTCATCTGTCAACCTTTGGTTAATGGCTTTTAAATTATCTTTATCTGCTTCATTGATTTTAAGAATGCCCAACTATTTAGCCTTTTCTGACTGCAATTCCAATTCCAAAGCCTGAACTTCTGTAGTCTGGTCCTTCCTATACTGATCTAGTAGAAAGTTAAGCTCACCTCTCAAACGTAGCCTGCTTTGGGCATCTTTATGACATGTTTTATGTTGGAGGTATAAGGTATATCCTAATAATATGGTGTTTAGTTGTCTGTTCTTGGACCTAGTCTTTTTTTCAGTCAATAGCGAATTCTTTAGTGGGAATCTTTTGTTCAAAGATTGTCTCGTGAAAGAAGGCACTTATTTCTCTCTCAACATCTGAAGGGATCTCCTCTGGATATTCACAGGAAATCTCTAACTCTGGGGGGTCATCTTTAATCTCCTCCCTGTGAGGACTGCACATAGGAGTGAGTGTAGGAGGGGCATCCTCTTGATCCCCTGGGAAAAGCCCCAATGCAAACTTGTTTTTTCATTCTTTGTATAAAGCAGAGCACTAAGAACATACTGTGCCTTTAAATCTTTAAAAACCTGTTGTTTTCTGATAACAGGCTGTGGTCACAAAATGGCTTCCCTTTTTCCTTAAAAGCCACTTTCAGCTCTGTGTGAAAAACAAGGAAGTACTTTTCTTGTCTTGGCAGATTTTTAAAAGTAGAGAAAGAACATATTTTTCTCTCCTTTTTTTTTTTTGCTCAGTTAAAAAAAAAATTTTCTTTTCAGTACAATCTTAAGAATATTTTAATGATATTTCATACCAAGGTAGTCTGCTGTAGCTATCATTAGCATAAATCTCAGGCCCACATCATAGGGATGCCATCTTGTAAATGCAATTACTATTAATTAATGTATCTTTGTGGCTGTTTTTATTTGAAAGGTGTAAGCAACTTGCTCTTACTTATTTTTGCGGTAATTCCCCTGAGACAACAGATTTCCTTGGACATGGAGTACCATTAAAAGCTGTTTATTTCAACACACACACCGTTTAGTTAACATATTCTTAATATTTGAACCTTAGAAAGCATTCGTTAGAAAATTCTATTTAGACCTTTGTCTGCTTTGTGCATAGTAAATCTTATCACAATTTTCCCTTTATAGTTATGAGGCCCAGCTCTCCCTTTGTCTGGAGACACTTTTAAGGCAGTATATTTTCCTATAATATTCTTTACTAACCCCGCACCCAGGTCATTGGTACTAAATCTTGCTAGCATTCAAAATAAAATTGTACTGCAATATTTATATCTCTATTTCTAGAGCCATGATTCTCAAAAGACACAGTATTTCAGTGATCACCTTTTAAACCAGTAAAGGTATGTCTATGCCTCTATATACTTCACCAATGATTCAAAAATAGTCTCTGGTCTCCCTTTCTTCTTGGAGATTTTGAATATTTTAGACGGCTGCGTGAAGAAGGTTTTTCCTAGGTTTCCGTGTTCTTCTTTTCTCCTCGAGGCTTTGCAACATAAAAAAATGATAGTCAGTACAAGTTTCAATGTCTCTTATGTTATAGCAGATGCAAAGAGTCTTTAGAATTCTTCAGAAGGGTAGTTGTCAGAGTTCAATAGAAGAAATAGTTTTTTTTAGAGTCAGTAGCAGTAGCATAGATGTAGGATCTCTCTCAGCGATGAAACACAGATTCAGGTCAAGTTAGTAGGTAATTACAAAGTATTGATCCTTGGAGTTGTCTTTTATAGGCAGAATACTTTCTCAGAAGTGTCCTGAGGTTTCGTTCTACCGCAGTAGTAGCACGAGGCTTTGGGATGGTATAGCCATATTTGGGCAGAAGCCTGCCGTGTGTTGGAAGTCTTATAGCAGATGTGTAGAGATGTTCTGAGTAATTATGGCTCTGCCATTGACCTGCCTATTTGCCTTTTTGAACTTTTGTCCATGAGGTGACAGACAATAGACTCATAACCACAAGACCTTCCACTGCGCAGGTTCAAGATGAGGTGATAGAAAGTTATCTCATTACAGTCTTATGGTTCTAGGGTAGTTGGTAGCAAGTGGTTCCCTGTTTCAAGGGTCCAGTTCCTTGGCTGTATAGTTTCAGAAGTGAGGCCTCTTCTTGTGTTTTGACTCAGTGACCTTAAGAAATGCTGGGTCCTGATTTCAAAGTGTCTCTTGAAGCTGTTAGAAAATTTATTTAGTTGGCATTTGATTGTCCTTGAGTCCATTGCAATCATATTGTTCAGTGTAGACTGTGTCAGGCTTCTCGGGTGCTGAGGTGAATTTCATATACCAGAGTTAATCATTTGCAGGTCTACTTGGTTTAAAGGAAAATATTTCTATGGCCAGTTCTTTTAAGATGCTTTAAGGCAGCTGAGATTCCAAGGTGAATCGTCCTTTTTACACGTTGGCAGGGTCTGGTGGCTTATGGCCCCTATTGTGCCTACAGAGTACTCTGGTAGAGTACTTTGAAGTGACACTGGTGACATAGTCTTTGAAATTAAGTTTAACAGTTCCCTATCTCATTTACCAAAACAAATTACACAAAAGTAGGAATATTTGGAATTAAATTAAAGCCAGTTAAGCTGATTGAAAAGATGCAAAGGTGAGTCAGGTGAGGGTTATCAGAAACAAAACAACAAACATTATAGTGAAAGGTTTGCACTCTATGTAGAGAAAAAACTCATGCAGTGGAGTGTACTGGCAAGCCATAGTATAACCCACTCTGCCCACCCGGAAGTGTATTATTGCACTTAGAAAATGAGTTTTAGGGTGCATGTTAGAGAAAATGTTAAAAAAAAGATAAAAAATGCATAAATTTAATAGAAGTAAATAAAATTGTGTAAAGTAATCCTTCCAAGAGATGGGCACAGTGGTGGAAACTGACAAAGTTGGCTAAATGTACTAAGTACAAATTTACAAAATTCACACTTTGCAAAGTAGCCATTCTATGCAAATTGACAAATCCACCCATAAAGTGGCCACTTCGCAGAAATACATGGCCAGTTCGCTGTGAAACTTCACAAATTTCAGCAAAGTCAAAGTTGCTGAGGCCGGTAGAACTTCATGAAGCTTTGTGAAAGCAAATTTCATCCACTTTGTGGCAATTTCACTGGCAAAGTTTAACTTCACTACATCTCTAGTCCCTCCAATGCTGGCATTAGCAATAGAGGGCGCTGTTGTATTTGGCAGTCTTTTGAACTTTGTGACAGCCATTCTGTTGATGCCATCCTCCTACTACAAGTCCAGTTTGGATTTGTAACTTGCACTGTGCTATCTGTTCTCAGTTGCAGTACTGTCAGTGGTGTTCTTCTTTCATTACCGTTTTCTGCATAACTTGCTCCATTATACTCCAGCATTCTGTCCCTCTTGATCATTTTACCCCATATCCTGCCTCATGCCACGGTGCTTGCCAGCCCAAGACTCACTTTATTTAAAAAAATGACACTGCACTCTGGTGTAATCTTCCTTCTCACTTTCTCCCTCTTCCGATTAAGAATGCAAAGAGCAAGTGGCTCGTGAGGCAACAGTGGTGGTGGCTCATGAGGCAACAGTGTACGTGGTCCCTCAGGTAATGTGTGAGGTACAGGATTGATGAAATTGTTCATGACTGAATTTGAAGTAATGAGGTTGCTTTATTTTTAAACAAAAACAGACAGAATGAGACTGGGGTTGTGGTTTGGCTTCACTCGTTAATGAGACTGGAATTGTGGGGGGCATCACTCACTAACTCACTCGTTAAGTCAGAAAAAAATGACTGCATCTTTTGATTTTTGAATTTGAATGTTCCATATCAGCTCACTGATTCATTAGGTAAAAGGGCAGGCAGGCACAGGACTAATTATTTACTGGACTCTTACCTGATACTTGCCTGTGTCTTGGGTGGTGTTAGTCAATCAGGAACCTGGGTTTCTCCAACCATTTTCTAAGGCCAATAATTACACATCTCTCAAGTGTGTTGTTAGGCATTAGGTGCTTGCACCAAGTGCTGTTAAACACACAAGCGAGACGTATGATTACTGACAATAATCACCAACCTTGAAGTTTCTTGTTGCACTTATAAAATATGTTCTGCAGAAAAAAAAAGGAAAAAAGTAATAATCCAAAGAAAAAAGAAGTTTATTTTAACTAAAAAGGTAGTCCCCTAACAAATTAGTTATCTGTTCCCCCTCCCTCCTCACACACCTTTTAGGGCCACAACAATAAACAGCTGCAGTTCCACAAATAAAAACCAATTGACCCGCTCACTTCTTCCCAGGTTAGAGCAGTGCCCCTTAAGTATAAGCAGCAGTTAAGGCAATGTACAGGAGCAGAACAAACTCTGTGATCAGGTGACAGTCACTAAGAAGTTGGCAGTTTCAAGGCAACAATGGCAGCAGTACAATCTTGGCAGGGAGCTGCATGATGAAAGTAAGATAAAATAATTTCTATGTTTTAAACATGCTATCAACTTGGGTGTTACATTTATTAAAAAAATGGCTGACATTTCATTTTTGACCAGAGGGGTGTATAAATATTTTATGAGGCATACATGTGAGTTGGCTGACTTTTACTAGAATAACCCATATAATTATGTTCATATAATTACTGGTTAGCATTTTTTCCCATAGGGAAACCCAGTTATAAATCACTGTTATAACCAGCTGGTTATAAGGGTGATCATGCACTGGATTTCCCTCAGTACACACATGCGCCAGCCACCGCTCTTCTCTTCCTCAGTGCCATTCCTAAGCACTGGACACTTCACCGCCACTCACACTTGGCAGTATGTTAATTAAAAAAAAAATAGAGGCTGGCCTGGTGGCACTGAGGGATGAGGCACTGGATGCCACACCTTGTACCACACCAGCGACCCAGGTTTGGGAGCGAGCTCGGGTCGACAGGTGTTGGCCAGGAGGGAGAAGGATTGAGCGCCCAATGGCTGCTCTCCTTCTCCAGGGATAGTGGACCATGCTCTCCGCCACGATACCGCCACCTGTTGGGGGATGCTCAGGGTGGTCAGTGCGGTTGAGGAGCACCTGACGCAAGGGGTAGATGCTGGCAGAGGACCGGCTTCAAAGTGCGTCTCCACACACGCCGGCAGCCTTGCTCCTTCTTGCATGCCAGCGTTGGGGAAATACATCTCAGAGGAAAAAAAGCGCTCCAGCCTACCTAGATGATGTCCTCCAGAGCCAGTCTCACCACCCGACAACCGAACAGGGCAGACCTCACTGTACAGCTCGCTGCAGGGGAAAGAGGGGAGGTAAGGTGGGATCATTCTTCGCCCCACCCGGGGGGGGTAATCTGGGCCATCAAGGGCCCCGATGGCAGTGAGTGTGGTACTCTAGAGGCAGACCCTGAGTGTGGGTAGGGTTGGGAGGGTGATACTCCTTGGGGGACTGAAGGAGTGGAGGACAAGGGACAGCAGGCGTAGAAAAATAATAAGTAAAAAAAAATTAACTGGGCTCTTAATGCTATTACAACTAAGCTTTTACCAAAAAATTAAAAAAAAGGTAAACATTTTGTTTTACCAGCCACTTCTGGACATGGACTGTGCTGAAACCCGACCATACCGTGGCTAAACAGGGATGTGTTTTTATGTAATATAACTGTTGTGGCAAAAAAAAAATGGTCCCCAGCAATTATATAAACTAATACATGGGGTGGTGTGTTTAACTCACATTTTAAACATACCCTCGGTGTTTGATGCTTAAATAAACCTCTCAAGCTTTGCTGTCTGGGTTTATGTAGCATCCAACACCTCGGGTGTATGTAAAATCTCATTAAACACACCAACCCACGTATTATTCTATACTTACTGGAAACTGGTAACCTGGAAAGGCGCACTGAGCCAAAGCTCATTTGCAGGTACAACCTGGGGGACGGGGAATAGGAAGAAAAAAATACAATCAATGATAATGTATAGCCAAAATAAATTAAACCAATACATAGGCACATGAGAACTACCAAGGCTACAAAGTAACGGTATATAGGTTAACACAACAGAAGTGTGTGAATCTATAAGGAGTTTACATTAATAAACAATATTTACAGTGAACGGTGTTCAGAAATAGAGAATAAATGGAAAAGCAATACTTGCAATAAAACTTTTAATAGACTATGGCAAAAACAGGAAAAGGGACAGAATTAGGAATTAATCCAAGATGGACAAAGGAAAAAAACAGCATGCTTAAATTAGGAAACTAGGAAGTCAGAGGTCAAACTAACCAAGGCCACTGCAAGAGCAGAAAGGGGCAAAAAGAAGTCTGAGTTGATGTTTGAGAGAGAGGTAGGAGAGAGAAAGGTGAAGTGAGGGGGAAGAGAGTGTTCCAAAAGGAGGGAAAATGAAAGGAAAAAGTAGATTGCTCAGCATCAGATTTGAAGTAAGGGATAAAGAAAGTAAGGGAGTCCCTGGAGTGAAGCGTATAAGCAGAGGAGGAAGTGGGAGAGAGGGGAGAAAAGAGGTGAGGAGGGAAAGATGAGAACCAGTATTTAGAAATGAGAATAGCACAATGAATAATACTGTATGGCAGGAGGCAGGAGGAGGAATCAATTATGTGAAAAATTATGTAAGGAATAAGGCATGACAGAGGGGGGATTATGTTATTTTAATGTACCAAGTGGTTTGTTGGAGTCCTGAGCCAGAAGGGTGAGGGACTTCAACCAACATAAGGCACATTGACACAGCATAATCCCCCTGATGAAACTGCCTTATTCCACTCATAAAATGTTTAGTAATGTTAGTTTTTTTAGAAGTGTAGTGTTGTCATTTGATGCTGTATCTTTAAATGGTTTCCTTTAGGATAGTAGCATAATTAGATATGTGGCAGGGATTAGGTTGCTGTTGGTAAATTTGGTTTTGTCACACTGCAAGGGAGTGGGTTAATTTGTTGCTTTGTACTGTTATTCCTGACTTTTAACTTTCTATACTTCCCATGTAATCTGTGAGGCTAAGCTAGAAGCCTGGACTGTGCTTCTTGTACTTTCCATGTGATCTGAGTCAGACCTGGGAGCTTAGGCTATTGATAAGATGTCATGTGATCTCATGCAGGAGCACTGCTGAGCAGTTGTGATTCAAGCAGAGTTTGAGCTATCTTTTGATTCTAGATGAGTGGACATTTTAGCAGCTTTAGAGCAATGTTTGTAGATACTTTGCTGATGATTTAATGATTTTGGTATGCATGTTTCTGTTGTGTAGAATCATAGTTTTGAAATGCATTTTTGTTTTTTATTAGGTGTTTAAAATGTTTTTCTTATGTGAGAAACACTGAGCTTTTTGGCGGTTGGATTTATGAGTAGGAAGTACTGTATGTTCTTTCAAAGTTGTTTGATGGAGTTCCTTTACAGTTTGTGATTCTTGAGCAGTGTTGTTGTGGAGGTGGGGAGGTCATGTGTTTTTGTTTTAACGTGCATGATTTCTTTTTGATATTGCTGTGTTGTTTGATTGGCAGTGTGTCCTTTTTGACCCTGAGGATATGTAATTAGCATACTGACCTCTTTGATCCTGACTGGTTGTGCTCTCGACTAATGCACCCTCTCATACCTTCTGAGTAAGAGTATTTATTTAAACATATTTTACTGGGTAGACAAACAGAGCCCAGAATGCTTGTTTCCAGTTGTGACCTGGGGGTGAGGGAGGAAAGGTGTAGGAAGGTTATAGGGAGAGATACAAGAACACAAATGCCCACAAGGGCCAAGAGGTAACACAAGTGCAATGACAAAAACTTCATAAATACATACGTTTTTCCAACATTAGCAGTTCATATGAAGGAGACAACACAATACAATGCAATATACAATATTTAGCATGAGCAGTTGAAGTCTGTACCGTAGAGACTCACTTGCCTACTGAGCCCATTTCCAACTGAATGTACAATACAGTAGGCTGTGTTCCAAGTGGACTTGTGTAATGGAGATGGATGCCGGGGCCCAGCAATCCCTCTAAGCTGTGTCAGGTGTCTGGTGGTTATTACCACAGGAGGAGTTACTGGGGCATCTGGGACAAGAAATCTGAGAGGTGTGATGAGCTTTCATTTACCTCTTGCATGAGGGGAAGGAGTTGGCTGATGTGATTTTTGGCAGGCAAGCTATTTCCAGATGGAGGGGAGCTTGTTGGTTATCGAGGCTGCCCCAGGGTTCTCCTGCAACATGGGATCTGGAAATGGCAGCTGTCCTTAGACCTTAGGAAGTAGGAGCCACTTGTAGCTACTGTGAAGAGGCCCCAAAGGTAGCTAGGAAATGTTTTCCTGCCCAGTACCTAGCTCCCACTAGAGCAATGTGCAGAGATTATCTCTTCAGGGAGGAGAAGCCACTCGAGTTCACTGTATATTATGCAATGATGTGTTTTTTTTTGGGGGGGGGTGGCAGCCAGCATGAATCTGCATAGGGCATTAAAGAGTGTTGCTAGTCTGGATAGGGCAGTGGCTAGTATATGGTAGGTTTACGGAGTACACTGTGATTGGGTTCTGACCAATGAGGAGTCAAAATTAGACACCATTTAATAAGTGCTGTTAATTCCGTGAGTTGGGGTTCTTCTCAGATGGTCTGATGGCTGGATTTTTCTTACACATTTTGTAAGGGCAGGTACTGTACTAAAAAATAGGTGTTCAGCAGGGGCAAGATAAACAAAGCCACTGCTCAGTGAGAAACAGTTAATAGTCTTGTGAGTAAGGAACCCTCATGCTGCTTGATTTGTAGCACTTAAGGTTTGCAGAGCTACACAGTGTGCCTCGGTACAGATACCAGGGGCTTGATTTTCAAAGGTTGATGCAGGGCTTGCGTCCAGCCCTGTATCAACCCTTTTCTTTGACGCAGCTGCACCTAACTCCTTTGATGCAACTGCACATGATTTTAGTACATCAGGCACAGCTGCGACAGTTTTTACACTGTATGGCAGCTTGTGCCAAATATGTGTCACAAGCCCTGTAAAAAGGGTTTTCAAAATGGCACAAGTTATACCAGGAAAAACCTGATCTAACTTGCAGTGTGTGACTCCCTGGATTGAAGATCACAATGGGCCACCGGGAGAATGCCGCAAGGCCCATGCATCAAACGATCAATGCACCATGGGCGTGGGGCATTCGCAGGGCTCCAAAAATCAAGCCCTATGTTTGCATTAGCCGTTGAGTAGATTCAGATGAGTCGAGTTAGACCCATGCTGCCAACTGTGGAGGAGAACAACAGGGAATTAGCTACTGAATATCAGTAGAGCCATGATTATGTTGCTTGACTGTTATTGTCCAGCATGTATTCCTCCTTCTCACACCTGCTAGTTTACTACCAGCCCTTTTCCATCTCTGTAGACTGTGTATTTGGCGTTATGCTTAATTACATGATACAGGCTGCATTATGTGCTCAGTGCACCCATTTTATCAAATTGTGCACCGTTGCATACTTCTTATTTACCTGTAACTGCTCTCAGGGTTTAAAATTCAGGACAGGAGAGGGGTTGTGGGTCCTGTACTATTTTCATAGCACTTCTGCTATTCCAGCACCCTCAGCCTGGACAGTTGAGCAATATTGGTAACAAATGCCAAATTGCAGGAAAAATTCCTCAGTTTGGCACTTTTTTCGTAATTGTGGTAATTCTTTTCCACAACTGTAATTGTTGTCCACAGTTCTTAATAACTGACAACTTGCTTTACCTTGTATCTGCAGATTGGCTATTTTTATTGCAGTTCAGCTCTTCTGAACTAAAATAAGTGGAGATGGAACAAGGAAACACTGAAGACTGGCATCTTTATATACAATTAATCCAGAAAGAAGTGCCACATGCTCAGATAAAATGGTTGTGTCTGGGTATGTGCCATCTTTTATTGGATTTAGTGTTATTTACTGATTCTAGGAATCCCAAAAACAGGAAAGGGGTCTCCCCATCTGTGGGATGGGGAAGAATTCCTCCATGGCACAAAAAGTTTATTGTATGGCATGAGCTCTGTGTTGAAGTCCATTTAAACCTCCTTGCAATTAAGATGTTTCTTCTGAACTGGCCTATCTAGGTGAGCAATTTTTTTTTTAGTTTTGAACCCCCCCCCCCCCAGCAATCCGAGTTACCACAGTGTATCGTTCCTTCAGCAAATAAGGCTGAGATGAATGCCTGCCATCACCGGTGATATCAACAGCTCCCTTTGTTGAGCTAGCAGAGGGATCCACATCCTCAGTCCCCAGGAGCTGAGCAACCCACATCTGCTACACGACTCCCTGAAAACCCCAGTATGGAATTGTGGTGCTTGCATGCAAACCATCAGTCTCCCAGGTGGCATCACAATGAGCTACTGTCCACCTTACCACTTTGCCAGCCAGATGAGCAAAAATATACATACATACATACAGTGAATGAGTACAGACTTGCTGATGGCCTCATTGGTGGTTATGAAGTTCCAAAGTGATGTGCCTAGCATTATAACCCAGTTTATTTATTTGTTTAAATGAAAGTGTTCTCATTCTGGGGAGAGTTGCAGTTAATTATGCAGATATATGTTTTCTGGGACAATGGGTTAAGCCTGAACTGAATACACAGCAAAGATTATGAGTGCCAGAGAGGCAACAGTGATAAAAGGCTCCTACTGTATGATAGATTTCCCTGGCAGTATTTTGTCAAGAGCTGAAGGCTAGAATGTGTCTTGGTAGGAGCTCACTGACAGACCTGTGATGAAGTTGAGTCTTTTTAGAAAAATAGTGCCTTCAGGCCCCACAGCAAATCTTGAGATAGCTGTTGTGATTGGCCCCTGTTAGCACTGTCTCTTTAAATGATGTCTTGCTGCAAAAGGACAGATAAGAATGGTCTGATCAGTACATTAGCTTCATGTATCAGTGAGTGAAATATCCCTCATCTTAGCCCTAAGTCAGACTTTATATTACCTGAATAAACTGATTTTTTTTTTTCAAAATAGACGAGAACACTGGAATATCTTATCTATCTCCCCCCTCACCCCACTTCAATATGGAATTGCTCTCAGTTGACAGCCATGTCTGCAGCTGGTGTGTGAAGAGTCATTTATAGCCTCATAATTTGCTAGTGTACATCATGGTTTCAGTGCCTACACCCTCTTTGTATTTGACTTCGGATCGCAGAGGAATTTATGCATAAGTGATCTGTGTCCTAGCACAGTGCAGCATATTGTCGGCCTTGCCTCCCTGTAATTAGAGAAGGTTTGTATTCTCAGCAGTCGAGCATTACATAATTACAAACTCACAGGCTGCTGGTACCATGCAGCTTTGGTTTCATTAGGCAAAGCTAGGCTCCAGTCATAAGCAAGAATGATAAGGCCGGCTACAGAAGCAGACTTGATGGGTCACTTCAGGACAGCTGCCTTGTTGGTTTTCAAACATTTTCTATGTTTTAGTCAGTGGCGGCTCTACACCAGGGCCCGCCAGGCCGCGTGCCCCGGTAAAAAAATGCTGTGCCCCAGTTGGTGCCCCATATGCTGCAGAGCTTCCCCCATAGCAACAATATATCAGTGCCCTGGCTGCAATCTGTTGTGCCCCAGCTGTGCCCTGGTAACCATTTGTGGCTAGAGCCGCTGCTGGTTTTAGTAACATTTGGAGAATAGCTATAGTAATCAGGTTTGTGTTCTGAGATATAGAGACAGTCAGGCTGGGTGGGGCAGCAGGTGATAGAGTCAGGAGGGTGATGGTAGTCCAAGGCCATCAACCTCGCCACCATTTTTGTTTTTTAAATTTACCTGGCTAAAGAAAACAAAGCAGAGTAAAAAAACACTATGGTTCTCAAAAGAGGTGGCAGGGAAGGTTAAGGAGAAAAAGGCTGTATTCAAAAAGTATAAGGCATCACAGAAGGAGCACGACAGGGAACTGTATCAATTAAAGCAGAAAGAAGTGGGGAAGGCAGTCTGAATAGCAAAAGCCCAAACTGAGGAAAAAATAGCCAAGTCAGTTAAGAAGGGGGATAAAACCTTTTATAGGTACATTAGGGAGCATAGAAAGGTTAAGGGAGGAATAGTGAAGATTAATAAGGGAGAGGGGAAGTGGGCAGAGGGAGACAGTGAAAAGGCAGAGATACTGAATTAATACTTTTGCTCAGTATTCACAAAAGAAGATGAGGAGGAGTTACCTAAACCAGACAATAGAAGCACTCTGGGTAGGAGGGTTGACACCAGTCCATTTACAGAAGAAAGAGTCCTGAAGGAACTCCTAAAACTCAAGGTGGACAAAGCAATGGGGCCTGATGGGATTCACCCCAGAATCCTAAAAGAACTAAGGGAGGACCTAGTGACACCACTGACCACACTTTTTAACAAATCATGGGAGGATGGGGTGGTACCTGAGGACTGCAGGAGGGCAAATGTGATTCCCTTTCACAAAAGTGGGAGCAAGGCAGAAGCAGGAAACTACAGACCTGTAAGTTTGACCTCAGTGGTAGGGAAAATGATGGAATCACTTCTGAAAGAAAGAATTGTTGAGTACCTAGAGGCCAGCGGGTCACAGGACCCAAAGCAGCATGGATTTACAGCAGGAAGGTCATGTCAGGCGAATCTAATAGATTTCTTTGACTGAGTGACCAAAGTAATAGACCAGGGAGGGGCTGTGGATATGGCCTACCTAGACTTTAGCAAGGCATTTGACACAGTCCCGCACAAAAGATTAATAATCAAGTTAGCCAGCTTGGGAGTGGGTCCCAGGGTGGTAGCCTGGGTTGCAAACTGGCTGCACAACAGGACACAGAAGGTAATAGTGAGTGGCACACATTCCAAAGAAAGGGGGGTCACTAGTGGAGTACCTCAGGGCTCAGTACTGGGTCCAGTCCTCTTTAACATCTTTATAGGTGACATTGCAGAGGGTCTGGAGGGAAAGGTATGCCTCTTTGCAGATGATGCAAAGATCTGTAACAGAGTTGATACACAAGGAGGGGTAGTAAGGATGAGAAGGGACTTGGCAAGGTTGGAGGAATGGTCAGACATATGGCAACTTAGATTCAATGCAAAGAAGTGCAAAGTAATGCACCTGGGAAACAAAAACCCAGGAGAAGAGTACACAATAGCAGGGGAGGTACTAACAACAACAAAAATGGAACGGGACTTGGGGGTAGTCATATCAGATGATCTAAAGGTGGGTAAACAATGTGAGAAGTCAGTGAGGAGAGCCAGGGGGATACTGGGATGCATAGGAAGGGGCATCACAAGTAGAAAAAGGGAAGTGGTTATCCTTCTGTACAGACAGTTGGTGAGACCCCATCTGGAGTACTGTGTGCAGTTTTGGAGACCTCATCTACGCAAGGACATAGACAGGATGGAAGCAGTCCAGAGGAGGGCAACTAAAATGGTGCAGAGTCTGCATCAGAAATCATATGAAGAAAGACTGAGAGAGCTTAATATGTATACCCTTGATGAAAGGAGGGACAGGGGGGACATGATAGAAACGTTCGAGTACCTCAAGGGAATCAACAAAGTCCAGGAGGGCAGCATCTTTCAGAAAAAGAGATGTGTAAGAACAAGGGGACACAATTTAAAGATAGAGGGGGGACGGCTCAGGGGTAATGTGAGGAAATCTTTTTTCACGGAGAGAGTGGTGGATGCGTGGAACTGACTTTCTGGGGAGGTTGTTGGGGTTAAAACAGTGGGGGAATTCAAACATGCATGGGACAGACACAAGGCAATTGTAGTGGGGGGTGGCAGGAAGTAGGCTGTTGGTTAACTAGAATCTGCAGCTTATCCAGTAGGTAGGGAAATGGGCAGACTGGGTGGGCCAAGTGGTCCTTATCTGCCGTCAAAGTGTATGTTTCTATGTTTCTCCCATTTGCCTAAAAAAGACAGACTCACTCAGCCCAAGCAATGGCTCACATCTTATTTTTAGACTGTAAGCAGATAGCAGCGCTTATCTTTAAGCAACCAGATTGCTGCCTTGCTCTTTGAGTCATGTGACGCCAATGGGATATCGAGCATACCCACCTCAGAACGGGCTTTCGCTACATTACTAGACCACATCAGAACTAAAAACAAGCAAACAAAAAAAAAGAGGAGCACATTCCGAATGGAGCATTTAAAATGTTATTGTTGGGAAGAGTGTAGTACGCGATGCTGACACCACTGTGTAGGGCCCTTCATACGGGGCTTCATGGGGGGGTGGTGTTAGCTGACAAGGCAGTGTATTTAAATGAGTCACATTTACATATTCATAACCCTTTTCAAAAGTCATTAACTATTCACTGCCCCTCTAATAGTGAGTACAGAACATGCTTGAAATGGAAGTACAGTATAAATATACATATGATACATACGTAATGTAAACAAGTGTAAAAATTATTGCACAGATTTCCAACCAATATTTTTTGCAACTGCGATAAATTAATTTTATCTCTGAAAATTTTTCTTTTCCCACTGTCATGGCTAGATAGTATCACATTTAAATTTATTTGTGCCTGAAAAAGGCACCTATCAAAAGTGCAGTAAGTGAAACAAACTATTTAAGTGTTACACAAAACTGACCCAGTCAAACGGGTTTGCAAAACTCTAACCCGAGAGCCTATAAAATGACCAAGGTCTGTACAAATGGACATTGACTAGTTGTGAATCACAGAATATTACTAGAGGAGAGGGCCCACAGACAGAGAAAAGTGTGGGGAGTGGGGAGGGGAATGGGAGCAAAACGAAGAGGGTGAGTGATGGAGTGGGGGTGGGGAGAGAGAGCGAACAGAGTTGTGGGTGGGGTAGAAAAGAAAGAACATTGGTGGTTAAACATAGTATCACATCTCAACAGTTAGGAATACAGCGAAGGCCATCACAGCGACATTTTCGTGAGATGGTCTGCTGGGTTCCCGACATTGTTGCCTCCAGGGTGTTTTCCCCCTCCCTGAACCAACTCTGACTCAGAGTTGGTTATTTAAAGTCCAGGAGGTGCGGGGACAGAGCCCCCTGCATGAGGGGTGGGGGAGCTAAGCCCCCCACAGAAAACACTAGTTCCCAGCGATGGATTCCATTCACATATCGGGACTGTGTTGTACAGCACGGTTCGCACATCCATTGGCCCATGTTGTGGATCAATGGGGAGTACAGCCGCACTGTACCTGTCAGTTGGCGGTGGCCAGACGGGTTTGTGGGTGGGGGAACTGCCACCCACCGCTGACGGGGAAGTAGGGTGGCGGGTCTATGGGCAGGTGGGAGGTGGGCACCATGGACCACCAGGGATTCTTCTTTGACAAAGCCCGCGATTGGGTTGGATTCGGTTCACTGGACCACCAGGGATACATTTAAGTTTACAGAGCCCTCGATCAGGCTGGGGAGCAGGTCCACTGGACCACCAAGGACTGAATTTCTTTCGGTACACCCGCGATCGGGCGAGGGGGTAGGGTCCACTGGGCCACAAGGGACTGATTTTCTTTCAGAACGCCCGCGATCGGGCGAGGGGGTAGGGTCCACTAGACCACCAGAGATCTTTCACAATTACAAAGCCTGCGATCGGGCATTGGGGCGCGTTGCCACTGAGGGGCAGGGGGCGTCAGTCCCCGACGGCTGCAGCCTGGCAGGGTGCCAGGCACAATTCGCCGGGAATCGGCCCACTTGCATGCAAATGGGGCCATAATGACATGCAAATGGCCCTATTTGTGCCTTGCATGCATTATGGCCCAATTTACATATGCAGCACTGAATATCACAGTCCATGCACCTAGCACACCCGCACTTGCGCTGGCGCATCCCCCTGCTCCTCTCTAGCCACTTGCGCTGGCGCAGTGCCACTGCGCCATGCGCAGTGCAGGTGGCCACAGTGCCATATTCAATGGTTCTGAGCCTTGGTGCAGCACCATTGAATATCACCTAGACCACGCCCTGGCGCATCCCACTTGCTCTGCACCCAGGCTTGCGCCCCAGCCTGGCTCAGTCTGAATATCCCAGCCCATCTCTCAAATAAGAATTTTTTTGTTCTACCAAATTTCTGATGTGAAAATCTATAAATATTCAAGTTCAAGTTTATTTCATCAGGAAAGCTGCATTGAGCAAGCTCATTTACAAGGAGGTCCTGTTACAGGCACAACAATATAGCAAATACATGATACAAAACAATATTCTAGTAGGTATAGAAATACAAGATCAAAATGTGAAAAGAAAATAACAATTAGCTTGACAATGGCATACATACTGTATATATAGAATCACAGAATCATAGAATGCTGTTGGCAGAAAAGGACACCAGTGGCCCATCAAGTCTGCCCTCCCCCTCCATAATTACATCCCCATCCCTCCCTGCCCTACTACTTCTTTTTGCTTGGCTAATCCCTTAAATCTGTCCCATGCCCTCTTGAATCCCCCACTGTTTCAGTTCCTACCAGCTCCTCTGGTAGCCCATTCCAGGAATCCACCACCCTTTGGTGAAGTAATGTGCCCTTAAACTCCCCCTGAATCTTCTCCCCTCCAACCTCAGACTGTGGCCCTTAGTTCCATCCATGCATTTTCTCTTGAAGAGGCTCCCCTCCCCTGTCTTGTTTATTCCTTTCACGTATTTGAATGTTTCAATCATGTCTCCCTCTCCCTTCTGGTCTCCAGCGAGTACAGGTCCAGCTCCTTCAGCCTCTCCTCATAGGACAGCCGATGCATGCCTTGCACCATCTCAGCAGCCCTCCTTTGGACCCTCTCCACTGTATCAATATCCTTACGCAGGTGCGGCCTCCAAAACTGAACCCTATATTCCAAATGCGGCCTCACCATGGACCTGTAGAGGGGCATAAGTACCTCCCTCTTTCTACTTGTTATGCCCTTCCCCATGCAAGCCAGCATTCCTTTTGCCTTGCCTACTGCTTTCCTGCACTGGTTCCCCACATTGAGGTCATCCAAAATTATAATCCTCATGTCCTTCTCCTGTTTTGACCCTTTTATTTCCTGCCCTCCAAGCACATACTTGACCTGTGGATTGTTATGCCCTGTGTGCATCACTGAACACTTCTTGGCATTAAAGCTCAGTTGCCATGCTTCTGACCACTCCTCTAACTTCTTCAGGTCTCCCCTCTTTGTCTTCACCCCCCACGTGATGTCCACCCTGTTACAGATTTTTGTATTGTCCACAAACAGGCACACCTTCCCCTCTAGTCCTTCAGCTATGTCTGCAATACATTTATTGAACAGTAAGGGCCCCAGCACCAACCCCTGGGGCATCCCACTCATCACCTTCCCTTCACTGGAGTACACTCCGTTCACTACTACCTCTGACTTATGTCCCGTAGCCAGTCTTCTACCCACTTTTTTATTTTCAGCCCACTCCCATGATTTCCAGCTTGTTGACCAACCTTCTATGAAGAACAGAGTTAAAGGCCTTCCTGAAATCCAGGTAAACCACATCCACTACCCCTCCCTGGTCAACCACCCTTGTTACCCAGTCAAACAATTCTGTGAGGTTCATCTGGCATGACCTCCCTGCAGTGAAGCCATGTTGACTCTCATCCAGCAGCCCCTCTTCTTCTAGGTAGCTGACCACCCTCTCTTTGACCAGTGCCTCCATGACTTTACCCAACACCGATGTGAGGCTGACCAGACGATAGTTCACCGCCTCTTCCCTGCTGCCACCTTTATGAAATGGTACTATATCCACCCTCCTTCAATCCCTCAGTCCAGTGACAAGTTGAACAACCTTGCCAGCGGTGCCGCCAGTTCCTCCCTCAACCCCTGGAGCACCCTAGTATGTATGGCGTCCGGTCCCATAGCCTTATCCACCCGTAACTTCTGCAGCTCCTCTCTTACCCTGGCCTCTGTGAATGGGCTTGTGTCAACACCTGTGCCCTCCCTACCTTTCCTCCTTAACTTTGGTCCACTTCCCTGCCCTTCTGCCATGAAGACCGAGCAGAAGTATTTATTCAGTACTTCCACCTTCTCTGAGTCATTCTCCACCTGTATGCCCTCATCCCCCTTAAGTCTATCTACCTCATGTTTGGCCTTCCTTCTCTCTCTCCAACATATCTAAAAAAGGTTTTGTCTCCCCTTTTGACTTGACTTGCTATCCTCTCTTCTGTCTTCACCTTTGCCATCCTTCTCATCTGCCCTGCCACCTTCCTCTTCTCCCTGTAGGAATCACTGTCCTCATCCTTCTTGGTCCGCTTATATGTAGCGAAAGCCATATTTTATCCCTGATCGCCCTCCCTATCTCCCAAGTGAATCATAATGGCCTCCTCCTCCTTCTTTTATTCTTCTTGACCTTTCTGATGCAGGTTTCTGTGGCCCTTAGCAGCCCTTCCTTGATAGAACCCCATAACTGCTCCATATCCTTCAGCTGCTCCCTACCCTCCATTTCCTCCCTGAATATTATTCTCATTCTGTCAAAATCCTCCCCTCCTGAAGTCCATGACCTTAGTGCTCAATTGACACTTTTTCTTCCCTGTCCTCACTTTGAACCTCACCGTGTTGTGGTCACTTGTGCCAAGGTTATCCCCCACCTCCACCTCCTCCATGCTTTCTCCATTTGTGAGGACCATGTCTAATATAGTGCCACCCCTTGAGGGTTCCCTGATTAGCTGCTGCAGAAAAGCCCCCTGTAGGGACTCTAGGATTTCCTTACTCCTGGCAGAAATTGCTGATGGGATATCCCAGTCAATATCTGGGAGGTTGAGGTCCCCAACCAGCAGATGTTCCCCCTAAATGCTATCCTCTGGATCTCCCACAGCATCTGTCTGTCCACCTCCTCACTCTTAGTTGGGGGCCTATAGAACACCCCCATTCTCAAAGATTCTCTTGACCTCTTGTCCCGTGTGACCCATAGGACCTCCGCTTCTTCACGGTTCCCCTGCCCCTCTGTTACTCTGATGTTGTCCCTGACATACAACACAACCCCTCCTCCTTTTTCTTCCCGACCTATCCTTCCTGAAGATTTTGTATCCCAGGATACCCACCTCTATTGTGTGGTGCTCTGACCACCAGGTCTCGGTTAAGGCCACGATGTCTATTGCCTTGTCTGCTATTATGGCTTCTAGCTCTGCCATTTTATTTCCTAAGCTTCTGTCGTTTGTGTACAGGCTTCTCCACCAGATGCCCCCACCCTCCTTTCTGGTGTCACCTTCTCTTACTACAACCCCCGAGGCCCTGCCGACTATGGTCATCTCCTCTTCCCTTTTACTGTCCCCCCCATCTGCCCCTTCCTGCAGGGGAAGTGCCAACTAGGTTGGTCTTACCTCCCATTCCTCCTCCCGTCTGCCTAGCCTCATGCTCCCCCCAACAGTTTAAACCACCACTCAAAACCCTGTCTATGTACCCTTGAAGACCCCCTCTCAGAACCCTAGCCCCTCTCTCACTGAGTTGAAGCCTGTCCTTCCAGTACAAGTCCTCATCCTCCCACATGTCCCCCCAGTCTCCTATGTAGGTGAACCCCTCCTTCTCACACCATTCCCTCAGCCATACATTGCAATCCTTAATTCTTTGCTTTCTGACAGAACTGGCACAGGGGACCAGCAAGACCTCAGAGAAAGCCAACAATCTCACCTCCTCTCTGCAGCCTTTTGCCAGTGCCCTGAACCTCCTCTGTACCTCCTCTACCTCATTTCCAGCCAAATAATTTGTCCCCAAATGGACAACGAGGTGTGGCTTACCCCCCATTACCCTTGCCCCTACTCTGTTTCTCTGCACTGCCCTCCCAGCCTCCATTCCAAGCTCGCAGAACACAGACCTGCCTCTATAGTTTAACCCCATCCAAGCCAGTGAATCCCCTTAATTATCAAGTCTCCAAATACCATGATGTTCTCCTCTTCCCCTTCTCCTTGGGATGAAATTGGTTCCTTTCCTGGTGGGCTCTTCCTGTCCCCCATTGCTCCTCCTCCTGTGACCCCATTTGCTGTAGGACTCTTCTCCCCACCCTTCAATTCCCTCCTCGTGCCTCCCTTGGCTAGAGAAATCTTACCCCCCCAGGTTCGCCTTGCCTTTCTGTTTACTCTTTCCCCCAAGCTAGCTGGGCTCTCCTTACCCTGATGCCTGCCCCTCCTCACTCCTCTGTCCTCCCCTCTCACCCAATGGATCATCCCCCATGTCTGATTTACCTTTCCCTGTCCCTCCCTTTTCTTCCAACACCGTTCCCTGGTCACCTACTTGCCCCACTATCTTCCCTGTTTGTTCCCCCCTTCTTTCCATCACCTTCTCCCCCTTTCTGGTCTCTCCTGTCAAGCCGCCTTGCACCCTCCAGAGCTCACGCCTGATATGTTGGATTTCCCTCTGGTATGCTTCCCCTGCCTTCCCCTTTACAGTCTCTTCTTCCCTGACTGCTCCCGCTAATCCCACTTGCATTTATCTGGTCTTCTCAGGAGGACCTAACCCCGCGCTCAACTCCCCACCCTTCTCTTGTTCTAACCCCTGAGCCCCCATGCTCACCTCCTGCCATTTGCCTCCCCATGCTTCCCTCTTCATTCCCCTCCAGCCCTCCCTTCTCCTATCTGAGCTCCTTGCCACCTGCCCACCCGTTCCTTCCATCTTCCCTGGTAGTCTGCCCCCAGAACTCTTCGACACCGTTATCCGACCTTCCGCTACTGCCCTCCCACCTCATGGTGCCCAGGAACCAGCAGCTCCCCTTGATCCAGTCACCTGAAGTCTATTCCCCTTCATCCCCACCATTTGCCAATCCAAAACACCCCCAGACTCTGCCCAGCACCCCTGTCATGACACCTCTCACCCGTGCCTGCCTACCCCCCCTTTTACCCTCAACTCTTCCATTTTCCCTGTTGCCATCAGGAGCGTTGACAGCATTCCCCCCACCCATGCCCCCCAGCCTCATACTTAGTATGTCCTTCCTTAGTTGGACTATTTCTGACACCATTTGCACTAATCTCATGCATATGGTGCATCGCCCCACTCTCCACAGTGTATCCATAAACACCACTGCCCCACAACCATTACACCCCACTGTTCTCCCCAGCTGCCGCTGTTCTCTGCCTACCCCATCTCCCTTCCAAAAGCCCCTATCCCCTGCCCACTCCATCCCCCTGTCAGTGTTATGGGAGCCTGCCTATAAAGGTGGACTCACATGGTGAGGGTAGGATGGGGGAGGGAAGGGCAGGCCCAAGCCTCCTCCGGTCCCAATGGAAACAATTAGCACACCAGCAGCTGAGGAAAGAAAAGCACTGCACAGCCCAAGTATTTCACTACAATCTCTGAGTAAATAAAACTAAACACATAATTTAAACAGCAAGAAGCAAACAGCAAGTAGCAAACAGCAAAATGCAAAGAACACTACCCCTGTTGGCAGCCCAATTCAGTGGCTGTGTCCCCAATCGTCAGTCCTCTGATCCTACACTCCTCTGACTATGGAGCTCTGACCCGCCCATTGGAATTAAATGGCCCTCAGCACGGTGCACTTTTCAGAACAGTCCCTTCCAATCAGTACTCCATAAGCCTCCTCCAGTCCCAATGGACACAATCAGCATGTCAGCAGCTGAGGAAAGAAAAGCACTGCATAGCCCAAGTATTTAACTGAAAACCCAGAGTAAGTAAAACTAAACACATAATTTAAATAGCAAGTAGCGAACAGCAAAATGCAAAAAACACTACTCCTGTCAGCAGCCTATTTTAGTGGCTGTGTCCCCGTTCATCAGTCCTCCAATCCTACGCTCCTCTGACTACCTGACTACCTATGATATAGAACAATCATTCACAGCTAGCAGAGCAGGGAGTAAAAATAGTAAGTGCAAGTGATGACAAGGCAAATTGGTAGGGTAGTCCCAGAAATAATAGATAAGTGCTTAGTACTTAGAAGGAGCAGTATAAATAGCCTTGCAGCCATGCTAACTGGTAAGGCAAAGACAGTCCTCCTTGAGGGAAGTACTTATTAGGGATCTAGCAACATGCAGAAAGATTTAATCAGAGAGCCTTACAGTGGTTTGGAGTTTATTCCAGATAGAAGGTATAGCATAGCTAATGATAGCGTTTCCAAAGCAAGAAATTATCTAATAAAATAATGGAGTTTTTCCTGAGCAACTAGCAACTATGAGAGTGGTGGAATAGAGGCAAAATATCTAAGAGGATTAATCATCATAGCATTATATGCCCAGATACAACTACTGTATATACCAACCTTCTCGTAGCGAGAGACATCCAGCCCACTGCAGAATAAAGTGAGTAATGATGGCACCTGGAGGGAGCATTTAATATAAATCAAATGGCTCAGTAATAGATAACATCCAGCTTGTGGAGTTAGTATATAAAATGTCCACATAGTCCAGGAGAGGGAGGAAGTTGGCTTGGACTAATCTTTTCTTGATGTCAATAGGGAAAAGGGATTTACTTCTGTAAAAAAAACCAGTCTAGCTTTAGATTTTTCAGTAAGTGTTTCAACATGAGCAATAAAAGATAGGTGGCTATCTAGCCAGAGGCCTAAATACTTGAATTTACCTGCAACCTCTAGTGAATCCGTTAGTAGGGTTAAGACAGGTTCCAGAGTGTCCTGCCTTGATAATGAGGATGGGGAGAGTGTCGGTGCAAAGTACATGATCTTTGTTTTATTTGCGTTCAGTAGAAGTTTTGATTTTAAAAGGTTATGTTGTAACTGGCTGAAATCAGATTGAAGTTTGATGCAAATGTCTTCTGGGGAAGGTTTCGATATATAAAGAATAGTGTCATCTGTGAAAAGTGTAAATTCACTGTAAGGATATTGTCAGTTAGAGAACTGATGTAGATTGTGAAGAGAAGAGGGCCTAGTATAGGTCCTTGAGACACACCTCTCAGGAATGGTAAAGAAGATAGTAACCCATCTGCTTTAATGCATTGGACTCTATCTGTGAGGTAGCTAGCAAACCAGCTTACAGCGGAGTTGTTTAGTCCATGCACCTTACATTAACAAGAAGTTCTTGGCCACAGAAATACTCACTATAACCAAACCAAGGGAATGTGAATGCCTGGCTTTAAGGCTAACCTTATCTTCTTCTAAAGCAATCAACATTATTGGTTGTTACAGACCATCTGCTGGGAGCGCAGTTACCCCATACTATCTGCAATTTTATCGACTCAAACTCTAATGAAACAATTATTCTCAATAACTTTAACCTGGATTGGATTAGCCTCGGATCCAATATCCTGAAGAAACTATGTGATGAATTGAGCATTTCCCAAGTAATATGTGAACCAGCTAGGCCCAAAACAAAAGATCCCATTCAAAGTACCCTACTTGATTTCATAATAACAAATAGGCCTCACAAAATCACATGCTCCACGGTATTTTTCAATGACATTGGTGATCACAACATTGTGGTCTATATAAGGAAACTTGAGAGACGCTTTTCCAGCTCGAAATTTGTGACAAAGTGTAGCTTCCACAAATTTAAGTTGGAAAAATATTTATCTGATCTCAGGAACATACATTGGCAAAATGTCTATTTAGCTCCTTCAGTTGATGTGGCAGTTTAAAATGTCAACACAACGCTTATGAACTCAATAAATAAATATGCTCCTTTTACTAAGTGTAGAGTCAAAAAGGCCTCCCAACCATGGTTTGTCACCGACATAAAAAAAGCCCTAACTTCACGGGACAAACATTGGGCCAAGGCCACACTCATTAAAGCCCCTTCTGGATTGGGTGGCTTTTAGAGCAGCCAGAAACACCTGTATGAAACTTATCAGGGTACCCAAAGTCAACTACTACATGAATGCACTGGAAGATGCAAAGGGTAATCCTGCAGAAATGTGGCGTACTGTCAAATCTGTTGAAAGTCAAAGAACACCTCCAACAATTGCAACTAAAATTAATACCCAAGGCACTATGATCTCTGACCAAGCCATAATACTTGAAAAATCAAACTCACACTTTGCTACTGCTGGATTAGCATTTGATTCTACTCTGTCCGCAAAGCAAGTTTGTTGTCCACCCATCAGAGGACACTCATGCCAGCCCACAAACCCAGGCCCCTTTTTGTCTCTCCCCGATAACCTTTAAACAGAGAGAGGAGTTGCTACCGAAGTTAGACATAAAAAAAGTGCCGGTGCTGATGGGCTAGACCCCTTCTTCTTACACACCTGCTTTTACTTTCTAACTGCCCCTATAACCCACCTCTTTAATCTGTTGATTACTACTGGCACTGTCCCCTCTGTACGGAGAACAGTTCATCTATTGCCTTTGTTTAAATCAGATGATCCCTGTGACCTAAACAATTACAGGCCTAGCTCTAGTTTACCTATATTATCCAAACTTCTGGAGAAACTAATCAATGTGCAACTAAGGGACTACCTAGAAAACAGGAAGTTACGTAACCTGTAACAATTAGGCTTCAGGCAAAACTACAGTACGGTTTTGGCCCTGGCTAAAGTGATTGATGATTAGCTCACTGCCCTAGACTGCAAACACTTCAGTGGAGCTGTTTTCTTGGACTTAAGCAATGCAGATCATAATCTATTGCTATTGAAAATCTATAAATATTGACAAAGGTTCCAACACCGAACCTAATCTAAAAAACAATAGGCCTACCTGGTTGGTGTAAGGGGTCTTTATGGATTTTTGGAAATGTGTAAAACACTGGTATTGACAGAAATGTTTTGAGAAGCACTCCTTTATCCCAGTCTGTAATCCACCCTCTATCCTGAGCCCTTTCCAAAATACCTTTAATCAAACACTTAATATCTTCTGTAGGGTCCTTTTCGATCCTCAGATAATTATAGGTATCATTAAGTAGACTTAGAAACATAGAAACATAGAAACATAGAAGTTGACGGCAGATAAGGACCGCAAGGCCCATCCAGTCTGCCCATTTCTTTTTCTACCTTATAAATGTGCCATCGGCCTTTTGCTCTGTCAGTGACCTATCTATTCATAGTCATTTGTATTGCTCCCTTATGCCTATCCCATGCCTGTTTGAAGCCCTGCACTGTATTCATAGCCACCACTTCTGTGGTAAGCCATTCCATGCATCTACCACCCTTTCTGTGAAAAGAATTTCCTCACATTCCCCTTAATCGGCCTCCCTCTAATCTCATGCTGTGTCCTCTTGTCCTGCTATTTTCTTATATTTAAACATGTTAGACTCTTTCACCTTGTTTATGCCCTTAAGGTGTTTAAATGTCTCGATCATATCACCTCTCTCCCTCCTTTGCTCAAGGGTATACATATTGAGCTCCTAATCTGTCCTCATATGTCTTCTGATGCAGTCCCTGCACCATTTTGTTGCCCTTCTCTGGACTGCCTCAATTTGGTTAATGTCCTTGTGAAGGTGTGGCTCCAATACTGCACGCAGTACTCCAGATGGGGCCTAACCAATGTCTTGTACAGAGGGATTATTACCTCCTCTCTTACGACTTCTGGATACCCCTACTAATACACCCTAACACCCCCTAGCCTTACCTACTGCTTTAGAGGTCTGCTTGATGATTTTAGGTCATCAGTGATGATGATGCCCAAGTCTCTTTCTTCCTTTGTGACTGCTAGCAACTCCCTCCCAGCCTATAAGTGGCTTCAGGGTTTCTCTTCCCTATGTGCATGATTTTGCACTTTTTGCATTAAATCCCAGTTGCTACTCTTCTGACCATTCTGCTAGTTTATCCAGATCTCTTCTCATTCTGCCCACCCCATCTGGATCATCTACTCTGTTGCAGATCTTGGTGTCATCTGCAAACAGACAAGCCTTACCCTCTAGTCCATCTACTGAGGTCACTAATGAAGATGTTGAATAGGACTGGCCCCAGGACTGATCCCTGAGGTACCCCACTTGTGACTTGCATCTCTTCTGACTGTATACCATTTACCACCACTCTGTTTTCTGCCAGTCAACCAGTTTGCCACCCAGTTGACCAACTTCTGACCCACCCCGAGCCTACCTAGCTTATTTATCAATCTTCTATGTGGAACAGTGTCAAAAGCTTTGCTGAAGTCAAGGTAGGTGACATCAACTGCCCCTTGGTCCACCACTCTGGTTACCCAGTCAAAGAAATCTATGAGATTAGTTTGACAGGACTTCCTTTGTAAACCCATGCTGTCTTGGATCCTGTGCCCCTATGGATTCCAGGTGTTGCACTATCCTTTCCTTAAGGAGTGCCTCCATAATCTTGCCCACTACTGAGGTAAGACTGACCGGGTCTGTAGTTCCCCGCCTCCTCCTGCTACAACTCTTGTGGAGTGGGATCACATGAGCCCTTCTCCAGTCTTCTGGGACCTCTCCTGTGCTCAGAGACTCACTAAACAATTCTGCTAATGGCTCTGCTAGTTCCTCCTTTAGCTCCTTAAGTACCCTGGGATGTATGCCATCAGGTCCCATTGTCTTATCCACCTGAGCTTAGCAAGCTCTTGTAGGACCTTTCTTTTGTGAAGGGAGTAGTGCTCACCTCCCTCCCCCTGTGTCCATGATGCTGAGCTGTGGGCCCTGCTCTACCTTCTCTTCAGTAAATACTGAGCAAAGTATCTATTTAGGATAGATGCCTTTACAGGGTCCTCCTCCTCACATGCTCCCTTTCTCCATTAAGCTTAGCAATACCCTGTCTGGACTTTCTCCTTTCACTAATGTATCTATAGAAAGTCTTGTCACCTTCTTTACTGTTCTTGCTAGTGTTTCCTCAGTTTGGGACTTTGCCTGCCTTACTGCCTTACCTGCTTCCCTTAGAGCAGTTTGGTATGCCTCCCTATCTTCATCCCGCTGTGTTCCCTTTATATTTTCTGGAAGGCCAACCTTTTGGCTCTGACCTTTCTGCTACTGTATTTGAGAACCAAAGTGGTTTCCTTCTTCTTTGCACTTCCTTTTCTGTCTAACACAATGGGATGTTGCTTCAAGTATTGTATCCTTAATGCTTGCCCACTTTGCCTGTACCTCCTCACCTGTGTTTCTTTTGCCAGGGCTAGCTTAACTCTGTTGGCCATCTTATCAAAAGTCAGCTCCTCTGAAGTCCCATATTTTTGCCTTGGAATGGGATGATTTAGATGTAGTAGCCAACCGAACCATACCATGATGGTCACTGGCCCTCAGGTGACCTTCTACCTGGAGATCTGTGATCCCTTCTTTGTTAGTCAGTACTAGATCTAGGATAGCCCTGTCTCTTGTGGGTTGCTGTACCAGTTGTTTGAGGCCCTCCTGCAGGGAATCCACTATGAGTCTAGTTCTGGCAGATGTTCCTGCTGGTATTGACCAATCTGTATCTGGCATGTTGAAGTCTCCCATTATCAGAACCTCCCATTAGCTGTCATGTTTTGTATATCTTCTAACAGTAATGTGTCTATGTCCTCCCTCTGGTCTGGGGGCCTGTAGACAACCCCAGTTCTTATGGCTGTCCCATTTCCTGTTTCCAGGGTGACCCACAGTTCTTCTGGCTCCTTATGTGTATTCTGAATTTCTGTAGCTTTGATATTTTCATTAACATACAGGGCCCCTCCCTCCTTTTGCACCTCGGTCTCTTCTGAACAATACATAGCCAGGTACTGAAGTCTCCTAGGTGGTTACTGGTAAACCATGTCTCACTAATTGCTACTATGTCCAGTTTAGCCTCTGACATTATTGCCTGCAGGTCTGGGATCTTATTTCCCAGGCTGTGAGTATTTGTGTACATGATTTTCCATTGGCCAGATTTTGGTGTGTTAGTTGTTGGGTGAAGTTTGGCATTACCCCTGTGCATCGTATGGGGAGACAAACCTTTTTTCTTACCTGGTGATGCAAATGAACGGCAAACACGCTGAATTCCTGTTTGACCACTAGCTGAGGGGGGAGGGGTGTTCTTCCCATTCGACATATGGGGTGCTGCACCCTCCCCATTTGCTAGTTTAAATATTCTGCAAAGACGCCAAACTTCTGCCCCAATGCACTGACTCCTCTTTAGTCAGATGCAGTCCATCAAATTTAAAGAACTTCGCTCCCAGAACTGTTGCCAGTTCCCTACAAATCTGTGTCCTTTTCCTGGCACCAGTCCTTGAGCCACGTGTTTAGCTCCCCTATCTCCCCTTTCTGACCTTCCGTCCATCTGCTCCCTTCTCCCAGACTGGCAGGATTTCAGAGAAGGAGATGCCGGACTAAATAGATGATAGTTTGTCACCCAGCCTAGTCAGGTGTTCCTTGGTCTCCACAACTGACCGGCTGGCGAGATCATTAGTCCCTATGTGTACTAGGACATCAATGTTTTCTCCTGCTTTGTGAACAATTTAGTAATGCGGTCAGTGTCTCTCCATGCTGATGTACCTGGGAGACATCTGACCATCACCTCTGGCTGGAGATGGGTATCAACTCCCCGAATCATGGAGTCTCCTATGATCAGAAGTTTTTTGGATTTCCTTTGTGCTTGTTTAGTTTTGGTTCCTGATTTGGGTGAGTATTGTTGTGCTAGCTCCTGTGCCACAGTGTCCTGCTCTGCAGTGTCTTCTGCCTCTTTATTTGATTTCAGAGATAGAGGCAGATACCTGTTTGTAGTGTTTATATGGTTTTTGGAGGTAATGTGTTGGAGAGCAGAGAGTGATGTGGCACCTGATTTGCTCCTCCTAACCACCTGCCAACCTCCTGGACCAACTACCCTCTGCGGTCGAGGTTTTTCTGTTGGATGCTGGGGAAATGGCGGGTGGTTCTTATAATGTATTTCCTCTTGAATATGAAATTTGAGGCGTGCAATCTCTGTCCATGCTGCCCGGAGCTGAGACCTAAGATTCTCAAAGGCTCAGCATGTAGGACAGTGTCCTAAATCCTGTAAGACTGTCCTTCTGAAAATTGTTCCACAGTACCTACAGTTAATGAAATCCATTCCAAATAAGTTGCTGGGTTTGTAACCTAGTCAGAGTAATTAGAAGGAAAAAAAATGCAAGTAATGGTTTAATTGTGCTTTGTTTAACTTGTTATAACAAGTTAAATTACTAGTGCCCTGTAAATGAGATCACCTTGTGGAGGCCCCACTGATCCGCCCCTTCCTGCTCTGCCACAGGAAATGTCACAACTGTGGTACTTTAAAAGGAGGTAGTGGGTGGTTGGGATGGTGGGTGGCTGGGCCTCTTCCCCTGCCTAAAAAGAAGAACCACGACTAAAAGAACAAGGAGGTAAGAGCAGAAACAATCAGTCAACAACAAATGCAGTAACCCTGAAAGCTTATCCTAATGTTAGATAAAACTGTAAAACCTGTAAAGCACCACCTGTAATAATTTCAGAGAAGATATACCTGTAAGAAACAGTTTGCTCCAGAGAAAATAAAGCAGTAACAGAAGATATACCTTGCAAAAGACAATTTGAATCAGAAGATTACAGCAGTAATCTGTTAGCACATACCTGTAGGCACACCTTGTAATAATGCAGAAGAAGGTATACCAGCAACAACAATTTGAATCAGAGAAAAAATAAAGCAATGAAATGTTAACAACAAACAGTAGCAATCCCTGTGAGTAAAAAATAAAAACACCACCACACAGTAAATCTGCTTAGCCAAACTAAGTCTTAATCCTTCTCCCTTGCTCTGGTAAGTTTCTCTACTCTGCCTTTCAAGCAGTCTTAGAAGGAAAGAGCTCAGGTGAAGCTAGGTGCCTTGGCCAGCAAACCAAGTCTTCTACCTCCAAGACTTCTACATTTATCTACATAACTCTCATACTCCTCTTTCAGCACTGCTCTACCTTTGTCCCACTTTTTTGTTATTATGTTCTGGTTATTTTCCACACTTTTTAAAACTGCATATTCGGCTGAAAAAAAGATTAAATTTCATCCTTCTATCCATGTTTCATTCTCTTTTCAACAAATTCTCAATATCTTTATTAACTAGTGAAATATAAGTTTCAATAACATGAGGAATACCCTCTGGTGGTAAGAATTGTGATTTATTTTCAGCCTTTGGCTTAAAATACATTTGTTCTCAGCTATTGTTGGATCCCCTGCTTCAATTGGCATATTTTAAACACAATATCTGAGCCTTAGTTTTCTATAAAATCTATTCAGTTCTAATTTGACCTCAAAAGCATTTTACTTTCTTCATGAGGGCTGAAAGACAGTCCCTTGTTCAAAACTCTAATTTCTGTCTCTGAAAGTTCTCTTTTTTATAAATTGAAAATTAAGTTTTTACCTATGACCTTGGTGTCACCTGTGTTCCTTGTTCTTTTTGTTTGTTTTCTTTTTTCCTGTTTGATCTATAACACTGTCTGCTTTGCCTTGCCTCGAACTTCCTTACCCTGGATCTCCTAGTCTCCTATCCACCTTTGTCCTTATATATTGATAACCTCTCTTGTTCCTCTGATAATATGGCTTCCTGCCCCTGTAAGCACCTCTCCCTAAAAAAACATTTATCTGCTGTTGAACATGCCTGATTTGTATCTGTGTCACTCTTGGATGTGTACAGGGTGGTGTCTGAATCTATGTTATATGTATAACCTGTTTGTGTTTTATTTTGCTTATTTTTGAACCAAGAATAGACTTTAATGTCTTTGTAGTCATTTAAATCTCATTTGAATTTGTGTAATTTTGTTGCACTCTGTAGTGACAAGGATTATAAAATGACTGAAGACTAGAAAAAGGATGAAGTTGGTGGTCTAATCACAGATGGGCACAACAGTATATATTTTTATAAATGAGTGTAATTCTCCAATGTTGACAGTATTTAATGGTGTCCATATTATTATATGTAGAAATGAAAAAGTCTCTGTGAAGGTGGCAAAATACAAAGGGCTTGTGCGGTGAAATATTAAGAGTGAGTGTGGCTCCTTTGTACAGTATATATCTCTTCTTTTTTTTTTTAACTTATATTTCTCCCCCTCCTGACCGGCCCCCTATACCTCTTAATGTACATAAAGAACAAAAACATTTCTGAAGTAGACATGACTGTTGAATTAATTTTTAATTATAATTTTTTAAAAGATTACCAAACTTCCTGAAGAAGGGGAATGTATATCCCCGGAACATAGGATGTTTATAGTCTAGATGCCACAACTGAATAAATAAAAAACTGTATTTGAACCTACTGGTTACTGGGTCCCTTACTCCAATCTCTTACAGTCATGCAATATACTACAATTTAGTCTGAAATGTACATTCTATAAAATGTTTAAGCAATAACAACTGAGAAGCCAGTCATTTCTGAGGGATTAATGACTGGTTGGGGGGGTTGTGTGGACCAAGGTGCAGCCAAGGGCCACCTCCCTCCATCCAGTCATTAATCCCTCAGAAATGACTGAATTGGCAATTGTTATTGTGATTATAAGTCTAATCATAATAACAACTTGCATTTTTGCCAATTTTATTTAAGGTTTTAGCTGTGTGATGCAAGTCGTGCTTGCCACACAGCGTCAGTCTGCAGCTGGATTGGTGATTTCCAAGATGTTAATGACTGATCCAGTAGCAATCTAGAGCCTCACTAGGCTCATGAATTAGTAATTAGACTTATAATGAAATATAAACAACTTCTCAGATGTTTCAAAAAATATATCTATTTAACCCCAAAAGGGTTTAGAATCAATTTCTTCATTAAGACCGTGGGGGCTATAATGACTTGTTTTGAGATCCCAAAAGTTTCACACTTGAGCAGGATCCGGGTTCAGTCCCCACTTTGCAGAACACTTGGACATGCTCAAAGGCTCAGTACTGAAAACCAAGAGGGCTGTAGTTGTGTTGTGCACGAAAGTGAGATCTGAGTGCATTATTTTGTTTGCCACTTATAATGGCCCTCACAAGTGCTTCACTATCTCTTTCAGTGGCCATACTGTGCAACCTACATGAATGTAACCACATGGGCACCAGGCCACGTAGACTGTGAAGGGGTGCAACAGTCATGGAAACAGAAACATATGAAGTATCGGCAGAAAAGATTCAGTAGGACCATCTAGTCTGCCCTATTTTCCTTCCCTAACTCTGCACCCTGGACCCTGATTGGTCACAGGTGCCTGTCCCTCCTCCATTACTTCTATTTATAATATCCATGTGCCTATTCCATGCATGCATGAAGCTCCCCACTCTCATTGCCCCCACCACCTCTTCTGCCAGGTTGTTCCAGGTACCTACCTCCCTTTCTGTGACACTTACCACTCTCTGTGAAGAAGTACTTCCTCACATCCTCCTTAAACTTCCTCCTCAAGTTTCATAGCATGGTCTGTGTACTAGTGTTCATCTTCTGTTGAAAGAAGCTCCTCCTCATACCTTGTTCAGCCCCATGAGGTACTTGTAGGCCTCCATCATGTCCCTCTTGCTCTTCCAGGGAGTACATGCCCAGTTCCTGCAATCTCTCCATGTGTGGCTTCTCATGCAAACCCTGCACCTCCTAGGGGTCCACTCTGTTGTAGATTTTTGTGTGATCTGCAAAGAGACACACCTTCCCCTCCAGTTCCGCAGGAATGTCACATATGAAGACATTGAAGAGAACAGGGCGCAGTACTGATTCCTGTGGTCCTCCGCTAGTCACGCTGTCATCCTCTGAGTGACTGCCATTTACCACCACCCTTTGCATCCTGTCTCTTAACCAGTTTGATATTCAGGTTACCACTTTCTCCCCAGCTATCAGGCTGCTAAGTTTCTTCATCAGCCTCCTGTGTGATACACTGTCAAAGGCTTTACTGAAGTCCATATAGGCCACACATCCACTGCCCTCCTCTGATCCACTTCTTTAGTTACCCAGTCAAAGAAATCTATGAGATTTGTTTGACATGACCTCCCCACTGTGAAGTTGTGCATTCGGGGGTCCTGCAGCCTATATGTCTCCAGGTACTCCATCAGCCTTTATTTCAGCAGGGACCTCATTACTGATATGAGATTGACTGGTCTGTAATTACTGGCCTCCTCCCTGTTCTTGCTCTTTTGCAGAGGGACCACATCGGTCATCCTCCATTCCTCCGGAACCACCCCCATCTCCAATGAGGTGTTAAATAGCATTGCCAGAGGGATGGCTAGCAACATGCTCAGCGTCAATCTATATACTGTACTATTTTTGCAGGGTCTACAACAGGAAAAAACAGGTCTGTTTTGTTTTGGTAACATCAGTGGATTAACAAAATTACTTGAGGTGAGTTTATCCCATAGATTTGCTACCCCTCAGAAATGCAACAGGAGTAGGAGGAGCTCCATCAGGAAGAGGGATGGTAAACAAAATAATGTACTAGGATCCCTTCCTGCATGGGCAGTGGAAACCATGCTAATGTTGGGGCCAACATGCAGGTGGTACCTTTGTAATCTGTACAGTCATACACACCAACCCTACACACCCCAGTTACATGCTGGAGCTACATCTGACTTGTAGAACAGTTTCCAGCAGTTCTACAGGGTGATGCTGGCATGTGAGAGAGGGGAAAAGGTGTGTTGGGGTACAGAGATTGGAGTTAGAACAACATAGAAAATGTTAGGTGGAAAGGGCCCATCAGCCCATCCAGCCTGCCCCTCCCTGCCTGTCTAACAAACAAAATGTCTGACAACATTCAAAAAGGATGTGTGTGTGGGAAAAGGGCTAGGGAGGGAAATCCACCAGCTGCCAGACTATAGAAGGGCTTTGATGTTGGTTCTCTTAGATTGAAGCATGTATATTTAGACATAAACATGTTTATTTACATTTGTGTTATTTTAAGTGTTTTTTATATAATGTTTATTTTTTTTATTTATGTAACTTTCCACAACAAACAAAGGGGACCTATCACTAAAGGGATTACTGGAAATATTAAGAGCGTTCAAAGACAAGCGACTAAGTTAATACATAATATAAAGAACTTGCCTTATGATGAATGTTTACAAAATCTGAACATGATGTCACTGGAGACTAGAAGAATAAGATGAGACTTAGTTTTATGCTACAATATCTTGCAAGATTTTGGAATTTAAAAATGACAAAAAGGGAACTGAAAATACTCTTTACAACTAAGACCCAAGAAATTTAACACAAATGAAAGAAAGGCATCTTATACGTAGAGAGTTATCAATCCATGGAATAAACTACAATTAGAGATTTTAATTAGCAAGGATAAAAAACAATAAAAAAAGACACTTATAAATTAAAAGGAAATACTCTTTCTTATTATGAATAGACCACAGGAGCACTAATGGGCTAAACGCCGTCTCAGCTCCTTACACCTTAGTATGAACCTTAGTAACTTATTTGTAAAAAGAACATCACTAGAAATTACCTTGGCTCAATTGAGTCTCCTTTTCATGTTACATGAATAACATTTTTACTCACTTACTACATCAGGTGCCATCATAGACTTATGTGACCTGAATCTCTCAATGGAATTGTAACACTGTAACAGATGGCAGGCTGTGTGTTGTTTCATTTGTGTAAAAATTTTGAGTCCCATTGTCTCAGGGAATTAGAAAAAACATTATTTAGACACAGTTCACTTTTATCTGATAGATTATATATATATAAATATATATATATATATATATATATATATATATAAAACTTTCTGCTTTTTTCTAATGCATGATCACTGTTCCCTAGACTTCTATATTGTAGCTGCTTGTCTACGCATGACATCACAGTCCTCTGTTTGTGACATTGCAGTCTGTTGCTGTGGACCCAGCAATACGCCAACAAATTTTGGGGGATATTGTACCTGTGGCTGCAGATAACCAAAACACTACACAAAGCTCAACTGCTGGTGGGTCACAACCAGAACGGGAGTCTGTACCTTGTGTATCTGCTGCCGATCAAGGTTCCCACCCCCCCATAAGGGAAGAAGTTTTCAGACCTATTTCAAACACCCCCTGAACCAGCCAAGCCAGGGAATGCTGTTTGTTTAATATATAAAGTAATTCTACAGGATATTTCTGATAGACTGTTTGTGGTTTGTACCCTTCTTAAGTGGGATTTGAAGTTTTTTGCTTCAGAAATCTTTGCCTTGATCCACTCAGTAGATGACACTTTTTATGACTTCTTTCAAATCTCCTGCTGGGCTAGACCGTTTCTAGCAAGTATATGCTACCTTAAAGCCCACATCCAATTGGACCCCATTTCTTCTTGTTCTGTTGACAAAACCAACAGTAAAATCTGTCACCATACCATTAAAAAAATGAAGGAGTCAGTATCACTGATATTTTATACTGGCTCTAGCAACACTGTACAGTACTAGGCCCTCCTGACCTAATTATGGATTCCGAGTTCATTTGGGCTGGTGGTTGGAAAATAAAAGTTAGACTCTTCCATTCTGATGCTGATATTCGTTATCTACCTAATTGTTTCTATTTAGGTCATGATCAAGGAGTACTGCTCTGTCCTGGCTAGTCAAAGGCCTGTTTTCAATGTGTGTGTCTCTCTCTCTCATTTGACTAGCTCCTGTGATAAATGTAAATGTAATATTTGCCTTGAACTTGGACATACCAGTTCTAGTTGCACTAATCGCATGAGCTACAACCTGTGCAATGAATCTGGCCACTCCTATAGGGATGCCCATGGGCAGCACATAACAATGGCACCCCAGATGGACTCAGCAGAACAAGAGTTTTATATTGACAAGGCCAAGAGAGAAGGTCCACAAAAGAATAATAATGATTACCCTACTATACTCCAATGAGGAAAGGCAATAAATATACAGATTTCTCCAGAAACTGTAAAACTTGTAGACAGTGCAGCCCCACCTGCATCTCGGCAGAGGACACATCTGACAGTGTACTGGTGGATTTGGTCTCTTTCCTGGAGCAGGACATGCACCTAGTATTGGATACTTTAGAAAAATGTCCTGTCCTACAATCCTATACTTTTGTGCCCACTAGTGATTCCATTCCTGTGGATGACAGTTTGTCAGATCATCAACCCAACACCAGTGAGACTCCACAAGTGAATCTATCTCAAGCTGTGCTGACCCCGTCAACACCAGTAATGGAGTTTTCCCAGAGGATCACAAGATCATGAAGGTCAAGAGGTCTACCCCAGCTTAATGTGTCTGAGAAAGAACATATCCTGTTATGGAATAAATATGAGATCTTACAGAAAAACGACTGGGGAGACACTGAAGAGGATCCAGATGGGGCCTCAAAAACTTCTTCTCAGCAAGGTCCCTTTGCTGACGCAGAAGAAGGCACCCAGAATAGTGACACTTCAAAGAAGAAGAAAACAAAGATGTGAGGTGGAAGAAAGAAAAGAGCATGATGTTAGCACATTGTGTTTTCCTTCTTTTTCTCTATCTTTTGCTAATGGGAGAAATAGTTTCTGAGTTAACTGTTGGTTCTTTAAGCACTCACAGTTTAAAAAATCCTAAACGAGTGTTAACTACTATTTTCTTTCTCCAAAGCTTGACTCACGATATAATTTTTTTTATAGGATACTAGGCTGAATACTCTGAAAGATGTACACAACTTCCAGTGCCCCTGGACATCTGGCCCCATATTTTGGTCCATGGGAGAAGATAGGTTCTGGTGTGGGTATTTTATTTTCTACCCCCTCTGTCTCTTTAACCCAGTTGTTGGATCTAATTCCAGGGAGAGCTCTATTACTTATTTATTTTTATTTTATTTTATTGAAATCTAGGATTACAAATACGTTTGAGCAGGAACTGCTCATTTACAAAGGTTCCACGTCGAAGGAATGGGAGTATACATACATACAAAGGTCAACATAATAATACATAGTTACACAATAAAAAAGAAGTAAGAGACTGAAGCTTAGGAAATTCCAGTAATTCAAAATGTGCCAAATGTTAGGTAGCATGACATACCAGCCAAGAGCAATCTTAGAAATAAGCACTGCAGGTGAGAGGGAAGGGGTATGTAGGCAGGAAGGCCATTGTCGGAGGGTAGAGGGTGAGGGTAAGAGCTCTAAAGGGGAGGGAGGGGAGGGATAAAAGTCACTTGATGTGACCTTGTCTGGTTTGAAGCTACAATTAGTTAATGTACAGTGTATGCTCCTCAACTAAAGGCAGATAAAGTAGCATTATTTAAACTACTTCTCCCATATCTCATTACAACTAGGAGGGGTTATTCTAGGAGGTGATTTTAACTGTGGACTCTCCCGCTCTGATAGGGGGACTAAAACCATTAAGTTGTTTTGTGACTCTAATTGTGATAAGAATGTGATACAAACTGTCGGTTTGCTTGATACTGCATAGTAGTCTGGAGGTCAAAGGACACATACTTTCTACAAAGGTAAGCTTTCTACCCAAACAGACTATATTTCTTGTTCTCTATGGTTGTCCTGTACTGGATCACAGGTAATACCTGTGGAAACCTCAGACCACATGTTGGTGCAAGCAGATTTTGGAAAGATTACACATAAAAAATGTGGCCCTGGTTTTTGGAGACATAATGTCTCCCTATTACATATGAACATACGAAGAAGCCAGCAGAAGATGGCTAATTGGTCTATCAAGTCTGCCATGTTGCAGGGTCCACAGCTTGAGCTATTGTCCCTGCCCCCTCTCCCCACTTTTCCCATCTTCCCTACCCATGACCCTTACCTTCCCCCTATACCTGTCCCAGCCTGTCTTAAAGCTGCCCACTCTCTTCAATGAGATTACCTCTTCTGGCAGCACATTCCAAGTGTCCTCCACCCTCTCTGTGAAGAACTGCTTCCTGACCACCCTCCTAAACCTCCCACCCTCCAGCTTAAGACTGTGCCCCCTCGTGTTATGGTTGCCAATCAGCTTAAAGAGACTCTCCTCATCAGCCTTATTTATCCCTTTCAAGTACTTGACAGTCCCAATCATGTCCTCTCTCTCTCTCTCTCTCTCTGTCTCTCTCCTGTGTTCCGGGGAGTACACGTTCAGTGCCCTCAACCTCTCCTAATATGCCTTATCCTGCAACCTCCTTAACCTCCTGTCTCCTACTACTGATCCCCTAGATATGCATCCTAGCATCTTGTTTGTCTTTGTTGCTGCTTTCTTGCACTGCATGGAGTGCTTCAGGTCACTAATGATCATCACTCCCAGGTCCTTCTCCTCCTCTGGTGCAGATACTCAGACTCCACCCAGGTAGTACTCTGTCCTAGGATTCCTGGATCCAATATGCATAACTTTGCATTTCTTGGCATTGAAGTCAAATTGCCAGATCCCGGACCACCTCCCTAGCTTTTCCAGATCTTCCTGTGGGTCCTGTATCCCTTTAGCTGTGTCCACTCTCCCACAGAGCTTGGTGTCATCTGTGAATAGGCACATTTGGCCCTTAATGCCATCTCCGATATCACTGATGAAGACATTGAACAACACCAGTCCCAGCACCGAGCCCTGTGGGACTCCACTGGTTACCTGCCTTGTGCCAGATAACTCTCCCCCCACAACCACCCTCTGGGTTCTGTCCTTCAGCCAGTTTTCCACCCATCTAGCCATCTTTTCCCCAACCCTGAGATCCACCAACTTTCTGATCCACCTTTTGTGGGTTACAAAACAAATGTATTCAGGATAAGCAGAAGTATTTACTTGAGGCAACCCCCCCCCCCAAAAAAAAAACAACACAAGTATTTTATGATACCCTAGTGGAATGGTGAGAAGATGTGAAAACAGAATTGACATCTTTTTTCAAATCTCAGTCTTGGAAATTCTCAAATGACAGGCAGTTGAAATATTTATCCCTGAAAGATCAGTTTCATAGACTACTGGGTATAGCAGCTAGCACAGGTCAGGATCTCTTTGCACAAGTTTCTAACATTAAGACTGAAATGGTGTCCCTCTAATATCAACGATTGTCTTCCCTACTTGTGGAACAGAAATATAATACCAAAGGTACTAAATTTAAAACTAACCCGTTTGAAATTTGTAAAAAACTTATTGCTGACTGAACCTTTTCAAGCCTGTGGAATTCTGAGAATATTTTCTTAACTGATACCCGGGAACAGATGGCTTTTATTGAACAACATGTGAAGCGGATTTTTAGTACTCCAGCACCTAGTCAATATACAGATCATGAATTTCCTAAAGATTTCCAGATTCCCATCATACAACCAGATCTTGTAACACACCTGGAATCGCATATCTCAGCAGAGGAAGTTTATGCAGAAGTTAAGTCCTTGGCCAGTAATTCTGTTCCTGGGTCTGATGGACTGCCTAGTGAATTATACAAATTGATTTTTAATTCCATCAAGTTCGAACTGGAATAGCTATTTAATGTTATGTTTATTTCTGGTGCCACTGGTTCAAACTATATGAAGGGAATCTTACTTTTCATATATAAAAAGGGTGATGAAGCTAATACAAACAGCTGAGCCTTTTGAATACAGATCTTATGATATTAACTACAATCTTGGTGGCCTCCAGACTCTCCCAGTTGAGCCTCTCTTATTAGATCCTGCTCAGTCTTGCAGTGTTCCTCATAGAAGTACTCACGATAATATTCAAACCTTGAGGGAAGTAGCTGAAAGGGGAAATAGGAGTCAAATGTCTGGCTTTTTACAATCTTTCGACCAGAAAAAGGCCTTTGATAGCATCTACCATAACTTTTTATTTTCAGTATTACATAATAATGGGATTCCAGAACAATTTCTGAGACTGATAAAACTACTGTATGAGACAACCCAGATTTTTCCAGCATTACACAGGTGGCATCAGAATCTGATTTAGATCAAGAGCAGAGTTTGCCAGGGTTGCCCCCTGAGTCCTCTCCTCTATGTGTTATTCCTCGATCCTCTAGTTCATAAAATTCTATCCCCCCAGATTCCTCATATGATCACTGCTACCAGGTCAGTACTCCCTCCATCTTAGCAGATGCTGAGGACATTTGTTTATTGCCTCCTGATCTATGCTCTCTACCTCAAATTTTTGAGATATTACAGTTGTTCTTGGCTGTGTCTTGCACTAACATTAATTCAGAGAAAAGCCGAGGTATTGCTTTGGGATCCTGAGAGAGGCTTGTCCAGCTACTGTTCTGAATATCCCAATAGTTCAGGAACCAATTAGAATATTAGGGATCCTTTTCTGGGATACAGATCTTTGCCACCTTAATTGGAAACACAAATTAACACTTGTAGAAGGAAAAGTCTCTCAGTGGAATTGATGGCCACTGTCTAACGCCAAGAGAGTTTTTATGATCAAAACAGTTTTGGCACCGATTTTTTTGTATATTAGTTTTGCTTTCCTTCCCCCTAAAGCCTTGGAAGCTATGCTGTATAGTATTTTTTAGACTCCATTGGGGAAGCCAACTAAACCCCACTAAATGAGTACATACTAATAGGACTCTTAAAGACGGTGGGGTTGGGATGATTAATCCTCTGTTTTTTTTTTCTATTGTAATTTTTTTCTTCTGTCATAAAGCATGTCTTATTAAATTCAGATAAAACATGGGTTACTCTTGGATGGGACTGGTAGTCTGACCATCTGACCATATGGAAGACTGAGAAATATAATACTATAGGTAGATGTAGGCTTCAAGTCCCTTCTTTTATATATTCTTGTGCTTATGAAATTAGATTATGGAAACTCATTTTATCATGGCTCATTACGTTAACAAGGAAAGATTTGTACAAATGTAGCCTCTCAGCTTTTTTCACAGAACCAATTTATAACAATATTGGGGACATTCCACCCCCTGTGATGACAAAACAGTTATTGGACCTCATGATACCCTGCAAAATGAAGGACAATGTTGTGGCTCTGTATGCATGGTAAATTACAGGTGAGAGGTAATAATAAGCACAAAAGGGAATCTGTAAGATTTTGTCTCCAAGATACCTAGCTATGACCAGACAGAAAGAAACTATACATCTTTCATTTTTTTCCTGGCCTTCTATAATGACCTTTTGGCATGAACTTAGTAGAGTATGGCACACCTCAGATTTTACAACTATTAATCATGATAACCTGATCTATTGTACTTTTCCACACTCTTGGAGAAAATGGCATTATAGCATTTTATGTTTAATAATGGCCTGTCTTAAGTGGTGTATCTGGCACTCAAGATGTGTGTTTTTGTTTTATCAAAAAATTACTCCTTTGCATCTTTTGGTCTCCCAAATAACCACTCGCTCATTGATTGACAGCTCAGCTCAGCTGTCAATCAATGGGCACATACTGTATATAGTAAATTCTCATTGAAAACTCAGTCGTGGTGGTGAGCAGAGGGCTGTGCTGGTCGCCAGCTGGGGGATGGAACGGTGGGAGTGGGGTGGTTTGGCATTGTCTGACAAAGTGTGGGGGTTGGGGGTCCACTAGACCACCAGGGAGAGATATTTAATTATTTATGGGGAGAGTGGAGATAGGGAGAGGGGTCCGCTAGACCACCAGAGAAAACTCATTTATTATAAGGGCAGATCAGGGCCAGGTGGTCCACTACATTGCCAGGGAAATACATTTTATTCTATGGGCAGATCAGGGATGGTGGGGTCCGCTTGACCACCAGGGAAGTACTGTATGTTTTATTCTATGGGCAGGTCAGAGATAGGGAGGGGGTTCTGCTAAACCACCAGGGAAGTATATTTTATTATATGGGTAGATCAGGGCGCGGGGGGGGGGCTGCTAGCCAGCAGGGATGTGATTATTTTTTATACATAGGACCATAGCACATTGGCACAGGAGTCTAACCCCTCCCAGAGGACACACTTCTAAGTACCTTTAGACCAGCTCTGGCTGGTCTAAAGGTGCTTAGAAATTTGCCCTCTTGGAGGGTTTTGTGACTCTCAACTTATGGGATATAGCAGCCTGCATCTGCCACAAACCCCCTAGTGCCATGCTGCAGCCCATTTTGTGGTGCAAGTCTGGTGCAAGACCACTGGCACACACAGCCTGCATTTGATGGAGGCTGCTCTTTTGAATTGCTCCCAGTACATCTTTTGGCACAAGCTGCCCCTTGTGCCGTTCTTTGTGATGCAAGCCCCTTGCTCCATTCAGGGGAGCTTTCTGAATTGAGCCCACTGACTCAGTTATGCACCTGATTCTCATGAATAAAATGAATAATTACAATTAAGATCAAACTAAGGGATTTACTAGTATATCAGAGTGTATGCACTTGCTGCAGATGATACATGGGGAGGTCAAAGCATATGTCTTGATGTAACTTTCTGTTTTGTTCACATTTAGACATAAGAGCAAAGTGTTCCTATGTCCCAGTTTCAAAGCTGGGACAAGGGTATGTCCAATTTTTAAAACTTTGGTTTAGTTATATTCAGTTTTCAAAGTTCACATATAGTTGTACCTGTGCACAATTGTCAGACCAAGTGTACAGTAACCAGGTCTATCATTTGCATTCACGGTTTCCCTAGTCATTTTGTTATTCAGAAGTTGATGTAAAGATAGTAGAACTGCTTGCAATGCTACAGATAAGTCCAGCCTTTGAAAACAGCTCAAGTAAGACAGAACAAAGTCTAGATATACCTGGACAGTTCCTGACATTGACATAGGTTAGAGTTTCATTTTATGACTTTTGAACCCCACCCCCTGCACCGTGATATCTATTGTAAATTGTCACATGATGTAAGGCCCTGTACCTGTCATTCAGATTATTATGACCCTTTATTCTGGGCTGTACTGGATGTACACTTCCAGGTCATGCCTCTATCAGATGGTCTTCTAAATGCATCCAAATTTTGCATCCAGAAGAATGCAGCTGTGGCAAAAAAATAACAAAAATAATATTTGCACCAAATTTTTTTTAACTGCAAATCAGGACTTTTTGTCACAAATGGGTGCATCTTATTCTTTTAAAAATAGCAGCAGGGCTAATTGGACATGATCTTATAGACACAGATGCAGATACAGTGTGCTTTTGCATCTGTATCTGTACTGTTTGAAAATTCGACCCAGAAAATAGGTGAATGACAAGCTGAAATGTGTCTAAAATGGTGTTTCCCAAGCTCCAACTTGTAATATCAGGATCTCGTTAACTTGACTTGTTCTAACTTGTTGACCTGTTACATGACAAAATCCAGACTTCCAGTCTGAAGAACTTGTCCTCCACTTTCAGATTTTGAGAACACTATATTTTTGGGAAACACACACTGATTGGTCTGGGTTATGCTCACTGCTGGTGACTTTTGGAGGGCATGGGGTAGGATCTGCTTACCCAGCCACTCATCCAAGGTTGACATAATCGGAATACAAATCTGAAACCAGTCCACAGTGCTCCAAGAACAGGCTTTTGCTTGCATCCTTGTAAGTGGCACTAGAATTTGCCTCTAGTTGGGACTACTGTTTTTATTGCTACAAGATTTTCAACTAGCTCTGCCACTCGCAATTTGAGCCAAAATAAACATTTTTTCTTGCAGTTATTGGCAATATTTAAAACTGTTTGATGCTGTCAAAGCAGATTAAGTAGGACCTGCTTAATGGTGCTTAGAGGTGCAGAAGAAAACCTTTAGGTGAACATAATTGCACACAAATTAAAAAAAACAGCAGCACTAGCCCTGCAAGTACTGTATAGTTTAAGTCTGTACATCTGAAAAATATTCAGGCTTCTTTTACTTTTCAAGGGATTAGCTTTGTGCCTAACGAAAAAGGAATTTGAAAATGTTACACTGGCAGAGAAGGAAAAAAGGTCAAGCTTAGACACAGGGATTGGATTCTCAGCATAGCCACAGGCTGAGCTAAGGTTGCATCAAGGGATTCGTAATGTTTTGAGCACTTTTTGTTTGACTTTTAGAAGATAAAACCTATAGTGGTGTTTATTATACAGCTGACATCATTGTTTATTTGGCCTGGCATTTGCCTTGGAGAGGATTTCGGTTTCTTCTCTGTCCCAAGACTGTATTACTGACCGTCATCAGTACTCTTGAAGCAGCCTCACAACCCAGTGTCTACATGTCTCTTCCAAGGACTGCTGTACAACACAGCTGGTATTATAGCCACACCTAAACAAAGTACAGTACTGTTGGTTTAAACTTCCCCATCTTTAAACCCCCCTCTGACAGTGTCTACTGCATGACTAAAATGTGGGACACAGTGCTGAACTCAAGTGGAATAATAGGCCCATATTGAGCAGGGTCACTACAGTTGCCAATAATCACAGATTCTACAATGGAAAGGACAGCAAATGTACTTTCTGAATTTCAAGCACTTTGCTAAGTGATCTTTTTTGGATTCACTGACTCGCAGGCCTTTATAACATTGCAGCAGTTTCTGTGGTTCCCAGAAGCAGTAACATGTTTGTGTTGCTCGGCTCCTCTCATAGTTCAAGAAATCATTGAGGAGTAGACACTATGGTCCACAGAGGTGTCCCCTTCCATGCAGAAGACACAATATTGAATGATTAGGAGACATATGTAATTGTGATGGGCACTCTGTATTATACCCCCCCTTACATTAGCAAATGTCTACTTCCCCACTGGATCTAGTGAAAAATCAATTCAGTCATTTTTTAACAGGCTTCTCCCAGTGCAGCTAAAGATGGGGGGGGGGGTCTGAACATCACTTTAAACCATGGCAAGGAGGTCTCAAACCCTAGACCCTTCAGACAATCCCCTCTCCAGAAATATGTTACAAGTACCTTGAGGCACTTGGGAATCTTTGATATACGGCAGCATCTTTACCCTGAGAAGACTGAGTTTACTTATTTTTCTGCTAGATTCAACAGTTACACCAGGTTGAACAATATTTTGTCAACTGCAGAACACATTGCTGTCATTCAAGAAGTCCACCATGGCACCCTGCAGCTCTCAGATCATCCAATGGTAGCATCTCTGCAACTGGGCAATCCCACTATGATCCATACACTGGAGATTCATTTTGTCCTGCCTTTGAGATGAAGTATTCCTAGCTAGATTAGAGACCCTTATCATGCAGATTTTACAACATAATACTGACCCAGAGGTGGACATGGGATATTTATGGGATACTTTGAAAACAGTACTAATGGGAAAGCTTATTGTCTATGCTTTGCAACTGCAGAAGGCCAGAGAGCAGTAGCTAAAAACCTTACAAGACACTCTACATACACTCTACATACATTGCACTTGTATCACAGGCAAGGGGACAGCTCAGTGCTATAACACATAGGAGCCCTCAACAGAGATATCCAGGCAATCCTGGATCATAAGGTAGAGCAGACATTTATTTTACATGCACCACTGCTACTACAAAGGTGGTGCACAAGGTGCCTGTACACTGTCGAGATGACTTCAGGCTCACAAAACTCAGGTGTGCATCACCCAGTTGCACATCCTGGTCATGAGGAGACTTATACATCATACACAGGGCTTCAGTCCATTGTTAGGGGATATGTCCAGCAACGGTATACATCCCCCCTCTCCTCCCCCAGAGAAATTATGCTTCTATCTCACCAAGCTGTCCCTTCCTTCTCTAACAAAAGACCAAGTAGCTTCTCTGACAACCCCAATTACCATGGAGGATGTGGCAGCTGTATTGAAGAACATTAAATCAAGTAAATGCTCAGGCCATGGCTATCTAGCTGAGTTCTTTAGAAAATGTCAGAAGCTACTCCTACCACCATTGCTGAGAGCCTCTCAGTCTGTGTAGCAGTGAATGGGTCTGCTGCTGTCTTGGCATTATGCAACTATCTCAGCAATTCCTAGGCTGCACAAGGACTTTTCCCACTTCTACCGGCCCATATCGATCTTAAGTTTTGGCTTTAAGGTATTTACAGCGATTTGGTTGGCTCAACTGAATTCTCTTCTCCTAGTGTTGCTGGTCATGGACCAGACAGGCTTTGTCAGGCATCAACAGGAACATGACAATGTTAGTCCTGGGGGGAGGGTAAATCTTACCTACTATGCCCAAGCTGTACATATTTGTCTCATTTGGTGTTGGGTCTCCTGGGCCTAAGTAGCCCCTTGAAAAGACATAGAGTTCATCCTACATGACCTATATCGTACTGACCAATATTTGTTTGAGTCTCAGGAGGTCCGCCATTCATACTCGACTTTTACAACATATACAGCTATATCCTTGAAACGTTGGCATCAAGCCCTCTACAGGAGGGGATTTACTACTCTCAGGGTGTGCCTGACATCATTGAGCTTGCCTCTCTGTAAATTGGACAACTCATTGAAGAGATAGGGCAAACGAGATCTCAGTTATGTACAATAACTGCTAAATGACCAGTGTGTGTAATTCCATTTCTGGAGCTACAACAAGCCTTTGGCTTACCCTGGACAGATCATTACAGATATGTTCAACTTGGTTCCTACCTGCAGACTGTGGGGGGGTCAGAGCAACTCCTTTATCTATGGTCTTGGCTCTGTTACCTAGTATTCTTATACGGGTACAGAAATGGTAGATTTGGCAACACCCGATAGAGCATCTTATCTAGACCTTACCATACCTTATCTTACCTAGAAGGGACAGGGGAGATATGATTGAGACCTTCCAGTACCTGAAGGGCATAAATAGGGTTAGCACTGGGGGTATGTTTCCATTGATGAGAGGAGGGATCACTAGGGGCAATAGTTTGAAGTTGGAGGGAGGAAAATTCAAGAGGGAACTGAGAAGGCACTACTTCACAGAAAGAGTAGTGGCAGCATGGAACGTACTCACAAAGGAGCTGATCTCACAGAGATCAGTGGAGAGTTTTAAAAGGGGGTGGGATAGAGTAAAGGGCAGAATAAGCAATGGAGTTGACTTGACCCAAAGGTTGAGCTCAGTAAAGGAGAAGAACGGTGATAGTGGTAATGGTGGGGGAGGGGTGGCAGCACTGGTGTAAACCATGAGCTGCAAAAATCGAGCAGATGAGACAGACCTTTTTGGCCTGTATCTGCTAGCTTTTTTCATACATTCATATGTTTGCATCTTTATAAAGGTCTGATGGATGTGAACTTGAAGATGACTGTTTAGGTTCTGGGAAAATGGAATGAGGAGTTAGGGACTGGGCACCCCTTTGAGACATGACTAAAATTCACATTATCTGCATTTCAGATTATTTCAGCACCCTACCTCAGGAAGTTCCCATGGAAATGTCACATGAGGCTTTTTCACACTGCAGTGCAGGCCAAATACTTGGGACAAAGGCCTTTGCTGGAGACCATGTAAGACAGATTAAGCAGTTCAGATGCAGGTCTTCTGGGGTGTCCACTCATCAGCTTGTATTGGGAAGCAATGTAAAAGAACATTGAAGTAATGCACGGTGTCCAAAACTTAGTTATACATTTCCTAGTCCTTCTAAGTATTTCACCAGAAGAACACAAAATGTGAGGTAAATCATTAAAGTTTTATTGATACAATATTAGTAACAGCAGCAAAAAACCAAAAAAAATGAACAGAGCTCTGATTAACAATTATCCCGACTATGGAAATGTGGGAAAGACTGATGTATGATAGTTATAAGATGGAAAGGTTTACAGATAAATTGAACAGTGCCACTGTGGCCTTTCAGAAGTATTGGAGAGGATGGGTCCTTCATCAACTGGATATGGACTCATCTTTTGTTCCTTGGGACCCTCAAGGAACTAATACCTTTTTCTGTACCTCCCTACCTGGACACTTATAATGAGCTGGTGCAGTTGTGCAGTGATTTCCTGTATCACATGCGATGGATAATAAATACAGATTCATTGTATTATTGTGTACCGTCATTTATACATTATATTTATTTTGTTCACTTATGTACGTTTACTTCTTTTGGTTCTGTCTTTTTGTTTTAGAAAAATTGCTCAATGAAGTGCTATAAAAAAAAAGAAGTAATGTAGGAAGCTATACTGTCTACACATAGTTCCTGGTACTCAGTGTTGTCCTCAGTATAATGGCAGGGGTTGAAATTGGCACTGGCCCACTAGCCAAATGCTGGTAGATTTTGTATCGGGCTAGTAAGATTTTCCTTTAACTAACCCTGTGGGCTTGTACTGTAGAAGGTAATTCTTCAATAAGTACACCAGCTGGACCAGTGGAAAAGTCTGTGGGACTAGTAGATCTTCCTAGTCACTAGCCCTGCTGGCTCGACTACAAAACTTCATTTCGACCCCGAACGAAGCTCAGTAATTCCAGACTATCTCTTATTAACACAGCTATTGTATTTAAGTTTGTTAATCAACCAGATATACTGTGCTATTAAAATCTAGTTGTACGTGTGGCCTAAGCTAAAGTGCAAACTTTTACAATAAGGATCATTCCGTTACACTTACAGTATGCATGTTATAAGAGCTTGGAATGTAGTGACACAAATCGGGATGGAACAAATATTCACTTTGTACCCAAATAGTGACCTACCACAGCTATTCCTATTCAGTCGAAAGAATACCTAATTGAAATCAGTCTGAATACCGAATAATCATTTTTGCATTTGGAGCAAGCTTCCTGCCACCTATATTTGATCTGTAATATGTCCACGCCCACAAAAAGCTACTGATTGCTAACTTTGCACAAGCTGAAACTATGAAATATAAACTGCCAGATGCAGTTTTGCACAGTGACTTTCACTACGTCACTGTCACTACCTCAGTTTGATTTTAAATTATGGCTTAATATGCCTTAAATGAAAAACATTAATGAAAATGAAATCAAATAAATAATAAAGACTATAAGTCTTGTGTCATCATTAACTATTTTTATTCGGTATTCGACATAAACTGTCATCAGCTATTTGGTATTCGAGTTCTTACTCATATTCTATCGGTCTGTCTGTCTAGTTGCCTGTCTGTCTCTTTGTCTACATACCATACATATAAACACACTTCTAGCTACTGTAATAGCACTGATTGGAAAAACAGTCAGTTCTGTTTCTCCAAGAGCTATTTGTGCATAAATAATAACACTATGTCTCATAGTGGGCAGTTTGGGTGTTCACTGGTTCCTCCCCAGCTCGAGGCTAGGTTTCTTTCATTACCAAGTAGCTCAGTTGTTAGCTGGCACTGACAGGTACTGACCACAGGGAATCATACAGCAATATCATGAAGGGCATGTCTTGTCTGTTGTCTCTATACTTCTCATTTTACATATAGAATAATGTATGCAGTGTTTTACATTATGAGATTTTTTTACACATCCGAGATGTGTGATACCACATAAACCATGAGAGCAAAGCACGATTGGCTTGTGATGGTATAACACACTGAGGATGTATTAAAAAACACATAATGTCAACATCCCATAGCTTATTTCATATACTGTAATTGCTGGGTTTTTGAAACAAAAACTAGCTGGAAACGCGGTGAAAGGCTGAAAAATGTATTGACTTTGCCATTTCCTGACTTTAATGATAAATATATTGCAAACATACGAATGTTTACATATTGTGTAAAACATTTCTGAGAAAAAACATACATCTGCAAACATTTTGGGGGGTATTTCATTATGAAACTGCAACTGAAAGTGCTATTAGCACAGTACCAGGAAGTACACACCAAAAAGAGAAGTATGCCTGCCACAGGATCTTTTTACTTTTTAGAATGGTATTTCACAAACTTTGTGACAGTTGTTTGTTTAAAAGCTTTGAAACAGAGGCAATATAGCACACAACTGCAACAAAAGGTAGTTTGATTATGTGGTTTAAAAATGCACAAGGAAAAAGTGTTTTCTTTACTCGAATGGGTTTGACTGACACCTATGTCGTAACAACCGACTGTGTATTATGGTGAACGCTGGTTATCATGACATTTGAAAGTGCTGTTAATCCAGTTATTAAATAAACTAACCATTAATTATATTACTTTTCAGTTTTCTGCAAAAAGGCTGTAGAAACTATCATAATTAACACTGGTAGTCAGCTAAGAGAGACTATAGGAGAGATGAAATGGGGGGAGTGAGTGAGTGAGTGTGTGTGTGTGTGTAATACAAACACCCACTTTTCTTTACAGCTGTTATAACAGTTATGTTGTTTACACAACATACATTAAGATAATTGTGTCCTGTGTCTTAGACTCCAGCTGTAATTTGTCTCCAAAAATATAGTCTCATGGAGCCAAATACTCCAAGGAGAAACTATCTGCTGTGATGTTGCCCCCATCCACAACTTCCAAAGCTGGTCTTCTTAGAATTTATTATACTTCTGCTCTGTTACAGTAAACTGGGGAATTCTAAAAGGGGAATTCCATCTCATATTTGTTTAGTGGTGTCAGGGGATTTCACTTTTGCAGCTCTATTAATTTGATGTCTGTATGACATCTGGATAACACAACCTCTGAGACTGCAGGAAATGATTGGATCAATAGCTGGAATAATGGTGAAAACCCCAAAGTAGCTGAAAGGTAACAAACACCAACCCATTTGCACCACTGCATCAATACAACAGAAGCCAATACTGTGTAACACATATTGTGCAGTAAATTCTCTCAATAAAGCTCTGTGCTATGGATCTCTGATACAGTATTAGGTTGCTGTATGTTGGTTCTTGTTGATGTGAAAATAAATTCTGTTATACTTGCAGAGTAAGATGGTACTGAGGTGGTGGAAAAGGCTTTGGGTCCATTGTGTTTGCTTTTCCTGCTGAATGGCAATGACTGTCCCCAATATAGTGTCCAGGGCTCAGTTGGTTGCACACTTGCCTCTATCAGGAAGATCAAAAGGCTGTGGGTTCTAGTTCCACAGTAGGTAGATGGGCTGATATCCAGTGCTGACACTGTATTGTGACATGGGGGGGGGGTTGCACTGCAGAGGGGCCATCATTTAGTAGAGGTGTTAAAGCAATGTCCCTTGTGCCCATCTCAAGTGGCTGTCCAGGTGGATGTTAAATATCCCATGGCATGCATCATAAGAGTAGGGGATTTTACTTTCGTCCTGGCAAACATTCATTTTGTGATTAAAAGTGGATCACTCTGATGCAATCTAGTAGCTGCTGGGGGAAACGTTAGTGTGTTTTTTGGCATACTCTCCTCTGGGAGATAGAATGCAGGTCTGTTTTGTGCTGCTGGTATCTGAATAAATTCAACCTTTAACTTTCATCTACTAGTTGGTGTGTCTACGGACTGCAGTGGTTGCTGTACAAACTTAGAATTCATGCTATTTTGGTCTTTAGCACCATAGCTATTGTTCCTGGTGCTGACTAGCTTTGCCTGTTCATGATTAAAACATGCCAACATAACCCAACCCACAGGGTGCACCAAGAAAAGAGCTTTCAGCTCTCTGTGCCTTTCCTGGTCAAAAATGACAAATAAATGTAAGTACTAACACACATCCAAATTTTACTTCGGGAATGTTACCCCTACTCATGCTGTGTAACCCTCAATGGTAGTATCCCTCAGAAACATAGAAACATAGAATCTGCTGGCAGAGAAGGACCGCTTGGCTCACTTAGTCTCCCCATTTTCCCTACCTGTTTCATATACCGCGGATCCTAAATGATTTGTGGTTTACCCTCTCTTTCCTTTCACTAGAGTCCCTTTGTGTCTGTCCCATGTGTTTTTGACTTACCCTACCATTTCTGCCCCAACACCTCTGCCGGGAGGCTGTTCCATGAATCCACCACCCACTCAGGAATCGGTCTGGCCTGCTTTAAAAGCCTGAATGCTTCTAGCTTCTACTGTCTAGTCACCAGAGGCCCATTAAATCCAGATTTTCACCATCTCCCTTATTATATCTAGCATATTTTGTCTTCAATGTAAGAAGTCCAGATCTAATATGAGAGCAACATCTAGACTCACAGTGTGTGCAGTAAATTTTCATACCTGCAGAACATCTGGAGTGGCATGGACCTTAAACTATGTAACTGAAACTCCTAGCTGCACACTCCCCTTCCCCTACCTAGTACCACATGGCATGAAACTTCATTTTAAGATATAGTGCCATATTTAAAACTGTGCCACTGCAAGAGGAAGGAAGGACCTAACCCGGAACACTGTTTGTCAGCAAAGGCATCCCTGCCAGGTTAAAGGATACCAGCCCTGGTTGTTTTTCTCTTTGACACTGTCACAATGCTGCACATAATACCTACAGTTGTATAATTTAGTTATGAATTACCCATGTACTATGCAACATATGTACACACTGTTATAAGCAAAAAGTATTATGCCTTAGTATTTCAGTTCCCCACCAAAGTCTCTGGTGGCTGTAAACTAGTGAGCCAAAATGTGCCTCCATATGTAACATAGTCTTGTGCTGCCAAACTCAGACCCACTAACCCACATGGAACCACAAACTATAACATAAAGCAATTTAAAGTCAGTTTAGTTGAATGCCTCTTCTGGATTTTCATTCTGATATTCATTCTCCAGCTGTTTTCATTCTGATATTCATTCTCCAGCTGTTTTCATTCTGATATTCATTCTCCAGCTTTGTCACAAGCTCCTCAGCCTCTAGTGGAGCTGTATAAAGTTTCATACCCACTGTCATTTGCAGTCTCCCAGAGGAAACTATATTATGGGGAATATCTAAGTCTCGGAGCAGCAGAACCAGTTAGCCAGCAAAAAAGGTCAACCTACTTTTCTTTAGCAGAAAATGTATTCTTGATAATCTTAGATTCTACATTTAGATAGTTTAATTTCAATCTACACCTTTTGTAATTTGCATGGATGTACAAGAAATAGGGCAGCCCTCAGCAGCTTTCAAAAATCTTCCCCCCAGAAATCCCACACTAAATGTATGCACCGTATTTATAATGCAGATGTCTGGGTGTTGCCAGAAAATGTTTATGATGGTCAACTGCACAGCAGCACCCTGATCTGCTTACATCCATGATGGTAGGCATGATAAAGGACCAATAATTTTTAAGAACTCAAAATCCTCTATATTGCTACAGGAATTAAATAAAGCAAAAGGAAAATCAGACAAATTGATGTTTGTGTTTGTCCTAACTGCCAACCAAATTATTAAAGTTTTTGTTAATGAATGCTGCTGCCTTAATTGAATTGAACTGTTTTCATTTCATTCTCATCACATAAGACAAGTCAGGAAATAATAGAATGCAGGATCCCTCTGACAAAAAGTTCTTTATAGCTCAGGCTGCATGGAGAATCATATCTCAAGCCATCGCCTGGCTGCTGGAACCACTAAAATGGTTCAGGGACCCTCCACTTTTGTTATTGCGCTTCTCACTGTAATCCAAAAAGCTTTCAGTATTTGATGAAATGTATCAATCCCTTAATTCTGTTGTAGCCAGCCGGGAAGAAAGTCAAGTATATAATTCTCTTTAGTACCCTGCTTTACACCACAAATGATATTTGCAGCCCAGATAGCTCTTTCCAGCTGCTCTAGCCTCATTTTTAGCAGGCTTTGTTCCTTGACAGTCACCCACCACTTTGATATGCAGCCCATCTCATGGACCACATCCACTAGTCTGTCTACATGAGTCTCCACAGCCAGAAGCTGGGTGGATTGCCAACCCAGTTTTTTATCATTTTTGATCCAGCACCGCAGTAACTCCATGTATCTCCTCCTGGGTGGTCTGAACTGCCATCCTGCTGCTGTCTCTGCTGCTTCAAGGGCTCTCCTTGTGGTGCAAAAAAGTCATCAGTCTTTGCTCATTTTTCTTACTCATTTTCCCCCATACAAGAAATTACCTTATTCCAGACACTATTCTCTCTCTTCTAATTTTAAAGAAACTGCAAATACTCAAATTGCATGCCTTAAAAAGGCTATTGGTCACACCCCCCAAAAGCTACATTAAAACAGAAGTACTAGTTAGTCTGCAAAAAATCTTTCTACCCTTTTATTTAGCACTAATGCATTCCTGATATACTTAGATTCTTCATTGGGTATTTAAATTGATTTAGCTATTTTTAGGTCAGTTTTACATGCAAATGTTGTAATTTCTGTATATGTACACTGCAGGGCAGCCTGGAACAGTTGTTAAAAATCTCCTCCCTTGATGTTACTCTTTGACGACACCCACTGTTTTCCCAAAGCAGGTACTGTGTGTTAGGGTGAAGCTAGAACATGCTTTAGATAACTAATAACACAGCACTTTCCTGCTCTGCTTACATTCATGATGGTGGGCCTGGAAAGGGGCAGGAGCTTTTAAGAACTTCACAGTCCTCTACCTTACCTCAGAAATGAAATAAACAAGCATTTGTCAATGCCGAATGTTTGCTTGCTGGCATTGGCATTGGTAGTGTAGAAGTTACAGAGCTGCATAATAGGAATGGCAGCGAAGTATTGAACTAAAGCCAACCCCACCACCACCCTGCAGAGAGCGACAGGCATTGGGGTGTGTCTTTGGGTCGTCAGGCATAACTACCATGCCATTTCACACACCCTACCCTGCAGACACTGACAAGTGTCACGGTGTGCCTTGGGTCTTTGGTCCACGCAAACCCCATTCCATCAGGAAATACGGTGAGATGGGTGCAGTATAGGAGAATGGGGTGAAGTTTGGGCCTGAAGAGTCCGAGGCACACTTTGATGCCTCTCACTGGCTGCAGGGTGTGGGTGGGGGTGGAATGGTATGAGCATGACAGGCAAGAATCCCAAGTCACACCCCTGATGTCTGTCATTCTCTAGAGGGTGGGGCGTTATGGTCAGAAACCCTAACGCCTCAGGCATTCGTTAGTGTTTTCACTCCAAATTTTCAACATGTTTTTTTGTGACCCCCACCTCCTGAACAGTGGCAATATCAGTTTGTTAGCCGAAAACTGCTTTTGCACAGCGGCTATGGCATTTGGCACCACAGGTGCAAAAACACATTCCGAACAGGATGTGAAAAATGACAGCGGTACTGTTCATGGGAGGTGTAATAAATGGCAATGTTGAAAATCTGCTGTGAAAATCTTAAAAAAACTGGTGAAGTCACGAGCATGCGTAGAAACTGTGCAACGCACACCTGTAATGTAACTAGTCTGGGGATTTTTTTACAGCAGATTGTTAACACAGGCATTTTGGGACCTCCGATCATGAACACTGTCAGTGTGATTTTCTTTATCTGTCCCGAACAATGATTTCCCACAGCGACCACGCATTTATGTGCTGAAAGTGTGAAAACAAATTTCGGCCATGTTGTGGAAAATGACAGCTGTACTGTTCATAAGGAGGTGTGGAAAATTGCCACTGGTGAAAATCTGGACTGAAAATACAGTATTACAAATTCATGAACTTACGAGGGTGTGTGGAAACTGCGCAATGCTCACTCATAACACAGTCATTTTATGGAGTTTTGTCACCAAATTTTCAACATAGCCATTTTAAGACCTCTGCTCATGACCAGTGTCACTGTGATTTTCTTAATCTGTCCCAAACATTGTTTTCACACACCGACTGTACCATTGTGCGCTACATGTGCGGAAACACATTTTGGGCGAGATGTGAAAAATGGTAGCTGTACTGCTCATAAGGAAGTGCGGTAAAATGGCACTGTTGAAAATCTGGTGTGCAAATATTACAGATTCGCAAACTTGCCAGCATACGCAGGAACTGCACAACGTGTGCTCCTGAAACAGTCATTTTGGGGAATTTTTTCACCAAATTTTCAACATAGCCATTTTAACACCTCTGCTCATGACCAGTGTCACTGTGACGTTCTTAACGTGTCCCATACATTGATGTCACACACCGACTGCCCCATTGTATGCTACATGGGCAGAAACACATTGTGGGCGAGATGTGAAAAATGGCAACTGTACTGCTTATAAGAAGGTACGGTAAAATGGCAATGTTGAAAATCTGGAGTGAAAATATTGAAAATTTGCAAACTTACGAGGCGATGAGGGAACTCTGCAACGCACACTGGAAACAGTCATTTTAGAATTTTTACCAAATTTTCAACATAGCCATTTTAAGATCTCTGCTCATGAACAGTGTCACTGTGATTTTCTTAATGTGTCCTGTATTGATTTCAAGACACTGACTGCCCATTGTGCACTACATGGGCGGAAACACGCTTTGGGTGAGATGTGAAAAATGACAGCTGTACTGCCTATAAGGAGGTGTGGTAAAATAGCAATGTTGAAAATCTGGAGTGAAAATATTGAAAATTTGGAACTTATGAGCGGCGAGGAACTGCGAATGCACCAGAAACAGTATTTTTAGATGCCACCAAATTTTCAAAATAGGCTTTTTGAGAGCCCACCTTATGAACACTGGCAGTGTCATTTCATTAATCATTCCAAAAAGGTGATTTTGTGCAGTGGCCCTGAAATCACCCTTCGGGTCCAAGTAATGCCATGACAGTGCAAGAACTCATGAGGAGGGGTCCCAAAAACCCCATGTTGAAAATTTGGTGCAAAAATTCCAAAAAATGCCTGAGATATGCAACAAAGTTGAAAAAACCCTATCTATCCCATAATACAGCTTACCGGCATTTCCTCAGTTCGCCGTCGGCTTTGAAGAGTGCAGACATGTTCCCGGTCCACCAAAGATCATCGCGCCAGACTCCGGAGGTAAGTATGGGGTGAGGTGGGGTGTGGGGAGGCAGGTGCGCAGTGGGTGGGTGCGGTTTGTGGGGGGGCAGGGAGACTGAGAGGGACCGTTTTTTTCTTTACAGGTTTGTTTTTGTTTTCAAAGATGACACGGGACGTTTGCCACGCTGGGGTGGGCTCCCAGCATGGTAGAAGGACGGCTGGGGGCATGGAGCTGACGGGGATTGGCACCTCTCGTCGGCCATGGCATCTGTTGCCACGCTTGGGTGGCTCCCAGCGTGGCACCCTGTACTCGGGAGACACACTGGAGACGACGGGGATTGGGCACCCGTCGGCTATATTGATATGCCACGCTGGGGTGGGCACCCAGCGTGGTATATGAAACTGTGTTTCGGGGCACAGCCAACGGGATTGGGCAACCCTGGCCGGCTATAAGCAGTGCGGCGCTGGGGTAGCAGCAGCAGCATATGTGTGTGTGTGCGTGTGTGTATGTTTAGGGGGAGCATGCATGAGCAGGCGATATCTGATCGCTGCTCACTGAAGCATAGCTCCCCCTTTCAGCTGTATGCCACTGCATTTTGGAGCTGTCATAGACAGCTCCAGCAGGCATTGGAGAACTTCGGCCGTGCCTGCAAACACACTGACTGAATTGGAAGAGGGCTGATGCACCTCCGAAAACTCCGATGATGGCACTATGTTTCTTGCACATGCATGCAAGCAAACATAAAATGGACATTTTAATGTTTTTGTTTACTCAGCCTGCCAACTGGATTATTTAAAGTATACCTAAATATTATGTTTTAAGTTTTTTCTTGGAGACCTGAGTATTTCTTTTAAGTCATATCTGAAAGATGATGCTCTGGCAGTGTCATACCCCCCCCCCCCACACACACACACACACCTGTACTGCACTACAGTATGAACACTGGGTTAGGGTATAAACTCAAGCCCCTTGTGCTGGACATGAACCAACAACCTGCTGGCTCGGAGCCAGGAGTGATGCCACTTAGTTATATTGGCACAAGTATTTAATGTGCTATGCAGACTGGAAACTGCTTCATCTTCTGAATACAGTGAATGAAATACATTCATTTGTGCAGAAGGGACACAGTCATAGGCAGCCTTGCTTACTGTAGAGTCCGGCTCCTAGCCACAGCATGATTTTTAACCAACAGCAAGTTTGCTGTTCTCTGCAAAGTCCTGGAATACATTCCCTAGCAAACTGCAGTCAGTTTCCTCTAGGAGAATATTTAAGCCAAATCTTAAAATGTATCTATGAGTTTTAAGCAAATGTATTTGTTTGCATGCTGTTCTTCACATATCTGTTGTTCATATGAAATTATGCCAGGCTTCAAATATATCTACTGCCTGCTTACTTCCAGGTCACCTGTACTGTAAAAACAGGGCTGTATCCCATCAGTTATACCTGGTGATTAGAATCTGAATAAATAAAATGGGAATAAAACTAGTTTTGCTAATTTTGGGAGGATTTCTTAACATGTTTCCCATGATAGCTCAACTGAGATGCAACCTTTTGCAGAGCTTAAAGTGTATATAAACAAGCATTTGTCAATGCCAAATGTTTGCTTGCTGATATTAGCACTGGACGTGCAGGAGTAATACAGATGGAATGGCAATGAATTATTGAAGTCATGCCAACTCCACCAACACCCTGCAGAGATGGACAGGCATTGAGGTGTGCCTTTGGGTCATTGCCCATAACACTCTCGGCATTTCACCTTGCCCTATCCTGTAGACACTGACAAGTGTTGAGGTGTGTCTTGGGACCCCATTTCATAAGGACATAAGCTGAAATGGGAGCAGTATAGGAGAATGGGGTGAAGTCTGGGGCCAAAAAGTGCAAGGCACACCTCAATGCCTGTTACTGGCTTCAGGGTGGGGGGCGGAATGGCATAAGCATTACAGCCAGCAATCCAAAGGCACACCCCTTATGCCTGTCAGTCTGTACAGGGTGGGACGTTATGGTTAGAAACCCTAATGCCCTGGGCGTTTGTTGGTATTTGCACTCCAAATTTTCAGTATGGCCTTTTTTTGACACCCCCCCCCAACCTCATGAAGGCATTTGGGACCTCTACTCATGAACAGTGGCACTATGAGTTTGTTAATGTGTCCCGAACTTTGATTTCCCACAGGGACCATGTCATTGTGTGCCAGATGTGCGGAAACACAGATCAGGCAGGATGTGAAGAATGACAGCTGTACCATTCATAGGGAGGTGTGAAGAGATCACAATGTTGAAAATCTGGAGTAAAAATATTAAAAATGCTCGAACCTCCGAGCGTATGTGGAAACTGTGCAATGCACACTCGTAACACAGTCATTCAGTGGAATTATTTGACTAGATTTTCAACATAGGCATTTTGTGATGTCTGCTCATGAACACTGTCACTATGATTTTCTTAATCTGCCCCCAGCATTCATTTCCCACAGCAACCGCACCATTGTGCACAGATGTGCAAAAACACACTTCAGGCAGGATGTGAAAAATGACAGCTGTACTGTTCATAAGGGTGTGCACAAAATGGACAATGTTGAAAATTTTGAGTGGAAATATTACTAATTTTTAAAGTTACGAGTGTCCTTGGAAACTGCTCAATCCACGCTTGTAACAGTCATTTTATGGACTTTTGTCACCAAATTTTCAACATAGGTATTTTAGAACATATGTACATGAACAGTGTCACGGAGATTTTCTTAATCTGTCCCGAACACTAATTTCCAGCAGCAACCGTGCTATTTTGTGCCAGAAGTGCAAAAACACATTTCGGACAGGATGTGAAAAATGACTGTTTGTAAGGAGGTGTGGAAAAATGCCAATGTTGAAAATTTGGAATGAAAATATTACAAATTCTTGAAGTTACGAGGGTGCGTGGAAACTGCGCAATGCATGCGCGTAACATAGTCATTCTATAGACTTTTGTCTTCCTCAGTAAAGGAGAGAACAAGGACACATAGGGTTGTCCAAGTAGTCCTTTTCCATCATAGTTTAATATCTCTCTCTGCTGTTCCTATAGGCATGAGATGGGTGAATCAGTCCAGGTGGGGATTGTTTGCAAGCGGGACCCTGGCAAGCTGATTTCCATCAAAGATACCCATGGACACAGGACTACCTTGGGTTATGCCCACTTCCATTGGGTGCAGTCATTCCAGTTGGTAAACTGAGTGAAGGTTGGATGGGGGATTGCACCATGCAGTATTCAATTAATAAAAGAAGAGGCTGGCAGAAAAAGCCCTGCTTTGATGTCTGGTTCTGCCATGTACTGGTGCCCACCTGTACCATAGTAACTTTAGGAAAGAACTGTATTTAAATAGCACCTTTCCAGAGCTCAAAGGGCTTTACAGTAGTTTAAATTACAAATAATACATAGCAGCAGCAAGCAATAAATCTCAATTCAAATTATAAAAATAGACACAACATTCCCCAGAGTTTGTGGAACCTATCATTCTCCTGAGAAGGCCGTTCTAAACAGTCAGGTCTTTAGTTGTGATTTAAAATTTTCCACTGAGGGGGCAGAACAGGTGGATTCTAGGACAACATTCCAGAGTTTTGGAGCAGCTGCAGAAAATGCTCGGTCCCCAGCAGATTTTAATCTTGCTGCTGGGACCAAAAAAGCCCCATGGGTATCCAAGTGGAGAACTGGGTGGCAAACTGGCTGACGGGCAGAATACAAAGAGTGGTGGTAAGTAGTTTACAGTCAGAAGAGATGCAAGTCACATCAGGGATCAATCCTGGGGCCTGTCCTCTTCAATATCTTCATCAGTGACATTGCAGATGGACTGGAGGATAAGGTTTGTCTGTTTGCAGATGGCACCAAGATCTGCAAGAGTAGATGATCCAGATGGGGTGGACAGAATGAGAAGAGATCTAGATAAACTAGCAAAATGATTGGAAGAGTGGCAACTGGGGTTTAAAGCAAAGAAGTGCAAGATCATGCACATAGGGAAGAGAAACCTTGAAGCCACCTATAGGCTGGGAGGGGAGTTGCTGGCAGTCACAAGGGAAGAAAGAGACTTGGACGTCATCATCATCAGTGACCTGAAATCATCCAAGCAGACCACTAAAGCAGTAAGTAAGGCTAGGGGGATGTTGGGGTGTATTAGTAGGGGTATCACAAGTCAGAAAAGGGAGGTAATAATCACTCTTTAAAAGACACTGGTTAGGCCCTGTCTGGAGTACTGCATGCAGTACTGGAGGCCACACCTTCACAACAACATTAACCAAATTGAGGCAGTCCAGAGAAGGGTAACCAGAATGGTGCAGGGACTGCATCAGAAAACATATGAGGACAGATTAATGGAGCTCAGTATGTATACCCTAGAGCAAAGGAGTGAGAGAGGTGATATGATTGAAACATTCAAACACCTTAAGGGCATTAACAAGGTGAAAGAGTCTTACATGTTTCAATATAAGAAAAATAGCAGAACAAGAGAACATAGCATGAGATTAGAGGGAGGCCGATTAAGGGGTAATGTGAGGAAGTTCTTTTTCACAGAAAGGGTGGTGGATGCATGGAACGGCCTACCTCAGGAAGTGGTGGATATGAATACAGTGCAGGGCTTCAAACAGGCATTGGATAGGCATAAGGGAGCAATACAGATGAGTATGACTAAATAGGCCATTGACAGAGCAAAAGCCGATGGCACATTCATAGGGTAGAAAAATAAATGGGCAGACTGGATGGGCCTTGTGGTCCTTATCTGCCATTAGCTTCTATGTTTCTATGTAACTCTGGTGCCCCGATAATCCTACTGACAGGTTGCTAGTAGTTGATAAATGTAGAGGGGGCCCAGTCCATTAATAGCCTTAAAAACCAGCAAGGCAGTACAGCACAGTGGTTTAAGGCTCTAAGCTGCAAACTTGGAGACCTGGGTTTGAGTCCCACGGCCCCCACTTGCATGCTGTGTGATCCTGAGAAAGTTACTTAACTTCCTTGTGCTCCCAGGTCACACCTGTAAACAAGCTTTCAGCTTAGCGTGTCTCTCCCCTGGTTAAAAAAACAATTACTTATTTGTTTAGTTATTGTTTACCAGCTAAGGTACGCTAGACAAACATTTGCCTATTTTCAGGCACAAACTGGGAGAGTACAAACCAATAAAATAATACAGTGCAAGACATTTATTTCGACATTAGAGTACTTGGCAATCTTAGAAAACAACACCATGCACAACAGTAAATTAAACAGCAGAGTAAACAATACAGTACATAACTATCAATTGTGCAAGCATAGGAGAGAGAAAATTGGCAAAAAGCCAAGAAGTGCAGACTTGGTAGGTATTCAAAGTGACAAGTGCAGGGACTATCTTAGATGAAGGCTAGAGTTACCAAAGTCAGGGGCTAGGAACAAGAGCATACTGTACTACTACTTTGTAATGTGTTCACATTGTATTGTTCTACTAAATGTGACGTGGAACGTTTGTAAATGAGTCTTCGACTCAAAGGTACTCTCTGACTTGTGAAATAAATAAATAAATAAATAATACAAAGCTGTGATAAGTGTGAGCAATGCTAGTTTTGGAAGGCATGGGCAAAAGAGCAGTGTTTAATGCTAGCAGGTATACTGTTCCACAGTTTTGGGGTAGTGACAGTGAAGGCTGTCTCTCTGATTTTGGTCCTGATCCTAGGTGCGAATAAGATGTCAAGGTCTGAGGATCTCAAGAGGTAAGCATAACTATAGGGCACCAGGAGAGAGGCGAGAGATAAGGGTGCCTGGTTGTTCTGTATTATGCTGTGAATGATGCCACCCTGGGAGAGATCAAGTAGAGCAGCAGGAGGTAGCTAACGTAGTTTTGAATGCAAGGTGCACTCGTAGGTGAGATGGTTACATGCAATGGCAAAACAACAGATATTGTTGTAATCCATGTTCCATTTGCATAAGACAGAGTATGAGGCTTCAGAAAAATGTTAAATTCAGAATGCCATCTAATTGGCAATCAATGCAACTCCCTCAAAGAAGTATATTCAGATCCAGCTCTGAATGACAATAGCAACAGTTTTCAACTAGGAATGGTTTAGCCTTTTCTGTCCTAATTCTTGTTTTTGAACCTCTTACATATTCATTTATTTATTTATTTAGAATATTGGTAACCATGAGAGGCACATTGAGCCGAGGCTTGTTTCCAGGTGTGACCAAGGGGGATGACGAAGTGGAGAAAAAAATACATTACAGTAACATAGGATAATGCTGAAATATGCAGGCTAAATACAATTATCTCATTTTACAAGCAGTAGGTAATTTAAATTCAGTAACACTTGAATACGATACAAAAAAAGGGTACTGTAGATGTGCAACACAAGTAAGAGCAGCAAGGGTGTTTAACACTAGTGAGGTAATAGTAAAATATTTACAAAAGATGGTTCGGAAAGAGATATGTGCATGACTGGTTAGAAAAGCAAGTACAATCCTTTTTTTTTTTTTTAGGAAATTTGCATAGATTGTGGTAGACAGTGGGGAGAAAGAGCTAGGGGTTTGTGGGGACAGAAAGAAAGAAAGAAATCCAGTGAGCAAGAGTTGATTTAGGGGTTGGGGGAGTAGGGTGCATAGGGAAGGGGAGGGGAGAGAGTTTCGAAGGTACAGCAGAGTCAGGAGACGGGAAGGACAGGTGCAAGCAGAGGAAAAGCATTGGGAACGAGTGTGTTTTAAACAATGTAGAGATGGAGCTAGCAAAGTGGAGCTTGGAAGAGAGTTCCAGAGGGAGGGGATGTGGTAAGAGAAGGCTGCCTACCCCTAACAGGAGTGAGGGTTGGGAATAGAGAAGGTACAAGGGTTTCTGGAGCAGAGCTGATAAGAGGAGGGAGTTGAGGGGGAGAGGAGGCTGAGGTATTAGGGAAGAGCCAAACCAAAATTGAAAATAAGGGTGGAGGCATGGAGCCCACAGTGCATTTGGAGAGGGGAGGAGAGAGAGAGAGAGGAGAGAGAGAGGGAGTAGAGAGTACTGTGGTGAGTATGTGGGGAAGCACAGGAAGCAATGCATCAGAAAGCAATAAAAAGTGTGTATAACCTTGTGAAGGATGAGGCTGGGGCAGAGCCAAGGACTACATCTGCGTGATCAAACACTGTGAGGATCATTTTAGTGAGTAACTATCAGCAAACCATGGGGAGAGGGCATCCTTATTTCTGTATTTCTGTACATGGCTCCAAGTTTTGGGCAGAATTTCGGCTGAATGAAGACTATGTGGGTCGAGAAATCAATTTGACTGTCCAGCCAAATGCCTATGTACTTTAGAAGGGGACTGATTCTAAAGTGGAGCCATCAAGATTATAAAAGGAAGGAGGTGGGAGATTTTAGTTAGTTCCTGTGGGGTGCCAAAGGACACGGAGACTTGGGGATTATGGTAAATTGCACAAACTGTAAGTAACCCTCCCTCAAAAGACCACCCAGTGGTTTTATATTGGAAAATAAAAACATTACCTTATTGTTTCATATTACTTGGTATTACTCGGTTTCCAAAGGTGGAAGAAGGTGTTAGCCCATTGAGACCACTTTCACCACATCTGTGGGGTGTATTTAAATTCCATGGTTAAGGATGTAATCATCTAAGGCATGTTTGAATGTATCAGAAATTTTTTTCTACTAAATTTGAGTGTAGTGAGTTCCATAACCTACTTGTTCTAACTATAAAATAATTTTTCCTTCTATTTCTTCTAAACTTAGGAACTTTAAGTTGTCTGTTGTGGCACCTCAATCCCTCTGTTTTTTTACCCATTCCAGTCCACATTCCTCAGTAAGATAAGGGTAATTAAGAATATTATACAGCATTAACAAATCTCCCCTTAATCTTTGTGTCCTTACATCATAGAGTTTAAGCTTACTCAATCTATCAGGGTAGGTTAACTTACATAGGGGTGGTATCAATTTTGTATCCTTTCTTTGTACTGATTCTATGATTTGTATGTCCTTGTTTAGATACGGAGACCAAAATGGTGTTGCGAAATCCACATAGGGTCTTATATATATTTTGTAAAGCGGTAAAATACAGGCTTGGCTTCTGTTGACAAATGCTTTTCTAATTAATATTAAGGTACAATTTGCTCTATGGGAGACCCATCTACTTTGATCTGCATTAGAGAAATCTTTATTGATAATAAATCCCAGATCACTATCAGATTCTACTGCTTTTATAGCGCAAGAGCTAATACTGTAAACTATATATGGATTTTTTATTCCAAAATGAATAACTGTACATTTGTCAGTATTATACTCCATTTTGTTGTTTTTTGTCCAATTGTCTAATTTTATTAAATCTTGTTTAAATATATCAATCTTAAGTTGTGAATCAACCTCAAAAAAGATTTTGGTATCATCTATAAATTTGACTAGTTTGCAGTTTAAGTTATCATTTTTATCTCTAACAAAAATCTTAAACAAGACAGGCCCCAAAATTGAGCCCTGAGGGCCTCCAATAGTAACCTTAATTACATCTGACAGTTTATCTGCTACTCTAACTTGTTGGGTTCAATTAGCCAGCTATGAAGATATCCATTTAACAATTAATGGATTTAGGTCTAGTGTTATCATTTTCTTTAGGAGTAAGTGGTGAGGGACCTTATTGAATGCTTTTTTGAAGTCAAGTAATACTATGTCCTCTGGAACTCCCCTATCTAAGCTTTCACTAATATTTTCATAAAAAAAGATCACATTTGTGGAACAGGATCTGCCTTTTAAAAAGCCATGTTGTTTCATATCATTTAGTTTCCTCTCATCAACCTCCTTATCTTGCCTTAGTTTAGAGGTTTCTCCATGCACTTACATATAATTGATGTAAGACTAACTGGCCTATAATTATCCACCATCTTCCTACCCCCCTTTTTATATATCGGTACCACCGTAGCACCTCTCCAGTCCATTGGTATTTCACCTAATCTAAGTGATTTATTGAAAAGTAAAGTAAGGAATACTGATATTTCCTCTGCTGTCTCTTTCAGAAATTTACTATTTATGCGATCCAGGCCTGGGGAAGAATTATGCTTAAGTTTGTGCAACACAGTGCTAACTTCATCTGTTGAGATTTCATCAAATATTGCATTATCTGGGGTTTTATTAATACTGTTGGCCTCTCCCATGGAGAATACTGTACTAAAATATTTATTTAGAGTATTGGCAATATCCTTTTGATCTTCGAGTACATTTTTATTATCTACAAGTGGTCGTACGTTATTATTTTGTCGTGAATTATTACTAATATAGACACAACGTTCTTTAGGGTCTTTGTTTAAACATGGTTTAAATTCAGGTTTTTTCTTTTCTGCCTTTATCACTTGTTTTGCATTTCTTAGTTCCATTTTGTATATCTTTTTATTATGTTCACGTTGGTCCTTTTTTATACTTGACAAATTATTTTTCCTTTACTCTGAATTGTTTTTTCACCTTATGTGTTAACCATAATGGAATTTTACCCTTAGAATTTGAGACTTTTTTAATAGGGATGAATAAATCTTCCATATTGTGTATAGTGTCTTTAATTATCTTCCAACGTTCTTCAGTAGAGCTATCTTCCCAAACATATTGCCAGCCTCTAGATTTAATAAAACTCTGTATTTTAACATAGTTTCCCTTTTTGCACTGAAACTTATATAGAGAATGATTGTGGACCTGAAGTTGCTGGTTAATACTAAAGATTATGCTATTGAGGTCACTATTCAATAATGGTGCAGCAATATTGATATTTGATATTTCCAAAGAGATATTGGTGAGACTAATATCCAAAATATTGACACCTCTAGTAGGTTCAGAAACTAATTGTTCAAGCCCTACTTCGACTGTGGAATCCAATATTATAGTTTCATTTGATGACGCACTTTTAAGAGAATCACATTCTATTCCTGGTAAATTAAAATCACCTACAATAATCAAGTTGTCATTTTCTGATAAATCTAAAATAGTAGTACATAGTTCTTGATTGTACAAGCTATCTGCAGTTGGGGGTCGATAAAAATTGGCTATAAGGATAGTTTTGCCATTCAAAGATTTAACTTGTGCACACACTCCTTCTACTAAATCTGTCTGTATAGAAAGTTCTGCTGACATCAGTGTATTTTTAATATATAAACATACACTCCCTCCTTTTTTATTAATCCTATTATGTTCGTAAAGTATGAAGCCTGGAACAGAATTATGCCACAAATAATTTTCATCCCACCAGGTCTCACATATAGCAATTATATCCAGATCCTGTTGGTGAATGAGGGCTTGAAATTCATAGCTTTTAACTAAATTTAAACTTATTGCATTTGTTGTGTAAACCCATATTCCCTTTTTGATATTAGTGGATGAGGTATTTAATAGAAAGTCCCCCTTATGCCTCCCCTTTTGTTAGTTTAAATGTTTATGTATATACTTTATCAAAGAATACTTTTGCCCAGTACAACATTGCCCCTTTTATTAAGATGGAGTCCGCCCCAGCTATGTAAGGCGGAATTTTCAGAAAACTGCTCCCAATAGGTTAGACATCCCATCCCTTCTTTTAATGTCCATTTTCTTATCCATTCGTTTATCATTTTTATTTTACCATTTTTAACTACAGTCGATCTTGGAACAAGAAAAATTTCTGATCTACATATCTGAGCCCCGTATAGTTTTAAACAGGTGACCAGGGAAAGATGATCTTTTTTAATATCCTTGATGGTGGAGGAATTTATATTATTGGTTCCCACATGTACTACCTCTAAAGGGTTAGGGACAGAGTTCTTCAAGATATTTTTGGCCATTCTTTCTAGGTCATTTATTTTTGCCTCCCCCCCAAAACTTGAACACGTTTGATTTGCTTTATCCTCATTACATATTATACCATCCGTATATTTAATGATGGAGTCCCCAATGACTATCACCTGTCTAGGGCTATCCATGTTGGCATTAATGGTTCTCTAGGACTGATCTATAACCTCTGTATCCGTTGGAGCCGAATTTTGTGTTTCTGAGGTGAAAGTACAACAGTATTCAGTCTGGTTGGCTTCCTTTAAGGTGACATCTTGTCTTTCTGAATTTGGGGTTAGATATTCTATATTAATCGGGGGGTTGGGAGCTTTCACCATTCTCCTATGTTGTTGTTATGATGTTATCATTACTTAACATGGGCACAGATAAGCATTTGTCAAGATCAACCCCCCTATGCTTCTCTGAATAAATAATCACTCTGTAAGTTGCTGCACAGTTTGTTCACCATCACCATCTCAGGCTACAAAACATGCGCCCATCACTCACCTTATGCAAACATGCATGCCAGATCTGGGATTGGACAGCAGCAGATGTTTGCATAGAGTGAGTGTCAGAAATGTGCTTTACAGAACTAAGGTCACTAGGGAGTCCAAATCAATTTACTTTTCATACAATCTTCAGAACAACCATAAATCCTCTGATAGCTTTTGGAAGGTGATTCACTTGCTTCTTGAACTCCCTACCCAGTCTACCTTCCCATCCTCAAACTAGGCAATTTACCTATCTTTAACTCGACTTAGGTCACCAACACCTTTAGTCATTTCTTTACATCTTGTGCTCTCTCTAGCTACTCCCGCCCATCTCTCTAGTAAGTGGTAGTAAAAGTAGTAGTAAAAGTTTTATTCTGAAAAATTCCAAAAAAGGATAGCCCAGTTTAGCTGAAGCTCATTTTCAATGGGATCCCATATTACAAGAAAATCAGCTCCACAATACTATTACAAAAGTACACAATAAACATACAGAACATTTAAACAGTTATACATTTAAAACCAAAAAATTAATAAAATATAACCATACATGCTCTCTCTCTCTCCCTTGCCTGCCCTGTCTCCCCCAAAATGCCCCTTTCCCCTAGTGCTTATCTTAAGTGTCTGTCTCTCTGTGCAGCCCACACTCCTGATGCCTTGTAAAACAGTTTGAACACAAAACACTAATGATTGTTCAGTCTCAAACTTTCCTTCTGTGATGCCAAGAGAAGCACACAAAAACAACATCCAGTCAGAAAAACAAAGTGTAGCCGGTAATGCAAAGAAAAACTCATGGTTTATCAGCAGAACAAAACATGGAGGGTGTAGCTCAAAACCCCAGTGCTTCGGGACAATAGCAGGTCCCTTTGTGAGTGCCGGGGTTTTGAGCTGTGCTGCACTTTTGTGTGCTTCTTTCCTCTGATGTTTCTGTACAGCACCAGCTGAAGCTTTTTCTGTGCACATGGTATTTTGTACTTCTTTCTCCTTCTGTGATGCTGCTTGCACATTTACTCCCTTTTACTTTTCAGATAGTATGCAATAAAAGCATAATACAAGGATAGAAAAATGTTAAAAAACAAGTATTCTATTTAAAACATTATTCTGTATTGCACACAGCCCTTTCTTATTACTATAAATGTGTCAAGCGACAAAAAAATAAATAAAAAACAGTCAAGATCTAGGGATAAATGAGCAGTAGGAGCCCCAAGTAAAAGAAGTACATTTCCTACAGTCCCACTAATAGTACTATTTTTACCTACCTAAACCTGTTTCTTTAATTTGCTTTTACATTTAATTTATTTTCAACTCATTTTATAAGCCAAATAACACAGACCAGGACATGCGTCAAGCTCAGTTGACACACTTCCAGGGTGGTTGAAGGCACATTGCCAGCAGCCTTGTGCCTCAGAACAAACCCAGGGCATGCACCGATTGTGCATTTGCTTATGTCCAGTAGCTGTTAGAGATGTTTAAAGTTTATAGGAATGATAAAAAACTATGTATCTGAAATACCACCCAAACTAAAGTTTGCCCCCATTTGTTTGATTATTCATGAATGCAATCTAGGCTTCTGTCTGCTGCAAGTATTATTATTATTATTATCATTATAATTAATATTACTGTTACAATGGTTATTAATTTTATAAGAAGATATCCCCAGTCATTGAGCTGAGACCCATTTTCAATGGATTCCATACCTTGTTAACAAATTAACTGTGATCATGGACATAGACAGTAGTAAAATATTTAGACTACACTACCTTTCCCTGGCAAACATCCAACTTTAAATTTAGCAGGAAAAACTTTGTGTTTCTTTAAAATGCTAAAAAACATTTTTTTTATATTCTATCGGGGTAGTGATGATTTCTTTTTAATTTTGCCTACTGCTTCACGATTTCAACACCCAAAATCCAATTATCATTTTTTTTCTTGTTGTTTTGTTCTTGCCTACGAATAAAACAAATTAACATTCTATCTTGTGCATCCATTTTGGGTCGGGTTAAGCAATGGATGGTTCAGACTCCATTTACTGGTAATAATAGGTTTTAAACAAATAATGGATATGAAAAGAGGTGGTTGAAAGGCTGCAGCCATGTAGAGTGCTGAAACACAGGCACGGTATCAGTGGGCGAGGCACAAACAGCAGCAGCTGAAAAGAGCGAACGCACAGGCATGCCGAAAGACAGCACAAGAGTGAGCTGCGCCATAGGCCTGCATGGGTGAATCCCCATATGGAAACAGACTGCACAGTGACCGAGACAGGCCTGAGAAGCTGAGGAGCAAGCACCAGCTGCGGGCCGCACGGATGGCCACACACCATGAGGCAGATGCCCCAGAGGGCATGCACACCAGACCCCACCAAGGATGTACACTGGGACAGTATGCACAACCAGTATAGCGTCCCCGAGGAATGGACCAAACACAGCCCTGACCCAGTCAGCGAGTGGACATGAACATGGACCAGACAGGCAGGCAATGCCGAACAGCCAGTCCATATGCTGCCCACACACCTGAACCCCCACCCCCGGACCAGCACAACATCACCACCACAGCAGAACGCTATTGGACCCACAGGTACTCACCCTAGCAGGACAGGGGTCCACAGCAATCCACCTGGAGGCATCCACAGGATAAGGGTTGGGGGCTGGGCAACAGACCACTGGATAAAGGGAGACAGACAGGATGGGGCAGATGCATGGCAGCACTGGGCGGGGCTGCAGACCGCCCATAAAGGGGAAGATGACCACAGTAGCCACAGAACTGCCACCCTATACACAGGATGTCAGTGCACTATGTTGAAAGCTAGCAAGGCAAACCACTAGCTGTGCATAATGGCTATGTATACCGCAGGGACAAGGCGGGTCCTGAAAAGGCGTACTGGTGGTGCGCAGAGACCCACAGGCACAACTGCCTCATCCACCTACACACAGTGGACGACACTGCAGTGGCCACCATATGGGAGCACAGCCACACGACAGACACAGTGGATGTTAGCATGCGGCGTGTACTAGGGATGCTATGAAACAGGGCAAAGAGGACCATGGAGAGCGTGTCACCGGTCGTGGTGGCGAGCACCTCGGAGATACCAGCAGCCATTGTGGCAAGACTGCCAGGGGTACGACTGCTGTGCTGGACCATACAGTGCATGCAGCATGTGGCACGGGGGTGGCCCACGACACCAACAACAGTCACCGACCTCGTGATACCGGAAGACTTCACCGTGATGGGTGATAGGGCACGGTTCCTGCTGTTTGACAGTGGCTGGGAGAGGGACCATCTGGTCATATATGCCACCAACTGGGGTCTGCAGCAGCTGGCAGACTACCCTGACTGGTTCATGGATGGCACATTCCAAGCCTGCCCATCCCTCTTCGACCAGCTGTACACTGTACACGCTGTCCAGTCAGGTGCAGTCCTGCCAGCTGTGTTTGCCCTCACCTGCACCAGGAGGGCATGGACCTATGTGTGGCTGCTGGGCCAGTTGTGCATCCACTGTCCCGCTCTAGCACCCACTTCGGTCCTACTGGACTTTGAGCATGCCAGGTGGTGCACTGTGTCCACCATGCTTCCAGACACCCACATCCAAGGTTGCTTTTTCCACTTCTCACAGGCCATCTGGTGCAAGATCCAGCAGTGGCCAGATGTTCTGCAGAAGTATACCACCAACCCAGATTTTGCCCTGCATCTCCGGATGCTGATGGCTCTGGTGTTCATCCCACCATCTGACATGCCTGCAGTGTGCCAGGAGCTTCTGGAATGGGACTGCATGGCACAGAATGAGGAGCTGCTGCAACCAATCCTCGATTACTTCAAGGACACCTGGATCAGTCGCCCCACTGGCTGGTCTGGTTGCAGACGTGCCACCTTCCTGACTGAACAGTGGAACTGCCATGGGGTGACCATCCAGGCCTGGCCAGAACCAATAATGCTGTGGAGGGGTGGCATGGGGCATTCAACACCTGGATCGGGTAGTGCCACCCCAGCATTTGGCATCTGCTCGACTGCCTCCGTGAAGAAGAGCAGATGACCGTGGTCCAGTCCAAGCAGTTGGTCTCTGTGGCTGAGGCCTCTCAGTTCCAGTGCTGTTCCCAGGACCTGTATGCCCACGTTGCCACCGTGGTGGTGGAGTACACCAAATGGAGCCACTATGATTACCTCCATGGCCTGGCACACAACTTCACCTTTCATGTGTGACCGGGCATGTGGTGGCATGCTGCAATGCCACCTGGCGTTGTTGCTGCCTGATGTGCTCTGCCCAGCTGCCTGCGGTCTGTCCACCTGTTGCAGGACACATGCCACCACATGGCATGGGCACAGCAGGCTGATACTGAACTCAGCAATGGAGTGGTGCCACTCTGGTACTGACTCCCACTCATTCTTCGAATGTCCATAAGTTGCTCTTATGACCCTCACCCCAGTGCCACATGGGGTGCCCCCTTGCTTCCACCCCACAGGCACCTGGCAGTGCTTCCATGGTGGTCCTGTTCTCCCCCTGTTATGGCTGGCTTGCTGCTGTCCTGGGCATCACCACCCTGTCATCCACTCATTTGGTCCTGTGCCCCTGCCCTCCCCTCCTCGGGGCTTGCCCCGCAGCCATTCACTGGCCTGTCGCTGTGCATACTGCACACTCTGCCTTGAACCCTGTTGGACATGCTCAGTGCCAGTTGCCCTCTTGTGTTCACCAGTGCCTGCATGCCCTGTGGCACGGGCATGCTGCACAGTGCATCACTTCGGCCTCTGCCTCCTGTCTGCGCTCACCCCGTGGGTTGCCCTTGTTGCACATTCGCCTTTGTTGCACATTTGTCCTTGGTGTACTTTTGCCCTTATTGCACATTCACCCTTCCTGCCTTCTTCCTTCTGCTGTCGCTCTGTGGGGGCGCATTCTCGGAGAGCTGCCCACATCACATAAATCCAGTTGAAATGCCCAGTAGTAGAGGATCTTACTTTAACAGATTCAACCTGGGTAGGGGAGTGATCTGGAGTCATCTGCAAATGGGTGGTTGAGGTCAGGGATTGTCAGTGGTGACAGTGATTTATCGGCTGGTGTAGGTGGTGCCATAGGTCTGTGACTACAGTAATCCCTATGGTGAGCCACAGAGAGTTTGTGCTCTTCTGCAGAGAACTTCCTGTGTATCTATGAGATCATATAGAGCTGCATGGTGCCAAGAGAGGAGACAGGAGGTAGGAGGGATGTAGGGAAAAACATAGAATTTGACAGCAGATGAGGGCCACTTGGCCCACCCAGTCTGCCCTTTTTTTCCCTACCTACAGTATCGCTGCAGACTCTACTTGATCTCCAGCTCCTTCCCCCCTCTACATTTCCAATAAGATTCCCTTATGCTTGTCCCATTCAGTCTTGAATCCCACCATTGTTTTCTCCCCTACCACCTCTGCTGGAAATCTGTTCCAGGAATATACCACCCTTTCTGTGAAGAAGTATTTCCTCACATCTCTCCTGAATCTACTCCCCTCCAACTTCGTAGCATGCCCCCTTGTTCTTGCGCTCCTTTTGTTTCTGAAAAATTCTTTGTTCCTGTACCTTATTTATCCCTATGAGGTATTTAAAGGTCTGTATTATATTCCCCTCTCTCCTGTCTTCGAGGATGTACCCTGGAAAACTAGGGAAAAAACACTGCAGACTGTCAGAATGATGGCAGCCTCACACCCTTAGACTCCATAACACTCAAAGAGGTCCTTTGGACTTGTAGCATTGGAGTTGGGAGGTTGCCAGAGCCCCTAAGGGGAACAAGCCTGGTCAGCAGGAAAACCTATAAAAAGGTATGCACAAAAGACAGATTCTTACTATTTATAACTGAATTTATTTATCTGGTATTTTTGCAGAGAGCTGTTCAGTTCTTTAAAATGACCAAGCATGACTCCGAGGAAGTCTTGCTGCACTGAACTCTGAAATACTGTATGGTTGAGTTCTGTGGTTTCAGAGAAAGCTGCAAGGGCATTTAGTTCATTAGGTTTCCCGAGTTTAAAGGAGAAGTAGTACATACCAGCAGAGGTGACTTCCCTCCAGTCTGTGTAGATTACAAAAAATAGGACCACAGTCAACCAACAAGAAAAGCAGTGCCACCACCAGTGTAACATAATAACCCCCCCCCCCATAAAACTTTTGTTAAGGTGCCATTCTTCTGATTTGATGTTAAACTGAGATCCATTCTGTCCATCTGTTCTGGCTACAAAAGAGGAACATAATGATACCATGACAGTTCTCATAAAAGTAAGTCCAGTGTCCTGGCCAATATTCCCCATCAAATCCATGTAACCTTAACCTACCGTCCCCTGGACAAAGCTGGAAATGGTCTGCCACAGCTCATTGTGCCTTTCCTGGCCAAAAATTAAAAATCTGGCTGTACTACACTGAGACAACCCATTAACAGGTAAGTCCCCTCAACCTATTTCCTATATACTGTACCTGTGCAGTTTGTAGCCACGAGCAATGATTCATTCTCTTGCATCATCCTAATTTTATCCTGATTTAAATATGAATGAGTTTGCTTTACTCTGTTTTGCCCTGGTTTGATAACCTGTTTGTCTCCATTCCAAAGGTCATGACTCCTCAAATGCATGGCATCATGGGAGCTGATGATACGTACATGCACAAGCCAGCAGAAGTTATACTCTTATTCAGTTCTGTTACACGTCTTGTGAAGTCCCTGTATTTTCTGAAAGCCTTTTATTCTAACTTTGCTACACTTTAAACTATCGAAAACAGCAGGGTACTTACTGTGCCTTAAAAGCATTAGAAGTCATCCTCTTATTCAATTCTGTTACATGTCTTGCAAAGTCCCTCTGTTCTCTAAAAGCATTTTTTTCTAACTCAGATACACTTTAAACTACAGAAAACAGCAGGACACTTACTATGCCTTGAAATATTTTGTGGCCAGCATGAGACAAGAACATAGGGACTGCAACAACACTGACTAATACAGTGTAACTACTGCAGGCTTCAGCACCAAAACACAATAAAATTCCAGGATGCCTTATATGAGTCAGGTCATGACTTTTGCAATGGAGTCAAGTAGTTCTTCTCACCAGATTGTGCATGCCTACAAACTAGGCAGGGAAACAGAATGAATGGCTGAGGGGACCTTCCCTTTAAGGCAAAATACATGTTTGTAGGTTGTCATTCTCAGCCTCTAGTGGTTCAGCTGTAGAAGTCTATCCAGAGTGTGATTTCTATTCTCTTAAAGCATTGTCAGCCTGCCCCACACAAGTATTTAAACACCCATAATGCCATGCCCGGGGTTTGAGTGTATGTGACTAGTTTGGAGAGATGCACAGAAACCAGATGCAGTACATAAATAATGAATAAAATACTGTAAGAGAAGATGAAATAAATATTTTAAAGAAATCCACAAAAAAACACTTTTTACCTGACATTTTTCTGTGAAATGTCAGCACCTTTCTTAAATGTATTGTTTTGTGAGTTCAAGTCTTAAAAGGCAGAAATTATCATCTAACTAGCGTCTGGCATTGGTCAGTTGGTCTGAGTTGTTTATTATTTAAAGATATTGTGCTGTCAGACCCCAGTTTTCTGAGGACCAATAGCTATTCATTATTTATAGTATTTGTCTTTCATACCTTTCATACCAGCCTAACTACTTACTTAGCTCTCCCGCTGTCTTGACATACCCCCTCCATTCCCCACCCTTACCTACCTCCTCTCCCCACTACTGGACAAAGCCACCCTGGCTGCTCCTTCTTCTACCCTTCTAATGTCTGAAGCCTGGGATCTGTCACCAACCCCAAGTCTGTACAAAGAGTAAATCCACACTGTTGCAGTGTTGTTGTTGCTATCCCTTGCGCTTTCAGATTGCACTGTAAATTGTAACCAACTGTACTGTGAATTGTCACCAAATGTGAATTTTACATTTCATGTGTATTTGTCTTGAAGTCTTATCCTTTCAGTGTCTACCTGTAACCATTTTTGTCTATGCATTTTTGTTATCTTACTTGTGTAACCCCTAGATGGCGCTATCCCAGGGGCTACTACCCCTGCCTGATTTGCCACTAACAGGTTGAGGGGCCTGGATCCAATGGCGGGTGCCTCCACCCAGAGGTCAGGGTTTGCAATAGTTAAACTAACTTGGTCACAGCCCTCTGGGACACTGCAACCCCCCTTTCTTCCCACTAGTGGCCCACCAATATATCAGAATTACCTTCACAGTATACACTTACCCCAGGTCTGGTTCCGGCACTGGGACCTCCTGTGAAATGAGATACAGTGCAACAATCACAGTACAGTACTTTTAACATAGACAAATACCTCAGGCAGTATAACTTTGCTGAAACAAGCAGCTCTGATTTATTTAGGGGATATAACAAGGACAGGGAAATCAGGTTAATTAGCTTATCACTCTAATAATCTACCCTATGGCTCTGTGCACAGGCCTATCCCTATCAGTTACTGTCCTGGGTACCCAAGCCTGAGTGGCTAGTCCAAACGTGGCAGCTGGTGGGGCCCTTTCACACAGAAAGGAGAATTAAACAGTCAGCAGTACAGTAATTCCATTTGGATTTAATGTGGCAATTCAACAGGAGCGACCTGAATTAGTACTCACGACCTCCAAATAAGATAGGTCCTTCAATATCAGCAGTGCTACTCTTGAGCTCCAAGAGACTCTTCACACATTTATATGGTAAAAAAAAGAGTACTATACCAGGCAGGCTGCTTCTATCCGATCGCAATTACTGCACAATACCGGAGAACACACAGCAGATTCAGTTCCTGACAGACCGAGTGCAATTCAATCATTTCTCCAGTCTTCTACAGGGTGAGCCTGGTTTCTACTCTTCAGAGATCCTTTGATTCTTTTCACAGGATGGATTCAGTCCTAACAAGCTGTTACACAAACTGCAGACGGAACTCTGGGCCTTACAACGTTTTTGACTAAAACTGCACACTGAAAAGCACAGGGCTCCTTCCTTCTTCACTGCCAAAGCTCAACTGAAACTCCAACCGACAAGACCGGCACTTCCTTTGAGTTCCTCCCAGTTCTTGACTGGATTGGCTGTCACTCACAATAGACTGCTGCTGTTGGTCCAAAAAGGCACTGAAGTCTAAACTACATCTCCCAGAGTCACTGCCCATACAATCCTCTTGTGGCTGGCTCAGATTATGAGTCCAAGTTCTGATTCGTCCAAGGCACCATTTTAGAGCTAGCTTACCCCACACTGATTGGTCCAGTTCAGCAGTTCAAAACTAGAATGGGAACTAGCAGACACAGTTCTGACTGCAAAAGCAGGTTAGACAAACTGTAATTTCATTATTACTCTAAATAATTTCTGGCAAACAGTTACATCTTTCAGATAGGTTCCTTTGCACTCCTAGTGACTGCAAAAATGAAGTGAATTGGCAGCAGCTTGAGTGGTACTCAATCAAAGAAACACACAGTCCCCCATACAAACTAATTATGTCTGCAAGCAGACAGCTCTTAAAGAGACAGTACCAGAGGTTCTAAAAACACTCACTGATAAATGGCTTAAATGCCAAACACCATTCAGGCTTGGAGCATTCAAGCAAGCTCCTGGAAGTCTTTTGGGAACCCCCATTTGCAGGGGGGTTACACCCTTCCTGGCCTGGGAAAGCTTGACGTCCGCGTCAAGCAAGTACCCCCATAAGTTTCAACTGCAACCATATACATTTGCATTAGGCTCGCACATGTAATCATCAGTCAATATATCATTTTACCAAGAACACATTTCTGAAACATTGCAGTACGTCACTCTTTACACAGTATTACATACATTGTACCATAACTCAAGTTATTACCTCTTGTACATGAAACCTGAAGAGGGCCCTTCCTATCAGTTACCTTGGGGCTGGATGGGGCAAGGGCACCATCATAGAGGGCAACACAAGTAACTTGGAGTTAGCACTGATGCTCAGTTTGGGCAATGAGCTCGGGGACACATACACTCCTTTATGGACAACATTGAGAGGCAAGTCCACAGGCCTCCCAAGTGAATCATAACTGAGGTGCACCACAGGCTTTACAGCTCGACCAGTCTTTCTAGGGGAACTGTTATAGTCTCTGCACTCTGAGCCTCATTTTCAGCATTGTCCTTACTTGTCAGGAGTCTCCATGGGGGTAGAGAGGCTAGAACTTGGGGCACTTTCAGCTCCAGGAGTTACAGTTTCTGAGTCCACAACATTTGGCTCACATGGAAGCTTTGGACACTGGCAGTGGACTGTCAGGGCACTCAAAATACTCTTCTTGTTCGGGTGTATCACCAGTCTGCCCCAATCTATCATTTTCCTCCCCTGAAAGCTCAAACAGTTCAACCATGCACAATGATTCCATTTCATCTGATCTGATGCTTTGCACTTCACTTTCTGGGAGCATTGGCTCCAGGGATGAAGCTGGGGGCTTAGACAGTCCAGAAGGCCCAGCTTCATCTCCAGTATTGACTAGGGGATTGCCCCGAAACAATTGACTCAGTTCGTAAGAAGGATAGTATTCAAAGTCACTCTCACTTTCTTCCGATATGGACTGACAGTCATGCTCAACTGGGACTTGTGGAGGGAACACTTTAACTTTGCTTCTGTAGGTGCAGACTTTCTTGATCTTTTCTTAGCAGCAGCTCTAGTCACTGGTCCAGAGGGGGCATCTTCTAGGGGCTCAGACTCAATTAAGATTTGTCCAATGGGCAGTAAATGATTTCTATGCATTGTTTTTACATCTTTTGAATTATTCTCAGGCCTTACTTTGTACACTGGCAGATCATCTAGTTTGCCCACTACAATGTGAGGGAGATGGTGCCATCTGTCAGCAATCTTGTGCTTGCCATGCAGTCCCAGATTTCTTAGCAATACCCGATCTCCCTCCTGGGTTCCTGTGCTTTCACTTTTTATCATACCTTTCTTTGTTGGTGAGATTTCTTTTGGCAGCCATGGTTTGAGCCAGTTGAGTACGCATGAGTTAGCTGGGCCTTTAACTTTTGCACATACTGTAAATAGTTGTCAGCTTGAACCCCATCAGGAGACCCCAAAACACACATCTACTGGTAGTGAGCTTCTCTTCCAAACATCAAGCGGTAGGGGAAAATCCAGTGGCATCACTTTTGGTGCAGTTATAAGCATGTACCAGGGTGCTAATTTGTTGGCTCCATCTAGGCTTGTCCTTTGGGTGCAGGGTGCCTAGCATATCTAGCAAAGTCGGTTGAAACGTTCAGGCTGTGGGTCCCCTGGGGGTGGTAAGAGTGGTTCTGGACTTTCGCACTCCCCACAGAGAAAGCATCTCTTTGATCAGACGACTCTCAAAGTCTCTCCCTTGATCAGAATGGATTCTTTGTGGAGCCCCATAGTGAACAAAAAAGTTTTCTACAAGTACTTTGGCCACAGTGGATGCTTTCTGGTCTTTGGTGTGGAAAGCTTGGGCATATCTCGTGAAATGGTCAGTGACCAGCAGCACATTACTGATATTTCTTTGATCTGACTCCAAACTCAGAAAATCAATACAGACCAGCTCCATGGGTGCATTGGTGGTGATGTTAACAAGGGGCAGCCCTCTGGGCAAAAGCTTTCCTCTGTAAGCATACAAGTTCGAATGTTGCTCCACATCAGCCCCCATCTTAGGCCAATAGAATCTGGATCTCACCAAGTCAAGTGTTCTGTCTATACCAAGGTGCCCCATGTGGTTGTGCAAGGACCTCAGTACTGAGTCTCGAAGGCAGTGGGCAGCACTAGTTGTTGTTTGTCTACTTGTCCCCCTCTGTCTACTGTTTCTCTGTATAACAGTTTATTGATCAGTTTCAACTTAGGACCTTCTTTGTATAACAGTGCAGTTCTCAAATCAGTGGAGCGTAATTTGGACACATCTTTTCCTGCATAGAGGGCTTCCAAAGCTGCTTTGATCATGGGATCGCGGGATTGAGCCCGCCGAATACTGTCATTGTCCAGCTGAGGCAGTGTACCAATGTCTATTGCAGAAAAGTGGCAATAAGCAGCAGGTATGCCAATTCTCAGAGGTCCCAAGCAATCCACCATGCAGTCACTGCGTCCGTGGACATTGTTCCTCCCTGTCAAACTTCCGGCAGAGTGCCGAATGTCAGGTTCTGCCAATCGGACCCAATCATTCTGGGGAACAGGCTCACGGGAGAGCATCAGCATCTATGTGGTTCAGACCTGCTCGGTATTCGAGAGCATAGTCATATGTAGATAATGCAGAAAGCCACCTATGGCCAGTGGCATCCAACTTAGCTGAGGTCTGCACATATGTCAAAGGATTATTGTCAGTTTTTACTAGTATTTTAGCCCCATACAAGTACTCATGGAATTGGTCAACAATAGCCCACTTCAAAGCTAGGAACTCTAACTTATGTACAGGATAGTTCTTTTCGGATGGGGTCAGGCTTCTACTGGCAAAGGCCACTGGTCTCAGGCCATTCTCATGCTCTTGGTACAACACAGCCCCCAACCCTTGCAAGCTAGCATCAGTGTGCAGGGCGTAAGGTTTTCTTGGATCGGCATAGGCCAGCACTGGAGCATGGGTAAGTTGATATATGATCTCATGAAAAGCAGTCTCACAATCAGGAGTCCAGCGGGCCCCAAATACTTCACTCGGATGAAAATACACTCTTCAGTCTTGGGGATGCTGACTTTTGGTATTTTTGTGGGTTGGGGATACCCTTGAGTGAAGGTTAAGTAAAGGCGGATCACTCTTGAATAGTCCTTGATGAAGCGCCGATAATAACCACAGAATCCCAGGAATCTTTGCAGTTCTTTTAGATTTTTGGGCTGTGGCCAGGTGGTCAAGGCCTCAACTTTACTTGGGTCGGTCTCTATTCCCTCGGTGGATACTATGTGTCCCACATACTTTACTGATGTTTGAAAGAATTGACACTTATCAATGGACAGTTTAAGGCCAAAGTCCTCCAGTCGGTCCAATACCTTAAATAATCTGCTCTCATGTTCCTCCAGTGAGCTGCCAAACACAATAACATCATCTAGGTATACCAGGCACTCTAGTAAGTTCATGTCCCCCACTGCACGCTCCATCAATCGTTGAAAAGTGGCTGGGGCACCTGAAATCCCTTGAGGCATCCTCATGAATTCATAAAGCCAAGCGGACAGATAAGGCAGTCTTCTCCACGGTCCTCTGGGGCCATCGGGATCTGGTAGTACCCACTGCGGAGATCCAGCACAGAGAACCACTTGCTCCCGTTTAGGCAGTCAAAGCATCCTGAATCGGGGCATTGTGTACTGATCAGGGATAGTCCGCCCGGTTTAAGGTGCGATAATCCACACACATCCTTACTGTTCCATTCTTTTCCTCACTACCACAATGGGGAAGCATAAGGGCTTCTGGTTCTTGTATTACACCAGCAGCTAACATCTCTTGCAGATGCCGTCTCACATCATCTATGTCAGCAGGTGCCAGGCGTCGAGACCTCTCACGAAATGGTCTTTCGTCATGCAGCCGGATATTGTGCTCAGCTCCTTGCACGCATCCTACATCCCATTCCTTTAAAGAAAACACCTGGTCTCTCTGGGCAAGCTTCTCACTGATCCTCACTTTCCATTCAGCTGGCAGCGGGGAGTCGCCAAAATCAAACAAGTCAGGCGTTACTCTGTCATTCTTCCTTGAACTCTTGCTGCTGGGTAGCACTGCAGTGTCTGCACAATGCACATTAGCCAGGATGCAACCTCTGTTTACTCGAATGTCTCTTTCAGACACATTATGAACTTGGACCATTACCCTTCTGGCATAAGCATGGGCTCTAGCGGGCAAAATACTAGGCTTGACCAGCAGTCCCTCTGGCAATTTTCCATCGCCTGGTGCATCCAACATTAATATTTTATTCTTAACATCCTTTCTGATACGGACCTCTCCTGTAAGGTACACTGGGCATTTGGCGCCAGGATCAGAGACTCCAGGATCCTTCTTCCATACAATTCGACCGGTTCCTCTGGTTCTGTTTTTCAGCATCTCTCTGTGCCTCATGAGGCCTTCTTAATTAAAGCGGAACTCTTAAGCTCTACTAGTCTTTGACCCTGTTTTTCATAACACAACTGTGCCAGCCTTCCGAACATATGAGCATTTGTTCCAATCAACAAAGGGACACCATCATATAGTCCAGTGGGGACACACTAAGGCTAGGGTCTCTACTTGTTCGCCACTCCAGCCACAGAGGTGGGGAAAGACAGCCAAATTCGGATATACCGGAATAGGGTAGGCCTTCTCATTAACCCCATACATGCAGTCCTTCTAATGGTTGTAAGGGTCGCCTGACAAATGCTTCTGATACCAATCCTGGAACATAATTGTCACTTGGGAGCCACTGTCTAATACAGCTCTTGTAGACACTCCATTCACCTTTACAGTGGTCTCCATGGAGGGACCCACTATTCTGGACCAGTCTGGAGAGGCGGTAGTGGGGGCCTGGGCAACTGACCTTGCCACAAAAGGGCGTGAATTAGCATTTTGGTGCCCTCACTGGGATCATGTCGTGCACCTCTTAACCACTGATTTCTTCTCAGAGCTCTCCTTGTAGCCTATATGCAACTTTGTCAGTGTCTTTTGGGGACTGGCATTCCCTTTTCATGTGCCCATCTTTCCCACAATTATAGCAAAACATACTTTCTGGAGTTTGAGCTGGCGGGCGCCACACTGGGAGCCAGGCGGGGTATTACTAACTGGAAACCTGGGTGCCATCTCTGTCTGGGCGTGATAAGCATTTGGAGACATCTCGTCAGTTTCTCCACTTCCATGGTCAAGGAATGAGTTTGGAGCTGTTATCAGCAGGAGATACATGGTGGTACCCCACCCCATAGCAGATACAGTCGGATATAGGTCAGGGCCCGTACTTGCAGGCGTGGCCTTCATAAAGGGACTGTTTTTGAATTCCCGGATCTCTCTCAACAGTTACGCCCATTGTGGCATATCTTTTCCTTGTCAGAGCACTCATTGACTGTCAACCTCTGCCTCTGAACTTCACTTGATGTGTCACCCTCAGTCACTCGGGTCGTAGCCACAGCTGTTGGTGCAGGTACCTCCCGAGGTCGCCTTTTCTCAACTCCTCGAATTTCTCTCATTAACTCATCATAGGAGGGTGGGGATTCCAGTCGATTTGCCAGGCGAATCTGAAGCAACAGCAGTTCTGAGAAGGGGGCAGACTTAAGGATTCTGTCCAGTCTGGTTCGGTCCAGTTCAATCGCTGGCAAACTACCCTTTCTGAGGCATTCTTGCAACAATTTTTCCAGCGAGAGACATACACAGACAACAACTCCCTTGGTACTGTTGCATTTCTTACTCTCCACCATAGGTCCTCATCAGAATCTGGGCTCCCATACACATTCTCCAAGGCCTCAAGATGAGCCTGTGCAGTCGCTTCAGGGTTACTGGCCCGTTTAGCACGGATGGTAGCCAGGGCAGGACCTCGGAGGCTCTCACTAACCCTCTTTGGCACCTTCGAGCATTGCCATTCTAGTACTTGGAGGGCAACATAGTCTATCCAGGTCTCCCAGTCATCCTCCCTTGGGGTGGGGAGGTGCCAGAGAAGATCCTCAACCTGTAAGAGTCGTGACTAATGGCAGGTGCAGAAATAGGAGTCTGCATTGGTTCAGCCACCATTACGGGCACTGGAGCAGGAGAGGGTGTTGGGGGAGGAACACCCCCAGGTGGCAAGAATAGTTTCTTCAAGTCTTCCACAGTTTTCCCCTCTCCCAGCAACCATTCAGTAAATTTCTCCTCAAAAGTTTCAGATAGTGGTGGGGGCTGATTCCCCCCCGGGTCTTTACTGTCCTTAGTTATCACTCTCCAAGCAGTGAGGGCTCCCTCTGGGGTAATGGTCTGTGGCACTTTGGAGCTATCTATGGGATCCTTAAACTCTACTAGGGCCAGGAAAGTGTGGGTGAGCAGATTAGCATGCCGACCCACCACCACAGGGTTTTGTAAACCTTCCACCTTGGAAAGTACTCCTGCACAGTGTCCGTATTGATACCCAGGGGATGTCCAGGATAAGCATAGCATTTTGGGGGTCGATCTCCTCCCCAGTACACCACTCCACCAGCCGGTGCACAGCCACTTCTGTCGGGGTACCTTTTTTTTCTTAACAGTGGTTCGTAAATATGGCCACTAGAGGATACACAATCCCAGCGGTGAGCCTCCAAGATGTAACCCCTAGATGGCGCTATCCCAGGGGCTACTACCCCTGCCTGATTTGCCACTAACAGGTTGAGGGGCCTGGATCCAATGGCGGGTGCCTCCACCCAGAGGTCAGGGTTTGCAATAGTTAAACTAACTTGGTCACAGCCCTCTGGGACACTGCCCCTTTCTTCCCACTAGTGGCCCACACAATATATCAGAATTACCTTCACAGTATACACTTACCCCCAGGTCTGGTTCCGGCACTGGGACCTCCTGAAATGAGATACAGTGCAACAATCACAGTACAGTACTTTAACATAGACAAATACCTCAGGCAGTATAACTTTGCTGAAACAAGCAGCTCTGATTTATTTAGGGGGATATAACAAGGACAGGGGGAAATCAGGTTAATTAGCTTATCACTCTAATAATCTACCTATGGCTCTGTGCACAGGCCTATCCCTATCAGTTACTGTCCCTGGGTACCCAAGCCCTAGTGGCTAGTCCAAACCGTGGCAGCTGGTAGGGGCCCTTTCACACAGAGAAAGGAGAATTAAACAGTCAGCAGTACAGTAATTCCATTTGGATTTAATGTGGCAATTCAACAGGGAGGCGACCCTGAATTAGTACTCACGACCTCAAATAAGATAGGGTCCTTCAATATCAGCAGTGCTACTCTTGAGCTCAAGAATCTTCACACATTTATATGGTAAAAAAAAAAAAGAGTACTATACCAGGCAGGCTGCTTCTCTATCCCGATCGCAATTACTGCACAATACCGGGAGAACACACAGCAGATTCAGTTCCTGACAGACCGAGTGCAATTCAATCATTTCTCCAGTCTTCTACAGGGTGAGCCTGGTTTCTACTCTTCAGAGATCCTTTGATTCTTTTCACAGGACGGATTCAGTCCTAACAAGCTGTTACACAAAACTGCAGACCGAACTCTGGGCCTTACACACGCTTTTTGACTAAAACTGCACACTGGAAAAAGCACAGGGCTCCTTCCTTCTTCACTGCCAAAGCTCAACTGAAACTCCAACCGACAAGACGGGCACTTCCTTTGAGTTCCTCCCAGTTCTTGACTGGATTGGCTGTCACTCACAATAGACTGCTGCTGTTGGTCCAAAAGGCACTGAAGTCTAAACTACATCTCCAGAGTCACTGCCCATACAATCCTCTTGTGGCTGGCTCAGATTATGAGTCCAAGTTCTGATTCGGCCCAAGGCACCATTTTAGAGCTGCTTACCCAACACTGATTGGTCCAGTTCAGCAGTTCAAAACTAGAATGGGGAACTAGCAGACACAGTTCTGACTGCAAAGAAAGCAGGTTAGACAAACTGTAATTTCATTATTACTCTAAATAATTTCTGGCAAACAGTTACATCTTTCAGATAGGTTCCCTTTGCACTCCTAGTGACTGCAAAAATGAAGTGAATTGGCAGCAGCTTGAGTGGTACTCAATCAAAGAAACACACAGTCCCCCATACAAACTAATTATGTCTGCAAACAGGCAGCTCTTAAAGAGACAGTACCAGAGGTTCTAAAAACACTCACTGATAAATGGCTTAAATGCCAAACACCATTCAGGCTTGGAGCATTCAAGCAAGCTCCTGGAAGTCTTTTGGGAACCCCCATTTGCAGGGGGGTTACACTTGGAACCTTTGTAAATGAACCTATGGATCAAAGGTGTTTAGCCCGAATCTCAAATCAATCAATCAATAAATAAATACCTGGTACTACTCTTAGGCCTGGCCATTGGTTAGACCACACCAATAGTATTATGTTCAGCTTTGGAACCCATATGTGAACAAGGACAGACAGAGGTTGGAGACTACCCAGAGGAGGGCTACAAACATGATCAAGGGGCAAACCTATGAGGAGGTATTGGACAGTCTTTAACATGTAATCTCTGGAGCACAGGAGGGGAAAGGGGGATATGATAGAAACATGTAGAGAAATGCTATGCTATAATAGGGTGGAGTTCATAGAGTTATGTTAAGGAACAGCATAACCACCAGGGTGCACAACTTTAAACTGGAAAGGGTGATCTGGGACTATCATGGGGTTCTCAGTCCAATAGGACATCTTCAAGAGGGTTATTAGGATAAAAGGGAGGCAGGGGGTATGGAGAGCACTGTAATGGCAGAGTAAAGCAGCAAAGCAATATCAAGGCTGACTTGAGGGACACAGTATTTCTCTGTCCTAACCCATCCATGTATCCTAAACTAGAGTCTACCCCTTTCTATTAACTCCTGACACATCTAGATGTTATTGTAATTTCACCCAATGAAATGAAGCTTTTCTGTGTTACTGTGCCTTGCTCACATGGTCCTTTGTCTCCTAAGTGCTTGAGTTTTGGAGACTGTGCAGAGATCCCTTTCCTCTTGGTCTCTTACCACCATAATTCCAGAAGGATGGAAGAGTGGGATTTCTGCTGGAACCAAGTCTTGTGCAACTTACTGTGAAGACAACCAGAGCAAACCAGCTCAGCAGCGTACAACCTCCGCAGTCAGTGGGAACTAGTTCAGTTGTTATCGTCCCTCTGCAGAGTGCAGCCATGTATATAAGCTGCCACTTTTGATGCGTATTTCTGTATTAATCCACAAATAACATTGCTCAAGTAGCTACTGCAGCTCTATAGGCTGCACATCAAAAGTCAATGATGCTTTCTAAAGTTTGACTATGAGTTTTGTCATTTGGCTAACAGGTCCAGGTTACAGCCAAATGGCAGTGTGCACCAGTTGTGTAGTTATTCTGCCCCTGTTTTAGCCTGAACAATCTAGCTCAGTAGTAAGTGTTCCCACTAGTTCAGCAGTGATTCATCCCACATACTGACCATGTAAACCGTTTCTGCAATTAGTAAAATAACGTGAACATTTCCTTTGCCCGGTGTTCATTGTGGCACAGCCTGTCAGTCACACAGGAGCATGGAGCTAGGCTTGACTGCTTTGGCCTGTCCTGGGAATGTGCCAAGAATGGTGATTAGTGAGCTGTGCTACATACTCCTCATGTACAGTTTCATCAAACTTGACACTAGGGTCCAAAGGGCTGTGACGCTCTCAAAACAACATGCTTACACTATGCAAGAATTACAGTCACATACATTAGAAACATCACTGGTACTGCTTTTTTCATCTCCCAGTTCTTTTGCTGACTGTGAAGAATGCATATGGTTACCATTATGTCTGCAGGCACTATTACACGTGCCTCCAAAATCCAAACCTAACAATTCCTCTAGTTATAAGATGTCTGACCCCTCCTTGAAGCACTGCAGTGGGATAGCTGGACTGGCTCTTGATTTTCAAACATCTCACTTCTGTAGATTCCCTGGTCTTGGCATCTCTGGAAAGTCTTTTATTATTTGCCAATGATTTTCTAAAGAGTGGAGCTGATATTATGATAGTTGTATAGAACTCAGTGGTTTTGAAGTACAGCATTCACTCAGAACAGAGCAGGGCAGAGACAAGTGAAAGAATGTGAGGTAGCTCATTGAAGACCATCAACCTGAGGGATAAAAGACCAGCAGAGGAGAAGAATGAATTAATCTGTATTTCATTGTGAGTGTGGCTTAAAATTCAATAATATCTTATATATTTAGTAGTATCCATATTAGTAACCTGTAGTAATAATAAAGCAATATTTTTATTACAAACAAAAGTGCTCAGATTTACCAGGGCAGTGCCAAATGTGCTTTTCTTTCATGCCTCCTCTTTCCTGATATTTCAAGGCTTATTTACTGTACCTTGCCTGCACCACTGGAAGCAGTGCAGAGCTTTTGATCCACTGCAGAGCCGATCTCACCTGGCTGCTTTGAGCAGCTGTGGTGGAGGCGAGCAGAAATACTACGGGCATTTTCTGTCCTTTTGTGGATGCTGCCAACCCCCTGCAGTGATGCAGTTGCCTGTGGAATCATCAATCAGGGCTTCAGGGAGTGTGCTGAGGAAATGAGTAGGAGAGAGGGTCATATATAACATTGTCCAGCACCAGGTTTGGTTGGAGGGAGAGAGTTTGCAGAGCGAATGTGTAGGAGGGAAACTTACTTAAAATTATACAATGGCAAGAAAATTTGTCGCAGTCTGAGTGATATGGTCCTAGCACAACATTACGGTATCAAGGTCCGCAGCCACATGACGTTCTCACATGTTCTCACATTAAACAGATCAGCTCAGATACTTCCCTCCCAAGCTCCCATCATGTCATAACCCTCCCCAATTAATTTTCTTACCAGACTACTTGGCAGACCACAACCCCCGTGAAAACTGCTGCCAAGCCAAACTGCAAATGTTTTTTCTTAAACTGCGCTACTAGCGGCCACAGCTGTCAGCTCACCAAAGACTAAACTGAGTGCAGTACTCACACAAACACATTCCTTTCTCCTCTCTGAGCAGGTTTTATTGTGCAAGTTTCTTGATCACTTTGGAGCCATAACCAGTATTAATTTATTTGAAATACCACTAGATTTATGCTAGCACAATCGCCTGAATTCACTTCTGAAGCAAAGTGAAAAACGGAAAAGTAAACTGTTCCACTTAGACAACATTTTTACTTTCAGCACTTCTGCTTTTCAAAAGCAAATCATGCTACTTATTCACTGACACTGTTTTCTGCATTTTATCAAGAGTTGTAAAATTCTTTGAAAAAACCTTTGGAGCTAGAAGGGTTTGGTGATGGTGCTTGTGGGGGGTGAGCAAGAGAGACACGTACAACCAAGGGATGTGTTTCCATAGTCAAAAAACGGTTTCAAAACTGTTACAAATGTACTTTTTATTTTTAAAATTTAAATAAAAACAAGTCATTATATATTAGTAATAATGCACTCCAGATGTGTGTGTCATGCTGAGATAACATCACTTCTTGGGTGTTGAATGTGCTTGGCCTATGGTCTCATACTTGAACCACCCGAGGCGTGATGTTATCCCAGCATGCAAGACACCCTGTTGTGCATTATTGCTTAAATTACACACTTGGAAATGAGCTGTCACAGTCTATGAGCCATTCCTAATAAGAAAAAGACAATTATAATGTGTAGATGCACACACAATGGTTACAGTGCTGGGTTCCAAGCTTGAGAACTGCAACGCTGTGAGTATGCAGCTGTAATGTATTATAAAATGGATAGTGGAAATACTGCATCCTGATTCATCAGCATCCATACATTGTGGGGACACTTCCAACAGGTCAAAAAAACAGTTCACTAAAACAAATCCCTGTGCCATCTTTCAGAATATTAATTTCAAATTGTCAGTCATTTTTATTTCTTGCATAGCCACACAGCACTAACCAAAACACCATGTTAAACATACCTGCACTTAACGGTGTTCAGGTTTTTTTAAGTACAGCTTTTTTTTTTCATTAATTTTTTCTTACTTTACTCCCAGCCATATGACCATACACTGACTCCCTCAGCTGCCCAGCTCACTCGTTTGCCCCAGTAACTTTTAATGCACGGGCACACACAAACATACCACTTGCACATTGAATGCCCCCGACCCAAGCCATACACTGTATTTTACAAATGTTTAGCTTCAGCAGTTTTACTCCATACTGGTGCCCTGCTCACCCGCCTATTCCCTCTGCACCTGTTTATATGCACCGACTGTTCCTTTTAACACAGCCATACTTCTATCTTCTCACCTGCTCACTCTCTGGTCTCCTGTTCATTCTCCACAACTATTACTGTGGAGAACATAATTTATATGTGTGTGTGTGCCTGTGGGGGAGCAAGAGACAGCAACACTGAGTGGGGGTGGGAGAGTGCACCATATATACAAAACTGTTCAACAAATTACATAACATTAACAACAGTGCCTTACAAAGCAGCACATTACGTTTTTGCCCTCTAGTGGCACATCTGCATGGAGAAACAAATTGCACTTTTATCTTAAATGGGTTTTTTTTTTCTACTTTTTTGCAATTTTCTGATTACCTAGTTAACTATTTTATAATTGCAATATGACTAGCAGATTTTAAAAATCACACAAACCTTACTATAAATAAACAATATGAAATGATAGTCTTTACCTCTAGTTTACATAAAGTTTAATGTGCCAAACAGCCTAGATCTGACAAAAGCCTTTCCTCAGGAAAGGAGGGCCAGTGGCAGGGGGAAAGGGGTCTTGTTCTTTGGAAGTAAGTAAAGTAATAATGGAATGTTAATTATATATACCATACTAGAAAGCATTTTCCTTTGAAAAAATGGTTAAATATTACCTGCCATTGTATGTCACCTTACTGACACCATTTCATTAATCAGTTTCTATTAGCGTATATTAGATTTGATCAAATGCCGTTTTAAAAATCATGCCAACACTTAAACACTCCTTATGCTATTTTAAGCTATACCAAAGAGCATTAGGGTCACTTAAGAGTGCTATACAGATGTTAATTAATGACACCGTCCCACATAGAAGGCTAGTACGCAAGTTGGGCAGTCTGGGAGTGGGTCCCAAGGTAATGAATTGGTTCAGAAATTGGCTGAACAGCAGGACACAGAGAGTGGTTGTTAAGGGAGTTCAATCCCGGGACAGGAGGGTGATAAGCAGGGTGTCACAAGGCTCAGTACTGGGGCCGGTCCTTTTCAATGTCTACATCAGCGACATTGTGGAGGAGCTGGAAGGGAAGGGAAGCCTATTTGCAGATGACACCAAGGTCTGCATAGGGTGGACACTTCAAACAGGATGGAAAAAATGAGAAGAGACCTAGGCAAGTTGGCGGAGTGGGAGTGGTTAAGAGTGTGGCAGATTAAATTGAATACAAAAAAGTGCAACGTCATGCACTTGGAACACAGGATTCCTGGAAAGGAATACAAGATGGGATGGGAGACACTAACAACAGCAGAACTGGAAAGTGACCTGGCGGTAATTATAATAGACAACCAAAAAGTAGCAAAACAATGTGAGAAGGCAGTGGGAAGGGCCGGATGGATTCTGGGGTGCATAGGGAGAGGCATCATCAGTAGAAAACAGGAGGTGGTGATGCCACTATACAGATAATTGGTAAGGCCACATCTGGAATACTGTGTTCAGTTCTGGAGACCACATCTCCAGAAGGACATAGACAAAATGGAAGCAGTGCAGAGAAGGGCAAGAAAAAGGTGAAAGGAATGCACCAGAAAGCATACGAGGAAAGACTGAAAGACCTCAACATGTATACCCTAGAGGAAAGGAGGGAGAGAGAGGGGATATGACAAAAATATTCAAGTGCTGTACCTCATGGGCATAAACAGGGTTCAGGAAGGAAGCACCTTGCAGAAAAAGAGAAGTGTAAGAACAAGGGGTCACAGTATGAGGCGGGGGGGGGGAAGACTCAGGGGTAAAATGAGGAAGTATTTTTTCACAGAAAGGGTGGTGGATCTATGGAACAGTGTCCCTGCAGAGGTTGTAGAAGCAAAAACAATAGGGGAGTGCAAGAGTGTATGGGATAGACAGAAAGCAACCATAGTGGTAGGAAAGAGAACGTAAGCTGCAGAATCATTTAGGAGCTGGAGCTTATGGAAGTAGGGAAATGAGCAGACTAGTTGGGCCAAGATGTCCTTATCTGCCAACAGCTACTATGTTACTGTGTTATTTGTTAAGTGAAGTTTTTAATTAAGATATTATATTGCTCACTTATGGAAATGAAATACTGGCACTAAGTAATTGGACTATAAGCATGTTCAGAGGACTTCAGCACCCCTCCTCCAGTAGAAGTGTTTGAGTGCAAAACATTGGGGCGGCCTGTTCATGAGTCCTGAGGCCCTGCTGGTCTGTATTTCTGTTTGCCTTTTTATATGTTTATATTTGGAATGCATTTGGATAAAAGCATCTTTGAGTTTCCTCATCTGGAATCTGACTGACTGGTGTTGCTTGGTTTGCTGTATACTGCGGTTGGACTTTGTTGATTGTAAACAGCTGCATGGGCACTGTATTCATTTATTTATATTGAAACATTTCACCAAGAAAGGCACTCTGAGCTACACTAGCTTGTTTCCAGATATGTCCTGGGGAGAGGGGAAGAGGGGGATGTATGTATGTTCTGTAGCACAGATAGGGACAAATCAATTCTAGACCTGGTATGGACCAATGGGAACAGAGTCGAAAGAATCCAGGTGGAAGGGCAGCTGGGATCCAGCAACCACCACATGGTGTGGTTTGACATGGAGGCAGGGACTCAATTAAGCCACACAAGGGCAAAAGTATTCAATTTCAGGAGGGCGGATTTTAATGAAATGGGTAGATGTTTAAAAGCAGCCCTGGAGAAGGTAGAGGTAATGGAGGGGGTGGAGGAACAGTGGGGGAGACTAAAAGGAGCCATTTTGGAGGTAACTAATTAATGCATTAGGATAGTGGCCAAAGGGAAAAGAAGGAAGAAAGAAACCACTATGGTTTTCTTTTTTTTCTTTTTTTTTTTTTATACTTTCTTTTTACGCCCCCTTCTCACCCCGGTGCTTCCTCACCTTCAGGAGTCTTCTCTGGCCTTGTGCGTCCCTGCTCATCTGATGGCATTGGTGCAGTCATCCCCACGCTGCCTTGGTTTAACCCCAGGTGAGTGCAGGTGGGGCCCCTCACCACCCGGCGTGAGTTTAGGTAGGGATCTGTCATCTGTGCCCGGCAGAGGCCCTGGGATTGGGGCCTGAAACTCCATCTACAGGGAGCACGGAGGTATTTTTCCTTTCCATGCCCATCCCGTAGGAAGTCTGCAGCTAGGAGGAGAGCCCTGGGCGGCCGTCTGGCGATGCTAGCAGCTCCGGCTCCTGGCGGATGTCCTCCCTCCCAGCTACATGCAGTCTCGCTGCACCACCACCCGTGGTCACCCAGGTGGCGGTGTTGCAGCCGGGACCCATCCCATCCCACCCGGAGGAGAGCAGCCTCTGGGTGCTCGATCCTCCTCCCGCCGGCCCTCCAGTTCCCGAGTCCGTTCCCGAACCCAGGTCGCTGGTGGCAGTGGTAACCCACGCTGCTAATGAGCGCCAGAAACCACTATGGTTTTCTAAAGAGGTGGGAGACAAAGTAAGGGCTGAAGTATAAGGGTACCCAAAAGGGAGGAGGACAGGGAGGTGTACCATGAATGTCTCAGAGAGGCAGGGAAGGCTGTTAGGAAATCCAAGGCACAGACAGAGGAGGGTTTAGCATGGTCTGTGAAAAAAAGGGACAAGGCATTCTATCGGTACATCAGCGATAGAAGAAAAACTGGGGGTTGTGAGGCTTAAAGGGAGGGCGAGCATAAGGAGGGGGATCTAGACAAGGCAGAAATACTGAACAAATACTTCTGTTCAGTATTCACTGAGGAGGCAGAGGGTCAAGGACCACAGTTGGGGAGCCAAGGCAAACGGGGGGAGAAATGGACACGAGTCCATTCACAGTGGAGTGAGTTCTGGAGTAACTCACAAAGCTGAAGGTGGATAAAGCCAAGGGGCCAGATGACAGACACCCAAGCATAATAAGATAGCTGCGGAGGGAACTAGAAGCACCTCTGGCCACCCTGTTCACAGAGTCACTCAACACAGGCGTGGTTCCAGAGAACTGGAGGAGGGCGCATGTAGTCCCACTGCACAAAAGTGGCAGTAGGGTGGAAGCGGGGAAATACAGGCCAGTCAGCCTCACCTCAGTGGTGGGGAAGATCATGGAGGCACTGCTGAAAGAAAGGATAGTGGCACACCTGGAATCCATTGGTGCCCAGGATCTGAGGCAGCACAGATTCACATCAGGAAGGTCTTGTCAAATGAATCCGATATATTTTTTTGATTGGGTGACTAGGGAAGAGAATCAGGGAGGGGCCGTAGACATCGCCTACCTGGATTTCAGCAAAGCCATCGATTCTGTCCCATGCAGAAGGCTGGTTAACAAGATGAGTAGTCTGGGCATGGAGCATAAGGTGATACAGTGGGTTTGAAACTGGCTGACAGACAGAAGGCAGAGGGTGGTGGTAAATGGGATCCAATCTGGGGAGAGAGGAGTGACCAGCGGAGTGCCACGAGGATCAGTACTGGGACCAGTCCTGTTCAGTGTCTTCATTAGTGACATTGCAGAGGGGCTAGAAGGAAAGATCTGCCTATTTGCAGGTGACACTAAGATCTGCAACAGGGTGGATACTCCAGAAGGGGTGCAGATAATGAAGAAGGACCTGGAGAAGCTTGAAAGACAATCAGAGGTGTAGCAATTGAGGTTCAATGCAAAAAAAGTGCAAGATAATGCTCCTAGGAAGGGGGAAATCTGGGGAGACCTACAGGATAGGGGGGAGGTGCTGACCATCACCAAAGAGGAGAGGGACCTAAGGGTTATCATATCTGATGACCTGAATGCATCAAAGCAGTATGCAAAGGCTGCAGGGAGGGCCAGTGGCATGCTGGGGTGCATAGGTAGAGGTACTACTAGTAGGAGGCAGGAATTGGTGATGCCATTGTATAAAACACTAGTAAGACCTCATCTGAGTACGTACTGTGTGCAGTACTGGAGACCACACATGCGTAAGGACATAGATGCATAGTTACATAGACAGTGTCGGCAGATAAGGGCCTACGGCCCACCCAGTCTGCCCATTTGAGCTTGTAAGTTTAATTTGTTTTCCTAGAAGTCTGTTGCCCCTTAACCCTGACCTCCAGAATACCTTTATGTCTATCCCATGCATACTTAAATCCCGTGATTGTTTCAGCCCCCACCACTTATTCTAGCAGGGTGTTCCACTTGTCCACCACCCATTCCGTGAAGAAATTCTTCCTCACGTTTCCTCTGAATCGTCCTCCCTCCAACTTCATCCTGTGCCCTCTAGTCCTGGAACATCTTTTTCACTTAGAAATAGTGTATTCCTGCACCCTGTTCCTCCCTGTAAGATACTTGTATGTCTCTATCATATCCCCTCTCTCCCTCCTCTCCTCCAGGGAGTACATATTCAATTCCTTCAACCTGTCCTCATAGGACTTGTGATGCAATCCATGTACCATCTTTGTTGCCCTCCTCTGAATCTTCTCTACCCTGTCTATGTCCTTATGTAAGTAAGGTCTCTAGAACTGTACACTGTACTCCAGGTGGGGCCTCACTAGTGTCTTGTATAGTGGAATTATGACCTCCCTTTTCCTGCTGGTGATGCCTCTGCCTATGCATCCCAGCATCCTATTTGGCTTTACCTGCTGCCTTGTCACACTGTTTCCCTACCTTGAGGTCATCAGAGATGATAACCCCAAGATCCCTTTCCTGCTTGGTGCATGCTATATCCTCACCCCCCCAACTGATATATTGTGCCTGGGTTTTTGTGCCCTATATGCATTATCTTGCACTTCTTTGCATTGAATTTTAACTGCCAAACCCCTGACCATTCTTCAAGTTTCTTCAGGTCCCTTCTCATTCTGTCTACACCCTCTGGTGTGTCTACTCTGTCACAGAGCTTTGTGTCATCAGCGAACAAGGACATTCTGCCTTCTAGGTCCTGTCCAACGTCACTGATGAAGATGTTCAATAGGACCAGTCCCAGCACTGATCCCTGTGGTACCCCACTGGTCACTCTTCCCTCTGTGGAGTGACAGCCATTTACCACCACCCTCTGTGTCCTGCCGCCCAGCCAATTACCTACCCACTGCACTACTGTCCTGCCCACACCCATATTCCCCAGTTTGTGTAATGGTCTTCTATGTGGCAAAGTGTCAAAGGCCTTGCTGAAGTCCAAATAGGCCATGTCCACTGCCCTCCCCTGATCCACCTCCCTAGTCCCCCAGTCGAAAAATTCAACGAGGTTGGTCTGACATGACCTCCCCCTGGTGAAACCATGCTGACTTGGGTCCTGTAGTCCACTGACAGCAGATGTTCCACCAATCTCTCCTTCAGTAGTGCTTCACAGTCTTTCCCACAACCCGAAGAGGCTGACTGGTCTGTAGTTCCCGCTTCCTCTTTGTTCCCTACTTTTGTATAAGGGGACTACATGTGCTGTCCTCCAGTCTTTGGGTACCTCCCCTGTTTCCAGTGATCGGCTAAACAGGATTGCCAGAGGTTCAGCCACCACCTCTCTTAGTTCTTTAAGGACCCTAAGGCGCACCCCATCTGGCCCCATTGCTTTATCAAATCTTATTACTTCCAGTTCCTTCAGGACCCTTTCTCGTGTAAAGGGACTTGTGTCCATTTCTGCACCATTCCCACTCTTTATACTCCCTTCAGACCCATCACCTTCCTCTTCCTCAGTACAGACTGAGCAGAAATACCTGTTCAATATGTCAGCTTTACTGTTGTCATCCTCCACGCGGCCCCCATTCTCCCCTTCAGTCTCACTATCCTTCCCTTTGCCTTTATTTTTTCACTTATGTACCTGTAAAAGGTTTTGTCCCCTCTACCCACTGATTTTGCTATGTGCTCTTCTGTCTGAGCTTTGGCTTCCCTTATTGACCTCCCTGCCTCCCTTTGCTTCTCCTGATATTTCTCCCTATTCCCTTCTAAACATAAACACGGTGGAGGCTGTCCAGAGAAGGGCGACAATGATGGTGCATGGTTTGCATCACAAAACATATGAGGAGAGACTAAGAGATCTCAATATATACTCACAGGATGAGAGGAGAGAAAGGGGTGACATGAAGTACCTCAAGGGCATAAACTAGGTGCAGTTGGGAGATCTTTTCCAGTGTAGAAAATATACCAGAACAAGGGGGCACGATTTGAAATTGGAGGGGGGGGGAGATTAAGAGGTAACGTGAGGATGTTTTTCTACATGGAGAGGGTGGCGAACACTTGGAATAGTCTGCCACAAGAGGTGGTAGGGGCAAGCACAGTGGAGAGGTTTAAACATGCCTGGGACAAGCACAGGGAAACCTTGGGTGGGAAGGAAGTGATGAAAAGCCAATGACCACTTAGGGTGAGTGGATGCATACATGTCTAGGGCCTATGGGCAGACTGGATGGGCCTAGCGGTCCTTATCTACCGACAATTTCTATGTTTCTATATGTTATCTGAGTTCTAACTCATGATGAGTACTGCAGATAGTTTAGAAATTAATATCAGTGTGTGGAACATGAAAAGGTCAAATCATCTGGCTTAAAGAAAACACATTTTGTCATACCTCAGAACAATTAAAATGGGGTAGCCCTCTGTAAAGAAACCCAACTCACCAACCACATAGTTTAGTGACAACAACAGTGGTGGTGGATTGGCCAAATGGTGCAAAGGGGTAATTATATTCCTGTGTAAATCCTTCCCATGGTTCAGAAGGCAGATGGGTCTTGGTTTAACTTTTCTACCCTAACAGCCAACTTCTACTAGGTACTGTAATGTTTATGTACCTAAAAATAATGATCAGTCCTTCTTCCCAGCACTCAACCAGGTAATATCAGATACTCATAAGGATGATCAGATCCTACCATCCTCTTTGAAAATTGTTATATCGCCTGGATCCTTTATGGAACACAGTCATGCAGGGGCAAATGGCCACATGTGTGCCTGCACAGGGATGAAACACCTAATCAATGTGACTGAATAGGGGTTATATGATGTCTTAAGAAAAGCTCACCCTACTGATCATGATTTCTCATTCTATTCTCATGCCTGTGATTGCTACAGTTGTATAGAGTTCCTCCTCCCAAGTATCTTAGCAGCTCCTGCTGCATACATACACCCCATCAATGGACAAGGTAGTGATCTCTGATCATGCCCTAGTCTCTGCACTTCTGTCCTTACAGGGTAACAATACAGGCTTCTGCAAATTAAGAGTCAACAGCTCTACTCTTTTAAGACCGAGAATTCCACATTTGGGTGCAAAAAAAAACCTTGACTTTCTCTGAGACCAACCTCACTCCCAGGGTGTCCCATGGTCCATATGGGAGGCTTTCAAAGCTTACATGAGAGTTATATTATTGCCTACTCTATGGCAAAGTACAAACAACAAGATGAGGAAAGGACCCAACTTGAGCGGAACAATCCCATCTTGAGGGGCTTTACAAACAAGACCCTTTCTCTCACCACATCTGAGAGCACAGATAATGATCCTCAAATACATAGTAAATCTCAGGCAGAATGGGCCCTACAGAAGTTCAAGCACAAGTTCTGGGAATCAATAAACAGATATGGGAAACTTATGGTCTATTGCTTGCACAAACAACAAGTAGAGCACCATATTGCTGCTCTTAGGGATACCTCTAACAACATTGCCATCGCCAACAAAAACATAAACTTTACCATGCAGGGCTTCTATGAAAACCTGTAAGCGTGGACCCTTAGGGAAGGTGCCTGCACACTTGATGAGTTCCTGGTGCAACCCCCTAAACCCCAGCTCTTCTAGGTGCTCAGACTCATTGGATGCCCCTTTCACACTAGATGAAGTTCAGGCCACCCTTTAAGCCCATACATTTGGGATGGCCCCGAGGAAAGATGAGTTGACAACACTTTTATATCAATTAATACCAGACCTAGTGACACCCCACCTCTTCAACAAGCTCAACGAGGCTCTCCTTAAGGGCACCCTTCCTCTCATGTTGAATGAGGCAATCATAATAGTTCTTCCCAAAAAGTGAAAAGACCCCTGCAAACTACCAGCCCATTTATAATGTAATCTCCCTGGAATAATGTTCCACCCCATCTTAATAAGATCAGAATAATCAAAGCTTTTTCCATTGAAATAAACCACTTTATGTAATACCATTGTCATTGTTTGTAAAATGTCTCATTTGTATATTACGTTTTTTAACCATTTTAGTCCTTGTTACCGTATTCAATTTCAGGATGATATGTAAGCAATAATACCCGACGGGGGGGGGGTATTGGGCAATACCGGACTGTCCAGGGATGTAATGAGGCATGATGCTGCAGGCGGATGGCCCTATAGCTCCTGGAAGGTCTGGTATTGCCCAATACCACCCACCCTGGAGGGTATTATTGCACTTAGAAAATAGGCTATATGTACTATTATTTGTGAAATATTTTAAAATTAAAAAGCAATAGTAAAAAAAATTGTAAAAATTAACTTAGCGTTACTTTGTCATGAAAGTAGACCCTCCACTGGTATACTTACTATACCTACCAGTAGAGGCAGTACAGTTTCTCAGTAGTTTTATAGGTTTCTTACAAGTGTGTACAGTATGTTCCTTCCTTGGTCTTGAACCATCACCTCCCCCCCAGTTCACTTGGGTTCAGTTTTTTGTGTGTTTGTTTCATTTTTTTTTCATGAGCGAGACCATGGTCTAACCCACTCATCGGGGTGATTTGCATTCCCCTCCCTCCTTAGATATAGATACAGGCAGCTGACAGTGGCAGTGCGATCGTGGAAAAATGTACAGAGATATACAATGTTCTACAGGTTAGCAGGACTCTATTTTTGTTTAGAAAAAGACAAACGGATGTTTCGCTGGAGTGGGAGTGGAGCCAGTGTGACTGACTTAAGTTTACAGAACTGCTGTCTCCAAGTAGCGCTGAGCATGCGACGTGCTTGAGCTACTCATTTAAAAAGAGAACTTTTTTTTTCTTTTTCACTGCTGGAGACTTGCAGCTAAATTGGCAGTATGTGGCAGCTCAGTCTGCAGCCTGTGTTTGGTTTTTCGTTTGCGCTCTCCTGCTGGTGGCAGATTGTGATTTGGGAGCTGCTACTGTGGGAGCTGCTATTGGCATGCTGTGTGGGGGTTGGCAGTGTCTGTATCCTGCTACAAAGCACCAGGGATGACAGGGATCAAGTGTGTATAAGTGAAAACAACCTCTACAAGAAAACTAGATTACCTGGGGCATACTTTATTATTTTAAGTGTGAATGTTGCCGGGGGAGAGGAGGAGATCGGTCGCTTGTCTAGCGCTCACTTAGCAAACACAAAAATGGCAGCTGGTCAGTCTGAAAATCGGGGTGCCCAATAATACTCTAAGTAATGGGGCATCCTGAAGTGGGACTTGTTTTTCACTGGGCATCTATTGAAAAATAGATGCATACCTGACCATGGTTTTCAGCCAATCAGGATGCATTATTTTTCAAACCCATTTTCTAATGTAAATATGACCCCTCAGTTCTAAGTATCCAATCCTGACAAAAATATTTTTTTGCCTACCAACCTAACTACCTACCGACCTAATGTCTAGAAACAACAAAATATTAACTAAAGTACTAGCCACCAGGCTAGAGCAGGATCCCCACACACTCATTTACCCAGGCCATCAGGCTTTATGAAGGGCAGGTCTGGACCAGACAGAGCCCTCATCAATCTCCTTTGGCATGCTAATGTAATTCCTGGGACAGCTAGGTGTTCCTAGATAGACTCTCTGTACTCTGCATAATGGTTCTCTGGGGCTGTTGGTGCCAGTCATGCATCAAGGCAGGCTTGACTGACATTTGGCAAGGGTTAAAGGGTGATCCATGTTTTTGAACCGAAGCAGAAGAGTAGAGACAGTAAGGACTGAGAGGGCAAGATGGGAGGTTCTCCAAAGCCTCTCAGTTGGGAACCTTGGAGCACCCATCCCGATTCCAGAACCATTTCCTTGGATTTGCATGGATTACTAAACAACAAACTAAAGTGTCAGAGTCCATGAACACTTTGTTGCCCTGCAAGAGTAGACACCAGGAAAGGAGGCTACAGTATCTGGAGATGACTTTTGGGACTTGTGGGAGTAAGGGATAAACTACTGCCAGGACTATCTGAAAGAGCTCTTGGTTCCTCACTGCCCTGGACGATTGCTCTGCTCAGCCGATGTCGAGTTGCTAGAAATTCCAGGGGTATGCTTGAAATCTTCTGGGGCAGTGGCATTCATGTATGCTGCCCCTGCCCTTTAGAATTCTCTACCCCATCGGTTACATGAGTGCACGACAGTGGAGGAGTTTAAGCAAGCATTAAAAACTTATTTGTGGAACTGAGCTTTTGGTGATTAACTAAAGATGTTATCAGTGTGATTGTATTGTTTGTTGAGATGTCTGTCTGTTGACATTGTGATTTTAAGTATGTTAAGGTGCCTTGGTTTTTGAAAGGTGACATACAAATAAAGGTTATTATTATTATTATTACTGCCTTGTGGTAAGGGAATGCTGGGTCCAAGAACAGTGTATATTCCGTGGCTTCAAAAGCAACTTAAAGAAGTATTTGTTTGACATCAGTGTATGATCTTGTTTTTGAAAACTGTGACGTTGTATGATTTTTGTATTGCAATTTATTGTACTTTATGTACATATCTTTCAGTCTCTTATATTTTCAGCTCTGCTCAGCCATGAAAATGGACAATTTGCTCATGGTCTTATCAGGTCTTCTGAATAAACTGAAACTGATATACAGTAGTCTTTTGGGACTGGTATGGTGCTGCACAACAGAGCTTGCTTGTACCTGAACTGCCAAATAGTAACTTACGATTGGAACTCTGGGTATGGTCAGGTGTTAAACTGAACTGAACTGAGTTGAACTGAATTGCATATCATTGGAAAGATGTGCTCGGCATAGCGGAGTATGAGATTGTGTTCAGCATGTGTCTGAATGACATGGCCAGCATAGCTGCTCATGACATTAGGGCCTGATTATATCATCTGTCTGCAAAGACTTAAGTGTCTCTCAATCTGCCTCAGGGAGGTAAGCTGCAGAAGGAGAAGAAACACCTGCATTGTGATTACAGTGGTTGTGGGGAACTACAGGACTGTATGGAGAAGGAAAGTAACTTGTGAATACTGGAATAAATGCTGTGCTTGAGAACTGCATATGTGGTTATAGACATTGACTTCACTGACTTGGTATCATGGGACTACCACAGTCTTCCATGCCCCTGACATCCCTCAAGAGATGCACACTGGCTGCCCACCTGAAAGGGTTGTTTTTGGCACTGAAGAACCCTGGCCAGTTCCCTCCCCTGACTTGAAGGGCACCATACACAACCCGACTGTCAGGAGTCAGTTCACAGACCTCCCCTCTCCCCATGGCTACTATTGCACTTGATTTCCACAAAGCCTTTGACCCTGTAGAATGGGACTACAGTACCTCCACCAAGTCATCCAGGCAATAGTATTTGGTCCCATGTTCCAAAACTGGGTCCATACCTTGTATGCCAGTCCCACAGCCTCAGTTCTCACCAATCCAATCCCTTCCACCCCTTTTCACCTCTACAAAGCCACCAGACAAGGTTTCTCCCTCTCTCCTCTTTCTGTTAAACAGGAAGCAGAGAGGTGGGAGGGTCGACGGAGACCAGACAGGGTCTGTGGAGAAGGAATAGGTAGGGAACATCTGGGAAGACTAGGTGGGCTAAGCAGTCCTTTTCTACCATCAAATCATACATTTCTATGTTAGCCTTGGAGCCCCTCATGCAAATACTGTTGAGCAGAGATGACATTTAGGGTATCTGGATTCAAAACTGCAAGCAAGCCCTCTGGTGCAGTGGCAGGACCCAGTCGCGGGAATGAGCCTAGGTTGTCATGGGCTGGCCATGGGGAAGGAGGAGCAAGTGTCTCAGGAAATGCTCTCCTCCTCCTCTTGGGGGGATGCCATGTCCCTCTTAAAGATGGGTGAAGTTGGTAAACTTGGCTCCACAGATTATTCAGCAAATTCTGTGGAATTTTGCGAATTCCGCATGGTGAAGTTCCACTGCAAAGTGCAGAATTCCACCGGTGAAGTGCAGAATGTCACCTGTGAATTGCAGAATTCTGCACTTCTCTGGCAAAATTCTGCTGTTCATGGGCAGAATTCCATATTTTGCGGCAGAATTTCACCATTTCGAAGTTTCTGAAGGTTGGAAAACTTTGTGGAGCTCCACAGAGGTGAATTTTGGCTGCTTTGCAGCAAAGTTGTCTCTGAACTTAAACTTTGGCCCATCTCTAGTCCCACTGCACTATCGCCACCTGTACATGTATATTTGCTGGAATGCACAGGACACAGGGAGGGGGATATGCATCATGCTGCGAATGAGCTTCCAGACGTCTGCTCATGCCAGGGACTACATCTCAAGCTCTGGCATCCCTATGGGGCTTAGGGATCAATGGCACAAAGAGAAAGGGGAAACCAAGATGGAAAACCCTTCTCTGCCTTCCCACAGCGCCATGAAGTCTGGTACATCCAGACTGAAGGGAAGTAAATCTGCCACAGTCAGCAGAGACAGAGGAGGTGTAAAAAGTGTAAAAAAAAAAATGAAGAAGGTTAGTTTCTTTGCGGATGACCTCCTGGTTAAAATCTGCAACTCTGCAACATCTTCCCCCTAACATTCATGTCCACCTTTACCCTGTTTGCTGCATGCTGAGGCCTAACAGATAACCGGTCAAAGATTATACCTGAGCCCTTAAACCATCTGATCCTGCTGTAGTGGATCTAATACCAAAAGAGAGAAAAAGGTATAACTTCTCTTGGCATTCACATTCCTGCAAGCACTAATGACATTTTCATTTTTTGTCTGTATTATAATGTAACTGGCTACAATTTGCATTTCATATGTTTACTTTATTGTTTGCATGTTTTCTACTGGGTCACAAGAGAAAATGGACAATTTTGCCCTTGGGATTTACCCTGTAATTAAAGAAAGAAACAAACAAACAAACTAATCAACAAATGGACGCTAACCTCTTACTTTTGATTCAGGATACAGAGGTTTACTGTCACTTGAAGTATAACTGCAGCTCTTTATTATAGGTAAGATTACAGCTCTTAAGATGACACAACCTGCAGTCTTTTTGGTTTTTTTATTTAGTATGCTTTATCGGGCTAACCACCGAAGGCTCAGCCCCTGCTCTTCTCCGATCCCACACCTCACCCCTGGGACTTACCTCTGCCGAGGATCCTCATGGCTCACCTGCCAGGATGGGGCCACTGTACAGATGCAGACCCTTACAACACCAGCACAAGGTTATGAGCAGGGTTCCCCCACCGGCATTGCCTTCCTGACTTGCTCCCCAAGGCTGGGTGTCGAGTTGGGTCAGACAGACACCGGTACTAGGTTGCTGCTGGAGAGCCGCGATGGGTGATTAGGGCCAGAGGAACAGGGCATAATACATGGTGGCCTGCTGTTTTTTGAACAGAAGACACTGCAGGGAGCATGACATGCAATGACATATGGTGTTGAGGCACTAATGTCTGGCACACCCTCCCACACCAAGTAGGCATAGATTGCTGCTGCCCCCCCCAGCCTCAACTAGGGGTCAATCATATACTGAATACTTGTTTCCCTCCCCCAGAGGAGGAGAGCAGTCTGAAGGATACACAATCCTCCTGCCCCCCCAAGCCAGCCCTTCAACTCTCAGGTCCTTTGCCGAACCTGGGATGTTGGCACCGTGAGCGGAAAACCTACTTCTGCGCCAACGGGCTGACTTGCATGCAGTCTAATACTGTATCTGCCACTTTCCAATATTTATTGACAACAAAGTGTTTTACTGCTTTGATTGCTTTATTTGTCCATTCCTATGGGAAAGAAAAGAAAAGCTCCCAGATTCAACTGCAGGAAGCTCCAAGCTCATTGACGTAGAGGAGGATGGAGGCATTTCCTGGTTCCAAGTGTATTTCCTGGCGTACCACATATAACAATACCTGCAATGGCTCCACCCAACAATGCCTGTCTCTCCCCTTTAGCTCTTCTTAGAAGAGACTCAAAGCCATAATCTTTGTTTAAGCACTCTCCTAGGGATGCAGCTATACACACATCCCACAATCTCGGCAACCCACAAAGCATTATGCACCAGCTGGAGGCAATGCAGGGTGCCTCCTGATAGCTCCAGGTACAAGGCATTGTTGTAATCTAGCCTGGATGTCACAAAGGCATGTGTTAGTTAGGGCAGGTCATTTGTAAAGATAAAAGGTTTAATCTGGGCGATAGTCCTCAAGTCATGAAAACCACATTGGACAATGGCTGACAACTGAGACTCTAGTGTCAGATCGCTGTCAAGGATAAAGCCCAGATTTTTCACCTTGGCTGAGATGGTCAACTGGGAGTCACTGAGTATTAAGCTGGAGTTCTCCCTGACCTGCATAGCATCTCGCCGATAAACAGGCTCAGTCACCAACACCACTGTCATATCTGGGTTGAGCTTTAACTAAATGGAGGCTATCCAGTCGTAGACCTCGGCCAGACAAGAATTAAATATTGAGACTGCATCCTGTAGCCTGAGTGCAAAAGACATGCAGCTGGGTATCATCTGAACCTGAGTGAAAACCCATGCTGTACCATCTAATAATGTGTTCCAGGGGCAGCATATACACTGTGAAAAGCATAGGTGACAGGATAGAGCCCTGCGGGACTCCATGGGACAGGGACCTGGAGTGGGAGGAAAACATCCCCATCACCACTGTCTGCATCCTGCCTGTGAGATAGAACTTAAACCTGTTGATGACTGTGCCAACCAATCCACAATGGTCTCTAAGGCAATCCAGTAACACCTCATGATCGATGGTGTCAAATGCAGCAGAGAAATTGAGGAGGACAAGAATAGATTGTTCACCCCTATCTCTCGCCCTAAGGAGATCATTTTGCACCTTCATATGGGCAGTCTCTGTACTGTGCCTAGACCTGAATCCAGACTGGAGCAGTTTGAAGAAATCATAGGTAGAAAGACGTGCCTTGAGCTAGACACCCACCACCTTCTCAACAACCTTCCTCAAGAAGGGAAGATTAGAGATGGGTCTGTAATTTGCCAGACAGTCAGGGTCCGGGGAAGGCTTTTTCAAGAAGGGTTTCATGATAGCCTCCTTCAGAGGCTCAGGAAAGACACCCCCCACTCCCCCAGAAAGGGAGCACTGAACTATCTCAGTAAATACCAGCCGAATAGACCCAATACATCCAACAAGGAGGCACGCTGGGCTCGGGTCCAAGTCACAGAATGTTGGCCGCAGCTTTGAGACAATCCTACTAACCTCTTCCACCTCCACTGGGTCAAACTAACTCCAGATGGGTAGAGGGATTTTATGTCCCAGGCTCAACACTGCACACCAGCTGAGATGCCTCTGGGGAGATACCCGGATCTGATAGAGGACACTTTTTCAGCAAAACATATAGCAAACTCTTCACGTATAGTGGATGACAAGTCTCTCACTAGCTGGAGACAGGTAGGATGGAGAAGCCTGCCTGCTGTCTGGAAGAGCTGAGGTGGCCTATTTTTTGCTGCGGCAGTCTCCCTGGACAGAAACTCTGCCCTTATAAATGAAATTGTCTTTTGATAATCCCTATGATGGGATTTCAAAACCAATTTGTCCTCCTCAGCCCCCGGATTTCCACCAACAGCACTCCAACCTCTGGCCCTTTGTCTTCAATTCCCTGAGCTCCCCATTGAACCATGGTGATCTCAAGTGTGAGATCAAGGGTCATTCACAGACTGGTGCTACAGAATCAAGGGCTGAAACAATGACCCTATTATAGGCCACCACCGCTTCCCCTGGTCCTGCTTCACAAACAGCCAACACACCCAATGGGTCCAATAACACTTGAAATATGTGCCCCATGCACATTGCTGGAGATGTAACCCAGAAAAAGTACATCTTACCCATATGATATCCCCTTGGATCAGTGCTCCAGATAATGTTGACAGGTAAGAGTAATTTACTCACCAGTTTTGAAATATGGTGAGTAAAATAAACTTAAGGTGCTTACAAGTGCTTCCAACCTGGAATAAAAACTACTACACTAGTCCATTGGGTGTGGAGCATTTGCAAGTGTGAGATGAGTAAAAGTACTCCTTAAAAAGATGTACTGAAGAGTATTTCTTAAAAAGGGGGAGCAAAATAAGCCTTTACTTACCTTACCTGGAGCACTGCAGCTTTGAATACATAAATCACATGACTATACTCAAGGGCAAGGAATACCAGGAGAAGTGGATCTCCATGCCCACCTCTGCACTGCCTCACCTTTAAATTGTGCAAACTCTCACTCTCCAACAGCTCCAGTCCCTACAATTATCTCCAGACAACTCCCAGTCCAATGTCCTCACTTTTGATACTACCAACAGGAAGGATGGCACCTTCTGACATGCAGATTTTGCATCAGTATTGTATTTTACTGACTTTACTGCAGGTTATCCTCTTATGTGGCTCTAACTGCAGCAACAGTTACTTCTTACAGCCCTATGACAGGTAGCGTTGTTTGCTGGTTACTGCTTCATACTGTAGCCAGGTGAAAAATGTTCATTGACTCATTGCTTGAAATATGTTCATCCTTGTATTACAATGTACTGTCAACATCTTTGAATAAAGAATTTTGTTTCAAAAAGTAGCGAGATAGAAACTTAAATTGGCAGAACTGACTTCTGTATACCAGGGAATTCTCTTTGCCACTTGCTAGGGGGGAACAAACTGCACAGTGATTTAAAAGACATCATGCTGTGTCCCATGGCAGCTTGCATTGCTAGAGCCTCGGGCTGAGACAGCAGTGCCAGAAACACTATACAGAGGTACATTTCAAAATTAGTTGTATCTTATGCAGATTATTTTGTTGAAGATATAGCTTAACAAGGGGGAACAAAATAAAATGCATTTCATGTGCACGTGATCTTTAAAATATAAAACCACTCATAACCCAATCACCATGAAATAATTTAGACTGGTTCTGTTTGAAAATATGTTGTGAAGCTTGCAGACAGCCTAGCCGCAGAGTGCCATAGCCCATGTTCCTCTGCTCTCACTGAAAAGCTGACCCTGACTTCTGACTGGAAGCCCAGTGTCCACTCCAGCTTCACCGCCTGGGCCATCCTCATGCTCACAGGGGCAGCCAAGGCTTGTGGATGCCACCTGTGAGCAAGAATGTTGGAGACACAACGAGGATGCAGAGCTGCTTAAGCCATTTGAATTGCGTGTATGGTGGCTCATTGTACTGTTTATTTATTTTTACATTTGTTAATTGGGAGAGGAGCATGGAGCTGGAGCTTCTTTGCAGGCATGACCTGGGAGGGATTACAGAGGTAGAATAAAGCAAACAGAAACAGTGTCAAAAGCAAGGTACACGTACAGGAATGATAACAAAGTGAAAATGGATAAATTGACAAATTTACACATTGATGAGTTGTACAGTAACACTTTACAAAAGCTGTAGAGCATCTGGTAAGTGGATGGAGTAGAAGACTAGAGGGGGTGAGGTGAGAGGTGAGATAAGGGGAAACAGTTGCAAGCCAGTATTAAGCTGGAAAGGAATAGCAGTGTGAGAGGTGAAGGGTCTCGGCGGGAGGGGGGAGAGGTATGCAGAAAGAGAGAAGAGATGGGTAAGAGGCCATGCATTAAGATCAAAATGACAGAAGTGGAAAAGGATCCAGTCTGGTAAGGGTGGGCTTGGGGACAACACTGCCACATCTGAGTAGTCAAACACTTGCATGATCATTTTAAAGAGCAGCTGACGCCTTTGGGAAAACTTTGGAAAACATAATATTTAGACACAAGTCAGTTTGTATTTCATATATCTTCTATAGATTTCTCCTCTCCATTATTTATTACTGATTAGAAAATGGGCTTTGCAAATAAACAAACCTGATTGGCTGGCATGGGGTACATTAACTAGCAGTGAGAGCCCTGTAAATAAAAAGAGCCAGTCTTTAGTGCCACTTCACCCACTCAAACATCTTACTTCACAACCCTGTTTCCTAATTGGCTAACCACACCTAATTTCAAATTTCAAATTGCTGCCATTTTTCCCCTCGCTTAGCGAGCCCATCATACTTTAGTCATGTCTCCTACAAATCTGACCCGTTTTCGCTCCATTCCTGTCTCTCCCCAACCCCAGTCACTTTAATAGCAGTAGTCACAACATTTAATTTTTATCTTTTAATTTTTGTCTTACCAGTTGTTTGTGGACTTCGTGGCACGAAAATCCTTCAGCTCACATATATCGGCTGCTGACCTGACCCGCCTCATTACCTGCATCTCCTTCACACAATTACAATCCTGGCTCCCGAACATACAGAAGCGGTACACCACTCAGCGTGAAGCCATGAACGGGCTATCAATATTTAATAGTGTCATCTTATTTAATTTAAAATGTAACACCCGACAAAGTTTCTGCTAAAATTATAAGCACGTAGTGCTGCCCTGCCACATCGGATGTCTTGCTCTCCACTTTCTGGTTTGGCGACACAGCATCATGCAGCTAACAGTCTGAATTTACAAGTAAAAAAAAGGCACTGCTTCAAGTAAGGCACAAAACGTTTTTTTTTCTTGCAGACTACTGGTAATAAGAACTTTAAAAACAAAGCTCCTATTGGTTGGGTGAGGGGAGACAATTACAACCAAATGACTCTCTGTGGTAGAGGGGGTGGCAGCAGAAGATGGAACAGCACATAAAGCAAGGGACTACTTTGCAAGCACAACAATTCAAATTTATACTTACTATATCTTTCTAATTTGTGCAACTTTTAAAAACAGTAAAGTAAAACTGCCACAGTTAACCCATTTTCTAAGCAGAATAATACCCTCCAGGGTGGGCGGTATGGGCAATACTGGACCTTCCAAGGGCTATAAGGCCCGACGCCTGCAGTATCGGGCCTCATTATGCCCCTGGGTGGTCCGGTATTGCCCAATACCACCCACCCTGTCGGGTATTATTGCTTACAGAAATTCCCACAAATACAAGATATACAAGATATTCATCTCTTAGAGTTCATCTGTCTCTATAGCTTATTCCGTACTTGAAATCATAATGCCCTGTTGTGACATCCCAGTCTGTTGCCATGGGAATAACTGTGATGTCACAAGCAGAGTATTATGACATCAAGTTGGGAAGAAACAATAGGAGCTGATGAACCCTCAAGAAACAACAATCCCGTTTTTGTAGCAAATGATCTCAGTAATACTGCAAGTAATGGGGATAAGAAATACTGCGCTGATGAGAAATATAAGCTGCTTTGTGTCCAAATATTTTGTTTTTGAAAGTTCTTCTTGAGGCATCGGTGGCTCTTTAAGGATAATCTCATTGCAGATTGGCAGGGTTTTGTGCTGTACAGTGTGTCAAGCCTAGGACAGAACTATTTATGTAGTGAGGCCAGCCTTGATGCAATTCAGTAACCCGCAGTAAATTATATGTCACAAGATACTGCAGTAAAAAGGCTTAACTGGCACTGAATTACTCTGTTCCCTGCAGCATAGTGCTGCGTTTTGTGATACGCTGTACATTACTACGTTGCATCCTGGCTGGGGGCACCGCTGTACATGGTGCTGATGTAGTCTTCAGAATTATCTGGATTCATTGTGGTCTAGTGCACCAAGCTTAGGGCTTAGGCCTGCATAGAGGAGAGAACTAAGCCATAAGCTTGTCACACTGTACCACAGGATGGCGATCAAGAATGGAAAACAAAAAAAAACAATACAGACCACCTCAGGTCTGTTAGACTAAACTGATCCAGGATTGGGGTGAAAATGTTTTATCACCGGATGTCTGAAACCAACATTGTTTAAGTTGCAAGTAATAACAAGAATCATGTTTCGTGGCAAGCGCATTTCTGCCTTGATGATCACTGGGAGTGTTGCTGTATACAAGCACATGGAAAGCTGCAGCTGACTGGAACAGTTACTGCTGCATTTCCGCTGGAACCCAATAGAAGAATGTTTTTATTTGACATGGTGAAACAATTGGAAAAAAAAAAACATGGTTGATCCTTATTCCTCTCTAATTTCAATAATGTGAGAAACATTCCTATTTCGTAGTTCACACTCTTGTTATTCACTGTCACACTCAGTTATTCACTAGTGTGACATCACAACCATGAAGAAAAGAGTGTAATAGACTGTTAACAGTGAGCAATGTGCATGAACGGTGAGTGGCACCAGCACTCAGTGTTCTAAGTGTTTTATTTCATTATTTAGTTTTTGTTAACCAAGTAAGTGCACTAGACATGCAATGCCTATTTTCAAGCATGATATGAGAGAGGAGGCATTGCACAATCTCAGAGGAAGCGAGTTCCAATAAATGGAAGCAAAGGAGGAGAAGGTCTGTAGCACAGTATTAGTAGAACACTTGCAAACAAATATCAATGACTTCTCACTGGATCTGAGTGGGTAGGTAGCTGGGTACACAAGGGGAACCAAAGCAAATCAGCAAATGAAGCGGGCATTAATGATCTTAGTAGCTTGTCAGTAAAGAAACTAAGGGCAAAAAAGCACTCAGCAGCAGGAGATAACCAACGCAAACCAGAGCATAAAAGGCAGTGGAGTGAAATTATCAGTAGCAAGTGCACAGTGACAAATGCTATTTCAGGTGACAGCACACTTGGCCTGGTTACTTTTAGAAGTATTAGAAAAAGATAGCAAACTATATTTCAGGCTAGGCAGTAGGACCCTTTGTGCAATTGCCCAGCAAGCCTTAGGGGCAAGTTTATAATGAATTCTGCAATACTCCACAAATACAGTACTCCACAAACCATATAATACAACCAGTAAAACATGGCTGCCTGGAACAGCTCAGCAGTATATTTATCTCTTGAAGCCGGGGCATAAACCACTTGGCCTTTTATTCTGCTCACCAGCTTCACTTAATTTTAACGTACCACCTCGTTCACGGGTAGCTATGCAGTATATCTTATATGGCCACCCCTGTCTATGATTCATGATAATGCTTGATGTAGAAAATATTTTTGCTATTTAATGCAATAAACAAAGACATGCAATAGTTTCTGTTTTTATTTTGTGCTGATGAAACTTCTGGGTGGTTATTCAGCTGACTGCCTAATAATCAGAGTGTTTCACTTTAAGGCCCTGGCAATGCTACAGAAAGGATTCAAGAAAAGCTTTTGAAACTGGTAAATGTTTTCCCAGTTAATGGTAACCTGTTTATCAAATAGACGAATAAAGACATACAGTAATGTGTCCATACTGGAAACAACTGAACTGCCCTACAGTGTCCAGACTGATGCTGTAGACTAGTTTCACAGTTCAGTTCACATCCTGTTGCATTATGGGAATTCCCCTAATGCCACCATGGGAGTTAGAAGAACCAGTCTCCATAATGGTTTCACTTTCCTTATCCTGACTGTATTACAACTAATTTAATTAAACTAGTTTAGTGCAAAACTGATCCAAAATGGAAAAAAATCAGCCACACCAGGAAGTGGGGTCGCAGTGATTAACAACAGGAATAAATAAAAACAAAAATCCCATGCTCACCACACTACACTGCGCTCACACGTTCTCAGGAAAAAGTTTGTATGCTGGCTCAGTTAAAGTGTCAAATCCAGCAATTTAGTTAAAGTGCGGAAAGGGTGCTGTAAAGTGCCGTATACGAAAACAGAGCCACGCCAGGCCTCAAATCCAACACTTTTTGTAGCCTTCTTGCACTTTCTCCCAAATGTTGGCAAGGAGAGACTCACCAGTAGTTGCTTTAAGTAAACTTCAGAATCTGAAACTTGAACTGAGCCAGTATACAATATTTGTTCATGTAAAACTGATCCCTAGGCTAACCCCCCCACCCCCACCCCGAGGCTATATCTTGGTTCTCTAGAAGGGATCGACAGTTGTGATAGTCTGGACACTCACTGATCTAGACATTTTTAATTGTCTTATATGGTGTGATACTGTGATGGACCCCACAACAAAGTGTGTCTGGCCATGCTCATGAGTGGTCTGGTATACTTGGGTTGGGAGAGAGTGCAATAGGCACTCCAAATCGACCAAACCACAAGGGTCTCAGCTTTTGGTGAGCTCAGCAAGGAAACCATTCTTTAAATTCACTTCATTTGGGGGTCAAACCAGCCAAAGTTTAGCAGAATAATACAGGTTTATTAGCAGGAAAGACCCGGGAAAAAGAATGGTTAATGCAGCCTTAAAACTTTGACATGGCCCTTATTAGGCACCTTCCTACTCTCTCCAACATGGTACCAGTATTTACTTAGACCACTATAGGAGCTCTCACTTCTTACACAGTCCCTGAGTACCTCAGCTGCTGAACTGTTGCAGGCCCAATGAGGTTGCCACAGGTTAGCCGTCATTGGTACACTTAGAAACAGGAACATTCCTACCCAAAGGCTATGGAATTGCTTAAATGGAGAACAGACCCCACAAACTGGGTTGTTTTTAATGCAGCTCAAATCTGGTCAACTTGCAGACAGAATGGATCACAGAAGAGCTTTTCCCATATGAAGGGTTGCCCTGTGGTGTACTCATGATTCCTGGAAATGAATCAGTTCCTCCTGACACAGCAGGTCACTGGATGTCCACTCTCTTGCTGTGTCTCTGATGCAGATAATCTTCCTCTTTAGACTCTATCTCTCTCCACACCACTGTAGTCCTGAACCAGCAGTTCTTGGCTTCCATGCTCTGTGCTGTCCATCTAGCATTGGCACCCATGCAGACTAGCACATGGATACCGCTTTTCCCTCAACAGGACAGGAAAACTCTCTTTTCAACTTGTCTTCTCCATACCAGGCCTAAGATGGTGCCACGAGTACCCACCTCCAGGACAGGAGGTCTTGGTACCACAAGATCCCTCCTAGGTCTAGTTGCCTCCAGCACAGTTCCCTCTATATAGGCACAGTTCAGGGACCACTTCCATTTGTGTCTAGGGTTGTCACACAGAGGTCCAGGAAAAGGCACCAGAATCTAGGGCCCCTCCTTTCCCCAGAAACCTCCATGAGTCCTTGCTGTTGCAGGGGGGAATGGAGGGGATGGGCCTGCCTACATGGGTCCATTACACTATGTTTATATCAGGGTGAACTGTAAGTGCCATCTTGTTAAAGCAGTGGCATTTCTTAGTAACAAAATTCATAAAAACATAGAAAGGGATGGCAGAAGGAGACCAAAGGTCTATCAAGTCTGTCCATTTTGTTACCCAGGACCTACTGTTGATACTGGGTCCTAGCCCCCTTCTGGTATTTGATCGTCACATAGTTTTCTTTCAATAAAAATATATTTCTGATACCATTAGATTCATCTCTGTATATTTTTAGTTTTCTCAGATTTATTTCAGATCTCTTTTATAGCTAATTTTGTAATGATTACTTGTGTCATTAAAGATGGCCACCACTCTCAATTTAAAAAAATGTTTTCCATTAAGGTTATCTATTGAATGTACTTATTAGATTCATGCTGTGGGTTTATTAGGGTGGAGCTACCTCATGTTTCTGATGGTAAACAACACAGTAATGTACCAATAATTTTTTTTTTCATAGCTAGCATAGCATGGGAGCATGAATTTTTAAAAACTACAAAATCCTGTATCTTAGTTCATGAATAACAAAACAAAAAAAAAAAGACAAATGGGTATATTGATATTTTTGCCAGAAAAAAACATTATCACTGAAAAAATGTATGTGGTGACTAATAAATATGGCTGCATTAAACACTGCTAAACATTTTGAAAAACATAAGTTCTAATGAGAAATAATGTGGCCTAACTGGAAATTACACCCAGGCCATTGGAATACTGCCCTGGTGATCTACTATAGTTTTAAATTGAGCCATCAGCTACTGTATGTTTCAAAGACTTCATAGTGACTAATATTCCACCTGCAATTCTTTAGCATTTAAAAAAATAATTCCTAGCTGCTGAATTTCCAGTAAACTAAGTTACTACAGGATGCGCCAGCTTGTCAGTTGGCCTGACAGTTGAGCTAATAGAGCACTAGGATCGCTTTCCTAGTGCCTGGGTTCAATTTCCAGTTAGGCTGCATATTGCTTTCTTATTAAAATTATTTACATTTTAAAAATCAGCAGGATTTCTGATACTTTGCATCCCATCCCAGTATGATGGAGTCTCCTCTGACTGTCAATGTCTAGGTACTGCCACTGTCCCTGCCCCGCGCGGCTCGCCAGTTCCCACCTCTGCCAATCAACCCTGCTGATCAACCCTAATCCTGGATGGGAGACCAAACCATCATCATCATTTTTATTTGTCAACCAAGACATAACGAAACGTCAGGAATATTACAAACAATTTGTTTAAAATACAAGTATACATCGACATTCAATCTTGTGCATAAAATACATCTAATTTCGCACAAATAAATAACATCAATAAGCAGTACATACAAAGATACATGCAGATATCTACATCAGGTTCAGTATTTAGATATACATTACTTTTTTTTTTCTTTCCCTCTGTAACAACTTTTCCTTTTCATCAATGATGCAAAAAATGCAGTTATTAATTCAACGTCCTTTATATTAAATGAACAAAGAAGAATAAATCAAACATTATAATCTGTATTGTTATAGCATTCTAATATATCTCTTAAAAATTTCTCTCGTAGATCCTGATACAAGGGACAAACAGTAACTAAATGTTGCAAGGTTTCAGGAACATTTTGATCACATCTACACATCAGTACTTTTGTTGCGACAATTTTATCCCCCAAGCATTTATTCAAATGAGGGTACTTGGAATTTATCAAACCAAACCTAGCCCATGTTAGGGCTTTTCTTTTAAATGGTTCCTGGGGAAATAGGAAATAACTTTCAATGCCATGCTATATGTTGTTTATTCTATACCAAGGTGCACATTTTTGGACTCTAATTATTCCCACATCTCTATCCTGTGATTTACCAAATAATCGCCTCTTCACACACTTTTTATACTGTAAAGAAATTTGAATATTTTTCAATGAATCACTCCATAAATGCCCCAAATTGACCAAATCTAACATAGTACATAATGGCTGGGTCAGTAGGGCAGATTCCTCCGTGGAGTGGCCCATTGGGATGGGGGGGGCATGGAATTCATCCACCCACCCAGGATCAGCTGTTTTTTTCGTTTCACTCCCCACTGATGCCACTGGGGCAGTCTTGTGGTGGAATCTAACATCCTCTCTTCCCAGAGTCTGTGATCATCCTGTCAGTTCATGCCTGATGTTCTGGGCTCTATGCCTCTCAACCTCCTGCCTCACATATTAGGGGCAGTGCTTACGAAAATCAGGGACAAGTGACAACAATCAGAAAAAAGTCTGATTCTGTGACTCTGACACATAAAAATAGTAATATTGGCTCAGGGGACTTTGTGCAGTATGCTGCTCAGTGCAAATAGGATTTTCATGAGAACTAGGTTGTAACACTAACGGCTGACATTGATTTTTGGTTAAAGAATCCTTACTTTTTAGTGAGAGATGTGCCAGAGTTAAGAAGGATGGAGGAAAGTTCTACTGCAAAATCAGGGAGAGCCCTGAAAATCAGTGGCAGTTAAGAGGTATGCTTCGCTTGGGCACGAACCCGAGTCACCAGCATGTCATGCATCTCCACTCAGCTGACTGTTGTCCAGCTGTTTTTAATGTTTACATTTTCTGTAGTCTTATTTACCAGCAAAATGGACTGATAGTGTTCAAAAATAGACTTTGCTGTCAACAGCTAGCCGGGCTAGTGGCTGAGCAAATCCACTGGCCCAACAAACTGTTAACTAATCCATCACTAGCTATGGTCTCCCAGTCTATGGGACAGCCTGTAATTCTGTCTTTAATAGTATAAAAATGGTCCTCAACAAAGCCTGTTGCTTTGTTAGCAAATCTGATACAGTAGATCAACTCACACTTGCTTCCTGTACTCCCACACTGACTGGCTTCCACTTCTAAATAGACAAAAATATCAGACTTGCCTGATGGCTAAAAAAGCAGAGCTGGGTGTCACCCCAGTTGCAATCAGTGACCTGTTCCACCCCGTCAACAATAACTATTCCGCAAGGAGCATATCCAGACAAGCCCTAGAAATCCCTTTTTGTAAAACATGGCAACGTAATGCTCGTTTGCAGCCCGGGCTGCTTGCTGGATGAATGAAGTCCCTGAATCGATGGTGGGTCTCCCTAAACTTTCACAGTTTAAGACCTCCCTAAAAAAAGAGCTAACAATGAAATGTACCAGTTCTTGTTTTAAATGACTAAATACCCCTTGTATTATATGACTACCAACATTTCTGCCAGTTGCCTGACTTCTCTGCTGTTACATCCTTGGTTCTAACCCCAAATGAAAACCAGATGAGGCTATATCTTAAATGTTCAGGTATCTTTCAGTACTGCTTCATAATGACCTGTGACTGTTTTGAATCTTATTGTTGGGTTTATCTGATACCATTACCACTGTCTGTGTGTGCCATTGACTATACCTGGCCAGGCTCTAATTGGGCTGGAATTGTGTATGACTTCTTAATTACATATTGTAAATACTGATGTGGAACTTTTGAAAAAGAGCACTTGTGCTCAAAGACATTATCCGAATTTCCAATAAATAAATAAATACTCCAACTGATGCACTTATTGAAATGCTGCCATCTCCTTCCGTACAGGCCAACAAGGCTAGATAAAATAAACTTTTGCTAGTCCAACACAAACTCTACCAGTATAAGTGGTGTCAGAGGCTTACCAGGTGGCACGTGTGCTGCTAGGACTGGAACACTGGATGACTGTGGGCTCCTGAGATTATACCCAATGATTGCTGACACTGTTATGCAGCACTGGGGGGTGGGGGCACTGTTGAGGTGCTGTTCTTTAGATGGCATGGTACGATGATGTCCATTTTGCTCATCTCTAGTGGTTGTCCAGGTGGAAGTTAAAGCTCTCATGGTACATAATTAGAGATAGGGATTTTACCCAGTGTCCTGGCTAACATCTCCTATTAATAAAATGGGTTCATGTAACCCACACCCAAGAGGCACCCGGAAATTAATTGATATAGCTCCGCTTGCCTGGCGTGGTCAAAAAAATACAAATAAATAAATAAAAAGTATTTGACCAGTAGGCCATTTTGAATATCAGACCCTGAGCACTGATAGACACAGGACATGTGGTGCTTGACCCCAATTTTTCACAATCCTCTCCCCCCCCCCGCATTGCAGTTACACCAACATCTTGTCCTTAATGTCAAGTGTAATTGATGTAAATATAGTGGGAGGCAGAAATGCAGGAGACTGAGATGAACAGCAAATGACTAACAACCATGTACGAAAACTTGCAAGCATCATCAGGATTTTGAAAGGTGAGTTTCCAATAACTTTACGCTTAAGCAAAAAAGTCAGATGAGGACATGTAACCCTTATTCCCCTGTAGTGGTTGTACACACCTATGATTACTGTGTGTCTATCAGTGCTTACTCCAAATATTCTTGCTCATAAATCGAAAAAAGAAGGTGGAATGTCAAGGATTATAAACAGCAGCAGTCTCACTAGGAGGGAGCTTCCCTTCCACCTCCAGAAAAGCTAAGAAAGAACTTTTGCTGCTTTTGTGCATGGGTGTGGGAGATGGAGGAAGGGGGGATTACTGGCAGCTGTCACCTTCAGTTAAAAAAGTTATCTCTGTTATCTCAGAACTAGGTTGGCCTGACCATTTTGCGCCATAAGCCCCCCAAGAGCCCGTGCTGCAAAACTTAGCAGCAGTGCTCGAAAAGCAGCTGCTAAGTGGAAACTGCTGTAACTGTGACCTCGGGGCCTGTATGCCCCAGCAGCACTTCACGGTTCTGCTCTAGCAAGTGGAAGTCAGAGCTGTATTCTATCATTCTTGTCATGGATATTGGAAAGAGCTACTTTATAGTGTAGGCTACAGTCCACGTTACATTGTGAAAGAACCAAAGGCCCCAGACAAGACAGTTTTGCATTTGTGCAATTTAGTTTTTGTCCTGGAATAAATGCTAACTGCATTTGCCCTAATGCAAATAAATATTCCTATGCAAATTATAGTCATAACCTGGTCACTAAACTTTGCATTGGTGCATACTGAATTTTGTGGTTGTGCAAAATTAATTACAAAGCTCTTACATGTTTGCTGTCATGTGATTTGTTTTGCTTATTGTGCAAATTCATTCGTAAATTAAGCTAAACTGTGGACTACTGTGTGAAATAAAAGCCTTATACAAATAGCACTAAACTGATATACCCCCACACCTTTTCTGCACCACAGAGCCCAGCCTAGCCATCATCAGCACGCTACTCCCTCTGGCCTGAGGACTTTAACCCTGTGGTGGGGGGACTGAAGGGGGAGTAAGGACAGAAGTGGGATTGATGATATCTTCAGCACCTTCTGCACCAACACAGTGACCCCATGCCACACATCAAAGGTGTCTCTGCTGCTGCTAATGGAGTGAATGCATTGGTGCTCCTGATGAAGAGTGGATCTGTCCACTGACCACCCCAACTGAACCGGGCACTAATGTGACCCCACACAAACACCAAGGGGGGCACAGGATCACTACTGTTTTAAGGGCAGGAGCCCTGTGTAGTAAGGATTTTGGACTTAGTGCCCATGGGACTACAAAAGCTGCAGCTGTCTGTCCACCCTAAGTCAGCAACATCACCAGTCAAGATCCAAAGTCTGCAAAGGACACCAGAAGGGCTCACTGACTGGAGGAGGAGGACTTTTAATACAGGTGCAATTTATGCAGTTAATGATTGATTGGGCTGCAGACTTTTATCACTGCTAAGAGTGACTGACATCTTTATTGACCATCTGACAGCTGGATTTGTTTGTTTTATTTATTTATACTGGAAAGTCCATGGGCCAAAGACCCGTTTTTATGGTTGACCAGTGTACATATAAAGAAAATGCATACAATATAAATTCATTATTAACAAATTATAGAAAAATTCTATAAATAAAAAAAAACACATAGACATAAACACAGCATGTTCATTTAAAACACACACACTATCAAGCATAAGATAGTCCTTCAGCCTTGTCCTAAAAGACAACAGTGAGATGTTTAAGCATCCAAAGGTAGACATTAAAGAATTAAAAAAGCAAGGGAGTACATACAACAGAGACTTTTGTCCCAGAGTAGTTTTCATTCTAGGTATTACAAAGAATTTCTTCCTAACCAGTCTAGCAGATACAGGACTTATGTGCCTCTTGAATATAGAACCAAATACTGTACCTCTGGGACCTTATTCAATGCCACTTTTTTTTGCCAAGAGACCGACTTGTAATTTAAACTGATATTGTAGAGGCAGAAAACCTGCTACCATTAGTAGTGTACAGTGATGAGTCCTCACTGGTAACTGTGTTGAGAATCTAGCGATTTGATTCAACAAAATGTTAACTTTAGTTAATAGACCCTCCCCAGCAGAAAAATAAAAAAGCAAACCATAGTCTGTTATAAGGATGAGGAAACATTTGGCAAGATGTTTTCTAGTTGACGGAACTAAAAGTGGATTAAGTCTATATAAAGCTCCCAATCTTTGACGTAGAATGTTAATCATATTAATAACATGGGGTTCAAAGGTCATGCCCTCATCAATTAAAAGTCCTAAATATTTAAATTGTTGGACTTGCTCAATATTCTCTCCCAGTACTGTCTTTAAGGATAACGAAACATCCTCTCCTAATCTCCTTTTAGATTTAAAAAACAAATTGACTTTGTTTTTGTTTTGTTTGTTTCTTCATTTAAAACCAATCTATTACTGATGAAACAGTGATGAGCAGCTTGAAGATCACAAGTCATGCTTTTCTGGACCATATTTAGGTCTGATACACTAGTGACGATTACTGTGTTATCTGCATAAAGTAAAATCTGAGAGTTAGTGCAAACTAAAGGAAAAGCATTCAGAAAAAGATTAAATGGAAGTGGACCCAGAATTGACCCCTGAGGAACACCCAGTGAAATTGAAGCAGTTGATGAAAAATGGCCACCAATATTTATTACCTGAGAACATTGACTCAAGTAACCTTTGAACCACTACACCATGTCACCAGACAGGCCCAGACCATTCAAAGATGACAATAAGAGACCATGGTCCACCAGATCAAAGGCCTTGGGTAAGGTCCACAAACACAGCCCCAGTGAACAGAAGGAGCTATTGCAAGACATTGTCAGTCTAAATGTGACTGCTGAAGGGGCCAACAGCCACAAACAGTTGACTAAAAGCTGACAGCAGTCACCCCAAAACCTTGCTCAATTCAATTCCCTATGGACAATTCCTAAGAATTCATAGGAATTGCTCTGGAGACTTGGACTTTGAGCAGCAAGCTGATGAACTAAGAACAAGATTCTTAAATAGAGGTTTTAAAAAGGAACTGTAGGATGAGGCCTTAAATAAGACCAAAGAAGTTAATAGAAGGGAGCTACTGAAACCCAACAATTAAAAGAAATGAAAAAAAAAAATGAAAAGGTTTGCTTTGTTACAAACTATCAGGTAAAACTGGTAGTATTGTCAGGTAGTACTGGCCAATCCTTTGGAGCAACCCTGCATTTGCAAATGCAATGGGTGAAAATCCACTAATATCCTTCAAGAGAGCAAACAGCTTGGATGATCAGCTGATGCATAGGCAGTCTCAGACCCCCAACTGCCAGACCGAAATACGGTAATTGGCTTCCAGTTTATTCCAATGTTGTGCAGAAATGTAGACACTGTAGCGCCTGTCCAGTTGTATTCAAGGAAATGATTTCTAACTAGAAACAATTCCTAAGAAAGTGGAAATTCATGAATTTGTCAACTGTTCCACTAACTTTGTGGTTTATGTTTTCTGGTGCAATAGCCCCAAATTATATGTGGGAGGGGCCATACAACCTCTGCGAGAGAGTGTTGAAGAACACCTGCACAGCATCAAAAACTGCAATCCTGACAGCCCAGTTGGAAGCCATTTCTGTGAAGTACATACAAACATACGAACATACGATTGTGCCAGCAGAAAAAGACCTTGTGGTCTCTCTTGTCTGCTCAAGTTTGCAGACCTTCCAGTATCTACTGAAGATCTGCTCCCCCATTGTCTATTCATCCCTTCTCTTTGATGTCCCCCCTCCCCTGTGCTTCAATGCTGCCCTCCTCCATGCAACTTTCCCTTTTACTCTTTCCCAGACTCTCTTGAAGCTGTCCACAGTCTTCAGGGAGGCAACTTCCTCCTGCAACTCATGTTATTTCACCACCACTCTTTCAGTAAAAAAGTATATCCTCATTTCCCTTTTGAATGGTCCCCCCACCAGCTTGAGGCAGTGCCCCCTTAGAGGTCCTGTTCCCACAAAGGTTGTAGAGAACCTCAGAGCTCACTTTATTGAAACATTGAAGGTATTTAAATGTTTTGATCATGTCACCACTCTCTTCTATCCTCCAGGGAGTACATATTGAGATCTCTGAGTCTCACATGGTCTGCTTTGTTGTCCCTGGATCATCTGGATTGCCTTTCTCTGGACCTATTTCAGTAGGTTGATGTCTTTCTTTTGGTAGGGGCTCCAACACTACACACTGTAATCAAGATATAGCCGAACCAGTTATCTGTACAGTGACAGAATGACTGCCACTTTCCTGCTGATTACACCCCTGGTTATACATGCCCACACCCAGTTCGCTGTGGCTGCTGCTCTCTTGCAGCATGCTGAGTGCTTCAGGTAAATCTTAATGATCATACCCAAGTACTCCTCCTATTCTGACTTGGTAACTTGTACTCCTCTTAGCCAGTGTTTGGCCTCTGGGTTCTTCTCCCCCAAGTGCTTTATCTTATACTTTTTGTCATTGAATCTCAGTTACCAAATACCTGACCACCTCTTCAGTTTGGCCAGGTCTTCTCTAATGTCTTGTCTGTCCTCTTGTGTGTCCACTGTCTCACAGAACTTTGTGTCATCTGCAAACAGGTATATCTTACCTTTTATCCCATCTGTAATATCACTGATGTAGATGTTAAATAACACTGTCCCAAGCACCGAGCCCTGTGGCACCCTACTTGTTACTGGTCTAGCTTTCAAGAACTTTCCCCTGACAACTGTCTTCTCACTTTTATCTTGCAGCCAGTTTTTAACCCACATAGACAGTTTTGCCCCTACCCCTGGTCCTCCAGCTTCCTAATTAATCTTCTGTGGGGGGCAGAGTCAAAGGCTTTAATGAAATCCAGATACAGTATGTCTGCTGGTTGGCCCTTGTCCAGTCTCCTGGTCACTCAGTCAAAGAACTCAGTCAAGTTGGTCTGGCAAGACTGTCCTGACATGAACCCTTGCTGCCTCTCATTATGGAGCCCATTTTCATCCAAACAGCTCACCAGTCTTTCTTTCACTGTGGTTTCCATGAGCTTCCCCATTATCGAGGTGAGACTGACCAACCAGTGGTTACCAGGGTCATCCCTCAGTGCACTCTTGTATAGCAGCACTATGTGTACTTTTTTTCAGTCCAAGGGTACTTTCCCCATCTCCAGAGAGGTGTTGAACAAGTCTACCAGGGGACCCACCAGCACATCCACTAACTCCCTCAGCACCTTTGGGTGTATGCCATCTGTTCCTGGGGACTTGACAACCTTCATGGCCTTTAAGCCTTTCCTCACCCTGTCAATTTCAGTCTCCTCATCTGTGACCCCTCCCACCCCTTTTCCTCATCCCTTTTTACACTGAGGTACTGGGCCATCCTTCTCCTTAGTGAAGACTAAACAGAAGTACCCTTTCCTTTTCAACCTGACTACGCCATCCTTGATATCCCACTTCTCCCTGATGTACCGGAGAAAGGTAATCTCCTATTTCATCCCCTCTGCCAGCTGAAGCTCTTCCTGGGCCTTGGCCAGTTGTATTGCTCTTCCCACCTCCCTTGCCCTAGTACAGTACTCCTCCCTGTCCTCGTCCCTCTGGGTGTATTTATACTTTACGTAGGCTATATTTTTACTTGCCACCACCTGGGCTACCTCCCTATCAAACCAGCTGGGCTTCTTGGTTCTACATTTTTTGCTGTTTATTTTGGCACACTCACCTCCTTGTTAATGGCCCTTTTCTGGTCTACTCCCATTTCCTTCCTGATCCCAGTAAGTTGCCCTCCCAGTATCTCATCCATTCTACCATAGTCTGCCCTCCTGAAGTCTAGTACCCTTGTTTTTGTCACAGTCTTCTCCCTGTGCATGTCTAGGTGAAAACACACAGTGTGATGATCACTTCCTGCAAGCAGTGCATCCACCTTTACTGCCTGCACATGTGCACCATTAGACAGAAACAGGTCCAGCATGGCTCTCTCCCTGAGGGTACACATTAGTGGTGTAAAAAAGTTAAAATTCATGGCCTTGTAGATGGTAACCATGGGTAAAAGGGGAGTAGATAGGTTAAAAGGTTCCTCCAGGATGAAACATTCTGTATAGTTACACTTAATACTTTAAAACCTGCAGGTCTCAAAGAAAACTGGGACTTAAAGCTATTTTTATAGAAGCAGTAAGGAAAATATGATGCTAATGTTCCCAGCTCAGTCCAGAAAATGGCTAAATTATACAAAACTGCAAACCAACCCCCACCTCAATTGCTGAGTGGGGATAGTACCCCTAACTAGTACTACACAGGACTTTAACTTTTTTTGATAAGAGATCTATGAACTGCATCATTTCTGCATTCTATTTAAAAGGTAACTGTCAGCAAAAACATTTTGTTTACTTACTCTTTACTGCAGTATAGTAGATTGTATCACACTAATTCTGTGGACCTGCAAGCTGACATTTTCTGTAAGTACAAATCCCAGAATCCCTTGCAGCTGACATCAGAGGAGGGCTGCAACAGTTAGAGATTCAATAGCCTGCAGGGTATTTTAGAGCTTTTATAAGCTCCAGTGATATATTTGCTGGTTCAGTTGTTCTTCCAGGGCTAAGCACAGTCATATGTGAGTGTACTTAGCCCAGGGAGGACAGCAGGAACAGCAAACAAAAGATCAGAGTTCATTAAACTCTAACATGTATTGCAGGCTATTGAAGCTCCCACTACTGCAGCCCTCCTCTTATGTCAGCAGCAGGGGAGTCTGAGATTTCTTGTTGCAGAAAATGTCAGCTTGCAAGCCAACAGAATTAGCGTGAGGCAAACTACTATACAGCAGTAAACCATAATATTTTTTTACACATAAAGAGTAAGTTAGGACCGGCCCCACACTTGGGTGTGGGGCCTTTAGTGCTGAAAGTTGCCCTTTAAGGAATATTAATGTATAGCATTGTCCAGTTAAACATTTCTATAGTTGTATTAACTTGGCATTAAGAAAATGGTAAGGACGCTGTATAAAATGATGTCTATCTCATGACCATTAATCATTTCTTGTCATTTGTCTATTTATTTATTTATTTATTTATTTATTTATTTATTTAAACAGCAGTTTGGAAAACCTTTGAGCCATAGGCTCATTTACAAAGGTACCTTGTCACAGTAAGACAAACCAAAATACACAGTATAGCAGTACAACACATAAGTATAACAGTAAAATTAAGACATAGATACAAACAAGCTGGTACAGGTAGGATGGATGCAAACAATACCAGAGTTATGTGTCCTTAGCAGCTTAGTAATAAGCTTTGTCATAAGTACTGAGTATGGCTTTGACTAGTGGCAGTTACAGCATCGGTGTTAATAAGGTGGTTACGTAGGAAGTTTTGAAGCACGATATAGTTGGAGCTCGGAGGAGTGGAGGGGCAGTGTGTTGAACCAGGAGGGGCCCTAAGCTGAAGGCTCTTTGGCGTGAGAGGTCCTAGCTCTAGGAATAACAAGAGAGGTTTTCCCAGAGGTCCGAGTATGAACTAGTGGGACAGAGCGGCGTATGGTGGTGGTCAATCCTGGTGGGGAAAGCCCAAGGAGGGTCTTTTTTGTAAGGGTACAGGTAAGATATTTGAGGTGCTCATCGAGATCAAGTACCAGCGCTTTAGCATACAGTAGACAGGTGTGTGTCATCCTAGGTGCTCCAGTAATTAACCTGCAGGCCTTATTCAGAGTAGTGTGAATTTTATGGAGTGCGGTCTGATCAGCAGCACCATACTTCTAGTCTAGGTACTTGAATGCTAGCAGCATGAATAACAGTAGCAGATCCCCTAAAGAATGCATTTTAAAAAACTTCTTTCATACGGGGGCAGCAGTGGGCTCACCTGCCAGCCACTTCCTGGACTAAAAATGTCAGTTATGTCCTTCACACAATTTCCTAGGAAATACCATTTCATAAGTCAGTTTTCTGTTTCTTACATGAGTATGTGTAACAGTTTTTAACCACAAACAGTGTTTACTACATGAAATGTTGTTTTAAAGTGTATTAGTATGTGTAACTAGATGTTTAGGTTTGGAACCCACCATGGCCCCTTGCCACAGCTTTATTTATTTGTAAGCTGGAAACTACCAATCAGATTTGGCAGCAGGTATAAGAGCTGGGGACCTCAGCTTCATGGCCCACCGCCGGATGAAGATCGGTTAGATTGAAGCACTGGGGCACTTTGACAGTGTGCCTGTCACTTTAAGTTCCTGCATTTGGCAAGATAATAAACTGTGAACCCATTTTTTTCATCAAAGCCTGGTGTGTCTGTCTCACTCCTGACTACAGCTTTATCTAGTTACTCCCCTGAGCGCGCCGAGCTTCTGCTTGGCTACTAGAGGACTCAGCCTGGAGAGCTGAACCTACGAGTAAAAGAGACAGACCATGCATCTGCCAGAGGTTAGTAATTCCTGCATAAAGTGGAGGTAATGGCATGCTTGCACAGTGCAGACCTGGAAGATCTAAAGCAAGAAGCCAAAAGAAGTCTTTGCAATTGAACTTCTCCCTGTGATCACTCTTCAGGCACTCAGAGAGACTTGTACTGCTTTGCAGCATTAAATCCTTCAACAGAGCAACTCTGTGCCTGGGCAGCCACCCAGCCAGAATCCCTGCCAGGTCCTGGTTGTCACAGTACACACAGGGACTGGATGTCAGGGCATGATGTACTGGTCTGATGTGGTTGGGCTCCACTGGCTGAAGCTGCACCTGCTTTTCCAAAAGGAGAAATCATCTGCTACTTGTGAAGCAGAGGAGAGGCCTGATTAAACCTGGAAAGAGACATTTAGCACATCGTCATGGAGGTCCGCACTGAGACAGAAGCTGAGCCAACCAGAGGAGGGAGCTGCTGTTGCTGTGCCACTACACCCTGTGCTCACAGGGAGATTCCATTGGACGGGGGAACCATGAGTAACTCAGGGCAATAGCATACTCGATCATAGCTATTAAGTATTTTGGGTAATCAGTTATTGGACTAGGCCAACATGCCAGGAATACAAATACCCAGTTGGAGTTGTTTTGGAGCAGTCTGCAATGAAGTATAGTGTTGAATCGCTGAGTGCACCACTGCAAGATCCTGGGCAACAACAGATGACAGGTCTGCAGCAATTCCATGGCTGGGTACCCAGTAACTGTTACATATAGGGAGCTTCCTAAAACAAGGGATTGCAAATAGCTGGTACCAGTGAAGGTGGTATGGCCTGGATAGTACAGTCAGGCACAGGAGACTTGTATGTGTGTGAGGAGGTTGTGAGCTACCTGAAATTCAGGTAGGGGCCCATGTTTGTGTTCTGTATATAAACTGGCTGTGCCTAGAAGGGCACTGTAACTGCAACAGGGGGCTGCATTGCAGTTATTAGCTGGCTGTGCCTGACAGGGCAAATGAAGACCAGCTGTTACAGAAGTAATGATACTGCTGCTTCATTGCCTCAACCTTTTCTTTTCCCAGAACCTGATCCTGTTACCTTAATAAAGCCTTTGTTATTTGTTTATACATACTGTCCAAGAGTACATTATAAGTCCAGTGATAGGAAGCGCATTTGTGGGAATCTGTTATTGTATTGTACTGGTCCACTGGTGTGGTGGTCCTGTGGGTGGGAATGACATCCCAGTGGGTTGTACACATACGATACTTACATCAGGCCCACTTAAATTTTCTCTGGGTGGAGGCACCATGCAATTATTTAAATCTTGAATATGACGCGCCCCCCCCAATCAGGAGTTTATCAACCTAGGCCCCTTAACCTTGTTTGAACCCACAAAACAGGGGTAGTAACTTCAAAATCTATAGTGACCCAATTAAAATTACTTTTGTCCCAAAAACTAACAGTCAGCAACTTGTGGCATAAGTTTTCCTTGAGGATCCAGTATATGCTAGGTTGCTTTTTGAAAAAGGGCTTTGTCTGAAGTGCATCAAAGCATGCCTCTGCACGTGGAAATAAAGTTTGCCACTTTTCACTTTACAAAGGAACAGCGTTTTTTCTTACAATAAGTGGTGAGTGCTGGAATTGTCTCTCTCCATATATGCTTGGTGACTAGTGTAACCCTATTCCATTCATTTTTGGAGGTACTGTGGATAGATGATGAAATCTCTCAAACATAGCCATGCTAAGCCTGGTGGCATTGGCAAGTGGTTTGCTGCACCACTACTTGTGAGCCCTGAGATCATATCTTGGCCACCACTCCACTGCCTGGGCCAGTGGGTCTCGGCTGCGATGTGGAGGCATCACGCTTGGATCCCCGGGGTAGTGACATTCTTGCTACTCCTACAACCCCTCCGATGGTGGAAAGTGCTGGCTGTATTGACATCATTGGTAACCATGACACATCAGAAGCCACTGACCTATAGGAAGGTGTGGTGGGGTGGTGTTAGTTTAAGCTAGGGAGGTGAGAGGCAGAAAAGGGAAAAAAAGACCATTCCACAGCATGTGACTGAACAGCCATCCCACCCATTCGAGACATTGCAGAAAGTCTGATCACTCTTCACTTCCTTTTCATTGACTTCACATATTCCACAGTGGCCAACAGGCTGGTTGTGGTGACCCCAACAGGTCAGTCAAGCCCCAAAGGAATCAGTAGGGAGGGGCTCAGAATCTGGAGGGAGTGATAGATGTGAGTAAGCATGTGTTGGGGGTAGAGGTGTGAGTAGTCGGGAAAATTTGCTCCGTGTAAAAATTTGCAGATTTCCACTTTTCCATGACATTTTCCACACTTCGAAGTATGACTTCGAAGACTATTGGGGGATTTATGAAATTTTGAAGTCGAAAACTTTGAAACACGTTAAAGTTAACAGTAGATGTGTCCCTGATCCACGAAGCTGGAACTTTGCCGTCAAAGTTCAGCATAAGAAGCAAAGTTTGCAATGTACCATAGGATATGAGGTCACATGTTGCTGAACAGCCAATAAGGAGCTAGTTTGGTCGTTCTGTGAATGTAGTGTGTTGGAGAGAGACTTAGAGAACATGACTTGTGCTTGTGGCGTAGAGTCAAAATGTAGAAACATTACATAAAAGAGCATTTTGGTGGTCAAATTGCTTCAAAACTATGTTTGTGAGTACAGTTTGCACACACACCACTTTTTCGTGTTGATTTTGTCCTGTATTCTTTACTTGAAGGATTTAGTTTTCTGTTAATAGAGAAATAGTAGTTTGGTGGCTTGTGTGGGGGAGGGTAGGAGCAATTTAGAAGGCACATTTGTCTTCAGAACCAAATTGATGGGCCAGAGCCCTGTTTTTTCTTTAAAAAAAAAAAATCACTGTCCTCTTGACTGTGATTTAACCAGAGTGATTCTTGTGTGTCCTTGCATGCACACCTGTGCTAGGAAAAAAACACTGTCCTCAGACAGCGAATTTAATCAGAGTGATTGCTGTGTGTCCCTGCATGCACACCTGTGCTAGGAAAAAAAACACTGTCCTCCTGACTGCAATTTAACCAGAGTGATTGCTGTGTTTCTGTTGGCACAGCTTTATTTAGAAAATCAATCACTGTCCTCCGTTCTGACTGCAAATTTAACCTGCGTAATTGTTGTGTGTCCCTGCATGCACACCTGTACTAGGAAAAAAATCACTGTCCACATGACTGCAAATTTAAATAGAGTGATTGTTGTGTGCCCCAGTGTGCACATCTGTGCTAGAAAAAAATCACTGTCTTCTTGACTAAAATTTAACCAGAGTGATTGTTGTGTCACTGCCAGTACACCTTTATTTAGAAAAAAATTACTGCCCTCCTGACTGTGATTTAACCTGAGAAATTGTTGTGTGTCCCTGCGTGCACACCTGTGCTAGGAAAAAAAATCACTGTCCTCCTGACTACAACTTAACCGAGTGATTGTTGTGTCCCTGCTGGCATACCTTTATTTACAGCAGAAAATAAATCACTGTCCTCCTGACTGCAAATTTAAATACAGTGATTGTTGTGTGTCCCTGCGTGTGCACTTGTGCTAAGAAAAAAATCACTGTCCTTTGACTGCAAATTTAAATAGAATGATTGTTGTGTTTCCCTGCATGCATATCTCTGCTAGAAAAAAAATCACTGTCCTCTTGACTACAATTTAACCAGATTGATTGTTGTGTCCTTGCTGGCACACCTTTATTTAGAAAAAAAATTACTGTCCTCCTGACTGTGATTTAACCTGAGAAATTGTTGTGTGTCCCTGTGTGCACACTTGTGCTAGAAAACAAATCACTGTCCTCCTGACTGCGATTTAACTAGAGTGATTGTTGTGTGTCCCTGTGTGCACACCTGTGCTAGTCCTCCTGACTGCAAAGTGGAAAACATCACTGTCCTCCTGACTGTGAATTTAACCAGAGTGATTGTTTTGTGTCCCTGTGTGCACACCTGTGCTAGTCCTCCTGACTGCAAAGTGAAAACATCACTGTCCTCCTGACTGTGAATTTAACCAGAGTGATTGTTGTGTGTCCGGGCATGCACACCTGTGCTAGGAAAAAAAATCACTTTCCTCCTGACTGTAAATTTAACCAGAGTTATTGTTGTGTAACTCTGTGTGCACTCCTATGCTAGTCCTCCTGACTGCGGATATAACCAGAGTGATGTTGTGTCCCTGCCCACACACCTGTGCTAGGAAAAAAAACACTGTCCTCCTGACTGCGATTTAACCAGAGTTATTGTTATTTATTCCTGTGTGCATACCTGGGCTAGAAAAAAAAGCATTGTCCTGACTGAATTTAACCAGAGGTATTGTTGTGTGTTCCTGCATGCACAACTGTGCTAGAAATAAAATCACTTCCTGACTACGATTTAACCAGAGTTATTGTTGTGTGTGTCCTTGCCGGCACACCTTTATTTAGAAATAAAATCACTGTCCTCCTGACTGCGATTTAACCAGATTGACAGTTGTGTCCCTGCGTGCACTGAAGAATGACTGGGAAGAAAAGGGCAACTAAAGGGAGAGGCCGTGGAACAGCCACAAAAAACATTGCTCAATTTGTGGTCCCTAATAGTGGTGCAGGAACCCAAAATGTGTCAGTGAGAGCAGAAGGACAGCATTCAGATGACTCTGTGGCAGGCAGTAGCAGCAATAGCAACATATTTTGCCTTGGTATTGGCTTTCCTGCTTCTAAGTTTTTCTCTGCCAAATCTGTGGCAGACATCGTGATGGGTGTGTCAAAGTCAAGTGACAGGAAGCAGTAGCACCACCACCAAACAAACAACTGTGGGCCTGAAGGTGGTTGGTTTTGAAGTGCAATTTGACAGTGGTGCTGTTGGTGATGGTGGGTTGGAGGCGGGGCCTGATAATGTGTGTCCAATGGCAGTGGGTGAGGGTGAGGTGGTACATGTGGAGCAACATGAGGACACCAGTAATGAAGAGGAGGTGCGTGTCACAGAGGCTGTTGCTACTGAGGAGGACAGACCTGCAGAGGATGATGAGAATGCCAGCTTTTTTGCAGACTATGATGTGGATGATGTGTCAGACGACATGGATCCTTCATAGGGGCCTGAAAAGAAAAGGCTAAAACAGGGTGTCACAGAACGTGTCTTTCCTGTTGCCTTAACTGCTATAACCACCATGGCAAAGGACACCCCAGCACTGTTTCTCCCATTTTTCCATTTTTCCAGTCACCCCACAACATAACAAAGAGCAAATTTTCTCCTTTGCTATCCCAGTCATCTTGACACCAAGAAAATACAAGGCCCCATAAATCCATACTGTGGAATTTTTATGTAAGGTACCCATCTGGCGAGACAGTGGCAATTGCCAACTGTGTGAAACCCAAGTAAGTAGGGGTAAGAAGGGTAGTCACCTCAGCACAGGTGGGCAACATAGACACATTAAAAACAGGCACCCAATTCAGTGGCGTCAACACCAGAAGGCAGCCAGTGCCAGTGGTTCCAGTCCATCCAAATCAGTGGGTAAAGTAAGCCCAATACACCTGGCACTACATAAAGGAGATGGAGGTGCAGGTGAGGAGGAGGACTTGTATGTGTTACTAGATGGGGTGAATTCTGGAAGTGGGCCAGGTAGTGGTCCTAGCAGCAGGACTACCACCCCAAGTCAAAGTGTGATCGCTACCCCAGTCATGAAAAACAAAAAAGGTGCTGAGGTGTGTCGTGCAGCACCTGTGAGTACCATTGGCAAGCCCCAGTCAAGAAGCACCCCATTAATGGCACAACAACGAGTCAAGCTGTTTGGCACACCTCCAGTACATCACCGGGCAAGCAAGCCACCTCCATTTTCTCAGTTCCGTCAACTCAAGTATTCAGCAGCAGCAGGCAGCAGCGAAGACACACTCTGGAAAGTATTGTACCTGAAATTATAACGACAGCAGCAGGAAATATTGACTATTGCATCAGGCACAATTTACTCTGAAAATGCCCCCACCTCCATCAAAGGTAAATTAAATAATAATTATCCTGCAAGGTGCAGTACCACGGATACAGCTGGATGGTACTCCTCGTGGCCCTGGGTTAGTCAGGCATCATCATTGGCTCATGGAATCCAGCCCCTCACTGACAAAAATTATGGGCACAAGGTGTATCTGTAATGAAGAAGAGCAGAGACTGTGATTTACAATCAATGAATCAATGGCACAGAAGCAAGGCCACCCCCCAACAAAAAAAAATACTTAGGCAAATGTTGTGAATTAAAACAAAATCTGTGTTGTATCAGTCTGGCAGCAGCAGTATGATGTCATCAGCACCCATAACTGAAAATGAATGAAAGAGCAGTACAAATATATTAGCCTTTGACCGGATACCAGTACCCCCAACCCCATTATAAAGAAATTAAAAAAAAATTACCTTTGCACTGTGTGTCGGCATCATAATTCCAATTCCACAGCAAGCAATGGTACATATCTTCACAGCAGCAGCAGCAAAGCACCCGTTCCTTTACTATGCTCTCCATTTCTCGCTGCCAACACAGCAACTTGCTATTTGTGCTGCGTTACTGGGATGGGATGATAAAAGCTCAACCTTGCACAACTATGCAGCAATGTTTAACTTCTCTTCAGGTTTTCTAATGTTGTTTTTCCCAGCTTATATTGCCCCTCAGGGGCAATGTGAGGAAGTACTCAGGGGCAATGTGAGGAAGTATTTTTTCACAGAGAGGGTGGTGGATGCATGGAACAGCCTTCCTGAGGAGGTTGTGGGGTCTAAAACTGTGGGAAAATTAAAGAATGCATGGGACAGACATAAGGCAATTCTTGTTGGGGGGGGGTAGGAAGAAATAGGCTGTTGGTTAACTAGGATCTGCGGCCTATCCTGTAGGTAGGGAAATGGGCAGACTAGATGGGCCAAGCGGTCCTTATCTGCCGTCAAAGTCTATGGTTCTATGTTTAGGTGCAACAGCAGTATTTGGCAGTAGGAATGTGTTTTTTCTCCAAAACATAGAACCATAGAATCTGATGGCAGATAAGGACTGCTTGGCCCACCTAATCTGCCCTTTTCTCTAGCAAATGGATAAGCTGCAGATCCTAGTTAACCAGCAACCTATCTCCTCCTACCTCCCCTCTAGAATTGCCTTATGTCTGTCCTATGCATTCTTGAATTCCCCCACTGTTTTTGACTCCACAACATCCTCAGGAAGGTTGTTCCATGCATCCACAATGCTCTCCATGAAAAAATACTTCCTCACATTACCTCTGAGCCGTCCCACCTCTATCTTCAAATTGTGTCCCCTTGTTCTTGCACATTTCTTTTTCTGAAAGATGCTACCCTCTTGGTCTTTGTTGATTGCCTCGAGGTACTTGAAAGTTTCTATCATGTCCCCCTCTCGCCCCCTTCCTTGAGGGTATACATATTAAGCTCCTTTAGTCTCTTTTCTTATGTCTTCTGGTGCAGACCCTGCACCATTTTGGTTGCCCTCCTTTGGACAGCCTCCACCCTGTCTATGTCTTTGCAGAGATTGGGTAACCAGAAAGGCATACAGCACTCCAGATGGGGTCTCACCAACTATCTGTACAGAGGGATCACAACTTCCTGTTTTCTTTTGGTGATGCCTCTCCCTATGCATCCAGGTATTCTCCCAGCCCTCCTTACTGCCATCTCACATTGCTTGCCCAATTTTAGGTCATCTGATATAACTACCCCCAGGTCACTTTACATTTTTGTTGTTGTTAGTATCTCACCCCCCATTGTGTACTCTTCCCCTGGGTTTTTGTTTCCCAGGTACATTACTTTGCACTTCTTATGTTGAATCTAAGCTGCTATACATTTGACCATTCCTCCAACCTTGCCAAGTCCCTTCTCATCCTTTCTACCCCACCTTGTGTATTAACCCTGTTGCAGATCTTTGGGGACACAAGTTTTCATGTCTAACTGGCATTGAGGTGGCAGTGGTGGGGTGGTGGTGGCAGGTCCTTAACCCATAACTACCAGAATCATGTTTATCTTCCCTTGCAATTACTGTGTACAATATTTGACATTTGTGGATAGCGACAGGACACATGAATCACTACAAACAAAAGGAGGGAAAGGGGTTCATGTTTAAAGATTAAAGAGAATGTCTAACATTTTGGTAATGGCTTTTAAAATACATCAGGCCATTACCTTATGCTAGCAACACTCATTTGGGCCCAGGAAGGAATTTTTTTCATTAAGTCCACTACAGAAGGGAAGAGATTGAAAATTGTGCTGAGCAGATAGCCGTTGAACTCTTCCACTTCCTGGTCAGCTGGCCCACCCTCCCACTCAGATGTTTTGTGATGTCTACCAGGCAGCGGGAAGATGGGTGTCACATGGAAGTCAAAGAAGGGCATTTTCGGAACTGTTTGATGCTGAATATACTAAAGTAACCATTGATATAAATGAAAGTCACTGCCCAACTAACAGGGGTCCTATTAGTTAGGCAATGACTTTTATTTATAACAAAGGTTCCTTTAACATACATAAAAATGTTTCAAAAATGTCATACTTTGACTTCTATGTGGCACACTTCTGTGTTCTGCCTGGTTAGACATTACAAACTGACTGCGCATCAGGGTGGAGCCGGCAGGTCAGTAACTGAAGGGGTTGCCTGGCCATCTCTTCTGCACGATTTTTGATCACTTCCCTCCCATAGTTGACTTAAGGAAAACATCCCTTTCTGTGCTCAAACGGCTATCCCCAGAAGAAGGTAATGAGCTACTGTATTTAAAAAGCCATTACCAAAATCTTAAAACAGTTCCTTTAAAGACAACACAGAATGGGATAGGGACAGGCCACAGTCACCACACAAAGGTGAATGCTTAACTGTACGTGAAGAAAAAATTAAGGGAATGAGTAAGTGAAAGGATGGAATGAAATATGGACTTCGACAACTTATAACAGTAACACAAAACAGTTTAGAAATAAATATTTGACAGTAATTAAAAAAAGGGAAAGAGATTATGTATAGAGAGAATATAATTTTTTGTATAACGTTTTGTATATTTTTTGGGGTGTGTGTGCACAACAGGAGGGGAATAGGGACACATCATGAAAATAATAAACAACAAATAATAAAATTGCCAATGACACAAAAACACAACATGAGTCATGATGACACCAGTCACACTGTCAGACTCATCACACAGCACCACTGCTGCCACTAGCTGCACCAGGACCACCACCACCACGCAGCTCAGACAGGACAGTGAGAATCTTCTCATGACTGGACATAACATTGTCTAACCAATCTCTCACTTCCTGCCAAAACTGATTGAAGTCCTGGTGCAGCTGTTGCGCCTCGTCCCACAGTACCACCACATCCCCCTGTGTGGCAGGTGCAGTCAGGTCCACATCACCTGCTTCCGCTGCAACCTTTTGTCTTGTCTGTGGCCGATAACTGCTGCATTCCTCCCTACGGCCACCATGCCAACTCATAACAGCATGATGGATCACCTCCCACTGCTCTCCTTCACTGCCACCATGTCATTCACTCACATCACTCCCCTTCACCTGCCACTCTGTCATGTGGTGGATCTGGAGGTGTGTCCACTGACTGCCAGTCCCAAGGTGGCTGCCTTATTTCCTCCACCTTACAGTGCCACTACAGACCTTAGAGATGGCCACCATTTCATCAGCATGATCTACATCAAAGAACACCAACACAACAGATTGCCAAGGGCAGGGGGGAGAACCAGATGCTATGGTGGCAGGGTGCTGGACATTGCCAGTGGTGGTTGAGCTGATGGGGGTAGCAGTGGCAAGATTGGGACTCAGAACTGTGGCAGACACCACGGGCTCCTGCTGGGGGGTGGGGCCTGTGGATCCTGTTGCCTCTGCTCATGCTGCTCCTGCTGTTCCTGCTGCTGCTGCAATGGAGCAGCGGAACACCCATCCTGATCTTGGGGTGGGGGGCGCTCATTCACTCTTCTCTCCGATGCTGTCCAGTTGATCCTAATCCCAGCTGCACCACCCTTCCTGATCTCCTTCCCACTTCTCTCCATTTAAAAAAAAATTAAAAAATTGAAATGAGAAAAAAAGAGACACCACAAACACACACACACACTACAATTTCTACACTAACCAAAACAAATATACATCAACAAAATGTTTCAGTGCAAAATAAAGATAAATAAAGACAGACACAGGAAGGTGAAAATAAAATTAGAAAATGTACAAAATGAAATATTTCAGATAGCGTTGGTTTGCTAGGTAGCTCTGAGATCTGTTGCTGTCTGCTGCTTCACTCAGGTCTGAATGGCGAAATTACACTGAAACATTCACTTCCTGCCTTACCGGGGCCGCCAATGTGACATGCAAGATGTGAATCTCATGGCAGACCCTTTTCAAGAACTTGAGTTAGGAAAAAAGTCCGAGGTTAACAGTTGAAGTTAACTTGAAGTTACTCGCAACTTTTTGTCATTAAAAGGCAATTTCACAATTTTTTTTGCGAGTCGAATTTGGCAACTTCGAACTAACTTCGCAGGCGGAATAGAACTTTGCAGCATCTCTAGCTGGGGGTATAGCAGGGTTGTGGGCACACCAGATGTAAGACAAAGTTGACTGATGACTAAAGTGAGCAATTTTTTAAAAACACAGCTGCACCAGCTGGCCCAGAGGGAGATTGGTTGTGCTTCCACCTCCCCATGCTGGCAACTCCATTTGGGAACCAACAGAGTCGCTCAGTCAACTGGCAGAGTGAGGGAGGATCGAGGGGGGAGAATACCAGTCCCACTGCAGAGCCTGCCACCTGGCAGAGGCCTGGCAGCAGTGCAGTGGGACAGCACAAAGAGGGGAAGGCTAGAGTGTGACTGGCTGACACACATGTCGCTACACTCCAGCTTAGGGGAGAAAATACAGGCAGAAAATAGCTGGGCTGCTACATGCCAGCACCTCCTCACTGGTTCTCACATGTCTGAAACAGCTGGCCACCCAACAAATGAAGGTCCTCTGCAAGTGTTGGATTACTGGTAAATCCATGAGAAGGAGGGTGATGGGGCTAGGGGGGTGCCATCAGGCAAACCTGGGGGAAGAATAAAATACTGATTTAAAAAAAATTACAGCTGTGCTCAGGCTATAAGGATTGTGCTGCACTCCTAGCAGGACTGCAAACATTAAAAAACACAGGAGGAGCAGCACAGAACCCCCCCCCCAAACTCCAGAATACAACCTGCTAATGCAAAAAATAGTTTATTAAGGCTACAAGCAGACAAGCTTCAGACTGCTGAATACCTCATCACTTCGTGGCATTGCTACTTTTTTGGGAGGGTTCAGCTAGCAGCGCTACAGAGGAATACTTAGCTCCTGAAGGAACATGTATTTATTTTAACATGTACAGAACTCTTTTTGCCAACTTTTTCAGCAGTCTCTGTGTTTTTCTAAATAATGAAATTCATGTGGATTATAGATTGCATACCAACACTGGAACTAACAACTTAAATAAAGGCTCTGTCACACCTTGCCTAAGACATCCTGGTTGGTGTGATCTAGGACTAACTCACTTAATCTTGTTATTTATTTATTTTATTTATTGAAACGTTTCACCAGAAAAGGCACACTGAACAAACTAGTTGCTCATCTCCCAGTGCGTCCTGGGGGGGAAAGGGACAGGAGTAACAGCATACATAGCACTACATTCAACAAGGACAAGCAAACATAGCAAAGAAATTAAATTACAAACAATGCAAAAAATGGAGAATTCCTATAAGTGCTTATAAGCTGGTAGGTGCAAGTATGGGATTACCAGACATAATTAGGGAAGAAGGAGTGGGAGTACAATGCAGTCTAGAACTCATACTAATGCCCATAACATTACATACACAATATCATTGATTATTCCAAGAAGTGCCTAAAAAGATTTCAGTTATGTCATCTTAAAGGAAAAGGCAGTGAGGTATTGTGGTACAAGGGAGTTGAGGAAAGGTGGTGTTTCTTTGACAGTAGAAGACTATAGAGTGGAAAGGAAGAGGGGTGGAAGTATAATTAAAAGCAGGTGCAGTTAAGAGAACAGAAGTTGCGGAGAGATGAAGAAATGGAGAGGGAGAGGAGGAGTGTCTAATCTGGTGTGGTAGAGTGTTCCATAGTTTGGGCAAGCGGTGCAAGAACGCAGACTGCTCTACTGAGGTAGAGTGATGAGGGACTAACAAAGTACATGTATCGTAGGATCTAAGGGAATGAGAGGGGAGCGAGGGGGTGGTTAGAGATGAGCAGAGACATGATGGTAGAGACCCGAACCAAAATTTGGAAATAAGTTTAGCACTAGGTGAGAGACGCCTGTTATTAAGAGAAGGAAGTGCAAGAGAGTGGTAGAGGTCACAGTGATGAGTGAGATGGGGTGAGTTCAGAGCAAAGTGGCAGAAGGTGCTGAGGAGAGTATCCAATTAGGGAAGACTTGGGAGCAGCACTATAGAATACATCCCAGTAGTAAAAAATTGGGAGCATCATTTTCTGAATGAGTCCCACCTGACAGATAGAGGTAAGCAACTGCGGTTCCAGCACAGCTGCCTTCTGTACACGGCCACAAACTTGGTTACAACTGTCTCAGGGCTGCTTCTCCTTTTAAGCCCCACCAGAGAATCCTGCTCACACAGAGGAAAGCCAGGCTCTTGCTAATATAGTACAATGTGTCTTGAACATAGAAACACCCTTAGTTGCTTCAGGTACACTGCTCTGTATCGGACTCAGGTTTTACTTTTATATTTTGGTAATGCTCTCTCCAGAAGTGGAACACAGAACTGCCCAATAAAAAAAAAAGATTGCCTATACTTATTAAAACACGGCAGTCACATATTTATATTAAATATTTAATGTTTGCACTAGGTGTTCAAGGTATACAGTAAACTAAAGGAAGTACAACACTAGGAAAAAAAAGTTTGAAACTGAAAGAATTACAGATAGAAAAATCTCTTTAATACTCCCTTAAGTCCGTATTTCTTTCCCCATTGGTCTTCTCAGGAAACAATAGACTTTTGGCTACCCTGGCCTGTGGTTTAAAGACCAGTACCTCCCTTTTTTGGCTTGGTGGGCATCTGGTATTATGAAACATAGAAACATAGAAACATAGACTTTGACGGCAGATAAGGATCGCTTGGCCCATCTAGTCTGCCCATTTCCCTACCTACAGGATAGGCTGCAGATCCTAGTTAACCAACAGCCTATTTCTTCCTACCCCCCACAAGAATTGCCTTATGTCTGTCCCATGCATTCTTGAATTCTCCCACAGTTTTAGACCCCACAACCTCCTCAGGAAGGCTGTTCCATGCATCCACTACCCTCTCTGTGAAATAATACTTCCTCACATTGCCCCTGAACCACCCCCCATCTTTAAATTGTGTCCCCTTGTTCTTGCACGTCTCTTTTTCTGAAAGATGCTACCCTCTTGGACTTTGTTGATTCCACTGAGGTACTTAAAAGTTTCTATCATGTCCCCCCTCTCCCTTCTTTCCTCAAGGGTATACATATTAAGCTCCTTTAGTCTCTCCTCATAAGGCTTCTCTTGCAGACCCTGCACCATTTTACCCTCCTCTGGACTGCCTCTATCCTGTCTATGTCCTTGTGGAGATGGGGTCTCCAGAACTGGACACAGTACTCCAGATGGGGTCTCAACAACTGTCTGTACAGAGGGATAACAACTTCCTGTTTTCTGCTGCTGATGCCTCTCCCTATGCATCCCAGTATACCCCCAGCCCTCCCTACTGCCTTCTCACATTGCTTGCTAACCCATTACCCCCAGGTCCCTTTCCTTTTTTGTTGTTGTTACTACCCCCCCATTGTGTATTCTTCCCCTGGGTTCTTGTTTCCCAGGTGCATTATTTTGCACTTCTTTGCATTGAATCCTAGCTGCCCTATTTCTGACCATTCCTCCAACCTTGCCAAGTCCCTTCTCATCCTTTCCACGCCTCCTTGTGTATCAACCCTGTTGCAGATCTTTGTGTCATCTGCAAAGAGGCATACTTTTCCTTCCAGTCCCTCTGCAATATCACTTATGAAGACATTAAAAAGGACTGGACCCAATACTGAACCCTGCGGTACCCCACTGGTAACCCCTCTTTCTTCAGAGTGGACTCCATTTACAATTACCTTCTGTGTCCTGTTGTCCAGCCAATGTTTTACCCAGGCTACCACCCTGGGACCCACTCCCAGGCTGGTTAATTTGACTATTAATCTTTTGTGTGGTACTGTGTCAAATACCTTGCTAAAGTCTAGGTAGGCCATGCCCACAGCCCCTCCCTGGTCTACTACTTTGGTCACCCAGTCAAAGAAATCTATTAGATTTGTCTGACATGACCTTCCCGCTGTGAACCCATGCTGCCTTGGGTCCAGTGCCCCACTGCCCTCTAGGTACTCAACTATTCTTTCCTTCAGAAGTGACTCCGTCACTTTCCCTACCACAGAGGTCAGACTGACAGGTCTGTAGTTTCCTGCCTCTGTCTTGGTCCCACTTTTGTGAAGGGGAATCACATCCACTTTCCTTCAGTCCTTGGGTACCACACCATCCTCCCATGATTTATTAAAAAGAGTTGACAGTGGTTTCACTAGTTCCCCACTTAATTCTTTTAGAATTCTGGGGTGAATTCCATCAGGCCCTATTGCTTTGTCCACCTTCAGTTTTAGGAGTTCTTGCAGAACCCTTTCTTCTGTGAAAGGATTGGGATCGACCCCCCTATCAAGAGTGCTTCTGTTAATTGGATTAGGCACTTTCCCCTGCTCTATTGTGAATACTGAGCAGAAATATTCATTCAGTATCCCTGCTTTTTCACTGTCCCCCTCTGCCCACTCACTTTTCATTCTATTCAGCCTCACTATCCCTCCCTTTGTCTTTCTATGCTCGCTGATGTACCTATAAAAGGTTTTATCCCCCTTCTTAACTGAGTTGGCTATCTTTTCCTCAGTTTGGGCCTTTGCTATTCTGACTTCCCTTCGTGCTTCCTTCTGCCTTAACTGGTACAGCTCTCTGTCCTGCTCTTTCTTTGTTTCCTTATACTTCTGGAATGCTATCTTTTTCTTACTGACTTTCACAGCCACCTCTTTTGAGAGCCATAGTGGCTTTTTCTTTCATTTTGATTTGTTTATTTGCTTCACACAAAGGCTTGTTGCCTCTGTGATGGCAGTTTCCACACCTCCTTCTAGCCTGTTTGCTAGTGCTTTTCTGAGGCACTCTCCCATCTTGCCAAAGTCAGCCGTCCTGAAGTCCAGTACCCTCACTTTTGTATGGCTTGACTCTGTAACTGAGTTTAACGTGAACCACACTGTTTGATGGTCACTTGTTCCCAGATGGCAACCCACTTCTAGATCTGAGATCCTCTCACTGCCCCTGTTTGAGAGTACGAGGTCTAAGATGGCTCCCTCACGAGTGGGTTCTGAAACTACCTGTCTGAGGCCTACCACCTGTAGGGCATCATGAATGGCCCTGCTCTTGGATGTGGCTGCAGGAAATGTGCTCCAGTTAACATCTGGCATATTCAGGTCTCCCATCAACAGTATCTCCCCTTTCTCTGCCATTCTAAGAATGCCTTCTGTCATATCCTTGTCCATTCCCTCCCCCTGACATGGGGATCTGTACACAACCCCTGTGCGGATTGTGGTGCCCTTTCCAGTCTCCAAGGTGACCCACAGTGCCTCCTCTCTTCCCTGTTTACTCTTCTGTTCAGTTGCTTTTATCCCTTCCTTTACATAGAGAGCTACTCCTCCCCCTCTTCTCCCCTGCCTGTCTCTCCTTTAGGTTATGTACCCTGGTATGTTAACATCCCAGTCATGGTTCTCTGTGTACCTTGTTTCTGTGACTGCTACGATATCCAAGCATCCCTCTTCCATCAAGGCCACCAGCTCAGGGAGCTTGTTGCCCAGACTACGGGCATTGGTACTCATTACCCTCCATTTCCTGATGGCCTTACTCCTTTTTGCCTCATCCCTGTCCTTCTTGCCTTTGTCACTTTCCCCATTTACCCCTGCCCTTCTCCCTATCGACACCTCTATGTTGGTGTTACCGCACTTACTACCGTGATTTTTGGGGGCTAGGATTTCCCTGCTCCTTTCCAGTGCCTCCCCCCTTGGCTAGTTTAAATGCTTGCCAATGAAGCATTTAAACCTAACACCTAGGATCCTGGTTCCTCTCCTGGACAGATGCAACCCATCATGCCAGTACAGGCTTGCATCACTCCAGGTGGACTCCCAGTCCCCAATGAAGCCAAATCCCTGACCTCCACACCAGTTTTTCAACCACTGATTGAATCCCATGGTGCGGAACACCTAGCCTCTCCTACGCCATAGATGGTCAGCACCTCCGAGAGGTTACCGTGCGTGCTACTTGTCTAAGTCCCTCCCCAATTCCACAAACTCTTCCTGCACTTCTTTAATCCCTTTCTTAGCCAGATCATTTATCCCTAGGTGGACAATGACATCCAGCTCCTTCCCCTGTGCAGCTGCTCCGGCAATCCTGAGGATTCGCTCCCTGTCCCTCCAAGCCATGGCGCCAGGCAAGCACCTTACCTCCCTCTCCCCTTCCTCCCCCAGTTCTACCTTTCTAACAATGGAGTCCCCCACCAGAAGTTGTTTCCTTTCCCTGCGGGGTCCCCTGCCACCCTCCTGTGGGTCTCCTTTGTGGAGGTTCCCAGCATCCTCCTTGGTCTCCACTGTGGGTGCCTCCATAGAGGAACCACACTTTGCCAGAATGGCATAGGAATTGTGGAGAGGTACAGCTGGAGGGATGCACCTCTGTTCCACCACCCTCACCCTCCCTGAGCCCACTGTGGTCCAACCGCTCCTCTTTCTTGGCAACCTCTGAGGCAACGGCAGTGGCACTTGTGGTCCCTGGATGGAAGAGGAGGTCCCACAAATCCTGGCCAACTCAGCCTGGAGATGAGCGACCTCCTCCCTCAGCCCAGAGAGGTGCCTGCAGATGGGACAACACTGCATCCTCCAGAACGTCTGACTCCAAATCTGCCTGCTGTAGCTACAACTTACTGCACTTGGATATGTCCCTCAGTAATGGTCCATCTGCCATACAGTATGTCACTCGAAAGGTTCAGCCCACTTTTGTCTAGAAAATTCTACACAGAAGCACATATTTGATTTACAAGATACTGACTAGTTTGGACCAGCTTGACTCTGCATCTATCCATGTTAACTAGGGGTTTTATGACCCTAGCTATCCTCTGTTGTGAGTGGCTATCTACAGTCACAGTGGTTAGTCTATTGCAGACTGGCCTTCTCACAGACTGCTCAACTCTGTTCCTTTCACCATTGAGCCCTGAACAGCCGAGGAACACCAGCAGCCTTACTGGAGAAGGAGCAAGCTGCAGAAACCACCTTCAGTGACCCGAGGTGCGATCTGGTTCACAGAGACTGCTAATTATTTCATCTACTGCTGCTGAACAACAATTTTGTGAGCTGGTTGCAGTTTGGCTCATGCTGCACAGGTGTGACTCTCGGTTCCAGACCGCATGAGTTGAGGGGATTTGGTGGTGAGTCAGCAGCTATGCGAGACTGCCCGGGGGGAGGGGCTAGCTAGTATAAAGCCCTGCACCGTGTGCCCAGCAGGAGGAGCCCGGAACAGCTGAGAAACACCAGTGGCCTTGCCAAAGAAGGAGGGAGATGCAGAAACCACCTTCAATGACCTGAAGTGCCATTTGGTCACAGAGACTGCTAGTTATTTCTTCTACTGCTCCTAAACAACAATTTTGCGAGTTGGTTGCATCTTGGCTCACGCTGCACAGGTGTGACTGTTGGTTCCCAGCTGCATGAGGTGAGGGGACTCGGCGGTGAGTCAGCAGCCATGTGGGATCACTCAGGAGGAGTGGCTAGCTAGTATAAAGCCCCACACTGTGTGCTCAGCATGAGCGTGAGTGGTGCAAGCGCCACTCCATAGAGACAAATCGAGGAAGGAAGTAACAAGAGAAGCAGGACTTTTTAAGCATGATTAATTAAAGTTGGGTAATCATCATAAAGTATTAAGGGGGCACTTTGGGAGGGTATTGTTTTAAATAAATTTTGATTGATTTTAAGAATAGAGGGAAGACGTTGTATAAACCCAGTATCAGTCATGTATTTATTGCACTTGATGTTGTTTGTGCTCTTGCCTTGCCTAGTAGGCTATGCTGCTCCAACAGTAGAAAAGTAAAGGAAATTAGAAGCATTTTGGCCACTGTTAACCTTGAAGAGACATGAAGCAAATTTAAATTTAAAAAAGAGAAACGTGTTTACTAATACTTGGAGGAATTTTGACCTCTGTGGTAAGGTAACAGTCCTAAATCCCTATGCCTTGCATAAACACCTTCAGGAGCAACAGGGAAAATTTATTATGCTGTTGTTAATATTAGGGGGAGATGTGGAGTTAAATCATAGAAACATAGACTTTGACAGCAGATAAGGACCACTTGGCCCACCAAGTCTGCCCATTTCCCTACCTACAGGATAAGCTGCAGATCCTAGTTAACCAACAGCCTATTTCTTCCTACCCCCCCACAAGAATTGCTTTATGTCTGTCCCATGCATTCTTGAATTCTCCCACAGTTTTAGACCCCACAACCTCCTCAGGAAGGCTGTTCCATGCATCCACCACCTTCTCTGTGAAAATACTTCCTCACATTGCCCCTGAGCCATCCCCTTTCTATCTTCAAATTGTGTCCCCTTGGACCAGAAGTAAAAGGGATTAAGATAATGCATGACAATGCATGAAGTTTGGGAACCAAAATGGTTATACTGAATCTAATGGTAGATAAACATGCCCCTGATGTCCTAGGATTGACTGAGACCTGGTTAACAAACAAAATGGAGGACTGTGAATTTAGTCTACCTGGATACTCATTATTTTGATCAGATAGACCCAAGGGGGGGGAGTAATTTTGTATGTCAAAAATTGCTTGGGCTGGCAGGCCCAGTGGCACTGAGGGTTGAGGTGCTGGACACCACACATCGGGCCACGCTGGTGACCCGGGTTTGGGAATGAGCTGGGACCTCTGGGAGGTCAGCAGGGGAGGGAAGGGACTGAGCATCCGGTGGACAGCTCTCCCTTCCCTGGGGAAGGCTCAGGGGATGCTCCATCCTGTAGTGGCACCTGGCGGCTGTCAGGTGCAGCACAGTCTGGTGGCACATGGTGTGAGGGGAAGAAGCTCCGCAGGTGGTGGCAAGCTGTGCCCAGCCACCATTGCACGTCTGAGTCCTTGAGGGAAAGAAAAAACTCAGAAAAGCCCTCTGTGGAGCTGAGAGATGAAGGAGACTCCAGGGACAGGTCCGCATCCCACCGCCAACCCATCACACCAGTGGACTCCACAGCTGACCTGACACCAGGTTGGCCCCTCTAATTTCAGAAAGGCCACTGAGGGAGGGCAGGCCCACCTTGGGGGGTGATCCGGGGGGCTTGACTGGCCTGGTTAGTCGGGGGAGGACACTGGCAAGCGGGGGTCAGGCTGGGAGTAGAGACCTAGCCGAGCGGGTACTCTGGAAGGATGCCCGGCCCTTCAGAGTGAGAAATAGAATAAAAAAAAATAGCTTGGGCCATGTGGAAATCACTGTTAAAGGTAGTGAAAATAATATTGAATACCTAGCAGTTAGGATAAATAAACTGAAGACTATTGTTGTGGTAATATATTCACCACCTAAACAAAATCAGAATCAATTGAAAGTGTGGCCAATAAGACCTATAGCATTTTAGGAGACAAAGTTATTGGTACTAATGGGGGACTTACATTTTAACTGGCTGGGCCCATGAGGTAATCAGTTAAAGGAAATTATTTTGATTCTTGGAGTAACACAATTGTAAAGAACCCCACGAGATATGCTAAGAGCACTAAAAATGGTACTATTCTAGATCTATTATTTGTCTCATTTTCAATAACAGTAGACAATTCTGGAGTTCTTTCCCCATGTCTGAGAGATCATAACCCAATGTGGGGCATTATATTAAAATTGCAAGTACAGGGAATGTTTGATTACACTAACTATATACGGGCAAGGGACTTAAGAAACTTCTCAGAGGGTAGGTTCTTAGCAAGCATAGGAAAAGAAAATTGGGACAGATGCATACTTATAACAGATTTAGATCTATCGGTACAGTATTTTACTGAAACATTTAACAGCATTTGTGATTCACATGCCCCCAAAAGAAAAAAGAAAATAAAACAACCCAGACTCCCCTGGATTAATGAAAGAATTATGAAGATTATAAGGGTTAAAAACAGACTTTGGCAAATGCCAAAAGATCCAGGCTAGACATGGACTGGATGCTTTTCAAAAGTAAGAGAAATAAATGTAGATAACAAATAAGGAAGGCTAAGGCCCTTTACTATAAAAATAAAATGCACTGCTATAATGATCCCTGTAAGTTTTGGCAGAACATAAATAATTTAATAAATACAGGACGAAATGATTTATCAAAGAAACTCACCTTAAGAGTAGATGGTGCAGTAGTTGAAGAACCCAAAGAAGTAACTAAAGTATTAAATATTTTTTTTGTGGATCTATCAGGGTATGATAGTGTAATGAGAAACACATGACAATTGGAGGAACAATCATCAGGGGAGAATATAGACAGTCATCCATCCTTTAGATGTAGAATCTTAAGAACATCTGAGGTATGTAAGTGGCCAAAGAACATTAACATATGTAATTCTGCAGGATTAGAATGCCGAGAAGGAAGATTTTTGAGGATGGCTGCAAATCAAATTGCCCCTGCTGTTACCCAAATTTTTAATTGGAGCATATGGGAGGGTTTCCTCAAATATGGAAGGAGAGTAAAGCAATTCTAATTTTTAAGGGGGGGGGGGGTGGCAATTCAGATGTACAGTAAATAACTTCAGACCAATAGCACTTTTATCTATTTTATCTAAATGCCTAGAAAGACATGTCCATACTCAAAGTACCGGGGCCAGTGCTAAATAATAACACCATTTCAATTCAGATTTCATAAGGGGCATTCAACTATTTCAGTTTTACTGGAGTTCAATAACTTGATTAGTACATCTTTGCACTCTGGTTAGGAAACTGCAGCAGTTTTTATTGATTTATCAAAGGTGTTTGACCTGGTGAACCACTCCCTCTTTTTGCAGAAAGCAAAAACTATGGGAATAACAGACGGACCTTGGTACTGGCTGCAGTCTTATCTGGGCGGCCACACTCACAGGGTTTCAGTCTCCGGATGTATGTCACCTAGTAGAGACATTAAGAGAGGAGTGCCTCAGCGGTCCATTTTGGGACCCCTGTCATTCCTGTTATTTAATAACAACTTGCCACAGGCAGTGTGACACTCCCATTTGAATACTGTACGCTGACAATACCACTCTTATTGTGACTGGCCATAGTGTCCAAGAACTTCAGATAAAGATGCAAGCTGATTTTAAAAGCCTGAGGGAGTGGTTCACCAGGTCGGGGTTTACTACGAATGCAAAGGAAACTAAACTGCTGCACTTCTCTTCTAAACAAAAAAAAAATTGTCCACATTAAATAAAAATAGATAAAGATGAATGTTAGGAGCAGATTAATCAATACTGTCATTTAGGTGTTATTTTTGATGTCCTCTTGTCCTTTACTGAACACATACGTACTTTGATAGAAAGGGTAAACAAAAGAATAGGCATTTTGCACCGAACAACTAAATGTCTAAGCAGGAATGACTGAAAAAAAGTGGCTGAACAACTAGTTATGCCTGTCTTAGCATATGGGGAACTTATATAACGGACTGCAAATAAACAACTAACAAATAAATTGGGAAGGGTACATTATAAAATAGCTAGGTACGTATTACAATGCAATATAAGAACTCATCATTGCACTTTGCTGTCGTCATTGCAATGGTAGTCCCTAGACATTAATTACATAAGATAATGGCAAACAATTATTTATTGATATCATCCTTTCTATCCAAATCATTATATTAATGAAGTATTGTTTGCTAGGGACAGAATGACCATCGAGGACACCAAATGAATGGTTCATAAAAATAAAATCTCTTTTCCTATTATTAGAAATAAACATGGTGAAAGAACATGATGTTTTCAGGCAGCCAGACACTAGAACATCTTATCTTATTCAGCTCGAACATCTCCATCATTTGAATTGTTTGTCCAGGAGATACATGGTTTAAATTAATTTAGTACTCAATGCAATGAGAATACTGCACTTTCATTTTTGCAGTACTTGAACATTAATAGTAATATTGTTTTATTTCAGTATTTAACAACAGTTCTGGATAAATGTTTGTACTTTGAACTGCTGTAGATAATGTCTTGTATGTATATTGTGTTTATATCTGTTTTTACATAAGTATATATATAGGTAACCTAGATACAGACAGGACTGTCTTGAAAACTGGGTTGTATAACCTAAATGACATGTCTTCCTGTAAAATAGATCTTTTACTACTACAAATCACACATACCCCCATAATACATTTCTGCTTAAAGTTGAATCAGCATAATATTCTGTGGTGATTTGCACATACAGCGCATGATGCTTGTGAACAGAGATTTTTTGTCTTTTAGCTTGTTTCTTGTTTTTATTGGGTTCACCACAACATAACCCAGATAGACCATCTTCAGGCAGGTGGTTCATTCCACTGGGGTGTCATTCAGACGAGGCACACTGATGAGTCCTGGTAGGACAAAACACGTGTCTGTGTCTTTCTGTTGGCACCCTTTGCAGACTGTATGAAAGGCCTTTTGGCACCATGTAATTCTGCTTAAAGTTGAACCAGCATAACATTCTGTGGTGATTTGCATATGTAGCCCCATGATGCTTCGCATTATGGGGGCATGTGTGATTTTGTATTTCTCTGAAACTTGGCTTCCTGACCAATGCCCTTTGGGGTAACCCTTGCTTCAGTGCTCATGTACTGAGGTTTTTTGTCTTTTACCACTACTACTTCACATTTTAAGCACCTACTCCCAGAGTCATTAATTAGCACTGAACAATGCCTATTTGCTTATCCCAGGCGACTTTCAAATAAATAAGACTTAGAAAACACACAGAAATAAGAATATAATAGAAAAATATATTCATTTTGTGTACAGTCTATCTAGTAACCATTGCATACATCTGTTACGGGTTCCCTTTAAAAGGTTGAATACCAAAAATTGCAACCAACCAGATATGCAAATGGAACAAATCATTACATTTGATTAGGTCTTTGTTGGAAATTTGTTCTATTGGATTTGAATCTTTGTGTGTCTCTCTCTCTCTTTGATCTTAGAGCATGGTTCCCTTTCCTAGCTATGGACTGTGCCTGAGAGGTAATAGTGACCATCCCTACTGAGCTTATTTTGTTTCCTCTGTATAACATTCTGCTCATATTTTGTTAATGTATTCCTCAGGAATATGTAACGATCATTAAGGTCTGCATTGTCTTTGTGTACTTACTCAGTTCTGCCAGTTTCTTTTATTTCCTTTAAAGTATTGTTTTATGTTATTAGTGTGTATTCTTTGATTAAAATTTTGATAAGTTTTAATGCATGTTCATTAAGTGCAGTTTACCAGTCCTCTTCATGAACAAAATTTTGTAAACCTGAAGAGGTCTTTTTACCCAAGCAGAGTTCATGTGGGGCTCAGTCCCTATTCATGTGGACCACCAACTTGGGGTGATGCCTTCACCACTTCTTCAAGTTATCTAGACTGTTGTAAATGGCTAAATTGACAATTGGAAATATTCCAGAGTCCTGTAATCTAGCCTATGAGAAGTATAAAATATGGAACTACTAATCTGTTATTTACAGCAGCAAATCACATAACATCATGCAATCCCTAGGTATGAAGGGGCAGAATGTTGTTTCCCAAATATGACAAATGGTAGGACTCCTGAATATTTGGGAGCCCTTCTGATATGGAGAATTATTTGTGGGTATTTGTATTCAAGTGTGAGGTAGGCATTTCACCAGGTTAAGACTACTATGCATCTTTTTTTTTTTACATTTATTGTATTTAATACAAGTCAATACAGGAACTCAACAGAAATACATCAGATACTAAAGAAAAACAACATATATATTATAAAGATTGCTATAGTTTTCTGTTGTTACATCATCTGGGGGTTAAATAAGAAAATACTACTATTGCTTATTGCAGCCATGAACAAGAGCAATTACCAAACCATGATTGTAACTACATAGTGTCATCCATCAAGCTTTAATTTATACATTCTGTAACCCCAGATTAGTGAAGAAAAGCACCACTGCATATCAGAACTCACATATCTCTGCTCATAATAACAAGGGATAGAACTCTAGCCTGTATGCATCACATGATTTAGACCTCCATACAAGGCATATCTATATTTGGAATAATATCCAACTGAAACAAAAGAGAAATAGTGGTTTAAATAGAGTGTTATCAATGAAAGCATAAATTCCAATTTAGTTGTCTAAAATGTTTTTGAGTAAGGTAAAAATGTCAGGGTGTGTTCTAAGTTCTCACTGAGTTAAAGTATATTTTGGTGTTGTGTACAGAGTCCACCCCCACAGCCTAATCATTAGCATCCCAAGGAGCTAGTCATTGAAAAAAATTGTATCTCACCCGTGAACTGCAGCAGAAAAGGCATCAAAACCCCAACTACATGAGGGGAAGATGTTCTGCACTCAGTCTCATTATGGGAAGGTGTGACAAGTGAAAGTCTGTTATGGTGACCATAACCCAAGTCACTGCAATAATATTGAGTGATCCCTTCCTACAGGTCAGACAGTCTCAGCAGTCAGCCCTTGTCATTAGTTATCATTATAATACCTGCTTACTCCTTATTTATTTTAGCAGTCAGTTTGCTTAATTTACAGTAGTTAGATCATGATGAATATAGTTCTTACCACCGCACACAATTTTGAGTCTCGCCTGAAGCATCAACACGTGGTGCATCTCAAGCTCTAGCTGCTGTCCGCAGTCCCCATCAAAATCTTTCTGGTGCATCCTAGTTGCAAAAGGCCAGGATGCATCTGGAATAAAAGCTGTTACCAGCTCAGTGTATCTTTCCTGGGAAAACTTTTTAAATCGATCAGTCATTCTAACCATGGTATCTTGCCAAAATAACTGTCCCCTCTGTATTGCTTTCTATAATACCTCATCTCTCTTATTTTTGGATCTCAGCACTGCTAAGCTGGTAGCCCCATCACCCCCCCCACCCCCCGCTATCTCTGTAGGCTTTGAGCACATGTAGTATGCCCTCCATTCATAGAGTATTGCTTGGCCAAATCTATATAAAACTTTTCATCTCATCATTTTTCACTGCTTCAGGCAGACCCACACTGCCTGCCACTTGGACTGACTTTGCCAAGTTTTTCATTCGCATTCGTAGTACCATATTTTCCTTAACTAGACTGGCTGTCATAGCATGGGCCCAGTCAGCTTTAGCTGTTGCTGTTTTCAGTTCATCTTGGACCACCAAAACCTTTGTGTCTGGTAGGCTCACTTTGCCAGTACAGTCTTCTAACTTTTGACTCAACTAGTCATTGGAGTGTTCAACTCTTTACTGGCTTCTGCAGTTTATTCTCTGAGCTGGCTTCTTTCTCTGGCTGTGCCACTACTGTTCTTGCAGCCCATTATTTAGTATTTGAGAACAAAAATCACAAAAGTGGTATACTACTGTAGCTCTTTTCTTAAGACAGTCAATAGTTAAGAAGCAATATGAAAAGAAATTTTTGTTTTTTCCCCCCTGTTTAAAGGATTACCATGCAGCGGAGCTCTGAAAGCTGTGTCCTCATAATTCAGGCGTAAGCCTACATGTAATTCTAAAAAAACAACTCTTAAGCAGCATACCACCCTACGCATCCTTGTAATAGCCCCCAAGTCCCAGCAAAATTTACCTATAAATAAAATCCCATCCCTCTACCCAATGCTGTAAGTATCTGTTTTATTCTTTCTACCCTCCTGACCCAGTCAAAGTCTTTGATATAGTATATACTCTACTCTACCACTCTCTGGCCCCCACTATCCTCTTCCTACCCACACTCAACCCCTAAAAAACAGTATGGTTCCCTAGCAGGTGAGTTACACAGCCCTCACACTACCGTGGCTGGCCATTCTATATCTAATGAATGAATGGAACCGCATTCACTTATTTAGTAATGGAGTGCACGTGGTTCTATTTGATAGATGTATGATCATTGGCCGAGGTAGTGGGAGGGTGGTACTGGTCACCCACTAAGAAACCAGGTCCTTGGAACCAGCCTCTGTCCTTTACCAGCCTGAGACCAGTTACCAGAGAGCACTTAAAGGGGTAAACCAAACCCTTAGACCTATTCTCTGGGGGGAACTTGCTAGGGGACAGGATGGCTGGATGTTCATGCAGTTAGGTCACTAAGAGCAGGACACTGGACAATGAATATGAGTGGCTCTGCAGAAGCCTATATTAGGGGAAGGTACCTAGGGCAGTGGGGGCTGGAGCCTGGAATTCTTCCTGGGAAGAAAGAAGCAGGAGCAGTTAGGCCTCTCTGGCTGTGACTCGTCAGAGGAGGCTTGTGGTCCAAGGGATAGTGACAGGGTCCCAGGGATCAGGTGGGACTGGTCACTTCATGCCTCATCTCCTGGGAAGGATACCATCAGGAACAGAAAAACACATGAAGCCACACACTGACAGCCATGGCAGTCAGTGGAGACTAAAGAAACTAATCCTAATTACTAGCACTCAGTCAGAGAAACAAAATAAGCACTAATGCACAGAGGCTGCAGCACCAAACAGCCCCAGCACTTTGGTGCTTCAGTGTGACCCTTCGTCAGGGTCATGGTCACTGCATGGAAAACGGTGCTTTAAATACATGCAAGTTATGCATAAATTAATTCCCTTTTAGCAGTTAAAGTCAAAACGGTCAAAGTGCCATCCTTTTTTTTTTTTAAGTACTGTGTTTTTACGTCTGGAGCCCTGGCAGAGAGTTACGGCCCACCTGACAGAGGTACTCTCTCTTGAGTCCCACTGCTCCTACTCCTGCTAGTCCTCAGAAATTCCTCTGTGGCTTACCCTGCATGGCGAGGCCAGGGAAAAAGTTGTCAGCTTCTCCTGCCCCCCGGAGACCCAATCCAGAAGCCAGGGATGACACTCGGGAAACGGCAGACCATCACGGAGCCTGCCAGACTCTTTTCTGCCATTTTCTCCCTTTCTCCCATTCCCCTTCCCCTACTGATGTAAGGACATCAGTATGTGCCTCTCGACCCATACTGCCCTCCATTCATGGCCAAAGGGCAGTCAACGAGAGGGATGATAAGTCTCCCTCCCCCCGTGAGAGGAGAGCAGTCCTCCAGATGCTCGATCCTCTCTCTCCCCCCCCCTACCGGCCCCCGTCGGCCCGGGCTCATTCCCAAACCCTGGTAACTGGCATGTGCGAGGTGTAAGGACCAGCGCCTCAACCTCCAGCACCACTGGGCCAGGGCAAATTGCCATCCTTCAGTGCATCAAACAGTTAGTGTAAATACATGTTAAACACCCCCCCAAAAAAAACAAAATATCCAATGAAAATAGTAAGTTTAAAAGAAATGCATGCTGGAGATAGAATAAGTAAAGTTGCCAGGAAAATGGGTTGGGGGTTGAAAGAACAGCATGGAAAGCAGGTATAACACAACAAAGTAACATTGCTACAGAGCTGCTCTAAGGTTGCATGGAAATCAGTGCCCCAAGAGCTGAGAGACTCAATACCAATTTTATACATATTTTCATGCTACAGCCTCTTAGTCCCATGATAAAAACTTAAGGAATCCCAAGTTATAATACCCCAGTAGAGAATAAAAAGGAAACTGAAAAAAAGAGGTAGAAGGAAAGTGGGAGGAGGAGGAGATAAGAGGAAAGGGAAAAGAGATAAAGAGGGCATTTTATCAACCATGCTTGTGAAACAAGCATAGAGCTGCATGAAAGCCAGCACCAAAATAACTACAGTGAAAGTGCAGTTTTGTAAACCAAAGCCCTTTATCTTATGACTTCCTGGAACCCAATACTCCCAAGTACGACCTTGAGCAATGTTACAAACGAAGCCCCAAAAACCTGCAGTAAAAATAGCTAAAAAAAGGATTAGGTTGAGCAGTCAAAATTACGATTTACAACAGTGGGGCACTAGTAGCTCTTGTTATGAACCACTTCAAAGGGGAAGCTAAAGGGAAGGAGAGTGCAAGGAAGGAAGAGGGGAAAGGCAAAAAGAGAAAGAATATAAGGAGACAAAATACGTGTTAGGACATTCACTAATGATACCAATTGCTATTCAATCCAAACTTTGTGCACAGGATGATGATACAGGAAGCATAATAAATTCTCTAATCAAAAATACAAATGATGAAATCAGAAGTCATGCACTTGCAAAAATCACATGTATAGATGCCAGTTATAGAAAGGGAATCATGTTGATGTAATCATAAAGACCTTCTGGTTTCAAGGTGTGCAAGGTGTAGTTCCACCTTGATTAGTTCAGTAGTAGGGTCCTACTCTGTCACCATCTCAAGGGTGTGCTGAAACATGTTAGAGGCCTGTGAAGGACATGTCTTTGGGGTCCTTACCTTGGCACTTTTCAAAATGTTCACTCATGGGAATATTTGGAATTGCTGAGCAGATCAAGCGAACATGTTTCCTGTATGCACTTGCACATCGGTCTGAATGTATGGCCTTCATAAATCCTGGAGCAGCTACAAGTTAATGATGTACGTAAATCACAAAATTTGTTGAGCAAGATATAAATTCCCTAACTTTAACAAATCTCTACTTAGTAGGATGCTCAAACAAAACTCCAATTTTACAGAACTGGTGGATGTTACAGCACCCACATTGAACATTTTCAACTGGTGCAAATTGCAACCAGTTGTTAAATGTCAGGTAGGCAGCCACTGGCCTCTACTAGATGCTATGGGTAAGCATGTCACCAATATTTGTGCTTCTTCCATGAGTGATTCTGGGTGTTGGTCTGAGGATCTGAAAAAGTGTTTCCTCCCCTGTCAGCACATGCCAGTGCTGAACCACTCTCTTAAGGACGTCTGCACCTCCTTCTCTTAATTCACTGGCCGACCTATCTATGGCTCCAAAGTTGCAACAGCAGTCATCTGTCACATGACACCCCACTGGTCCAACCCTTGCCTTCCCCTCCCTGCCCTCCCCTCTTCTACCTGAGTCTTCTCACTGCACCTTCTCCTCTACCCTGCTGTCAACTCACATTGCACTAATATATTCTGTAAACCAATTACTGCTGAGCACTGTCAGCACCAAGCACCTAACCAACTGTATGGTTGGCCACATATAGTAATTAATGTGATTTATAATAATCATTGTGTTATTGTGTTTTTGAAGCCCTCATACCTGTGTTATCTAACGATACATTGTACATTATATATTTTGTGTATACTTGTATTTCTGATTGTCTTCTCTGTATGCTGTTATGCTATTCTCCTGTACATCTAGGTACTCCCAGGACCACCTTGTAAAAGAGTTCACTCAATGGTGTTTTTCTCCTGGTTAAATAAAGATTGATTGATTGATTGGTTGATAGAGGCAACTAGGGAAGAGATACCATTAAACTCTGATAAAACTGACCCCACTGAATTGATTATTCTGGCGGGGACGAGGTTCTGTTCAGTGATCTTGCTCTAATTCTTGCTGAAATTACTAGGCCCTCCGAAAAGCCCCTCTGTAGTACCCTATTGCTTAGTTCTGCCTCCTTGTATGCCATGTGTCAATAAGTTTGAACAGTTGCACCTTATCCTTACAAAATGACCACAGGGTATTGCCTCCGTGGTGTGCCTTTGATGTGCACTCTTGGCTGGCAACTGTCTCTTGCCAGAAAAAGGTTTCCTGTAAGTACATAGGGGATACATGATGGGCAGGAGTGGAATATGGGAAATATCTACATGAGTGAACAGTGACCTCGGGATACTCACGAGTGGTGAACAGACCCGCGAGTGGCTTTATCGAGGTCACTGCGTGCTGATACTGGTAGCGCCTATTCCGCTCCTGCCATCTTGTGTGCAATTTATACAATAGGGGTTTCTGTGTTTTTGCGTTATATATTTGTGCTGTTTGCTGTGTTTTGTTGTGGTATTTATTGTGCGCTGGGTGCTACTTTGGTTTGTAGTTATGCTCCGTGGGTGTTATTGGGCTTTTATGAATGGAGTTTTCATTTGTGAATGGCTATATGAGACATGCTGCCTTTGGATATATTTATGCATTGGTGGTGTTCTGGAGCTTTTATTGACTGCCTGTGTATTACATGTGGGAGGTGTGCTAGTGGATTGGGTATTGTCTCAGTTGGGGGTGGGAGTTCTGTTGTTTTGGAAAGCTGTCTTCCGGTGGAGATTTTTGCTTTTATTTTTCATTTTTACAGTACAAGATTAATTTCAATTTATTTTTGTATGTGGGGACTGTGTTTAATGCTTGTTACTTTGTGCCGTTTATTTATTTTTTGTACTTTGGCTGGTTTAGATCACCGGAGTCACATCAGTTTATTTGTAACTTTCACTTTGCTCGGTTCCCTTCACCAGAGCATGTGGATTTTACTTTTGTGCTGTGAGTTTGGTACAGAGAATATGATCGCGTGGATGGACTCTGCAGGAATGTTTTACTACAGTTTTTTCCACAGGTGTTATTCTTGTTTGTAAGATGGCTGCTGTGGTTCGTAGGTGTTCCTTTTTTACAGTGGAGTTGGCTTGTTTTTTTAGTCTAAGTAAGTGTTGGACCCAATAACACATGGTCTCTTTCTGCTGCTGTTGTCATACTGAGGAACTATAGGAAAAAAAAATAGAAGTTATTAGTTGACAATCCCATATGTTAACAAATACTGATTATGCTGTGAAAGTAGTTCCGATACATAGCTCCTACGTGTAGCTTCTCTGATGACATCAGCACAGTGACAATATCAGCCAATGAGGTAAGCACTATGTGTATAAACAACAAATATTGTCACTGTGCATACCTGCTGGCAGATTTATATCATAGTAAGGCAAATACATGATTTTATTCTCTAAGAAGTCAGCTACCCCTATTGTATAAAGCAAGTTACAGAATTGTTTTCGGTAATACCGAAATGTGTCTTAAGAAATGTAATCCTGTCACATTAACAGTAGCTGTAAATTTTAGATTCACCTCATCAGTATTTAGGAATCTTACAAATTCTAGTGCAGTCTACACTACCCTTATAAATCAGCATGATATCATCAATGTGCATGCCCTAGAATGAAATCTGGGGCAGGTACGGGTTCTGTCCATGGCCAAACACCATGTTCCCCTCCTACAAACCTCAAAAAAGGTTGGCATTGGAGGGGGCCATGGTTGCACCCATGAAAGTCCCACATGTCTCTAAATAGAATGACCCATCAAATATAAAGTAGTTTGACATATGAATAGGCGCAGTTATCTCTACCATAAACAGACTGCGAAAGTTAACTTGTCCACTATTCAACTATACCAACCTTATACATCCTCCCAAAAGTCCGTAAGGACCAGACAAACCTTCTGGGACATCTCATTATCTTGGGACAAGGCTCCTTAATGGAAAAAATGTTGACCTTTGTTGACCACATTTTACAGAAACTGATGGTCAGTTTAAGGGGTCACATTAGAGACACCATGGACATTTTGTCCAAACTTGAGGGATCTGCATGGTCCACAGACTATTCTGTGGATGACAATGGATGTCATTCTGTTTATACTTCAGTAATCCATGAAAAGGGATTCAGTGCCCTAGAGTACCATCTTCTGAGCAATTCCTCAGCAGCTAACTTTCCCAGTCAGTTATGGTAGAGACAAGTGCACTTATTCTTATGTTAAGTTACTTTATAGATATCATGGGTCATTTAATTTACAGACAAGTGGAACTGCCATGGGTGCCACCATGGCTCCCTCCTATGCGGACCTTTTTTTTTGAGGGGGGGCGTTGGTGGGAGGGAGCCATGGTGTTTGACCATGGCATAAACCCATACCTTCCCCAGATTTTATTCTGGGTAGGTATGTTGATTATATCATACTGATTTGGAAGGGTAGTGAAGAGTCTGCACTAGAATTTGTAGGACTTCTAAATACTAGTGACGTGAATCTTAAATTTGCAGCTACTGTTAATGCAGGCAGCATTACATTTATTTGGTCACATTTCAGTATTACTGAAAACAACTCTGTAACTTCATATACTGACAGGAAATCTTCCTTTGGCAACACATTGCTGCTAGCCCAGAGTGCACATCCAAAGCACACCATTAAGGCAATACCTTATGGTCAGTTTGCAAGGATAACATGCAGCTGTTCAGACTTGCAGTTGTATGACATACAGGCTGCAGAAAGCAACAGGCTACTACAGAGGGGCGATTCAGAGGACCTAATAACATCAGCAAGAAATAGAGCAAGATCACTGAACAGAATGTCTCTGTTACAACCTTGTCCCCACCAGAATAAGCAATTTGATGAGGTAAATTGTATCACAGAGTTTAATGATACCTCTCTCTAGGTAGTCTGTATTATTAGAAAACATTGGCATGTGCTGGACCCTTGGATCAACTCCCAGAACCACTTATTGTACAGGCAAAAATATTGGTGGCAAGCTTCTAGCAGAGGCCAATGGATGTCCAGCTGATATTTAACCACTGGTTGCCATATGCACTAGCTGGAAATTTTCAGTGCAGACATTGTAACATCTGCCAAGTCTGTAAAACTGGGACAATGTTTGAGCATCCTACTAAGCAGAGATCTGTTAGAATTATGGAATTCGTATCGTACTGAACAAGTTTTGTGAAGTATGTACTAACTTGTGCTGTCAAACACATTTACGTGGGCTGTACAATCAGACCGCCATGTAAGCAGATACAAGAACATGTTTGCTATATGAAATTCCAAATTCTGTCATGGGTGAATGTTTCTAAAGGTGCTATAGTAAGAACCCCAAAGACATGTCCTTCATGGGCCTCTAACATGTTCCAGCTCATCCGAGAGGTGATGACCAAGTCAGGACACTACTTCAGAAAGAATCAAGGTAGATCTACAATACACCTTGCATGCCTCAAAACCAGAAGTTCTGAATGATTCCACCAACATTATTCCATTTCTATAACTTGTACCTATATGTGTGATTTTGCAAGTTCATGATTTCTGACTGGACCTTTTGTACTTTTCTTTACAGGCACTGGAGAATTTATCAAACATCCTGTATCATCATCTCATGCACTAATTTTGGATTGAATAGCAATTGATATTATTAGTGAATGTCTTTGTCCCTTAGATTCTTTCCCTTTTTTACATCCACACTTCTTTGCCCTCTCCTTTCCTTTAGCTTCTCCTTTGAAGTGGTTTTTAGCGAGAGCTACTAGTACCCCGCCTTTATAAAATTATAGTTTTGTTTGCTCACTCTAATCCTTTTCTTAGCAATATTACTGCAATCTTTTGGGCTTTGTTTGTAACGTTGTTCAAGTACCCTTTAGCCATACTTGGAAGTATTGGGTTCCAGGAAATTATAAAGGGCTTTGCTTTAAAAACTGCACTATTACTATAGTTATTTTGGTGATGACTTTCATGCAGCCTTCTGATTGTTTACAAGCATGGTTAATAAAATGCCCTCTTTATCTCTTTTTCCCATTCCCTTATCTCCTTCCCCCTCCCACTTTTCTTCTAACATTTGTTCCTTTGACTGAATGCAATCTCCATTGTGTGTGCTGGTACCATCAGGAGCAGCAAGAGAGTTAGGGTCCCCAGGTACTCACCTCAAGAGGAGCAGAGTCCATCAGCACCCAAAGGGCACATTTGGGAGAGTGGTAGATCACCCCTTAAGGGAGGTTGTTGGAACCCTTGCAGGTTCACTCTCATCAATAGGTAGAAAAATGGGAGAAGTCAGCATCTGGAGCAAACTGTAAGTTTACATTTCAAATGTAATGCTGTTTGAACTGCTCTAGGATTTTTCACACACAAACAGCATTACATTTGAAAGGTAAACTGATGCCCATTCATTTGGCTACCTCCCAGGGGTTTACAGTTTGAACTGCTCTAGAATTTTTCACACACAAACTGTAAACCCCTGGGAGGTAGCCAAATGAATGGGCATCAGCCAGGAGCAGGTTCTAGCAAGAGCTGGGGTTGGTCAGTCCCCATGTGAGGGGTCAGACATGGGAGTCTATTTTTTGAACATTAGGACAATTAGTGGAGTGTAAAAGGGAAGCACACACAGCTGGACCTGCTGTGCTTTATACATTTAGCAGTGATCACATATGCTGATATGTTTTCCATAGATGTTGCCCTACTGGGCATATTGAGACATGTGCCAACACCACTTGCCCCCCAGGTTAGCACTTGCCCTGCTTGCAGACAGTGCCACTACACCAGTGGCCTTGGGAGTGCCAAGGGTCCAGGGACCCCAAGAGAGAAGTTAGGCATCAATAAGGTTGCAAGAGACCTAGTACTTAATTGCAACATGTAGTTATGCCCCTTTAGTTAAGAAGGTGGACCTGGAAATTATTATAGATGTGGGGTGAGCAACAGGCTCCACATTTATGCTGGGTACCATAAGACCAGTGTTTAGGAACAGCAATTGTAATTTATACTACACTAAAGGTGGAGATTGAGACCTGGGAACGTTTTGAAAGGACAGTCATGTAGGGCATGGTCCTTGAAATAGTGCAAAGTAGTATGTGCAGGTACCATTGTAATGGATACCCAGGGAGCTGTGCGCCATCTGGCAGCTAGTAATAAAACCACCATGCTTGGTCTCAGCTCCGATATGGACATTATAGTTCATGTGGTCTCATGTTATTGGTGCCCTAGAGTATGGTTTAAGGTGCCTGTGGTCCCCATTGCCCCTGGCTCATGATGGCAAGGTGACTGGTGCTGGTGCAGAACTGGTATTCATGGCAAAAGGCAGGTGCTCTGCTAGACATGATGCTTTCCTATATTCCTAGACACAGGAGGGTGACACAGCCTTTATGTCCTTTTTGGAGTTGAGTGGGGGTGGGAAAAAGGTTGTGGGTGCCAGAGGGTAGTAGTGTGGTGGGTATGCTACATCAAAGACTTCGACTGGAGTCGGGTTGGGGGAGCAAGTGGGCGTCTTAAAGAAAACAGTTAGACATTGGGTGAGGGGGGATGGGATTTTATTTGTGGTTAAACTTCACTAGGACTTGGGAAAAGCAGGGAGGTTGGTTGCTTTGGGGGGGTTAATTTTTTATGGTCAGGATGGGGAAGGAAGGCAGTGAAGGTGCTACGAGGGTTGGGGGGTACTTTTTCCCCTCCCCAGACCAAATAACCAAATACTAATAATAAATACCAAAATATTTTGCTGCCAAATGCAGACTATTCAGAAAAGGTATTTGCACACCTCTAGCCAACAAAGGAGTTTCATTTTGAATAATAAAAATACACAGAAACTGAGTACACCCAGAATCCAGGCTGAATGTTTTATTGCTTCAGAAAAGTAGAAAGTGCCATAGTGCAAGTGCTGAATACTTATGTTATAAACATACTGACTGAGCTGACAAAACCTGCGCTTCGAGGATATGGGCCTCTTCTTCAGGGGCCCCTGCAACCTCCCACTGCAGGACCCCCAGATTTCTTTTGGTCCATTACTTTTTCTCCCCTAACCTTTTGAGTTTACTCCCTTTAGCAGTGTACCTCATTCCAAAGTTTAAGGAAGCTGAAACTTGCAAGGACTGCGGAATACCGTGACCAAAATTTAAGTGACATTTTTCTTGTCAAGTGACATGCAAGAGAATATCATGGCATTCCCACACTAGGTCATGTGCAGACACACATTCTCACAGTAGGTTTCTCAGAATAAAAGCCTGACGTCATTCAGCTCTGGAATTGATTGTACTCTGAAAGTTCTAACGTTGAAGTGAAACTTTGTTAAAGCAGTATCACATGTAACCAGGTCGATGTTGATGTTGCAGTTACTACTCAGCCTTATGAGCTCAACAAGGTTGCGAGGCCTGGGTTCACTGACCTCCTGGTTTGGGGGTTGATATCCAGGGTTAAAAGGAAATAGTGTGGTGCTTCCACCTGTGTGGGATGCCGCCCTTCCCCACAGGAACAACCCACCCATGAATCAGTACAGTGCAATCACAGTCCCCACAGAGCATGCAACACACTATGAGCAATGTGTGTTCAGATACTGATTTCAAACAAAATAATAGGAACTTTATTTAGTGTCAGCACCAGTGCCCTTTATAGGAAAAAGGGAGTATAAGGCATTATGACATAGTCTTGTACATTCCCACATAACTCTTCAGTGCCCTTTCAGGCCCAGCCCTCAGACACAGGGCCACTCTTCAGTTGTCCTCCCCAGTGTAGCGAAGTACCCTAAGGCTATGTCTTAAGGGCCCTCCCAGGCTTAGCCCAATTACAGCAGCCTGCCCCCAAACCAGACACTCCCAGAACAGTTGCTTTTCCTACCCACATGTACTGGTGGTGCTACTTCATTTCCACAGCTGGGTACTCAGTGAAGCACAGAGAGCTGCCTAGCTGTGGTCTCAGTTCAACTCTAGGGTGGCTGCAGCACAGCAGAGTCTCTCAATCGAAGCTCCATCCTATAGCTTTCTCTTTCATTCTGGGCTAGCATGTAGTTACCACATTTTCTTTGCAGGAGCACTGCTTCTTACTCCTCTCTGGGGCTCTGCCAGACATAGTCTGCCTCTGCAGCAGCACTGCTTCAGACTGTTTTTCTCAACAGCGCCAGTCCGCTTCTCACAGCAGTCACACATGAGTGCGGTGTGCATATTTTATGAACCACGTACAAACAGATGAGAGAAAGAAGTAAGTGCCTCAGCTGGGACTTGAACCCAGGCTGCACGGAATACTGTTCCAATTGCACTACCAGCTATGTCACCAAAATGACTAGAAAAACTGAGCTTTCCCCAAGCAAATTACTCTTTCTCAAATGCACAACCCAGTGGCGACACAAATAATTACTTATTACAATCACACGACTTCGGTGTGCATATTTTATGAACCACATACAAACAGATGAGACAAAGAAGTAACACAGTTCTCACAGCAGTCACTTACAGACCTGCTGACGTGTGAAACAGCCCCTGCTGTTCTCTATGGAATTTGCAGCTCTGACTAGCATTTTTTTTTTAATTTATTTAAAAGCTGATAACCAGGAAAGGCACACAGGACTCGTTTCCAGGTGAGACCAGGGGAAATGGGTTACAGGAGAATAAATAACAATCACATTATATAAGCAGTTGAAGAAAATAGAAACAGCACTATAACAGATGGCAGTAGCGAGGACTAATGCAATAGTAATATGCTAAGTTTGACCTGTATACAATGAGGATCTAAGTGTGGGTGAATCAATACAGCTTGCTATATTGCAAGGCTTCAAACTCTCTTGATAAGAGAAGTTGTGGCTTGTTATTCAGTCTGGCATGCAATCATCTGTATGTTTGGACTTGATGCTGTGAGGCTGTTCTCAGATAACCTCATTGTCACATGCACACAATGACCAACCAAGAGTCCATGAAATTTTCTTGCCATTGTATAATGTTACATATGCTACATAAATTGTGGATTGGTGTTCTACATGTTACATAAACTGTAGATTAGTGTTCTGCATGATACCTAAACAGTTGATTAGTACTGCAGGGTTCAGTACTGGGACTGGTCCTCTTTAATGTCTTTATAGGTGAAATTGCAGAGGGACAAGAAGGAAAAGTATGCCTCTTTGCAGACGACACAAAGATCTGCAACAGGGTTGATACATAAGTGGGGGTGGAAAGGATGAGAAGGGACTCTGCAAGGATGGAGGAATGGTTAAGAGTATGGCAGCTTAGACTCAATGCAAAGAAGTGCAAAGTAATGCACCTGGGAAACAAAAACCCAGGGGCAGAGTACACAATGGGGGGGAGATTCCAGTTAATACAGAGTATAGAAGATCCCTGAGGCCATTATCTCTTGGTACGTGGGGTACTGGACTACTCTGAAGTTATTCTGGGTTGTGTGTAGGGTCCTAATATGGACTCTCCAGAATTTATTTCAGATCTATTAACCCAACTGGCCCAGTTTGCCACTTACCAGTCATTTTGGCCAGGGACTGGAACATTACCTTGAACCCAGACCTGGACAAAACAGGCCGAAAACCACCTGGGCCTTCCCCTGCCCAACGATCCCTCCACGAATTGATTGATATGGGCGGTCTTTGCGACCATTGGAGGGTTCTTCATCCCACTGAGCAGGCGTATACTTTTTATTCACCAGTCCACAAATCCCTCTCTCGTCTGGATTACTTCTTAGTTAGCAAGACCCTCTTGCTGAATATCTTAGAGGGAGGAATATCCTCCCGAACGATATCTGACCATTCATCCACTTGGTTGAAATGTAATTTGTCCCCCCCAGTGATACAGGACAAAGTATGGAAACTCAATAATCAGCTCCTCCAAGAATACATGGTGGTTTCTGGCCTTAAAAAATTTATCATCTAATATATGGAATAGAATGAGGGCTCTTTTTCTAACTATGGTAAACTTTGGTGCTCTCTCAAATACTGTATGCCCTACGTGGGGAACTTATCTGTCAGGCTTCCAGATGGAAGAAAAAATGTGAGGCTTTTCTTCATCTTATCCATGACTGAATTGAAGCGCTGGAAAGTAATATGTCCCAGACACATCAGAGAGAGACCAAGAACATTTAGCATCTTTGAGAGATCAATACGTAGAGAGTCTGAGGGAATGGGCTGAATATGCCATTCTCAAAACCCACTCAACATACATACTGACCAGAGCAATAAAGGCGGACACCTCCTTGCTCTCCAATTACGGAATCAGGAGGCCTCCTGCTTAGTTCTCTCTATCATGTCCCAGGTTGATAACTCCCTGAAAACCTTGCTCAAATAGATAGTTCTCGAATTTGCCCTGTATTATCAACACCTGTATAATATACCTGTCAACTCCGCTTCCACCTTGGAAATCCAGGATTACTTGTCCCATATTCAGCTCCCTTGCCTAACTTGAGACCAGCAAGCCTTCCTGTTTGGCTCTATATCTCTCCAAGAGATCCAGGAAGCCATCAGCTCTCCCCCTTCAGATAAATCCCTGGGCCCAGATGGCTTCTCTCCTAATTTCAATAAAACTTTGCTGCCGAACTTACCTCGATACTCCAAAAAATGTTCCTTCCTTTTTGCAAAGTAGGGGTTTCAGACCTTTCCTTGGTAGAAGCATTAATAGTAGTCTTGCCTAAACCTGGCAAACCTCCAGATCAGGTTACCAGTTACCGACACATATCTCTCATGAACTACGATGTTAACATTTTTGCCAAAATATTGGCTAATAGAATCATGCAGATTTGGGAAGGGCTAAATGGACAAGAGCAGGTTGGCTTCATGAAGGGGCGTTCATCAGTCGACCATTTAAGAAAGGCATCCCATATTTTTTCCTCCTCCAGGAGCTCCAATCAACCTATGGCACCGGTGTCCCTAGATGCGGAAAAAGCTATTAACAGAGGGAACTGGACATTCTTGTTTGCAGTCATAGAAAAGTTTGGTTTTCTCATGACCTTCATTAAATGGGTACAGGCACTGTATTTTCATCCCATTGTGAAGATTTATTGTAATGGTATACAGCCAGAAGAGATCGAACTGCATTCTAGTACCCACCAAGGCTGCTCACTTCCCCCCTATTATTTAATCTTTATCTGGAACCCCTACTCTCCTGCCTCCGAAGCTCTCCTTCTATAAGTGGGATTCATATTGGCTCGTTTGACCTCAGACTCTCTGTGTATGCAGATGACATACTGCTGCACCTCTCAAACCCTGTAGTGTCGATTAAGGTAGCCCTTCATATTAATCAGGATTTTCGCAAGTTTTCCAATTATTAACTTAATGTGGACAAAACAGTAATAATGCCTTTAATCCCTTTAGTTGTCTCATCCGATTTCGCTCACCTGGGGCTGGGTTGGACTACTAAACTTAAATATCTAGGCATGGGGAGTTGGAGCCTGCCAGAGACTAAGTCCCACCCGAGGATGCCATGGGCTGGTGGTGACTGCCTGCACCCGGGCCGGAGATGCTTTCCTTGGGCTGGTGAGCTCGGGAGCCTGGGCATTGGGCCAGAGCTCCAGCTCTGGAAGCTGGGAATGAGGTCAGATTTGCCCCCCCTCAGGCTGAGCCGAGTTCCAGGATGTCAGACTCAGGGTGTGCATTGGTCCCCCCGAAGGGGTGAAGGGGACTTTGGGCTCAACACTGGTGTTTCGCAGGGCCAGGAGACTAAGTCCCAATGGGAGGAGATGGCCCAACCCTCGCTCCAGAGGATGGGAATGAACTCAGATTTGCCCCCCTCGGGCCGAGCCAAGTTCCAGGAGGTCGGGCTCAGGGTGTGCCTTGGTCCTGCCAAAAGGGTGAAGGGGACTTTGGGCACAACACCTAGAGGCAGGTGCCGAGGAGGAGAGGAGAGACAGGGGGAACATGATTGAGGTCTTCAAGTACCTGAAGGGAATAAATAGGGTAAACATGGAGGGGATCTTTAGACTAAAGCAGGGAGGTATCACCAGAGGGCATGGTTTGAAGTTGGAAGGTGGAAGGGTGAGGGGGGAAAAGAGGAGGAGGTTTTTCACTGAGAGGGTGGTGGACCAATGGAATGCGCTGCCTTGCGAGCTGGTTCAGAGATCCACAGTGGAGGGCTTCAAGAGAGGGTGGGACAGACACAGAAAGCAGATGTGTCAGATGATGGCCTGGCCCATGGGGGTGGGGATGGATGATAGGGGTTTCTGGAACACAAGGGGGAGGAGTGCCTCGGCACCCAACTAGGGATCTGAGGTTCGAGCAGACTCGATAGACCATAAGGCTTAATCTGCTAGTAATTAGTATGTTAGTATTATTCTCTCACAATCCAAGGCGTTAATGAAAAAATGTAATTTAGAAGAGCTGGTTAATGTTCTTTACCAAGACCTACAAAGATGGACTTCCCTTCCCCTGTCCCTGCAAGGCAGAGTTAGTATTATCAACATAAATGTTCTTCCCCGATTGTTTTATCCTTTAAATATGTTGAACACCCTGCTTCCCCTTAGCTGGTCTAAGAAAATCCACGGGATTATCTCTTCTTTTTTGTGGAAGAGTAAAGCCCCATGTAGGGCCTATAACCGCCTTTGTTTTCCAAAAGATATAGGAGGCCTCAAACTACCTATTTTATTCATATATTACCTAGGACGTCATATAGCAAAATATGCTAAATGGCCCAAGGTAGTGATTCCACCAAATAATGCCCAGTACACCCCCCTGTGGCTTCAAATTGAGAGGAATCTGATTGAAGAGACTGGAATATCATTTGATAGTTTATATTTCATATCTCCTAGACATTTACCAAAGCCACTTTGGGACTCAGTTATTTTTTACGTCACTGAGAGTGCATGTACAACTCTGTAAGGTGCTATGTTACTCCAATACACTGGATGTTTTGCAAGTGATCTGCGGAAACTCAAGTGTTAAAGTGGGCAGCCTTATGTGGAATCCTAGGACCACACCTCATCTTGCAGGGATCCCCTTTCCAGTGGTTGCATTCCTCAGAGCCATGAATTGCTGATATGTCTCAATATGCCAGCCAACTCTATTTTCAAGATTTACCAGATTCGGCACTTATTGATTACGTGGTTCGGCCTGACCCCATGGCTTAATAAAACTGAGAGAGCTCCTCCAATCATTATAAATGCAGGCTTATCAGCCCCACTCAGTCTCCCAGTTGATCTCCATCCTACTTAGTGAACCCTTCCCTGAAATGACAGGACAGTCTAGGTGTTGATCCATCTCTTTTCCCAATTCCACCCTTGATTGGAAGCATATTTGGTCAGACCTATACCACCTGGTGACCAATGATAAACTCCGCCTTACCCAGTTCTACATTTTACATATTTACTATACTCCTGTTCATCTGGTTAAAATGGGTAAATTCCCTTCTGCATTATGTACTGTACCAGATGCAGACATGTGATGTCTCCCGTTTTGCCTGGGAGCGTCCAATTTTTTTAACTACACTCTCAACCCCCCGCACGGGGTAAGCAAATCTCCTGATTTACAGTCAGCCAGTCACAGCTTCTGTCAGATGTGCCACATGGGCTCGTAGAGGATAAAGACGCTGGGGTTCAGGCTGAAAAGCCTCCAGGTCATTAACATGTACACCAGCTGCCTCTTTCAAAAGGTTTCTACTGTGAGCAGCTGGCGAGGTCCGGTACAGATAGTGGATGGCCGAGCATGTCTGGTATGGTGGAGTGTGGCACGCTTGAGCACTGCACTGCACTGCTGGGGTTCCTTAGTCCATTTGTAGTCCACCAGGTTCAGCATGGTTAGGATGAGCAGTTCTGAGAGAACTGCAAAGGGGGGAGGAAACTCCTTCTTCTTAACGTCCAGCATGAACTGTTGCTCCTCTCACCCTTAATTCTGGTTGCCCCCACTCCAAACAATAACAGGGAAATGAAGGTGCACAGTTGCTTGCAAGCTGCCTTGGATGAGATAAGATGCTGCTGGCTACACACACATGAAAAACATAACCAAAAACAAATCGTTGCAAACTGTTGCCTGGTTGAAAGGTAGAGAACTCACTTACTTGTACAGTCCACCAAGACAAGTTTGTGAAATTAGAAAGTATGTAAGCAATAAGACACGATGGGATGTGCATTAGACAGTTCTAATGCACGGCTAGAGGGACGTAGTGAGGTACAAGGCCACAGGCCGAGTCCATCCAGTCCCTTAGCTGTGCTTTAGAACTGTCTATTGCACATCCCAGGAGTGGCTTACTGCACTTATAAAATGGGCCTGTGTATTCTAAATGGGGGTTCTAGTTTTAGCTGTGCATTAGACACATCTAATGCATGGCTAACAACCAATCAGATTGCTTGAAATCCATTGCCCATTTTATAATTATTAATGATGTATCAGTGTGGATTTTAACAATTTGTATTCATTTCTGTATAGTTTTGTTCTAATTGAATTAAAAAGTGCATTTTATCTATGTTATATATATATATATATATATTCCATTACTTAATGGCCAACTTGGTGCATTTATGCATTCTCCCTCTTAAAAGGCCAATCTCCCTCTTAATTTCACAAAATCTCCCTCTCACACAATTTTATATTATCACATGTATGCAGATGTGGCCAGGTGGCTGGCACTCTAATGCATATTTTCTGAGATTTCCCAAAAGTTTCCCCTCTCAGGAGGAAAATTAAACAAAAGATGAACCCCTTCTTGGGATAGGAGGAGTTCTTTCTCCCTGAAATTTGTCTGGTAGGGGATTACTCCAGGGTGTTAGTTAAACAGTGGAGATACTGGTTAACTCTGATTTCTTTATCAGTTAAAAAAAGTGGTTATGTGCCACTGGAAAGACCAAGCTGAACTCTCATACTCTGAATGGCTCAATGAATTACTGTATAACTTGAGGATTGAAATGATGATTGCTAGTATACACAGTCACCTGCCAGTATATAGAAAGAAATGGGAAAAACTACATACATTAATTTTGACACCCCCATCTACCAGAAAGGAGCCACGTCCCTAATCAGGTCAGATAATGCACTGACTCCTACTGAAACCTGGCCTTGTGGGTATATAGGGAAACAATATAAGTTCACTCAACTTTCCATTGTTCTTGAGGCACTTGATCCTTCTCAGACCCACTTAAAAGGTCACCTGGAATCTATTACCATTAACTTGACTATACAAAAACAGAATGGATTACAGATTTGCCCTATCACTCCTCTGGGGACTGAATATGGGGGTTGGGGGAGGGGCGGGTTAGAATAGGGAATATTGTTTTGTTTGTTATCTTTTCATGGTCTGGTGATTACATGTCTGTATGTGTTATGTGTTCTGAAAACTAATTAAAGCATATTAAATCCCAAAAAAGAAAAAGAGATGTGCAAGAACAAGGGGGCACAATTTGAAGATTGAAGGGAGATGGCTCAAGGGCAACATGAGGAAGTATTTTTTCACGGAGGAAGTGGTGAACACATGGAACAGCCTTAAGAGGGGGTCGTGAGGTCAAAAACAGTGGGGAAATTCAAGAATGCATGGGACAGACATAAGGCAATTCTTGTGAGGGGGGTAGGAGGAAGTAGGCTGTTGGTTAACTAGGATCTGCAGCTTATCCATCAGGTAGGGAAATGGGCAGACTAGGTGGGCTAAGCAGTCCTTATCTGCCGTCAAATTCTATGTTTCTATGTTTCTATACAGTTTGAGCTGTCAGTCAACATAAGCAGTTCTGGGAGGTCTATCACTTAACAAGACAGTTGGCTGCTGCAAAGACAGTATAGCCTAGAAGGTTAAATAACCAAGTTTTGAACTCGGGGACAAAGCAGACCTCGGTTTGAAACTAACTACCACTTGCATACTGTATGACCTTGAGTAAGTTACATAGCTACCTTGTGCTCCAGGGATGCACCTGGAAATGAGCTTCAGCTGAATGTGCCTTTTCCAGACAAACATTTAAGAAAGGGAGTCTGAAATCATTAATCACACTTCAAGACATGAGCCCTTGTGCCTGTCTCCTCAAGAAGTGTCTACTGCATGGTCAGCCAGTCACCCTCTGACACTGTCACAATCCAGTCTTGGCTCAGAAGTGATAAAGATGACTGTGGATTTGTAGTCCAACAGCAGTCCTTCCACAGATGTCCTTATTTACACCCAAACCTTGAAGTTTAACAATATTTCACACCCAAACCAGTCCTGCATGCATGCACTTTCATAGAAACATAGACTTTGATGGCAGATAAGGACTGCTTGGCCCATCTAGTCTGCCCATTTCCCTACCTACAGGATAGGCTACAGATCCTAGTTAACCAACAGCCTATTTCTTCCTACCCCCCACAATAATTGTCTTATGTCTGTCCCATGCATTCTTGAATTCTCCCATAGTTTTAGACCCCACAACTTCCTCAGAAAGGCTGTTCCATGCATCCACTACCCTCTCTGTGAAAAAATACTTCCTTCCATTGCCCCTGAACAACCCCCCACTCTATCTTTAAATTGTGTCCCCTTGTTCTTGCACGTCTCTTTTTCTGAAAGATGCTACCCTCTTGGACTTTGTTGATTCCACTGAGATACTTAAAAGTTTCTATCATGTCCCCCCTCTCCCTTCTTTCCTCAGGGGTATACATATTAAGCTCCTTAAGCCTCTCCTCATACGGCTTCTCTTGCAGATCCTGCACCATTTTAGTTGCCCTCCTCTGGACTGCCTCTATCCTGTCTGTGTCCTTGCGGAGATGGGGTCTCCAGAACTGGATGCAGTACTCCAGATGGGGTCTCACCAACTGTCTGTACAGCGGCATAACAACTTCCTGTTTTCTGCTGCTGATGCCTCCCCCTATGCATCCCAGTATACCCCCAGCCCTCCCTACTGCCTTCTCACATTGCTTGCTAACCTTAAGGTCATCTGATATGATTATCCCCAGGTCCCTTTCCTTTTTTGTTGTTGTTACTACCTCCCCCATTGTGTATTCTTCCCTTGGGTTCTTGTTTCCCAGGTGCATTATTTTGCACTTCTTTGCATTGAATCCTAGCTGCCATTCTTCTGACCATACCTCAACCTTGCCAGTCCTTCTCATCCTTTCCACGCCTCCTTGTGTATCAACCCTGTTGCAGATCTTTGTGTCATCTGCAAAGAGGCATCTTTCCTTCTAGTCCCTCTGCAATGTCACTTATAAAGACATTAAAAAGGACTGACCCAGCACTGAACCCTGCGTACCCCACTAGTAACCCTCTTCTTCAGAGTGGACTCTATTTACAATTACCTTCTGTGTCCTGTTGTCCAGCCAATGTTTTACTCAGGCTACCACCCTGGGACCCACTCCCAGGCTGGTTAATTTGACTATTAATCTTTGTGGGACTGTGTCAAATGCCTTGCCAAAGTCTAGTAGGCCATGTCCACAGCCCCTCCCTGGTCTACTACTTTGGTCACCCAGTCAAAGAAATCTATTAGATTCATCTGACATGACCTTTCTGCTGTGATCCCATGCTGCCTTGGGTCCTGTGCCCCCCTGGCCTCTAGGTACTCAACAGTTCTTTCTTTCAGAAGTGACTCCATCATTTTCCTTACCACAGAGGTCAAACTGACAGGTCTGTAGTTTCCTGCTTCTGTCTTGGTCCCACTTTTGTGAAGAAGAATCACATCTGCCTTCCTCCAGTCCTCGGGTACCATACCATCCTCCATGATTTATTAAAAAGTGTAGCCAGTGGTTTCACTAGTTCCCCCCTAATTCTTTTAGAATTCTGGGGTGAATTCCATCAGGCCCATTGCTTTGTCCATCTTCAGTTTTAGGGTTCTAGCAGAACCCTTTCTTCTGTGAAAGGACTGGGATCGCCCCCCATCAAGAGTGCTTCTGTTAATTGGATTAGGGACTTCCCTCCTCTTTTTGTGAATAGTGAGCAGAAATATTTGTTCAGTATCCCTGCTTTTTCACTATCCCCGTCTGCACACCCGCTGTTCATTCTATTCAGCCTCACTATCCCACCCTTTGTCTTTCTATGCTCACTGATGTACCTATAAAAGGTTTTATCCCCCTTCTTAACCGAGTTGGCTATCTTTTCCTCAGTTTGGGCCTTTGCTATTCTGCTTCCCGCCCTGCTTCCTTCTGCCCTAACTGGTACAGCTCTCTGTCCAGCTCCTTCTGTGTTTCCTTATACTTCCAGAATGCTATCTTTTTCTCCCTGAGTTTCCCAGCCACCTCTTTTGAGAACCATAGTGGCTTTTTCTTTCATTTTGATTTGTTTATTTGCGTCACACAAAGGCTTGTTGCCTCTGTGATGGCAGTTTTGATGATTCCCTATTGTTGCTCCACCCCTCCTTCTAGCCTGTTTGCTAGTGATTTTCTGAGGCACTCTCCCATCTTGCCAAAGTCAGCCCTCCTGAAGTCCAGTACCCTCACTTTTGTACGGCTTGACTGTAGCTGAGTTTAACATGAACCACACTGTTTGATGGTCACTTGTTCCCAGATGGCAACCCACTTCTCAATCTGAGATCCTCTCACTTCCCCAATTTTAGAGTATGGGGTTTAAGATTGCTCCCTCATGAGTGGGTTCTGAAACTAGCTGTCTGAGTCTTGTCACTGTAGGGCATCGAGAATGGCCCTGCTCTTGGATGTGGCTGCAGCAAATGTGCTCCAGTTAACATCTGGCATATTCAGGTCTCCCATCAACAGTATCTCCCCTTTTCTCTCCCATTCTAAGAATGCCTTCTGTCATATCCTTGTCCGTTCCTTCCCCCTGACATGGGGGTCTGTACACAACCCCTGTGCAGATTGTGGTGCCCTTTCCAGTCTCCAAGGTGACCCACAGTGCCTCTTCTCCTCCTCCCTGTTTACTCTCTTGTTCAGTTGCTTTTATCTCTTCCTTTATATAGAGAGCTACTCCTCCCCCTCTTCTCCCCTGCCTGTCTCTCCTGTAGGTTATTTACCTTGGTATGTTAACATCCCAGTCATGATTCTCTGTGTACCATGTTTCTGTGACTGCTATGATATCCAGGCATCCCTCTTCCATCAAGGCCACCAGTTCAGGGAGCTTGTTGCCCAGACTGCGGGCATTGGTACTCACTACCCTCCATTTCCTGATGGCCTTACTCCTTTTTGTCCCATCCCTGTCCCTCTTGCCTTTGTCACTTTCCCCATTTACCCCTGCCCTTCTCCCTATCGACACCTCTATATTGGTGTTTACCTCACTTACTACTGTGATTTTTTTGGGGGGCTAGGATGTCCCTGCTCCTTTCCAGTGCCTCCCCCCTTGGCTAGTTTAAGTGCTTGCCAATGAAGCATTTAAACCTATCACCTAGGATCCTGGTTCCCTTCTGGACAGATGCAGCCCATCATGCCAGTATAGGCTTGCATCACTCCAGGTGGACCCCCAGTCCCCAATGAAACCAAATCCCTGAGCTCTGCACCAGTTTTTGAACCAGTGATTGAATACCATGGTGTGGAACACCCTAACCTCTCCTATGCCATAGATGGGCAGCACCTCCGAGAAGGTTACTGTGCGTGCTACTTGTCTAAGGCCCCTCCCCAATTCCACAGACTCTTCCTGCACTTCTCTAATCTCTTTCTTAGCCAGGTCATTTGTCCCTAGGTGGACAATGACATCCTGCTCCCTCCCCTGTGCAGCTGCTCTGGCAATCCTGAGGATCTGCTCCCTGTCCCTCCAAGCCATGGCACCAGGCAGGCATCTTACCTCCTCCTCCCCTTCCTCCCCCAGTTCTACCTTCCTAACAATGGAGTCCCCCACCAGGAGTTGTTTCCATCCTGTGGGGTCCCCTGCCACCCTCCTGTGGGTCTTCTTTGTGGAGGTTCCCAGCATCCTCCTTGGTCTCCACTGCAGGTGCCTCCATAGAGAACCACACTTTGCCAGAATGGCATAGGAATTGTGAGAGGTGCAGCTGGAGGATGCACCTCTGTTCCACCACCCTCACCTCCCTGAGCCCACTGTGGTCCAACCACCTCTTTCTTGGCAACCTCTGAGGCAACAGCAGTGGCACTGGTGGTCCCTGGATGGAAGAGGAGGTCCCACAAATCCTGACCAACTCAGCCTGGAGATGTGCAACCTCCTCCCTCAGCCCAGAGAGGTGTCTGCAGATGGGACAACACCACATCCTCCAGAACGTCTCCCAGAAGACTGCTGCTCCACAGCCACTGCACTGCACCACTCCCATAATGTCTTATTTCTGGCCCCTTAACTGTTTGGAATCCTTACTCTTTCCTCTGTTTTTCTTTTCTCTTCTCTCTTTACTTACTTTCTGCCTGTGTGCCCTTTAAGCTCCTGATTGTCCTGTTCAGAGACAAGAATATCCTATATTTCTCAGTAGACCCCTTACTTGCTCAGAGGCAGACCTCCAGCAGCTAGAGGGGGCCGAAGAGCTACTCTTGCCCTTCTAGGATGGTGGGTCTTTGGTGGTTCTGTGATCACTCACTTCCTGCTCCCAAACAGGAAGTTCTGTTGTCAGTCAAACTTGTGCCTATAAAAGTAGAACTAGCTTTGGGTAGGAGGGAATGAGGGCAATATAGTCCCAGTAGAGAAGTCCAGTCACACAGCAGTCCTTCCTCCTGGTGTCTTCTGCCAAGCTACTAGCAGAATCTTTCTAAGGCAGTCTTTAAATTTAGCTTCCTTCTAGCTAAGCCACTCCCCCTACTTACTAGATCTTTCTACAAGTAATTTAAACTGCACAGCTATCAAGTCCTTTCAGTCACCTGAGATTTACACCTAGATAACTGTTCAGATAACCATTCAGTTCAGTTAACTCAGACAAACACACACTTTTTTTTGTTTTGTTTGTTAGTTTGTTTTTCTTTACCCTAAATTAAAGGTCCAAGTACAAGAGTTCTACTTCTTTAGTCCCAGTAGAGAAGTCCAGTCACACAGCAGTCCTTCCTCCTGGTGTCTTCTGCCAAGCTACATGTAGTTTGGTTTGTTGTAATGATCAGGTGAGTCCCAGTTCAGTGGAAAGTACACCACTGTTGCTGCCACCGCACTGACTGCTGTGGCAGGCCAAGGAAGTGGTGCAGCTGCTGCACCTCCTCAACAGTGGTGCAGCTGCTCTACCTCCTCAGCAGGGGCACAGTGGACAGTGGGAAAGCTGCCTCATCAGTGCAAAGAGAGAGAGGGAGGAAGGGAGGAAGGAGGGAGGGAGGAGGGGTGAGAACAGGGCAAGTACCTTGATGACTGTGTGAATGGTGGCCCCTGGTACTCTTGGGTGCAATGCCAGCCTACATGTACTGGATGTGGCCTACACTAGGACTGCAAGGTTGCACATAGACCTGAGGTACAACAGCCACTAGGGTGGGAGGAAAAGGTAAATGTTAAAAAATAAATCAGACCTGTTTTATAAGTGCAATAACACTAGAGATGTTCGAAGTCCACAAAAGTTGTTCCGCAATGTAATTCATGGATTTCGCAGAGCGATCGTGAATTTTGTTAATTCTGCTGTGAAATTTCACCCACGAATTTCCCACTTCACCTGTGAATTTCATACTTTGCAGTAAAAAGCTGCTAATTTCACCAAACATTTTGTGCAAATTGCACAAATCAAACTTTGACCAGCCAGCCAGGACTAAGCGAATTCCGCAAAGCGCACATTTTTGGGGCTTCGCGTGAAATTCACAGGCAATGTTTTACTTCGGAACATCTCTAAAAAACACCCTTCAAGGGTCAAAAAATACCTCAACTACTCATGTAGGGCTGTGCAACCCCCAAGGTTCCACCCCTCAATGTCAAGCCCATGACTAACACTAACACCTGATGTAATACCTAAGTTTGCAATGTTGGCACAACCTCCTGACTTCCTGGACTGAACTCAATCTTTCTTCTTTGGTCTGCCACTGCTCAGTGCAAGCCCTCTTGTGGGGGGAAGCTCCTAGTGCATTCTGAGTGGTAAATGGAGCCTGGCACATTTCAGTACTTCCTATCTGAACCACAGGACGGTGAGGGAGTTATAAGGAGGGGAAGTGCTGTGGGGGAGATGGGTGGCTATGGGGACAAAGACAATATCAGTAAAATAAAGTATATAAAAAAAACCTTTGTCAGTGTACTGAGGGCAGATCATGCCAACCAACCTGATTGTGTGTTCTTCTAGGAGGTGAAAAGGGAGATGGACAGCAGAGTCTATCTGTGCTTCAGCAAGGTCATTGATACTGTGGTGTATGACAAGTTTTTGGGCAATGCAAATCATTGCAGCATACATGAGACATTCACAAGGTGGATTGCTAACTGACTTAGGGCAAAAAGCAGAAAGTACTGACAGAAGGGCACTACAAGTAGAGAGGAATACTCAGTGGCATCCTTAGTGATTGGTGATTGGCTCACTGCTTTTCAACATCTTCATCAATGATCTGGGAGCTGGAGTCTCTAGCAGGCTGCATACATTCACATGTAATACCAAGCTGGTCAGAATGGTGAATTCCCATGACGGTGGGGACAAAGTTCAGGAGGACCTGAACAAGCTAGGTGATTGGTCTGATGCATGGAGCCTTCAATTCAATGTAGCCAAATGCGGGGTGCTACACTTGGGGAGGAAGGAGCTGAGGCTCGTAACAGACAAGGGGCTGAACAAAACAAGCAGGGCCACTTTCAAGAAGGCCGGCAGAATGCTTTGGTAGATCAAAAGGGAGGTCATCAGCAGAGCAGGGGAAGCAATTCTGCCACTTTACACGGCCCTGACTAGGATCCTCCTGGAGTACTGCATGCAGGAGCAAAGTGCAAAATCGTGCACCTGGAATGAGGGAACCCTGAGTAGAGCTACAGGATAGGGGGGAGGGGGGAGTTGCTGATGATCACCAAGGAAGAAAGGGACCTGGGGTTATAATTTCAGATGACCTAAAGGTGTCTTAGCAGAGTACAGAGGCTGCAGGGAGGGCCAGTGGCATGCTGGAATGCATAGGCAGAGGCATCACAAGCCAAAGGTAGGAGGTAGTGATGTCATTGTATAAAACACTAGTGAGGCCTCACCTACAGTACTGTGTGCAATTCTGGAGGCCACACCTTCATAAGAACAATAACAGGGTGGAGGCAGTCCAGAGAAGGGCGACAAAGATGGTATAGTACTGGACTTGCAACAGAAAACATATAAGGAGAGATTAAAGGACCTCAATATGTACTTGCTGGAGGAGAAGGGATCGGGGAGACATGATTGAAACATTCAACTACCTTAAGGGCATAAAAAAGGTGCAGGGGGGAGACATCTTCCAATGTAGGAGGAGTACAAGAATGAGGGGGCATGATATGAAATTGGAAGGGGACAGGTTGAGGGGAAATGAGAGGAAGTTTTTCTTCGTGGACAGGGTGGTGGACACATAGTACAGACTGCAACAGGAGGTGGTGGGAGTGAGCACAGTGGAGGGATTTAGACATGCTTGGGATAGGCATAAGGGAACCTTAGAGGTGGGAAGGAGTGGTGAAAAGCCATTGACCATGTAGGGTCAGAGGCCACAAACAAGTGTAGGGCTTATGGGCAGACTGGATGGGCATAGCAGTCTTTATCTGCTGACAGTTTTTATGTTTCTATGCAGTTTTGGACTCAATACCAAAAGGACATTAAGGCAGTTGAGAGGGTATAGCACAGTGCCACCAAAATGATGAGCGGTATGGGGGACACAAGTTATGAGAAGAGTTTGAAGGCCCTTAACATGTTCACCCTTGAGAAAAGGAGTCTGAATGGGGACATGATCTCAGTGGTTTGCATTCTCAAGGTTATCAGCAAGACTGAACAGTCAGAGAGGTTTAATCTGATGTCCTGCAGCAGAATACGGGCTACACCCTGAAGCTCAGGAATGGTAAACGTGAGGCAACATTAGGATGCACTTTTTCCTAGAGGAGGTGAACCTGGAACATCCTACCAGTAGGACATAAAAGTAATGCAGACCTTTAGGGTAAGGCTCAACACATTTCTACTAATCAAGGGACTCTCCAGGGTAGTAGAGTGGGCAAAGTATCCCTGTAAAAGGGTACATATTTGCACAGCAGGCTTATCTCTTCATGGCTTGTGAAGCAGGGGGACAGACACGATGGACTCGAGTCCCTACCGATCTTAAATTATTACTGTGTTACTATGTTAGTGTAGGGGTGTAACTGTGCAGATTTGTATCGCAACTGATGGCAAAACATTATAAACACACAGTGCTACCAGGATTACTTGTAAAGTGCGGAATTTATTTATGAAACACTGTGCGTACTGTCAACTGCTCCGGCGATTCAAGACTCTCTGCCTCTTCATCGGGGAGCAGCTGATGCATTGCCCTGGTCCAGGCATTTAATAATCAAGTCTGCTGAAATGAAAACTTGCAAAACAAAATCTAGACAGCTGGACTTAAACAATCAGGTGGTACAGGAATTGCCCATGTTCATCTGTGAATAACTGCCTTTTCCACAGCAGGTGTTTGTGAAATTGTTGGAGCGTGGGCTGGCACACCTACTGCAGCAATTCAAATATAAAAATAATTTTAAAAGTCACCTAACAATGGAATGGCAGATCAATATCTGGCTCACTGTTCAACCGTTCCAGTGCTTTCCCTGTTTTACTGTATTGCTGAGCTAAAAGGTTGACTGGCTTACAGCCTGGCAGTTCGTTCCTGCTGTCCTGTGTAGGAAATCAACTGAAAATTGTTTAAATGCCTTCTAAGCAGAGCTTTCAGCAATCTCTAAAATGACACTAGGTAAATTTAAAAAATATGATCTGATTGGCCACTTCCACAGAGCTTAGGGTGTGGAGTGATGAATTTTGTGGCACATTAGTGCCACTATTTGTTGGGGCTATGAAGACACTTTAATGTTAAAATGTGATTTTCAGCTGCTTTTATCTCACCTGTTTCTCTATGGATTTCAATAAACCTCTGCAAGCATAATGGTAGTTTACTCACCTGGTAAAGGTGATTGTGGGGGAATGGGTCTCTGAGGCACGCCACCTACCTTACGTCATGGGTTTGTGTACACCGGATAGGTTGTCTTGATGCACATGTGACCTGTAGTTGAGAACGGCCCCTCTGGGTGTCCCTGATCACTTGTAATCAGTTTGAGGTCTTCCAAAGCTGTATCTGAAATGAGAAGAAGTCATGTTGCCCCCCACTTGTACCTGGAATAATTGGAATGTGGTGGACTGTGTAGTTAAATGAGTTGTAATATTTATTGTGATGGAAGCTGCTTATGCAATGGCAAACAGAGATCACATGTCGCGTGAAATGGCTGTGCACCAGTGTAGTAAGTCCTTGACATTGTCACTGTCTTGTGCAGGGTGAGGTGTGGAGTGCCTCAGAGACCCATTCCCCCACAATCACCTTTACCAGGTGAGTAAACTACCATTGTGGGTGATGGCTTCTGAGGCACTCCACCTACCTTACATCATGGGTTATTCAAAAGCAGTGATCAGAAGTCTAGGGTGGGGTAGATGTCATAATGTCATTGTGTCCTGGTCTTGCAGCCAGTAAGACCGCTGTGTCAAAGTTTGTCTTGGTCTGGTGAGATTCATCCAATCGGTAGTGTCGTGTGAAAGTGTGTATGGTTGAACAAGTGGCAGCAGCGCAAATTTCTTTGGCGGTCGCCAAGTTTTGTTCAGCCCAGGAAGTTGCAATAGCCCTGGTGGAATGTGCCTTCAACGTTGTGGGAGCTGTCATATTTCTTGCTTTGTAGGCCTCGGAAATAGCTGTTCTGAGGTACCCGGCTCTGAGCCAGACACAGGTTGGCTCTTCAAGTGCCCCTGTGTGATAATGAATAGTCTGTCCCGATTGGCGGATAGCCTCCAGTCGTCAATGTTTGTTGTGGAGGAGACGAGTCATGCCTAGTAGTCTGAGCTGAGGGTCGGCCTGAACCTCTTCTGGTGGGAGTTTTCCAGGAATTTTGATGGATTGATTGATATGGTACTGAGATGCAATCTTGGGTCGAAAGGAAGTGACTGGACGCATGGATATTCTGTCTGGGTAAAATTGCAGGAAGGGTTCCTTATGGGAAAGGGCCTGTAATTCTCTCACACGCCTGGCGGATGCGATGGCTGTAAGAAACACTGTCTTGAGTTGTAGCCATTTGAGGTGAATGGAATTAATAGGCTCAAAGGGGTGTTTTGTCATTGCTGTCAGTACTAATGGTAGATCCCAAGGTGTGAGTGTTGGCTTGTGGGTGGGGCGGATGTTTGCTGCCGCCTTCAGGAAGCGTACTACATCTTGGTGGGAACCGGGAGTTGTGCCTTGAAATGGGCCTCTTGCTACCCCAATAGCAGCCACTTGAACCCTCAGAGAGGATGGTGAAAGTCCCAGTTGTAGTCCCTCCTGTAGGAATAAGAGGATGTGCGGAATGGTGCATGTGGAGGAGGCTATCTTGTGATGCAGACACTATTTGTGGAATATGTCCCAATGGCATTTGGTAAATTGTAATCGTTGAAGTTTGACATGAAGAGGTCATGGTCTGAATGACGGAAGGGTGGTATCCTGCCTTCAGCAATCTCTCCCTTTCAGGAGCCATGCCGTCAGTTGTAGTTGCTGAAGGTTGGGATGTGTAAGTAGGCCCTGTGTGAGGAGGTCTGGCAGGAGTGGAAGGCGCCATTAATTGGTTAGTGCCATGGATACCAGTGTTGCAAACCATGCTCTTCTTGGCCAGTGAGGTACCACCAGAATGACGCGTGCTCTGGACGTGCAGATTTTGCATAGAACTTGAGGAATGAGGGGTATGGGTGGATACATGTATCCGATGTGAAACGTCCATTTGGCGGAGAGAGTCTACTCCTATTGCCCTGTGGTCCTTGTAACGGGACCAGTAAGTCTTGCATTGGTGGTTCTTGTGGGATGTCATGAGATCTATGTCTATTGGGCCCCATCTGTGGTGGAGTGTTTGGAATATGTGCGGGTGAAGTTTCCATTCACTCGGGTGAATCATCTCCCAGCTGAGCCAGTCTGCAGTGAGGTTGAGTTTGCCCACCAGATGAATTGCGGATATTGATTTCAAGCTTGTTTGAGACCATGCTAGTAGCTTGGATGTTTGTAACATCATTGCCCGGCTTCTTGTGCCACCTTGTTTGTTTATGTAAGCCACCGTGGTTTGATTGTCTGATCTGATTTGCACATGTTTGTTTTGTACGAGTTTGGAGAAGTGCAGTAGTGCTTTGAATACTGCCTTCATTTCCAAGACGTTTATCGTGAGTTTTGTGTCGGATTGGGACCATTGTCCTTGAGCAGTACTCTGTCCTAGTATGGCTCCCCAGCCGGAGAGGCTTGCATCTGTATCTATTGAGATGTCTGGTGTGATGTCTAGAGGCACACCCTGTGTCAGTCTGTGTCTGTTTGTCCACCAGTCTAGGCTGGACTTTACTCTGGGTGGCAGAGTGACTGTCCTGGCTAGGTCAGGCACATGTCCGTGGTGGAGAAGGAATGCCATTAGTGGTCTGGTGTTCCAGCGGGCCCAGGGAACTGTGTCGATGGTGGATGACATTAGACCTAGCATTTGCGAAATGTCCCAGAGGGTCGGTTGATTTGCTGACCGTAGTTTGTGTGCTGTTGAAATGATGGTGTCGATGTGGGAGCGAGAGGGAGTAACTAATCCACTTGTTGTGTCGATTAGAGTGCATAAGTGTTCCATGGTGTGAGTGGGTGTCAGTTGACTCTTCTTGTGGTTGAGTACCCAGCCATGACTCTGTAGGCACTGTACCACCGTTTACGTCTCCTGGTGGGATTGCTGTAGCGATCTCATCTGGATGAGCCAGTCATCCAAGTATGGTATTACGTGAATGCCCTGTTGCCTGAGATGTGCTGCTATAACCACAGAGACCTTTATGAATACGCGCGGTGCTGACGCCAGTCCGAAAGGCAGCACTTTGTACTGGTAGTGCTGGCCTAGAATGCAGAAGTGTAGAAATCTGTGGTGTGATGGTCGCATTGGCACATGAAGATAAGCGTCCTTTAAGTCAATGGATGTGAGAAAGTCGCCCTGGCATAGAGATCTGAGTGTGGACCTTGTCATCTCCATCTTGAAGGGGATGTAGTGCACTGACTTGTTGATGTATTTGAGGTCCAGGACTGGCCAGAATCCCCCTGTCTTTTTTGGGACCATGAAGAATATGGAATAGATGCCTGTACCTTCTTCTGGCCTTGGGACTGGAGCAATGGCATTGTTGGCATGTAATTCTTGAATAGCTGTATTAATGTGGGCCGCTGTGTATTTATGTGTGGAAAATGTGGACTGAAGCATTCTGTGCTCTCTTGGTGTTTTTGTGAACTGTATGGCGTAACCCTTTCTTATGATCTCTAGAACCCATTTGTCTGTGGTGGTTGCTTCCCATTGCTGCAGGAACATTGTCAGTCGCGCACCCACTGGAGTGTGGCTTCCCTGTGGCAGTGCGTAGTCAGGACTGGGAGGTGTTGTAACGGTTATAGGCTCCTCTGCCTCTTTGTGTAGATCCCCAACCTCGGTATCGGGGGTATTGGTAGGGGGTTGAATAATTTTGTCTGAAGGTAGTGCCATGGAAGATGTAGCTACTTTGTCTTTTGTCTTGAAAGGAATGGTGCCGGCTGCGGAAGCGGTTGGGGAGAAATGTGGATCTAGTCTGCTCTCGAGCTAGAAGCTGTCCATCTTCCTTTCCTTTGAGGTACTTCTCCAGTGCCTGTCCAAAGAGCATGTCACCTTTGAATGGAAGCTTGTGTAATGTGGCCTTTGATTCCTTGTCAGCATCCCGTAGTTTCATCCAGAGTGACCTCCGGGCACGGTTAGTGATAGCCGCTGATCTAGCGTTGATCTTCAAGGAATCGACTGCCATGTCTGCCAGATATTTGGTAGAGAGAATGCCATTGTCTAATAGGGAGGACTCATGGGATTTCGGCGGAATGGACTTTTGTAGTTCCTGGAGCCAGGTAAGCTGCGCTCTGGTGGCATAAATAGCTGTTGCAGCTGCTTTGGTACCCAAGCCTGCTAGTTCGGCATTCTTTTTGAGATGGTGCTCGAGCTTTTTGTCAATCGGGTCTCTTAGACCTGATGTGGACTCAGTGGGGAGGACCTTCTTTTTGTTTAGGGCCGCTAACTGAGGGTCCATGGCGGGTGGGGTACACCAGAGTGCTAGTTTGTCCTCCTGCAGTGGGTACATTCTGTCCCATGATTTCCTCTCTGGAATTCTGGTGGGTTCTGAGGACGACCATTCCTTGAGAACAATCTCCTCGATGGCCTCGCAGACAGGAAAGGCTTCTGCTAGTTTTGCAGCGGGTTGTAGTGATGGTAGTAACTTAGATGGTGGGGCGGGAGTAGTCGTGTCGAATCCCACGGTTTCCAGTATTTGGTGAACCAGAGCCAGGATTTGGTCTGGGAAACACCACTTTGCTGTGAGGGTTTGTGGGTCTTGGTCTAGACCTCTGTCTTCCTCATTGGAGGAGGCGTTGGAGACGGCCATGGGGGTGTGCATGGGCTCATCTGCATGTCTGTTAAGGGAGGGGGACCGTGGTCTAGCGGGGGGTGATTGCATCTGTTGATGTTTGGAGAGTTCTGTTAGCTGGTGTAACATCACTGTCAAGACCTCCTGTTGTGCCTGCATGAGTTTGTTGTTTTGGAGGAGCGCAGTGGTGGTGTCTGAGCTTTGTTGGATGAGCAGAGCAGGTGAGGAAGGTTAAGCGTCATCCTCCGAGGCATGTGTGTCGTGGTGGGTCGTGGAGTCCTCCACACAGGCTGCACAGAGTCTGCTTGAATGTTGAGGTAGCAGTGGCACTTTGCACTGTCTGCAGCTCCGTGGTTTAGGCATGGTCACCTGATAAGGGGATAGAAAAGACAATCTTAGTGGCGGGGTACAGCGGGTGCCTGAGTTAGCAGTCAGTGAGTGAAACAAAATTGCTGACATTGGCAAGAGTTATGTGGTCTGCAGAAGCTGATCGGTGCATCTACATGTTGTAGGAGTGTAGGACTGCCTCAGAGTGGGGCAAGTAGGAGGAAGGGCTGCCACATCTCAGGTCAGTGGTGAGCTGTAGTCTGGTGGATGCATTATTATGTGCAGCCCCTGTAGACGTGGTATGCCTTTAAGAGGTTGGTATGCCTTTAAGGGGATGTATGCCCTTAGGTGGAGAGTAGGTGCAGTTGTAAGGCTGTCAAGTGTTTGGAGAACTGGTAGGACAGCAACTGCAGGGTCGGAGAGCTGTGGCTATGAGTGCAGTGATGTGCTGAAGCCCTTATTGTGGCCATACAACATGAAATGTGGCAAGTTGTGCAATGCAGCAGGGCTTAGAATTGCTGTAGAGTGCAGCGCTGGCTTAATGTAGCACTGTGCGGTGCTCTGTTCATCGCGAGACTTGCGGGAAGTCTCGTGAGCACTTGACATGCCAATGGGAGCGTCTCTGTCATGCTAGCGCTTATGGAAGAGAGAAGCAGGAAGTGTTGGCGTGGCAAGGCATGGGCACGGACACCTCGGGGGGGTCCTAAAATAACATGCCAACAGATCCATCTTGTAATGGGTGGTGTAGCAAGCAGACTAGTGTTGCCAGAGCATAGAAGGTCCCGCATCTGAATTGGCAGCAGGTAGGAGATGACGGTGCAAAGGCGTGGCGGTTCCGTAGGTTACTTGTCAGTGGTAAACTGGTGGTGCATGGTAATTGGCTTGCAACATACGGAGCATCTGGGGCTGCTGCAGGAGGGGAACCCAAAGCACTGAGGTGGCGTTGCTGTTATTTGCAGCATCTGAGACCGCGTGAACGGGGTGCTCAGAGTGCTGAGGCATTAGACAGTACTGTGCAGTGAGTGACAGCTGCAGCGAGGCAGTGATCGAGGGGTAGTGTCTGGAGCCACTACAGTGAGGGGGTCCAGAGTGCTACGGGGGCCAGGCTGGAGGGAAGGTGAGAGCAGTGCAATTAGAGCAGCATTAGGAAAGGCTGTGGTGAAGTGTACTCGCAAGTAATAACAGGAACAGTGGGTAATGCACATTATTTCTGTCTGGCTAAGTGCTGAATCGTACCGACGTGCCCTGTAGACGCAGAACTAGCTGAGCTATGTAAGCATGCAATTCAAGCAATAGGGAGTTATATGAGGTATGTAGCTGTAGTCCTACCTGGAGACAAGTGGTGGAAAAGTTCAGTAATGTGGAGCTCTGGAAGAGTGCGACAACCTTGACAGATGCACAAATGGAACTGATTACAAGTGACCAGGGACACCCAGAGGGGCCGTTCTCAACTATAGGTCACATGTGCATCAAGACAACCTATCCGGTGTACACAAACTCACGATATAAGGTAGGTGGAGTGCCTCAGAGACCATCCCCCGCAATCTGCAGTCTAGCATCTCCTGACATGGTAAGTTGGTAAAATGTGTGTGTTTGTTTGTTTGGTTGGTTGTTTTTGCCAAAACATGAAATGTGTCCATTTTTACTCTTGGATTAATAATTCACACGTTACTGTAACTGACACCTTCACAGATGCACTTTTTTGTTAAATCCATTTGCAAAAGTGTTTCTGTGGAAGTGTCAGTTAAAGTTAGTGACAATAAAACATGAGGGATTTCAAATGTGACACTTCCGTGATTGTGGGGGCTGTAATTAGCTTAATGCAGAAAATTAGACATTATAAAATTTAAAAATAGACACGTTACAAATAAAAATACATTCGCAAAGGTTTTGCATTTATGCAAAATATGCATCTGCAACACTTTTGTAGGTGGTCTTTGTTTTTATTGACCATCTGCAAAAGTGCCCCTGCAGAACTAGGCAAGGCAAGAAAAGGTAGTTTTATCTTTATTGCGCCCAATCCCAGATGCTGTGGGTTCTTTATATGAATAAAAATCGCATAAATAAAAACAACATAAAACATCAGGCACAGAGTTTCTACATACTATAGAACTAGAAATTTTTGCTAAAAAAATATTTCCACTGTATTCACGGGTGAGACCCTTTCCACAAAGATAGTTTTACAGTGAAAATTTCAAGACACCATACTTCATTCAGATTCACCAGTGTCTCATTCAGTAATGTATTTTGTCACTTCCCCTCACTCCCCCTACCTCACTTGACCCACCAGGAGCCTTAAACATAAAAATATAAAGCTAAACGTTATACAGTTAATAGTTAAATTAAAAAAAGTAGTGAAGTCAACAATGAGCTGACTGCTGAGCTGACTTCCTGGCTTCCCAATTGGATTGTTGGCTGGTATATTGGTTTGTGTTACAGTAGCTCACGCTTCCTTCACTCACCCTATTGCATTCCTGGAAAAAGAAACAGACTCAGATTCAAGTATCTGGTGCAAGAAAGAAACCAAAAGCAAGACACGCTGACTGTTGACCGCTGTCAGCATTTACTTCTCCCTGGGACGACATGGTGCTGGACTGCTGATCCCCCAAAACAAAATGGTACTGACCCAGTACCATACAGCTAATGTGCCTATTCCTTCAAAAAACATAGCAGTCTGCATTAAACTTTAATTAAAATCCAAGAAAGAAGCTCAAAACGAAAATGCCAACCACTGACTTGACTGCTGATTGTGGTCAGCATTTGATTGTACAATACCCAGCTCAGTCTCTTTCTTTCTCACACGGATGACACCAGTGCACTGTAAACTCTCACTCTCTGTCCATGCTGAACCATGTCTCTGTAGAAGGCTGCAGATGCTGATCACCCTACCAATTAAATTAGGCAGTGTTTACATTACTTTGCCCCATACCCCAAATCACGCCTTGCTGGCAAAACCTGATGATCAGCTAGCACGAAAATGTTTTTGCGTGAATATGTCGGGAGACTCAGTTATGCAAAATAAACTTTGCATGGAATGAAACAGTTCTACAGTAATTAATAAATATTATAAAAGGGTCTGAGAAATAGAGCTTTTTTTAAACTTTATGTTTATTGTTTTAGCAAACAGCATACAGTTTATACACAAGTTCAGGACATTGCAAATTATTACAATAATCAATGAGGTCACCAATCCTCTTAATATGCACATTATATACTGTCCCAGCCTTTTTGATACATCATAGGAGGGAATCAATATAGTACTTAAAACAAAGAGAACATCCACATCAGCGGATTTTAAGCCCATGGACTGCATGGCAAATGAATTCTCAAGAAGTAATAGTATGTATTTCTCTCTAAAGTCATCTAATCAATAGGTGAAAATAAAACCATGTCTTATCCCAGTTATGCACCTTGTGGTGCTCTACCCTTTGTTATGCTGCTAACAATATTCTATCATATAACATCTTGATACTTAGATACATAGATACATAGAATGTGATGGCAGAAGGAGACCTCGAGGTCCATCTGGACTGCCCATGGTTTGCTTGTTATAATTTACATTACTATACTAAATGTGATATAGCTTAGAGCTGCCTCCCCAATGATCCCATCACTGCATGGAAAATTTCTACTATTGTCAATTCCAGTTGAGATAGTGGGAAAAAAACCTGGACCTGTAAGAAACATTGCTGCCATAGGCTACCAACTGCCCACCATACTTTAAAGTCCAGTATAGTAATCGGAAAAAAGTCACTGTAAAAAACTTAACATTTTGAAAACTTATAGTGTCCTGGACTCAATAATAAAAGTAAACAGTGTTCTGAAATTAGGGCTACTCCAATGTAGGAGCAGTCAGAACCTATCATTGATCAGCAAAGTCTATGGGTAAACACATATCCCTCAGGTCTCTTCCTCTTCTTCTTCCGAAGAATTGACCTCCCTCAGCGGCCTATTGCGAGCAGGCCGAATATGCTTCTGGCTCCATTTGAGCGCCTCCTCTGGGTCTGAAAAGATAAACACCTTGCCGTCATGGACGATCCTCAGTCTCCCCGGAAATAGTACTCCATGTGGTATTCTGACCTTTCTTAATGCCGCATGCACCCAATCAAATTTTTTCCTTTTTTGGCGTGTAGCATAGCTGATGTCCAGGTAGATCTGGATAGACTGGCCATCGCACATGAGAGGTCCCTTCTGCCTGGATAACACCAATAGGTGGTCCCAAGTGCCCATTCCATCGGTGACTAATACTACAGTATGTGGGGCCTCGGGATTCACCAGCCATCCTTGTGGGGCAATGCAATATGCTTTCTGAGTGGACTGAAGCTAGGAGGCTACTTCCTCATCTAGTTGTTGTGTGAATCAGTCTTGGAGAAATAGAAGTAGGTGATTACCCTCCGCACCTTCGGGTAGCCCCACTAAATGAATGTTCGTGGCTCTAACTTGATTTTCCAGGGTTTTGAGCCTAGATTTAAAGTGATTAGTCTCCTTTACCATGGAGGAGACAGCTCCCATTGCCACGTCAGCTCTATGGGTGGAATCAACGGCCGTTGTCTGAAGCACCTCCACATTGGTTTCATGAGTCACCACCCGATTAGTCAGGCCATCAAATTTGTCTGCCAGACCCACCACTGTGGTGATAAATCCATTGATTTTGGCCCCAGTCATTTGCAAGGTTTCATCCCCGGGTTCTGGCTGTGTCTCTTCCTCATGGCCTTGCGCTGAGCGCATTTTAAGTTCCATAAGGATTGTTTTACTTTTTGCTCCAGAACCACGTGCTTGTTCTTTGCATGGGTTACCCATCCTGGAGTAGGCAGTTTCTGATCACTGGAAAGTTAATGTCTACTGCATTTGGATTTGAAAAATAATAGTTTTTTAACAAATATACTGAGCAATAAATGGAGCTCTATTGTCTAGCAGTCATTTTGCTTGGGCGCCACAGTGCCTCCAAGAAATAAAGCTTTCTGATTGGCTGTAAGCATTCTATCAACCTTATGTTACTCTTTTACAAACATGCATGTGGAGCCTAATCATATCCTTGAATAAGGTTTACCTCTGTTTAAAAAAAACTTTACTGATCATAATAGCAATGAGGCACTCCCAAGGATTATGTTAATGGTCACTTAATCACCCTCTAAGGTCGTGTAGCACTTGGTTACACACATCTCATGCAACATTACACCCCTAGAGGGTGATTAACAGACAATTAACATAACCCATGCTCATGCCTTATTGCTTAATTGCCAGACTCGTAGCAGGTGTTAAAAAGATGGAGTGTCAGCCATTTTTAAAAGTGTCCGCTGAGGAGGGCTCCTCTAACCTCTAGGAGTAGTGCATTCCAAAGTCCCAGTGCAGCAATCCCGAATGTACGATCAAGCAAGAAAGAAGGAAGTACACCTCACCCCTAAAGGTACTGCCATTACAGGAAACTGCAACACTTTTGCAGGTGGACTTAGTCTTTTACCCATCTGAGAAAGTGCACAAGCAGCAGTGGCAGTTAACATCCCAGGGCCTTGTAGGCCAGTTGCAAAGTAAGCTATAGGCCAGTGCTTTATCTTTTTTTTTAAAGTAAGAAAAGTCATTACAAAAAACTATGTTAAAGCATCAGTTAGGGTTTGAATCTTAAGGAAACAAAAGAAAGGAAGTGCAGTGTTAGGGATAAAAGTCCCCTGAGAAATGGTGAATCTGTGTCCTGGTTTTCCTCAGGGTTTGAATGATCCCGCAGTTCAGTGTTGGTGTTGACCTAACATTGGCACCCAGTCTCCAAGCACTGCTATGTCTCCAAGCATTGCATAGTATTTTTTACGTGCCTGGACAGACAATGCTGAAGTTGGGTCAACACCAACACTGCACCGCATGATCATTCAAACCCTGAGGAAAACCAGGACACAGATTCACCACGGCTCAGGGGACTTTTAACCTAACAGTGCCTTTCCTTACTTTTATGGCTTTAAACTTCAATCCTATCTGATGCTACAGTATAACACAGGATTTTTGCAGTGAACAGGTACATACAGTGGATGTAATGAGACTAAATGTCTGTTCCCTCAGGTAACTCTCAAGCCTAGCCTTGAAGCTCTGCACATTGTCTACACTTATCACACCCTCTACTACAGTGATCAGCCCAATCAACCCCACAAGGTTTCCTTACATTACTCCTGACTGCCTCCCTCTTTAGCTTGTGCGCGCTGTCCCTGGTTTTAATATCTTGGATTCTGCTTAACAGTCTGTCCTAGATTTTTGTTTTGTACTGTAGAACCTTTCATGGTTTTAAATACCAGTGATGTCACCACTCAATGTCTTTTGCCTTGCATGGCACCCAAGTAGATATCCTAAAGCTCTTTCTCGTGATTGACTATTTTTTTGTTAAAACATAGTGTCTGTGTTTTTTGTGTTAGAGGGGTGGGCCACTAAAGGCATGCAGTACAGTCCTTCCCCTGAGGAAAGTTGCTGACCTGAGGCAGGATTTTTACACAAGCGTGTCCGTTGTTTTTGTGCAGCTGCTGAAGCTGCGCACAAATGTTAGACCGTCTCAGAGGCAGTCTACTGTCTGGGCACATCTTCCATGATGCCTGGCAAAACCGCCCTCACTTGCATCACAGAAATATTTTTGACTTAGCTACCACAAATCTGTTGAACTGTAGCAAAACGTACGTGGCTTTCAAAATACGCTGCTGGAGTTCTGATTTATTTGGGAGGACACTGGTGCTGCACAAAATCTACATTTGTAACAGCAGCATCCTTTTGAAGATGCTGCACTGTGTCATTCCTGTTTAATTTTCCACCTGCAGTAATGAGCACAAATTATTGCACTTTGCTAAGAGGGAGCCTGATCTGAGGAGAAAGCTTTCCTGCCGGTGCCTAATAGCCTCATTACTGCCATTTGAGGCTGAGGGATGAGGACTCCAGATGTGAGTCATTGCAGTCTCATGAAGTGCACAGTCTGAAGGCTGTGGCTCTCCCAGTACTGGGCAGTACATCTTCGAAATTAGTAGCAGCTCTCGCCCATGACTTGATTTACTGCCTTGGCATTTACTAGAGCCGCCAGCCAGCCCTGCTATAGCTCTTGATGTGATCAGCATGTTTTATTGTCATACAGCTCAGTTTCCCTAGGTGGGAACACTGAAGCTTAATGCATTACATAAGCAATGTTACAGGATAAAGCATGGATCAAACTACGTTGCTGCGTGCCTTGAGTGAGTTAAGAGGCAACCACCAGGGAAGTGCTATGATTTAGCTCAGTGCATGTCCTGCAGTGTGCTACTTAACTTATAAAATGGTACCAACAAATGTGTAATATTTTTGTTAGAAATTATATAAATGGGCAACAAGATTCAAGGCATGCATCAAGTGAAATTTCCACACTGTCATGATCACTGTTGGCTAATTGCGTTGTTCCATTTATGCATGCCATTTAATAAATAATTTCAGACAACAGCTGTAACCTACTTTTTTTCAACTGTTTTCCAAAGATAAAAACCTCTTCTCATTATTTCTACTTTACTGTACTTCCTGCAGTGTGCAGCAGCAAATACTGCTTCAGGGAAACCTTAACTGCAGGGTGCAATTAAAAAAAAATTGATAGCTTCTGAAAAGATTCTGTTTTTTTAAAGATAGATCATTAATCCTCCTAAGCTTCCATTAGCCCTTTTCTGACACTCATAAACAGATTTTCTAAGGCTTCTTGTGCAGAGGGATGAAGCTTGGGTTTCCACAGCACTGAATCCGTCTCTCCTGAGGTAGATCAAAACCAGCAGAAGTAATTCAGATGTCCAAGTAGCAAGATACAGTAAGCAGGAGTTGATAAATGACCCCTTGAAACCAATGAAACTGAGGAAATATTATTGAATTACCCGGACCCTGCTGGCACAGCAGTAGCATTACCACTTATGGTGAATGCAACCTGGGATTGTGGCCCAAATCTGCTGTGCTGGAAGAGTGGGGAAGGAGAATCAAGTGTCTCTGCAGACACTGTCATCTACTTATCCTCCAGGAAGGGAGGGTCACTGCCTCTGCTGTAATACCACCACCCGGCTTACCATAGGTGATGGTGTCATTGAGATACTGCAGAGAGATGATGCTGATCAGGTTTAGTGTTGGTCACTCAGCATATGCTCATGCCTAGAGTCTCCTATTGTCGGCTCTCTAAGAGCGATGGAGGAAAACATTAGAACAACATGCCAGCTTGAGGGGATGGATGGGTCCCAGGTACTCTCAGAACCAGCACAGCTGTCTGCTCACTCTGTCAATGGGTCTCCCGAAGGAAATGCTGATCTGAAGCTGTAGGGCATCATGGGGCAACATCAGAAGAGAAATGGTGTGACTGGGCTGGTGCAGGATTCATATTGGAAGCCTAAACTAGGCTGCTGACTCCCAAGGAGAAAAGAGATGATGACAAAAACATTTTAAATATTTACTGATAAAATAACATCCCAGGTTCAGGAGGGCAAATGAGGAAACTGCTCATGATGTTAGTCAAGACTGCACTTCCACAATATAGCTGGTAAAGAAAGGGCCTGGAATAGTATGGTTCCTGTATAAGTATATGGGAATGGAGAGAGTGCAAGCATTTGAAGTCCCAAAACAAAACTAGAAAAAAAATGTCTAACTCAGATTCTCAGTCAACACATGTAGAATATGTAGGCTCAGCTAGTGTACTGATATTTTCAGACTGGTAAAGTAAGACTAATCCTCGGATCCAGCAAAATGGGATAAGCACTTGTGGTGCGTGAACTCACTCAAACTTGCCCACCCAAGGGAGGGCTGAGCTTGAATGAACTTGAGCTGGCTTACCATCAGTCAGAAATATCTTGTAAAAAAAAGAATGAGCTGTTGCTCAAACTGTCTTTTGTTGTTTTTTAGCAGGCAACATTACCTTCATTTTTATGTTTGCTTGCGCACGCAGTGGGAAGCAACACCTTGTTACAATAACAGGGTTTCAGAGGTGTGTCACTGTCAGGTCCAATGCAGCTGAAGCTGCAGTGAGTGTGGCAGCGACAGACTAATAATCTTCCATGCTGATCCTGACAGTGTTTCTGCTTGCTGGTCAGAAACTTCATGTAGTTCAAAAAAGCCAGACACTTCTATCCCTGCCCAGCAAGCAGAGAACACCCCTGCCCCCAGCAGCTCAGCTGCTTGCCCTCTGCCTCTCCATTTCAGTTCTCGGCCAGGGGCTATAGTCCATCAAACAGGGATAGAGGAGTGTTTACATTGCCAGCCTTGCTATAATAGTGGCCACAAGTTCCAGACATAGAATACTTATGGGGCTGGCATCTCATGTCTAATAGCTACCAGCTCCAGGATCCAAAGTAGCTACAGGTTTACTTTTTTTGTGCTAGCAATAGTGAGATTTTTAACTTAATAGAAATGTGACTGCACTTCCTGGTTCTTACGAAGTCACTGAGCACCTGCTGCAGCCCCACCCATAAAATAGCATTTTGATGACACAAAGTAGGGAAGGGGCTGCAGGGCTGTAGATAGCATTATAATACAACTGGGTGCAGTGGCTGCCTTTAGATGTAACTTTTGTTTAAGAGAGACATTTTATACATGTTAAGGGGGGTAGTACATGTGTACTTGTAGTATACACCTGGAGTACTGTGTCCAGTTCTGGAGATCACATCTCTGGAAGGAGATAGGGTAGAGACATCCAGAGGAGGGCAACCAAAATGGTGCAGGGTCTACATCACAAGCCCTATGAGCAGAGACTGAAGGACCTCAATATGTACCCTCTGGAGGAAAGGAGGGAGGGGGAGATATGATAGAAACATTCAAACTCTTCACAGGTATAAATAACGTTCAAGAGAGAAGCATTTTTCAGAAAAAAAGATGCTAAAGAACAAGGGGGCGTACTATGAAACTGGACGGGGGGAGACTCAGGGGAGATTTCAGGAAGTACTTCTTCACAGAAAGAGAGATGGACACCTGGAACAAACCCCCAGCAGAGGTGGTGGGGGCAAAAATGGTAACGGGCTTCAAAATTGCATGGGATAGGCATAAGGGAACCTTAGAGGTAGGGAAAGGGGGGTAAAGCTGGAGGTCAAGTAGGGTCTGTGGTGTTATAGTAGGTTCCTGCATCAAATCTTGGAAACCCTTGGGCAAACTTGATGGATCTTTGGTCTCATTCTGCCATCACTTTTCTATGTTTCTACATACGGAAAATGGGCAGATTAGGTTGGCCAAGTGGTCCTTATCTGCCACCAGTATCTATGTGATTCACCACCTCCTTAACATGTACAAGTGCCTGACTTAAGAAACGTTACACCTAAAGGCACCGCTGCCCTCGATAGCGTTATAATGCTATTTATAGCCCTGCAGCCCCTTCCCCATTTTGCTTCATCAAAACTGTTGTCTGGGCTGGGCTACAGCAGGTGTTTAGCAGCTTTGGAGAAACCAGGAAGTACAATCACGCGTCTACTAAGTTAAAAGTCTAACTATTGCTTGCACAAAAAAAGGAAAACTATCTAGGGCTACTATGGGTCCTGGCGCAGGCAGCTACTGGACATGAGCTGCCTGCCCCACCCAACAGAAAGTGTCAGCAGCTCTTTAAATGTAAGTAGGATCTTCCTTTGTTAAAGCAGTGCTCAGGTAATCAGGCTATACAGGTATATTAATAAGGAGATTAATGTAAGGCACTCAGAATGCTGACAACCAATTGGACTGCAGCATCACTGAGACCCTTATAATAATAACAGCAATAAGGGACAAAGGGGGTTATTGTTTATGTCCAGTTAATCACCCTCTTGGGGCAATATGGCACTCAGTTGCACCTCATGCCACGTTACACCGCCAGGGGGTGATATAACAGGTATAACAGGGAAGACTGGTTGGGCCAAATGGTCCTTATCTGCTGACAAATTCTGTTCTAGTAGCATAACCCCCCATCATCCCTTATTGCTTAATACATGATCTTTCTTCTAATACAGATATTAGCTCCATTCTTAACCTGAGCAACATTTATTCTGTAAATGGACTGAAGCTTCGCACTTTCTATTAAATACAAGATTTGGAAAAAGTTTGTCTAGTTTTTTGGGGTTTTTTTGCTTCACAATTCTTGCTATATTATTAACAAAATGACAACATGATGATGACACCAAGCAAAAGCAGCAGTGTACGCCCTTTCCTCATCCTCTTTCCTTCTCAGTCCCTTTCCTCTAAATATCCCATTGTCAAAGGCATCACAAATGTTTGGGAAAAGTTTGTGACTACCAGGGAGGGAGAAAGCATGCCAGGGAATCGGCAAGTGAGTGAGTGTGTCTTAGTGCTCATGTATGTGTCTCATACTTCGACCTCCTTCTGCTTATTCCCTATTGAGTGTATATCTAAGCATGCACGTCATGCTTTGGTCTATGTTGTGTGAGTGCCTGTCTCTGTTTTGGTTTGGTGTGTGTGAATGTCGCATGTGCTGCTTCTCCCACTTCTCAGCTGCACTCTCTGTCAGGGAACAGTGATTACAGACTCAGATTAGAGACAACCACAATATCCAGGTACCAGCGACTGCACTTTCCCGTGTTCTTCCTTTCCTCCTTAGGCTATGCTCCAACAGAGTTTCATTCATGTGTATGTGTGTGTTGAATGGCAGGAAGTGAGAGAAAGGAGATTAGGAACCCACAGTGACAGAAAGGGGTGTAGGGAACTATTCTACAAAAGCAGAGTGAACACCATGTGAACCACACCAAACAGCTGGGGGGACAAACACCATGCATGCAAACATTCGGCATCGACAAATGCTTGTTTAGTTTCAATTTCTGTTTTTTTATCATGTTTTCTTCCCTCTTCACACGTCCATTCCTGCCTCCCTGCTGCCTTATGGTCCTTCCTGTTTCCTTCTCCAGCAACTGCCCTCCAGCACCTCTCTGGGCAGGCCACCCTGTGGTTGACGGCAACAGTAGCAGGCTCTCTTTAGCAGCAGCTATCCAAGAGGATGCATACTGTCATCTGAAGAAGTCAGAGGGAACAATTCCAAGACATGTCCTAGTATGCAGTGCCAGCAGAATCATATATGTCCTAGATGTGTTTACACTCCTTGCATTGAAAGAGCAATAAAGGAAGTTACAACCCTACAGGTGACCAGGGAGTGGCCATGCAGCAGCAGATTGCACACACCTCCCCAGAGGAACTGTGTGGCAAAGAAGACTACTTTAGCAACTGCCTGTTAGTCGTGACTAGGATCCTAGGATGCAAACATAGTCCACCATGTGGAAGGCAGGTGCCTTTACCACAAGGCTGTCAAGGTGGCTATAACAGTGTAGTCCTGTTGTTGTTATCTGGTACAGTACACAAGGCAATTTCATTGCGAAGTGCCAACATGCAGATATTTTTGCGTCTCTTTCTCATGCCTGTTTGCCACAGCTTGTATAATCCTGCAGCTTATTTTGTCTCCACATGCTTCTGCCCTTCCTAAAAATTGTTGGCGTCCTTCTCTTGACTTGGCTGTGTCTCTGTTCCCTCTCTGGTGGTTTTCCATCTATTACTTAGTGCCACATGTCAGGGTCCCTTGAGGAGGGCAGACTCAAGAGAACAGTTGATTCTGGGGTCCAGCAAGGGTAGGAGGGATTTACTGCACAGGAGGGCATCCAATTGGCCCAGCTGGAAAATGGAGAAGAGTGGGACTTCATCCTCCTAGGCAGACTGCTGTTATTTACATCCCTGTAGCCCAAAACATCTCTCACATGGGGTTTGTCCTGTAATGTTCTTTTGGGTCATTAAAGAGTAGCTGACACATCATCTTCTCTAACAGTATGGCACTGGCCCCAAGCTGGGGACTTTGGTGGCTTGGGTGATGGCAATAACACAGTCAGTATCCTGGAGCATGTATTGTCTGTATACACACACACACACACACCCCACAGCTTCCCCCCACCTCCCCCCCCGGCCAACAGGGGGCAATCATACACCAACAGGAGTGTCCTCCTTTCTGAACACAGAGGGCATCCAAATAAGGCATGGTGGCTTAGGGTACAAAACAGATGAAACCAGATTACTAGCATGGTAAATGGATGTGTTTACTACTGGAACATTGAATCAGATTTTTTTTGTTTCACCTGAGGACAAGACTGTGCAAATGTGACCAACACGGCCCCCCAGGTTGCAGCCCAATTCTGTAAAATTCTACAGCAAATACTGCAGGAAAGAATACAATTTCAGTAGGAGATGATCCCATGCATTTCATCCTGGTGGGCTTCACTGTAACGTAATAGAAACATAGAATCTGATGGCAGGTAAGGACTGCTTGGTCCACCTAGTCTGCCCATTTCCCTACCTATTGTATAAACTCCAGATCCTATTTGATCTGTAGTTTGCCTTATTCTTCCTACCACTAGGCTTGCCTTCTGTCTCTTCCAAGCATTCTTGAATTCACCTATTGTTTTTGCCCCTACGACATCCTCAGGGAGGCTTTTACAACTGAGTCCTGGATCCAGGCTTCCAGTCACATTATCCATTATGCAACCAGCTGAGTTACTAGGTCAACTTGGGTCCCTTTCTTCACCATCAATGAAGGTCTATGATTTACTTTTGTCCACACATAAGCCACGCTTTTTCTGATGCCAGGTTCTAGGGAAGTTAGCACACAATTTGATATGAACCCCATTACAAGGACATTTGGCTTCCTTCTTCTAGTCTGTTGATTACAAAAGCATACCCAGGCACTTCCCTGTTTTTTCCAATGAAGTGGCATCCCTCGCAGTGTTGGAATTACAAGGAGGATCACCCCCCCCCAGCTCAGAAGTGAGCCCTGGTAGCTCAGGCATCACTGCCATTGATTTATAATGGGAAGAGGAGCTCAGTTTAAATATAGGACCCTCATAGGCCCCGCTAGCTCCCAAAGCTCATAAAGTGGAATTCCAACACTGATCCCATCACCTTGTTTCTCTCCACAGCCATTGCTAGTCCTGCCAGGTTTTGCTTCTCTTTTCTAGGTTAATCACCTAATGGCACCCAGACTGGCTTGTTGCTGCTTGCCAAGGGTTCCCAGTTAATTGCTTCTTATTATAACAATAGCCTTTTAAAGATACACAGAATCTAAGGAGGCTGCTGCCAGCAGCGTTCTGCAAAGCAGGCAACCGCAGAAAAGATGACATTTGATCCCTTAACCAATTATGTATCAAAAGAGTCCTTTTTTTCCCCACTGTTCCCTTGCAGTCTCCAAAGCAGTTAATATATTCAGAGTATTATAGAGATCTGTGAAGAGCAGTAGCCAGTTACGGTATAAGTACTGTTTTAGTGAAACTGAGGAGAAAGAGCTTGATGAAGCCTCAGTCACTGGTATTTTCTTTCTGTGTCTTTGCCATGGCATCTAACTACTAGCTACTGAGAGTACTGTACCTCGCATCAGATCTGATGAGACAGCGCTGTCATCCTGGATGCAGTTCTTTGTACTGTCAGACCATTTTACACACCCTTCAACTCTTGCGTGGGCCCCTGTCACTAGTGAAGAAGCCCCTGCTGTGAGGGTGGGAGGGAACAGGCAAAGGCTTCACTGTCATCACCTCTGTGTCTTTGTGTTAAATATCTGTTCCTGATAGTTGAAAAGCCAGGGAGTAGTTAAAGTAGCAAAGAATTGTCTACTCATCTTTGTTCAATCTTTCAAATTCGAGGTAGAGATGGGGGAATGGGACTAACATTAGGAAAAGTAGAACAGTGTTTTGGATGGTCTTATAGTAGTTACAGGGGCTGTGTTGGTCCTTCTGCCTTCTAAGCAGACATTCTTGGCTGCTAGAATGATTTCTTGCACATCACAGTAACACCCAGTGTTCGGTATTTTTTATTTTTTAATCAAAAGGTAGAAAGTTTATTTTTTTTTAAACTCAGCTTTACTGCATATATTAACACAGCAGCTTGTCTTACTGATACACTACACATAAATAATTATTCACCAACCCCATGTTTTCACAGCAGTACATTCCTCTTGTCAGTGTTTGCATATAATATCATGCATAAGACAAAGAGCTAACCAAGGAAAACTGCAGTCCACGTATCTGAAAAGAGCTGATATCATTCCTTGAACAAGAGATCCTTACAACTCTAAGGCTGCTGCGAGTAATTGTTATAAGTTTTACAGGACAATACTTTTAAAAAAAAGAAGTTAAGCTGACACTAAGTCTTCTCCAAAATTTTGAGAAGAATATTATAACAGTATTCAACAATGAGGGAAAATGAAAAAAAAAAAAAACGGCCTGAGAAGAAAGGGGATCAACAACTGGCTGCGCGTCTAACCCCCAACCCCCACCCCAACTACTTTATCTACCATCAGCATGTAGTTTCAGATTCTTGGCCATTTCTAAGCCTGCCATGAAGCATAGGTACTAATCCATACTAACTAGGTAACGCTCAAAAGAAAATAAACAACTCCAGCCAACAGGGCTGTGCTATAACTAGCTGACCGACCCCTTGGGTGATCTGTGGTCTGGGTGTGGATACTCCACTCTCCTCTTCCCAGCAGCCACACCTCCCAGCCTCTCCATCTCTCCTCATGTTTTTCAAGTTGGAGAGGGAGCCAGGCTGTCAAGGCCTGCATTATATGCACCTCTTTGACCCTCCCAACCCATTCTCCCAGCGTGGGTGGCTCCTACTGGAGCCAACGTGCTGTTGCACATTTTAAGGCTACTGCTATCAGAGTCAATAGAGCTTTTCGGGTTTCTCCTTTCTGATGTGTCACTGTGGGAATCCCTAAGACCCAGTGTTCAAAGGTCAGCAGGATGGAAATCCCAGAGATGGCCAACACTGCTTCCTGCAGACTCCTCCAAAAGTCTGTTAGAAAAGGACAACCCCAGAAAATGTGCCAGTGGCTCCCTGTCTGACCACACCCCCTCCAACAGGCTGCTGATTTTGTGGTACTGTAGTGTTGTGTAATGGTCAGAGTGTGGAACTAGCATATCAACACTTTCTGAAAGAATTACCGCCACACTGAGGCAGAGGTTATTTCCATCCCCATTTCAGCCTGATTGCCCAGTTAGAGTCACTGATAGATATTGCCACCTCTGCTAACCATGCCTGCTTATGGGTGAGCAGGAAGCCACCTACAGCCTGGGAGAGCAACCTATACATGCCTGAGATGTGTCTTCTGGGGCCCTCAATCATCACTGTCCCATGCACATATTCCTCCCACATTGTACAGGGCCAGAGTCAGCCATGTTATACGGTCTGCAGAGAATGTTTTACTTTTTTAGGTTGATTTTTATTGGGGGGCTGTTTTTTACCATTTGAGTGGATATTGTATTTTATGCAAGGCAACTTGATTGGGGCTACACACAAGGGAGTGAATGGCACTATGTGAAAATAAAAGGCTGGCACAAAGGACTGACAACAAAGCTCTTTAATATAGAATGCTTCACCCAGCAAAGACAGACATGGCTAGTACCCTTTCACTCCTGTGTGTATGTGAGTGCATGTCTTCCGATTTTACTTTTGTGGTAAGGGCTGCAGTGTAGGACCCCGGAAGCGTATTTTTTTTTGTGTGTGATTTATTGGGGGTTCTCCAGAACATGGCATACAGATAAAGGGTATGAGAAAGGGAAAACCCCTCCCATTACCTTGAGTCAAGGGAGCTGCAGATATTGTCAGGTTGGAGGTGAGTAGTGTTGTGGCTGGTAGATCACACTAGCCAGGAAGTCGACTGATGTTGAGGAGCCACAGAGAGAGAGAGAGAGAGAGTGAAAAACAATAGAGAAAAAATAATTTAGGAAGTGTACTAAAATTATTTATTGGCGCACTTCTCTTGAGTCCTTATATTAAATTTTGAAGCATTTCTTTTCAAGAAGTCTTCACGATCACTGGCCTGTTGGTGCGGCAGTAGGCTGCCACTCACAGCCCCAATAACCCGAGCTCAGGAACAAGCTTGGGTCATGGGTGGCCAGCAGGGTGGGGGAGGACTGAGCATCCCAGAGGATGCAGTCCTCCTCCATGCAGGGAGGGTGTCTGGCTCCGCTGCAGTATGGCCCCCTGGGTGACTACAGGTGGCAGTACTGTCAGGAGCATCAAAGCAGGAGGAAGGACACCAGCCAGTGCAACACTATGCACACTTGCATGCTCATGCATGTTCAACCTCACCAACTGCACCCTGAGGGCATGTTACTGGAACACAGAAAAGAAACAGCCTGGCCATATGAAAACTGGCCTCCCACATGCCCCTTCCTGGGGACTTTGGCAATTTCTTCCACTGGATCCAGACTGTTGTGGGAGTTGGGGAGTGATGCCATCCCTCCCATGGGGGGAGTAAGCCATGTACAGAAGAAGTCAGGTGACAGGTTAGGGAGGCTTGCAGAAGGGGGCATGGTGTGCGACCAGGAGCAAAAAGAGAACAATGACAAAATAAAAGAAGTCGTCCTGATCAAGTGTATATTTTTTTCTTTTATTTTAAGAAACAAAACCCAAGCAAGTACCTTATTACTTATACTGTACTGTTTAACTTTAGGAACACAGTAGCCCCCAAATGGCCCAGTTGCAGTGCCTTTGCTGCCATATAAGCCCACCTGGAGTAAGGCGTGGACTTTGGAGCCGATGATTAAGTAGCTGGACTGGTGAAGGTGCTGCTAATGACAGTGCTCAAATGCAGCAGGGAACTTGTGGCAGAGAGTCAGGGAGATTGCTTTCCTACCATCGATTTCACTGTTTGTGTTTACTGTGTGTTGCACCAGTGGTGGGGAAAGATCAAAGGGATAGATTTCCAGCTGGAGAGAAAACTGTGAAAACAAGCGTTTGTCAATGCCGAAAGTTCACCATTGGTATTGGTAGTGCTGTTGTCACTGCCACCACATTGACTCTGTGAACATGGCTGCCAGAGGTTGAAACACAGAAATTGTCGGGCAGATAAGGACCACTAGGCCAATCTAGTCTGACCATAAGCCATGTACTTGACTATGGCTTCTGACCCTACCTCAGCTGTACCTCTATGGTTCTTCCATGCCCGTCCCATGCATGTTTAACTCCCGCCACAGTACTTGCTCCCACCACCTCCTGTGGCAGACCATTCCATGTGTCCACCACCCTCTCTGTGAAGAAAAGCGTCCTCATATTCCCTCTTAACCTGCCACCTTCCAATTTCATGTCCTGCCCCCTCATTCTTGTAATCCTCCTGTATTGGAAGATGTCTTCCCCCTGCACCTTGTTTATACCCTTGAGGTACTTGAATGTCTCTGTCATGTCTGCTGTTAACCTCCTCTCCACCAGCGAGTACATATTGTGGTCCCTTAATCTCTGCTCATTTGTTTTGTGGTGCAAGCCTTGTACCGCCTTAGTTGAGCTTCGCTGGACAGTCTCCAGCCTGTTTATGCCCTTTTGAAGGTGCAACCTCAAGAACTGCACACAGTACTCCATGTGAGGCCTGACCAGGGTTTTAAGTAACATCATCACTACCTTCCTCTTTCTGCTGGTGATACCCCTGCTTATGCACCCCAGAATACCACTGTCCCTCCCCGCTGCCTTTGTAGTCTGCTTTGACATTTTCAAGTAATGTGAAATGAGTCCCTTTTTTCCTTGGTGACTGTCAACAACTGCCCCCCATCCTGTAGCTCTCTCCAGGGTTTCTATGCCCCAGGCGCACAATTTTGCACTTCTTTGATTTAAACCTCAGTTGCCACTCCTCAGACCATTTCTCAAGCCTGCCTAGGTCCTTTCTCATTTTCTCCACCCCTTCTGGAGCATCCACCCTGTTGCAGATCTTGGTGTCATCAGCAAACAGGCAGACCTTTCCTTCCAGACCCTCTGCAATGTCAATACCAGCAGGAACATCATCAGAACTAGACACATAGTGGATTTCCTGCAGGGGGAGGGCCTCAAACAACTGGTACAGCAACCCACAAGAGACAGGGCTATCCTAGATCTAGTACTTACTAATGGGGAATGGATCACAGATCTCCAGGCAGAAGATCACCTGGGGGCCAGTGACCATCACCTGGTATGGTTCAATTTGGCCACCAGAACTAAATCATCCCATTCCAAGGAAAAAATATGGGACTTCAGAGGAGCTGACTTTGATAAGATGGCCAACAGAGTTAAGGTAGCCCTGGCAAGAAGAAATACAGGTGAGGGGTTATAGGCAAAGTGGGCAAGCATTAAGTATGCAATACTTGAAGCAACATCCCATTGTGTTAGGGAGAAAAGCAAGAGCAAAAGAAGGAGGAAACCACTTTGGTTCTCAGAAACCATAGCAGAAAAGGTCAGAGCCAAAAGGTTGGCCTTCAGGAAATATAAGGGAACGCAGCTTGACGAAGATAGAGAGGCGTACCAAACTTCCCTAAGGGAAGCAGGGAAGGCAATAAGGCAGGCAAAGGCCCAAACCGAGGAAACACTAGCACAAACAATAAAAGAAGGGGACAAGACTTTCTATAGATGCATTAGTGAAAGGAGAAAGTCCAGAGGGTATTGCTAAGATCAAAGGGATAAGGGGATTATGTGGAGAGGACCAAGGAAAACATTTTTCCTAAATAGATATTTCTCTCAGTATTTACTGAGGGAGAAGGTAGGGGCAGGGCCCACAGTCAGCATGGACATGGGAGGTGCACAAGTCCCTTCAAGAAGAAAGGGTCCCACAAGAGCTCGCTAAGCTCAGGGTGGACAAGGCAATAGGACCAGATGGCATACATCCCAGGGTACTAAAGAAGCTAAGGGAGGAACTAGCAGAGCCATTATCATAACTGTTTAGTGAGTCTCTGAGCACAGGAGAGGTCCCAGAAGACTGGAGAAGGGCTCATGTGATCCCGCTTCACAAGAGTGGTAGCAGGGAGGAGACAGAGAACTACAAACCAGTCAGTCTCATCTCAGTAGTGGGCAAGATTACGGAAGCACTCATTAAGGAGAGGGTAGTGCAACACCTGGAATCCATCGGTGCACAGGATCCAAGACAGCATGGGTTTACAACAGGAAGGTCCTGTCAAACTAATCTCATAGATTTCTTTGACTGGGTAACCAGAGTGGTGGACCAAGGGGGTGCAGTTGATGTCACCTACCTTGACTTCAGCAAAGTTTTCGATACTGTTCCACATAGAAGATCGATTAATAAGCTGGGTAGGCTTAAGGTGGGTTAGAAGTTGGTCAACTAGGTGGCAAACTGGTTGGCGGGCAGAACACAAAGAGTGGTGGTAAACAGTATACAGTCAGAACAGATGCAAGTTACAAGTGGGGTACCTCAGGGATAAGTCCTAGGGCCAGTCCTCTTCCATGTCTTCATCAGTGACATTTCAGATGGACTGGGGGTTAAGGTTTGTCTGTTTGCAGATGACACCAAAATCTGCAACAGAGTAGATTATCTGTATGGGGTGGGCAGAATGAGAAGAGTTCTGGATAAACTGGCAAAATAGTCAGAAGAGTGGCAACTGGGGTTTAACGCAAAGAAGTGCAAGATCATGCACATAGGGAAGAGAAACCCTGAAGCCACCTATAGGTCGGGACAGGAGTTGCTGGCAATCACAAGGTAAGAAAGCGACTTGGGCATCGTCATCACAGATGACCTGAAACCATCCAAGCAGACAACTAAAACAGTAGGTAAGGCTAGGGGGATGTTGGGGTATATTAGCAGGGATATCACAAGTTATACAAGGGTGGTAATAATCCCACTTTGCAAGACACTGGTTAGGCCCCATCTGGAGTACTGTGGAGGCCACACTTGCACAAGGACATTAACAAAATGGAGGCAGTCCAGAGAAGGGCAATCAAAATGGTGCAGGGACTACATCAGAAAACATATGAGGACAGATTAACAGAGCTCAATATGTATACCCTAGAGCAAAGGAGGGAGAAAGGTGATATGATAAAAATATTCAAACATCTTAAGGGCATTAACAAGGTGAAAGAGTCTAACATGTTTCAATATAAGAAAAATAGCAGGACAAGAGGACACAGCAAGAGATTAGAGGGAGGCCAATTAAGGGCTAATGTGAGGAAGTTCTTTTTCACAGAAAGGTTGGTGGATGCATGGAATGGCCTACCTCAGGAAGTGGTGGATATGAATACAGTGCAGGGCTTCAAACAGGCATGGGATAGGCATAAGGGAGCAATATAGATGAGTATGAATAGATAAGCCATTGACAGAGTAAATGCCTATGGCACATTCGTAAGGTAGAAAAATGGGCAGACTGAGTGGGCCTTGCAGTCCTTATCTGCTGTCAGCTTCTATGTTTCTAGGTCACTAATGAAGAGACTAAACAGGACTGTCCCAAGGACTGATTCCTGCGGTACCCTGCTGATCACCCCCCTCCTCAGATTGTACCCTATTTACCACCACCCTCTGTCTCCTGTCTGTTACCCAGTTCCTAACCCAGTTCACTACCTTTTCTACCATGCCCAGACTACCAATCTTTTTAAGAAGCCTCTTATGTGAGACGGTGTCAAAGACCATGCTGAACTTAAGGTAGGCGATGTCCACCCCCAATTAACTTCCTTCATCACCCAGTCAAAGAAATCTATCAGAATAGTCTAACAGGACCTACCCACTGTTAGGCCTGATCAGGGTTTTATATAATGGCATCACTACCTCTCTCCTTCTGCTGGTGACACCCCTGCCTATGCACCTCTTGTAATGTTTTCACATTTGACCCCAAATTTTCAACAGTCTTCTTATCACCGTACCTCATAAACCCCATAGATGAAAATTTCTTAATCTGTGGCAAAAGCCATTCTGTGCTTCAGATGCGGAAACTCATTTTCGGCAGGATGTGTGAAATGACAGTTGTACTGTTCATGAGGTTGTGTGAAGAAATGGCTAGGTTGTAAATTGAAACATAGAAACATAGAATTTGATGGCAGATAAGGACTGCCTGGCCCACCTAATCTGCCCATTTCACAACCTAATAGATAAGCTGCAGAACCTAGTTAACCAACAGCCTACTTCCTCCTACCCCCCACTAGAATTGTCTTATGTCTGTCCCATGCATTCTTGAATTCCCCCACTGTTTTGACTCCATGACCTCCTCAGGAAGGCTGTTCCATGCAACCACAACCCTCTCCATGAAAAAATACTTCCTCACATTACCTCTGAGCCGTCCCCCCTCTATCTTCAAATTGTGCCCCCTTGTTCTTGCACATCTCTTTTTCTGAAAGATGCTACCCTCTTGGACTTTGTTGATTCCCTTGAGGTACCTGAAAGTTTCTGTCATGTCCCCCCCCCCTTCCTCTTTTCCTCGAGGGTATACATATTAAGCTCCTTTAGTCTCTCTCTCTTCATATATCTTTCGGTGCAGATCCTGCACCATTTTGGTTGCCCTCCTCTGGACAGCCTCCACTCTATCTATGTCTTTGCGGAGATGGGGTCTCCAGAACTGCACGCAGTACTCCAGATGGGGTCTCACCAGCTGTCTGTACAGAGGGATAACAACTTCCTGTTTTCTACTGGTGATTCCTCTCCCAATGCATCCCAGTATGGAGTCAAAATATAAAAAATTGGCAGTTACGCACGTGCGTAGGAAAATTTCAAAGAGTGGCATAACTGTCTTTTGTTGGTATTTTTGCTCCAAATTTTCAACCTGGGCTTTTTGGGATCCCACCTCTTGAACTGTGGTGCTATCATTTTGTTACTTATCCTGAATGGTGGTTTCTCACAACGACTGTGTCATTCCACACCACAGGTGTAAGAACATGTTTTGGAAAGAATGTGAGAAATGACAGCTGTATTATTCATGAGGTAGTGTGGAAAAATGGCTATGCTGGAAGTCTGGAGTGATAATATTAAAACTTGACCAGGTTACTCTCGTGCAAAGGAGAATTTAAATGAGCATGTGTAACTTGTGCATTTCTTGGTATTTTTGCTCCACATTTTCAGCATGGATTTTTTGGGACTCCTCATCATGAAAAGGCACACTATCATTTCAGTACTCTATCCTGAAAGGAGATTTAATACAGTGACTGTGTCATAAAGGTGATTTCGCACAGTGACTGCACCATTCTGCGCCACAGGTGAGAAAATACATTTGAGGCAGGATGTGAAAAATGGCATCTTTACTGTTCATGAGGTGGTATAAAACAATGACTATGCTGAAAATTTGTAGTCAAAATATTAAAAATAATCAAAGTTACATGCATGCGTATAACTATTTCAACGAGCATAAGTAACTTGGCAATTTTTTGGTACTTCTATACCAAATTTTCAACATGGGCTTTTTGGGACACCACCTCATGAACAGTGGTACTGTCATTTCATTAATCGGTCCTGAAAGGTGATTCTGTGTAGTGACTGAAATCACCTTTTAGGACCAAGTAACGAAATGACAGTGACAGTGTTCATGAGTAGAGGTCCCAAGAACTCCATGCTGAAAATTTGGTGCCGACATCTCAAAAAATGGCTGAGATATCAACATAAGTTGAAACTGCCATTGACTGCCATTATATGGTGCTTACCTTGATTGTTCAGTCTGCGGTTGGGCTTTGAGGAGGTGTGTACGCAGAGGGAGAGTGGGAATGGGGGAGATGACAAGGGACTGTTTTCTTTTTTACAGGGTTAAAAAAATGAAAGACATCAGGGGACAATTTTTTTTTTTTTAGGAACAGGAATGTGTCAGCTTTACTGTAATGCTCTGCTGGACCCCCTATCAAGGCCAACAGATAATGAGGCTGGCAGGAGCACTTGGTGGCCACCCTTATGAGGGTCACATGGGTAATGGCACAACAGACAATGATGGACATTTTTCTTTCTTTCAGGGAGAGTTTGCTGTACAATTGAGGACACTGGGAGACTGAGCACCCCCAGTGTCAGTATCTTCTGTTTGGAGGGAGGTGTAGGGTGGTAGGTAATTAGAGGCAGGGTTTTGTGGGGGGGGGAATGACATAACAAAAATGAGGGGCAGTTTTTGAAATTGCTAGTGAGGGAGAGCGAGGATGTGAAGAGCCAACCACAGCAGCTCGAACACTGAGCCGCACGGCGATCGGCAACCCTGCCGCAGCATGCGGCTTTACTGTTACACTCCACTGGACCCCCAATCAAGGCCAAAGATAACGAGGTCAGCAGGAGCACTCAGTGACCACCCAGGACCAAGGAGCAAGGCAGCATACAAATCACTGCATGTCTGGTGCACCGGTGAGGGAAGGGAAGATGGGATTGGGGGGGGGGATATCAACGGGGCTGGCAGGAGCATTTGATGACCACCCAGGACCAGGGAGCAAGACAGCTCGCAAATTGCTGCATGTCTTGGTGCATTGGTGAGAGAAGAGACAGATGGTATGGGGGGAGGATGTCACTTCAACCAGGCTGATAAGGACATGTAACTGCTGTTTGCTGGGCAGTGTCCTGCAGATGACAAGAAAAAGCCACATTATAATTGGTGTGGCTTTTTCTTTTCAAATGCAGACATTTTCTAGCAAAATAGTATCATGATCAGCCTGACTTATGATTGACGTAGTACAGTCCTGTCATTTGCAGACCATTCTGCGTTGGACAGACAGTGACACGTCTCTCAAAAGCCATTGTATTGCAAGAAGTTCGCTGCACGTGCATGCATGGTGAACTTAAAAATCACCCCATGTCTACATGATGGTCATTGGCATTCTTGGGACTTGTTCAGTGTTGACTCCTCTCAGGAAGACAATGAGAATACTGAATACTGAATGATGGGGCAGGGAGGAGATCACTGGGAGATGTCCCAGTCCCGAAGTACAGGTGGGCAGATACTGGTGGACTGGACAAAAAGCTGAATTAAAAAATGTAGGAACATGTATTGCTTGCAGACTGTTGCAAGTTAATAACCTTCACTATAAACTCTCTCTGCCCATCAGGAAGCTAAGCAAAATAATTTTTTAAGTACTGAAGTGTTGCTATGAATATGGGATTGCAGTGAAACAAAAAATCTTACTTCGAGAGGGCTCTTGCAGTAGGTAATCACCCTGAGGACTGCACCCCCCTGGTGTCAGGACCACACGGAAACTTTAGCTAGCAATATCTGATGGGGGACCGCCCACCCGATGTCTCTTGACTGATGTCAATGTGATCCTATATAGTGGGCGGTCCCCACACCTGCCTTCCAGTTCTTTTCTGCCATTGACCTGAACAGTCAGACCTTGTGGAGATCGTACACTGCAGTTCAACCACTATTCAGATGAGTATCCATTTTTTTTTCTTTCAATCAACAGTTTAGTTTTTTGTGCATGTCATCGTCTTCCATCATCGAGCACAAAAATAAGCGTGCTTCATGTGGCGTGCAACTACCGCACAAGGATTTGTGCTCCCTCTGCCTCTTCTGCTTAGGCCCGGAGCACAAGGTTGACGACAGTGAGGCCTGTGCCAGCTTCAATCGCCAGCAGGCCCTAGAGGTCCATTTGCTAAAAAAGAGGGTGACCACTATGGAGAAAGGGCTCCAAAAATTACGCATAGCTTTCACCTCACCCACTGAGTCCAAGCATGAGAAGAAGAGGAAGAAGCAGAAACACAGGGACCAGGACTGGTCCCTATTGCATCTGAAACTGTCTGCAGGCCCTTCAGATGATTGCTGACTGGCCTCCTCTGGGAAGTCGACTGCCGCGGCCCAGCCTGCTCCCCCCAAAGAGCAGTCCTCGGGCCCCCTGCCGCCACTGGTCCTGGTGGCTGCGGGATCCTCAGCCTTGGCTGCACTTAGACCCATTGCTATGGGGGGTCTCTAGCACACCGAAAGGGGCCTCTAAGTTGCTCTTCGGACCCTCTGATGAATGCCTGGCTCAAGCTGTGGTGTCAAGCTCTGTAGCCTCCGAAGCCTGCCCAGCTTTGACTGTTAAGCCGAACGTTGGCCAACCCAACGTTTGCACAGTCATGTCGGACGATAAGTCGGACACTGGCTTCGCCGATGCCTGCCCAACTGACCTGGCATTGGGCTCAGGCAATGGCCCCGATGAATCTCAACTGCCAGAACTACCTCAGCAATCCCCATAGGGTTCTCCCCTTCAGGCTCCCCCCCCACCACTGGATGTGGTCCCCCCCTCACTTGCCTGTCGTTTGAGGGACGGGAATCATGGAGCTTTCCTCAGGTGTCCCAAATACACCTATGGACCTGGCGATAAGCGTGGGTGCATACCAGATGGTTTCCAGCCACCTCCTCCACTGCCAGGGGCTGTCATGCCAACTCACCCCCCCCACTGGACCTAACCCTGCCAGGACCATCAGGGTTCAGTGTTCCGAAAGGGGCTCCATCAGGGCCTTTGGCCCCACAATCGGCCCCTGTGACGGGTTTGCCTCCATCGGGCCCTCTGTCAGGGTTTCACCCACTGGGACTTCCATCAGGCCCTCTGTTAGGGTACCCTTTGTCAGGGTACCCTCCACTGGTACCTCCTTCAGGGTTCCTACTATCAGGGTATCCAACACCTCAGGCACCGGGCATATAACCCACTGGGCTACCCACTTTCAGGGTTTCATATGCCAAGGTACGCTACAGCCTACCCTCCATCAGGATACTTGCGTTACCATATGCTGGGTTTCTAGCATTATTCTCTGGCTTACCAGCCTCCTCCTCGTCCTCCTCAACCTCCAGTAGATTTCCAGTCAATTTTGCAGTCCTTGTGGTCGGAGACGAGGGCCCAGTTGGTAACAGAGTTAGACAGCTGTCAGCCTCCCAGGGACCCCCCTAGAAGCCCTGATATCCAGTAACCAAGACAGGTTCCTCTGCCTCAGCCAATGCTGGCCCCTCCTAAGGCCCCGATGCCAGCCGGGCCCTCAGACAAACCAACGTCTGAGCCCCGAGAATCTTCTGACTGAAACCAAGATTCAGACTCAGACTCTTCCGAGTTGTTGGGAATCAGGGTTTGAAACCCAACCTATAGGGGAACCCCAACCTCCATGCATGAAGGTGAAGAGTCTTCAGTCCCAGATGGACCAGTGTTCCCACATCCTGGGTAATGTTCCGGGCATGCAAAACATCCTAGCAGGCAGTCTCAGCCACACCATAGTCTCAGCCCACAAGTGGGATCTAAAACAAGAGGTGGTCGACTCTATCTTTGACCTATGACCTATGGAGACAGCTAGAACTGGATCTGTTTGCCTCCCCGAAAAATGCAAAACTTACCAAATTTTGCTCACTCACTCCAGGGCATGGTGTTTTCTGGTGAGACATGCTATCTCTTTGCTGGACAGGGAGGTTCTTGTACACCTTCCCTCCCATTCCGGTTTGGCAGAGGGTGCTGCTCAAGCAACAGGCGGAAGGGACCCACATGATTCTGATTACCCCCACTAGTTTTGGTTTCCACTGCTTCAGCAGCTTGCAGAGGAATGTCTGGTTCCCCTGCCTTTCTGCAACAACCTCCTGACCAAGGAGGCGGGCACGCTGGTCCATCCAGGACTGAAGTCCCTTCACCTTCATGCGTGGCACCTCAGGACATAGCCGTTTCACGCTTTGGAGTATCCTCCAAAGTGGCTCAAGTTCTAGTGGAGGCTAGGAAGCCACACTTATGCCATGAAGTGGAAACACTTTTCTATTTGTGCCACTCAAATAGCTGGGACCCTTTCTCATGTCCACCTCTGTCGGTCAAGGAATATCTCCTGCACCTCTATGAGTCGGGCCTCAGCTATTCATCACTGAAGGTCCATTTGTTGGCCATCTCTACCTACCATACCTTGGTTGACAGCAGGACACTGGCCCACTTAGAAGTGTCTAAGACTTTCCTGAAAGGGATTTTATGCTTGAAACCCTCGGTGCACTGCTCCATGTCAACGTGGGACCTTAATTTTATTTCGGAAAAGTTGACCCGGCCTCCTTTTGAACCGGCTGGTTCTTGTGACATGATCTATTTATCTTGGAAAGCACTATTTTTAGTGGCAGTCATTTCAGCTAGAAGGATTTCAGAGCTTCAGGCCATGATTTGTAAGGAGCCTTAATTTTTCACAGAGACAGGGTGAATCTTCGTATGCATCCTAAAATGTTTACCCAAAGTGATTAGTGACTTTACGTTGAACCAGGCAATTCAACTACCAGTGTACTACCCCGAGTATTCTAATCAGGGAGAAGCACTTCTTCACATGTTAGATGTTCATAGAATCTTGCACTATTACACAAACAGGACAAAGTCTGTCCGAAAAATGGATCAGCTTTTCGTTTCTTTTGCACCCAAGAGAGAAGGTGCGGCAGTAACCAAACAGTGTTTATCCAAATGGTTGGCATTACTTTTTGTTACCAGAAGTATGGTAAAACCCTCCCGGGGGGAAGTCAAGGGGCATTCCACTAGGGGTGTGGTTGCCTCAACTGCTTGTTTCAGGAATGAGTCTGCCGCTGACATCTGTGCCACGGCTACTTGGAGTTCAGTCTACACTTTCACAGAGCATTACAGTCTGGACATTGCTTCTAGGCGCAGGGCAAGTTTTGGCCTAACTGTACTACAAGGTCTCCTGTCATAATTTTTCTGTGCCAGTAGCAGGTTTTTAGTTTCTGCCTCCCATGTTTCAGTTTATTCCTCTGATTCACACTGCTTGGGACTCAGTCCTCAAGGTGATTACTTAATGCAAGAGCCCTCGCGAAGTAAGATAGTACAGTTATGTAAGAACTTACCATAACAGTAGCTCCTCGAGAGAGAGGCTCTTGTAGAAGATAAACTTTATCCCTCCCTCCATCCCCCTTATCATTGTTGCTCTTTCTTTATGGGCTCATTCTGAGCTCCAGGAGCCTCTTATCCTTTTTCCTGTCGCAACTCCTTGGAGGTCTCTGGCGGGAGAACTGGAAGGCGGATGCGGGGACCTCCCACTATATAGGATCACGCTGACATCAGTCACGTGACGTCAGGTGGGCGTTCCCCCATCAGATTCTGCTGGCTAAAGTTTCCATGTGGTCCTGACGCCGGGGGGTGCAGTCCTCAAGGTGATTACCTACTGAAAATGCCTCTCTCGAAGATCTACTGTTATGGTAAGTTCTTACCTAACTGTACTGTTCCCACCAAACTTTCTCCCTTGGTGACCATGGCATCTAATATGTACAGTGTTTTTCAAGTTTGGCTCGTTTCTTGTTGTATGATTATGTTAGCAACTGGATAGTTATCTTATTTACTGCATTTTCCTATATAAACTCACTCAGACACTGTGTGGACTGATGGTCCCACATTACAAAGGGGAGATCTGTGCCGGGCAAAAGGGGAGATCTGTGCCACACAATGTTCCAGTGGTCTCAGTCCAGACTTATGTTCCTAGAATGAAAAGCATTTGTTTTAGAATTCATAAAACATATTCGATGCCATATTTAACTATGAATATTCAGTCTGTCTGTACAACAGCCATGTCCTCCCCTCCCATTTCGAGGTCTCAACTGCACCCCCACCTTATGGTCACCCAGGGGGCGGTATCACAGCAGGATTACTCATCCTTCCTCCACAAAGAAAGGAAAACCCTCGGGGATGCTTAACCTTTCTGCCCCTGGTCGGTCTCCTGATTACCTGACCTTGTTTCCAGTTCGCCAGCATCACAAGCGGTGACAATACCACTGTGACCAGTCCGGCCCTCCATTTTTATGGTCCTGATGTTCAGCAACCCTTGACATATATCAGAGCCTGGTAGTTGTGTCATTCCAAGTATCCAGACAGTCGACAAATGGTTGATATGTGCCAAGATTTCCAGTTGGAATAATTTAGGTTTGATCCATTCTAGAGGCTTACATCACTGTTCGTTTGTCTGTACTACTGCACAAGAAATTTGCTGGATACAAAAGGTCCTGAACACTGTTACCAAACTTGAGATATTGCCCATTTTGGCAGGCTGCCCCCCCCAATCTTCTTTTAAAATATGAATGATGAGGAACAAACCTTGTAGTGCTTAGTTTATCTGCTAAAGCCATTGCTTCGAAGTGGCAATTTCCTCTCAGTTTGATTCCTGATTCTGTCCATGTTTTTTTTCCTGTTTATGCTCTTCTTTCCATTTGGCCCTTGGACCCTCCTCCTGGCCCCCAACCCACACATCAGCTCTGTTGCCATGCTGCCTCTCAGTGCTTACCTCCAACCATCAAACCACTGTAACTTCCCCCACTGTTGGGGGGGGGGGGGTCCTTCACTGGTTCTTCCAGCCCACAAGGATGCTGCAACTCTAGTACGTTCTGACAAGTGCATGTACACACTGCAAGCACATGTCCATGTCAGACATGTCCTCCCTTCTCATTTCGAGGTCTCAACTGCACCCCCCCCATGGTCACCCAGGGGGCAGTATCACTGCAGGACTACTCTCCCTTCCTCCACAAAAGAAGTGAGAATCCTTGGGGATGCTTAACCTTTCTGCCCTTGGCCGGTCTCCTGACTACCTAAGCTTATTTCCAGTTTGCCAGCATCACAAGTGGTGACAATACCACTGTGCCCAGTCTGGTCCTCCATTTTTATGGTCCTGATGTTCAGCACCCCTTGACATATATCAGAGCCTGGTAGTTTTGTCATTCCAGGTATCCAGACAATTGACAAATGGATGATGTGTGCCAAGATTTCCAGTTGGAATAATTTAGGTTTGATCCATTCTAGAGGCTTACATCACTGTTTTTTTCCAGTTCCATGTTACACTTTTTGAGAAGCAGACAGCATTTTGTTTTCTTTCTTGGAAGGTGCTAGTATGACTGGCAAAAAACCTGAGGGAATAATGATGCTCCTTTCAAAAGGGATCCAGAGGACTTGAGTTCAAAACAAGCTTTCAATTTGTTACATCCATCACTGTTTTAAGAAAGTGCAGAAGTTCTATGAAAGTGCTTTGTTTTTTTTAGCCTGATCAATGGATGACTTGGGAATTCTTCTAGAAGATGCCTTTAAAATGTCAATGGAATCAGTGCAGTTTTAACAGAGAAATGGACCAAATGGTTGCATAAACTTTGAGAAATGATCTCAGCCTCAAAGCAAAGGGCTGCTCCTTGCCTTTTCAGCTGTCTGGAAATTCTTTTTTTCACATAGAACTTTTTTCTCCTGGCCACACACATCCTTTTTAGGGATATACCCTGTTCAGGCCTGCATCCCCCAGTCCCCCTGGTTCCTGGCATCAATCAGCTTACCCCCACAGTTTCGCCTCCCCCTGCCATGGAAGGGGCTCTGGAGGGAGGGCTGTTCACCATCCTGACTCAGTCCACTTGTGTGAACTAGGATCCAGTGCCATGCGGCTGGTACTAGTACCCGGGGGAACGCATAAGGCTCAGGCTGTCATACTCATGGATGTGGGATTTCTTCCCCTCTTTGTCCCTCTTACCTTCCCTGATGTAGTCTGATGCCGGCTTTGTAAGTATGCAGCACCCCACTTAGGCAGAACAAGCTTCCCAGCTCAGCCATGGTGGTCGCTACAGTACTGGAACTGGCCGTCAACACTCCCCGACAGAGGCATGCTGCCATCTGGTAGCTGTCTCAACCTGTCCTGCCTTCTGATGCAGTGACCTGGGATTGCTTCCAAAGTTGGGTCACCTACATGGCAGTGCAACACACTGCCACTGGACCGTTAGGCAAGTCAGCTGTCTGGAAATTCAGATAGCCATGGTATATAAACAAACTGTATGAATTTAGGAAAGAAAGAAGCCTGTCAAGTTCTTTTCCCCACTAGCTTAGTGGGAACACCCTGTCATAGGCAGCTTTTTAAAGAGCGGTAGCAATGTATGATGTGTTTTGTTGGAAACAAAGACAATGAGAATAAAAATTGGCAGATAAATGCATTTACTTTCATTGATGATGCCCCTGCAGTGAAAATCATAATGGATGTTTCCACTCCTGGCACATCATCAGATTCCAGAACACCTGTCAGAATTCCAGCAGGATGTAAGTCCTTATTTTTTTTAATTGTAATTTTTATGCATAAAATTATCATCTTTGACATATACCAAGAAAAAATATACAAGGCAGTTGACAACTGTCTACATTAAAACTTGTTGAGCAGCATACATAAGTCATGAATCTGCAAGTGTCTGTCGAATAACAACTTAGCCCTGCATCCTTGAATATCAAGTAAAATAAATGTTATAGTGAACCACTCAGAAATAAAAAACATACAGTAGTCTTCAAGAAAAAAAATAGGAAAGGAAAGGAAGAAACAAAAAAAACAGTACAGAAGTGTGGGTGCCTTTTGTTTAGTTGTTGATGATAGGTCACACTAGTATGCCTATTGGATTTGAGTATGTGCTCAGGTATGGAGGGGTCCCTCGAGATGATCTTCCTCTCTTCATGTCACCTGTGGGGGCTTGGGCACTGTATAGTTTGTCTAATCAGGATTCGGCAGCCAGCACCTCCAAAATTGCCTTCTCTCTCTCACACATAAACTCAATAAAGGGGCACCACCTTGCTGTGTATTTGTCTTTTTGCAGCCTAATATGCGCTGTTATGCATTACATTTCTTTCATTTGTGAGCAGATGTCCAACCACTGCTCCTAATCTGGAGCTTCCGCTTTCAGCCATTTTTGTGTAATGTCCTTGGCGACTGCTGCTATCAGAACATTAGATGGGTAGATGTTTCTTTTACCTCTGAGACCATTGGGGGACTTTCCAATGATTAAGCATTCAGAAGTGTTAGGTCTCAGGATTTCTAGCATCTTTGTCATCATCTAACACACTGCCCTCCAAAAGTGTGAGGATATAGGACAGTGCCAAAAAATATGGATGCCCACCCACCCACAGTTTCCCCAGCATAGGTTGGAAGGGTGTATTCCATAATGTTGAATGATTACTAGGGTTTTAAAGAACCGAGTGACTAGCTTGCGCATAAATTCCTTCCAGGATGGGGAGGCTGTGGTTCTGTTTGCATGGTCCGGTATTTGTTCCCAGCATTTTTCCTCTGTGTTGTGCTCTAGCTCTGTTTTCTCATTTACCTTGAACTGCCCCTATATAGGATGGGTTGTTCGAGCAGCAGATGCTGTAAAATTTAAAAATGTTTTTGGCCCCTTCTGCCCCCATCGTACTATCACCACATAGCTGCATGAGTGGATGCTCTGTTTCTTATTTCAGTGGGGTCCTTCTGGGCTCTGAAAGGAGGAAATGCCTCAGCTGTAAAAAACAATAGAACTCTTTTTGGGGTATCCCATATTTTTTTAGGTCTCTAAAGGACCTCACCATTCCACCCTCCAATACCTGTTTTGCTCTCTGTAGACCCCTTCTTTCCCATGTAGCAAAGTCTGAGCTGATCCTCCCTGGGAGAAAATTATTACATGTCCTAATCAAAGATAGCCTGCAAATGTTGTTTGGGATCCCTATTTCTTCCATGCGGCTTTTGGGATCATTATGGGGGAGTGTGTCAAACAGGAATCAGTCTGGGTAGGATATTCATATTAAATGTCTTTGCTCTGCCTACCAATGATGAAGGGAGTGCTGCCCATCTGTGGCAATCTGATTGGATTTTTGCTATTAACTTTTGACAGCTAACTTGTAATAATTCACTGAGGTCAGTCATTATCTGGACACCTAGATAATGAAAACTTTTTTTTTAGGTCCCTTTGAGCTTCCTCCTCTGAGCTCTGGGATCATTTGACTTTCAATTTGCATTATTTTGCATTTGTCTTCATTATCTTAAACTCTGACAGAGATATGTATTCCCATAAGATGTCAAACACTCAAAGCAATTATTCTATGGGGTCTTATAGGAAGAAGTGTGTCATCTGCATGTAGTGAGACTCTGTTATCTCCCCCCTCCTACTTTTATGACTTGCTGTTCTCCTGAACTCTGATCTTTGCAGCCAGTGTTTCTAGACTCAGGGCGTACAAGAGGAGTTACAGATGGCAGTGCTGCATGATCCCTCTTTAGATAGGAAAGGTATTAGAGATTGTGCCGTTCACCTTTACTTGTGCTGTAGGGTTTGAGTATAGCTCCCAGATCCAGGCCCTAAAGTTATCTCCAAAATTAAACTCTTCTAAGGTTGTATCAATGAAGACCCAGTTTAGGGGGTCAAAAGCCTTTTCTATGTCTAGAGCCATGACTGCCCTTTGTCTACCATCTGTCCTTTTGTGGGCATCAGCCATTACAAGCAGCATCTTCCTGATGTTGTCATGGAGATTGCAGACTTCATTGTCGACCTTGTGTTGAGGTTTCCCAGATTAATACTTCTGGGCGACTTCAACGCCTGGGTCGACGATGAACTCTCCCATTTTGGTCAAAGTCTGCTCCAGTTGATGAATACACTGGGCCTGACACAGGTTGTTACCACCTCTACCCATATAGGAGGTCATTCACTAGATCTGGTCTTTCTCTTGGGTATGGAGATCACTGACTTGGGGGTGGAACCAGTCAGTTGGTCGGACCATTACACCATAGGTTCAGTTTCAGGGCCCCCTCTAGAAGTCTGCCTCTATGGAGATGATCCAATACCGCCCTTTAAGGGTATTGGCCCCAGTGACCTAATGGCGGTGTTGGACCTATCGAGTTTGTCGGGTGAATGCATGAGTCCAGATGGTCTTGTACTTGCCTATAATAAGGCTGTGGGAGATGCTCTGGACAAAATTGCTCCTGTTCGTGTTCGGCCTCTCACCATCCGTCCAAGGAGTCCATGGTTTGATGGCTCCTTGAAGGAATTAAAGCGAGTAGGCTGAAGGCTGGAGAGAGAGTCTGGCAGAAATCGGGCCTTGATGTTGACAGGCTTAGATTGTTAGCCCATTATGATGGCTACCAATCAGAAATCACTTCGTAAGAAGGCAGAATTCCTGTCGAGAGATTTCTGCTGCAAAGAATCGACCGGCTCAACTTTTCGGACTGTGGACAGACTGTGTAATCCAGTCTGTCTTCAGCCTAGAAGCTTTTTCTCAACTTAGATGTGAGGTTAGCTCGCTTCTTTGCAGATAAGGTTGCCAGCATCAGGTCCGGCATTGGTCGACCTCTCCTTGAGAGTTATAATGGTGGACAATGGGTGGTACTTAATCCTCGCCTATCTGGTTGGATTTTCACGCCCGAATTCGTTGACATTGTGAAGATCATCCAAACAATGCGTCCAACTAGTTGTAGTTTGGATCCGGGTCCTACACCTCTGTTAGTAGGTTGTGTAGAAGTTATCTACCCAATCCTTGCTGACATTGTCTGGAAATCCTTGGAGGGTTTTTCCTAACCCCCTTAAGGAGGCAGTAGTTCGACCACTCCTAAAAAAATCCTCCTTGGACCCAGACTGTCTAGCTAACTACCGGCCTATCTCTAACCTTCCATTTGTTGGTAAGGTTATTGAAAAGGCAGTTGCACTGCAATTGGATGAACATCTCACCTCCCATAATGTCTATGATACTCTCCAATCTGGCTTCAGGAAAAGGCATAGTACTGAGACTGCCCTTGTTCGGGTATTGAGTGACCTCCTAATGGCCAGAGATCGAAGAACATGCGATTCTGGTCCTTCTTGATCTTTCTGCATTTGACACTGTAGACCAAGCTGCTATTGGAGTTATCATGGTTTTTGTGGGCTGTCTGGTACAGGCCATTTAATGGTTTTGTTCTTACCTCACTGGTAGGTCTCAGAGAGTCGTCACCGAATTTATTCCTCTGACGCCTTCTCCCTACCATGTGGGTACCACAGACTCCATTTTAGCTCCCATGCTGTTTGCAGTGTATATGCTGCCATTGGAGAAATCATCAGGAGATACAGCTGAGTTTTCACTGCTATGCAGATGATACTCAGCTGTATCTATCCTTTCTCCCGATCAGAGTGATGCACTCTCCGTGCTTAACAACTGCCTGGATGAGATCAGAATTTGGATGAGTTCGAGCTGGTTAAAACTTAATCCGGATAAGACTGAGGTATTGGTTGTGGACCCAGGTCATCCTGGGAGGGGTTAGAGTGCGGGACATCCATCAGGCTTATTACTTGGTGGTGTACCGCTCTCTAGCTCTCGAGAAAGAGCGAATCTGGGCGTTATTTTTGATGACGGTCTGACCCTGAAATCACAAGTGTCAGCTGTTGTCAAACTTTCTTTACCATCTGAGGAATATCGCCCAGGTGAAACATCTGATTCCCCAGGAGGACCTTCCAACTTTGGTCCACGCCTTTGTTACCACCCACTTGGACTACTGTAATTCCCTATACCTAGGGCTACCTGGGGTTGATATCCGCCGCCTGCAGCTGGTGCAGAAGGCTGCAGCCAGGCTTTTGACTGGGACTCTTAGAACCAGTCATATGACGCCTGTGCTTCGCGAACTGCACTGGCTGCCTGTGCGGTGGCGGATCACCTTTAAGGTTGGTTTACTAACCTTTAAAGCCCTACACGATCAGGGACCTGGTTACCTGAAAGATCTTCTGGTTCCCTATTGCCCCCTCCACCCCCTCCGCTCCGCCAATGAGGGATTGCTAGAGATTCCCAGGGTCCGTTTGAAGTTGTCAGGATCTTGTGCCTTTGCCTTTTCAGCTCCTACCCTGTGGAATTCTCTACCTCATTGGTTAAGAGAATGCCCGACCGTTGACAGTTTTAAAATTGCTTTAAAAACACATCTTTTTACGTTGGCTTTTTCTTTATAGTTCTGATTGTTTAATGTTGGATTCTTTTGTTTTATTTATTCTGTACAGCACCTTGATTTTGAAAGGCGCTTTAAAAATAAACATGAATTGAATTGAATTGAATTGAGATGCCTCCTCAGAGTGAACCCTGTCTGGTTTTGGTGTACTAGCTCTGTAACTACTCATAGTCAGTTTGCATTTATTTTCACAAATATTTTTGTGTCTTGGTTTAGCAAGCAAATTGGCCTGTACCCTCCACACCAGGTGGTGTTCTTCCCTGGTTTTGAGATGATAGTAATAATGGCCCCTTTCCAGCTATCTGGCATTTCCCACTCAGTATAGCACCCAATACACACAGCAAGCAGGAGGGGGTGATAGTTCCTTCTTGAAAGTCTTGTAGTATTCTGCTATATAGCCATCTGGGCCAGGGGTTTTATTATTTTTGTAGATTTTTACCACAAGATCTAACCTGACCCTTGCAAATGGTTTGTCTAGATCCTGTCACTGTTGGTCTGTGAGCTTGGGGCCACTGCTTGAAGAATTTATTTAATTTTCCCATTTACTCCCCTATCCTATCTTTGCCTGTATAATGTGACATAGAAATCTTTAAAAGTTTCAACAGTTTGTTCTGGTGTTGTGACTACATTGCTTTCCTCAGGGAGGGCTCTAATTTTAGGGATAAACCTATCAGCCATTTGCTTCTTTAACTGAAAATCTAGCAGTCCACTAGCCCTATTTCCCAATTCGTAATACCTTTGTCTTGTGAGTCTTGATGCATTTTCGGTCTTCCTAGTGAGTAGGTCCACAAGCTCCTGGCTGACTTTTTTAAGTTCCACTAGAAGCTCTTTTTTATTTATTTATGTGTGTGTGTGTGTGTGTGTGTGTGTGTGTGCTGTTCCTCAAGTACCCTTATTTGTTTCTCTAGGTTTGTTTGTATTATCCACATCTGAGATATTTTTTGGGGGGGGGCTAGCATACAAGATTGTTTCCCCCTCTCAGGACCACTTTCAGACCATCCCAAAAGAATTTCTGTTTAAATGCCATGTTTTTGTTTCCATTCCATAATTTTTTTTATTCCTTCTTTTATTTTGTTGATGAATATTTCATCATGTAGTAATCATGCATTCAGCCTCCATAAGGATTTTCTGTCCATTGGTCCTAGGTCTATGGTAATGCTGATTTTGGAATGGTCAGAGAGAGAGTCATGGGGTATATTTAAGCAATAAGCCATGAGTGGGTGGGGGTTATCAGGGGATTTACCATGGTTGAAGTGGTTTGCCCACGAGGCACAGCCGAGTGGGTAAACCCTCGCCAGCCGTGGTAAATCCCCTGATAACACACATCCTCCGAGTGGCTTATTGCGATTATACCAAGGTTCATTTTTTTACTATAATAAAATACAAACATTAAAGAGGTTGCATTGTTTTTTTTATTATTTTTATTGCGTTTATTCCTGGGCTATAGATACATTGGATATATTGGATTATAGTCTCATCAACAGCCATTGGTTATCAGAGGATTTACACTGGTGCTAAACTGCCAGTAAACTGCCAGTTGGACTATTTCATTGGCTGTTCATGTATGTCAATGGTATAATTCTGCATCCATGACAAGATGCCCCCATTCTTTCTGGGTGCAGATTATATCCAAATGGGAATAACTGTCCTCAGCCTGAGAGTAGAAAGTATTGTTACTGTTATGAGGCTTGTGTTCTCTCCTGACATCAGTGAACCCTGCTTCTGATCACAATGCCGTCAAGGTATCTGCACTTCCTCTGTCTGCCCTCTAGGAGCCCCTTGACCTATCTATGGAATAGTATTCCACACAGTGCCAGTCCCCCCCCCCACCCCCAGGAGAGTGTGGCCTTCTGGGATTTTAGCCACCCATCCAAAAATTTCTTTATAGAATTCCACTGAGGCTAGGGTGGGGCTATGTAAATGTTAAAATGAAGATGTCTGCTTGCGAGCCTTCCTGAGGCTAGAGCCATCCGCCCTCAGTGATCCATGTAGGTGCTTGATAGTACTACCCCTGCCTTTTTAGAGTTATGTCTAGATGCTGCTATGACCTCCCCCACTCATTCCCTTTTGATCTTGGCATGTTCCTGTGGGATAAAAGGGTTTCTTAAAAAAAAAAAAAAAAATTCCACAATGGTTCCAAGCTAGATCTAGAAGGATACTGGCTCTTTTTATCATGGAGTTCACCCCTTTCACATTAAATAATACAAGCTTTATGGATTCAGTGATGTAAAGAGAGTGAAATTAGATGAGGACTTATACAAGTCTCGTACCTTGCTGCCTGTGTGCCTCAGGCAGAGTGCCCCATACCTTGCTAGTGACAGTACGTCCCTCCTGGAATCAGTGGTGACAGCTTCTGGCTCAAAACACCCCATCAAATGAAAGTACCCACAAGAAAAATAAAACATTAGCAGTGATAGAACACAACACATGCTAAATTTCAAGTATACAGTATAGAATTAGTAAAATACAATAACAGTAAAAACAATAAACACCCTCCCAAGTGGGAGGGAATTAGCTGTTAGGCAAAAGAATGGACTTGCCTACCAAGCAAAAGAAGAGGGCTAAGCCTTCCCTCCCAGAGCTAAAGATTTCCCTCGAGAGGAAGAGCTGTCACCCCCTCAGGAATGTTAGGAGCAGATGATTCTGCCTCCCTCTTCCTGTGAATGCACTTTCCAGGACTATGTGTTAGCTCAGACTGGCAGTGGGAGCTTGAAAGTACTACCGAGCAGAGGTATCACTGGCCAGGCTCATATCTTAGGTGATTATCATTCAACTTTGTTCCGTCGGTGTAAGCTGTGATGCAGTACAGCGTGCATTATTACTGCACCACCTCCCACAAGTGATCTGTCCATCCCTCATCAGGTACAGTCATGCCTGTGCATGATTCTGGGTGGATGAATCTGGGTAAATGTAAACTAGTGAGTGAGCGAGCGCCCCTCTGCCAGGCTGCACCATTTTTTTTAATGACTATCTACCCAGGGTTTCAGGAAGCCACAAGGTAACTCTTTAAATACATTTCTGTCTTATGTCACAATTCCCTTTCCCCCAGTTGTGGCATTCACAATGACTGCATTTTGGTCCCATGATTGCATAAGCTAAATAGTTACATGGCTGTCTGGGATACATACCCCTAGCCCTATTGTAGTTACTTCAAGCCTCTACCAACCTGGAGTGCATCCTCCAGTGGGAATCTGTGTCCATCTTGGGCAAAAGCTGTGATCCTGTGGTCTACACCTTAACAAAACGGTGACCGCAGGCAGTGACAGATCAGTGGGAGTCCGGTGAAAATGCAGTTTTAGCTTAGAGTGCACTGATATTCAGGCTGACTCTCAGTCCTAGTTCAGTTAATTGAATGTCAAAAAAGAAAAGATGTAAAGTTTTTGTATGATTCCTTCTGGTGGACTGGAGTCATGAATTAGAGGTCTAGAGATAGGCCCAACTTCTTGCTTTCCCCTGTCTGCATTTATTTGCGCAGTTAATTACAAATCTGACCACTGGTGAGAATGACCATCATTTTAAAGTATGGACTTCCTACAGTCCCAGGGTACCTGTGTGCATGAGGAGTGGAGGGTGCCCCGATGGTAAACAGGAGAGGAGCTGTTTCTGAGTTGCTTTGTTTTTGCCCGATATCTCGCAGCTCACCCATCACCCTTAGAGTCAGCTTATCTCATGGTCACCCTTCACTAACATGACCCAGGCCTTTCTCCTCCTTGTCCACCCTCAATAACCACCCTTACTGCCCATACCCAAACATTCTGCCTGGGGACATCCCCACCTTTTTTTTTTTTCAATTGTTTAACCAGGTGAGACACACTAAGCTGAAAGCTTGTTTACAGGTGCAACCTGGGAGCACAGGGAAGTTAAGTGACTTATTCAGGGTCACACAGTATGGAAGTGGGGGCTGTGGGATTCAAACCCAGGTCTTCAGATTTACAGCTCAGAGCCTTAAGCCACTGCGCTATACTGCCTCCCTTGGAGCATGCTTTTGTGACATCCAGACTCGACTACTGTAATGCGCTTTACTTTGGGGTCTCTGGAGGTACCCTCTGCCGACTGCAGCTGGTGCAGAACACTGCCACCAGGCTGCTGACAGGACCTTCTAAGTTCAGTCATATTACCCCAGTGTTGTGCGAACTGCACTGGCTACCTGTCAGGTGGAGGATCCTATTCAAGGTGGGCTTGCTCACCTTTAAGGCCCTACATGGACTTGGTCCTGGCTACCTGTCTGACCTTCTAACACCTGCTAATAATGCCCACTCCTTCTGCTCCTCCTCTAGGGGCCTCCTTGTGATTCCCAGGATGAAGTTTAAAAACTGCAGGCGACAGGGCCTTTAGCGTCATCGGTCCCATCCTGTGTAACTCGCTACCACCATCTGTGAGGGAGGCCTCTTCGGTTGAGGTTTTTAAGACCTACTTTAAGACCTATTTATTTGCTTTGGCATTTCCAGACATTGATCCTTAGGGACGTCAGTATTTACTCATTAGCAGATGTTGATATATTCTGTTTTTAAGCTTGCTGTTTTTATTTTAATCCTGTTTTAATTTGTTATTTTTGTATCTATGCATGCACTGTCTCACTTTAATGTTTATACCTGTATGGTGCCCAGAGCCCTCCAGGATTGGAAGCCAAAGAAATAAAAGTTGCCTTGCCTTGCCTTGCCTTACCCCACCAGCACAGCTCCACTGGTACCTGCTAGATGTGGCCAGTTCATCATGTTACATTCCAGGACAGATGTGTAGCCCTTGGCGATTCATGCACTGCCTCACTGCCTGGTTGGAGTTGCACTGGACTCAGTGACTGTAGGTTCACTGTGAGCATCACAGGGTAGAAGGGAAGAGCAGTGCCACCCAAAAGTCCATTTAGTATCCAAGGGTTGGGGTGGTCCCAATCATCAGTGTCCTCATTTTCCTATTTACAAACACAGTCAAAAAGCAAAAGTAACAGATTATTCATTCTGCCTTTTTCAGAGATGCCTTCACCAGGCCGAAAATGCTTTGCAAGTCTGTTTGCTGAGTATCTTACACATCGGCTCTAGGACCTTTATATTTTCCTGCCTCCTTCCCCACTACAATATCTCCCACACCATCTGCTGCTAGTTTTTGTAGTAAGCCTCTTGCTTCAGTTCTTGTACTGCAGTCTCTCACTGCATTAGCGGTTTTGAGGCTTGCAAAAGGGAATCCTAGTTCTTGGACCCTGAATCCCAGTGGACATGTCATTTACTCAGGTACCTCAGATGTGCTTGAGTCCCTTTGTCTCACAACTGCTTAATAACCCCTAGGACTTCCTTACGCTTTTGCATATTGGAGCTGGGGTAGTCCTGACCTACATAAACATTTTTCCTATCGAGGTTCAGCTCTTATCTCCCACGCTTTTCTTAAGCTCATCTCTTTTACAGGGTAGCAGGAGAATTTCACAAGGATGGACCTGGAGGAGCATCTTCCTTCAGTCTCAGCCCCAATGCCTGGTGATCTCTTTCAGCGGCTACGGTTTCCTCTTCTGTTATTTGTAATTCCTGCTTAAACCAACTGAGCAGGCTTCCATCTAGTTATCCCTGTTCACAGCCCTCAGGGAAACCAAACATTTGAATGTTCTTGCAGCAGCCCCTTGCCTCCACATCCGCCACTCTCTTTATTAACTACCACTCTTCAAGTTAGAGGTGGAGTATTGTGCAGCTGACACTTTGCTGCTCCTCCCACAGTTTGTTTAGACCTTCTTCCTCTTCTGTAGTTCTGTGTTCAAACTGCTTCATCTCTGTTTTTATTTCTGACACATTACAGTCTGTGAGTTTGAGCATTTTCATGATGCTGGAGGAAGTAGCTCTACTGGCTACCAAGCTACTGTGGGAGGCCTGCTCATCATCTTCCCCTTCTGAATTGGCCATCACATCTGACGCCCATGAGGGTGAGTGGCTCACACTCTTATTCTTGGCGGCACCCCACCACAATTTGCATTTCAAACCTAGTCTGCTACTGTATTTTCAGGGGGTGGTCATCATGCTTGTTGGTTCTGCTTTCTGAGCCAAAATCTGCTGGGTTACCAACAGATTTCACTAGACTAATACTAGTGAGACTGGAGCTCACAGTCAAGCATTCATCTTGCTTGCTGATGTCACCGGAAGTCGATATAAGTCCTTACTGAGTGTCGGACTGGTCCACCTGAATGCTTGGAAATTTCCAGGTAGGCACCCCCTCCACCCAGTTGACTTCTACCTGACATTCTAGTCACTAAAAATCTTTTCATATGAGCTGGCTTGGTGGTGCTGAGGGTTGAGATGCTGGACGCCATACCAGAGTTTAGTAGCGGACTCAAGTTGCAGGAAGATCAGCTGGGGGAGGAGAGGATTGAGCATCTGAAGGACTTCACTCCTGTCCCGGGAGGGAAGGTTTGCTCGCCTGGCCTCTGACTACCACCATGTGGAGTCCTGGTGGTATTGAAGTCTCGGGTTTTACTGAAGGGAGGGGCTGTGGCCTGATGTTATGTGCTTGCCTCCACATGCATGGTTCATGCTGCAGTAGGGATGGGAGAAAAGTGGAAAAATGTCAGCTGGGGCTTTGTGATGCCCTGCATGTCAGTTCACGGACCTGTGCTGCTCCCAGAGCAATCTGTAAAGGTGCCTGATTGTAAGGTAGGTCCCAGGGGAGGCAGGTGCTGATTTGTAGGGACAGGGCTGATAAGCCACCACAAGTATCCCACTCAAGAGAAAAAACCCATATGGAAAAAAAGTATTTTCATATGTCAACTGGCAGTTGGGCTGGCAGTATAGCCTAGAGGTTAGAGGAACAAGGTATGAACAAGCTTGATACATCCAGCAGACCTGTGTTTGATTCTCACAACCTCCACTTGCATACTATGTGACTCTGAGCAAGTCACTTAACCGCTCAGTGCTCCCAGGCCGCCCCTGTAAACAGGCACTTTTGCCTAGTGGGCCTTACCTGGTTACCAAAGACTAAAATAAAATAAAAAATAAAAATAAACTATTATCTAATTAAGTGGATTTTTTTTTTCTTTTCAAGTACATATATGATGTAAAAATGGAGTTAGTGTGTACTATTTTGAAAAGTAATGGGTGGTAGCCTGGGTAAAACATTGGCTGGACAACAGGACACAGAAGGTAATTGTAAATGGAGTCCACTCTGAAGAAAGAGGGGTTACTAGTGGGGTACCACAGGGTTCAGTACTGGGTCCAGTCCTTTTTAATGTCTTTATAAGTGACATTGCAGAGGGACTGGAAGGAAAAGTATGCCTCTTTGCAGATGACACAAAGATCTGCAACAGGGTTGATACACAAGGAGGCGTGGAATGGATAGAAGGGACTTGGCAAGGTTGGAGGAATGGTCAGAAGTATGGCAGCCTGGATTCAATGCAAAGAAGTGCAAAATAATGCTCCTGGGAAACAAAAACCCAAGGGAAGATTATATGATGGGGGCGAGGTAGTAACAACAACAAAAATGGAAAGGGACCTGGGCTAATCGTATCAGATGACCTTAAGGTTAGCAAGCAATGTGAGATGGCAGTAGGGAGGGCTAGGGGATACTGGGCTGTATAGGGAGAGGCATCACCAGCAGAAAACAGGAAGTTGTTATCCCTCTGTACAGACAGTTGGTGAGACCCCATCTGGAGTACTGTGTCCAGTTCTGGAGACCCCATCTCTGTGAGGACATAGACAAGATAGAGGCAGTCCAGAGTAGGGCAACTAAAATGGTGCAGGGTCTACAAGAGAAAACATACGAGGAGAAACTAAAGGAGCTTAATATATATTCCCTTGAGGAAAGGAGGGAGAGGGGGGACATGATAGAAACTTTTAAGTACCTCAGTGAAATCAACAAAGTCCAAGAGCGTAGCATCTTTCATAAAAAGAGATGTGCAAGAACAAGGGGACACAATTTGAAAATAGATGGGGGTCGGTTCAGGAGCAATGTGACAAAGTATTTTTTCACAGAGATGGTGGTGGACACATGGAACAGCCTTCCTGAGGATGTTGTGGGGTCTAAAACTGTGGGAGAATTCAAGAATGCATGGCACAGACATAAGGCAATTTTTATTAGGGTAGGAAGAAATAGGTTGTTGGTTAACTAGGATCTGTAGCTTATCCTCTAGGTAGGGAAATGGGCAGACTAGGTGGGCTAAGTGGTCCTTATCTGCCGTCAAAGTCTATGTTTCTATGTAATGCTGATATAAGTATGCTACCCCGGGTCCTCCTTATCTACTTTCCAGGTGGGCTCCACTTCCAACTTTTCAGGTGGGTCCCTTACACTGCAGGTTGAACCTGTCCTTACTGGGACTTATTTCAAATGTTTTGAATATACAGTATTACTTCATGTAAGCAATAAGCCACGCCGGGGTTTTCATTGTAGAGAATCAGTTCATGTCTTGGATACTGTGGGCAGGATATTCAAAGGGGTTGTGCATGGCGCAACCCACCGATGCACCCCAGCACGATATTCAAAGGGGCTGGCTGTGCTGCGCAACCCCTGATGCGCCAGAGCGCACCAGTAATGTAAGCGGTGCAAGTGCGGAGGGGCGTGCCCATGCATATGCGGCACATCCTGATATTCAGCCTGGGATGTGCGGCACATCCCACTATTCAGCCTGGGATGTGTGGCGCATATGCAGGCACAAACCCACCTTGCGCCGCACAGGGGGGACACAATGTTGAGCCCTTTGAATTCGGAAACATGTCGGGGACACCCACAGATGGGCTGCCACATTGCTGAGTGCAACACAGCAGCCGCCTGCTGTGGGTAGCCACCCGACCTCCCAGGATACAGTCCATGAGCCCCCTGCCCAGGGGATGTCATGCCCCCCCTCGCCTGATCACAGGCATGATGTAAATAAACCCTGGTGGTCCAGTGGACCCTACCCCATCGCCCGATCGTGGGCATGTAATAAAGAAATCCCTGGTGGTTCAGTTGACCCTACACCATTGCCTGATCGTGGGCATGTAATAAAGAAATCCCTGGTGGTCCAGTGGACCAATCTCTGACACCCGCTCGCAGGCAGTAGTCAATCACCCTGTGGTCCAACCGTACCCCCCCCACCCACATAGACCCCTGCCACCCTGCACCCACCCCGGTCAGTTTTGGGTGGCAGTTTTCCACCCACAATCCACCCGGCCACCTGCCGACTGACAGCGTACAGTACAGCTATTTGTCCACTGCATGGGCCAATGGGCTTGCAGACTGGACTGTACTGAAGTCGCAAATGTGAATGAACCATTCACATTTCGGATTATGTACAGCATGGTCTGCACGTACTGGCACACACAGTGGACAAATAGGCACACAGACTTCGTTGTACGCTGTCAGTCAGTGGGCACCTCGGACAGCTGGTGGGCGAGCTGCCGCCCGCCACTGACTGGAGGGGGGGGTGCAGGGTGGCGGGGGTCTACATGGGCAGGTGGTTGGGGGGTACCATTGAACCAAAGGGTGATTGACTACCGCCCACGAGCAGGCATCAGAGATCGGTCCACTGGACCACCAGGGATTTCTTTATTACACACCTGCTATTGGGCGATGGGGGTAGGGTCTACTGGACCGCCTGGGTTATTTTGTACATATGCCCATGATTGGGCAGGAGAGAGCGGTCCACTGGACTACCACAGAGTGTATACGCTTATGCCCACTATCAGGCGATGGGGCACGGTGTCGGCCGAGGGGCAGGAGGGCTTTCGGTCCACGATGGATGCAGCCTGGCACAGCACCAGGTGCAAGTCACCGGGGATTGCTGCACCACATGCAGATGGGGCCATAATGAAATGAAAAAGGCCCCATTTGTGCCTTGCATGCATAATGGCCTCATTTGCATGCCCAGCACTGAATATCGCCTAGTGCACCTGCACTGGCGCATCCCCCTGCTTCCCACCTAACACTTGCACTGGTGCAGTGCCACTGCGTCGTGCACAGTGTGGGTGAGCCATGGCGCAGCACTGTTGAATATCTCCTGGACTATGCCCTGGCTCAACCCAGTTGTGCTGCGCCCAGGCTTGCTCCCCTGCCTGGCACAGTCCGAATATCCCATGCTGTAAGTCATCATTCGGGAGTGCATTGATTCCCCCTCAATGCTAACCCTGAAGGGGCATGTTGTACTTATAAAATTCTTCTTTTTTTTACAATTGTTTAACCAGGTGAGACACACTAAGCTGAAAATTTGTTTACAGGTGCAACCTGGGAGCACAGGGAAGTTAAGTGACTTGCTCAGGGTCACACAGTATGCAAGTGGGGGTTGTGGGATTCAAACCCAGGTCTCCAGATTTGTAGCTCAGAGCCTTAAACCACTGCACCATATTGCCTCCCCTTTTTATGACAGTCAAAGAAAAATAAGAACATTTTTAATCAGTTTTAAAAATAATTCTGATTTATTTCATTTATTTATTTAGTTGTATTAACTGGGAAAGGAGGGCTAGGCAAGTCTGCCTATTTTCAGCCTTGTCCTGAGGGGGGAGGGGAGATACTGATGGAAACCAACTGAATTTTAACTAGATTAAGCTGTTGGTTGTATTTTGGGTGAATTTGTTTACATTGCTGTGATATAGCTGTTGTGTTTACAATATCCTGATCTCTTTTTTGAAGGAGGGATCTCTTTTTCCAATAGGGAAACAGTGACATTCACATTTTGTAATGCAATCATTGGGATGTCACTTTTTTCATGATATCATTGTTGTGATAGCACAGTGACAGATCAAACCTTTAAAAAGAAAATGCTGGTGCAAGTCCATTTCCACCTTAACCGTCATGTGTAGTAAACCCAACTGGCACGCTCCACAACTCAAAAAAGGAGCTTCCCCCACACGGAGTACAACATATGATGGAATAAAGTTTATTGAGGCACAAGAAAACAGATACACTACTTTAAATGACGACTTCTTACAAACTGCCTGCATGAAGTTCAGGTAAATCTAGGCCTGTCAAAGAAATCCGTTTAAAGGAATAGTACACTCAAAATTTGCAAAAACATAGGTTGTGCAGAGTATTTTGATTTGTGTGTGCAGTCCTATTGTGCCCTTCACTTTGTCTGCTATTATTTTTTTCTAAATTAGCCTACCAGTTTTATAGTAGTTTTATGGCCCCTGGGGATCTCCATCTTATCATGATTTATTGCTCTTGTTCCTGCAATGCCTCCTGTCCCATGCAACATTGATGTGGCCGGGACCATGGCTTCAACAAACATTACTTTATAGAGTCGGTTTACAACAACACAGCTGTGTAACTTTCCTTATCCAGTGAGCACTAATGGCTACATTTACAGTTTAGCAAATACTTGAGGGCTAATTGAGGGTACCTGGTTAGATAAACATTACAGGAACAGCAGCAGTCAAGAGAGCGCTAGTCCATGTAGTGCTAACATGGACAGCAAAAGGGGATTTAAAGCATTTTCAGCAAGTGCTCCCCTGGTGGCTGTCCATGGTGCTTAAGGCACACAAGGGCACCAGGATCCAAGAGGCTGGCTGAGCTGCTCTGTGGCAGGTAGGCCCCTGTGGAGTTGGTCAGGTACCGTCCTTTGTGGGATGTGGTCCACGAAGACCAGATGGTGGTTATTGACCTCTCGCTGTTGGACAAGTCTTGCACAGATCCCGAGCAGTTGGTTGTGGCCTATAATGGGGCCATATCTTCAGCCCTCGATCTGATTGCTCCTATCCGAGTTCACCCCCTTCTGCGTTGCTCTGGGGCCCTGTGGTTTGATGGGGCTCTAAGAAAGTTGCGGAAATTGGGGCATAGGTTAGAGCATCGCTGGAGGAAGACTGCCTCTGATGCCGACCACCTTATTTTGTTACAGCATTATAAACTCTACCAAACAGAAATTTCCCATAAGAAGGCAGAATTCCTGTCCAGAGAAATTTCTGTCGCACAGAACCGAATGGCTCAACTCTTTAGAACCGTTGACAAGCTGTGCAACCCAGCCTGTCGGCAGCTCCATCGAGTTTTTACACAAACCGATTGTGATCAGATCGCTCGCTTCTTTGCGAACAAGGTGGATGACATCAGGCGGGAGTGCTACCAACTTCACTGTAAGGGGGTTGCTGTTGATCGGTGCATTGTCGCAGAGCCCGGAGTTTCCTGGAATACCTTTGACCTGCCGGATTTCATGGACATTATGCGGATTGTCCAGAAGATGCGTCCCATGTGCTGTAGTTTAGACCCAGACCCTACTTCCCTGATTTTGGGTTGTAGTGAGATCATTGGCCTGGTCTTAGCTCAGATTGTCCAGTGCTCTCTAGACATGGGTGAGTTCCCTAGCTCCCTGAAGGAGGGGGTGGTGATCCCTCTTCTGAAAAAAGCTTCTTTAGACCCAGAGAACCTAGCAAACTACAGGCCTATCTCTAACCTCCCTTTTGTGGGGAAGGTTATTGAGAAAGTTGTGGCTGCTCAACTGGATAACCATTTAACCATCCATAATTTATACGAACCTCTCCAATCAGGTTTTTGTAAGAGGCATAGTACTGAGACTGCTCTGGTTCGGGTGCTCAATGATCTCCTGATGGCGAGAGATCGGAGACACTGTTCTATCTTGGTTCTCCTGGATCCATCACCAGCTTTTGATACTGTGGATCATGGGATTCTGCTTGAACGCCTGAGGTGTATCTGTGGGCTGTCGGGTACAGGCTACACATGCAAAACACTTACTGCTGCTGGCTAGACCTGACACACACACAAAAAATAAAAATATTGAATTACAGCTATTTAGTGGAGGTCAGAACATCAGGCTCTCATCTCTAGTACTTGCTGAAACAGTGGTCCTGGATGCATCACTGTCACATGGGACAGAATACATTGTAGAAAAAAGAAGAGCTATAAATCTTGCTGAGATGGAGATCCCCAGGGGCCATAAAACTACCTTATAACTAGCAGCCTAATTTAGAAAATAAAAACCTCTTGACAGCAAACAATGGGAAGAACACACCAAGGGCAGGATTCTCAAAACTTTCGGGACCAAAGTCCCTCTCTGCAACCACAGTTGCGGGCTGAAATCACCTGCAGCTGCGCTGGTCGCAATTCTCAGCCAGCAGTTGCGGATGATGTTACGGCTGCTCCCACCAGCCATAGCATCTTGCTGCAGCTGCGGAGATCTCCCAGACAACACCTCCCACAAATAGCCGTAAATCATGGAGTCAGTCATGATCCGGCTCCACCTTTGTGAATACCAACCGCTGCGGGTAACCTGTGGATCTGCAAGTGGCAACTCACTTGCACCACGGTTTACCTGCAGCTACGGGTATTTCACAATCTTTGAGAATCTTGCCCCAGTACTACACACACAAATTAAAATACTCTGCACAACATATGTTTTTGTGAGTTTTCACTGTAGTACTCCTCTAAATGAATAAGATCCCCTTCTAGCCAACTTTGTTTCCTTTTTTTACAAGAAATGTGTAAGTCTGCTGGATTCATGTATTACAAAAAATAACAGACAAGGGAGTGTGTTAAACTTGACCATAATACCATCTCAAAGTTCTGGTGACATGCTGGAACCTCTCAAGTTTTGCTCTTAGGTACTCATATCACCAGAACCTTTTGATGGTATTACAGCCTTATAAGACACAGTACCCTATCTGTATTCTATTTAAAATACTGCTGAGCCTGTTTAGTAACTAAAAATATGTAATACACATTTTTTTCATAACATATGGCCGTGTGCTATCAAATCTGTGATCAAATCCTTCATTGCACTGATGAACAGTCTCACTATGTGTATATTTACCTTGTGTGCTACACAAAGAAATTAAACCATCATGTCATTCACATGTGCGTGATGAAATCTTCACTTATTTGTTTCACGCTTTCTTTAGGGACCCATTTACAACATGTAGCAACACACTGCTGAAATAAAAAAAAAACACTCTGTACTTCCTGGTGCTGAAAAACCATATGAGCTGTAGTAATGAGATTACAATGCACTCATCAGGAGGGAGGTTTCATTATGTTACTGACTCACTGCTACAAATTCATTTCTTTCTATATTAACTTACAAAACAGCAATTATTAAAAAAAAAACTATTGAATGTTGTAATTATCAATTTTTCATGACATTGATGCATGGTACCATTGCTAAACATTCATGCTCTGTACTTATGGTTCATGTGGTATCACCACCTTGGGTGTGCAAAAAAATAAAACCCCTCATAATGTACAACATTCCATATATTATTGCATGTGGGCTTGATATTCAAACTGCACCATTCATAGGCGCAAGCCCTTGATCTGCGCAAAATAGTTGCGCAGGGGTGTATCCTGGGCGATATTCAAAGGAGTTGTGCTATTGAGCAACTCGCTGAATTTCACCCAGCCACAGCCACTGTGCATGGTGCAGTGGAACTTGCACCGCAGGTTGACAGAGTGGAGCATTCAACTTGCGATTGGCGCCGACTACTAAGTGTCGCATCACGCCAAATCACTATTCAAAAGGTGACATGCAAATGGGGCTATAATTCATGCAAGGCGCCGGGGGCCATTTGCTGTGATTATATCCCCATTTGCATGCCATTAACATGGATTGCACTGATCCCCGAGGACTTGCGCCTGGCACCCTGCCAGACAGCAGCCGCCGGGACCGATGCCCTGCAGCCTGATCGCGGGCATAGTGTACTCCCCCCCCCACCAGCCCGATCGCGGGCATCAATGTGGCTCCCCACCCTCCTCGTGTTCACATCCCTGGTGGTCCAGTGGACCGAAATGCCCGATCACGGGAGGTATGTATAATAACTCCCACCCCCCTCCCGTTCACATCCTGGTGGTCCAGTGGACTGAAATGCCCGATCGCGGGTGGTATGTATGTATAACTCCCACTCCCCTCCGTTCATTCCTGGTGGTCCAGTGGACCGAAATGCCCGATCGTAGTGGTATGTGTGATAAAAACCACCCCGAACATAGCCCTGGTGGCTAGGTGTCCCCACCTACCCACCCACGAACCCCCACCCGCTCCCCCAGCAGCCAGCGGGCGGCAGCATCCCACCCGCCTGCTGCCCGCCCTCCCATGACTGACTGCCGGTGGGGCTACGCCTATTGGTGCAGGCAGAGCCAATGGGCGTGCAGCCCTCCCCGTACATGACAGTCAGAATGGCGGCAGCCCTCACCGGCCGGTTGTCGGCGGGCGGTGGGTGGCAGGCGGTGGGATGCTGCCGCCCGCCGCCGCCGGGGAGCAGGGTGGTGGGGCTCTCCTGGTGGGTAGGGTGGGGACACTAGCCACCAGGGCATGTTCGGGATGGTTTTATCACACATACCGCCCGCGATCAGGCATTTCGGTCCACTGGACCACCAGGATGTGGAACGGGAGGGAGTGGGAGTTATTATGCATACCACCCTCGATCGGGCATTTCAATCCACTGGACCACCAGGGATGTGGAACGGGGGGGTGGAGTTATTATACATACCGCCCGCGATCGGGCATTTCCAGTCCACTGGACCACCAGGGATGTGGAACGGAGGAGGGTGGGGAGCCATTGATGCCCGCGATTGGGCTGGTGGGGGGAGGACACTATGCTCATGATCGGGCTGTAGGGTATCGGGTCCTCGACGGTTGCTGCCTGGCAGGTGCCAGGGCGCAAGTCCTCGGATCAGCGCATTCCACATGTTAATGGCATGCAAATGGGGATATAATCACATGCAAATGGCCCCCCGCGCCTTGCATGAATTATAGCCCCATTTGCATGTCACCTTGAATAGCGTGATTTATGATGGCGAATGGTACTGTGCCACAGCAAGTTGAATGCCCACTCTGTCATCCTGCGTGGTGCAAGTTCCACTGCACCATGCACAGTGGCTGTGGCTGGGGGGTGAAATTCAAAGGAGTTGCTCAATAGCACAACTCCTTTGAATATCACCCAGGACACACCCTGCGCAACTATTTTGCGCAGATCAAGGGCTTGCGCCTATGAATGGTGCAGTTTGAATATCCAGCCCACATGCAATAATATATGGAATGTTGTACATTATGAGGGGTTTTATTTTTTTGCACACCCAAGGTGGTGATACCACATGAACCACAAGTACAGAGCATGAATGTTTAGCAATGGTACCATGCATCAATGTCATGAAAAATTGATAATTACAACATTCAATAGTTTTTTTTTTAATAATTGCTGTTTTGTAAGTTAATATAGAAAGAAATGAATTTGTAGCAGTGAGTCAGTAACATAATGAAACCTCCCTCCTGATGAGTGCATTGTAATCTCATTACTACAGCTCATATGGTTTTTCAGCACCAGGAAGTACAGAGTGTTTTTTTTTTATTTCAGCAGTGTGTTGCTATCACACATACCGCCCACGATCGGGCATTCCGGTCCACTGGACCACCAGGGATGTGAACGGGAGGGGGGTGGGAGTTATTATACATACCGCCTGCGATCGGCATTTCGTGTCCACTGGACCACCAGGATGAACGGGAGGGGTGGGAGTTATTATACATACCGCCTGCGATCGGGCATTCCGTCCACTGGACCACCAGGGATATGACGGAGGGCCACATTGATGCCGCGATTCGGGCTGGTGGGGGGTACACTATGCCTACGATCGGGCTGCGGGGGGCACAGGGGACTGGGTTGGGGCCAGCACAGGTGGCAGCTGCTGTGTTGCGCCCTGCAATACAGCAGCTCACCTGTGGGTGGCCCTCGACTTAAGCCTCTTTTTTTGGGCTCAAAGTCCTGCAGGTGCAGGTTTGGGGTTACGCCTGCACAACTCTGCACAGCCCGGCTGAATATCAGGCTGTGCAGTTTATGCATGGTTCCTCCCCCTCCAGTTCAGCATGCATTCATTTGCATTGCGCTGTTGCTCAGCATGTTTTCTGTGGCGCAACTGCCTCCTGCTGAATATCGCAGAATGGAGCAAGTTTGGACTTGCGCAGGCGCAACCCTATTACGCATGGCGCAACCCTTTTGAATATCTGGCCCTATGTCTCTTTAGAACATATGTGCAACATCACCAAGGAGTTCAGTAAAACTGTTTGGTACAGTATTATCACAGAGCTCTATAAAACTCTTTGGTGCACTATTAATGGAAAGTTCTATAACATTTTTGGTACATTATTACCACAGAGTTCTGTTAAACTATTTGGTGCATTATTACCAGTGAGTTCTATGAAACTTTTTAGTGTTATTACCATAGAGTTTTATAAGATTCTTTGCTGCATTGTTACTGCAGAGTTCTGAAAATTCTTTGGTACATTATTACCACAGGGTTCTACAAAACTCTTTGGTGCATTATTGCCACAGAGTTCTATAAAATGTGTTGGTGCATTATTACCACAGAATTCTGTAAAGGTCTTTTGTGCATTAATGCCACCATTATAAACTACTATGAGAACATTTCAAGGGCACAAATACTGCAGCTGAACAATCTTTTGCAAACTATGCCCCTAGGATCTTAAACCAATTGCCTCAATAACTTGACTTGGTCTGAAATAGAAACATTTTTAAGTGCAAACTCAATGACTTCTTGTTTGGTAACTCAGAATGTAAATGTTTGAATAATATTTTTTTTGAAACTGCATAACTGAATTTTATTGTTACTGTTTTTGTTTTATGTACTGTATCCATATACACGTGCCTTCTGTTTGTATTTCCCTATCCCCAATACATGACTGAAAATGAATCCTTGGATCCAGTACATTTTACTGAAAAGGCAAAACAAAAACATACACAGAGGTCTGTAAAACTGTTTGGTGCATTATTACCACAGAGTTCTATAAACTTGTTGGCACATTATTTCCACAGAGTTCTATAAAAAATATCTCCGGTGCATTATCACCTAGGAACTAGGAGTGATCATTACGGGGAGCATGAACAACTCTGCTCAGTGCAGGAAGGCGGCAGCAAAAGCCAACAAAATGCTGGGGTGTATTGCAAGAGGGATCTCCTCCAGAAGGCGGGAGGTTATCTTGCCCATGTATAGGTCATTGGTCAGGCCCAACCTGCAGTACTGCATACAGTACTGGTGCCCATTCCTGAAAAAGGACATCAGATTGTTGGAGGGGGTGCAGCGAAGAGCCACAAAGATGATCCAGGGATTAGAGAGCAAGCCCTATGAGGACAGGCTGGGAGAGCTGATTATGTATTCACTGGAGGAGAGGAGGGATGGGAAGATATGATGGAGACCTCTAAATATCTAAACGGGATAAACAAGACCAACACAGAAGGAATTTTCCAGATGAGAAAGGGAAGGGACATAAGAGGCCAAGGACTGAGATTGAAGGAGGGAAGATTCAGGGGGAAGATGAGACATTTTTTCACTGAAAGAGTGGTAGAGAAATGGAACACCTTACCAGATGAGATAGTGTCCTGTAAGATGGTGGGCAGTTTCAAGAGGTGTTAGGACAGGGTAAGGGTAAGGCATACTAGGAAGAGGGGGGAGGAAGGGGTAGCTGCGTGATGAGGTGTTAGCTGCACACTTGAGCAGACTCGACAGACTGTGAGGCCTATTTCTGCTGGCAATTTTGTATGTTCATATCACCACAGAATTGACTAAAATTATTTGGTGCATTATTACCACAGTGTTCTATTAAACTGTTTGGCGCACTACTACCACAGAGTTCTATAAAATTAATTGTTGCATTATTATCACAGAATTCAATAAAAATATTTGGTGAATTGTTATCAGAGTGTTCTATAAAGCACTTTGGTATGTTATTCCACAGACTTTAATAAAACTATTTGGTGTGTTTGTACCACATAGTTCTATAAAATTCCTTGGTGCAGTATTACCACAGTTCTATAAAACTATTTGGTGCATTTGTACCACATAGTTCTATAAAATTCCTTGGTGCAGTATTACCACTGTTCTATAAAACTATTTGGTGCATTTTTACCACACAGTTCTATAAAATTCCTTGGTACAGTATTACCACAGTTCTATAAAACTATGTGGTGCATTATTACCGTAGAGGTCTGTAAAAATCTTAGGTGTATAATTCCACAGAGCTCTACTGTATAAAACTCTTTGGTGTTATATTACCACAGAGTTTAATGTGCCTGTGCAACTGGTTTCATGCTTATGTAATGTAGATAATCTTTGGCTGTTCACCTCTCTATCCATGGGATATACCACCCTGTAGGGGTACAAAGGCAAGGTACCCTACAGGAGGCTTCCACCCCTTAAGGTGCCACAGGAGCGATTACCTTGGCTAAAGGTACCTTAGGAAGAAGTCCAAATAGTGTTGAGTGAAGCATACAAGGTGGTGAATGTCACAAACGCGCTCCGCAGGTCAAGCCCTCTGTTCCCACAGTGCCAACTTCGAAGTGTGATAGTGTGAACAGCTGACAAACAGAGTAACCCTCCTGTCTGTTTTAGGTCCAAATCACCTACTAGCCTCGAGTCCTGGGAGTCAAAATGTGAACCTTATGCTAGCATACCCAGTTAACAGGCTCAGATACATACCTTCTTTGGGGGATGCAGTACAATCCTTCACCCTGGGGCACCCAGCCAGGTTTCCAAAATGTACCCTTACTGCTCAATATGAGACCTAAGTATATTCTTACCTTTAGCAAACTTAGTAACACAATCAGCCCCTTAACAGCTGTCAGAATTAGACACGGGTTCAGCATTCACATGCAAAAGAAAACTGAGAAGGCGCAGGCAGTATTTCAAGGAAAATATAGTTTACTAAGAATGATAAAAGAGGGAAAATATTAAATACAGAACAAATATATCCATAACTTATAGTCACATAAAATAAATGGGAAGTTACAGAAGACAAATATGCCTACCACAAATATTTAAAATTTCTTGCTGAATTAAAGTCTAAAGTGCCTAGTTACCAGTCCACAGACTAAGTGTGTCCTTGATTTTCAGAGTCCTTCTGCACAAACCTTTCTTGCAAGCAATACTCAAAAGTCAGTTTTCTCCACCTCCTGGTGATGTCACCCATGAGGTCACTGTTAGATCTGTGATAAATCTGTAATCTGAGTAGGGATATCCAAAAAGGATATTATTCTTCTGCTGGCCGGAATCAGCAGTTACCAATAAAAAAAATGTGACAGTCTCTGCAAGCAGGTTCCTTCGATGGCTCATGAACCCACATCCTGTCACTAGCCACCTTCTAGGTGAGAAAACCAAGAGTCAGCCAAATAACTTCCCTTCCTGATATGGTCATAAAATTCATGTTTAGTTCCCAGCTTCAAAAGCAGGAGCAGGTTATAAGGGGTAATAAACTGTCCCTCTGGAAGGAAGGCATTTAATTAGGTTTTCCTGGTCTTTTTCTCACATCCTGCTGCTCTAGCTACACTGACACCTGAGGTCAAAGGTCAAGCTTACTTGCTGACTGGAGTGTCTTAGGCAGACCATCACATACCATTTATTTATAATATAAATATTATACAGATAACCATAAGCAGAGGGCAGAGCATCACAGTGAACACTTTTCAGGGTCGAAGACCTGTACATAGGTCGGTTGGTAGTATGGGTTCAGTTGGTAGCATGGGTCAGTTGGTAGTATTGTTTGAGTAGAGTAGGCAGGAATCAACAGGTGAATAGTGGCCCACTCGGAGGTCTGACTGTGAGGCGAAGAGGCCTGGCTTCCTAAGGAGAGAGAGAGAACAGCCAAATGGTGAGAAGGGACAATTCAGGGCAGCCACTGAACTCCATCCAACAGCGGAAATCTAACTAAGTGATCTAGGGACTACAATTATGGCTATCTAGTATTATGACCTTTGACACAGAGGAGAGGAGAGGAAAACCCCCTTTGAGGAGGAAACCTCTGGGGATCCAAGGCCTAGGTCGCCTTCCCTCCAGGCTTTGGGGCAGTTTTGTTTGGTGACAGCTCTGCTACTGCAATTTAGTAGACCAATCCAGGGGAATTGCAATTTCGGGGAAGACTCTCACTCTGTCCCTCTAATGGCAACACCATGGAGGGCTGCAAGTGAACTCTGCAACATTGGGGCATTTCAGTGCCAACCTACAAGGTGGGAGGAGGAGAGTAACGACCGTCGATGCGCTCAGCTGGCCTACTAATCTAAGAATAAACCAGGTGAACTAGAGGTGGTTGTAGAGAGAATAGCTTTAAAGGGTGCCTCCAAATCCACTCAGGCAGCTAAAGGGGCTCTTCCCATGAAAACCCCACCCCTTCACCACTGAAGTCTTCAATGCTACATCCAGAGGTGCTGTCAGTACGGTTGACAACTGAAGGTCCACCCAGAGTGAGGACATTCTCAACTATGGGCCAGGTTAGAAATACCCTGCCCCAAGCTTGCTCAAGATTGACTTCAGGGTGCAGAGAGAGAGACCGTTGGCACAGGGCTAGCCCTGAGACCTGGAAGTAATGGATGCAGTTGGCATGTCTCCAAAATGTGGAGGAGTGAATTGTAATGAGCGTGGGCCCCACACATGGGTCGTGGTGGATAATAGCAGAGAAGGGGAGACCTGTACATTGGTCAGACTGAGCACTGTGGACCCTGTTGTGGGTCTTGGCTGGATGAGACCTGACAGGGAGAGACCTGTACATAGGTTAGGCTGAGCAATATGGACCCTCTTGTAGGTCTAGGTAAGGCAAATAGCATTTGTCAACCACTGGAATGTATGTCGACCAGGTCCATTAGGAAGCCAAATTGGAAGCAAATTGAATTGTATGTTGAGTAACAGAATGGCGAGACTGGGCGAAGACCGGGGCCGATGGTTGGAGAGGAGGAGGCTGTGAAGCCGGTTAGGTAGGAGAAGGCTGAAAAGCCAGTATGGTAGGAGGTGCGGTTCAAAGCAAGTAAACATGATATGCTGCCAGACTTGGAATTAGTGAGTGTTGCTGGTAGTGCAAGGGACAGGAAGGCTGGGATGACTGTGTAAACCAGGTGCATAATATTAGGTAAGGGCTGGTAGAAGGCTGGGTAGAGCCAGAAGCCCTTAGGTAGAGAGTTGCCTGGAATAGCTGGTTGCGTAGTGCCATAAAGACTATGCAAGAGCAGCAGGAGGAGCCAGGCAAGCTAGGGGCTTATACAATACATGACAACTAGGAAGCTCCTCCCGCTGCCTGGGGCCGGGATGCCCACTGTGGCTCCTCAGTCCCCCACCATAGGAAAAACAAACACACCACAAACATGACGCCACAACACCAAGCAGCTAATGAAATATGTTAAATACATGCCAGCCATGAAAGCAGGATTAGATTATTATCAGAAACAGATTGCTGTGGTTTTGGTAAAAGTAAGGTTTGGTAAAGGTGGGGGGAGCAATAAATGAGCCTAAATAACACAAACATAGAAGTGAGGAGTAATGCAGTAGTGCAGGACACTGCTGGAGCAGGCAGGGGAATGAGACAGAGTGACAGCTGCTAAAGGGAGCCAGTACTAAAGGCAGGTGCAAACAATTAAGGTGATGAGCACAGGGACTACAGCATGGAAACAGCAATAGGAACTGAGAGCACACAGGCACCTAGTGCAGAGAAAGAGAGATTGCTGAAATATGATAAATGAACTGAGTGCTTGATTAGCAATGCAGCAAAATATAACAATGCAAACAGAGGGGCACTAGCATACCAGAAAAGCCAAAAAAGCAAACAAAGCAAACATGACCACAGGAGCAGTACAGAGAACAAACAACTGAGACAGAAGCACAGACTGCAACCAGAGGCAAAACACAGACCGAGAAGCAGGAGGCAAAGGCAACATTTACTGACCCAGAAGCAGGAGTACAAACCAGGCAGGGTGTCTAGCACAGCCAGCAGAGTCCAACAACAAGAAAGGGAGGAGACAAACACAGCCGGCAGGGCCCAGGGAAAGAGTGGGCCTGGATAGAGGAAGGACAGAGCCTCCGGCTGCAAGGACAAAATGCTTATGTGTGGAGTGAGGAGAGCAGCCCTTAAATGGGCTGAATAGGGGTGTAGCCAGTTGCACTGCCCCCTTGAACTACAGGCTGTAGCCTTCCAATTCTATTCAATTCTGGTGCATTATTACCACAGAGTTCCGTAAAATTCTTTTGTGCATTATTACCACAGAGTTCTATAAAACTCTTCAGTGCATTATTACCAAAGATTTCTATAAAACTCTTCGATGCATTATCACTGCAGAGTTCTATAAAACTATTTTGTGCATTATTATCACAGAGTTCCATAAAATATCTTTGGTGCATTTTTACCACAGAGTTTATAAAACTATTTAGGTATTCATATCTCAAAGTTCTATAAAATTCTTTGGTGCATTATTACCACAGTGATCTATAAAACTATTTGGTACATTACTACCATAGAGTTCTGTAAAAATCATTGGTGCATTAGTACCACAAAGTTCTATAAAACTCGTTGGTGTTATATTACCAGAGTTCTGTAAAACTCTTTGGTGCAATATTACCACAGAGTTCTGTAAAACTCTTTGGTGCATTATTACCACAGAGTTATTTTTCCTTTTTTTTTTTGCATTTACTGTAATTCATTCGCTGGACTCTGACTGGTCTATTTAGGCCCTACTGCTCCACAGCCCCAAAACCCGCCTTTCCATGGGACTCTCCCATGTTTCCCCATGGATGACCCCCACGGGAAGGCCCTCCCGGGGGGGGGTACCCCATACCCCTAGGCAGAGTTGAAGTGCCAGTGAGGGAGAGTGAGCCCAGTCGACAGTGCAGGACCTGTGGAAGGGTGGAAGCAGCATCCTGCACAGTCTGGGATTTTCCTAGTAGCATCCCCATCCCTAAAGTGTTGCGAGATGCAGAGCTGATGCCACAATATCTAAATGCTGATGCTCCCCACCCTATGCACTGGCTCCACACATGCACTGCCACCCATGGTCACCCAGGTGGCAGTGTAACAGTGGGAGACCAGAAACCCTCCCTCCCTCCCTCGAGAAGGTGAGCATCCATGGGACACTCGACTGTCATGTCCCGGCCAGCCCTCCAGCAGCCCAGGCCCCTTCCTGAACCCAGGTTGCTGGCATCGCAAGTGGTAGCACTTTAGCTGTGCCAGCAGGCCGGCATATTACCACAGAGTTCTGTAAAACTCTTTGGTGCATTATTACAACAGAGTTCTGTAAATCTCTTTGATGCATTATTACTTCAGAGTTCCATAAATCTTTTTTGTATTATTACCACAGAATTCTATAAAACTCTTTGGCGTATTATTACCACAGAGTTCTATAAAACTCTTTAGTGCATTATTACCACAGTGTTATATAAAATTATTTGGTCCAGCCGGCCTGCCAGCGCAGCAGCAAGGCATCCGTCTGCGGCGCTAACATCGCGGGTTCGGCGATGGACTCAGCAGTTGGAGGGCTGGCCTGGGGAAGAAGGACTGAGCATCCCAGGGACTGCTCTCCTTTCCGGGGAGGGGGGAGTCTGCTGCAATGTGGACCTCTGGCGAGGCTGAGTGTACCGCTGCAGCTGGCACCACATGCTGGAGAGATGGGACAGATGTTGGCATTATTGCACATCTCCACCCCTGGGAAAAACAGCAAAAAAAAATGCCAGCTGCTAATGATGGCCTCCGCCTCTGCCGTTCACCGCAGACAATGGTCTGCCAGGGGGTCCTGGTCCCGTGACCCCTAGAGAGCCAAATTTCCTGGGGAGAAGGCACCCACCCGGTGGCTCTGCTCAGGGTAGCAAGCCTGGGGAGTGGGGGGCGGTGGCATGCAGAGTGGGGGACCAGAACCTCCAGCAGGGGGACATAAACTGGAAAAAAAAAAACTATTTGGTCTATTAGTACCACCGCATTGATGCAGCATTATTACCACCGAGTTCTATAAAACTGGCGCATTATTATTGCAGAGTTCTATAAAACTCTTTGATTACTGCTGTTTGGACTGCAAAGATAAGAAGGTTGTTTACACAGCTGGTTATATATGAAAGATCGATGCACAATCGTGTGATGCCTTTTGGCCGGTCACAGATCATGGTTTCCTAAGCCCATTTTACAGTTATCTGAATGTGCTCATTTGACTATGCCTGGCAACAGTGGCTTGATCCATTGTAAGAGAGGGACAAAAAGTTCAGAATCAAGTTTTCAAAAGTTTTTTTTTAAAGAAACTAGAATTGGAGCACTAGGATCTATCTTCTGAGAGAGGCACTGTCATTGCATAAGTGGCATATATCATGATCTAGCTAAAAATATTATGTTTATGTTTTAACTCCAGTGTTTGATCTCTATAGACCCTACTCATGGCTTTGCCATTCGTGAGGTCATAGAGGTGAAAACCTTTGAGCCAGTCCATAGCTTATTCCATATTTATTATTGCTAGTATCGTATTAGTAACACAGGGCCTTATGCACGATGCCAACGTGCCACAGAAACCAGGTGCATTGGCCTCGGTACACGTGAATGCCATGGAGCAGGGTCCCGTGTACCCCATGCGGCATTCACGAACAAGGCACAAGACAGTTATGTGCCCAATCCCCCAGCTGCCCAGACAGCAACGTGCCAGGGGTGGGCAGGAGGGTGTGCCGGCACTATGCACCAGTCACAAAGATGCATAGTGCTGTCCCCAGGGTTGCATAATGTGGAACAGGTTATGGCAGCCAGGACCCACCCTTAACCCACTTTATGCCCCCACACAGACTTCACCCACCAGATGCATCGGGACTGGGAGGTGACCTTCCATGCCACCCCAGCCCACCAGGCAGACAGGGAGGGCTGGGGCAGCTGATCAGGTGGTAGCCTCTACCAGGCATCTACTGTGGCCCCTTGTCATGGCTCCACTCCACCGATGTGTCCCCGCCCGCCCAGACCTACTGTACCATGCATGCCCCGACACACAATGGTGCCCAGTAGCCAAGTATGCCCCCCCCACACACACACACGCACACACCAGTGCCCTGGTCCTCAACTACCCATGCCCTGACCTAGTACCCCAGCAATATCATTGGTGGCTAGTGGAGCTCCCCCATCCACCCACGGCACCGACAACCCTCCTCCACACACACACATATCCCCCATACCTGTCAGTTGGTGCCGTGGAGCTGGACAGCCGGAGGAACATCCCTCTGTACACCAGCTTGGCCACTGGCCATCTGACTGATGCTGGGGGCACACCGCCAATATATTGTGGTGCACTCCCTGGATCAGTTAGACTGCCAGTGGTTGAGCAGGTGGGTGGAGGGATGTGCCGCCAGATGTCCAGCACTGCGGTACTGACTGACAGGTATGAGGGATGTGTGTGGGGGCGGTTGTCGGTGCCGCAGGTGGGTGGGGGGGTCCACTGGCCACCAATGATACTGCTGGGGTACCGGGTCAGGGCATGGGGAGTTGTGGACCGGGGCAACAGTGTGTATGTGGGGGGGGGTTGTGACTGGCACAAACAGGGTCAGGGCTTACACCTCTGGGGTGGGGGCTGTGGCTGCTATGACAGGGATGTGGCATCCCTGGGGTGCGAGTGCCATGACATGTGTTGGGAGCAGGGGTATGACATAGCAGTATGAGGTGGGACCGCTGTTTGGTTGTGTGTGTGGGGAGGCTCTGTATTGCCCCTATGGTGGCAGGGCACACTAGTGATGTAGGCATGGGGACACCTCTGTTATGGCGGGGAAGAAGTAATTATGGGGGGGTGCTACGGTGTGCGTTGAGGATGGGGGTGTGCTTCCACATTACTGGGTGGGGCAGACATGTGTTGGGGGACTGACATATGGGCCTCTGGATAGGGGTCCTGCTGGCAGTGGCACAGGTGTGCAGTGGTGGACTGTGATGGCACAAGGGCATGGGCAGGAGTTCACAGCCAATGGGGAATGCCTGCATTCACTATCCTGGCACCTGGACCCGAGTGCTATGTGCAAGTGATCCATTCTAGGATGCAGGATGGGTATACAATTGGATGCCTGCCTGGGTCTGCTACACCGCCCCTGGGCCACCCTGTGCAGTCATGCATGCCAGGGGGTGGGGCCACAGAGAGGTGCCTCCGCAGGTGTCTACAGTTGTGCATACTGCACACCCTATGCCTATCCAGGGCCACAGAGCTGCATGGGCAGGATATGTGTCTCTGTGCATATTCCCCGCCCCTTCGTGCATAGTGCCCATACCGAATAATGGATATGCAACTGTGTGTTATGGATTTTTTTACACACTGAGGGTGTGTAAAGAAATCCATAAGAACACAGTTGCATATTCATTATTTTTTATAATTACTGGTGCAGGGAGTTGTGTTTTTCTGTCAACACTTTAAATGAAAGGGACTCGGACAGGCAGTCTGTATGAAGCAGTTCTGTGAAGAGAGGGAGAGAGAGAGAGACACACACACGCACACACACACACACACACACACACACACGCATGCACTCTATCTCTCTCTGTCTCTTTCTAGAAATAGTTTGTTCTTTTTTGTGTTCTGCTTTTTTAAAGATGTACTGTGGAGCCAGCACGGGAAGCGCAATAGGTAGACAGTAGTCAATGAGGTCCCATTCCCGAGCTGACTCGCTGTCTACCAAAGTGCCACCCACCTAAAGTGTTCCAAGAGCAGCATCTACCAGATAGTTTTTTTTAGTTGTAAAGGCAGTATCAACCAGATGAATAGTAAAAGAATAATTAGAGATAAATCAAAGGAGAGTGAGCTGGACCCTCTTCAGTGCAAGTCCTCAGGAGTGATAAAATGGAGCAGATATGCTTCTTCAGGTGTTCAGCCTGCCCATGCATAGCCAAAAAGCCAGTGAGGTGGTGTGCTGTAGCAACTGATGATGGAGAACATGCCACTGAAAGGAAAACTTTTGAAAACGCCGTAATAACTGTTTTGGGGGTTATTACAGCATTTCAAGGACCCCTATTAACTATTTGATAAAGAGGGACTCCAGTAATTATGAAGTAATATTGACAGCAAAACCAGCCTTACCTTAGGGTACTGTCAGTGTGTTTTTAAATTGCTTTCCCTTTGCCGAATCTTTTATGAAGTATGTCCAACATTCAGATTATGTAATTTGGGTCACCTGCATCTGTTTCTTCTCTCTGACCTTAAAAAATGTAGACTGACAAAGAAAAATTATAGTGGCAGAATGAACAGCTTTTTGTACACCAATGGATTTAATTTGCCACTGTGCAGCGGAAGAAAAACCTGAGACAGTGTTGCTAAAGAGGTGTCATGCTTCTCCCCATGGAAGGTTGCAATGCTGAGAGCTCAGGGCAGAGAAAACACTGGCAAAAACACCAACAGCTGTACAATTCATCATGATTTTTAATTAATAAGAGCTTATGTTCTGACAGATCTATCTTAAGTATATCCTAAAAGGGAAAACAAAACTGTATTTTATGTGGCAAATGATCATTAAAAAAACAAGTTATACACCTTATGGTACCACAGCTAACATTGGTGCTCTGTGTACATTAGGCTAGGGCAATTTAGAGAAACTGTCTTTTAAGTCACAATCCCCTGCCTTCACATGAACAAATGAGATAGACAACATGCTTGGAGGAAATGGATACAACCATATGTTGATTGAAACAGACAATCAGAATTAAAATTGGTAGCTCATAATTTATGCCACTACGTATATTCATCCATGTGTCATGACGTGCACAGCAAGGTTGTCACAGCAAATCAAAGTTATGAATTATAGTTCACTGAATATAAATAGGCCCTCTCTCCCCTTTGGAGAGGGCTGACATAATGAGTAGAACCTTATGTGGCTCTGTGATCTCACGACATGAGGGATAGCTCTTAATGGACCAGTCTTGAGAGCGCCTTCTGCTGTCAGAGAGCACCAACGACTGCTGATCAAAGTCAGAGAGTTATCCTTCTTCTATGACTGGCACCCCTCTGGTATCAGCCTTCAAAGCCTCACCTCTCTCCAGCCTCAGGGCACTGCCTGAAAAGGTGCGACAACCCTGTTAACCTCCCATACACTATTGCCTGACTACTATGCTTCCAATCTAATGGACTACCCTGCTGCCATCATGCTTACACGTCTGTGACAAGCCCTGCCTATCTACCCACCTATTACTTGTATCCCACCAGAGAAGGTGAAAAACCAGAAAACCCAGTGGGAAAAAATGGTTAAATTTCTTCCCAACCCCTAAGGCGATCCCCTGTAGTGGGACAGTGGGTTCCCTACTGTACAGTTCCATGCCCCTGATTTTTTGAGGGGAGGGATTGAGAGGGTATCTACTGAAAGGCTAGGGTAAAAGAAGGCAGAGTCTTCATTGCACTGACTTATATAAACCAAGCCCCTCCTTTCAGCAGGTAACAGGTCCCATCCCCAAGGAACCCCCCCACCTTCCTGACACTGCCCCTACTGGGTGGAAACTACACCTCTCATCTCCTGAGGTGTCATCTAGGGGCTTGCTTACAGACAACGTCCTGCCTGTTTCTATTTATTGCAGGCTCTATCACCACAAGTATTTGTCAATGCCGAAAGTTCACTGTTGGTATTGCTGTTGTACATGCCTCCCATATATTTCTGTGTATATTCCTCTGCCTTGCATTTTAAGGCATCACTCTCAACACAAATTCCTGATGTTCTTCCAGCACTGGTTTATTTCATTAGATGCCTGTCAGTCTGTATAGGGTGGGCGTGACAGTTGGAAACCCTAACACCCTGGGTGTTTGTTGGTATTTGTGCTCCAGATTTTCAACATTGGGACCCCACCTTATGAACAGTGGCAGTATCATTTCGTTACTCAATCCCAAAAGGTGATTTCACACAGCAAGTGTGCCATTCGGCACCACAGCTGTGAAAACACATTTTGGGCAGGATGTGAAAAATGCAGATGTACTGTTCACGAAGTGGTATGAAGAAATGGCAATCTTGCAAATCTGGGGTGAAAATATGAAAAAGTGGCAAAGTTACAAAGTGGCAGAGTGTGCGTAGAAACTGTGCAATGCACGCTCATAACGCAGTCATTTTTTGGAGTGTTTTTACCAAATTTTCAACATGACCTTTTTCGGACCTCCCATCATGAACAGTGGCACTGGAATGTCATTAATCTGTCCCAAAAGTTGATTTCGCACAGCAACTGTGCCATTCTGTGCCATTAGTGCAAAAACACATTTCAGGAAGGATGCAAAAAATGACAGCTGTGAAAAAATGACAATGTTGGAAATTTGGAGTGAAAATCTTAAAAACTGATGACTCGTAACGCAGTCATTTTGGGGAATTTTTTCAACAAATTTGCTACAAGGCCTTTTTGGGACCCCACCTCATGAACAGTGGCACTTTAATTTTGTTAATTGGTACCAAAAGGTGATTCCGTGCAGTGACCGCAAAATCACCTTTCAGGATCAAGAAACAAAATGACAGTGACTGTGTTCACAAGGTGGGGTCACAAGAACCCCATGTTGAAAATTTGGGACCAAAACTCAAAAAGTGGCTGAGATATCAACCTAAGTTACAACCCCCCATTGATTGCCATTATAGGGCTTACTGTGATTTTCTTCAGTTTGTGGTCGGCTTTTGAAGAGGCAGACGTGTTCCCTGTCCACTGAAGATCACTGCTGCCAACCTCCAGAGGTAAGTTTGGGTGAGGAAGGGTGCGGGGAGGTGTGCAGAGGGAGGGTGCAGGTTGGGGGGGGGCTGACAGGAACAATGAGGGACCGTTTTCTATTTTTTTCAGGTTTAAAAAAATACATTGTGGGACTGTTTTCTTTTTTTTTTTTATCCAATTGTTTTAACCAGGGTGTGACGCACTAAGCCGAAAGTTTGTTTACAGGTGCAACCTGGGAACACAGGGAAGTTAAGTGACTTCCTCAGAGTCACACAATATGCAAGTGGGGACTGTGGGATTCAAACCCAGATCTCCAGATTTGCAGCTCAGAGCCTTAAACCACTGCACTACACTGCCTCCCTTTTTACAGGTAAACTATTTGTAACACAGATTTCAGCACATTGGGGTGGGCTCCTAGTGTGCCAGAGTACTGGGGGGGGGGATCAATGCTGACCTGCGGATTGGGCACCCTGAGGTCGGTTGAGAATATAGGGGCGTGGGGTGGAGGGCACATCCAACACTGGGAGCGGGCATCCCGATGTTGGAAACACCAGAGGGAGTTTTTGGCACACTGGGGTGGGCTCCCAGTGTGCCACATTAAAGGGCGGGGTACATGCTGACATGAAGATTGAGCACTCTGATGTCAGCAGGCAGGGAAGGGGGATCTGCTAGCATGATCACACTTAGAGTAAAAGTTCCTTCAGGCACTGTATACTCCCAGCCTGTATGGAGCTTAGGCTGTGGCCTACTCTGCACGGGTGGAGGAAAACAAGCAAAAGGAGTCAGCGGGACATGGAGGAGGCAGGCAAGAAAAGTGCCTCCTCCCACCTTCCAGGAAGGGACCAGTGCAGTGGCGAGGGGGGAGGGCCGGAGGCAACAGCCAGGTTGATCATGATGCAAACAGCTGTTTGCTGCGTGGTGACCTGCAGATGAAAGGAAAAAACCACCACGTGATTGGTGCAGCTTTTTCTTTTCAAGTGCAGACCACTTCAGGCAAAACAGTGTCATGACCAGCCTGGCTGATGATTGGTGTGATACTGTCAAGCCCCTTGCAGAGCACTCTGCATTGGACAGACACTGTCACACCCCTCAAAAGTCATTATCCCAAGGAGTTTGACGCGCATGCTCAAACTCAAAAGGGAATACACAAAGGCTAAGACTGGTTGTTTAGCCAGCTTATGGATTGTTTCTTAGTGCACTGTTTTTAGGGAAACAGTTTTGCCTAGTGGTAAGAGCACAAAACTTTGAACCTGAAGACCCAGGTTTGAATCTCAGAACTTCCCCTCCATCATTGTGTGATCCTGAGCAAATCTGTTAACCTCCCTGTGCTTAACTGCTCTGCAATGCCTGTCTATCTCTGTGCTGTTGAATCTCCTTATGCACCTAATGGCAGTAATAGTCTCTCTTTGCCTTTTCCTGAACTGTAAAGTGCTTTGGGATACAGTTTGTAGCTAAAGTGCAATATAATACTGAATTTATTTTCTTTCTTTAATCCTAGAAATTCATACTGTGGTTTTATATTTTGGCATGAGGATGAAAGAGGGCTACAAGGCCTATCGAGAATGTTCCTTCACTGTTTTAGTGATAGTGACATTTTGGACCATTGGAGCCTGACTAGTGGTTTAAGCTCTTCTTCAAATTTACATTATTTTCTGCCTGAAATAGGTGTGGTGGTAGCATGTTCAATAGTCCCACCACCGCTGTGTTCAGACGTGTTTTCACTCTGTTCAAAATCATTTGCATGTCGTTTTGAAGGTGTGACTCCTAGTGTGGTTATTATCCCCTACAAAGGTAAAGCCTAAATTTGTCATGGTTTCGTTATTATTACGAATACTGTTTTATAGAAGCAGGTATCCCCCTCATTCTACATATTTCAGTGGTATGTAGAGCTAGGCTAGTCAGTCTTTTTTCATACAGTAACCTGTTTAAATCATGTATTGTTCAAGTCCCCCTCCTCTTGGCCCTCTCAACTCTAGCTATGTTCCCCCATAAGGTATGGGCTCCAGAACTGAGAAACAGTGTAATAGGTAGCAGGCCACTGATTAGTACTGGTGGGGAATCACTTTCCTAGCTCTAATCACAATGGGCGCTATGTACTATTGGGGTGGAGTGGCTATGCATGCGTATCTGGGGCGAGTAGCCAATCCGCACCCATTACGCTCCCATGTGGTATTCAGGAAGGGGGGCTCGCAGACCCACTGCACCCAATCCCCCTTGTATGTGGACAGCTCAGTGCAGGGGGCATTCTGGGGACATGCCAGCACTACGTGGGATTCACTAACCCTCTAGTACTGGCCGCATGGGTGCTGTAGGTGGCGCAGGGTATGCCAGAGCTGACCCTGCAGTAACCCACTGCACACCCCTATGGGCACAGCCAAGGAGTTGTAGGGGGACCAAGATAGGGTGCTCTGTGCCACCCCTGACCACTGGGCTGCAGGAGGTGGCCAGGAGTGGTTGGATGGGCATGCGCCCAGACAATCCATGGGCAGTGGCAATGGGAGCAGCGGGTGCCACGCAAGTCTGGGTGCATGCAAGTGGCATGCACAGCCCTGGACCTGCACCATTCAACACAAGTTATCCACTGTGTGCCCCAAGCAGGCATCCCATTGGATGCCCACCTGGAATGATGACTCCTCACCCCGGCTACCCTGCAGAGCCCTGTGCACCGGGGGAGCCACGGACAGCTGGCCAGCATTGATGAATGCCAGCATGTGTGCACCTGTCTGTGGGGCACAGGGGCACAGGTGGGGTATACAATTGTTCTGCGCTCCCCCGCCCACTTAGTGAATAGCACATGATATGTCTTCTGATTGATGTTAATATCATATTTGGTCTACCCACCATTGTTATAGTGAGCTTTAAAGGAAAACTGCACCCTCAAATCTTCTAAATGTCATTTGCTTCCATGTCAACAGACAACTCTTTTCATGTAGATGTTAAAGATGTATGCAACTGCTTCTGTTAGTTTTCGCACTTCATACTAGGCACTGTCACTCTCCTGGGAGGGTCCATTTCGTGGTTGTTGAAATCTCATTGTCCCTGAGAACTGCATTAGCATATGAGAATGTGATGCATAATCAACCTTTAAACTCCCCAGTATGCCTGTCTGCTAAAGTAGTTTTAAAAGAACCAAGCTGCAAGAAGGTATGAAATACCACATTTACCTTCAGTGAGTTTAACAAGCTATCTGAGTTGTAATGCAGTTTTTTTTCCCTTTAAACTCAATTCAGTTTATAAGTTTCCCAGAGAGTTTTTGCAGGGTATTTGTTATTTTAGCATAGAGATACATGATATAAATGGTTGATCTGACATCATGTTCTCATATGCTAATGCAGCTCTCAGAGACAATGGGATTTCAGCAACCACGAAATGGACCCTCCCAGGAGAGTGACAGTGCCTAGTATGAAGTGTGAAAACTAACAGAAGCAGTTGCATACGTCTTTAACAGCTACATAAAAAGAGTTGTCTGTTGACATAGAAGTAATTGACATTTAGAAGATATGAGGGTGCAGTTTTCCTTTGACCTTTAGCTAACTAGCTAATATACCAGTTAAGTCAAATACTTCTGTTCAGTGTTCACATTGAAAGGGGTAGGGAGGGACCACAAAAAGATGCTAGGAGCTTTGAGGAGAGGGAAGTGGACACTAGTCTGGAAAGCACTTGCTAACCTGAAGGTGAACAAAGCTGCGGGGCAGCTGGGGTATATCCAAGTGTGCTGAGGGAGCTTAGGGAGGTACTAACTGCACCTCTCAGAGACCTATTTAACAGATCACTTGAAATTGGTGTGGTTCTGGAGGACTGGAGAAAGCCAGATGTAGTCCCACATCACAAAAGTAGTAGCAGGGAAGATGTGGGCAGTTGTAGGCCTGTCAGCCTGACGTCAGTGGTAAGTAAGCTAATGGAAACACTTCTAAAGGAAAGGATTGCGGAATATCTTTTATCCAACGTGTTACAGGATCCAGGGCAGTATGAAATCACAGCAGGGAGGTCATGCCAAAAAAATCTGATAGATTTCTTTGACTGGGTGACCAAGGAGTTGGATCAGGGAGGAGCAGTGAACATGGTTTACCTGGATTTCAGCAAGGCTTTTGACACTGCTCCACATAGGAGGCTGGTAAGCAAGTTGGGTAACTTGTGGCAGGTAATAAGGTGGTAACCTTGGTAAGAAACTGGTTAGGGGATAGGACACAGAGGGAGAGTGGTAAATGGAGTTTGCTCCGAGGAAGGGAGAGTGACAAGCAGTGTATTTCAAGGATCAGTGCTGGGACCAGTCCTCTTCAACGTCTATAAATGACATAGGAGAGGAACTGGAAGGGAAGGTCTGCGTCTTTGCAGATGACACCAATTTCTGCAACAGAATGGACACTCTGGGTGCGAGGTGGACAGGATGCGCAGGGATCTGAAAAGACTGGAAGAGTGGTCAAGTGAATGGCAGCTTGGTTTTAATGCAGAAAAGTGCAAAATAATGCACTTGGGCCATAGAAACCTGGAAGTGGAGTACAAAGTGAGCAGAGTGATACTGGCAAAGATCAAGAAGGAAAGAGACCTGGGATAATCATATTGGATTATCTAAAGGTGGCCAGGCAGTGCGACAAGGCACTCAGAAGGGCTAGTGGGATGCTGGGATGCATAGGAAGGTTATCATCAGCAGGAAGAGGGAGATGGTGCTGCCCCTATATAGTTTATTGGTAAGACCCCACCTTCAGTACTGTGTCCGGTTCTGGAGACCACATCTCCGAAAGGACATAGACACAGTGGTGGCAGTCCAGAGGGGGGTACCAAAATGGTGCAAGGTCTGCATCAAAGGCCCTATGAGAAGAGGCTAAAGAAGCTAAATATGTACAGCCTGCAGAAGAGAAGGGAGATGGGGGATATGATTGAGATCTTTAAATACTTCCCGGGGTGGTAATAAAGTACAGGAGTGCGGTATTTTTCAGAAAAAAAGTTGCTCTAGAACAAGGGGGCATGCTATGAAGTTTAAGGGGGGGTAAATTTAGGAGAGATGTGAGGAAATACTTCTTCACAGAAAGTATGGTGGATACCTGGCATAGCCTTACAGTGGACATAGTCAGGGCAAAAACAGTAGTGGGATTCAAAAATGTCTGGGAGAGGTACAAGGGAATCATAGGGGAAGGAAGGAAGGGGGGGATTGCAATGTAGATCAAGTAGGGTATGTAGCAAAAAATGAAGGTTAAAAAAAATGGACAGACTGGGTGGGCCCAGTTGCCATTATCTGCCATCACAGTCTATGTTTCTGTGCTTCTATGTTTCTATGCCAGTATGACTCCCGGATCCCTTTCTTTAGATGTTTTCCTGAGTATGATGTCATTCATATTGTAATACATTAGTTTGTTCTTTTTTCCAAGATGTGTGACTACACATTTTTTACTATCAGAATGCATTCTCCATTTGCTGCACATGGTGAAAGTCTGTCTAGGTCAGTCTGTATTGCAGTGGTTTGTGCTCTGTTGCTTACCTCTCCACCAGGGGTGTAGCTAGCTTTTTTTACAAGGGGGGCAAAGACTGCTAAAAGTCCTGATTTGCCTAGTAAATCCCAAATCAATAGGCCAAGGGTCTGGGGCCTAGGCGGCCCCCAGAAGCTATCAGGTTGTTGATGCAGTCTGGCGCATTTTGAGGGTCATGTTGACTCTGGCTGCTTTTAAAGCCTTCTTTGACTTGTTACAAACAACTACTATCCCTAAAAAAATTGTCAAATCTAAAGCAACTTCTTGATCAGTATCAAGGCGCAGAAACCACATATGTCACTTATCCAGAAAATTCAGCCATACATTATTCACATTGAGAACCATATTGCACATATGGTAGGGTTTACAAATGCTGCTAACATAAAATACAGTATAAGGGAAGTGACCACTTTGGAGATAAGACATGCTACCACCATTTATATATTTTTTTGTCTATCACTGTCTCTGTTGTCTCAAGTAAAATTATGGCTACTGGCCCAGTAGCCATAATTTTACTTGAGACATTACTGGCTAGCCAGAGTAAAAGAGAGCCCTATGTAGCAGCAGCCAAACAGTCCCTGACCACTGACGACAGCAGCTTGGCTAAAAAACAAATCTTGCAATATAAATATTTCATATTCATAATGAAGGTCACAGGCCACTCCCGGTAAAGGCTGTCAGTGCCCTCTGGCCTTTATTATGATAATATATTTCTCATTGTTGTGTTATACAGATCAGACTGGTACAGTGCAGCAACTGCTACACCCAGAGCCCATGCCATCCAGACTCATTCTAATAGTAGAGAATAATGTACCCCCTCCAAGTGTGAGGTACAAGCTTGTATTCCACACCAAGTATTGGTCCGTCAAAGAAGGCGGCAAGACAAGGTCCATTCGTAATGTCTTTTAGGGTACAACCAAATGGAATATGAAACCTCATAACACTTTACCCAGGGATTACCAAATAGACAAAGACATGAACTTCAAAAAAATGCAAATCCCTCACAAAGTACACAACATTTATTTAGTGCAATGCAACCCAGTTCCATTTATTTTCTGTTAATATTTAAAACCATTAATAACCTCCAACACTGGAGGCTGCATACTTATGGGGGGGGGGGGTATTCTACCCACGGAGTTGAACATTTTCAGTAGTGGTGGTAGCTTGGTTATCAGTGATTTGAGGCATCACTCTCACATTTTCAGAGTGAACTGTATTACCACTCCTTCCTTGTGATAGAATGTGTGAATTTGTGAAACTTCTTTTATCACACATTTGACACATTTTATCACAAATCAAGGTCACAATAATAAAGTTCTCTCTGGCTGTTCTGCTGACTGACCCATCTGGCCCTTGGCTCATCCTCAAGACTCACAGTGCCCCTGTGATTGACTCTTCATCATCCTGACTGAGCCTGGGCTGGCTGGCAGCTAATCAATGCTTCGCAATCCATCCCCATATCCACAAACAGATTACAGAACCCACAACAGACAGTCTGTCACAGACCTTGCTGCTGCCTCCTCCATCCGATTATTGCTGTTGTGTGTCTGTCACGGTCTGGAGCTAAGACCCCCAGCTTCATTTCTGCTTTGTGCACCCTCTCTGTCTCGACGCTGAATGTTTGCCTTGCTTCATTGCTTGCCAGACAGTATCAGATGTTAGTTGGACCACCGCTCGTTTGCCTGCCCAACCGCCAACATATCCAGTGCCAAACTAACATCTGAGCAGCTAGCCAATCAACATTAATACAGGCTGCAGGCTGCTGTTTTAATTTTACCATGCGTGACAGAAGGAGGAAGTGCTCAATCAAGGTCGCAGGCCACAGCCCTGTATGTGCATCAACGTGCATGGCATCTCCTGGTTGCACACAAGTAGGCGTGGATACCTTGCGATGCTCAGACTCACAGGCAAGCAATAGACTGAGCTGCTATAGACAGCTCAGAAGCTGGCCGCAGACCACTCCAGCCAGTTTGGGAGTCGGACTCGGGAACAATTTTCAGGCACAGGCAGCATGACCAACATGGATTCAAAAGGAAAAAACTCAGAGCTTCAAAAGTGCTGCTCTGAATGCTCTTAACAGCTGAGGGGGGGCAGCCTCCCCCCCCCCCGCCATAATCTACGCCACTACTTTCCACCAATATTATTATCCTTTGTGAACTTTATTTAACCAGTTATTAATTCATTGGTTCATTATATTCATATACAGTTTGAAGACAGTTGGTCCGAGATAAGATCCTTGCTGAGGTCAGTGGTGCTTAGATAGAATCCGATCAAGCTGTATTGTAGAGAAAATATCAGATTTTGTATGTCATTGAATAGTGAAAACAACCTTGGATCTCATCTATGAATCTGATGGATCCAATCAGAATACTCTGATCCATTAGATCTGATGATCAGATCCATAGATCCAGTCTGTGTATCTGACCTCAGATCCAAGGATCTGATCTCAGATAAAAAAAATCAAACCTAGCCGGCCCAGTGGCACTAAGAGTTAAGGCGCTGGACACCACACCTCATGCCATGCTGGCGACCTGGGGTTGGGAGCAGCCTCAGGTTGCCAGGGGGTCAGCAGGTGTGGGAGAGGATTGGGCATCTGATGACAGCTCTCCTTTCCCAGAGTAGGGGGAGGATGTCATCCTGCTCCTTGGCTGCCCCCCTGGTGAAGGTCAGAGGATAACTTTGGAGAATGAGGGGAGGCAAGAGTATGGCTATGTGATGCGTGTGTGCTTCTACACATGCGTGTTCACGGCCACAAGGGGATGGGACCAGAAAAGCAGAAAAAGGAGGAGCTACCACAGGCTATGTGAAGTTTGCTGACCGCCCAGTGTCCCGCTTCATCTCCGGACTGTCATGATTTCCCCAGTCTGGATTGTGTACTGAGTGGGGGGACAGACCTCCTCCTTCCCACACTGCCACGGGGGGTGGGAATCCATGGTGGAAATGGGGCCCAGGGTACTGAAGGGAGCGGAGACGGACCCAGGGCGGCCAGCAGGGGTGAAGAACCATGCCTGCGGGGGCCTCCGGGGGGGGAAACAGAAGATGACCAAAAAAAAAAAATCCAACCTCAGATCTAAAATATGACCTCAGATCCAAAATTCCAATTTGGCTGTATAAATATTGGATTCTGGAGACGGATACCAGCACAATCCATCAGAGGACAGTAGGATCCTCATATGCACTATCTCAGCACAGTTACTTGTGGTACACCACCTGTTATTTATTTCACCCTCTCTAGATGTAAAAACAAATGTTTGCACTCTGTTTCCCATTAAACAACCAGTTGATTACCCAATATATTATCTGTCTGCCCACACCAAGTAGTTTTAGGTTCTTAATTAATCCAGCATGTGGTACCATATCAAAAGCTTTACTGAAATCTAATTAACTGATATTTACCGGATTCGCACCGTCACAAGCATCAGTGAAAGAGACTGGAGGCAGAGTTTACCAGAAAAACATTTTTCTGTACTTTCTTCAACACAGAACAAAGAAGAACATACAGAGTCAGCTCCTTTCAGAGAAATCTCTAGAAACTTCTGGCAAGCTGCTTAATCAGTTGGGGTATATATAGCAGGTTACATTAGCGCTGGCAGATGAAAGGAACATTATTGAAATTTTTGCTATTGATCAATGGGACATGGGGTTTGTGATCTGTTACCATCCTAAAAGTGTCTAGACCATAGAGGTATCAGCTAAACTGTTCACAAGTGCAGACTCTAGCTAAACACTCTTCCTCTGTCTGAACATATTGGGTTTTGGATTCTGTAAGAGTTTGAGCACAAAATACCATAGGTTTCCAGTCCTTGTCATTCAGCTGCAGTAGGACACCCATATTCTGTAGCTGCTGGCATCTGTGCTAACTGCAGTAGATTTGGTGGCATCGTAGAAAGTTACCACAGAGGCTGATGTTATCAGTCCTTTTAGCTTGTTAAAAGCCTGATCCTGAGTTAGATCCCATACCCAAGCAGAACCTGATCTCAGTAACTCATTAAGAAGCTGATCAATGGTAGATAGAACTGCTGTGTACCATTCTAGGAAATTACCAATTCCCAGTACCTGTTTTAGATCAGGAATATCCTTGGAAGGCAATAATGCTCACTCTTACCTTTTTGGGGTATGCTCTCTCTCTCTGTACTCATCAATAAGAGGTTCATAGATTCATAGGAGGTTACAAGTTCAAGGGCAGAACCCATTAGTGAACTCGCCGCCATCGAGACCTAACGGCGGAATTTAAATTTTCTATTACCCATATATTGATCCAGGTTTTATTTTAACTGCTCCATATTAGTGCTAGTCACAATAGACACTGGTAATGCATTCCAAATAGGTGGAATTCTCTGAGTTATGAAATTATTTATTTTAGTAGTACGATTAATGTTAGTTTGGAATTTTAATTTATGTGATCTAGTGTTCTTATTAGTAGATTTGCATTGAAAACATAATGTTTCAAAAAGAGCCGGGTCCTTAAAGGCCCTATAGGTTAAGCAGAGGTCTCCTCTCAAGGTCCTGTACTCAAGGGAGTAGAGCTCTAGCATAGTGGTTAATCTTTCTTTATATGTATAATTTGTGCAGATTATTTTTTTTGTAGTTATTACTTTTCTCTCCTCCTACCACCAACTTGTATCAGGAAGACATCCCCCGGCGTCCATCAGCCGACGCTGATCTGACCCCAGGGCTTACCCCTCCTGGTGGAGTCGGCAGAGGGTCGAACTCCCCCACGATGACCGGATTAAGTTAGCCAGCACCGTGGCTAGCCAGGGGAGGAGCCTGCGAGGCGCCCTCCACCATCCTGTACGGCAGTATCTTTTTCTCCTGTTCTCCCAGGAGTCAGGACTGTGCCATGACATCAGCGGAATGGAGCACGCTCGCGTCCGCACGTGCTCCCTCCAGACATCTGGCCCAACTCCTCCCCTACTTGGGTCAGCACCTGCCCTCCAGCCTCTGCCGGGGCACAATGCTGCCACCACCTAGAACCCTCCCCAAAGAAGGGAGAGCAGTCCATTGGACGCTAAATCCTTCTCTCCCTGCCAACCCCGATGGCTCATGCTCGCTCCGAACACGGGTCACTGGCGAGCGTGAGGTTACAGCTGCCAGTGCCTCAGCCCTCAGTGCCACCAGGCCAGCTCTAATTATGCAGATTATTAATACTTTTTGGCATTCTCCTTTGTACAAGTTCCATCATAGTTTTAGTGCCAGAAGATGTTGAGCCACAAAAGGAAGAACAGTAATCAATCTGTGATCATGCCAAGCTGGAAAAGAAAGGAATAATAACATCGGCTGCATGACTTTTAATATGTTTAAATATACAAGCTGTAATTCCAGAACATTTTTTAATTGTTTTATTAAAGTCAGAATTAAATTTCGTATAGTTTGTGATAGTAATGCGTAGGTCAGGTTCTGTTGTAGCTACTTGTAGTATGGTATTATTTAATATATATTGGGTTAGTTTATCGTTTGCACCAAAATGCATAACCTTACATTTATTGATATTGAAAGTCATCTTGTTCTGCTTGGCCCATAATGCTAAATGATCCAGATTATTCTGTAGAGCTTAGATTGATTGTAAATCATTTGTAATACAACCAATCTTGCTATCATCAGCGAACTTATTTATTCAGACCCCATTGAAAGTTTGCATAGAGGATATTGTGATGTTAAATAATGCAGACCCCAAGACTGATCCCTGGGGCACCCCACTGGTAACATTTGTTAAATTAGATGACAGTCCTTTAATAGTAACACACTGTTCCCTGTCTCTTAGCCATGAATCAACCTTTTTGATAATATTTGGGTGCAAATTGATCCTAATAAATTGTTCTAACAATATTACATGTGAAACGGTATCAAATGCCTTTTCATAGTCCAAGAAGATCACATCTACTGGTAAACCATTGTCCAGTGCACTGCTGACTGGCTCAAAAAAGTTTATCAGATTGTTTTGACAAGCTCTGCAATGTGTAAATCCATATTGAGCTATATCCATGTTATAAGTATTCTGAATGTGGGGGTGAGGTGCCTATCAGGTGCCATGGCATGGAGGGATGGAAGGAAGATCCTGGGGATCACTGGGAAGGCAAGACAGGAGGGTGAGCAGGATGTCATTATCCACCTAGGTACTAATGACCTGGCAAATGGGGAGCCAAAGGAAGTTCAGGAAGAGTTTAAGAAACTGGGGAAGGGTCTCAAGCAAGTAGATACTTCTGTCACTTTCTCAGAAGTACTACCTGTGAGAGGCAAGGGAGAGCATAGGAGTGCATGCACCAGGAACTTTAACTCATGGTTGAAGAACTGGTGCTCTGAGGAAGGGTTTGGATTCATTGGTGACTGGGGACCCACCTGAGGATGGAGGTTTGTCTGCTTCATGGTCTGCATCCATCCTGTGAGGGAATCCAAGCAGTCAATGATAAGTTTAAATGCTACATTGACAAGCATTTAACCAGCAAAGGGGGGTGGCAGTACAGCAAGGAGGGTACCACTAGCTCAACCCCCACAGCTAGCAGTGGAACCAGTGAACCAGAGGAGTGCCTATCTCTGCAAAGCAGTGTGCAAAAGATGGAGATTAGTGCCCAAGAGGTGGATAAGCAGAAAAGGGGCAACATTCAGCAGAAGGGCAGACAGCAAGGAGAACCAGAGATAAATGACAACCAAGGAAGGAGCTGGAGTAAAACAGTGAAACAGTCTAGGGAGGTCAAATCATGGAAAACCATGTGTGCAAATGCCAGGAGCCTTATCAACAAGATGGAAGATCTGGAGGCTGTCATGGTACAGTCAGATCTGTACATTGTGGCCATCACTGAAACCTGGTGTAATGATAACCATGACTGGGAGATGGCCATACCTGGTTACAACATATTCAGAAGAGACTGAGCAGGCAGGAAGGGAGGAGGAGGCACTTGTATGTGAAAATGACAAGGACCACAGAGATCCAGGAGGAACAAAATGGGGAGAGATACTGGGGTTGTGTTGGAAAGGAAAATGGGACAGCCATCTGCACAGGTGTGGTCTATAGACCACCAGCCCAGGAGGAAGAAAAGATAGGGAGTTGATGCTAGCCATCCAAAGGATGGCAGACAAGGGTGAGGTAGTACTGGTTGGAGACTTAATATTCCAGACGTGGACTGGAGCATCCCAGCAGCAGCATCAACTAGAGAAGATTTATCCTGACTCCTTCAGGGTGCCTTCTCAAGCAACTGGTCATGGAACCAACTTGGCAGAAGGCAATACTGGACCTTGTGCTCACAAACAGGGACAGTGTGATGGGGGTAACAGTGGGGGAGCACCTTGGAACAGTGACCACCAGTCATTGTGGTTTGAAATCACAGAAAGAGCAGAACCAAACCACACAAAACATGTATCCTGGATTTTAGGGGGGCAGACTTTGGGAAATTGGGGAGATACTTGAAAGAGGCATTAAGGGGAATGGGACAGGAATCAGGGGTTGAGGAACAGTGGGCAGTATGTAAAATGTGGATTACAAGAACAACAGGATTATGCATTAAGCAGGTTAGCAAGAGGAAAAGGAAGAGGAGACCATTATGGTTTTCCAAAGAGGCAGCAAAGAAAGTGAAAGCCAAAAGATTGCATTCAGGCAATACAAAAGACACAGGCAGAAGGGGAGGGAGAAGTACCAGGAGAAGCAAAGGGAGGGAGGTTGTAAGGAAGCCAAAGCTCAGACAGAAGAACACATTGCAAAATCAGTGGTAGGGGGACAAACCTTTTACAGGTACATAAGTGAAAAGAAAGTCAAAGGGAGGGATAGTGAGACTGAAGGGGAGGATGGGGGCAACATGGAGGATGACAACAGTAAAGCTGACATATTGAACAGGTATTTCTGCTCAGTCTTTACTGAGGAAGAGGAGGGTAATGGGTCTGAAGGGAGTACAAGGGGTGAGAATGGTGCAGAAATGGACACAAGTCCCTTTACACGAGAAAGGGTCCTGAAGGAACTGGAAGTAATAAGAGTTGATAAAGCAATGGGGCCAGATGGGGTGCACCCCTAGGGTCCTTAAAGAACTAAAAGAGGTGATGGCTGAACCTCTGGCTATCCTGCTTAGCCGATCACTGGAAAACAGGGAGGTACCCAAAGACTGAGGACAGCACATGTAGTCCCCTTATACAAAAGTAGGAACAAAGAGGAAGCAGGGAACTACAGACCAGTCAGCCTCCTCTGTGGGGAAGATCATGGAAGCACTACTGAAGGAGAGATTGGTGGAACATCTGGTTGTCAATGGACTACAGGACCCAAGGCAGCATGGTTTCACCAGGGGAGGTCATGTCAGACCAACCTCGTTGAATTTTTGACTGGGTGACTAGGAGGTGGATCAGGGAGGGAAGTGGACATGGCCTATCTGACTCAGCAAGGCCTTTGACACTGTGCCACATAGAAGACTATTACACAAACTGGGGAATATGGGTGGGCAGGACAGTAGTGTGGTGGGTAGGTAACTGGCTGGGTGGCAGGACACAGAGAGTGGTGGTAAATGGCTGTCACTCCACAGAGAGAAGAGTGACCAGTGGGGTACCACAGGGATCAGTGCTGGGACTGGTCCTATTCAACATCTTCATCAGTGACATTGCGCAGGACCTAGAAGGCAGAATTTCACTGTTCGCTGATGACACAAAGCACTGTAACAGAGTAGACACACCAGAGGGTGTAGACAGAATGAGAAGCAACCTGCAGAAACTTGAAGAATGGTCAGAGGTTTGGCAGTTGAAATTCAATGCAAAGAAGTGCAAGATAATGCATATGGGGCACAAAAACCCTGGCACAATATATCAGTTGGGGGTGAGGATATAGCATGCACCAAGCAGGAAAGGGATCTTGGGGTTGTCATCTCTGATGACCTCAAGGTAGGGAAACAGTGACAAGGCAGCAGGTAAAGCAAATAGGATGCTGGGCTGTATAGGCAGGGGCATCACCAGCAGAAAAGGGAGGTCATAATTCGCTATACAAGACAGTAGTGAGGCCCCACCTGGAGTTCAGTGTACAGTTCTGGAGACCATACCTACATAAGGACATAGACAGGGTAGAGAAGGTTCAGAGGAGGGCAACAAAGATGGTGCATGGATTGCATCACAAGTCCTATGAAGACAGGTTGAAGGAACTGAACATGTACTCCTGGAGGAGAGGAGGAGAGAGGGATATGATAGAGACATACAAGTATCTTACAGGGAGAAACAGGGTGCAGGAAAACACTATTTTTAAGCGAAAAAGATGTTCCAGGACTAGAGGGCATGGGATGAAGTTGGAGGGAGGATGATTCAGAGGAAACATGAGAAAGAATTTCTTCACAGAACGGGTGGTGGACAAGTGGAACACCCTGCCAGAGGAAGTGGTGGGGGCTGAAACAATCACGGGATTTAAGAATGCATGGGATAGACATAAAGGAATTCTGGAGGTCAGGGGTAAGGGGCAACAGACTTCTAGGAAAACAAACTGAACTTACAAGCTCAAATGGGCAGACTGGGTGGGCCATAGGCCCTTATCTGCCAACACTGTCTATGTATCTAAGTATCTATGTGATATGTAAATTGATTGTATGAAGAAGTAACCTTCCCATTATTTTCCCAACACAGGAGGTAAGACTAATGGGTCTATAATTAGCAGGGCTATGCTTATTACCCTTTTTGTGAGCAGGAATTACAGTAGCAGACTTTCAATCCTTTGGAACTGTGCCTTCACTGACAGAAGTATTAAACAGCAAAGTTAACATTCCAGATAGTTCATTTATTAACTTTTTCAGAAATGTAGGTGGTATGTTATCCGGTCCAGCAGAGGAATTGTTTTTTATAGATTTTATGGTAGTCATGATATCTAATGGGATGAATAACTCTGGATTGTTGGTGGTTAGAAGATTATCTAGATGTATATCATCCTTAGTTTTATAAACACTACTAAAACAAGTGTTCAATTCTTCAGCTATTTTCCGCTCCTCAGTAATGACTTCCTGATTAATTAGGAGAGGGCCTATTTTAGGTGAGTTTCCTTTAATGTCGCCAACATAATTATAAAAACATTTTTATTGTCTTTTGATAAAGTAGCTAAATTCAATTCTAGGTTCTTTTAGCATTTTTTATAGCCGTTTTAGTTAATTTGGCCTTAGTTTTGAAATTTAGCCATCTGTCAGTTGTGGGGTGTTTTTATATTTGTTATAAGCCATTTTCTTGTTTTTTATTAGCCTTTTTATTTTTGTATTCAGCCACATTGGTATTCTTTTTTTGTTATGATTATACATATATTATATACTGGCACCCAATGGTTGATACAGTATTCTAGTTTATCTTTAATAAGTGCCCACATTCCTTCGGTGTCTTGATTAATTTAATCAGTTTCCCAATTCCAGGATGTTAAATATTTTTTTATTTGACTGAAATCCGCTTTGTTAAAATTTTTTATTTCAGTAATACCTTTTGTATTGGATGAATATCGTTTCACTGGCCATAGAATCATACAATGGTCACTGTCCCCTAATGGTGCTAAAACTTTAGGTGGATCCCCAGAGTATTTTATATTTCTTAATATTAAGTCTAGGGTTGAATTAGATCTTGTAGGCTCCTGAATTAGTTGTTCTAAATCTAGTTGGAGTACATTATTTATAAATCTGGTATTAAGGGAGCCTTTCCCTTGTAATGAATGCCAACAAATATTTGATAGGTTGAAATCACCCATTATGATTAAGTCATCTTTAGTTATGATATTTTCAATGGTATTCATGAATACTTCATTAGCCGCGGTATCCAGATTGGGCGGGCGATAACATAGCCCGATGGTTAGCCAGTCAGTGGAAGTTTGAATTCTGACCCATATAATCTCAGTATCTGCCTCTGATCCTACAGTATTATTAATCTCATGACATTTAAGATTATCTCTGATATATGAGGTGATGCCACCTCCCTTACAGTATATGCGATTCTGAAGTAAGGATGTGCAGCCCTGAATATTGTGGCCCTAATCAGAATTTTGAAACCAGGTCTCAGTCACCCCGCAGATATCAATTTTTTCTTCCGTTAAAAAACTATGAAGTTCACCCATTTTGGTTCTCAAACTCCTGGCGTTAAGGAGTAAAATTTTGAGTTCAGAGATATGTTTATCAAGTGGATTATTGTTGGATATATGGATGGCAGGACTAATGTTAATATTATTCACTACAAGGTGTAAGAAGTTTATTGTAGAGTTTAGTTTTGTTTCTGAGTTGTATACATCAGGAATGTATGATTTGGTCCCTTCACCCCTAAGATTCAGTTTAAAGCCTTTCTAATGTCCTTTATATGCTTCCCCAGGAGAGTCACACCTGTTCTACTGGGGTGTAAACCATCTCTGCATATCAGGTCTTTTCTTTGCACAAACTCCTCCCAATGAGTTATACAGTCAATATTCTACTTAATACACCATAAACATAACCAATTATTGATTTGTTTGATTGTGTTATGTAGGTAAGGGGTAGCTCTAGGTACGGGAAGGATTTCAGAAAAAGCTATTTCACACTTTAGCTTGGACAGAATGTTAGTCCAACATACTTCTCCTTAATGCTCTATATGCTCTGGTTTGTAATATTGTTGACCCCTGTATGTATAATGACTAACTGTTTTTCACCACTGTTATTAAGGATTTGTTTGGCCATTTTGGTTATATCAATGATCTTAGCACCCCTGAAACAGGAAACAGTTTGACTACTTTTATCCGGTTCACATATTGGCCGATCGAATTGCTTAATAATTGAGTCTCCCAAAATGTATATTTGCTTAGGTTCAGTCATATTACTTTCTTCCAGCTGCATAAGATTAGCTGCTGTACCATGGGGATCCTGAAATGTAACAGGATTCTGGACCAGTTCAGTCATAGTTAGCTGAGGGCTATTAGGGGAGGGTAACAATGTTGTTTCTAAGTCAGTTAAGGGGCTATTAACAACCTCAATTAGATCTCCAAGTGGAACAATGTGATTAAGAAGTGCTACCTCAAATTTTGTTCCAGGAGTTGTTGCTGGTGTTGGCGTAAGACACACTTTTCCTTATTCAATTTAAGTCCACATTCCTTAAGTGCATTCATTACCCTTTCCAGTCTGAGGCCATGTTCCTCTTGTGATTTTCCAAACACCAGTACATCATCCATGTAAATGGCCACTCCTTCCAACCCTCACAGGGTTTCTGTTATCCTCTGCAGGAAAACTTCCGGTGTGCTGCTTATTCCAAAAGGAAGATGACAAAAACAGTATCTCCAAATGGTGTTATACTGTTAATGTAGTTAGCTTAGTACCATCTGGGTACAGTAGAACTTGCCAAAACCCACTAGCAGCATTTAGTGATGAAAACACTTTAGTACCTAACAGCTTTAAGGTGATATGTACCTTGGCTTGTAGTATGTGTCTCTCCCTTTTCACTGCTTCATTCAGTTTTTTTTTAGATTTACAGCTATACAAATGTGACCACTCTTTAAGAACTAGTATCATTGGAACCCATCATTCTGTAGGATAAGTTATTTTGTCTATTATCCCATTTATATTCCATGCTTCTCAATTCCTCTTCAACTTTTTGGAGCAAAGGGATCAAATATCTATGGGCTGTACTAACCCCATAAGTTATGGCTCCATCTTACTGTATCCCAATGCAGAAGGCCTACTTCCCCAGGTGTATTAGTAACCTCTCCCAGCTGTTTTACAAGTCCTATCTTCATGGCTACATTGCGACCCAGTATGTTATTAGTGTGGGACCCCTTCACTACAGAAATCTAGAAAGAGTAATCCTTACCCTTGTAGGTAGTGTTAGCTATGAATTGGCCCATACATTCTATCTGACCTACCGAACTGTTCAACAGGATTCCAGCTTCCAGGAACTGAGGATATTGGTTGAATCCTTTGTAGGTCTCCACAGAAGTGACTAGTGTATCTGCCCTTAAATTAATTTTAAAGGTGATGCTGTTGCCACAGTTTGTCAGGTGCACAATCCGCGCTTGCTCTATGTATGAAATGCAGGACACTGAATCCAAAAAGTAGGCTCCTTCAGAAATGGTTCCTGCCACTTCACTTATATTTTTGCTGTGGTATACTCTCTGCTAGTGTCCCTTTTTCATACACTTTCTGCACCAGCCATTCCTAGCTGGGCATAGCCCACCTTCCTCATACCTGTCTTACCCACATCTGTACCATTTTCTCTTGGGCCTTCCTGGACTCTGGGGTGGTGCTTTATCTTGCTGCCTAACCACAATCTTAGCTACTGTTTTTTTTTCCTGACCTCTCCTAAGTCCTTAACAGGTTTTTGCTGTACCACCTGGCCATTCACCATTTCCGACTGATGCACCATCTGTACTGCCTGCTCCACTGTCATATAGGGAACAAATTAAGGCCTCTGTTGATTCCCCTGGTCTCTGTGTTCTCTGATAGAAACATGCACGTTCGTGTATGAGGTTCTGTTTAGGAAATAATAATAATAATAATAAAAATTTATTTATTAGGTGCCTTATCAAGAACCAAGGCGCCTTACAATTCACACATACACATATTTTAAAAAACATAGAAAATTAAAATAATAATTAAAAAGATCAAACATCAATTCATAAAATCACCTAATTCAATTTCCGAATGGCTGCAGCCACAGATACATTTTTAAAGATTGCTTAAATCCCTCCACAGTTGTGCACTCACGAAGCCGGCGGGGTAGAGAATTCCAGATGGTACAGGCAGCGTACTCAAAAGCTCTAGCCCCAGGCATTTTCAAATACACCCTCGGAATCTCTAGCAACCCCTCATCGGCCAAGTGGAGAGATCGTCCGGGGCTGTAAAAGATCAAGAGCTCTTTCAGGTAGTCAGGACCCAGTTCATGTAGGGCTTTAAAAGTCAGTAAACTGACTTTAAAGGTGATCTGACACTGAACAGGCAGCCAGTGCAGTTCACGCAGAACAGGCAAAATATTTCAGGACTGAGGGGACCCTGTCAATAGCTGGGCTGCTGCGTTCTGCACTAGCTGCAAGTGTCGGATTTCAACCTCAGGTAGCCCTAAGTAAAGGGAGTTGCAATAATCCAAGCGAGAGGACACAAAGGCATGGATCAGGGTAGGAAAATCCCCAGACGGAACCAGGTGCTTAATTCTGGTGATATTCTTAAGATTGTAAAAGGAAGATTTGACAACAGCTGGCACCTGCGAATGCAGGGTGAGCTGCTCATCAAAAATTAACCCCAGATTATGCACCCGTTCAGAGGGCGGGAGTGGGATAACATCGGCCCGGATCCACTTCCAACACCTAACTCTTTTCCGATTTCAACTTCAGCCAGCTGGCATTCATCCACTCCTGGATTACCTTCAGACAGTTGTTGAAAACCGAGACAGCTCCAACCTGGTCAGGTGTGAAAGACAGGTAGAGCTGGGTATCATCAGCATAGCAGTGAAACCTCAGCCCATACCTTCTTACAATGTCTCCGATGGGAAGCATGTACACCGCGAACAACATGGGGGAGAGCACCGAGCCCTGAGGTACCCCACATGACAGAGAGATGGGGTCTGATGAAAAGATCCCTGACATCACTCTCTGCATTCTACCCATGAGGAATGATGTAAGCCACCCGAGAACTGTCCCTGACAGTCCACAGATGTACCGCAGGTGCCCTAGCAGTACCCCATGGTCCACAGTGTCAAATGCTGATGAGAGATCCTCAAGGACTAAGACAGAATGACTCTTCCAGTCTCTTGCCATCAGGAGATCATTGAACACCTGAACCAGTGCTGTCTCGGTACTATATCTCTTTTGGAAACCGGACTGAAGCGGTTCATAGACATCATGGATGGTCAAATGGTCCTCCAGCTGTGCTGCTACTACTTTCTCGATCACCTTCCCCACAAAGGGAAGATTCGAGATAGGTCTGTAGTTAGCGTGGCCATCTGGGTCCAGGGTAGCTTTCTTCAAGAGGGGTGTCACCACCGCTTCCTTCAGAGAGCTAGGAAACTCTCCGGATTCCAAAGAGCACCAGACTGTCTGCTCAAGGATTGGACAGATGGCATCAATACAACCCAAAATTAGGAATGTTGGTCCGGTATCCAAACTACAGTATATAGGGTGCACAGCTCGGATAATCCGCACGATGTCCGTGAACTCCAGTCGGCTGAAGACACTCCAAGAACACTGAGGTGTAATGACCTCAGACTGATCCAGAGCAACACCCTTAGAGTGTGCAAGTAATGCTCTGATGTCAGCCACCTTATTAGCAAAGAATCGAGCAAACTCATCGCACTCTAATTGCAAAAAAGCTTTTCGCACCTGCAGACAGGCTGGGTTGCACAGTTTGTCGACAGTGCAAAAAAGTTGAGATGGTCAATGCTGAGCAGCTGCACTCTCTCCTGGACAGGAATTCTGCCTTCTTACAGGAGATTGCAGACTGATAGGCATCTAGAGCAGACCTGCACCAACAATGCTCTATCCTTCGTCCTACTCTCTGCATCTCCCTCAGAGTCCCATCAAACCAAAGGGATCAAGGGTGAAGGGAGAGAGGACAAACTCAGATGGTAGCAATGGAATCCAGAGCCATTGAGATGGCCGAATTGTAGGCCATCACGAGGGTCTCTAGGTCACTGCTTGCTAGCGGAAGGGACAAGAGGTCAAGCACCGTCAGTGAGAATCAACATCTCATAAAGGACGGTACTTGACCATCTCCACAGGGGTAGGCCTACTAAGGGGATATTAAAACTAAACCCCACAGTGTAATGATCGGACCACCCAACTGGTTCCACCCCCTCCAAGTTGGAGGTCTCAATCCCTAGCAGAAATACCAAGTCAAGGGAGTGTCCGTGTTTATGAGTAGCAGTGGTAACTACCTGTGTTAGGCCCAGAGAAGTCATCAGCTGGAGGAAGTGCTGCCCAAACTGCGAGAGTTCATCATCGACCCATGCGTTGAAGTCGTCCAGTACCACCAGTCTGGACAACTCAAACGCCATGTCGACGACGAAGTCCACCACTTCCGGAAGAAACTGTTTCTCATCAAATAAATGGTCATCAAACTTTTCCATCACGACATCAAAGTCATTTCTCTGCTCTCCATCAGGGAAAATGAAAATTTTGTGAATATTTTCAGCTTTGCTGCCCAACGCATAAACCAAGGAGCTCACATGAACTGCCTGAGAGTCTGCAGTAAACTTTATGGTGATTCTGAATTGTGTGCTTTCCACTTGGGCCAATCCACCAACCTATCAAACCGAAAACTCTCAGGAGGGTGACATTTTGCCATCTGCAGCAGTCTGATCCAAGAGATTCAGTCACAGTTCACTTCTGATACCATGTCATGAGCATCAGTTAAAGAGACTGGAGGTAGAGTGTACTGGAAAAACTCTGTACTTTCTTCAACACAGCACTAAGGAGAACATGCAGAATCAGCTCCTTTCAGAGAAATCTCTAGAAACTTCTGGGAAGCTACATAACCAGCCAGAGTACATATAGCAAGTTACATTAGCCTCTCCAAGTGGTGACTCTCCATGTAACGGGAACAAGATCAATAATATCTAGCTAACTCTTTCCCAGCACCTGCTGTCCAATGAATTGCTACATAACCAATCTGTAGAATCCTAACAGATTGGTTAGGCATGATTTGCCCTTGTTAAGTCCATGGGTTCTGTGTCGTTAGTGAATTTTGTAATATGTATTCTTATATTTCCTCCATAACAAATGATTCCACATTTTTTCTCCCTTAAATGTTATACTAATTGGATGTTAATTATTGATTTCAACTTTATTCCCTTTTTATGGAATGGGGTGACTATGGCCTCCTTCCAGCCAGTACAGTGACTGTTCTAAGTGATTCATTTAGGACTTTTGGTAGTGGATCAGCCATATCATTGACTAGTGACTTTAGTAGAGGAGGGTGAATTTCATCAGGTCCTGGTTATTTAGATGGTTTCAATGTGATAATTTTCCCTTCATTATTACTAGGTTATGCAAATCTGTACAGTACCTCCTTTATCAATCTGAATTTGTGTTTCCTCTAGGGTTCTGGATTTCTTTTACCAAAATAATTTAAACCTGAGTCAATTCCAAAATAAATCTAAACAGTATTAAACGCTTGTCTGTGATCTGCTGTTTAGCCTCTGCCACTTGTGTGCGAACTCTACCCAACTATTTACTATATATATATATATATATATATATATATATATATATATAGGTCTATAATGCACTGCATTGGGGATATGTGCAGTTCTGTCCTTCAAAAAAGGGTGGTTTGATATAGAGAAGTGCCTCACAGAAAACAACTAAACATAATTGCACAACTGTTGTTCAGGGTCCTAGATCTATGAAACATAGCTTTAAATACTAATATATTTAGTGTATTTTTCTGTAACTCCAGACCTGGCTGTTTTACCAGCCTTGAATCGGAACATCATTATCAATGATATTCTATGGTTGTTCAGCCAGGCATGATGGGGTCATAACTTAAACTGACATACGGCCAGTATCCACTTGACCTGTGGCCTACAGTAAATAATGGAAGAACAGTAAACCACTAAGAGCCAACTCATATTAAGACCTACTTTGTTACTCATTCTGTCGCATTGCTTTTCCCTTCAATAAAATCTTCCTCTGTTTTGATCTTTACAGTACTGCGAGAGGACTAGCCATTGTCAGGAAATGGAAGGAAGCTACTTTAATGATGTTAACAAGAATGACTGAATAGAAGTGACTCATTCAGTTAAGTGAGTTATTATAAGAGAGTGGATAGGTGCCATCAGAGCTGTTCTGAAGATGTGGAGTTTGTCAGTCACCCTGTGGACCGGAAACATTCTCCACAGTGATATAAGTGAACAGGAAGAACAGCAGGGTCTGTTGGGGGCATAGCCACAGTTACTGACACAAACAATATCCCTTTCTTTCTCATGAAACTCAAAAGTGTGGAATTTTCTTTTCTTTTTTTTTTTAAATCACTGAACATAAGAAAACAGCAATTTATTTGATATAGAAACTGGGATAAAAACTGAAGATTAGAGCAGACTCTGTGTCGGTCATCACTATGCTGGTTAGAAAAGAGAACAGAGATGGATTTCATGATCACATTACTTCATAATACAATTTAAGACGGCAAACATATATACGATGTATACATGTAGAAAGGTGAGCCAATTTGTGAAATTTGTGAAAAGGAACACCCATCTGCAGACTGTTTCTACAAATATGCATTTCATATTCATGAGTCACATCAGACAGTTGCAATTTTGTAACAAAGCACTGTCCTGCATTTGTGGTTGTGATTTATGCTAGCGATCAGTGTGATGAGTTGCTTGTCTCTTAGTAGTGCCACCTTTACATAGGAACTGAATAAACAATGGCAGGGGGCGGTGGGTTTGTGGGCAACCTCCAGCATGCCACAACAGCAAAATCTTCTAGGCCCGCAGTAAGTGCCTTAGCTGGAGAAAACAGAACAAATGGAATGTACAAATAATAATAGCATTTTGTTATTTTTTTTAGTGCACTATTTATTTATCTAGGATACCCTTCCTGAACTGAAGCATCTCATTTTCACTGAAGTCCTGCTTGGACTGGATTTTCCTGCTGGGAGGAGCTGAAGTATGGGGAGGTCAAGTGACTTGCTCAAGGTCACACAGTGAGCCAGCAAATGTTGTAGGATTTGAACTGGAGTGTTCCCCTGTGGTTTCCTGACTAGATGTGTTGGAAGGGCTTGAGGAAGGGTTACAGAGGAAGCATATCCCAGACGCCAAAATCCTGACATGCTCCATTGAGCTGTTTCTCTCTGATCTTCACATGAATTGTCAGTTCTCCTCAGTGCTTAGCGAGGAGTATGCTACAGTGGTGGTCCACCACAGGGTAGCTTGGGAATCAGAGAAGGATCTTCATGGGTGTCAGATTACCAATGAAGCTGTCAGCATGGTAGGAGAGGGCCCAATGGAAAGGTTAGGGGAAGGGGAAAAAATAACAGAAATACTCAGAAAGGAGCTAGCCTGCTGACACAGTGGCAACATTGCTGCTTGGGATGTCAGTGACCATGGTACTGAAACCAACCAGAAGTTCAAGGTCAGCAGGGAGGAAGAGGCTGGAGCATCCCACAGAACACTAGCCTTCTCCAGGGGGGAAGGTTTCTGACTCCACTGAGCCATAGTAAGTAGTACCACCTTTGTGCCACAGGTGCTACAGTAGTCATTGGTGCTGGTGATGGTTGCAACATGTCGGTTAGAAAACCAGATGGGCGACTGACATTATAGTGACACCTAAATGCCAATGGCCACCATGTCACCTGGCAATTGTGCCACCCGGTCACTGTGGTGCCCAAAGCTCCAGGGCATATCTAGGCTGTTTACAGGGGGCTTTGCCCCCTGCACACTCCACCATGGGGGCTTCACCACCCGTACCCCCCAAAATATTTAAAAATGACATGGGGGGTGTTTACTGGGGTGGGAGGGCAAAATTTTTGCAGTGCTGTGGGTGTTCTGCACTCTGACAACCAGATTGGCACTGTGTCAAACTGGTTGAGGTGCACCCATGGCCATTGCCATAATACCGTCGCTGTGTTGATGGCACACCACTGGTGATGGGGAATGATGGCTGACTCTATGTGAGTACACATGCATACTTGTGCATCATGCCCCCACTGCTGATGTTTCAAGAATTAAGGCCGGGTAGCAATAAGACCCCCCTAGCCCAGCAGGATGATGCACACCTGGTACTCTCAGACCTCATGCCATTGCCTGAGGATTTCCGTGGATCTAAACATTAGAGGGGTTGTACCCTGAAGACCCCACTGCTGCTGGGGGGGCGAGCTATAGGAGGGAAGGAGCTTCAGGTAACACCACTAAGGTGGTGATAGGGCTGGAAGATTACAGATGGGGCAGGGTTAGAGATGCAGGGGTAAATACTAAATAAAAAAAAAAACTACTCAGAAAGAAAATATTTTTAATAAGTGTCTGTGGTGCCATCTCTTGTGAGCTCCTTCTTCACTGGAGTGTAGTGCATTGAGAGAAACTGCTGACCAGTTATTATAAAAGATTAACATCCTACCGTCTTCACTATTCCTCATGTATAACAGCCTGTACAGCAAGCAGTGACGGTATGATGCTTTTGATTTAAACAATCTTTTGTATGTAGCACACTGTCTAAAGAGCTATATAATGGTGCTAGGAAGCCATTTTAAATGTCTTTAAAAGACCCTCCTGTCATTTCTAATATAAAATGAGCAAATAAATCCCTGTGTCCTGATTGGCTGAAACATGATTTTAGCCATTGCAGTAAGAGAGCGCCATAATTGGCTAAAACAAGTCCCTGCCAACCAGGGCAACTCACAGAATTCATAAGCCACCCATTTCCTAGTATCCATCACAAACATGGGTACAGCCTTTACTCATATATAAAATAAACTTCAACTAAGCCCTAAAAATAAAAGTCCATTAAATTAAATAAAGTAAGTAAATAAGTTAATGTTATTTACACTCATGAGCCCCCCCTTTAACACACATACACAAATTTAAAAATATCAAGTACTATTCAGGGTTTCCATTGCTGGTGTTTCTTTAATGACCATGAAAAATTCCCCACCTATCCCTACCACTTTGCCAGAGAACTCTTTGCTCCTTACCTGCCAACAGATAAAATTGAGGTTCTGGCTCCACTTCAGGCCTGTGTGTGTATCTTTGTTTGTATGCCAGTTGAGCTCTGAAAAATGTTGAATTCATGTATTCCATGTTACCATTCTGTGTGTGTGTGTGTGTGTGTGTGGTGCGGGTGGGGGCATTCTACTACTGGAATAATGCAGAGCTTTGAATTATTTTATTCCATGGTAAACAATCACAGAATGTATTGATTGTGAAGAAAGACAGATGACTGACAGCAGAAAAACATCTGTGGAAGGACTATTTTACATTATTTAGAAACATTTTAGTATATTTTTTGTGACTTTGAAAACTTTTAGAATGTTCTTTTTTTCAAAGTTACCTATGGGCCCATTTTATATAAGCAATAAGACATGGCTAGGTGTTTATAATAATTCACTTTAGTTGCTTCTTACTGGATTGCTGGTTTTAGGAATGACTGGACACCATAAGTAACTTCTAACAGCTCTGAGGTTTATTCAAAAAACATGTATTGGATAGATCAGCAGGCCTCAGCAAAACCACTACTACAATCTGCTCATGCACTTTCTAAAACCTAGTTTTCACCCAAGACATACCATTAGCCCAAAACTATAAGGGGATGTGGACTAAACCATTCTACACTGTTACTAGGGTAAGTTACCATATACTACATCTCCCCTTCTGGTAAAAGAAAGCAATTACCTTGATTTCGGTTTGCATATCAATAACAAATAATTACCAAGCACTATTAACATAATGGTTGAGTCTTACTTTGGTGATGAGTTAGGGTCTAAAGTCACTGGTACTGAGCTCTGTTGAAATAAGTCTTTACCACTGACTTAAGTCATAACAAAATCTCTGAACCTCTCAGAAACTTTAAGCAGATGCCCTCTTCTGGTCATTCGAGTAGACTGCACACTGGGTACAGCCTCAGGAGTTTCTGGCAAAGTGTCATTGAAAACAACAGGTTCCATCTCAGGTTGCTCATACTCTTGACAAGTGTCCTGTTCCTGGCTGTTGTCCCTGGATTCCACTGTTTGTGACAATACGGATTCAGTTGACTCATCTGCCTGTTGCTCTTCAGCCTCCAAAGCAACTGTTTGTTCTCTCCTCAGGTGTCTCCTGTTCCTGCGGTATCGCTGCCCTGCAGGTGTAATCACACTATAGGATCTTGGCTCATCACGATTCTTTCCACTGTAGCAGGTTGCCACCCACTAGAAGTCTCTATGCATACACTTTCCCCTTCTCTGAATGGAGTAAGTAGAACTGCATTCCTGTCGTAATACTGTTTCTGTCTTTTCTGTAGTCCTTTCAGACATTTATGTGCATACTTTGGTATTTCAGGTCGCAGTGCCCTTGCACTTGCAGGTAATGTTGTCCTCAACATTCTGCCCATTAACAATTGAGAAGGTGTAAAGTTCAGTCCTGTGACTGGTGTATTTCTAAGACTGAGCAATGCAAGATGTGGATCGGTCTGATCTTGCATACACTTCAGAAAGATCCTTTTTACTGTCTGGATCATTCTTTCAGCTAAACCGTTAGATTGTGGGTATCCTGGGCTGGAATGAGTCATTCTGAATTCCCACAACTTTGCAAATTGCTTCATTTCATGACTTGCAAATGGTATATGATCCACTACCAGTTCTTTTGGAATTCCATGTCTTGCAAATACAGCTTTCAATTTTGCAATAACTGTAGCTGCTGTCTTGTCAGGCATTCTGAGAACCTCAGGGTATTTTGAAAAATAGTCCACTACTATTAAGTAGGAGTGTCCCCTAAAGTCAAAAATGTCTGCACCAAGCTTTAACCATGGCATGTCAGGTATTTCAAGTGGACACATTAGCTCTTTATGGTTGCTGGGGTAAGAGTTCCTGGCAAGGTCCACATGCTTCAACCATCATTTATACTTCTCGATTCATGCCTGGCCAATACATCACAGCTCTGGCTTGTGCCTTCAACCTTTGTATTCCTTGATGTGCTGCGTGAAGTCTTTGTAGCATATCTGTTCTCAGCTCTTTGCGTAAGATGATTCTTTTACCCACCATTATGAGTTCATTTTCTATGTATATATTGTGTCTCATGGGCCAATAGTGCTAAAGTTTGATGCTGACTTGTTTTTCCCGGTTAGGCCATCCTTTGAGGTGCATTTCTTTAAGCAACTGTAAATCTCTCTGTGTGTGGCCTGTTTTAACCCCTCTAACATGCTGTCAGGCAGTGTCTCTGTTGCTTGGATTGAGTATGTGACCTTTTCACTACTTAGATCAATGTCTCCCTCTGCTGGTTTTCTTGGAACTGCCCTGGACAGAGTGTCTGCAATCAGAATATCTTTTCCTGGAGTATATGTTACCTGTATGTCATATTTATGTATCTGTAACAGCATCCGCTGCAGTCTTGCTGGAGCCTTTCCAGTTGGTTTGTTCAGTGTGGACTGTAGTGGCTTGTGATCTGATTGTACTTTCACTGACCTTCCATAAACATACTGATGAAATTTCTGTAGGGAGAACACAATCACTAGCAACTCTTTTTCTATCTGTGCATAGTTTCTTTCAGCACTGGAGAATGACCTAGATGCATAAGTTATTGGTCTGTTTCTTTGTAGTAGACAAGCACCTAGTCCGTCCTTAGGTGCATCTGCTTGGATTTCAATGTCCTCTTTTGGATCAAAGAATTTTAATACTGGTGCACAAGAAATAGTCTCTTTCAGCTTTTGTAAGGCTTCTTCCTGTACTGGCTGCCACTGCCACATGACATCTTTTTTGAGTAGCTGCCTTAGTGGTGCAGTGAGGGTTGCTTCATTCAGAATGTACTGCGCCAAGTATCGAGTCATTCCTAACAGTCTCTGTAGTGCTTTATTGTCTTTGGGAGGGGGCATCACAGCTATTGCTTCTACTTTGGCTTCATCAGGCCGTAGCCCATTTTTGGTTATGATATGCCCCATGTATGTCACCTCACTCACCAAATACTGTATTTTGTCACTATTGAACTTAACATTGAGTTCCACTGCTCTGTCCATTACTTTACTCTAAATATTGTCATGCTCTTCCTTGGTAGCTGTGGCTATAAGCATGTCATCAGCTATTACAAACACACCTGGTATGTCCCCGAAGTGTTCAGCATGTCTCTGCTGGAATACTTCACTCGCAGACCGTATACCAAAAGGAAGTCTGTGAAATCTGTACCTTCCCCATGGACTGTTGAATGTACATAGGTCTTCAGATTCATCATCTAATTTGATCTGCCAGTACCCATCTTTTTTGTCTAGAATTGCAAAAAACTTTTTACCTGCAAGCTTACTCTGAATATCCTCCAATGTGGCAATGGAGAAGTGATGTCTTCTGATAGCTTTATTTAAGTCTCTAGGGTCCAAACACACCCTGATCTCACCATTTTTCTTTTCAGTAATTACAAGGCTATTTATCCATGTTGTAGGTTTTCTAACCTTGCTAACCACCCCAATTTGCTCCAGCTGTTCCAGTGTCTGTTTTAGTCTGTCCGTGATTGCATATGGGACTTTCCTGCACCCATGTATCACAGGAGTAACATTTGGGTCAGTATGTATGTGGTAAACTCCTGGGAATTCTCCTAGACCTTCAAACACTGTTTTATATTGTGCAAGAAGTTCCTCTTTTGTGCTTGGTGGCTTGGTTTTAAGCACCTTTACTTTGCGAATCAGATCCAGGATGATACATGCCTGTTGACCCAGTAGGGAAGCTCCTGATGTGTTAGTGACATAAAACTGCAGATTGGCCTCTCTCTCTTGTGTCTTACACTTTAGCGTCACTTCCCCTTCAGGATTAATTTGTGCTCCTCCATATGCCATTAGGATAGTACTGGTTGGCTTGATTTGTACTTTGCATGGAAACCGCGCAATCACTTCTTTAGTCAGTATATTGGCTTCAGCCCCAGTGTCCAACTTGAAACTTAACTGGCTGTCCCATTATCTTCAAGGTAGTGTACCACCCTTGATCTGGTATTTGTGTCTGCACTGTTTCTTGTTTTCTTTTTACAGCACCTACAACTAGTGCTTCTACCCCTTTGGTAATTTTCTCATGAGGTTTGTTGGACTTTTTGGACCTGCACATTTTTGCATAATGGTTGAGGCCACCACATTTATGACATTCTTGTCCATACGCTGGACAAGCCTTTGGCACATGTCCCTTGTCACACCTCCCACACGTGTTTGATTTTTGTGCATGTGTCTCACGTGTTGGTAGCTGGTGGCCTGGTTTTCGGCCTGTTTTACCATCCTGCCTTGATTTATGTTCTACAGCATGGATGAACTTATCAGCAGTCCCTTGTGACATTGCTCTTGCCTGTGCCCTTGTTACCTCTTTGACTCTGCATATGTTCACTACTTTGGCCATCCTGAGGTCTGGGGATTCCAGTAGCTTTTCTCAGAGCCTGTCTTCAGTGATGCTGAAGACAATTTTATCTCAAATCATTAAGTCCTCATTCTCTTTAAACTCACAATTCCGAGCTTTTTGTCTGAGCTCTGCAGCAAACTTGTCTATACCCGAGTGCTCATTGAACAGAAGGATCCAAAACTGATGCCTCTCAAATATCGAATTTTTTCTTGGTTCACAATAATTCTTAAATGCTTCCATAACCTCAGCTGCTTTTTTAGCTTGTGGGTCAGCATATGTTATATTGAGGGTATTGTACACCTCGAGGGCCTCATCCCCGATCGTGTGTAGCAGGACTGCAATTTTCATTTCCTCTGACTTATCATCTAATCCTGTGGCTGTGAAGTACAGACTTAATCTCTGTGCCCACCTTCTCCAGTTTTCTGCAAGATTTCCGGTCAACAATAGTGGTGGAGGTGGCTTAAATTGTTCCATGCTGCCAAAAATACTTTGTTATACAGTCGTTTAGTAAACTTTAGGTACTCGCAAATACTGTCTTTTTGTTTCTTTTCTTGGCAGCACAAACTTTTCTTCTTTCTTGCAACTGCAGCACTGCAAGTTCACTTCTGACACCATATAATATTTCACTTTAGTTGCTTCTTACTGGATTGCTGGTTTTAGGAATGACTGGACACCATAAGCAACTTCTAACAGCTCTGAGGTTTATTCAACAAACATACATTAGATAGATCAGCAGGCCTCAGCAGAACCACTACTACAATCTGCTCCTGCACTTTCTAAAACCCAGTTTTCACCCAAGACATACCATTAGCCCAAAACCATAAGGGGATGTGGACTAAACCATTCTACACTGTTACTAGGGTAAGTTACCATATACTACAGTGTTGGTACTACCGTGATACCTGCATACCCAGAGGCTGAAGGCACTTGACCTGCAGTCTTGTGCCTAATTACACCTCTGGGTGTGCAGGTATCTCAGTACTACCAACACCCAGCCATGTCTTACTGCTTACTTCAACCATAGCCAGAGTTCTGATGTGTTTAGACTTTAAAATTCATTTTTTTGTTTACATTTACTATTTATGCCCCCTCTGAACTCAGCAACTAAACTCTTTTCTTGCCAGTCAAGTGAAGTCTCTACTGCTTAGCCCCAGTGTTCCTCCATTCTAGCTCTCAATACTGGCTCAGGATTGCAGGAGAGGAATTCCCCCTAAAAGTTTAATTCTCTGCATGCCATTGGGGACTGGAGGGGGGCATATGATGATGATGGGGTGGGGGTGGGGTTCTCCCTGGCATCATGCATGCAGCTGAGTGTTTTTTCTTGTTGTTTTCCAGACTTGACTAACTACCATACATTGGGCATATGCAGCCTCAACATGCTGACATGGTGGGGGGGATAGGATGCAGTGTAGTCACCGAGGTCAAGGTCACCCCTACCCACCACAAGAGGTGGTCATGCAGTATGGTTGCTGCCTTTCTCTCCCTTGATTCTGAGAGCATTGACTCCACAAGGTCACCCATACCCACTACAGGAAGTGGTTATGGAGTGCGGACACTGCTACCCTACCACAGGAGTCTAAGAGCCCTGCATTCAGAAGGTTACCCCTACCCAAAGGAGGTGGTCATGCAGTGTGGATGCTGCAATCCTCCACCAGGAGTCAAAGAGTGCTGTCTCCATAAGGTCACCCCTATCCACCACAGGAGGGGGTCATGAGTATGGATGCTGCCACTCTCCATCTAAAGTCTGAGAGCACAGCCTCCACAAGGGTGCCCCTACCCACCACAGGAGGTGGTCTTGAGTATGGATACTGCCACTCTCCATCTAAAGTCTGAGAGCACAGCCTCCACAAGGGTGCCCCTACCCACCACAGGAGGTGGTCTTGCAGTATGGATGATGCCACCATCCCCCAGAGTCTAAGTGCACTGCCTCCTAAAGTAACCCCTACCTGCCACAGTAGGTAGTCATGCAGTATGGATACTGCCACCTTCCCCCTAGATTAATAGAGCATGGCCTCCACAAGGTTGCCTCTAACCACCATAGGAGGCTGTCATGCAGTATGGATGTTGCCACCATCCCCATAGAGTATGAGAGCACTGCAGCCACAGCACTCTGTAGACTCCACCAGCCCAGGAGGGGGGCTGAGTTTGCGCTGCAAACCTGTCACTACCTGGCTGGGGGAAAGAGTCCAATTCATACTGCAAACCTGACACTACCCATCTGGGAAAGGGAGGTGAGTTTGCAATGCATACCTGCCACTACCTGCCTGGGAAAGGGAGTCAAATTCCCAGTGGGAACATGCCACTACCTGACTGGGAGAGGGAGTCAGGTTCACACTGCAAACCAGGTACTACCTGGACAGGAGAGGGAATAGAGCTTACACTGTGTACCTGGCACTGTCTGGCCAGAAGAGGGAGTTGAGTTCACAACTGGCACTACCTGGACGGGCAAGGGAGTCAAATTCACATTGTGAACCTGGCACCATCTTGCTGGAAGAGGGAGTTGAGTTCACACCTGGCACTACCTGGATGGGCAAGGGAGTCAAGTTCACATTGTGAACCTGGCACTACCTGGCCAGGATAGGGAGCTGAGTTTGCAGTACAAATCTGGCACTTCATGACTAGGAGAGGGAATTGAGTTTGCACTGCAAGTCTGCCACTTCATGACTAGGAGAGTGGGTTGAGTTTGCTCTGTGAGCCTGGCGCTACTTGCTCTCGAAGAGGGAGTTGGGTTCATAGTGTGAACCTGGCATTACCTGGCCAGGTGAGTGAGTTAAGTTTGTACTTTGAACCTGACACTACCTACCCTGGAGAGGGAGTCAACTTTGCACTGCATACCTAGCACTACCTACCTGTGAGAGGAAGCAAGTTTGCACTGCATGCCTGGCACTATCTGGCTAGTATAGGGAGTCGAGTTTGCACTGCGAACCTGGCACTACCTGGGTGGGACAGGGAGTCAGTTTCACAGTTTACCTTTTAAACTACCTGCCTGGCAAAGGGAGTCAAGTTCAAACTGTAAACATGATACCACCTGACCAGGAGAGTGAATCATGTTCACTGCGTGAACGTTACACTACCTGGCCAGAAGAGGGAGTTGAGTTCCCAGCGCAAACCTAGGATTACCCGGATGGGAGAGGGTGTCGCTCTACCTTGCCAGGATAGTAAATCATGTTCACTTTGTGAACCTTACACTACCTGACTGTAAGGTGGAGTTGAGTTCACAGTGCAAACCTGGCATTACCTGACTGGGACAGGGTGTCACGTTCACGGTGTGACTTGACGCCCTGTGAAGTTCATAGTGTGAAACTGGCCCTACCTGTCTGTGAGAGGGAGTTGAGTTCACAGTGAAATCCTAGCACTACCTGTCCAGGAAAGGGAGTCATGTTCATGCTGCTCTATGAACCTGGCACAACCTGCTCTGAAGAGGGAGTCAAGTTTGCACTTGGAACCTGGCACTACCTAGCTAGGAGAGGGAGTCAAGTTCACACTTTGAACCTGGCACTACTTGGCCAGGAGAAGGAGTCAAGTTTGCAATGGGAACCTGGCACTACCCGGCCAGGAGAGGGTTTCAGCTTTAAACTGTGAACTTGGTCCTAGCTAGCCAGAAGAGGAAGATGAGTTTCCAATGCAAACCTGGCATTACCTGGCCTGGCTTTAAATACACTGTTTATTCCCTCTTCTACTGTGATTACCTCCAGCACAGGTTACTGGTCACAAACAATACTCTTTAGGGAACCCTTCCCCCATGGCTGGCCCCAGGGAGATGTGGCAGTACTCCCTAGGCTCACAAATTGTTTGTCTCTACAGATGAAGGAGCTGGGGCTCATGGCAGAGACAGATGTTGTGAGGACGGCATGTAAAATATGCGTGTAGCAGAAATGTTGCCCACAGTTTGTAGCCCACCCACAACTGCAGAGCATCTAGATGCAAGCTTTAGCCAGGGATGGGGGGGCTGAATGTCTTGAGGTCATCAGCAATGTCCAGCACCACTCTGTGTCCCCCAGGAGATGCTGAAGTAGCAAGGATGCTATCACCTTCCTCCAAGAGTTGGACAGCCCCTAGACTCCACTGCCTTTGAGTGGGGGGGAGGTGGATCTACAAAGAAAACCCAGATAGCCCACATGAAGCACAACATGATCTGCTGACATCACTGAACAAAGCTAGAGTGTTTATGTTTTTGGATTCGGAAAATTATTCCTTTTTATTTTACTCCCACAGCCCCCTCGGCACTCTTGCTTCTTCAGGCCTACTAATTGTCCTCATTGTGCCTGCTGGTCTCACTTCCTGCATCTTGTCATCCCACTACAGACTGTCTAGTGTGGTCCAGTGTTCCCTTTATTTCTGGCTTATCCCTGCTGGATGCCCCCTAATCCCCATGCCCAACTGAAGCACCAGAGGGGAGCAACACCTTTGGACAGTGGGATTGTAGGTCAAAATGGGATCTACTGGTGGGTCTTTGACAAAATTTTTGTTGAGCAATCTGACAGCAAAACTGGTAGGTCAACTGCATTTTGCAGTTGGCTGCCGGTTTCGGAGAAGCCCCCTGAACCCCCCACGTGTGGGGCTGCATCCCCTGCACCCCCCACTTAGGATTCTTAACACCGAGTCAGAGCTGATTCGTGGAGGACCCCGACAGACAGTGCTGGTTCCGTGGGTTCCCTACAGTGATGTGGCATTGTAGGTTGCTGTAGGAGACCCCTCGGTCAAAATGTCACTGTCGGGGGTGTATATCACCAAAGTGTACAGTCAGAGGAGGGAGGGAGGGGCCTGGTGACGTTTGGGGTTTGGAGGTGTCCACCACTGACGTGCTGAGTGGACCATTATCTGCTTTTCTGTTTGGCCCTGCTCTTTTCCACTGGCATGCCCACTGCAGCATCCCAGGGGTGGAAGCGTCACCATGTCGTGTGCACTTCTTTCTGCAAGTCAGCTACCATGAGACAATCCTAGTGCAGGCTGCAGCAAAAACTCCCCCAGGATTAGAACATCTGTGTGAATGCTCTGTAACCCTCCATATCTGCCTCCACTCCCAACAGCCTGTGCTTGGAGTATGAACCTAGGTTACCAGTGCACCAATTAGGTGCCTCACCACTCAACACCCTGGGGCTGGCCTTTGTTGCTCTTTTGATGCTGATGAGAGCATGTCTTATTTTCATACCCTTGCTGGTTATTACTTTCCAGACTGATTAGTTAGCACTAATGCACAAATGTTTCTTATCCTATTTCACTTGAAGAGCCACCAAAGAAGAATAGTAGTTCACCTGGGGTGGGGATGTTATGTTACCATTTGATCCTACTTTGCCATGGCTTTCACCTTTTATCTTTAAACCTTGGTAGGGTAGTGACTTCCTAACTTACCTTCTGGAAAGCAAAGGACAACAGCTAAAATACATACTGAATAATAAGTGGGCAAAAGTGAATTACAAAAATAAATATAAGAGGTCACACACTCAAAATATCCAGTCGATCTTCATTAGCAAGAGGGTATGACCATAAATCATGAATGGCAGAGCCATGAACAGATTATAAAATTCCACCCCCCTCAGAAATGAAGATAAATTTTATATTTTGAGTCAAGCCATTGTGTATTCAATTTATACATCATTTTAGAAGTTATACCTTTAAAATCATCTGTTTGACATGACATCACAAGAAGATAGAACCATGATATGATCATGCAGTTGGGCCCTGTGCCATGACAATGATAGCACAATGAGAGAAAGGGCTGTGATAGGAAAATATAATAGAGACTTTTATAAAGATGCCATGACATCATGGGGGGTGGGGCACGATATGATCACATAGCTGAGACTGTTTCATGATGCCAAGCATGATGACAGCACAACAAGAGACAGAGAGATGGAGATTAGCGCCCAAGAGGTGGATAGGCAGAAAAGAGGAAAAATTCAGCAGAAGGGCAGACGGCAAGGAGAACTAGGGATAAAGGACAACCAAGGAAGGGGCTGGAGTAGAACAGCGAAACAGTCTAGGGAGATCAAATCATGGAATGCCATACGTGCCAATGCCAGGAGCCTTAGCAACAAGATGGAAGATCTGGAGGCTGTCATGGTGCAGTCAGACCTGGACATTGTGGCCATCACTGAAACCTGGTGTAATGATAACCACAACTGGGAGATGGCCATACCTGGCTACAACATATTCAGAAGAGACAGGGCAGGTAGGAAGGGAGGAGGAGGAGTGGCACTGTATGCAAAAAATTACATAAGGGCCACAGAGATCCAGGAGGAACAAAATGGGGGAGAGATACTGTGGGTTAAGCTGGAAAGGAAAATGGGGCCAGCCATCCACACAGGTGTGGTCTATAGACCACCAGCCCAGGAGGAAGAAACAGATAGGGAACTGATGCTAGTCATCCAAAGGATGGCAGACAAGGGTGAGGTAGTACTGTTTGGAGACTTCAATATTCCAGATGTGGACTGGAGCATCCCAGTAGCAGCATCAACTAGGAGCAGATTTATCCTGGACTCCTTTCAGGGTGCCTTCCTCAAGCAAATGGTCATGGAACCAACTTGGCAGAAGGCAATACTGGACCTTGTGCTCACAAACAGGGACAGTGTGATGGGGTAACAATGGGGGAGCACCTGGGGAACAGTGACCACCCATCATTGTGGTTTGAAATCACAGAAAGAGCTTAACCAAACCAAACAAAAACATGTATCCTGGATTTTAGGGGGGCAGACTTTGGGAAAATGGGGAGATTCTTGAAAGAGGCATTAAGGGAAATGGAGCAGGAATCAGGGGTTGAGGAACAGTGGGCAGCATTTAAAATGGGGATTACAAGAGCAACATAATTATGCATTAAGCAGTTAGCAGGAAGAAAAGGAAGAGGAGACCATTATGGTTTTCCAAAGAGTTAGCAAAGAAAGTGAACGCCAAAAATATTGCATTCAGGCAATACAAAAAGACACAGGCAGAAGGGGATAGGGAGAAGTACCAGGAGAAGCAAAGGGAGGCAGGGAGGTCAGTAAGGAAGCCAAAGCTCAGACAGAAGAACACATTGCAAAATCAGTGGGTAGAGGGACAAAACCTTTTACAGGTACATAAGTGAAAAAGAAAGGAAAGGGAGGGATAGTGAGACTGAAAGGGGAGGATGGGGCCACATGGAGGATGACAACAGTAAAGCTGACATATGAACAGGTATTTCTGCTCAGTCTTTATTGAGGAAGAGGAGGGTAATGGGTCTGAAGGAGTACAAGGGGTGAGAATGGTGCAGAAATGGACACAAGTCCCTTATACAAGAAAGGGTCCTGAAGGAACTGGAAGTAATAAAGTTGATAAAGCAATGGGGCCAGATGGGGTGCACCCCAGGGTCCTTAAAGAACTAAAAGAGGTGATGGCTGAACCTCTGGCTATCCTGTTTAGCCAATCACTGGAAACAGTGGAGGTTCCCAAAGACTGGAGGACAGCAGATGTAGTCCCCTTATACAAAAGTGGGAACCAATAGGAAGCGGGGAACTACAGACCAGTCAGCCTCACCTCAGTAGTGGGGAAGATCATGGAAGCACTACTGAAGGAGAGATTGGTGGAACATCTGGTTGTCAATGGACTACAGGACCCAAGGCAGCATGGTTTCACCAGGGGGAGGTCATGTCAGACCAACCTCGTTGAATTTTTTGACTGGGTGACTAGGGAGGTGGATCAGGGAGGGCAGTGGACATGGCCTATCTGGACTTCAGCAAGGCCTTTGACACTGTGCCACATAGAAGACTATTACACAAACTGGGGAATATGGGTGTGGGCAGGACAGTAGTGTGGTGGGTAGGTAACTGGCTGGGCGGCAGGACACAGAGGGTGGTGGTAAATGGCTGTCACTCCACAGAGGGAAGAGTGACCAGTGGGGTACCACAGGGATCAGTGCTGGGACCGGTCCTATTGAACATCTTCATCAGTGACATTGCGCAGGACCTAGAAGGCAGAATTTCATTGTTCCCTGATGACACAAAGCTCTGTAACAGAGTAGACACACCAGAGGGTGTAGACAGAATGAGAAGGGACCTGCAGAAACCTGAAGAATGGTCAGGGGTTTGGCAGTTGAAATTCAATGCAAAGAAGTACAAGATAATGCATATGGGGCACAAAACCCTGGCACAATATATCAGTTGGGGGTGAGGATATAGCATGCACCAAGCAGGAAGGGATCTTGGGGTTATCATCTCTGATGACCTCAAAGGTAGGAAACAGTGTGACAAGGCAGCAGGTAAAGCAAATAGTATGCTGGGATGCATAGGCAGGGCATCACCAGCAGGAAAAGGGAGGTCATAATTCCACTATACAAGACACTAGTGAGGCCCCACCTGGAGTACAGTGTACAGTTCTGGAGACCTTACCTACGTAAGGACATAGACAGGGTAGAGAAGGTTCAGAGGAGGGCAACAAAGATGGTACATGGATTGCATCACAAGTCCTATGAGGACAGGTTGAAGGAACTGAATATGTACTCCCTGGAGGAGAAGAGGGAGAGAAGGGACATGATAGAGACATACAAGTATCTTACAGGGAGGAACAGGGTGCAGGAATACACTATTTTTAAGTGAAAAAGATGTTCCAGGACTAGAGGGCATGGGATGAAGTTGGAGGGAGGACGATTCAGAGGAAACATGAGGAAGAATTTCTTCACAGAACAGGTGGTGGACAAATGGAACACCCTGCCAGAGGAAGTGGTGGGGGCTGAAACAATTATGGGATTTAAGAATGCATGGGATAGACATAAAGGAATTCTGGAGGTCAGGGGTAAAGGGCAACAGACTTCTAGGAAAACATAAACTGAACTTACAAGCTCAAATGGGCAGACTGGGTGGGCCATAGGCCCTTATCTGCCGACACTATGTATCTATGTATCTATGTAAGAGCTGCCTGTAGTACAAAAATATAATAGAGCCTTCTCTTATGATGTCATGACATCACAAGGAGATAGAGCCATAATATTATCACAGAGTTGAGCTTTGTGCATGAAGACATCACAGTGTTACGAGACTGAATTGTGAAACGGTTGAACAACTGTACCTTTCTCCATGATGACATTGTAGTAAGAGAGGGGAAGAAATGGCTGTTACATGGGCTGAGCCTTTTCTCATGATGATGATGTGATGGGAGAGAGAGAGAGAGAGAAAGAGATGCAGGCATATTTAATTACACTGACTTCTGTGATTCTTTATAAAGAAAAACATACTTTCTTGAACCATTCTAATTAACTGTGTTGCCCAGTTTATTCATTTTTCATGTTGGCTCTCTAACACCAACTTAAAGCCTTATATTAAAGATTTCAGCTTTACTGCAGCAGATAATTTAGTGTCTTCAGCCAGGAGCTAGATAATGAGAGTAGTTAATTCTTAACATGTCTAATTCAGTTTCATTTAAATAGAGCCCAAGTAAACTACAGTTTAAACTGTCTACTAGGAAACAGCTCCATGAAGGTGTAACCCCTAGATGGCGCTATCCCAGGGGCTACTACCCCTGCCTGATTTGCCACTAACAGGTTGAGGGGCCTGGATCCAATGGCGGGTGCCTCCACCCAGAGGTCAGGGTTTGCAATAGTTAAACTTACTTGGTCACAGCCCTCTGGGACACTGCAACCCCCCTTTCTTCCCACTAGTGGCCCACACAATATATCAGAATTACCTTCACAGTATACACTTACCCCCAAGGCTGGTTCAGGCACTGGACATCCTGTAAAATAAGATACAGTGCAACAATCACAGTACAGTACTTTAACATGAGACAAATACCTCAGGCAGTATAACTTTGTTGAAACAAACAGCTCTGATTTATTTGGGGATATAACAAGGACAGGGAAATCAGGTTAATTAGCTTATCACTTTAATAATCTACCTATGGCTCTGTGCACAGGCCTATCCCTATCAGTTACTGTCCCTGGGTACCCAAGCCCTAGTGGCTAGTCCAAACCGTGGCAGCTGGTAGGGGCCCTTTCACACAGAGAAAAGGAAAATTAAACAGTCAGCAGTACAGTAATTCCATTTGGATTTAATGTGGCAATTCAACAGGGAGCGACCCCGAATTAGTACTCACGACCTCCAAAGAAGATATGGTCCTTCAATGTCAGCAGGGCTACTTTTGATCTCCAAGAGACTCTCACACATTTATATGGTAAAAAAAGAAAGCACTATACCAGGCAGGGCTGCATCTGTATCCCGATCGCAATTACTGCACAATACCAGGAGAACACACAGCAGATTCAGTTCCTGACAGACCGAGTGTAATTCAACAATTTCTTCAGTCTTCTACAGGGTGAGCCTGGTTTCTACTCTTCAGAGATCCTTTGATTCTTTTCACAGGACAGATTCAGTCCTAACAAGCAGTTACACAAGTGTGCAGAACTCTGGGCCTTGCACACGTTTTTTGACTGAAACTGTGCACTGAAGGAGCACAGGGTTTCTTTCCCTTCACTTTCAGATCTCAAACTGAACTCCCAACAGACAACAAAACCGGCACTTCCTTTGAGTTCCTCCCAGTTCTTGACTGGATTGGCTGTCACTCACAATAGACTGCTGCTGTTGGTCCAAAAAGGCACGAAGTCTAACTACATCTCCCAGAGTCACTGCCCATACAATCCTCTTGTGGCTGGCTCAGATTATGAGTCCCAAGTTCTGATTCGTCCAAGGCATCATTTAGAGCTAGCTTACCCCACACTGATTGGTCCAGTTCAGCAGTTCAAAACTAGAATGGGAACTAGCAGACACAGTTCTGACTGCAAAGAAAGCAGGTTAGACAAACTGTAATTTCATTATTACTGTAAATGATTTCTGGCAATCAGTTACATCTTTCAGACAGGTTCCCTTTGCACCCTAGTGACTGCAAAATGGGGTGAATTGGCAGCAGCTTGAGTGGTACTCAATCAAAGAAACACACAGTCCCCATACAAACTAATTATGTCTGCAAGCAGACAGCTCTTAAAGACAGTACCAGAGGTTCTAAAAACACTCACTGATAAATGGCTTAAATGCCAAACACCATTCAGGCTTGGAGCATTCAAGCAAGCTCCTGGAAGTCTTTTGGGAACCCCATTTGCAGGGGTTACACCCTTCCTGGCCTGGGAAAGCTTGGCGTCCGCGTCAACCAAGTACCCATAAGTTTCAACTGCAACCATATACATTTGCATTAGGCTCGCACATGTAATCATCAGTCAATATATCATTTACCAAGAACACATTTCTGAAACATTGCAGCGTCACTCTTTACACAGTATTACATACACATTGTACCATAACTCAAGTTATTACCTCTTGTACATGAAACCTGAAGAGGGCCCTTCCTATCAGTTACCTTGGGGCTGGATGGGGCAAGGGCACCATATGAAGGGCAACACAAGTAACTTGGAGTTAGCACTGATGCTCAGTTTGGGCAATGAGCTCGGGGACACATACACTCCTTTATGGACAACATTGAGAGGCAAGTCCACAGGCCTCCCAAGTGAATCATAACTGAGGTGCACCACAGGCTTTACAGCTCGACCAGTCTTTCTAGGGGAACTGTTACAGTCTCTGCACTCTGAGCCTCATTTTCAGCATTGTCCTCACTTGTCAGGAGTCTCCATGGGGTAGAGAGGCTAGAACTTGGGGCACTTTCAGCTCCAGGAGTTACAGTTTCTGAGTCCACAACATTTGGCTCGCATGGAGGCTTTCGGACACTGGCAGTGGACTGTCAGGGCACTCAAAATACTCTTCTTGTTCGGTGTATCACCAGTCTGCCCCAATCTATCATTTTCCTCCTGAAAGCTCAAACAGTTCAACCATGCACAATGATTCCATTTCATCTGATCTGATGCTTTGCACTTCACTTTCTGGGAACATTGGCTCCAGGGATGAAGCTGGGGCTTAGACAGTCCAGAAGGCCCAGCTTTATCTCCAGTATTGACTAGGGATTGCCCGAAACAATTGACTCAGTTCGTAAGAAGGATAGTATTCAAAGTCACTCTCACTTTCTTCTGATATGGACTGACAGTCATGCTCAACTGGGACTTGTGCAGGGGAACACTTTAACTCTGCTTCTGTAGGTGCAGACTTCCTTGATCTTTTCTTAGCAGCTCTAGTCACTGGTCCAGAGGGCATCTTCTGGGGCTCAGACTCAATCAGGATTTGTCCAATGGGTAGTAAATGATTTCTATGCATTGTTTTTACATCTTTTGAATTGTTCTCAGGCCTTACTTTGTACACTGGCAGATCATCTAGTTTGCCCACTACAATGTGAGGGAGATGGTGCCATCTGTCAGCAATCTTGTGCTTGCCATGCAGTCCCAGATTTCTTAGCAATACCCGATCTCCCTCCTGGAGTTCCTGTGCTTTCACCTTTTTATCATACCTTTCTTTGTTGGCCAGATTTCTTTTGGCAGCCATGGTTTGAGCCAGTTGGTACGCATGAGTTAGCTGGGCCTTTAACTTTGCACATACTGTAAATAGTTGTCAGCTTGAACCCCATCAGGAGAGACCCCAAAACACACATCTACTGGTAGTCGAGCTTCTCTTCCAAACATCAGGCGGTAGGGGGAGAATCCAGTGGCATCACTTTTGGTGCAGTTATAAGCATGTACCAGGGTGCTAATTTGTTGGCTCCATCTAGGCTTGTCCTTTGGGTGCAGGGTGCCTAGCATATCTAGCAAAGTGCGGTTGAAACGTTCAGGCTGTGGGTCCCCCTGGGGTGGTAAGGAGTGGTTCTGGACTTTCGCACTCCCCACAGAGAAAGCATCTCTTTGATCAGACGACTCTCAAAGTCTCTCCCTTGATCAGAATGGATTCTTTGTGGAGCCCATAGTGAACAAAAAGTTTTCTACAAGTACTTTGGCCACAGTGGATGCTTTCTGGTCTTTGGTGGGAAAGCTTGGGCATATCTCGTGAAATGGTCAGTGACCACCAGCACATTACTGATATTTCTTTGATCTGACTCCAAACTCAGAAAATCAATACAGACCAGCTCCATGGGTGCACTGGTGGTTATGTTAACAAGGGGCAGCCCTCTGGGGAAAGCTTTCCTCTGTAAGCAGCGACTACAAGTTCGAATGTGTTGCTCCACATCAGCCCCATCTTAGGCCAATAGAATCTGGATCTCACCAAGTCAAGTGTTCTGTCTATACCAAGGTGCCCCATGTGGTTGTGCAAGGACCTCAATACTGAGTCTCGAAAGGCAGTGGGCAGCACCTAGTTGTTGTTTGTCTACTTGTCCCTCTGTCTACTGTTTCTCTGTATAACAGTTTATTGATCAGTTTCAACTTAGGACCTTCTTTGTATAACAGTGCAGTTCTCAAATCAGTGGGCGTAATTTGGCACATCTTTTCCTGCATAGAGGGCTTCTAAAGCTGCTTTGATCATGGGATCGTGAGTTGAGCCCGCGAATACTGTCATTGTCCAGCTGAGGCAGTGCACCAATGTCTATTGCAGAAAAGTGGCAATAAGCAGCAGGTATGCAATTCTCAGAGGGTCCCAAGCAATCCACCATGCAGTCCATGCGTCCGTGGACATTTGTTCCTCCCTGTCAAACTTCCGGCAGAGTGCCGAATGTCAGGTTCTGCCAATCGGACCCAATCATTCTGGGAACAGGCCTCCGGGAGAGAGCATCAGCATCTATGTGGTTCAGACCTGCTCGGTATTCGAGCATAGTCATATGTAGATAATGCAGAAAGCCACCTATGGCCAGTGGCATCCAACTTAGCTGAGGTCTGCACATAGGTCAAAGGATTATTGTCAGTTTTTACTAGTATTTTAGCCCCATACAAGTACTCATGGAATTGGTCAACAATAGCCCACTTCAAAGCTAGGAACTCTAACTTATGTACAGGATAGTTCTTTTCGGATGGGGTCAGGCTTCTACTGGCAAAGGCCACTGGTCTCAGGCCATTCTCGTGCTCTTGGTACAACACAGCCCCCAACCCTTGCAAGCTAGCATCAGTGTGCAGGACGTAAGGTTTTCTTGGATCGGCATAGGCCAGCACTGGAGCATGGGTAAGTTGATATATGATCTCATGAAAAGCAGTCTCACAATCAGGAGTCCAGGCGGCCCAAATACTTCACTCGGATGAAAATACACTCTTTCAGTCTTGAGGGACGCTGACTTTTGGTATTTTTTGTGGGTTGGGGGATACCCTTGAGTAAGGTTAAGTAAAGGGCGGATCACTCTTGAATAGTCCTTGATGAAACGCCGATAATAACCACAGAATCCCAGGAATCTTTGCAGTTCTTTTAGATTTTTGGGCTGTGGCCAGGTGGTCAAGGCCTCAACTTTACTTGGGTCGGTCTCTATTCCCTCGGTGGATACTATGTGTCCCACATACTTTACTGATGTTTGAAAGAATTGACACTTATCAATGGACAGTTTAAGGCCAAAGTCCTCCAGTCGGTCCAATACCTTAAATAATCTGCTCTCATGTTCCTCCAGTGAGCTGCCAAACACAATAACATCATCTAGGTATACCAGGCACTCTAGTAAGTTCATGTCCCCCACTGCACGCTCCATCAATCGTTGAAAAGTGGCTGGGGCACCTGAAATCCTTGAGGCATCCTCATGAATTCATAGAAGCCAGCGGACAGATAAAGGCTGTCTTCTCACGGTCCTCTGGGGCCATCGGGATCTGGTAGTACCCACTGCGGAGATCCAGCACAGAGAACCACTTGCTCCCGTTTAGGCAGTCAAAGCATCCTGAATGCGGGGCATTGTGTACTGATCAGGATAGTCCGCCGGTTTAAGGTGCGATAATCCACACATCCTTACTGTTCCATTCTTTTTCCTCACTACCACAATGGGGAAGCATAAGGGCTTCTGGTTCTTGTATTACACCACAGCTAACATCTCTTGCAGATGCCGTCTCACATCATCTATGTCAGCAGGTGCCAGGCGTCGAGACCTCTCACGAAATGGTCTTCGTCATGCAGCCGGATATTGTGCTCAGCTCCTTGCACGCATCCTACATCCCATTCCTTTAAAGAAAACACCTGGTCTCTGGGCAAGCTTCTCACTGATCCTCACTTTCCATTCAGCTGGCAGCGGGAGTCGAAATCAAACAAGTCAGGCGTTACTCTGTCATTCTTCCTTGAACTCTTGCTGCTGGGTAGCACTGCAGTGTCTGCACAATGCACATTAGCCAGGATGCAACCTCTGTTTACTCGAATGTCTCTTTCAGACACATTATGAACTTGGACCATTACCCTTCTGGCATAAGCATGGGCTCTAGCGGGCAAAATACAAACTTGACCAGCAGTCCCTCTGGCAATTTTCCATCGCCTGGTGCATCCAACATTAATATTTTATTCTTAACATCCTTTCTGATACGGACCTCTCCTGTAAGGTACACTGGGCATTTGGTGCCAGGATCAGAGACTCAGGATCCTTCTTCCATACAATTCGACCGGTTCCTCTGGTTCTGTTTTTCAGCATCTCTCTGTGCCTCATAGGCCTTCTTAATTAAAGCGGAACTCTTAAAGCTCTACTAGTCTTTGACCCCTGTTTTTCATAACACAAATGTGCCAGCCTTCTGAACATATGAGCATTTGTTCCAATCAACAAAGGACACCATCATACAGTCCAGTGGGGACACACTAAGGCTAGGGTCTCTACTTGTTCGCCACTCCAGCCACGGAGGTGGGGAAAGACAGCCAAATTGGATATACCCAGAATAGGGTAGGCCTTCTCACTTAACCCCATACATGCAGTCCTTCTAATGGTTGTAGGTACGTCTGACAAATGCTTCTGATACCAATCTTGAAACATAATTGTCACTTGGGAGCCACTGTCTAATACAGCTCTTGTAGACACTCCATTTACCTTTACAGTGGTCTCCATGGAGGGACCCACTATTCTGGACCAGTCTGGAGAGGCGGTAGTGGGGCCTGGGCAACTGACCTTGCCACAAAGGGCGTGAATTAGCATTTTTGGTGCCCTCACTGGGATCATTTAGTACCTCTTAACCACTGATTTGTTCTCGAAGCTCTCCTTGTAGCCTATATGCAACTTTGTCAGTGTCTTTTGGGATTGGCATTCCCTTTCATGTGCCCATCCTTCCCACAATTATAGCAAAACATACTTTTTGGGTTTGAGCTGGCCGAGGCGCCACACTGGGAGCCAGGGCGGGGTATTACTAACTGGAAACCTTGGTGCCATCTCTGTCTGCGGCGTGATAAGCATTTGGAGACATCTCGTCAGTTTCTCCACTTCCATGGTCAAGGAATCGAGTTCGGAGCTGTTATCAGCAGGAGATACATGGGTGGGTATCCCACCCCCTATGAATGCTGTCGGATATAGGTCAGGGCCCGTACTTGCAGGCGTGGCCTTCATAAAGGACTGTTTTTGAATTCCGGATCTCTCTCAACAGTTAGCCCCATTGTGGCATATCTTTTCCTTATCAGAGCACTCATTGACTGCCAACCTCTGCCCCTGAACTTCACTTGATGGGCCACCCTCAGTCACTCGGGTCATAGCCACAGCTATTGGTGCAGGTCCCTCCCGAGTCGCCTTTTCTCAACTCCTCAATTTCTCTCATTAACTCATCATAGGAGGTGGGATTCCAGTCGATTTGCCAGGCGTAACTGAAGCAACAGCAGTTCTGAGAAGGGGCAGACTTAAGGATTCTGTCCAGTCTGGTTCGGTCCAGTTCAATCGCTGGCAAACTACCCTTTCTGAGGCATTCTTGCAACAATTTTTCCAGCCGAGAGACATACACAGACAACAACTCCCCTTGGTACTGTTGTGCATTTCTTACTCTCCACCATAGGTCCTCATCAGAATCTGGGCTCCCATACACATTCTCCAAGGCCTCAAGATAGGCCTGTGCAGTCGCTTCAGGGTTACTGGCCCGTTTAGCACGGATGGTAGCCAGGGCAGGACCTCGGAGGCTCTCACTAACCCTCTTTCGCTTTTCACTTCCGAGCATTGCCATTCTAGCACTTGGGGGGCAACATAGTCTATCCAGGTCTCCCAGTCATCCTCCCTTGGGGGTGGGAGGGTGCCAGAGAAGATCCTCAACCTTCGTAAGAGTCGTGACTAATGGCAGGTGCAGAAATAGGAGTCTGCATTGGTTCAGCCACCATTACGGGTACTGGAGCAGGAGAGGGTGGGGAGGAACACCCCAGGTGGCAAGAATAGTTTCTTCAAGTCCTCCACAGTTTTCCCTTCTCCCAGCAACCATTTAGCAAATTTCTCCTCAAAAGTTTCAGATAGTGGTGGGGGCTCATTCCCCCCCGGGTCTTTACTGTCCTTAGTTATCACTCTCCAAGCAGTGAGGGCTCCCTCTGGGGTAATGGTCTGTGGCACTTTGGAGCTATCTATGGGATCCTTAAACTCTACTAGGGCCAGGAAAGTGTGGGTGAGCAGATTAGCATGCCGACCCACCACCACAGGATTTGTAAACCTTCCACCTTGGAAAGTACTCCCTGCACAGTGTCCGTATTGATACCCAGGGATGTCCAGGATAAGCATAGCATTTTGGGGTCGATCTCCTCCCAGTACACCACTCCACCAGCGTGCACAGCCACTTCTGTCGGGTACCCATTTATTTATTTATTTATTTTTTTCCCTTAACAGTGGTTTGTAAATATGGCCACTAGAGGACACACAATCCAGCGGTGAGCCTCCAAAATGTAACCCCTAGATGGCGCTATCCCAGGGGCTACTACCCCTGCCTGATTTGCCACTAACAGGTTGAGGGCCTGGATCCAATGGCGGTGCCTCCACCCAGAGGTCAGGGTTTGCAATAGTTAAACTTACTTGGTCACAGCCCTCTGGGACACTGCAACCCCTTTCTTCCCACTAGTGGCCCACACAATATAGCAGAATTACCTTCACAGTATACACTTACCCCCAAGGCTGGTTCAGGCACTGGGACATCCTGTAAAATAAGATACAGTGCAACAATCACAGTACAGTACTTTAACATAGACAAATACCTCAGGCAGTATAACTTTGTTGAAACAAACAGCTCTGATTTATTTGGGGATATAACAAGGACAGGGGAAATCAGGTTAATTAGCTTATCACTTTACTATCTACCTATGGCTCTGTGCACAGGCCTATCCCTACCAGTTACTGTCCCTGGGTACCCAAGCCCTAGTGGCTAGTCCAAACCGTGGCAGCTGGTAGGGCCCTTTCACCAGAGAAAAGGAAAATTAAACAGTCAGCAGTACAGTAATTCCATTTGGATTTAATGTGGCAATTCAACAGGGAGCGACCCGAATTAGTACTCACGACCTCCAAAGAAGATATGGTCCTTCAATGTCAGCAGGGCTACTTTTGATCTCCAAGAGACTCCTCACACATTTATATGGTAAAAAGAAAGCACTATACCAGGCAGGCTGCATCTGTATCCCAATCGCAATTACTGCACAATAACCAGGAGAACACACAGCAGATTCAGTTCCTGACAGACCGAGTGTAATTCAACAATTTCTTCAGTCTTCTACAGGGTGAGCCTGGTTTCTACTCTTCAGAGATCCTTTGATTCTTTTCACAGGACGGATTCAGTCCTAACAAGCAGTTACACAAGTTGTAGACCGGAACTCTGGGCCTTGCACACGTTTTTTGACTGAAACTGTGCACTGAAGGAGCACAGGGTTTCTTTCCCCTTCACTTTCAGATCTCAAACTGAAACTCCAACAGACAAAACCGGCACTTCCTTTGAGTTCCTCCCAGTTCTTGACTGGATTGGCTGTCACTCACAATAGACTGCTGCTGTTGGTCCAAAAAGGCACTGAAGTCTAAACTACATCTCCCAGAGTCACTGCCCATACAATCCTCTTGTGGCTGGCTCAGTTATGAGTCCCAAGTTCTGATTCGTCAAGGCACCATTTTAGAGCTAGCTTACCCCACACTGATTGGTCCAGTTCAGCAGTTCAAAACTAGAATGGGGAACTAGCAGACACAGTTCTGACTGCAAAGAAAGCAGGTTAGACAAACTGTAATTTTATTATTACTGTAAATGATTTCTGGCAATCAGTTACATCTTTCAGACAGGTTCCCTTTGCACTCCTAGTGACTGCAAAAATGGGGTGAATTGGCAGCAGCTTGAGTGGTACTCAATCAAAGAAACACACAGTCCCCCATACAAACTAATTATGTCTGCAAGCAGACAGCTCTTAAAGAGACAGTACCAGAGGTTCTAAAAACACTCACTGATAAATGGCTTAAACGCCAAACACCATTCAGGCTTGGAGCATTCAAGCAAGCTCCTGGAAGTCTTTTGGGAACCCCCATTTGCAGGGGGGTTACAAAGGTAACTGATGAGCATTTACTGTAACTAAAAACCAAAGGACATTATATTTCATGACCTATTTATAAAAAAGGGGGACAATTCCAAAGGACGTTTGTATTGGTAGCAAAGAAGAAATACAGTACAATTTATGATTTAGACAGTTTTTGATCAGAAAAACTCTGTTTCTCCCTCCAACATGTTCTCTGATTATAGTCTTCAAATATTTCTTTAATCATTAAAACCTCTCTGTATCAAGTGCCTGGTGGAGACTGTTGTAATCTGTACCTGTCCTCCAGGGCTATACAATAAAAGGCATGGATCAAACTGAGCTTCCAGCTAAGGGCAGACATCATCTATCGAAACTGTATTTGAACAAGGAAGGGAAAGCAGAGATACAAAGAGCCATCTCTTTTACAGTTGTGGCCGGGGGGGAGGAAGAAACTAGAATATGTAGAAAAAACACTGTAACAACCATATAATAGCAGATACAAAATAATGGATGAACACGTGTAGTACACAGTGCAGTAAAAATGTATCAGCAGGCAGCGAAATAATAAACATGAGTAATGTATGCAATATATATAGGAAGAAAAAACACGTAGAGGCTTTGTGGGCAATAAATTTTCTAAAGGGCAGCATTAACAATTTGGTGAACTGCACTATGCTGATGTGCTCTGTCTCTGTTTTAGTGTCATGTGGATGGGAGAGACTCCTCCTTGGCTGGTGCAGTATAATGACCTGCCAGGGATTACATATACAACCCAAGGGGTTTATTAAGGCATCCCACACCGAGGGCAACCATTAATTTCGAATTTAAGCACACTTCCCTATCTTTTATTATTTATAATTGCTGGTGAGCAATTTTTACCAGCATTATTTAGAAGGTTCACACACACACACACACACACACACACACACAGACACACACTTTCTCTCTCTCTCTCTCTCTCTCTCTCTCTCTCTCTGTGACAGTCTTCTTTTCTCCCTGCTTTAGGATTTTTTTTGTATGGCTGCTTTTATATTTCTTTTATTTTAACTTGTAGTTTGCTTTAGAATAGTTTACATTTTAGATCGCACTTGCGATCACTTCTTACCAGTCATCGCGATTGGAGCCATTCCCCGAGGCAGTTCTTGTCCACTGCAGTCGTTGGGATCAACCAGATACATTTTTTTTACTTTCAGCTGGAGGAACTAACGGTTTATTTTTGAAAAAAAAAAAGAAACAGAACACATCATGATGAATACTTGTGGTCTGGCGGATCCTCGCTGCTTGGGGGAAAAGGAGCCGCCATGATTCTGAACGCGATTAGCCCGCCCAGGAGGAGATGGGCAGCTAATAAGGGAGCAGCTGTTCTTGACTGACTGGGTGAGTGCTCACCATTATAACCTGCAGGTTATAATGGCAAATTATAACTGGTTCAGCACATAGAAAAAATTGCTGCCCAGTTATTATAAGCTTGTAATTCCTTTTTAGGAGGTTCTCTGATAATGTCATAATCCATGGGAGAGAGAAAAATGAAAACCCTGAGAAGGAATTATGAACCTTTTAATTCCCTCACTGTTGTATGTTGTTTTGAAGAGTTCTAGCATGCCAATAATTATCTCTATAAAATGTTCAGCGCAACAGTTACAGTACACTGCAACAGGCAGAAGAGCCTTGCCAAGTTTCCTCAGTCTTGCATGTACTCCACCATGTTGCAGGCTGAAATAGTCACAGGAAGTTGAGGTGCCATAGTCTGCATGCTAATCCTAGGTCAGAATGTGCATGCATAGTGACAGCATGGACTAAAGGCTGCATCACAGGCTTGGGAACTAACAGACACAGGAGAGATAGTTCAAATCCCACCAGAGCCACTCATATACCATTTGACTCTAAGCAGTTCATTTAACCTGTCAGTGCTTCAGTCATCCAGCTGTAAAAATGGATGTGGTTCACAAAATATTGATTTAATCTTTACCCAAGATAAGTTAAGCTCATAAGTACCAAGAAACATACTTCCCTTAGCATACTTGTGTGTAAAAAGCCTATGAGCAAAAGTGCAGTTCAGGAAATAGTCTTTTTAAAGTGTTCCAAGGGAAGGTAGACACATTATACTACTCAGCAGAGTTCAGGGCTAGGATTAAAGAGGAGTCTGGATGCTCTACAATTTCTCATTTTACCATCACTGTTTTGTAGTGGTATTTTGTCTGTATAATTTTTTCCCCAGTGTAAGTTCTAATAATTTGTTAGATTGTTTTGTGTTTTTAATCAAGTTTGATGATGTGTTTTTAAAGTGAAAAAAACAAGGTGCTGCATCAGCATGAGGTCTGAAAATAAAACAAAATGGTAATATTAAATGCATGCTGAAAACAGAAAAGAGAGTTAGAATTGACATTTCAACCAAAGGTGGTCTTCAGGAATTATCTAAAAGAGAAAAAAGCAAAGTTAGTGGAGAGGTAAGGGGAAATAAGCAATATATATATAGATATATAGATATATATATCTATATATATATAGAGAGAGAGAGAGAGAGAGACATTCAATGTGCTTATGCAACTTGATGTGGAGTTGTGCTTGTGCAACTTGCTGAATAAACTTTGATGTGGTTGTTCACCTCTCTGTGCCTCGGGACTACCACCCTGTGGGGTTGTTGAAGGCAAGTACCTTGGAGGAGAGTTCCACCCTTAGAGGTGCCATGGGAAGGATTCCCTTAAGCTAAGTTAACTTGTGAAAAGCCCCCAAGGAGACAGGCTCACCACTGTAGGAGAAGGGGAGAGTGGTGGGGCAAAGAAAAATGCTTCAAAATGAAGCAGGCAGGATGTGTTTAAATAGCTCAGGCGGGGGTGTGTGGTTGTTGCCTCAGCCCTTTGAATGACAGGCTTAAGCCTTTCAATTCATTGTGCTTATGCAACATGGTGTACTGTGGTGGTGTGCTTATGCAACTTGCTGAATAAACTTTGATGTGGCTGTTGACCTCTCTGTGCCTCTGGAATACCATCCTGTAGGGATGCCGAAGGCAAGGAACCCTGGAGGAAGGTTCCACCCCTAGAGGTTCCCATGGGAAGGATTCTCTCAGGCTAAAGGTAGCTTAGGAAAAGCCCAAAAATAGAGTAGATCAGAAAGCATTGCATAGGTAATGAGCTGGTATTGAGATTTGAACATACACATTTGTCAGCAGAGATAAGACTACTGGTCAGAGATAATTGAAATGAGTAACGATTTTAATGGTCAAATGAATTATGATGAGAGGGCATGATTTCCCAAGGAGAGAGAGAACAGCAAGGAGGGCCACCATCCATCTCCATCCAACAGTGGAAAACTACCTAAATAATTGCAGAAACCTACCTAAGTAACTTAGGGAATTATAACCAAAGTAACTAGATGTGACCTTTGGCACTGAGGAAAGGAAAAACCCCCTTTGAGGAGGAAACCTCTGGGGATCCTAGGCTTACGTCGCCTTCCCTCCAGGCTAGGAATGTTTTGTTTAGTGACAGCTCTGCTGCTGCAATTTAGAAACCCAATCCAAAGAAAGGAAAAATATTCCAGGTTAGCGGAAAGCTGTCATGATCCCTCTAATGGGAATGCCATGAAGGGTTGCGAGAGTCCTCTGCAACAATGGATACTCTGAAGCGAGAGTGGGACCCCCAAGGTGGGAGGAGGAGAGCAATTACAACTGAGGCACTCAGCCAGCCTACCGACTACAAACATACCAGGTGAACCAGAGGCGGTCATGGGGAGAATAGCACAGAGGGTGCCTCCAAACCTGATTCAGTTAGCTAAAGGAGCACTCTTGGGCGTGAGGGGCCCCATCCCTCATAGTTGAAGTCTTAAATTCTACATCAAGAAGTGCCATCAATTGGTTGCATGGCTAAAGCTCCAATCAGAGCAAGGACATTCCCACTAGGGGCCAGATGAGAAGGACCTCACCCCAAGGTTCGCATGCTCAAGATGCCGACTTCAGTGCAGAGTGAGACTGTTGGCTGCAGGGCAGGCCCTGAGCCATAGAAAGTAATGGTCATAGTTGGCATGCTTCTGATTTATAATGAGAGCATACAGTCAACTATAAAGCACTAAATGTGAGAGACCGGGCCAAGCCATTGGCCATCTCTTAGGTATTGGTATGCGATATGATTGAGATGAATGACTATGACGATTGTCTGATACAATGGACTGATACGAGTGACTCATGAGACTAACATATAGGAACGCTTAATATGATTGACTGATAAGAGCAAAGTCAGTGAAAGCAAGCCAACCAATGTCATTAAGGAAGCCAAATTAATGGTGTCATAGAAGGTAGATGATTAAGTAGTGAGAGGCTGTGATACTATGAAGCAGTGAGAGGCTGTGATGCCAGAAATTGATTCAATGAGATTTTGCATAATTGAATCAATGCAGTTTAGCAGTGATTGCTATGGTTGCAGCATAAGTAGAGAATTAATATGAGTGACATGAAAACCTTAAATGCCATTAAAGTGGAGTTAGGTTATTTGAGTAAGAAACATTTGGAATGCAGTAATGGAATGGAATAAAGATCATGAAAGCCAGGTAGGCTGTGAGGTTAATGTTAGGTTATTCAAGTAAGGAGCATTTGGAAAGCAGCAATAGAATGGAAAGAAGGTCATGAAAGCAATGTAGGCTATGAGGTAAATGTATTTATGCATGGATAACTGAAAAGCCATGTAGGCAAAAGGAGCAGGGCAAAATCATATAGCTTACATAAAAGCATGCTCCTACTACCTAGAGCCACAATGCCCCATTGTGACATCATAGTCCCCTGCCGTGGTAATAACAGGGAAGTCACAAGCTGAGCACCATGAGACTAAATAGCAACTATAATGTTGGTAGGGGAACCCCCCCCCAAAAAAAACAGCTAATTGAATGGTTAAAGTTTTAGTATGGTAGAAGTCAGAAACAAACTGCTGCGATTTTGGTAAACGTATGGTGTGGTAAAATTCTGAGGCTATAGATTAGGTAATAGGTTAATGATGAGGAGGCCTGGTGAAGCCATCAGCTTGGGAGAGGTAGGATGCTATTCTGAAATAGCAACAAATGAGCCTGAATAACACAAACATAGGGAGTGGCAGCTAGCTGAGCTGTATGAGCCTGGACCAGGTGCAAACAATTAAGGTGGAAGCACAGGAGACAACAGAGAAACAGTGGTGAGAGCTGAGGCATATGATAACAGTTGCAGGAAAATTGAGGATTGCTAGGCAGGGGAGCTTGAGTGGAAGCATACAGATATCAATGCAGTGAACTGAGGGTTTGCATTACCTGATGAGTAAATGGGAGCCTGAGAGCTCAGGTGCAGTTTTAGCACAATACAAACAAAGGGCAGCAGGGTGGTAGGAGAAACTAGAAAGCCCCTTAAAAAGAAAACACAAAATAAAAAAGACAAACACAGGAGAACGGAAAAACAAGCAACACAAGAAGCATGCAGCAGCTGGAGGCGGCAAATACTAACCAAAAGCAGGAGAAACACAATGAACAGAGGCCAGTACAACTAAGCAGAGTCCAGGGCACAAGTAACACTGGGGGAAGAGGGGGCAAGCCCAGCAGGCCCCAAGGGAGAAGACAGACCTGCAGAGCCTCCAGCTGCCAAGTGTTTAAATAGATCAGGCAGGGGGGCATGACTGTTGCTTCAGCCCCTTGAACAACAGGCTTAAGCCTTTCAAAAATAGGGGGAGGCTGTAGAAGAAAAAGTGATAATAGGCAAGGTAAGAAAAGAATCTGGAAAACAAAAAGGAGATGATAGGTATGAAAACGTATAGTAGGAGTGAATGAGCTCAGGAGTCCTTAAATGGGGACTAATTGACAGGGACTAATAAGAAGGCTGAAAGATGACAAATGTGGGGAAAGTAAACTGAGATAGAGGCATCTGTGGAAAATAAAAAAAGGGGTGTGCACACACAGCTGGAATGCCCATGTGATTATGCCCATCCCCTGCGTGTGCGTGCACAAACACACACACACATATACACTGGGTGGACATGTGTGCAGGCATACCCACATATGCAAATGTACCATGCACACATGCAAGCAAAGATATGAGAGTGGTGGGGTTAAAAAAAAAAAGACTGGTAGCAAACCATGAGGTGGCTGAAAAATGTTAGTAGAAAATAAGTCTGTCATTTAAACCGGAGGGCTGCAACAGTGCAATGAAAAATGTTTTTCCAAAAATTATCAGCTTCAGCTATATTTCTTCAGCTCCGTCTACACACACATATTGTTATTTTTGTGAGATATCCATGTTAACTGTATTGTTAAGACAATGTATGCTTAGGATGATGTATTGAGATTAGTCACACAGGAAACTATGGGTCTTACTTAATTCTGAGCACTGTAGTTTTCCTGCTGAGACCCTGGCCCATGACAACATGCTGGGAACTACAATTAAAAGTGGTGATCGAGTATTATAAAATGAACATGAACATGAACAATCCTGCCATCTGATTGATCAGTGTAGGCCTTTACCTGTGAATAAATCTCATAACCTACAGTATATTATATTAATACTATGCTATGCTATGTGTTTATATGTACAGTTAGTGTGTCTCTTATGGTTATAAGAGTGCATTCTCGAGTTCTTTGGGTGAGAGAACTGTGAAGCAAAGTTGAGCAGTTCTGGCACACAAAGGACTTGGGGAGAAACTCATAACCACAATAGACTCAGTAAATGTACATATAAACATATTATAAATTATGTTGAAGATTTCTGCATTGAAAAGTAACTTGAATTTAAAATAAAACTGTTGTTTTAGAAAATTAGAGAAACCCCTGTGTGACGAAATGGACTATGCTAATTGAACTTAGAATTTTGGAATTGTTTGCATGAGATGACCTCTTGTGGGGGAAAAAAAAGAGAGTACCTAGAATGTTTAGAAATAATCCTGACTGGCTAAGAATCATGTCATGATTTACAAATGGGTAAAGTCCCTGCTGTTAGTATGAATCTAATTAGAAATTTTCCCTTGTTCATGTTGTTTCTTTGGAGCCATTTTATAATCACAATATTGCACTCCAGGGTGTGTGTTCTTGTGGGATTCACACATTTTTTTTGTCTGGTTTACAGTACTCAGCCACTTCGTGCCTCACCACACAAGGCATGGGCAACTCCCACAACAACACATACCTGCCATGCATTATTGCTTAATTCCCACTGAGTTGGTGGCAAGGAGGAACTCGATGGACCTATGGTCTTAATTCCTTCCTAAAGCTGTATATACTGTATGTTTGTACATAGGTATGTATAGGTATGCATGTGTGTATGTAACTTCCAGAATAACCCTGTGTGTTGATATCAGTTCACAGGCATTCATCTGATTATGTTGTATTCCTCGTGTAGATGTAGGAACTGTACTTTGCCACCTGAAATCCTGCTATTAAAAGGGACACTCTCAATTTTTGAACCAATTTCCAGTACCCCTGTACGGTTGTGCCTGATAACAGTACTCTACCAAGGAACTGATTATGGTAAATTTCATAGCATAGTCATTAGATTTATTCAATAATTTGCACAAAAACACCTTCTAGTCATCCTGACCTTATGTGCACAGTCCACTCCTTCCCAAATGTCCCTGACAGAGCTAAGATGGTGAATCGTGTCAAACTTGTGCATGAATGAGTTTGGCAATTTTTGAACAATATAAATTAAATAGTTGGCTGTATTATATGAAATAGGCTGATTTGGGCAATGTGAGTTGTTTTGTAAATAGAGAGTGATTTCATATAGACGTCTCTCTTAGAAAAGAGAAACCAGGCCTTGGTGCATGCGCATCAGTAATACACTTTATAAGATAATGTCTTGCTGGGAGCCTGGCCGGGATATTTAGTTTCGGCCCACTATCAGGTGCTGTTGGGGGTTACAAAAACAAATATAAATAACACCACAACCATGTGGGAGGAGAAACTTACAATAAATCTTACACCTATAGAGTGGTCCCAAGTTTGTAATATACAAAATAAAATCACAAACTCACATCAGTGAAGAGAATGTGGTTGGAAACAGCCATACGATTTTTTTGAACCCCACAAATCACTGGCAAGTTCCTCCAGACCTGGCATGCGTCATCTTGGACAGGCTGCAGAGTCAACATAGCTCTACAAATACACGTATTTTGGTCCTGTCCAATTCTGAATCCATTCTGGACATCCATCCAGCAGGAATTAAATGCCATGGTTACAGCATATGGCTAGCCCACACCAGAAGCAGCAATACTGCCTCATTTTCCTTCTCATGTTAAATATAAACACACATTTCCCAGTTGGGAATCTTACTTACAGCAGCTAAAAAAGAGTGTTTCTTTTGGCTGGACTTCTCTTGTTCACTTAGGGACTCTTTCTGCTTGCTCCAGCCCGTTATGTCACTAGCAGACCCACAGACTAAGTCGTCTGGGTTTGCTGTTTCTTTTCTACAGCTCCTGTTTACTTACTTGATGGTAGCATGGGGGGTTATCTAACATTTCTTTTCTACAGCTGCTCTGTACTTACTTGGTGGGGGGGGATCACAGAGCAAGCACACAGAGCAAGCTACAGCAGTGTGTATGTGGCGTGGACAGCCACAGTCAGACCTGACAGATACTATACGGTAAGTGATATCTGGAATTGTCCAAAATTGTCTATTTTTCATCACCAAAACCGATACAATTGTATATCTGTAAAACACTGGACCTAATGATTACAAAGCAAAGGAAAAACTTACTGCTGAACTGCAAAATCTGATCTCTAAAAAACAAAGGATGGTGTATGTGGCTGTGTCATACTATGGAAACTAGGCCAGATATCATATCATGATTAAAAGCTAGAGCTTCACTGGGGGGATGACTATGTAGAAGTACCAATAAATCACCATAGTGGGAAAGATAACCCTGAACAGACCAACCTTAAACATACCTATACTATCTCGTCCTGGGCAGTGCCTCTCCCCCAAATTTTGGGGAGGGTGAATAAACCTAGATACTTACTGTGTTATATCCAGTTATTCCAAATACCCTGTATGATAAGTACTGTATGACCCTCACGCTCTGTACAACTTTAGCAAAAGTTAACTGTACGTAACTGAATGTCTAAACAAAATTAATGAACTACCTCTCTGGAAATTAAATGTGGCATTGCAGCTAATCGACATCATAGGACTGTAATGAGTTTTAACTTGTTTGATCAGCAACAATGGACTGTAGTGAGTGCTTAAGTAATTACTGCCAGCCCTACAAAAGGTTAATAACAATGATTTATACTGTGATATTTGAAGTAAAACATTGCTTATGGCCAGTGCGCACAATATACTCATTCCTTACAAACAGCATCCAGTCCACTATAGACCACTGCATGTTGCACCCACTACAGTCAGACGTAGCACACCAGAAATCAGTTTAGATGAAGAGCAGTGTGTAGGATGCACAAATGATACATGCAGACAGATCATTTCCAGTTTGTTTGGTTTTTATAAACATATCCAAGCCTCTGGCATGCATTCTAAAGCCTAAAACCCTGTGCAAAGAGTCATGGGGAGTGGGGGTAAGCTGAACAGGAAATGTCTCACATAAATATAGATTCTACACATTCCATGTAATGCCAGTATTTAACTAAAGTACCAGTGGTGATGAGGGGGCCAAAGCAAAGCCTAAACACATTTTATCACTTTGACTTAATATTTTTTCAGTCTCCTCAGCTCTTTCTTTCATTCTTTCCCTCCACTCCATCTCCTGGATTGCAGGACTGTAGTGAGTGTCAGTTAGTTTGATCTACAACAGCCTCACAAAGGACCAAAGTGAGCAATCAGATTTTGTATTATAAAGCAGTCTCAGATTTTCATCCAATCAGAGGGGAAAACCACTGTACCGCTTATTGAGTGTACAGATGCTACCTCGTGCACGCTTAACTTTGCTTCCATTGTCTCCCACTGTCACTGCTGCTCACTGCTCACCATTCTGCTCTGCATTTGCCTGCCTCTAACATATGTTGATTTGGTTTTGAAAATACTTAAGAAAAGTTTAAAAAATGCCTCCCCATTTTTTTTTTCATCTAAAACAAACATCAGGAAACTTAATTTTGTCAGTCACTGCCTGCTACTATATCAGAGTATGTTGAAACTGTACCGATTGTCAGCATTACTAAAGGGGGAAAAGAAAATTATGAAGAAATAAAAATGCATTTTAAATACGTTGACAATTTTATGTTGCCCACCTGGTCTACCCATTGGTTCTTTTTTTTACCTTCTTTTTTTGCTGTAGACCTCACTTGATCTATGGCATCATCTCTTCCCCTCCCTTCCTTACCCCTACAAGTCTCTTGTGCCTGTCCCAGGCATTTTTGAACCCTTCCACCGTTTTTGCCCCCAGTACTTCTGCTGGAATGCTGTTTCAGGGATCCATCACCTTTTTCATGTAGAAGTGCTTTTCCACGTCCTTTCCTCCCAAACCCATTTCTACCATGTAGCAGTGAAATATGGTGCTGCTAAACAATGGAGTCACCCTATTATTCCTCATAAATTGCCAAGTCATAAAGTCCATTCAGCACTTGCATTAGCAGTAGCAACATGAGGCCCCTGTTCACCCCTCTGCTCATTAAATGGAGGCTAAATTCAGAAATCCTGGAGATGAAATATCTGATAGAGTCTTTGTATTATACTTCATTATCTGTCCCTTGTATTGCTAATGAAATAGATGCAAACCTTTCAGTTTGGTCAGTGCAGAATACAGCTTTTATTTTTACACTTGAAAATCCTTAAAAATCACATTTAGGGACTTCAGTATGGGATTAATGAAGCCGCGTAGTGGTCTTCATGTTTCCCATCAATTGTCAAGAAATGGTTACAGCTGATCAGTGTCCATTCACAGATCTGTGGCTGGTATTGCCTGAACACTGACAATTTAGAAAACATGTTATATTATTTTTAATACTAACATAGTTCAGGGGTCAAAATTGACTCTGGTCCATTGAACAAATGCTTCCTGATTTTCCACTGGGCAAGAAAAAATTTTCTTTAACAAGCCCTGCTGGCTAGTACTAGAGGAAGTGACATTTAGGTACACCAGGTGTCCCAATGGAATTTCTGTGGGGCCAGTGGGGTTCCCAGTCGCAAGCCCTACTGGCTAGTGAATGCAAAACTTCATTTCAACCTCTGATACTGGAAATGCCTTGTTTGCCACGTCTACTTACCCCAGCCTCCCCATCTCCCCTCTCCCCTACCTCAACTGTACAGTTACTCCCTGTCCCCTTGCATATACATCTGCTTGCTGATCCTTCTGTCCTACCGCCCTCTTTCCATGCCGGCTTAGTCACCCTGAAAGTGTAGGCACAACAAGCTTCCTCTGTAGCACTTGACCAGTCACCATATTTGTGCCGCAAACTCATAAGGGCATTACCAAAAAACAGGGTCCTGATTACTCTACTGTTCTGGCTATCTGGGGACATCGAGCAGACCCAGCCCAAACCCCACCCCCATCCAAATCTCGTCCCCCATCTCTCACTACCCTGAGGCCTTAAACTCATGCACCTAAATATCTGCAGCATTGTAAACAAAATTAATCTGCTGCAACCAACTGTGCTCTCATTAAGACCAGACATACTGACCATTACTGAAATCTGGCTGAAACTGTACTATCAGGATGAGGAATACGCTATTCTGGGCTACTCTATTATTTGCCAAGACCACCCTGCCACCAAAAGAGGTGGAGGCGTCGCCATGTATATCAACTCCTCGCTGCAGTTCACACTAGTCCAGCTGACCAGACCTGTGCAAACCATCAACGCTATACTAATCAAACTCTCCCTCGCCCACAATTCACCCATATTTATTACAGGCACCTACAGCTCTCCTGACTTAACCACGCCCTCCATCATGGAACACCTGAACACCCTAACAACTCTGGCCTCTGGAGGCGAGTTGCACATCCTCAGTGATTTCAACCAAAACTGGCTTTCAAGTAGCTGCTCCAGGTTACGGAACCAGGTGGTTGCATTAAACCTGTCCCAGCAAATCACCCGAGCCCACTCGACCAAACCATAAATCATCTAACCACTTACTACTGGACTGGTCTCTTACCTCACACTCTCACCATATACTCACCTCAGGACTGCTACTGGACTCTCTAAGCGACCATAATATGATATACTCAGAAAATCCATTGATCTAAAGCAAACCCCCCCCCCCGAACCATCCTTACAAGATCCTACAAATCCTTGGACCTTGTATTTCTCCTGTATGACTTGTCTAGCATTGACTGGTCTTATATCCCCAGGGCTAGTTCTACCAGTTCCGCCTGGAAATTTTTCAAGGACAGGTTCACTACTGTCTGGAACTCACATGCCCCTATCAAACATGTACAGGTGAGGGGTATCCACCTGCCATGGATTACTTCATACACTGTGACAGTCCTCAAAGACTAGGATGCAGCCTGGAAGGCTTTCAAGGTCTCAGGCTCTCCCGGTGCACCAACAAAAGTATCACGCCCTACGTAATGCCTGTACTAGACAGATCCACAGGCCAAAGGCATATTACTTCAGTGACACTTTCAAGTCAAACTTAAGCCAGCCATCTAAATTTTGGAGAGGTGGTCAAATCTCTTTTTGCCCCTCACTCTCAACCCCCCACCCTTGCTCTCAACATAGGCAGCTCCACTATTACAGAGCCCTACGAGGTTGCCTCTCATTTCAGTTCCTTCTTTATGGTACCTAATCACTTTTGGCCTCCCTCAAGCCCCAGGCCACCCAATCAACACCCGCCCCAAAATGCTCCCCCAGATGGCACCGCTTTCACCTTCCATCAGACTTCCCCTGCTGAAGTCTACTAAGCCCTTCTCACCCTAAATCCCACCAAGGGCAAATGCCGTACTGGCCTGGACTCCAAGTTGTTATACTTGTTGGCTCCTGTCATCGCTGTCCCCCTAAGCATCACTGTTTAACCTTTCATTCACCCTAGCTGCTATCCCCACCAAGTGGAAACATACTACAGTCATCCCACTTCCCAAAAGCGGTGACCCTTCTGCTGCCAGGAATTACTGCCCGATTTCCCTCTAACCTATCTTGGCCAAAATCCAGGAACACCTAGTCCCTTCACAACTCTCCTTCTATCTTGTCTCTTCCTCCTTTTTCACACCTTACCAGTCTGGCTTTAGGAAGTCTCATTCCACCACCACCTCCCTCCTTAGACTCACGGATTACATTCTCACAGGTATGGATAGGGACCATATCACCTCAGCCATTTTTGTCAACCTGGCTAAAGCCTCCAACACTGTTTCCCACTCACTCCTTCTATCCAAGCTCTCTCAAGCTGGGCTCTCAAGTATGGCCACCAGTTGGTTTCATTCCTACCTGACAGGCCAACCACATGCCATCAGAATTGGCAAAGCCACCTCTGCTTCCCTTCCTGTTACCTCTTGTGTCCCGCAAGGCTCAGTCCTTGGCCCACTTCTGTTCTCCATCTTTCTCAATAACCTACCCTCTGTCTGCCCACACACTTCCATTCACATGTATGCAGATGATACAGTACTGTACACAACTGGCCCCTTGTCTTCTGTTGTATCAGTCAGACTCCAGCAGGACTTCAGCACAGTTCAGTGATGGTTTTGCTCAAATCAGCTCTTTCTCAATGCCAAGAAAACTATCTCTATGACCTTTGGCACAAGGCAGAGACTTTCAAGGCTACCCTCCACACCCTTCTTCTACACCCTGGACGGGACTACTCCAGAGACTTGCACCTTCTGCAGATATCTCGGGGTCTGGCTTGACCAGCACCTAGATTTCTCCACACATATTGATGCCATCCCAAAAAGCTACACCCCAAGCTAGGTGCCTTGTATTGCAACCATGGTAACATTCCACTGCCAGCTTGATGGGATTATGCAGAGGATGATTCTCCCCATTTTCGACTATGGGGACGTAGTCTACAGTGCTGCACTTAAGTCCACCCTAGCCAGACTGGACCCCCTCTTCCATTCCTTCTGTTGCTTTGCACTTGACTGTCCTCCTAACACTCATCACTGCACCCTGTACCACAATCTAGACCTCCCCTCATTGCAGGACCAGCGTCTCTCCCATAGTGCAAACCTCATGGCCAAATACTGGATGCAGACCCTCCCTGCATATCTCACCTCTTTCCTCTTGGTCCATAACCCTCAGGCTATGCACTGAGGAACAATGACTCATGTCTACTGACTATTCCACTCATGTCAACCTCGGCAGGCCAGGCAGCCTTCAATTATCGCATGCCAAACTCTGGAACTCACTCCCCTCAGATATCCGGCACACCTCCCCCAGTTGGCACCTTAACTGCCTCATCAAAACAGATTTTCACTCCGTCTGTGCATGCACACATGGGAGCTCTTAACTAGGTGTCTGGTACCTTCTAAAATAAGGCAGAAAACACTACTATGCCCTATTCATCATTTTCTGTCCTAGTCCCTATCACAGTAATAAAACCTGTAGTTAATATTTCTGTAATATGCCTTGTCCTTCTGCTTGTTATGCACTCTGCCCTTATGCTTATCAAGTACGTTTATTGGGTAATTGACTTGAGTATGTTTATCCTGTATATTAATCATTCTCCCCCTACCCCCAGGGTGCATCTGGAATCGAGCAGTAATCTCCTCAGCATGCCTTCCTGGTAAAACCTTTAAATAAATAAATAAATAAAAATGAATTATTTTTTAGTTACTTGCATTGTTTCCACTTTTCAAAGTGGAGTCTGGCAGCCCTCTAGTTCATTCCACAAACTTACCTCCACACCTGAGGAGTTGACACTACTTTCCCCGGGAACCCACCACTCCTTGTTTGCCCTGAACTTTCCTCTCTGGGTGGGGCTGGTTAGCAAGGAAGAGACAGCAGTTGAAACTATCCACATAGAAGTGAGGAGCATAGAACCCAGTAGCCTGAGCAATGCAACTTAATGGGGAAACAAAGCAGCACTGTCCGCCTGTAACCTACTCATTCTTTATCCCAAACTCCTCCTACCACTGGTGGGGAGGGTTCTGTAGCAGGGACTTACTGTCTGGCCAGAGTGGACTCACTGAGCTTGGAGTAAGCCACTGGCTGTTTTGCCTGTCATGGAGCTGGATGCTCTAAACATCTGAGTGTCAGGAGCCACTGCCTTGCATCAGGATGGCAGCTAAGCAAGGGACCACAAATTCCTGCTCATGTAGCTTCTTCCCCTTTACCAGCAGGAACTGTTGTGTAGCAAAAAGAAGTGCTCCCCCACCTCCAGAGTAGGGAATAATGTCAAACGTGGACGTTTGTGCAAACCCATACCTATTGATTTGTGAAGTCCCTGTCCTGGGATGCAGAGTTGAACTGACAGTGCAGTAAATGGACACGCTTACCACTGGACCATCAGGTACCCCCCAAAAAACTGCTTTTAATAATAAAATGTAATCATACTTACCCAAAGATTGTGCCAGTTTTTTTTAAGGTTCTATTTATGCACCTTGTAGGCTTCCCTGCCCCCTTTTGCGCAAGCTGGGGCCTTTCCTCTTGTATGGATCCTGTCATTAAGAGCCCCAAGCACTCGTATACTGTGATTTGCTAATGCAGGATGCAGGGAGGTGGCCCTCCTACTACTCTTCTGATTCTTGGCTGCACTGATACTGGTGGTCACCCAGGTGGTGTTAGTACAAGCAAGCTAAATGCTGCCCAACCCCCACAGGATGAGACATGCATTCTTTGTGATACTCAGTCCTACTCTCTCCAGTCCCCCAACACTTCAATTTTGGAGTGTAGACTATGGTTTTTGCCACATGTAGCAGCCCTGCTAATGTGCCTTTCTCACTGTTACTTATTTCCTTGTCTATCAGGCCCAGACCATTTTTGATTATGTTCTCAATTAAGTCACTAAGGGAGCTCAACATGTACTTTCTAGAGGACGGAAGAGAGAGGGGGGACATGATAGAAACTTTCAAGTACCTCAAAGGCATAAACAGGATTCATTCAGGAGTATATTCAATCTGAGAAAGGAGGGTACTACAACAGGGAATGGCCTGAAGCTGGTGGGGGGCAGATTTAAGAAGGAAATGAGGAGACTCTTTTTCACAGAAAGGGTGGTAAAGGGATGGAACAAGTTGCCGGAGGAAGTGGTAGCAGTGAATACAGTACACAGCTTCAAGGGGAGAGCACAGGGTGAAAAGGAAAATCAGAATGGGAAGAATCAGTTCTGGGAAGGGAAGTGGAAGAGGGGTTGGGGGGACGGCAGCTCAAGGGATCTAAATTGAGCTGCACACTCAGGCAGACTAGATAGACCATTGTGGCCTGTGTCTACTGGCAATTTTGTATGTTCGTGTGTTTGTATGTTCATATAAATGCCTTCCTGATGCTCTGCTGAATCTCCCCAAGATCTTTGCAGTCTGCCCTTGCAGTCCATTGCAAATGTAACTGGTAAACTGTTTTATTCAGTCTCTCTCTCTCTCTCTCTCTACGTATCTTGTGATTTTTTTATACAATGATTGTGACGCTTAGACAGCTGGTTCTGATCACTGTATCATTTTTGCAATATAAAAATGTGTTATTAACTGTCTCTCATGAGAGATGCTGAGACAGCATGTGAGATCACACACACACACACACACACACACACACACACACAGGTTTTAGATACAAGATGTTACCTGGAAGGCCAGGAGCTAATTACAGACTAGAGCAGGCCTTAATCAAGGATCTCCTGTTTATCCAAGCTAAATATAGCTTTAACTACCAAGATAGATCATAAACTTTTATAACGCTTAGAGGAAGAAAAGCAGGTTATGACGCTATAGTGCAAAGTCATAAAAGATGCTTTGATGTCCTGGAAAGAGGAAGCTGATCATAGGATCAAAGAAAGTCATATGAGAAAATGAGTTGTGCTGAGATCACAGAATTTACCTTTGATAAGACATCCTGTTTTGCATAGATATATATTTTTTATATTCTGACAGGGAGGAGCTTGGTGACCTCATGCAAAGGGGTTGGCAAAGACAGTTTTTTAAACAGTATTCTGTTTTCCTTCAGAGACACACTTTTATCTACACTCTGAGAAAGACACATCTTTGAGCACTTTAAGCAGGTATTTAGAGAGACAAATCTAAGTACTGTAGTATGAATTGCACTGTTAAAACCTTGTTCTTTTAAAAGATTGTATGGTTCTTGTGATATATGGTTCTGTACTTTATGTTTTACATACTTTTATCTTTTAGCAAAACTCTATTTTTAGAGCCTACTTGGTCTGTCTTTGAATTTCTTTTTCTTTAACAAGTGAGGTATATATGGTTAAAGCAGACACTATGCATAAACTTGAATGGCGATACCAAACTGGAAAAAAGGTAAGAATAATCTGAGGTCTTTTATTAGAGTTTTTAAGGGTTAATTTCTGTACACCTGGTTAGGTGCCCATAGGCAAAGATATCTGCCCCCCCCCGAAGACAGAATTATCTGAGCCTGTGTATTGAGTATGCTAGCAAGAGGCTCACAGTTTGAATCCCTCCAAGATTTGAGACCAAAGCTTGATTCAAACCCACAAAACAGGCAGGAGGGTTACCCTGTTTCTGTTAACTGTTTACAAGACTGTGCTCGGAAGTTGGCACTTTGGGAGTAGAGGGCTGACCTGCTGAGTGGGTTTGTGACAGATTGCTGGCAGAGGTGGGATTATTTTGGTATTACAAGCTTTTATTGTTCAGTGTGTCAGCTTGAGACCGTCAGCTCACTTGCAAAGAAAGAAAAAGGCAGTGATTTATTTTTTTAAAAAAGGAGACAGAACTATATCACTTGGCGTACAGTCAAGTTCCTACCCGTTTTATTTTTTTTTCTAAAGTGCAAGTCAGAGTAGCTGTAGTTGGGGAAGAAGATGGCTTCCAACTACAGCAGGCACACTGTAGACTACTAAAGCAGTTGTGTGGGGACAGAGGAGTCCCGTTCAAGGTGGAAGCCAGCAAGCAGAACCTTGTGGATTCCCTGATGGTAGCAGAAACCCAGAGCAGCGAGTCACAGACCATGACTAAAAAGGACCAAACCTCGAGTGCAGCAGGGCTAGCAGTCAGTTCAGTGTCCAGATCCAATGAGGAGGGCAACAGGGCCACTGTCTGCGAAGGGCCACAGCAGCAGGGGAAGGTCACCAGTATCCTAGATCCAGAAGTACTCAGGCTGCAAATTGAGTTGCACAGTATGGAGCTGAAGTTCCAGAGAGAAGAGAAGCATGAACAGCGAGAGGTGGACCATGAGGAGCAGGAGTGCCAGAGGCAACATGAACTGGAGAAGCTACGACACCTACCAGCACCAGAGCAGGTAAGTGGCTTGGGTTTAACTGGAACTACAGGACTGGGTTACAAATTGAACTCCAAATTGATAGCTGAATTTTAAGAGGGGGAGGCTATGGATGCCTTTTTAAATTCTTTTGAAAAAGTTTTTATTCAGGCTAAAATTCCTAGAGAGTCCTGGAGCTTCCAGCTATCCCCGCTACTTACGGGGAAAGCTTGGGATGCATTGGGTCAAATGGACAATGAGGATAGTGATGATTACAGCAAACTTAAAGCTGCACTGTTAAAGAAATTTGAATTAACTGCTGAATCATACAGAGCTAAATTCCGTAAGCTCAGGAGAAGCTCTGACATGAGCTACAAAGAGCTAGCCATGAAACAACATCAGTTTTTAAAACATTGGTTGGAAGGAATTGAGGTAAACTCTGTTGATAAAATTGAAAATGTGATTTTGTTAGAACAGTTTTATTGGGCATGTCCAGCTGAGCTAAAAGCCTGGCTAGAGGACTGAGATCCCAAAACAGTGCAAGAGGCTGTTGAACTCTCAGACCACTATGCCAAGAGCAGACCTGCTCTGAGAGTGAATAGGGTGGGTGTGGCAGCACAGAAAGGGAAAAGCACACCTTCAGGGCAGCTAAAACCCTTAATGCCTCCACTGAAACCAGTTAGTCCCAAGTTTCAGAGAAAAGATTTCTCTGAAAAGAGAAGTGAATGTTGGTTATGTAAAGAAACTGGGCATATTGCCAGACAGTGTCCCAAAAGAATGAGCAATAATATGCAGAATGGTATTAGAAAAGAAGTGGGTTGTTTGTGTGTCCCTGGAAGCATGCCTGTGAACGTGAGGGAACATATGCACCCAGTCATGGTGAATGGTGTACAGACACAAGGGTTAAGGGACACAGGGGCATCTCTGACATTGGTAAAAGGGGATCTAGTAGAGCCTGGTCAGCTTATACCCAATAAATACGTCACTGTATAGGACTTTACTGGTGAGGCAAAAACATTTCCCCTCACTAGTGTTCTCCTGGACTGAAGTGAAACTGGGGGAGCTGTGCAACAGGTGGCTGTAGCCAAAACGTTAGCAGTGGATGTGATCCTGGGAAACAATCTCAAACAGGGGATGGTATGTGCAGTTACCCATAGCCAAGCAGCAAGGGAAAATTGTAGTTCCCTGAACCCCACAGAAGCCATTGTGGAAACCACTGAGAGGCTGGTTCCCTAGCCTGTGTCTCCAGATGGGGAGACTAATGAAAAGGGAGTAGAAATTTCCCCAGTAGCAAGTAACCACACAGCTACAGAGGGTTACTCTGAAGAGGAAGGGATTGTTGGGAAAATGGACTTATGTATATTCAGGCAGTACAGACAGAGGGGGATGCTAGGCAGTCCGCTTGTCATTCCCCAGGGGTATCGTGAGCAGTTGCTCATGATTGCACATGATATTCCCTTGTCTGATCATCTGGGAATCGTGCACATGATGCAGCAGTTGGCCCAGAATTTCTACTGGCCTAACTTCACCCAGCAGGTGAAAGAGTATTGCAGGTCTTATCACCGGTGCCAAGAAATAGGGAAAGCGGACAAGAAAACCCAAGCCACCCTGATTCCATTGCCCATAGTGGAGGAGCCATTCCAGAGGGTGGGAATGGATATTGTGGGGCCTTTAAATACCCCCAGCTCCTCAAGGAAGAGATTCATCCTGACTGTGGTGGCTTATGCCATCCGGTACCCAGAGACAGTCGCCCTATCCTCACTGAGGACAGACAAAGTGGCAGATGCCTTACTTGGGATTTTCTCCCATGTTGGGTTTCTGCAGGAGGTTATCACTGATCGAGGGGGTCCCTTCATGTCAGACCTGATGAAAAGTTTATGGGAGAAGTGTGGGGTGGTGCAGAGATGCATGACACCATATCACCGACAAGCCAATGGTCTTGTGGAAAGATTCAAGGGTACCCTGAAGTCAATGCTCCAGGCGTTTGCTGAACAGCATGGGAGGGACTGGGAGAAATGCCTTACCCACCTGTTGTCTGCATACAGGGAGGTGCTCCAAGAGTCAACAGGATTTTCCCCCTTTGAACACTTATATGGACGCCGGGTAAGTGAGCCCCTAGACTTGATCCAGGAGGACTGGGAAGGCAAGCACGCTACCCAGGGAACTCCCATTGTGGATTATGTTCTTAAGTTTAGGGAAAGGCTAAAGGAGCTTATGGGGACAGCCCAGAGCAACCTAGCAGCTGTCCAACAAAAACAAAAAGTGTAGTACAACCACAGAGTCAGACCTCGCTCATACATGGTGGGTCAGGAAATCATGGTCCTTATTCCGGTCTGGAAAGACAAGCTGCAGGCTGAGTGGGCAGGACTGTACAAAGTGGTTAGGAAGGTAAATGACGTGAACTACATTATAGAGTTACCTGACAGAAGACAGACATAAAGGATGTACCATGTCAACATGATGAAGCCATATGCAAATAGGGCTGACATGGAGTTAGCAGTTTGTAGTCTTGGGGAGGGGATGACGACAGAGACCCCCTTCTGGACTTGCTGGAAGAAAGTAAGTGAAAGTCCTCTGTGGAGGCAGTAAAATTGTCTCCCCAGCTGACCCTGGACCAGATCCAGAAAGTAAGGGAGGTTTTAGCAGACTTTGCCTCATTGTTTAGCACCAAGCCTGGACTAACCCCCTTAGTGACACACAATGTGGACACCCATATGGCAGACAGCATATCGGGTGTCAGAGGCTGTCCAAAAGGACATTAGGAGGGAAGTGGAGGAGATGCTGGATTTAAGGGTAATCCAGACATCCCACAGCACCCTGGGCCTCACCCACAGTCCTTGTACCAAACCAGATGGCTCTACTCATTTCTGTATGGACTGTCGTGGACTGAATGCAGTCCCGAAGTCAGACGCCCACCTGATGCCCCAGATGGATGAACTCCTGGAGAAGTTGGGAGGGCCAACCTACCTTACGTCCACTGATCTGACCAAGGGGTATTGGCACGTAAAGTTGACAGACAGAGCTAGGGAGAGGTCAGCCTTCATCACTCCAATAGGCTTATTTGAATTTAAAGAAATGCCTTTCGGAATGAAGAACGCCCCAGCCACTTTCCAAAGGTTGGTGAACCAGGTGTTAAATGGTGCGGAGGAGTACGCCGTGGCGTACCTGGATGACAGTGCCATCTTTAGTACCAGCTGGGTGAAACACCTATCCCACCTTAGAGAAGTGCTGGGCAGGATACAGAGGGCCGGGCTCACTGTCAAAGCTGAGAAGTGCCAGGTGGCCATGGGAGAAGTGGCATACCTCGTACATGTGGTAGGCCGAGGACAACTCCATCCTAATCAAATCAAAATAGAGGTAATCAAGGTGTGGCACAGAACAGAAATGCAGCAGCAGGTCAGGAGTTTTCTAGGGACAGCAGGGTACCATAGAAAATTTGTACCCAATTACAGTACCCTGGCTACTCCCCTATCTGAGCTGACAAAGAAACGGATGCCAAAGAAAATTACCTGGGGCCCAGCCTGTGAGGAAGCCTTTTCCAAACTAAAGGAGACACTGTGCAGTGCTCATGTTTTGACAAGTCCTGACTATAGCAAACCCTTTATAGTTCAGACTGACACCTCAGAAGTGGGTATTGGGGCAGTGCTGAGTCAGACATCCAGCCAAGGGAGGGATCACCCAGTAGTGTACCTGAGTAGGAAGTTACTTCCCAGGGAGCAGGCATACGCTACTGTGGAAAAAGAATGTTTTGCCGTAGTGTGGGCCTTAAAGAAGTTGAAGCCATACTTATATTGGCAGCATTTTGTGGTGCAGACTGACCACAACCCCCTGGTTTGACTGATGCAGATGGGAAAGAACAATGGTAGATTGCTAAGATGGAGTCTTGCTTTACAAGGGTATGACATGACAATTCTACATAGGGCTGGAGCCAAAAATCAGAACTCAGATGGGTTGTCTCATGTCCATGAGGAGTGAATTGATTTGGGAAGTTAATCCCATGCAGGGGATAGAGCCCCCAAATTCAGTCTAGGTGGGGATGAATTGTAACACTTGGACAGCTGTTTCTGATCACTGTATCATTTTTGTAATATAAAAATGTGTTATTGACTGTCTCTCATGAGAGATGCTGAGACAGCATGTGAGATGACACACACACACACACACACACACCCAGGTTTTAGATACAAGATGTTACCTGGAAGGCCAGGAGCTAATTACAGACTAGAACAGGCCTTAATCAAGGATCTCCTGTTTGTCTAAGTTAAATATAGCTTTAACTGCCAAGATAGATCATAAACTTTTATAACGCTTAGAGGAAGAAGAGCAGGTTATGACGCTATAACGCAAGGTCATAAAAGATGCTTTGATGTCCTGGAAAGGGGAAGCTGATCATAAGATCAAAGAAAGTCATATGAGAAAATGAGTTGTGCTGAGATCACAGAATTTACCTTAGATAAGACATCCTGTTTTGTATAGATATATTTTTTTTATAGTCTGACAGGAAGGAGCTTGGTGACCTCACACAAAGGGGTTGGCAAAGACAGTTTTTTAAACAGTATTCTGTTTTCCTTCAGAGACACACTTTTATCTACACTCTGAGAAAGACACATCTTTGAGCACTTTAAGCAGGTATTTAGAGAGAGAGACAAATCTAAGTACTGTAGTATGAATTGCACTGTTAAAACCTTGTTCTTTTAAAAGATTGTATGGTTCTTGTGCTATATGGTCCTATATTTTATGTTTTACATACTTTTATCTATTTTAGTAAAACTCTATTTTTAGAGCCTGCTTGGTCTGTCTTTGAATTTCTTTTTCTTTAACAAGTGAAGTATATATGGTTAAAGCAGACACTATGCATAAGCTTGAATGGTGATACCAAACTGGAAAAAGGTTAAAGTAATCTGAGGTCTTTTATTAGAGTTTTTAAGGGTTAATTTCTGTACACCTGGTTAGGTGCCCATAGGCAAAGGTATCTGGCCCCCCTGAAGACAGCATTATCTGAGCCTGTGCATTGGGTATGCTACCAAGAGGTTCATAGTTTGAATCCTTCCAAGACTTGAAACCAAAGGTTGATTCAAACCCACAAATCAGACAGGAGGTTTACCCTGTTTCTGTTAACTGTTCACAAGACTGCGCTCAGAGGCTGGCACTTTGGGAGTAGAGGGCTGACCTGCTGTGTGGCTTTGTGACAATGATCTGTAAGGATTTTTTCAAAACTTTATGTAATTGATCTGTCTTTACTACTTTGAGCCTGACTTGACTGCATTTCCTCTGTAACCGCTTATTGTACTTGTAATGTGTTTTGTGACTACAGTATGTATGTATGTGATGTGGAACCTTTGTAAATGAGTACCTGTGCTCAGAGGTATTCTCTGAAGTTTTAAATAAACAAGTAAATAAATATTTCTATGCTCAGCCATGTATAAAAAGTTTTTTTTGCAAAAGTAAAGAGCAATAAACCTATAGTGACAAAACTAATTTTCCTTGTGTTGGGGGCTTCTACTTGCCTCTTTCAGCAGGAGGAAAACTGCACGGTAACTGAAATAACATCATGCTACTTCACACAGAATATTGTCATAAGAGAGGCTGCAGTGAACCTGCAAATTATGCTAATTTTTAAACTGGGCTTTTTTTGCTGTTTTAGCGTGATCAACAACTCAGAGTGACAGAGTCACTGTGGCAAACTTGTCTTTCCCAGACTCAGCCTGTGTCACTGTTACCAGCTTTCTTAGTATTTCAGTAGTTACCTTCACAAACACACACCGCAGGTCAGGCCCTCTGCTCCCACAGTGCCAAACCTCGAAGTGCGATATGTGAACAGGAGACAAACAGGGTAACCCTCCTGTCTGTTTTGGGTCTGAACCACTACCAATCTCGAGTCCTGAGGTCAAATATGAACCCCTATTAGCTAGCACGCCCGGTTAACAGGATCAAATATTGCACTCTCTTCAGGAAAATGCAGTGCAATATTTAACCCGGTGGGTACCCAACCTGGTTCATAATCCCCCTTTCGACTCAGTTGAGACCTAGGTATTTTTTTTACCTTGGTGCAAAATGGTAACACACTTTAAGCGTTTAACAGTTTCTGTCAGACTTATCAACACTATCCCAGCATTCACATTCAAAATGAGAAAAAGACTCAGGCAAAATTTCAAGGAAAACAAAGTTTACTAGAATTAAAAATAGTAAAGAAACCACAACACTCAGAACATACAACATTTAGATTACAGTCATGAAAATTAAATGGATAATTATACAAAACCGCCTTATTACTGAGTATTTACTCCTATTCTAGTTCCAATTAATAAATAGTGGTGGTTGATGTACCTAAAGTGCTCTGGAGAGTGTGTCTTGTCAGGAGTCCGAAATCAAAAGCACTCTTTCTTCCAGCCATCTGGTAATATTCATTTACAGTCCCATCCTCCCTGTGATGTCACAGCTCACAGTGATGCTGGCTGTGAGGTCTCTCAAACCTGGATACTGAATTAATTGATCAGTCACATGCCCCAGCATACTGCTAAACATTCCAATTAAAAATATATATTCTTCCTAATTAGTGATGCCTTATGACAGGTCAAAGCTACCCCTTTGATGTCTTCAGGCAACTTCCTGATAAGCTGTGTCACCTATTTGTGAAATCTAACAGGTGTCAGTTAGAAGCTGCTTCTTCCTAATAGGTCATAAAATGCAGCCTGTTTTTATGGTTAGTTTTCTTGGATTTCAAAGTAAATGGGTGTTTTACAATGTGTTACAACCTGGTATCATTATAGTCCCAGGGAGTCAGCTTTTACAAGCCAGAGGTAACAACCAGGCCATTTTTTTTTCTTTAAAAAAAAATCAAATATCTTCTGATGGCCTGTGCCGACTGCCATATTTGTCCAGCAGAAATTCACAGAAACATATATTTATATCATAAATGTTATACAAATAATAGCAAGCAGATGCTTTTGTCATGACACTTGCCATCACTCAGCTTAGACACTCACTCAGGGTATTTCTAGATCTGAATCCCTCCAGAGCTGTTACTTACACTGTACAGTGCTCCGTGTTCAAGGGCAGACAACCCATCCCTTTCTGTCACAACTGAGAATTCCTTACTTTAGAACAGATTATGATAACTGTAGCCTTCTCTTCCAAGGTGGGAATACAGTTTATCAGTTATAAGTCAGTTAGCTGTTCCTCAAAAGACTCAATCACAGAAACATGAAGTATATGAAAATAATAATTTTAATACTTCAGTATATTTACACATATAATACAGGTGTAACCCCTAGATGGCGCTATCCCAGGGGCTACTACCCCTGCCTGATTTGCCACTAACAGGTTGAGGGGCCTGGATCCGATGGCAGGTGCCTCCACCCAGAGGTCAGGGTTTGCAATAGTTAAACTAACTTGGTCACAGCCCTCTGGGATACTGCAACCCCCCTTTCTTCCCACTAGTGGCCCACACAGTATATCAGAATTACCTTCACAGTATACACTTACCCCCAGGTCTGGTTCAGGCACTGGGACCCCCTGTAAATTAAAAAGATACAGTGCAACAATCACAGTACAATACTTTAACATAGACAAATACCTCAGGCAGTATAACTTTGCTGAAACAAGCAGCTCTGATTTATTTAGGGGGATATAACAAGGACGGGGGAAATCAGGTTAATTAGCTTATCACTTTTCTCATCTACCTATGGCTCAGTGCACAGGCCTATCCCTACCAGTTACTGTCCCTGGGTACCCCAGCCCTGAGTACTAGTCAAACTGTGCAGCTGGTAGGGGCCCTTTCACACAGAGAAAGGAAAAATTAGTTAAACAGTCAGTAGTACTGTAATTCCATTTGGATTTAATGTGGCAATTCAACAGGGAGCGACCCTGAATTAGTACTCACGACCTCCAAACAAGATAGGGTCCTTCAACATCAGCAGGGCTACTCTTGAGCTCCATGAGCCTCCTCACACATTTATATGGTAAACAGTAACAAGCAAAAGTCCTTTAATGGCAGCAGGATTCACTTGAGCTACACAAGCCTCCTCACACATTTATATGGTAAAAAGAAAGTACTATACCAGGCAGGCTGCTTCTGTATCCCGATCGCAATTACTGCACAATACCTGGAGAACACAGCAGATTCAGTTCCTGACAGACCGGCGCAATTCAGCAATTTCTCCAGTCTTCTACAGGGTGAGCCTGGTTTCTACTCTTCAGATATCCTTTGATTCTCTTCACAGGACGATTCAGTCCTAACAAGCAGTTACACAAGCTGCAGACCGGAACTCAGGGCCTTACACGTTTCCCGACTAAAACTGCACACCGAAAAAGCACAGGGCTCCTTCCCTCTTCACTGCCAGAGCTCAACTGAAACTCCAGCAGACAAAACTGGGCACTTCCTTTGAGTTCCTCCCAGTTCTTGGCTGGATTGGCTGTCACTCACAATAGACTGCCCCTGTTGGTCCAAAAAGGCGCCGAAGTCCAAACTACATCTCCAAGTCACTGCCCATACAATCCTCTTGTGGCTGGCTCAGATTACAGTCCAAGTTCTGATTCATTCAAGGCACCATTTTAGAGCTACCTTAACCCACACTGATTGGTCCAGTTCAGCAGTTCAAAACTAGAATGGGAACTAGGCAAACACAGTTCTGACTGCAAAAAGCAGGTTAGACAAACTGTATTTTCATTATTACTCTAAATGATTTCTGGCAAACAGTTACATCTTTCAGATAGGTTCCTTTGCACTCCTAGTGACTGCAAAATGGAATGAATTGGCAGCAGCTCGAGTGGTACTCAAGTAGAGAAACACACAGTCCCCCCATACAAACTAATTATGTCTGCAAGCAGACAGCTCTTAAAGAGACAGTACCAGAGGCTCTAAAAACACTCACAGATAAATGGCTTAGACGCCAAACACCATTCAGGCTTGGAGCATTCAAGCAAGCTCCTGGAAGTCTTTTGGGAACCCCCATTTGCAGGGGGGTTACACCGGATACTACACAAAAGCTATAGGGAACAGTAATTCAACAGGAATGGAAAGAAAATTGTTTTGAATGATAGGGTACACACAGAAAATATATATCTCTCCCCCTCTCTCCCTAGCAAACTAAACTGGTTTACTACACGACACTTTGATGAATCAGGGCAGACACAAACTCTTAGATGGCAGTTTGTTCGTAGTCCCAAGCCTGACTTTTTCAGGCCCTGCCAAACCTAAAATCCCTCCATTTGCCCCCCATGACACATCATCCAGTATGTCACTCTAGCATCATAAATTCAAAATCCTTGGTATAGTGAGCTGGGTACTCATAAAAAAAAACTGGTTTGCTCTGGGCCTCAGACTTGGTATATACAAAGACATCTAAATACAGCTGCTTCTTGTCCCAAGTTCTGTCTAACACAGCAGGGGGTGACTTCTCTAGGAAACATGAAGGGGGTGCTTTCTGCTTCAGCTATCCCAGTAATTATCCAGAGAGATTGTTATCTCTCACCAGAACCCTATCAAGAATTGTCCAGTGGGTCTTGCCAAGATAGCAAATTTTCAGCAGCGCTAAATGGTCTGTTTTCTTTTAAGATACACTGATACAAAGCTTGACTTTCCCCAGCAGCTGCTAAATTCAAACAGTTACACTTGCGGAAAAAAATTACATATATTTATAAAAAAGTACAGGTATGCATAGCAAATTGTTACATATGTCCCTTAAAAAGAAAAACAAAACAACTCTTTATAGCAGCATTAACTGACTGTGTGTGTGTGTGTCGGCTTGCTCCACCTAGTATGCCCTCAGTTCATTCTTTGTGTGAACCCCACCTTAGTTTCTCCTAGCATCTCTCCTACTTGAAAAAAAATACCAAGGGCACTAGCTATTGTCTGGACAGCACGTCTGCATTGCCATGCTGTGACCTGCTGCAGTGCCTACTGTCCATATTACAGGACTGCTGCACCAGGCTCCATCATAGTAATTTTGAATTCTGGCCACTGGTCCTATGCAGCCATGTAAGGTGGTTGTAATCAGTAACCAGGGTAAACACCCTTCCATACAGGTAATGTTGTAGCTTCTGCAAAGCCCAGACAATCCCTAAACACTCCTTCTCGATCATGGCATATGCCTCTTCTTTGGGCAGCAAGTTCCTGCTCAGGAACATGACTGGGTGCTCCTCTACTGAGTGCGTAACCTGACTCAAAACCATGCCTAGCTCATGATCAGATGCATTCACATGCGCAATGAACCTAAGAGAGTATTCCGGACTAGAGAGCAACGGTGCCTGACACAGTTCCTCCTTTAGCTGGCAGAATAGAGTATCACATTTCTGTCCATTGAACTTTTTCCTACATTTCTTCCTGGTGAGATCAGACAGGTGTTTGGCCATGCTGCTGAAATTCAGTGCAAACTTACAGAAATACCCTGCCATCCCTAGGAAGGACAGTGCGTTCTTGTTGGTTGCGGGTGTGATGCATCCCTGGATGGCCTCAATTTTTATTGAGTCATGCCAGATGTACTCACTCCCTACCCTGTGCCCAAGTTATGACACTTCTGCCATTTTTGTCTGGCACTTCTTCACCTTGACTGTCAGCCCAGCAGCCTGTAGTCAGTGGAACACCTTGGCCACATGCCTGACATGCTCCTCCCAGCTCTGGCTATAGATGGTGATGTCATCGATGTATGCCAGAGCAAATTCTCCTGCCCCTGCAGAATGTAGTCCATGAGCCACTGAAAGGTGGCTGGCGCATTCTTTATCCCAAATGGCATTACACTAAACTCCAATAATCCAGACAGGGTGATGAATGCTGACCTTCTTCTGGCTTCAGGGGTCAGGAGTACCTGCCACTAGCCCTTTGTCAGGTATATGGTGGATAGGTAATGGGCTCCCCTTAACCACTCTAGAACCTCATCTGTCCTGAGCATGGGATATGTGTCCAACTCTATGCAGCTGTTGAGCTTACAGCAGGTAATGCACAACCTTGTGGTCCCATCCTTTTTGGAGCTCTGTACCACTGGGGAGGTCCAGGGACTACTGGACTCCTGCATCACCTGGAGATTCAGCATCTCTTTGATCTCCCCCCTTTATGGCATGTCTTACACCTTTTGGTACTCTGTAGGGCGGATGTCTTAGCAGGGCTTGGGACCGTGTATCCACATGGTGCTCTGCCAGTGTGGTATATGCTGGTTTCCTCATACATAAACATTTCACCAAATGCACACGGCACCCTCGCTCATTTTGGCAGCTAGGGCTGCTGTCAGCCACTCCAAGAAGGTGACAACATCCACTGAGGATTCTCCCTTCACCTCTCCCAGGAGATCTACCAGCAGGTTCACTTCTGCCCCCTTCTCTGGATAGCTGCACACAGCCAGGACCATCTTGTTCCTGTCATGGTAGGGTTTCATCATGTTTACGTGGTAAACTCACTGTTTGTGCCTCATGTCAGGTAGCTCCACCACGTAATTAACATCATTCAAGCTCTTGACTACCAAGTATGGCCCCTTCCATGCCGCCTGTAATTTGTTCTGCCAGATAAGGAAGAGCACCATCAGCAGTTGCCTGACTTTGTACTCCTGGGCTCTGGCCCAATGGTTGTACCATGTCTTCTGCCTCTATTGTGCAGTGGCTACATGCTGTTGGGCAAACCCCATAAGCTCCTTGAGCCATGACCTGAAATTCAGGACATGCTTGACAACAGATTCCCCTTGGGGAGCAAGTTCACCCTCCCATTCATCCCTTACCAAATCAAGGGGGCCTCTTACCCCATGGCCAAACAGGAGCTTGAAGAGTAAGAACCCTGAGGACTCCAGGTGGACTTATCTTTATGTGAATAGGAGATTGTTTTTTGTACTTGTCTCACTCTGTCACATGCTGGCCAGCAAATGCCCATAACATTGTCTTAAGGGACCCATTGAATCGCTCAGCCAGACCATTAGTCTGGGGGAGGTATGATGAGGCTTTGAGCTGCTTTACCTCATACTTCTTCCAGAAACTAACCATCAGATCAGACATGAACTTGGTGCCCTGGTCTGACATAAACTGCTGGGGGAAAACTCACCCATCTAAATATGTCCAGCAGTTCACTGACCACCTTCTCAGCTTCGGTGGAGGACAAGGGCACTTCTTCTGGGTACCTTGTTGCATAATCTATGACCTCCAAAACACCACTTGCCAGTGTGACTTTTTTTTTCACTTATTTTTTTTTCCCTCCTGTTCATTGAACCCATGGACTCTCTTAGACATCCCCACTGATGGCATCTCCAGTTCAGCCTGAACCTCCCCCAACCCTGGGTCCCCTCCAAGAGCACCACACCCACAGACCTACCTGAAGAGACCCTCTGGCTTGTGCCCCACAGGGTAGGGCCACCTCAATTCTTTGGTGCTCCTTGAATCCAATTTCCCAGGCTCAGTCTAATGGAGTGGAGGTTCAGGACCCAGGGGGGCAGTGTCTGGCAGTTGGCATGGGAGCCTGGGCACATCAGCATCTGCCACAGAGTTGGTGTTTTTCCTTGATCCTTTGTATCCCTCCAGGAGACTCGGACATGCAATGATGTCCTGAGTAGAACGCGCGCACTCCCGCACACATCTCATAAATGTCCACCGACACCTCCACCCCGTGCCTCTGCATGGCCCTGGCTGTAGATCACCACACCTCTACCTGGTGCTGCTGATGCCAGGGTACCACAACCCCCCCCTTCCTAAGAAAGGAGAGCTGTCCTCCGGACACTCAATCCTCTCTCCCCAGGCCAACTCTCAATAGCCCGTGCTCACTCACAACTCCGGGTTGTCAACTTGGTAAGAGGTAAGGCGCTGTCGCTTAGGGTACTTAGGAGCCCCACTGTGTCCACAGCAGCTCACTGAAATGGCTCTTCAATAACAGGTAGGAGAATCAAAGCCTTTCTAGCCTTGTTCCCAACCTTCCCCACCCTCTGGCACTGAGGGCAAGTCTGTCAATAGTTTGCCACATCTTTAATAATACTGTGCTAGTAAAAATTATTAGTCAGCTGCCTTTTAGTGCGGTTGATCACTAGGTGTCCTGAAAAGGGGATTTTGTGGGTTACGAGCAGAAGCTGCTTCCTGTGCTCCCTAGGAACCACTATCTGCTGGAGTACCCGTTCCACCCATAGGAAATCACTCACATTACAGGACCTCATTCTCCCAGTACACCTCTCCTTTTTCAACACTTGGTGAGTCACCTTCCCCACTGGTTGCTAACTCTTAATTTTGAAGGGATGGTCAGCTTGCTGAGCTCTCCTTAGCACTGCATGCCCGATCATCCCCAGAACACACTCTGTTGTGGGAGAGCTGCCCATGGCTGAGCTCTCCTCAGTCTGTAGCTGTGGCTCAGAACTGCTGCTCTAAGCTCATTTTTCAGCTACACCTTCTCCTGCTACTGAGGTAGGGGTTGCTTCCTCATGAACTGCCCCCTCTGTGTCCTCAAAAGATGGTTCCCTCACCTTGTTTCGAGTAGTGACATGCACAATATTGGCCCTACTATTGAAGTCGTTATCTATGGTTATATCCATGGGTAGGTTTGGTACAACACCCACCTCCCATATAGAAACATAGACTTTGACGGCAGATAAGGACTACTTGGCCCACCCAGTCTGCCCATTTCCCTACCTATTGGATAAGCTGCAGATTCTAGTTAACCAACAGCCTACTTCCTGCAACCCCCCACTATAATTGCCTTATGTATGTCCCATGCATGTTTGAATTCCCCCACTGTTTTAGACCCCACAACCTCTCCATGAAGGCGGTTCCATCGTCCACCACTCTCTCCATGAAAAATAATTTCCTCACATTACCCCTGAGCCATCCCCCTCTAACTTTAAATTGTGCCCCTTGTTCTTACACATCTCTTTTTCTGAAAGACGCTACCCTCTTGAACGTTGTTGATTCCCCTGAGGTACTTAAAAGTTTCTATCATGTCCCCCTGTCCCTCCTTTCATCAAGGGTATACCTATTAAGCTCTCTCAGTCTCTCTTCATATGGTTTCTGATGTAGATCCTGCACCATTTTAGTTGCCCTCCTCTGGACTGCTTCCATCCTGTCTATGTCCTTACGTAGGTGAGGTCTCCAAAACTGGATAACCACGTCCCTTTTTCTACTTGTGATGCCCCTCCCTATGCATCCCAGTATCCCCTTGGCTCTCCTTACTGACATCTCACATTGCTTACCCACCTTTAGGTCATCTGATATGACTACACCCAGATCCCTTTCCATTATTATTGTTGTTAGTACCTCCCCTGCTATTGTGTACTCTTCTCCTGGATTTTTATTTCCCAGGTGCATTACTTTGCACTTCTTTGCATTGAATCTAAGTTGCCATATGTCTGACCATTCCTCCAACCTTGCCAAGTCTCTTCTCATCCTTTCTACCCCTCCTTGTGTATCAACTCTGTTACAGATCTTTGTGTCATCTGCAAAGAGGCATACCTTTCCTTCCAGACCCTCTGCAATGTCACCTATAAAGACGTTAAAGAGGACTGGACCCGGCAAGGTCATCGGCGGTTGGTTCCGCTTGCGATGCAGCGACCGGGTTGAGGCGGACTCGAGTCACTGGAGAGGCTGGCCGTGGGGAGTGACAGCGTCCTCACGACTGCTCGCCTACTCCAGGGGATGGAGGGGCGTGACTGCGCTGTCTGCTACCTCCTGGCGGAAGCCGAGAGAGCAGCAGCTTAAGCGAGCCCCATTGCATATGGGGGTGTGGTGAATGTCGGCTTTGCCTAGACGTTCGTAGCACACCACGCCCCCGGGAGAAAAGCGGAAATCCAGGCCTTCTGGCCTGCCGGATGATGACTGCCAAGCTCCTGCTGACCCGAAATGCCCTGGCGCCCCCGAACCCGCCTCAGCAGCGCCCAGGGAAATGATTGCCTAGTGCGCTGGCTGCCCCTCCTGGTGCCTTCCCCCTCGGAGGAGGGGGACCCACCAGCGAAGGGATACACCGGGCCACCCCCTGGGTTGGCTGCGATCTGAGGTGAGGGGAAGGGGGTCAGGGTGAGGGGGTCGGAGGAGGCATGAGCAGCCGGAAGGAGAGGCAGGTCAGGGGGAAGTAAGGAGCAAAAAAAAAAACGAGGACTGGACCCAGTACTGAGCCCTAAGGTACTCCACTAGTAACCCCCCTTTCTTCAGAATGTGTTCCATTCACTATTACCTTTTGTGTCCTGTTGTGCAGCCAGTTTGCTACCCAGGCTACCACCCTGGGACCCACTCCCAGGCTGGCTAACTTGATTATTAATCTTTTGTGCGGGACTGTGTCAGATGCCTTGCTAAAGTCTAGGTAGGCCATATCCACAGCCCCTCCCTGGGTCTATTACTTTGGTCACCCAGTCAAAGAAATCAATTAGATTCATCTGACATGACCTTCCTAGTGTGAATCCATGCTGCTTTGGGTCCTGTGCCCCGCTGGCCTCTAGGTACTGAACAATTCTTTCTTTCAGAAGTGATTCCATCATTTTCCCCACCACTGAGGTCAAACTAACAGGTCTGTAGTTTCCTGCTTCTACCTTGCTCCCACTTTTGTGAAGGGGAATCACATCTGCCCTCCTCCAGTCCTCAGGTGCCACCCCATCTTCCCATGATTTGTTAAAAAGTGTGGTTAGTTGTGTCACTAGGTCCTCCCTTAGCTCTTTTAGGATTCTAAGGGTGAATCCCGTCAGGCCCCATTGCTTTGTCCACCTTGAGTTTTAGGAGTTCTTTCAGGACTCTTTCTTCTGTAAATGGACTGGCATCAGCCCCACTACCCAGAATGCTTCTGCTGTTTGGGTTAGGTAACTCCTCCTCTTCTTCTTTTGTGAACACTGAGCAAAAGTATTCATATGCCCAGCTTAGAAAGATCTGCGCCAGTGGCACTGAGATGGCAGGACCTGACCTTCCTCTTATCCTAGAAAACTGGCTGGCAAGATCTGTTCCTCTTGATTCAGGTCTTGCTTCACCAAAGAAATGAAGGCCCCAGTGTTCCAGTCTCTGGGTCACCCTCCTAGTCACATAGACAGGGTGCATGTGTGCAGTGGAGTTAGAAGGCATTGCACTCTATGTACAAGCTAGCAACTGTGGGGAGCTTCTCCAGCTGCCCCCTCCAGCTGCACTTGCACCCTTTATTTAATTTTTTGGACAATCATAAGACAAAGACCGCAGTTTCTGGCAGATATAGCTCTTGTGTTCACCCCGCTCCATGCTTTTGAGACCAGGTGGCTTCCCTTTTTGTTCTGGCACAGGTTGGCTTCAATTAGGCTGTCCCCCTGGGTTCCCCTAAAACCACCTGATATCCCTCCACCATTTCCTTTGCAGTAGTCTGATTATGAACTGAACAGCCATTTTGGCTGCCTCTCTCACGGAGTTCAAAGTTCTATCCAACAACCATATTCTCAGATCCTCAGGTACCATTTCCAAAAACCATTCCAGAAAAAAACAAATCCATTATCTTCTCCACAGAGCAAGCTTTTGCACCTTCTTCCCAGTGTTCTAATAAATTACTTAGCTGCACACACATTTCATCATAGCTGTCCCTCGTTGCCTCTCTTAACTCTCTACATTTTTTATTTATTTATTTAGTTTTTGTTAACCGGGTAAGTGCACTAGCCAGCAAGTGACTGTTTTCAGGCACGACCCGGGAGGTACAATTACAATACAGACATAATACAGCCAGGAATTATTTGAAACATCAGAACCATCAAAACAGAGATAGAATATAAATGCGCTGCAGTATACAGGAAACAATAATAATGCAGAAAATCAACAATACATATTAACCCTGTATCAAAGCAACATACTTAAATGTGAAAGGTGGAGGACGGTAAGGCAGGGGTAGAGGCAACATGAAAAACACCAGATAGGTAATAGGGATGAGGGAGAAAGAAAGGGGGGGCACCGTCCAGATACGGCAACGTGGGGAGAGGGTACTAACCTGCAGCCGGGCTTGTGGAGCCACAAGGCGGCAGGCGCAGAGAGGTGGCAGTGGGGGAGGAACAGCAGAAACAGCATTAGCGGAAGGAGGGAAGAGGTGGAAGGCGATGGAACCGGAGACGGCAGGGCGAGGGGTGAGGGGCCGGGTGGAGAGGAGGATGAAGCGGAGGAGAATCTGCAATGGCAGCAAAGTGCCAAGGTCAGGCCGAGCCAGTGGAACCGAGAGATGGCAAGGCAGGGAAGGAGGTGGGTGGCCGGCAACAGCGGCAGAGGTGGAAAAGTACAGCTGGGCCGGTGGAGCCGAGCGACTAGCCATGGGTGAGAAGGTCGGTAGAGGGAAAAAGAAGAGTTACATGACGGCAGAAGTGTAAAAGTGAAGCCGAGCAGGTGGAACCGAGGACGGCTGACGGGGCAAGGAGGGGTCGGTAGAAGGTGGAAGTAAAGTGGTGGTGTAAGGAGAAAGGTGACACAGTGTGGCAGAAGAAGGGACTTGAGGGGCATGCATAAGGTGGGGAGCAGGTAGAGGTAAGTATAGTGGGGAGAGGAAGACCGGGGGAAGAAGATAGAACAGAGAAGGGTGGGGGAGGAAACAGAAGGGGAGAGATAGTGCAGTTAGAGAAAACCAGGAGTATGAAACAATATCAACAGGTAACATTAAACTTAAGAGACAAGCAGATTGAGACAGTATTAATAACTAGGCTAAAGTAAGACATCAATTATGATGAATAATATAAAAATAGTATAAACTACACTACTCATATAAACAACAGTGCTATTAATGGAAATGTCAGTGAAAAATGCAATGCATCAGGTGGGGTTAAAGCAGACACATTGTCCATTGTAATGAGAAAGTTCTCAGTTTCCTTTTGAAAGACTCATGGGTGGAGATATCTCTCAGGTTCTGCGGTAGCGGTTCCAAAGGTGGGGGGCAGCATAGTGGAAGGAGTTCATACCCTTTTAGTCCTGCAGAAGGGGATGAGAGTAATAACTGATCCGCAGATCTGAGATTTCTTGTGGCAATGGCCGTGTTAGTAGATCAGAGAGGACAGCAGGTTTGGATGTCCGTGGGATGGAATCCACAAGGTTGTGCAAATAGTACTGTCTGATCGAGGGAGGAGAGAGCCAGCCAAGGTCCTGATATAGAAGGCAGTGATGGTGTAACCGAGGTGCCTTGGCTGCAAATCTGCACACATTATTGTAGGTAGTATCCCAAAGATGAAGCGAGGATTTTGAGGCTAAAGACAAGATGGGACACCCATATGTGAGGGTTGGCAATAGAATGCCCGGCTATAGCCAGTTTGCAGCAGGGGTGAGAAGATGTTTGGCTCTATAAGCAGCCCCAGTTTACAGTTACTGTTTTGCAAGTTTCTTGAATATAGGTTTTACGCCCAGGGTTTGATCCAGGTGGATGCAAAGGTAGTAAGGCAGAGACAGCTTCAATAGGGTTCCTTCTGTGTCTGAGACTGAGATGGATAGGGAACAGGATCTAAGTCTATGGTTGGAGCCAAACATCATTACTTTTGTCTTACTTGTGTTTAGGACCAGGCGTTGAGAGCTCAACCAGTGTTGTACAGCATGAAAATCAGTGGTGGCGCGAGTATTTAATTCAGGACATTGTTGGAATGATAATATATTACTAGGTCATCCATATGAAGGGAGTGTCCTGAGGTGACCAGCTCAGGAAGATTGTTTAAAATAAAGAAAATAGAAAGAGGGCCAAGTATAGACCCTTGAGGGACCCCGATGTTAATAACAACGCTGTCCGACACAGATGAATTGAATTTAACTGCTATGCTTCTGTTGGAGAGGTAACTTTGAACCAGCTAGTAACTGGAGGAGAAACCCAGGTATTTAGAGCTGATAGAAGCAGAGAATGGTTGACCAGATTGAAAGCCTTAGTTAAGTCAATGAAACCGCCCTATGAGCTTTCCTAGATCCATATTGTAAGCAATATCAGTAGTAAATTTCATGTAAGTGCAGTCATAGTGCTATGATTCTTCCTAAAGCCATGTTGTGCTGAGCTTAGTAAGTTGAATTTCTAGGTGTTCGGTTATCTGTAGGAAATGATTTTCCAGTACTTTGTTCAGAACAGATAGAATTACAATGGGTAGGTAATTAGAAATGTCATTTTTGCTTCCTTTCTTAAAATAGGAAGTAACTCTGGCTGCCTTCCAGATTTCAGGGACGACCCCATTGGAGAGAGATAGGGTGAAAATGTGTGCCAGTGGACCAGAGATGAGGTGGGAGGCCATCTTAAGTAGTCTGGGTTCCAGGCCATCAGAGCCAGTGGTGGTGTTGTCCGAGAGTGACCTGAGCAGTTTTAGGACCAGATGCCTAGGTACTTTCCTGAAGTAAAGGGGTTGGTTAAGTTTGGAGTCCACCAGATGCTGTAGGGTTAAGATGTGCATGAGAGGGTTGTGATGGGAGGGAGGCTGTGTAAGCAGATAAGTCAGAGAATTGTTGATTAAGCATGTAGTAATCGTAGTGAGTCAGTACAATGCACGCCATGGAGGACCATATCAGATGGAGTCACATCTTTGGCAGTACAGAAAGGACTTAATATGACCCCAAAACTATGGGGGTCATTAGAGGAATTTATCAGCAAATTTTGGCAGTATTTGCTTTTGGCCTGCCTGATGCATTTTTTACAGTTGCTTCTATGTTGCTTGTACAGAACGGCGTCCGAGCTGTAGCCCAGTTTTTTGTACCTTTTCCATTGATTGTCTCTAATTTTCAATCTTTGGAGCAGATCTTTCGTAAGCCATCTCGAATGCTGACCCCTTACTCTCCTTCTGACTACGGGGAGGTGTTTCTTTTGTAAGGTGCTAAATATTGTCAAAAATGTATGGAGGGCATCATCCACACTGGTGGCGGAGTAAATGTTTGACCAGTCGACACAGGAGAGGTCAAGTAGAAAGGCCTGCTGGTCAAGGGCTGCATAGTTTGAGAATCTTATCAGTCGTGGGGTGGAGGAGGAGGTGGACAGGACCTCCAGCGGCAAAGTGTAGGGGAGTGGTCGGTGATAGAATCAGAAAGCACTGCGGCATCCAGAACATGGTCAGGCCTGGAGGTGCCTATAGCCCTTAAGGATTAACACAAAATTCTTTAGCAAGGCATTTTTCACTTTATCTTGCACCATGTAGTCATTATTGTTCATTTGGGCAAAAGCTTCTGGTGCCTTGCCTGTAAGCAGTAGCAACAGGTAAGTCACCCAAGAAGCCCTGCCCAATTCCAGTTGCCCATAGATTCAATCAATAGATCTTTAAACCAAATCAAGATCACCCTCCTCCTGATATCTGGGAAACATTTTAGAATTAATGTTGGCTTCCTGGATCAAAACCCTCCTGCCATTAGTCACAGGTTGTGGTGCTGACCTCTGGTGGAGAATCTTTGTCTGACCCCCATGCTGGAGCTTCTTCATCTGGATCCCAGGCTGACACTGCTGTCCTTGCTCCTCAACCTTTCACTCCTCCTCCTCCTCCTTCTCTTGCTTCTCTGCTTCCAGCTTCATGTTCAGGAGGATAAGCTGTGTTTCCAACATTTATGTAAAAACATAGAAGCTGACAACAGATAAGAGCTGCATTGCCCATCCAGTCTGCCCTTTTTTGTTGCATTGCTTACACTGTAGACCCCTCTAGGTCTACAGGACTTTCTCTGCCACCCCTTCCCCATTCCTAATGACTCTGTTGTGCTTATTCCAGGCTTTTTGAATTTGCAACCGATCTGCTTGTGCAGCTTACCCAGTCACAGGCTGTGGCTTATCTTCCTTCTCCTTAGCCTCCATCTCACAACTTTGGCTAGCAGTGACCCCTTTTGCATGGCTTTCCTGGTCAGTTTTTTTGAGGATGGCTATCAGTTGCACCCATGTTTAGCCCTCCTCTTAGGCCCTCTCTCAGAACAGTTCCTGCAGGTGTAGTAGTTTGCATTTCTTATATGGTCCGGACATATTGTCGTCTATATTTCTGCTCTTGCTTAGCAAAAACAAAACTGATACAATATACTGTCCCCATTTTTATATCCTGTTCTATGACTGGACAGATAAGATTTATACTGACAAAACTGTTTCAGATCCCACTCGCTGCTTCCAGTTTGAGGCAAACTGGTCTTTCCCATATTTCGTCTGTGTCACTGTTACCAGCTTTCTCAATACTTCAGTAGCTGCCACCACTCAGCTTAGACACTCTCTCAGGATGTTTCTAGGTCTGAATCCCTCCAGAGCTGCTGCTCACACAGTACAGCGCTCCTTGCTCAAGGGCAAATAACGCACCCCTCTCTGTCACATTTGAGAATTCCTTACTTCAGAAAGAACAGATTATGGTAACTGTAGTCTTCTCTTCCAAGGAGGAAATACAGTTTGTCAGGTGCAAGTCAGTTAGCTGTACCTCAGAGGACTCGGTCACAGAAACATGAATTACAAGAAAATAATAATTTTAATACTTCAAGATATTTACACATAATACAGGATACAACAGAATGGATATAGGGAACAGTAATTCTACAGAAATGGAAAGAAAATTGTTTTGAACACTAGGTTACATACAGAATAAACCTACCTCTCACACACACACACACACGGTAGACTGACTTACCACAAGACACTTGGATGACTCAGGATGAACACAAACTTGTAGATGGCAGTTTGTTCACAATTAGAAGCCTGAATGACTTTTTCAGGCCCTGCCAGACCTAAAAGCCCTCCAGTTTCTCCCCACGTTATCCAGTATGTCACTCTGATATCATAAAATACAAAATCCTTTATCCAGAGAGCTGGGTATTAATAAAATAAACTGGTTTGCTCTGGTCCTCGGACTTGGTATATACAGAGACATCCAAAGGCAGCTGTTTCTTCTCCCAAGTTCTGTCTAGCACTGCAGGGGGTGACTCCTCTAGGAAACCTGAAGGGGATGCTTTCTGCTTCAGCTGTCACAGTAACTGTACAGGGGGGTTGTTATCTCACACCAGAGCCCCATCATGGGGTCCTTCCCAGATAGTAAGTTTTCAGCAGAGCCAAATGTTTTTTTCTTTTCAGAGACAATGATAGAAAGCTTGACTTTCACCAGCAGCTGCTACATTCAAACTTTTACACTTGCAGAAAGAATGTACAGTGCATATATGTATAAAGGAATACAATATAGGTACACATAGCTAATTGTTATAGTTGCAGTGCCCATTATGTCCCTGTTCACACTACAGCAAGGGGTCATTTAAAATGTTTTTAAATACAGATTAATTACCGTGCTGCGGCATCCGTGTTGATCTGTCCGCACTGTCACTAGCATGTTGTAAACCGTTATTGAAAGTGGTTTACAGCATTCACACTACTGCCTCAGGACTGGATTAACAATCAACCGGTTCCAAATCGGGGACATCCAGCTTCTTTAAAGGGAACCGTGCCAGACCATCCGCACTGCAGGTTAGTCCGATTTAACTCCGGAACTGTTTTTTAAACCATGCTCAAACCTACCTCGAATCAGGGTTTGCGCATGGTTTACTAAAAAGGATTCGAAGTCTTTTTCAGTCGTGTTCAGTGCAAATGCAAACTGTGCTTGCAGCTACTTAAAACGTTTTACAGTGTATAAAATGTTTTAAGTAGCCCAGAGTGAACAGGGCCTATGAATTGATAGGGAAATTGAAAGAGAGATTAAAAAATAGACCAAAAAAAAGCCTGAAAAGATTTGCAGAGTCTTTACTCAAAAGCAGTAGCTGCGGAGGAGCAGAAATGTTCTTTGCAGCATAATAAAAGATCTGGAAGCAGTGGGGTGGAGCTGAAGGACACATGTTGGGGCGATATGTGGAGCCCTGCTTGAAGATTGTTTGTGATGACTAAGCATGCTCCATGGAAAGCTAGCTAAGTGTAACCCTGGCACCGTTATACCAAGGGCTACTATCCCTGCCTGCTGTCCTGGGTACAGGTTGAGGGCCTGGGTTCAAAATTAACAGCTACCGGGTTCTCCCTACCCACAGTATACATGCACTTATGGTGCCTCCACCCAGAGTAACTCTTATGTGGGTAACTAACAAGGTAGGTACAGCCCTCTGGGAAGCTATAACCACTCACGTAGTGACCTTTTACACTTGGTTTTACAACTGTAACACTTAACACTTAGAATACAGGCTAATGCCAGCATTAATGATATGCTCAACACTATCCACTTACCAATAGGGTCTAGGCATCCAGCATTCACCTTGCAACCCCCTGTAAAAGACAGTTTCCATAACACAACCATGTACTTTCAATATACGTTGTCAATGTTTCAGCAGCTTTAAACCAGGCAGTGATATGCTCATGAGCCAAGTTAAGAGTAAAACAGTAAATCAAGTTTATTGAAGGGGTGTGAACAAGGGAGGGGAGAGAATTTATGCTAATTATTATTAGACTGTAGTTGACAGAATCAAGTTACTGATAATCAATTAGTCCCTAAAATTCTCAGTCTATGCAACTGCTGGGTACCCAGAGTGGAAAACAGGCATGCCTGAACAGTGCCGCGGGTTGGCCGGCATTAGAAACATAGAAACATAGACTTTGATGGCAGATAAGGACCACTTGGTCAACCCAGTCTGCCCATTTCCCTACCTACAGGATAAGCTGCAGATTCTAGTTAACCAAAAGCCTACTTCCTGCAACCCCCCACTATAATTGCCTTATGTCTGTCCCATGCATGTTTGAATTCCCCCACTGTTTTAGACCCCACAACCTCCCCAGGAAGGCAGTTCCATGCGTCCACCACTTTCTCCATGAAAAAAAAATGTCCTCACATTACCCCTGAGCCATCCCCCTCCATCTTTAAATTGTGCCCCCTTGTTCTTACACATCTCTTTCTCTGAAAGATGCTACCCTGCTGGACTTTGTTGATTCCCTTGAGGTACTTAAAAGTTTCTATCATGTCCCCCTGTCCCTCCTTTCATCAAGGGTATACATATTAAGCTCTCTCAGTCTCTCTTCATATGGTTTCTGATGTAGACCCTGCACCATTTTAGTTGCCCTCCTCTGGACTGCTTCCATCCTGTCTATGTCCTTGCGTAGATGAGGTCTCCAAATCTGCACGCAGTACTCCAGATGGGGTCTCACCAACTGTCTGTACAGAGGGATAACCACTTCCCTTTTTCTACTTGTGATGCCCCTCCCTATGTAGCCCAGTATCCCCCTGGCTCTCCTTACCAACTTCTCACATTGCTTACCCACCTTTAGGTCATCTGATATGACTACCCTCAGGTCCCTTTCCATTATTGTTGTTGTTAGTACCTCCCCTGCTACTGTGTACTTTTCACCTGGATTTTTATTTCCCAGGTGAATTACTTTGCACTTCTTTGCATTGTTGCAGCTGTAGTTGGGCCCCTTGATGGAAGAAAGGGCGATTAAACATGAACAACATGCTAGTAAAACCACATACCATTTGTAATCCTGGCCAGATGGCCCAGTCACATTTAAACACTCTAAGCTGGTAAAACAAATCAGATGGTACCATTACACAATTGAAGTTTTACTGCAGGGAGCTACCCTGGTTGAACTCACTTCACCCATATAGGATGATGCTGCAGCTAGCAAAATTGAAGACCCTTCAGGATGTTGGTGGAGACCTGGGCTGACACAACTCACCTTCTCTTCACAGCCTTTACCTGCAGGTAGCCGCAATCTGCGTTCTGTTGCTGTGCAGAGGCTGAATCCCCAATGCTGGTCTCTCACCAGGATGATGGTTCTGGTACAGGAACAGTCTTTCTGGGCTGCAGATGGCATGGGCCCAACTGGAAAGTGTCTTATTAGATACTTGGTATATTAGGCTGGTAGCTGAGTAACAAGCTGCCAGAACAGATGTAACCCACGTTGGTCTCCTCTGCTTGGCATTTGGCAGGAGACGTTCTCCACACAAACTGGCTCCCCTTTATACACAGGAGTCCCAACAGCATTTTCCTCTCAGCAGTTCCTGCCACACTGCAAGTGGCATGAGGAACAAGGAAACTCTTCTTCTCATGGTAATGGCTGGTTTCCAACCTCTAGCTCAGGGCTACAGAAACCAAACAGTCGGCTTCTTTTCTAATTTCAGTCGATCCCTTTTTGGAACTGAGCAGGGCCCACAGGAGGCAAATACAGGCCTCTCCCTGCAGACGGCAGCCATACTGCAATCATTCTTCTCAGTGGCTCGAGCAGACTCACTTCTACATTGCTCGAGATCGGACCGCAGGGGTGGGGGTGTAGCCATTTGATTTAGATCAAAACTGGGCCTTATAGGTGTGCCAGTTGAGGAATCCAGATCGTTTGAGTGTACTGTGGTTACAGATGTGGGGTGTAGGAACATTCTCATCTACTGTCCACCTGGGGGTGAGAAATTGTTTCAATAGGAAGCAGCGGACTTCGTGGTTGACATGGTGTTTGAGTCACCTAGGTTGATAGTCCTGGGTTACTTCAATGCCTGGGTCGATGACAAACTCTCACAATTTGGCCAGGACTTCCTCCAACTTATGAATTTGTTGGGCTTTACACAGGTAGTTGCCTCTGCAACCCATAATCATGGTCACTCACTCGATCTGGTTTTCCTCCTGGGGATGGAGACCTCCGATTTGGTGGTGGAGCCAGTCAGATGGTTTGATCACCACACCATAAGGTTCAGTCTCTGGGCTCCCCCTTATAGGCCTGCCCCTGTGGAGATAGTCAGATATCGCCCTTTGAGGGATGTGACCCCTGATGGCCTATTGGTGGTATTAGACCTATCGGGATTACCAGGGGCAATCGAGGATCCCGAGAGTTTGGTTCACTGAAGCTCTGGATTCTATCACTTCTGTCTATGTTTGTCCTCTCTCTCTCTCTCTCTCTCTCCTTGCCTGCAGTCCCTGTGGTTTCATTGGACCTTGACAGAGCTGAGACAAGTTGGACGAAGGTTAGAGCGAGGCTGGTGGAAATCTGCCCTGGATGCTGACCGCCTTAGATTGATAGAACATTAACAAGTCTACCAATCAGCAATCATCCATATGAAGACAGAGTTCCTGCCCAGGGAGATGGCTGCAGTTCAGAATCGACCTGCTCAACTCTTTCGAACTGGGGACAGGCTGTGCAGCATAGCCTCTCTGCAGGTTTGAAGTGCATTTTCACAAGTTAAGTGTGATGAGTTTGCTCGATTTCTTGCAGGGTCTGAATCCCCAATGCTGGCCAACATCAGGGCCAAGATCTGGCCTGCTCACTCTACGAGGGTTGGTAGTGGTCGGCGACTGGTCACCTCTCCTCAGTTTTTCTGGATATCTTTCGACCAGCTGGAGATTGTGGATATTGTGATGATTGTCCAGAGTATGCAGCCAATGTGCTGTAGTTTGGACCCAGGCCCAACATGCCTGATAATGGGGTGTGTGGATTCCATTGGCCCCATCCTTGTGAAGATCGTTTGGTGCCTCTTGGGGTCAGGTGAATTCCCTAGATCCCTGAACGAGGCGGTGGCGACACCGCTCCTTAAGAAAGCTTCTCTGGACTCAAGCTGCTTTGCTAACTACAGACCTATCTCTAGCCTTCCCTTTGTTGGGAAAGTGATCAAGAAAGTAGTTACGCTACAGTTGGAGAACCACCTTACCATCCACGATGTCTATGATCCTCTCCAGTCCGGTTTCCAGAAGAGGCATAGTACTGAGACTGCTCTGGTTTGGGTGCTCAATGATATCTTGATGGCAAGAGATCAGAAATGCCATTCCATTCTGGTGCTTCTTGATCTCTCTTCAGCCTTTGACACCATGGACCATGGAGTGCTGCTAAAGCACCTGAGGGTCATCTGTGGCCTGGTAGGTTCAGTCCTCAGATGGTTTCAGTCATTCCTCACTGACAGATCTCAGAGTGTAGTGTCGGGGATATTCTCCTCGGACTCATTTTCTCTGCCATGTGGGGTCCCCCAGGTCTTGGTGCTGTCCCCAATGTTGTTCGCGGTGTATATGCTGCCTCTCAGAGCCATTGTGAAATGGTATGGGCTGAGGTTTCACTGTTATGCAGATGATACCCAGCTCTACCTGTCCTTTGTACCCAACCAGGATAGTGTGGTCTCTTGCAGAAATCCAGGACTGGATGAAATCCAGCTGGCTGAAATTGAATTCCAAGAAGATCAAGGTGTTGGTGGTGGATCCAGGTCACCGGATAGAGGGGTCAGTGACCATGCTGTCCTCTGGGCTTTGGCCCGGAGTTGTCCAGCTGCCTTCCTCTGAATGGATGCAAAACCTGGGGATGATTCTTGACGATGGTCTGACACTGTGTTCGCAGGTGTCGGCAGTAGTCAAGTCCTCGTTTTATCACCTGAAGAACATCACCAGGAGTAAGCACCTCATTCCATCCGACGACTTCCCAACGTTGATCCATGCCTTTGTGACCTTGCGCTTGGAATACCATAACACCCTCTACCTACGGCTTCCAGGGGTTGACATCCACTGCTTGCAGCTGGTGCAGAATGCTGTGGCATGGTTGTTGATGGGGACTCCTCATTTGAGCCACATCACTCCTGTGCTGCATGAACTGCACTGGCTGCCTGTACAGTGGCGGATCACCTTCAAGGTCGGGTTTCTGATCTATAAGGCCCTTCACAGACAGGGTCTGAGCTATCTGCAAGTGCTCCTGAATCCTTACTGTCCCAGCCAACCTCTCAGTTCAGCTGATTCCGAGGGTATGACTGAACACCTCGGGGGTTTGTGCTTTTATGTATGCAGCCCCCACCCTGTGGAACTCTCTTCCTCATCAGACTCGAGAGTGCCGGACCGCGGAGAGCTTTAAGACAGCCTTAAAAATGTATTTATTCTATCTTGTTTATGGAAATTGTACATAGTAATTCTGTTTGTATTCTCTTTATGTAATCATTTGAATTTGGATGATTTTACTATGTTATCTGTTTTTAGTACTTTTTATCTTGTACAGTTCTTTGGTTTTAGAATTGCACTTTAAAAATAGAGATGATTATTATTATTATTATTATTATTATTATTACTACACAGGCTCCCTTTCGAGAGAGAGCCCTGGCTAAACTGAACTTCTGTTTAGTCAGTTCCAGCTTGAAGACCAGGATTCCTGTATTGCAGTTGGCTACCTTTGCTGTCAATCACAGTCTGAGTGGCCCTATTGGTCAATATAGGTGCCATCAAAGAAAGTTCACAGTTTCAGCCACAAGGCATCGTACTTAGGACCCCTAGAGGACCCCTTGGTTCTAATTGGTCCAACTGCAGGAGTCCAGGACCAAAGACTGTGGCTCCCATCAGAAAGTTCAGTACTGGCAACACAAACAACTTATTTTTTCACTAACAGTAAGGATTTAGAAATAAATATTTACAGTGCACCAAAGGGCTCTCTCTACTCTGACATTGATGGCAGAAAGGAGTCAATTAGGGCAAAGCCTGGCTGGTCTCAAGCTTCATTATACTTGGACCCAGCCTAGACTGTTTACACTGTATACTGGCTGGAGTTCTTAAGGGGACAGCATGTCGGCATGGCATGGCATGGCACACTCACGCAGAGCAACAACAGCACACCATCAACCAAGGATTCCTCATCCCCTACTGGACGTCTGCCAGGCAGTGAGCATCAGCAGATAAGCCCCCTAATTCTTTTGGTGGGGGCTACACAAATATGGATAGTGAATTGGATCTAGGTATTTAGAACTGTTGGTAAAGGGCAGCTGATGTTCTGTTGGACTGGTGGGAGGGGAGACAGGAGAAAACCACATTGGAGCTACTAGTCACAATGCAGCTGGGCTGCCTCCAGGTTACTGAACAGAGAAAACCATAGGTTTCATAGGTTGATACAAGCTTAGAAGACCAAAGTCCATTTCGCTTGCCACTTAGTTCTTAGTTGTATCCCTTTATACTTCTCACCCTGAAATAACAGCCTAGTTTTCTTTTAAACTCTTCCATGGTTTTGCTAGCGACCATCTCCACTGGTAGCTGGTTCCAAACTGGCACCACCCTAATAGTGAACCAGTGTTTCCTTTTAGTAGTTGAATACCTCTCCATGGCCAATTGTAATGGGTGAACTCTTGTGTTTTGGGTTAGTACCCTAAATGAAAATCCTAGCATTTCCCACATTCCCTCAGTATGGCATGCTCTATAGACCATACACATGTCTCCCGTGATTCTTCTATACTCCAATGTATACATGCCCAGTTTTGCCAATCTTTCCTCCTAATTCTTGCCTTTGACCTCTGATATCCTCCTGGTAGCTCTATGCTGTACACTCTCCAGAGCAGAGATATAACTTTTATACCCTGGGGACCAGAGCTGGGCCCCATACTCCATGTATAGACGAACCAAGGACCCCCACAGAGGGAGCAGCACCTCTTTTCTTCTAGAGTTTATGTGTCTAAGTACACAGTTCAGTATACCACTAGCTTTACTGATGATCTGACTACAGTGTTGTTTAAAGCTAAGATCGTTTGAAATCCTTATTCCAAGGTCTCTTTTCCTGTGTAACCCTTAGAGTTTGCACATTTATTATATATCTGGCCATTTGGTTTCCATGACCAAAATGCATTACTGTGCATTTATCTGTGTTAAAGTCTAATCTGGCTATCTTAGCCTGTGTTTCAAGTTTGTTTAGTGCAGCCTGGTGTTTATCATGATCCTGTGGGTTATTCATTATTCACTACTGTTCCTATTCTGGTGTCATCTGCAAATTTTGATTCCCACACCTCTCCTTGTGTGGTCATATCCTGGATGTATTTATTAAACAAACATGGCCCCAATACCAAACCTTGGGGCACCTCACTGGTCACTTCGGTCCAACTAGAGTGGGTTCCCATGACCGAAACTCTCTGTCGTCTAACACTTACCAGGATGACACCCATTACCCTGAATCTTGTGTTGGATGAGTGGATCTATCAATTTGCCATGAGGAACTTTGTCAAATGCTTTTGACAAGTCCAAAAATATGATATCCACTGAGTTTTTATCATCCAGTGCCTTACTTACTTTTTCTTAAAATTCCAGCAAGTTAGTCTGACAGGAGAACCTTTCCTTAAATCTGTGCTGTGAGGGGTCAATGTCTCCTGCTAGTGTCATATACTCCTTGATATGTTCTTTTATTATACGTTCGAGAACTTTCCCCAGTATGGTTATCAGGCTAATGGGTCTATAGTTCCCTACCTCCTGTCTTGAGCCTTTCTTATGTGTGGGAATGATGTTAGCCTCCCTCCATATCCCAATAACCTCCCTTAGATTTAATGAACACTGAAATAGGTCTATCACTGATTCTGCCAGCACATTTGCAAGCTCCTTAATGATCCCTGGGTGCAAGCCTTCTGATTTGCAGGGATCCAATCTACTCAGTCTATCCCTGATATCATGCACTTCCAGTTGTAGATTATTTTGGTGGTTTGTTATCCAGGTGTTGTTCCACATTGGTTGTTTTGGGATTATAAACGGAGCTAAAGCACGTGTTGCAGGCTTCAGCCACCTCTGTATTGCCTTCAGTCAGTGTTCTATTTTCATATTTCAGTTGCCCCAATTGTGTGACTCCTCCTTTTTTCCTATTGATATAGTTGTAGAAAGATTTATAATTATCTTTTACTTTATGTGCTGGCATTAATTTGTGCCTCTTTCCAGATGTATTGATTGCTAGTTTTGTCTGTTTCAAACATTTTTTGTAATTTAGCCAACCATTGCTGTTCCCGCTCTTTTTTGCCTTGAATTATAGTTTTTAATTTTTTTTATTTTGCGCTTCACCTTGTTTGTCATCCACACTGGAATTTTTTTCCTTGCTGAGTTATTCTTTTTTTTAAAGGGTATGTATTTATCAGGTAATGAAATGATTTCCCCCTTCCAATGCTACTCACTTGTCGCTCAGAGGACCTCCTTCAAAAACATGTTTCCAATCCCATTCTGTAAACTCTCTTCTGACTTTTCTTAAGTCAGCTGTTCATAATTTCTTGTTAGGGTGTATCCCGGTAGGTGGTTCTCCTGATCAGCTACTGAGAAGGTAACCATATCATGATCACTAGCATTCAGTGGTGTGGTTACATCGCATCCCTGGATTTTATCCCCCATACTGCTCCATACTAGGTCTAAAAGATTATTGTCCCTAGTAGGATGTGTAATATACTGGTCCAATCCTGCCAATATGCATGCCTATATGAACCTAGTTTCTCTAAGCGAGCTGGATGTTTGATTTACCCAGTCTGGCATGTTGAAATCTCCCAGTAAGATTATATTCTGTATACGTGTCATGTTTTCTATAAGTTCCTCTAGATGGGTAGTATCAGTGTAGTTACATGTGGGTGGTCTGTATATTATTCCCAAGATAATTTTGGCACAGTATTGCAGCGCGATTTTAACCCATACCATTTACATATTCTCCAGAGTTTCCATCTCCAATCTTTCAGTTTTTATATCTTCTGCCACATATAGGGCTACCCCCCCCTTGGATTTTCTGTCCATGCTGTATAAGTTGTAACCAGGTATGTGTCTATCCCACATGTCCTCTGGTTCCCACCATGTTTCTGTAATGGTACCTATTTTGATATTTTCAGAATTTTTATGTAGGTGAGTTCATCCATTTTATTGGAAAAGCTCCGGGCATTTAGGGATAAACATTTCCAGGTAGTAGTACAATTAGGGGGTCTTATATTTGTTCTACAGTTAGTACTTCTAAGTATGAGAGGGCCTCCCCCCAGCATGGGACAGCAGGGCAGGGTGAAGGCTTCTGAACCCTGCCTGGGACTGTCCCAATAGGTTCCAGTGTTCCTCTGGTAGCTTGTCATAGCTTGGTAGGAGAAGACTGTGGTGTTGTTCATGGACCCAGATCTGAGGATGGTTGGTTCATGTGCGGAGAAACCATCTGGTCTAAAACTTGGTGGTGATCCACTCAGAGCCTCAAGCCAGGTGCAGAATTTGATGTAGACAAACTGGCCCTATGTGTGCACTATGGTGCATACCAGGGGGCAATCAACCGTAAGAAGGCAGAATTCCTGTCCAGGGAGATTGCTATTTGAAGGAACCGACCAACTGTGCTCTTTCGGACTGTGGACAGGCTTCTCTGTCCTTCCTGTCTACAGCCGAAGGTAGCCTTTTCTAATGCATTGTGTGAGGAGTTTGCTTGGTCCTTCTCAGACAGGGTGTCTGCCATCAGGCAGGGGGTTCTGCCAGTGGGCCAGAGTTTGGCCGACAGTGGTTGCCATGGGTGACTGGACAGCACTCTGCCTGGTTGGGGGAGTTTAGACTGGTGGAGGTGGCTGAGGTCATTGAGATTACGTCCAAGCTTCGGCACACCTTTTGTGAAATGGACCCGGTGCTAACTTGTTTCTTAAGGAGATGTGCTGACTCCATTGGCCTAGTGTTTGCCTTGATTGTCCGGTGTTCCTTGTCAGAGGGGGTCTTTCCCAATGTCTTGAAGGAGGCATTGGTGAGATCCCTTCTGAAAAAAAAACATCATTGGACCCTGACATCAAGGCAAATCACCATCTCATCTCCAATCTTCCATTTTTGGGTAAGATTGTGGAGAAAGTGGTGGCGCTTCAGCTTGAGGAGCATCTAGTGGCCCATGATCTGTACGAGCCACTCCAATCTGGATTTTGTGTGAGGCATAGCACAGAAACTGCACTAGTTCTGGTGCATAATGACCTCCTTAGGGCTAGAGATCAAGGGGAGGAGACAATTCTTGTTCTCCTCAATCTCTCTTCAGTGTTTGACACGGTGGACCATCGAGTGTTACTTGACCACCTAAGGGAATTTTGCGGACTCGCTGTCACTGTCATCTGCTGGTTTGAGTCTTTTCTATCTAACAGAAGGTAGAGGGCAGTGATGGGGAATTTATCCTTCTCCCCTGGCTACCAGTCATGCAGAGTTCCCCAGGGTTCGGTCTTGTCGCCGATGTTTTTTGCCATGTATATGCTGCCTCTGGGAGAGCTCATTAGGAAGTACAGTCTGATGATATTCAGCTGTATCTTTCCTTTGCCCCTGGAACATCTTGCACAATGGAAGTGCTAAACAGCTGCTTCGCTGAGATCAATGACTGGATGGCCTCCAGCTGGTTGTGACTGAACCCCGATAAGACGGAGGTACTGGTGGTGGAGTCGAACAGAGGGCATGATAGGTTGGCCTCTGGTTCAGAGACAGTGCTTTTTTATGGCTCTGTACCATTGAAGGCCTCCTCTGGGGTGCATGATCTGGGCGTTGTTCTTGACAGTGGATTGACACTTGAGTTTCAGGTAGCATCCGTTGTCTGTACTAGTTGTTATCATCTGAGAAATATCGCCAGGATAAAGCCCCTAGTTCTGCCGTAGGACCTCCCCACCTTGGTGCATGCCTTCATGGCGTCCAGGCTTGACTACTATAATGCAGTCTATCTCTAGGTCTCTGGGGGGTACCCTGTGCCAACTGCAGCTGGCGCTGAACGTGGCAGTGAGGCTGTTGACAGGGCAGCCTAAGTATTGTCGTATCACTCCGGTGCTGCGTCAACTGCACTGGCTGCCAGTTAGGTGGAGGGTCCTCTTTAAGGTGGGTTTTCTCACCTTTATGGCCCTACATGGCCTGGGCTCTGGTTACCTGAAGGACCTTCTTACACCAGCTGTCTTGGTCCACTCCCTCCGCTCCTTCTCTAGGGGCCTCCTCGCGATTCTCAGGACGAAGTTAAAAACAGCTGTCGACAGAGCATTTAGTGTCACTGCCCCCCATCCTGTGGAATTCACTTTCTCCAGCTGTTAGGGAGGTCCCTTTTGTGCAGGTATTTAAAGCCCGCCTCAAGGCCTTCTTGTATAATCAGGCCTTCCCAGACTGCGTTTTATAGTCTTTACCTGTTCTCAGAACCTTATGTCTAGGTTAGCCTTAGGCTTTTTAAGTAGTAGTTGCTGCTGTTGAGGGTAGTATTTGTATAAAATTTTGTTTAATTGCTGAAATATTGTATATTTATGTTTAATAGGATGTTGTTATGTATTTATTATGATTTGTAGTATGCATTTTTAATATGTTCGGCATCCATTGCCTCCGGGATGGGCGTCTCTTAAATAAAATTTGCCTTGTCTTGAATTTGAAGACATTTGGTGGAAGATCTTTTGCCTTTATGGCACCAACCCTGTGGAACTCTCTACCTCACCAGATACGTGAAAGCCTGACCGTGAAAGGATGTAAATCTCCATTAAAAACACATTTGTTTGCTACAGCTTTTATGGGGACTTAAACTATTTATATGTTTTTATGTTTTTATGAATTGTTTTTAAAATGCTATGGTTTTATTGTACATGCACTGTGAATGCAGGAAAAGTACCTTTTTATAAACTAAATTTTGATTGATTGATTGTCTTTGAACCTTCATTATTAGGGGTATGCCCTGAGGGCAGGGAGGAGTGTTGCACTGAGAGGCAGCTCAGTGAAACTGAAGGAGATCTCCCTTTTCAGCAGTAGAGAAACATGTAAATCTAAAAAACCGAGTGCCAGTGGTGAAAGCGAGCAACATCTGCTGCTGCAGGACACTCCCTGGTGGCCTGTGGAGAGTTATGTAGCGGAAAACTCCCACTGTGAGCTCCCCCCTCCCAACACCAGAGTGAAACCCCTGATGCAGAAGCACAGCAGCAGTCTGTTTCTACCCCCAAACTGACATGAAGCAAGTTTTCTGGTTTGGTCTCCTCGTGGCCTTCTAGTTTGATCTTCTCAGTCTCCATAATTGTTCTATTTCTCTCTAGGATCCCACCAAGGGGTTTGGGGCGGTTGAGGGTTAAAGGTAGTGAAAGGTGGAGACATTGGTCCTGGCTGCAGAAGGGAGAAAAGTAGAACAAGTGAAGGGGATGCCACTGGGAAGGATAGAGTTTATTAGTTTGTAATATATGGACATGGTCAAATAATACCATCCTGTCCCATACAAAAAAATCCCTGTAATACAACACTGTCCAAAGTGGTAATACCCTTGTTCCTTCCTGATAATACTATTGTTCAGAGCTGATAATACTATAGTTTCAGCTCTAAGCGATAGTATTATCATTACAATAACAGATCGCATGTCCAGATCTTCCTGTCAACAAACCCAGTTGCCATGGTCACACGTTCCTTCCTGCACAACCGTACTGACGGTGTGCATCTCCATTGGCAGCTTTTCTCTAGTAGGCGGGCACAACAGCATGAAAAACATGGTGTTTTTTTCGTCTGAAAGAAATCTGTTCAGTTCGTCGTTTCATTTTTTATTTTTTTGAACAAATAATGAACTATGTCACTCATCCTGCATTTGCTGAACGACAAAAAAGCTGAAAGGTAGGACTGCCTACTAAATTAACAGAAACAAAATTTTATTTGAAACGAGCAATGGGACACTCATTAGTGCTGCGGGCAGCTCAGAGAGAGCGCGTGCTGAGTGCGGCGGCCGGCCAGCCCGTTTCACAAAAAGCACATGAGAAAAAGGAATGTTCGCAATGGGGTCCATATATTACAAAAAATAACAAATAAAGGACTATGTATTATAAGGCAGTCAGACCATCTCGAGGTTTTGGGGACTTTGGGAACCTCTCGAGCTTCGATCTTGAGGTTTCAAGTCCCCAAACCCTCTCGATGGTCTGACTGCCTTATAATACATAGTCCTCTATCTATTATTCTATTTATAAACTAATAAACTCTATCCTTCCCAGTGACATCCCCTTCACTTGTTCTACTTTTCTCTCTTCTTGATAGAGGGACATAAGGGCAAAATAAAACTGGTAAAAAATCAGGGAAAAAGAATAAAAAAATCCCCAAATAGTCTGCAGCACCTTTGAGTACTCCATTCCCTGGAAAGCAATTACATTATGTGCTAGGTCAGTGGAGGACTTTGCAGAACACCCTTTTTTTCATTTTTGATGTTGGATTCTGAAATAAGAACACACACTTCACATGTCTCCCAGCTATAAAATTTGTCTTACAAAGATTTGAAATGTTTGGCTGCATTTCTAAAAGATTCATCTGATATTGCTAATGTGATATTTGTCATGGTTTCACAGTACGGATGCAAACTGTGATGAGAAAGAAGCAGCATGCCCCAGCTGGGACTTGAACCCATGGCACCAGAAAATCATCCAAATGTTCCCATGATGACCTTCTGTCTCATACAGCTGTCAAGATTTTTAATGTAAGGGACATTGTTGGCCTTGTATTAGGCAGCACTGAGTACTAAAAGCACAAATCTGGATGAGAGGAAAAAATAATATGACCTTATTGTTTTCTGCAAAAGTAAGCTGGTACAGTATTTGCCTCACTAAGATATAACATTCTAACTTACAAATGGTGGGTAATCCTTAATCAACTTCCATGTACCCATAACTGCTAGGTTGTACAGCATGATGACAAATATGACCATAGGAATGGGGACCAGAAGTTGGTCTGGGAGCTCAGTTGGTAGAACAAAAACAGAAACAAGACAGACTCAGCTCCTGAAGCATGTTGATTTTTTCCAAAAATGGTATGATTTTATTATCAGACACCCTAATGTTGGACAAGCCAATGTTCCATGACAAATGTCACTTCCTTAAGGCAATAGTGCTCTGAAATGTAATAATGCTAAACCGCAATATAACAAGTTCATGTTCTTGGTTTCAAATGGATCTTTCTAAGCTGGCACCAATCTCAAACCATATACTTCAGTCTCTGCCAAGTGCAAGACCTAGTGCACTGCACAACACGAGTGTGTAAGCAATAAGACACAATGGGGTGTTGGTTGTGCTGCCACAACCACCCACTCTGCAGCATAGTAAGGCACTAGGCCACAGGCAGAGTGTCTTCAGCCCCTGGAATTGTGGTTGTGTCAGCTCAACCAACACCCCAAAGTGACTTATTGCACTTCTATAAAAGGTTTTATATTAAGAAGTGTGAAAATTAAAAATAAAACTTAAAAATGTTTAAAAATCAGTAGTTTTGTGTGAAATAGGCCCTCCACAGATGAGTTGTCACTACGAGGTGCTAGTCTGAGCTGCACTGTGTGAGTCACTGTGGTAACTGAGGCTTATGGAACTGAATATGTACACACACTGGAAGAGAGGTGGGATGGGGAGACATGATTGTGACCTGCAAGTACCTGAAGGGTATCAACAAGGGGGTGCAGAGGGGGTGTTTAAATTAAGGAGCAGGAGGGAAACCAGGGGGCACAGGTTAAGAATAGAGGGAGGGAGGGAGTTTCAGGAGGGAGATGAGGAGGCATTACTTCACACAGAGTGGTGGTGAGGTGGAACACACTACCAGAAGGGGTGATATCAAGCAAAAATGTGGTTGACTTTTAGAACGCTTGGGACAGATTACAGGGGTGGGTAAGGGTGGGGCAAAGAGGGACAACAAAGAGGGGTCAAGGGGATGGGGTAGGGGCAACTGCTTACTAGGGGGCTAGCTGTACAATTGAGCTGACTTTGATAGACCAGTAGGTCTGTTCTTCTGGCACTTTCGTATGTGTGCTTTTTGTGTAGACTGTCTCTTGAAGTCCCTTCCCCCCATTTTGTTCCACTTTTTTCTTTAAACTGAAAAAAAAAAAACTTCATATTGTTTTAGTTTATAGACTTGAATTGGAAGTGATTAACTACAGATGTTTTAGTGCAGTGATTGAGTGGCCCAAGCAAGGTACTGTAGTAGTGTGAATGAAGGTGTAACCAGGTTTAGGGATTGCAGCTTCGAGGAGCTGCATACTGATCATTCTAATGACTGAGCAACATTGGCACCCAGACTTTTTCATACCCACTGGTTGTGCTGTCTCAGTCCGATAGGTAGGAACATGTTTCAGCCAATCAGGATGTAAGATTCTTAGTACCCATTTTATAATAGTTTTTAAAAGCAGTCAACGATTATCTTTTATTTATGAAGATTTTGTTCTTTGTCTTTTGTTTAATTAGAATATTTGTTACCTGATAGTAGTAGGTGTAATTTTTTACAACAGCACTCTGCCTGGCAGTTGACATATCTAGCTGTATTCCTCCCAATACATAATCAGCATTGTGACCACACTGATATGACAGCTGCTCAGGAGGAGCCACTCAGTAGCTGCCAAGTCACCAGTGATGTCACTGTCAGTGAAGTCACAGTGCTGATGATGTAATAGGAGGAACAGAACTAGACATGTCAGCTGCCAGGCAGAGTGCTCTTCCACAAATTCAGTTTAATACTATTTCATAGAAAACTTTCTAATGAGACAAAGAAAAGGGAAAATACTTCTGAACTTAAAAGTTACAACTACTTTTTAAAATGTGTAACATTTTCCTTGCTATTTTTGGTTCCCCTAGCTCTTAGGTAACCAAAAAAGCATACTGCTAGCCATCTCTTTAATCTGGGAGATCAGCTGGTAGAACATCTGGAAGGAATTTGTTGGGCCGTGATTCAAATCCCAGTCAGATCATACAATTTATTTTTAATTAACATTTATAAATCATTACACAATTGCATGAGACAAGTACTGCAGCCAGTAATAAGCTGGACTACAGGCTGAGAAAATTGACTGGCCCCCTCTGACATTACAATGGCCTAACTGCTCTGCCTTATGAAATCTTACTACCTTCAAGACATACCAAGTCACAACAAGCAACAAACAGGTTTCGTTAATGGGGAAAATGTGATTGAGTGGTGTTTACTAAGCAATTGCTGAGATGCAGTACTTCATTTGAGTAATGGTGAGTACAGCATTTTATTGAAATTGCTTTACCAGGTAAACAGAGAGATTTAAGGAAAATCTCATTTACAGGTACAATCGGGGGGGGGGCAAGAATACTATTGAGAATAAAAATGAGTACAATAACCTTCTGTTGTAAGCAAATGCATGACTATTTCTCAGTAAAATTGGATGTGTATGTGTATGTTTATGACAGGGCACTGCATATAGGGAGAAGTGGTCAGTGCTTGTGGTGCCCCTCTCAGATTCCTTCAGGGTTCAAGCTAGGATCCACCCAACTGTATTAATAGGCACCGCAAGAACGGTGGTGTGTTCATTGCTTGTAGTACCCCAATAAATCACATCAGGGTTCAGTCTAAGAATAAAGTATCCAGATGGGTTAATAGTTTGGGATAGTTAGGTGCCTTCTGAAAGACACAGTATAGTAAGTACTGCAATATCTGAATTATTTAGAGGACCAGTCTCCGGAGAAAGTAAAATTAACTTTATAAAATGGGCCATGAAATTGTCAAAGTATTCATATTCTGAGCCCCAAGTATTCATCATTCATGCTAATGATTTATTTGTTATTTGGCTGCTGGGACAGTGTGAGACTTCCAGATCTCCTGAGACTTCCTGTCCAATCAGAGGCCACTTTGGAAACTTGCTGAAAGCAGCTCTTGTGACCCAGCACTCGCAGAAGGAAGAGGCAAGAAAGACAGCTGTGTTAAGAAGCTGCTGTGAAAGGGCAGTATTTAGTTCCATTCACTTTTTAATACCAGGCAAAAATCAACAATCTTGGCAGGTTTTGTTCCCTTTCCAAATCTGGAGCTTGAAGGGTTGATTTGTTACACTTGTAGTGTGAAAATCTGTCTTTTTTTAATCATAGAATTGCTACAGTAGAATGTTTTTTTTTTTCCTAACAGTGAAAATAAAGTACTAGTACTACTACTAGGCTTGTTTCTCATTGCAAGCAAGCACTCAGTCACAGGTGCACGTTAAAAGAACAAAGATCTGGGCAGTTTTCTTCTGTGCACTTTTCTCTACAAGCACTCTGTCACAGCCGCACAATAAAAAACACAGTTTTTTTTTTAACTCCGTCTTATTGGTGGACAGACAGATACATGTAAGTGTTTACAGACAAACATTAACAGTAAGTACAATTTTCATAAGAAGCCAATTAGTAGTCCACATGAAATGCACTAAGTCTTACGTTTTGCAGATCTTGTCATCTTCATTCTGAATGTGTGGCGCTAGTTCCCATATGTCTTCTTAGGAGCTCCACCAGAGTAAACCATAGTACTACACACATTCCTAATAAACCAGAATCCTGAGTAACAAAACTGACTGCTTGCTTCATTTGTGCCTATTCCTGTCTATCTCACCATGTGTTGCTTAGGACAGGGGTGGTAGTTTCCGTAAAGGTATTAAGGTGGGTGTCTTCAGCTCCTAGGTCTGTCCTCCCTTCCTCCCTACCTCCAGCCCCCCCCCCCACACACAGCTACCTTAGGACCCTGCATCCCTATCTGTTTCACACCTCTTCCATCTCTGCCATGTGTCTGCGTGCTTCTCTATCGTGAGATGCAGTGTGGTTGTTATTCTCTCCACTGACTGCAACAACAATACTTGTGTCACCCCGGCTTCTAATATGGGCTCAGTAGTGGACAGCCACTTCAACGTGATTCCCTTCCTAGCCACTGTTCATAGGATTCTGAAGAGCATCAGCTGAGGTCTAGGTCCTATTCCAGGGACCATTCTCCCCAAGAAAAAGTGGTCAAATGAGAATGGAATATTAGTACCTCAAACATGCTTCAGGGCCCTGTGAATTTCTCTCTAGTAGGATTGAATTATCTGGCAACTTCAGAAAGTAAACACAAAAGTTTTTTGTGCATTTTACTAATAAGTGGTACATGTTTAGAAATAAATAAAATAGGCTGCCTTTTTGTCAGACTTTTGTGTGATACATTCATCAGCTTAATGGAGTATTTTCTCTTTTTTTTTCTAAAGAACTTTTTTCTCTCTGCCTCAGTGACATCTTGCAGCCCCCCACTAGAGATGCATCAAAGTAAAACTCTGCCCACAAAATGGACGCAAAGTGGCCACTTAGTATTCCGCTATGCGAAGTGCCCATTTTAAACCCTCACTTCTCCACTTCACATTGTAATTATGACTTTGCATTGTGCACCCCGCCTTATTCCACTTTAAGGCAGTGAGAATTCACAGGCAGCCCACACACATCACATGGCTTACACAGTGTAGGTCACATGCTTCAGGCAGGCAGGAGGTTACGGGCAAAAACACTGTCCAACATGGGTTGACTTACATGTTTTGCACTGGGTGTGACAAATGGCTCTGCTCTGTGAATGGTCGGGGGTGGGGTGTGGACGTGTGATGAAGAGGGGTGCACAGGTGACAAGTCCACAAATGAAGTTATTTTTCCCATTTTACGTACAGGGGTTCATGTACCACTTACACTAGACATACTGCATTCACCACCACCACTGCTACTCTGACCACCACTTGACAAGATTTCTGAATCATAATCCTCCCCCTCATTACGCCTGTAATAATCCTCTGGTGTTATTTCATCGCTACTGCAGACATTCCTACTTGGTCTTACACTCATGGAGGGGATAATATGCTCAGTAAGGTTGAGGATGAGGCTGAATGCCCACTATGGCATTAGCTGCCATCTGGTGCCAGGTCCACAGTGCCATGTGCCTGTTCTTAAGATGTGTATGCTGTCCCCTCATGCCCAGATGACTCCCCTTTTTACCTCGACTCACGTGGATGGCAAAGCTGGCAGACTGCAACTGACTCATCATTTACATCTTGGACAAAAAAATCCCAAACAAGTGATTGTGATCCCTTACTTTTAACATGTCCCTGATGCTATTTATTTTAACCCCTGAAATGGGGGGAGTGCTGCATGATTTTTCAGGTTGGACACACTTGGACTCCAACTGACCACCATGGCTACTTATGATTATTACTGGGTCATCATCATTGTCATCAACAGGAACTGCTAAATCACAACTTTTTTTTTTTTGGTGGGGGGATTTAAACGCCAACAGACCCAGACACAGCCACCTTGACTTTCTTTTTCTCCAGTTCCCAACAGGGGTCACCAACATCATCATATTCATCAACACCATCCGCATCCACATTTTCAGCTTGGATGCTGTCATGTGGAGAACATGTTCCAACCGCAGCATCAGCATCATCATCATCGCCTGAAATTTTTGCGCCACACTTTAAATCATTGGATGGCAAAGGCATGACCTCAACAGCGCTGGAAGAATGTGACATTGTGTGTTATCATCGCCAGGATCAGAATCATGTTCAACTACCATGGGGGTGTTAATGGGGAGTATGACATTAACCACACTGTCAGTCATAGCTTTAGACTCAACTGTATTTTTTTGAAATGGTTAACTGGACAGAAGTGGAACTTGAGGCAGCAATACTCATGCCAGCAGAAACTGCACTAACACCACCAGCTGGGACAATATCATCTCCTCCAACTATGAGTGAAGCTACAGATTGCGCTGTAAAAAAAACATTGATGGAGAAATCCCTTTACTGACATCAGCTATGCACTTCTGCGTATTACCACTCCCACGGACAATCTTGCCACTGGCAGCAGTGCCATGTCCAGAAACAGCTTTGCTTGCATGTCTCTTTGCAGGCGTTTTGGGGGATCACCAAGAAAATGCTAAACAAATTTAGATTTCTGAACTTTCAGTCTGGGCCAGTGGATGTGAAGCCAAAAAAAACAACAACTGTGGCTTGCAGATGGAGACTGGGCTCTAAACAGATGCAAAAGCACAGACAGATTAAGATTGCACTGCGCAATCAAGAAAAGATGCAGATGCAAAGTCACAACAACACCTTAACCAGTGCGCACCAGTCACAATCCAATCTGGAAAAGAATACCTTTTGCCAGTTGGGGGAAGGGGATGCAGTGCACTGCTGTAACAGTCTAAAACCAAGATACCACAAAGCAGTACAAAATCACACAGGTGCGGTGGATAGCAGGTTCACACTGCTGCAACTACTCTGTGTGGCACAATAAAATGTGTCTGATTTGATGGCACACGTCACACAGACACACACACTCACACACACACTACAAGTAATGCGTATCAAATTGAAAACTTCAGTAATATAACCAAATCTTTTAAACAAGCTGAAATTATGCACTGCTGCACCAAAACAATCAGCAAAAAAAATGTCAAGAATTACAGAAAATATTATTGTGTATACATTAACACAGTTATACAAGAAAAATATAACCAAAACAGAAAGACTGCCTTTTTCTCCCAGTTAATCTACCTCCACCACAGATACGCCCCTCCCCAAAGCACACTTCAAGTGTCTGTCAGCACACAGACTGAATGTTCTAAATTAACATTCAAAATCCACACACAAACAATAAACACTCGATGATATGAGCACAGGAGGGTTTCTTACAATCGTTGTACTAAATTTTTAGCAAACAAAACTGGTTCAAAAAGGCTTTTTTAGCAGCTTTTAGAGGGTTTGAATCACAGAGCTCAGAGAGCAAACTGTCTCCAGCTACAGTACCACTACACACACTACACAGAACTGAGGCTGTGCAGAACAATCTAGAGCTCATGTGACCTGCAATCCCATGAATCATTTCAAAAGTCACCTTGGAGCTCAACAACAAGGCAAAGTGATGAGAAGTATATTAATTTGTATGTACTTCACATTAAAATTGATGCAGAAGTGGCTGGGAGAAGGTGGAGTAGCGTGAAGTCATTGTTATCAATGGACTTCGCGTTCCTCATTATGATGCGAAGTACTCCTCTTCGTGTTGCGGATTACTTTGTGGATTTCACATTACTCAGTGAATTGCTTCACAGAGCGAATTTTGGCCACTTTGTCCCACCTCTACCCCCCATCAACCAGTCCCATCACTGACTTTGTTCTCACAGCCTTACTGGTTATCTACAACAGTTACATACTAACATACTAAAATGCCAGCAGAATAGGCCTAATGGTCTTTCGTGTCTGTTCGTTTGGTCAGCCCCCACCCTGGATGCTGACCTTGCTGCCCCACTCGCCTTCTCTGGCTTCTCCCTTCCCAGTTCCGGATATTCTTGCTGCATTGGATTTTGCTTCTAGAACCCTTCCCCTGTACCTGTCCCACCCCCTCTTGAACCCCTCCACTGTCTCTGCCTCCACCAGCCCCCTAGGCAGCACCTAGTTCAGATCCAGATCAGGACCACTATGTGGTGGGTGATCACTGGTCAGCTGTGTTGGGTGTGCGACAGCCTGCCGGTCGCTGTATGTGTCTGTTTTGCTCTGAAGTCTGGGTTTTCTCCCTGTGGTCTGGTATACAGCATAAGGATGATCAGATACAGCCAGCTTGGGGGTAGGAGAAGTGGCAAGACTGGGTACGGCAGTGGCATCAGTAAGGTTCTGGTCTGGAAATATAAATGTTGTATGGTAATAATAACTTGCATACTGTGTGACCCTAAGCAAAGCATGCCACCTAACTGCCCAGTGATCCCTGGACAGAACTGAAACTACCTTCCTCTCACTGTGCGTTTCCTGGCCAAAAATTGTAAACTAAATATAACAAGCATTTGTCAATGCCGAATGTTTGCTTGCTGGCATTGGCATTGGTAGTGTAGGAGTTACAGCGCTGCATAATAGGATGGGCAGTGAAGTATTGAACTGAAGCCAACCTCACCACCACCCTGCAGAGACTGACAGGCATTGGGGTGTGCCTTTGGGTCATCAGGCATATTGGACATGCCATTTCACCACACGCTACCCTGCAGACACCGACAAATGTCACGGTGTGCCTTGGGGTCTTTGGCCCTTATGCGCACCCCATTCCATCAGAAAATACGGTGAGATGGGTGCGGTGTAGGAGAATGGGGTGAACTTTGGGGCCGAAGAGTCCAAGGCACACCTTGATGCCTCTCACTGGCTGCAGGTGTGAAATGGTATGAGCATTACAGGTGAGAAACCCAAGTCACAGCCCTGATGCCTGTCATTCTCTACAGGGTGGGTCATTATGGTCGGAAACCCTAACGCCTCAGGCATTCGTTGGTATTTTCACTCCAAATTTTTAACATGGTTTTTTCATGACCCCCACCTCATGAACAGTGGCAATATCAGTTTGTTGGCCAAAAGCTGTTTTTGCACAGCGACTATGGCATTTAGCACCACAGGTACAAAAACACATTCCGAACAGGATGTGAAAAATGACAGCTGTACTGATCATGGGGAGGTGTAAAAAATGGCAATGTTGCAAATCTGCAGTGAAAATATTAAAAAAACTGGTGAAGCCACGAGCGTGCTTAGAAACTGTGCAACGCACACCTGTAATGTAATTAGTTTGGGAATTTTTTACAGCAGATTGTCAACACGGGCATTTTGGGGACTCCAATCATGAACAGCGTCACTGTGATTTTCTTTATCTGTCCCGAGCAATGATTTCCCACAGTGACCATGCATTTCTGCACTGAAATTTCGGCCATGTTGTGAAAAATAACAGCTGTACTGTTCATAAGGAAGTGTGGAAAAATGCCACTGGTGAAAATCTGGACTGAAAATATTACAAATTCATGAACTTACGAGGGTGCGTGGAAACTGTGCAATGCTCACTCGTAATACAGTCATTTTATGAACTTTTGTCACCAAATTTTCAACATAACCATTTTAAGACCTCTGTTCATGAACAGTGTCACTGTGATTTTCTTAATCTGTCCCAAACATTGCTTTTGCACACTGACTGCACCATTGTGCGCTACATGTGCGGAAACACATTTTGGGGGAGATGTGAAAAATGGCAGCTGTACTGCTCATAAGGAAGTGTAATAAAATGGCAATGTTGAAAATCTGGCATGCAAATATTAAAAATTCACTAACTTGAGAACATGCAGAGGAACTGCGCATCGTGCACTCCTAAAACAGTCATTTTTGGGAATTTTTTACCAAATTTTCAACATAGCCATTTTAAGACTCTGCTTATGAACAGTGTCACTGTATTTTCTTAATCTGTCCCAAATATTGATTGCGCACACCGACTGTGCCATTGTGCGCTACATGCAGGGAAACACATTTTGGGTGACATGTGAAAAATGACAGCTGTACTGCTCATAAGGAGGTGTGGTAAAATGGCAATGTTGAAAATCTGGAGTGCAAATAAAAAAATTTGCGAACTTATGAGTGTGCTTAGGAACTGCGCAATGCACGCTTGTAAAACAGTCATTTTTAGGAATGTTTTCACCAAATTTTCAACATAGCCATTTTAAGACCTCTGCTCAGGAACAGTGTCACTGTGATTTTCTTAATCTATCCCGAACATTGATTGTGCACACCGACTGCACCATTGTGCACTACATGCATGCAAACACATTTTGGGTGAGATGTGAAAAATGACAGCAGTACTGTTCATAAGGAGGTGTGGTAAAATGGCAATGTTGAAAATCCAGAGTGCAAATATTAAAAATTCACTAACTTACAAGCATGCGTAGGAACTGTGCAATGCATATGCTCGTAAAACAGTCGTTTGTAGGAATTTTTTCACCAAATTTGCAACATATGCTTTTTGAGAGCCCACCTTGTGAACACTGGCACTGCCGTTTCGTTAATCGGTCCCAAAAGGTGATTTCTTGCAGTGACTGTGAAATCACCCTTTGGGCCCGATTAACACCATAACAGTTCAAGAATTCATGAGGAGGGGTCGCAAAAACCCCATGTTGAAAATTTGGTGCCAAAATTCCCAAAAATGCCTGAGATATGCATTAAAGTTGAAAAAAAACTATTTATTGCATCATACAGCTTACCGGCATTTCCTCAGTTTGCGGTCGGCTTTGAAGAGTGCAGATGTGTTCCCGGTCCACTGAAGATCATCGTGCCGAGCTCCGGAGGTAAGTATGGGGTGAGGGGTGAGAGGGAGGTGTGGTGAGGCAGGGTGCGCTGAGTGGGTAGGTGGGTGCGGTTGGGCAAGGAGACCGCCAAGGGAACTTTTGTTTACAGGTTTGTTTTTGTTTTAGGAAGATGATGCAGAACATTTGCCATGCTGGGGTGGGCTCACAGCATGGCGGCAGCAAACTGTTAGGGTGGGGGCCTGGAGCCGACTGGGGATTAGGCACCCCTATCCAGCCATAACATTTTTGCCATGCTGGGGGTGCTCCCAGCATGACACATGACTTTTTGGGAGGGCGTGGAGCCGACAGGGATTGAGCAACCCTGTCGGCCATACAGTATGTGCGTGGGGGGAGCGCATGAGCACGTAATATGCATGCGTGTGGAGGGGGGGGCACTGCTCACTGAAGCGGAGCTCTCCCTTTCAACTGTACAGCACTTCATTTTCAACTGCTGTCATAGACAGCTGCAGCATTCATTGGAGAACTGTGGCCGCACCTGCAAACACACTGACTGAATTGGAAGACAACTGCCACACCTCCGAAAACTCAGATGATGGCACATAAAAAGAGCAGATTATTGCTCACCATAAAGATAGGATGGTTATAGTTTGGCCTTCTTCTGTTGACAAAATTCATCATTTTTTGTATGTCTGACGCAGGGCAGGTGGTTGCAATTTGCCACCACCTGAGGTCTGCCACTTGGATAGGAGTTCTCTTTCCTGAATTCTTGCGTTCTCTTCTCTCTCTCTTGGATTCGTGCATTCTGTTCTCTCTCTTGGATTCTTGAGTTCTGTCTCATGGTTCCCTTGCAGTGTGTAGCTTGGATTTAGTTCCGTTTCAATATGCTGCAGCTTCATCATTTGCCTTCTCAATGACATTGGGCTACCATATCAGTTCTGATCTGGGCCAGAACTACATAGCAACAGGATCTGTCATCACCCATATGATGTCTACATGCAAGAATAAGAGACAGAAGAACAAACGTGTTTAAGAGGCTGCCAGGCAAGCTGTACAGTTAAAGTAAACCTTTTCCACCTATAGCTTCACTCCCACCACTCACCACCCCATAATAAAATTCCCTTTGAATACTTATCTTTGCTGTTAGGACACAATGTGTCTGTTAAGCCTTTTCCACCTACAGCAGCCCCCCTTCCAAAATATACCTACAAATATTAATAACACTTACCTCTACTGGCAGGACTCAACATGGTGTTCATCACCTGATCCTATCTGGGCATCTGTAGGATAGCAGCAGCACAGTTGTGGTGGTCCATTGATGAGACCCATCTCATCATCGATCACATCAGTTGTAGTGGGTTGGAATTGGACTCACTGGATACATCAAATGCAGTCAAACTTATAGGTAATAGCAATTTTTGTGGAGAAGCAGGACTCAAGTGACTCCACTTCTGAAAAATGCTGCCATGACTCATACCACTACCTTGGACTCTGGCTGCCACTACAATTTTCAGAATTTTTGTTTTACTTTCCCTTGTCCAGTTCCTGAAGCCTGCTTTTCATTTTTCATGCTCTTTAACACTGTGGCATATATTAATAATAATATTACACAAAACATGCACGATAATGACAATTATTCAATGGCAAGAAAGAATACTGTTCTTTGACTGGTCGGACTAGGACTGGACCAGTGATGTTATCCCAGTACAACACCACAGATCTAGTCCCAGCACTCAGATGACCATATAAACTTTTAGCAGAATCACTCCACGCTATCTGCTACACTGACCCCTGCTCGGCACCCTACTTCAGATTCCTGAGTGCAAGCCACTTTCCCCAGCTCGTTTAGTATTAAAGAAAAAAAAAAAAAATCCCTCCCACCAACTCACAGTCTGCTCTCCTGGACAATTGAAAATGAGTTTGGAAGGACCAGCAAAAGACAACGAAACATAGACTTTGATGGCAGATAAGGACCACTTGGCCCACCCAGTCTGCCCATTTCCCTACCTATTGGATAAGCTACAGATTCTAGTTAACCAACAGTCTACTTCCTTTAACGCCCCACTACAATAGCCTCATGTCTGTCCAATGCATGTTTGAATTCACCCACTGTTTTAGACCCAACAACCTCCCCAGGAAGGCAGTTCCATGCATCCACCACTCCCTCTGTAAAAAAAATGTCCTCACATTACCCCTGAACCGTCCCCCTTCTATCTTTAAATTGTACCCCCTTGTTCTTACACATCTCTTTTTCTGAAAGATGCTACCCTTCTGGACTTTGTTGATTCCCTTGAGGTACTTGAAAGTTTCTATCATGTCCCCCCTGTCCCTCCTTTCATCAAGGGTATACATATTAAGATCTTGCAGTCTCTTTTCATATGGTTTCTGATGTAGACCCTGCACCATTTTAGTTGCCCTCTTCTGGACTGCTTCCATCCTGTTGATGTCCTTGCGTAGATGTGGTCACCAAAACTGCACACAGTATTCCAGACGGGGTCTCACCAACTGTCTGTACAGAGGGATAACCACTTCCCTTTTTCTACTTGTGATGCCCCTTCCTATGCATCCCAGTATCCCCCTGGCTCTCCTTACTGACACTTACATTGCTTACCCATCTTTAGGTCATCTGAAATGATTACCCCCAAGTCCCTTTCCATTTTTGTTGTTGTTAGTACCTCCCCTACTATTGTGTACTCTTCTTCTGGGTTTTTGTTTCCCAGGTGCATTATTTTGCACTTCTTTGCATTGAATCTAAATTGCCATATGCCTGACCATTCCTCCAACCTTGCCAAGTCCCTTCTCATCCTTTCTACACCCCTTTGTGTATCAACTCTGTTACAGATCTTTGTGTCATCTGCAAAGAGGCATACCTTTCCCTCCAGACCCTCTGCAATGTCACCTATAAAGATGTTAAAGAGGACTGGACCCAGTACTGAGCTCGGAGGTACTCCACTAGTAACCCCCCTTTCTTCGGAATGTGTTCCATTCACTATTACCTTCTGTGTCCTGTTGTGCAGCCAGTTTGCTACCCAGACTACCACCCTGGGACGCACTCCTAGGCTGGCTAACTTGATTATTAATCTTTTGTGCGGGACTGTGTCAAATGCCTAGCTAAAGTCTAGGTAGGTCATATCCACAGCCCCTCCCTGGTCTATTACTTTCGTCACCCAGTCAAAGAAATCAATTAGATTCATCTGACATGACCTTCCTGTTGTAAATCCATGCTGCTTTGGGTCCTGTGCCCCGCTGGCCTCTAGGTACTGAACAATTCTTTCTTTCAGAAGTGATTCCATCATTTTCCCCACCACTGAGGTCAAACTTACAGGTCTTTAGTTTTCTGCTTCTACCTTGCTCCCACTTTTGTGAAGGGGAATCACATCTGCCCTCCTCCAGTCCTCAGGTACCATCCCAGCCTCCCATGATTTGTTAAAAAGTGTGGTCAGTGATGTCACTACGACCTCCCTTAGTTCTTTTAAGATTCTGGGGTGAATCCTATCAGGCCCCATTGCTTTGTCCACCTTGAGTTTTAGGAGTTCTATCAAGACTCTTTCTTCTGTAAATGGACTGGTGTCAACCCCCCCTACCCACAGTGCTTCTATTGTCTGGTTTAGGTAACTCCTCCTCATCTTCTTTTGTGAATACTGAGCAAAAGTATTCATTCAGTATCTCTACTTTTTCACTGTCTCCCTCTGCCCACCTCCCCTCTCCTTTATTAATCTTCACTATTCCTCCCTTAATCTTTTTATGCTCCCTAATGTACCTATAAAAGGTTTTATCCCCCTTCTTAACTGAGTTGGCTATTTTTTCCTCAGTTTGGGCCTTTGCTATTCTGACTGTCTTCCCCACTTCTTTCTGCTTTAATTGATGCAGTTCCCTGTCGTGCTCCTTCTGTGATTCCCTATACTTTTTGAATGCAGCCTTTTTCTCCTTAACCTTCCCTGCCACCTCTTTTGAGAACCATAGTGTTTTTTTACTCCGCTTTGTTTTCTTTATTTGTTTCACACAAAGGCTTGTTGCCTCTGTGATGGCAGTTTTGATTTTTCTCCATTGTTCTTCCACCCCTTCTTTTTTGGCCATTTGCTAGTGCATTCCTCAGGTATTTACCCAATGTGCCAAAGTCAGCCCTTCTAAAGTCCAGTATCCTTGTTTTTGTATGGCTTGTCTCCATGGTTGTGCTTATCGTGAAGCACACTGTGCAGTGGTCGCTTGTTCCCAGATGTCTACTGACTTCTAAACTTGTGATCCTCTCTCCATTTGAGAGTACCAGGTCTAGTATTGCTCCCACCAGAGTGGGTTCCAACACTAGCTGTCTAAGGCCTGCCCCCTGCAGGGCACTGAGAATGACCCTGCTCTTTGACGTGGCTGAAGTACATGTCATCCAGTTAACATCTGGCATATTCAGGTCCCCCATCAACAGTATCTCCCCTTTTACGGCCATTTTGAGACTGTTCTCTATCATTTTCTTGTCCATTTCCTCCCCTTGAAACAGGGGTCTGTATACAATCCCTGTGCGGATTGTGATGCCATTCCCTGTCTCCAAGGTGACCCAGAATGCCTCTTGTCCTCCCCCTTTACTTTTTAGTTCTGTAGCTTTGATCCCTTCCCTTACGTATAGAGCTACTCCACCTCCTCTTTTACCCTCCCTGTCCCTTCTGTAGACTGTGTACCCCGGTATGTTGACATCCCAGTCATGGTTCTCCATGTACCATGTTTCCGTGACTGCCACAATATCCAATTGTTCATCTTCCATCAGGGCTACTAGCTCAGGAAGCTTGTTTCCCATACTATGGGCATTGGTACTCATTGTCCTCCATTTAATGTTGGCTTTATCCTTTTTCCCCCATCCCTGCTTTTATTGCCCTTGTCTATTTTTCCATTTACCTCTGTCCTGCCCTCTGTCGAGCTCTGTAACTTAGTGTTTACCTTACTGCCTGCCATGTTTTGTGGGGGGAGGCTTGAAATTTCCTGCCTGTTATCAGCACCTCCCCCCTTGGCTAGTTTAAAAGCTTGCAAGGAAGCATTTAAACCTGTGAATGTGGTCTTCACAACCCATCCCCTCCCCCGTGTTCAGTTGTGAACCTTGTCGCCCCTACCAGCCACAACCACAAAGACTTCCTCCCAGTAAGTCACAGTCTGCTGCCTTGGGCAACTAAAATGGCAGAGTTTTCCACAGAGCAGCTAATTAATTTCTTCTCGCTCCGCATGCAAAACAGCAAACTCTGCCACTGCGTAAGGCTTCACAGCGTCTCACTTACCTTGTCAGGCAAGCACTTTGCCATCCATTTTTGTGAAAAGCCACATGAAACCGGGATTTCTGTCAGCAGATGCCAGATTAAAACTACTTTTGTATAAAAACACACACACACACACACACACACACATCAGCAGCAGCAGCGGGACCAAGAGACTTGCTGATCACATCTGAAGCACAAGTGTCTCAGTCCCCACAAAGCAAGTCAGTCGGTGGCTCAGCTTGGTCTTGCCATCATGCTTCATGCTCCTCAACAATTTTATTTTATTTTATTAATTTTGTTAACCGGGTAGGCCCGCTGAGCCCCAAAGGTCCCTTTTTCAGGGGCAACCCAGAGTTAGTTACTTATAGCAAGGCATTTACATTAGAGTAGTACATTTCTGGACATATCATACAGGATTACATAGACAGTGTTCAGTTTTACATAGTACATAGAAGTCATTTACACTGAAGGTCCCTTTTTCAGGGGCAACCCGGAGTTAGTTACATATAGCAAGGCATATACACTCGAGTAGTACATTTCTGAACATATCATACAGGAATTACATAGACAGCGTTCAGCTTTCCATAGTATAGGAAAGTTATTTAAAACAGGGTTATGCAGTAGAACAAATAGCACATGATTGCAATCACAAGCTTGAGAGAAAAGGGTGGTAGGGCAATAGCCGGTGGAGGAATCCACAGAATCGACTAGAAGGTAATAGCGGGGGCGGGGGGTGAAGGGACGATGGAGAAATGTTAAGTCTCAGTCCCAGTGAAGACAGAAGGACCAGCTGAATTAAAGCATGGGACACAATCAGAAAAAACAAACAAACAAAAGGAAAAAAGAATGAGGGAGAGGGAGACAAAGAACACAGACATTACGGGGGAGAAAAACACGAACAGATAAGAATGTTGCACCACCTACTGGCCAAAAGAGGAACATCAGGACTTATTTTTTAAACTGTATACCTACACATACAAAAAACACCACAAAAATACATTTTAACCTGCATTTTTTTATCTTTTTTTCTTTTATATGAAACAGAACCATTGTGTAATAGCAATAATGCACTCCAGGATGTGTGTTGTGCTGGGATAACATCACATCTGGGGTGTTGGATGCACTTGGTGTGCGACCTCGTGCTTAACCACCCAAAGGGATGTTATCCCAGCATAACTCACCACTATCGTACATTATTGCTTAATCATGAGTGCGACAGACCAGGCTGGCCTGTGTGAAAAAAAGCATTTTATGTGCCAATAATCAAACAATAATGGCTAGCTGTGGTCACAAGGTCAGAGAGCATATGAAAAGACTACTTGAACATGAGTTAATGAGCACAAGACACAGTAACTGAAGAAGCAAGATGCCAGTGTAAATAAGACAAACTAGGTTTACAAATCCTCCTTATTTTGTCATAATGATAAAGAAGATTGGTGGTGTAGAAAAGGCCAGTAACTTAGCAGTTACAATTTACACCCAGCCAAAAACTACAGAACATTTCCAATATCAAGCTGTTACATTTTTTTCCATTAAAACCACACACATTAACCCCAATACTCAGCCGATAGGGCTTGTTTAGGGGAGTGATTTGACTGTTGTCATCATTTTGCTATCCCTTTCTTTCTTGCAGTTATTTAACACATTAATAACAACGGCTGCCTGCTTTTATGTCTCTTCACATCCGTTCATTTCATTTTCAAGAAGAGCCCAAGTTCCAGACCTCACAAAATATTTCTGATGAAGCACCATGTTGGTCTCCTTGTAAGGATCCCCGACCCACCAGGAGACCAGCATGGTGCTGTCAAAATGTGTTGGTTGTGTGGCTGGTGGCTGACCCAGTAGACCAGGTTCAAGACTGGAGGTGGAGATGGAAACCATGTCGGGGGATGGGCCTGACTGATAAAGCCCTCGCTACTGTCTCAGTGACAACTTATAGAGCCTGAACAGGGTATATCCCATTCCCTGTCTGATTACAGGCCAGGGAATATGCCTGTCTGATATGAGGGTACATAACTGTCTGACTGCATGATATATCCCTGGTGGACAGCATGGAGTAGAAAAATAAAAAATGATAAAAAAGACGAACAAATGTTTTGGTTAAACTGAAAAGAAAGAGCCAGTGCAGTAATGCTGTAGTACTGTAAGTACAGCGAACTACTCCAGCAAACCAAGTTTCTGAATGGACCTTGGCTGCTCTGGTGCCAGCCATGGGAGGGGTGGGAGGATTGATCATCCCATGCATGGCTCTTCTCTTGGGAAGTGGGGTCACAGACAGTGTCCTCTTCTATGACTGCTGAGCCCCTAGCATAAGCTGGGTGGCAGCAAAGTGGGATGTGTGAAAAAAGAAAATGAAATTAAAGGATTTTAAAAGAGTAACTAAAGTAGGCAGTCTTTTTATTTGTGAGATTAATAATTGCAAAAAAGGGACATCAAAATGATGAAAACAGTAATCAAGACACAGTCAAAATGTTGTGGTTACGTGTTGGTCTTTTAACAAAACAAAAAGATTTTGGTAATGTTGTTTTTGTAGGCTTTATGCCAAAGTAGAGCGGTGAGTAAGGGCACTTTACAGGGCAACCAGTTTTGCAGTCTCATTGATAGGAAGTCCTAATGTGAGAAGCAAGCAGCCAGTGGATTTTGACTTTACCTTGGAGCTATTATAGCTGTGTTTTTGCTCAGCACCCTTGCTGTTTCTAACACACATGATAATGACATGTTTTAAAACAACAAGCAGAGAAGTGATATTTGGTTCAGAAAAATGTATTTATATTTTAATGAAGGCGCAACACTGCAGGAGGGAGACATAGGGGAAATACACAGCTGAACTTTATGGAGAAAACCAGTCAGCAAAAGCCAGATATTTCTATTTTATAGGGGTAAGTCATATCTGTAACAAAGTAATGGTAAATTAAGCTTGATGAAAAAAAGCTGTTGCATGTGTTTGCATTCAGGGTGTAGCATTGAATGATAAGACTCAGCAACATCACCAGCTGTGCTAAACATCCTCTTAGATGGCACACTAGTAGGGGGAGGCAGCTGATGTATCTCAAAGCCAGTTCCGCCGAGTGAGCAGATGAATGCATCTTCTTTGGCCACTAGCCTAGTGGATCAACCTGAAATGGCTCAAGAAACTCTGCAGAATAGCTGTTCAAGATATTTTCTGCAGAACTAGGCTATGCCTTTGTCCTCTTCTGTTGGTCTTGACATAAGAACATGCGGAGCAGTGACCACTCACTCTCATGAGTGTTCTGGCCAGTACCAGGCCTTTCTTTCCCATCTCCAGCAGTGAAACAAGACCCAGACCTGCCATATGATGCCATTCCCTCTCTCTTGTGAGCTTCTTCCCCAGCCAGTTGCACCAGTTCCCCCCATGCAACCAGTCAGCTCATCATACAATTCTTGGAGAAAGTGATTCACTCTGCAGCTATCCATAGCCACGTGAATGATCTGACGTTTGAACTGGGGATCCAGCATAGCTGCAAAAATTTGGCTATAACTGTCCATCACTTTTGCAATCCTTGCATCCAGTTCTGCTTGCAGGTACTCAAAGAACACAGCTGCACCATCTGGAATCTCTCTGTGTTCTTCTACATATCTCTCCATGGGTGGCATCAGTATATGTACTGCAGGAATCTTCTCACTCAAAGTGGCAGTGGACACACTTAGATCACAAGTGCTTTTTGTCCCCACCTCTGCAGGAATACTGTTCTAAGCATCCACCACTCTTTCAATGAAGTACTTCCTCACATTCCTCTTAAATTACCCCCTCCCATCTTCACTGCACGTCCCCTCGACCACTCATGCTGACCTAGAACTCCCCTAATATTGAGGTAACATGAAGTGCACGCTTCTGGTCTAGCAGTCTAGATAGCATCAGACATGATGAATTCCATCTGTCACTCACATTTTGTATCAAGTGAGGAAAGATCAAGGTGTTTTTGCACTTCTCTTAATTGGTTAGTCACGTTTACAGAGCAATGAAAATGAGCACAGATGGAATGTGCTGTGGAGACAGTCTTGCTAGTCTCAGAACTGTGACATGGAACAGATGTGACCACTAGATTCAAGGTGTGGGCAGAGCAATGAATGTTGATGAAATTCCCATCACCAAGTACTTTCACCATATTTGCCCCATTATCCATGACAAAAAAACTAGCATGTAGATTGGTACCAATTGTTCAAGACTGATGTGTGATCTTTCTACATTAGCCCTACACTTAGAAGAACAGACCTGGAGTGGCTGCCAGATTGTGGAGGAATGAAGGGAGAGCCAGCAACACAGGGAGAGAAGGAGGCGTCGGCAACAGGAGACATAGGCTTTTATTCACACCAGTGTGCAGTCAAGGAGAAATATGCATGCATGGAGTTTGTACTGTACCATGCATATTTTAGGGGACTATTTAGTAAATAGAAATGTATGCTTGCAGTACTGCTGTGGGCCACTGGAGAGAATCCATTTAGATATATTGCAAAATATCTGGAATAATCTGAATGCATCTATGACTGCGACTGTAAGTTACAAACAAAACCTTAAATTTCTACTTACTAATTAAACCCGTACAAAATCTCCCTTATGCTATTTAAAACACTACAGCTTTAGTACACACAAACGCGCACATGCAGACATACACACGCACACACACACACACACCCACACATATACATACACACACACACACACACACACACACACACACACACACATATGAGAGCACGCACACACGCACACAGCTGTGTGTTTATCTGCTGGTCTGTGCCCTCACCCCTTATCTGACTGTCTCTCTCAGAAAAGAAATGGCTCTTCTTTACTTTCACTTTCTTCTCACTCTGCTCCTGATTAAAAAAAGACTAATTTTTACACTTCAAGTGTTCAGAAATTGATCCTGTCAGCTTCAGATTTAGAAAGGGAACAGAAACTGTCAAGATTTCTGTTTCTTCATCAGATTTTAACAGGTCAATTGAAATAGTGTAGCCCAGGCTCCGTGAACCAGTGGGCTACAACTCTTGCCTGTTGACCTGCACACAGGTTAAGGGTCCTGGGTCCTGCTACAGTGGTATTCGGGGGTTCTATCTCAGAAAATAAATGAAAATAGTGTGGTGCCTCCACCCAGAGTAAGTTGCAGTGTGCCAGGTTTGTGACTGATACAACCCTCTGGGATGCTGTACTTACACACCTCCCTTTCCAACCACCTCACACACTGGATGCCAAACAGTTTCCCAAGTAAGCAATAATACCCGACAGGGTGGGCATCATTGGGAAATACCGGGCCGCCCAGGGGTGTAATGAGGCCCGACACCGCAGGCGGAGGGCCTTATAGCCCTTGGAAGGTCTGGTATTTCCCAATAATGCCCACCCTGGAGGGTATTATTGCGCTTATAAAATGGCCATGTAACTAAATTTTTGTGAAATGTGAAAATAAAAGAGGAAATCAGTGCCAAAAATGTTCAAAACACTGTTAAAAACAGTGTTCATTGGCAAAGTAGTGCACCAGCTGTTCTAGGTGCTGTTACTCCTCCCTGCTGCCTACAGTGCCGTTCTGGTTTCCTGAACCCCCCACACACACACACACACACACACACACACACACACACATGCAGATTGTAGAACAAAAGAAGTGTGCCTTAAAAAAATAAGTATGCCTTAAAAGATATTTGTAACCCCTCGCAAATGGGGGTTCCCAAAAGACTTCCAGGAGCTTGCTTGAATGCTCCAAGCCTGAATGGGTTTATGCTTAAGCCATTTATCAGTGAGTGTTTTAGAACCTCTGGTACTGTCTCTTTAAGAGCTGTCTGCTTGCAGACATAATTAGTTGTATGGGGGACTGTGTGTTTCTTTGATTGAGTACCACTCAAGCTGCTGCCAATTCACCCCATTTTGCAGTCACTAGAGTGCAAAGGGAACCTGTCTGAAAGATGTAACTGATTGCGAAATCATTTACAGTAATAATAAAATTACAGTTTGTCTAACCTGCTTTCTTTGCAGTCAGAACTGTCTGCCTAGTTCCCCATTCTGGTTTTGAACTGCTGAACTGGACCAATCAGTGTGGGGTAAATAGCTCTAAAATGATGCCTTGGACGAATCAGAACTTGGGACTCATAATCTGAGCCAGCCACAAGAGGATTGTATGGGCAGTGACTCTGGGAGATGTAGTTTAGACTTGGTGCCTTTTGGACCAACAGCAGTCTATTGTGAGTGACAACCAATCCAGTCAAGAACTGGGAGGAACTCAAAGGAAGTGCCGGTTTTTGTCTGTTGGGAGTTTCAGTTTGAGGTCTGAAAGTGGGGGAAAGAAACCCTGTGCTCCTTCAGTGCACAGTTTCAGTCAAACGTGTGCAAGGCCCAGAGTCCGCCTACACTTGTGTAACTGCTTGTTAGGACTGAATCGGTCCTGTGAAAAGAATCAAAGGATCTCTGAAGAGTAGAAACCAGGCTCACCCTGTAGAAGACTGAAGAAATTGTTGAATTACACTCGGTCTGTCAGGAACTGAATCTGCTGTGTGTTCTCCTGGTTATTGTGCAGTAATTGCGATTGGGATACAGATGCAGCCTGCCTGGTATAGTGCTTTCTTTTTTTACCATATAAATGTGAGGAGTCTCTTGGAGATCAAAAGTAGCCCTGCTGACATTGAAGGACCATATCTTCTTTGGAGGTCGTGAGTACTAATTCAGGGTTCGCTCCCTGTTGAATTGCCACATTAAATCCAAATGGAATTACTGTACTGCTGACTGTTTAATTCTCCTTTTCTCTGTGTGAAAGGGCCCTACCAGCTGCCACGGTTTGGACTAGCCACTAGGGCTGGGTACCCAGGGACAGTAACTGGTAGGGATAGGCCTGTGCACAGAGCCATAGGTAGATAGTAAGTGATAAGCTAATTAACCTGATTTCCCCTGTCCTTGTTATACCCCCTAAATAAATCAGAGCTGTTTGTTTCAACAAAGTTATACTGCCTGAGGTATTTGTCTATGTTAAAGTACTGTACTGTGATTGTTGCACTGTATCTTATTTTACAGGATGTCCGGTGCCTGAACCAGCCTTGGGGTAAGTGTATACTGTGAAGGTAATTCTGCTATATTGTGTGGGCCACTAGTGGGAAGAAAGGGGTTGCAGTGTCCCAGAGGGCTGTGACCAAGTAAGTTTAACTATTGCAAACCCTGACCTCTGGGTGGAGGCACCCGCCATTGGATCCAGGCCCCTCAACCTGTTGAGTGGCAAATCAGGCAGGGGTAGTAGCCCTGGGATAGCGCCATCTAGGGGTTACATCTTGGAGGCTCACCGCTGGGATTGTGTGTCCTCTAGTGGCCATATTTACAAACCACTGTTAAGGGAAAAAAATAAATAAATAAATAAATGGGTACCCGACAGAAGTGGCTGTGCACCGGCTGGTGAGTGGTGTACTGGGAGGAGATCGACCCCAAAATGCTATGCTTATCCTGGACATCCCCTGGGTATCAATACGGACACTGTGCAGGAGTACTTTCCAAGGTGGAAGGTTTACAAAACCCTGTGGTGGTGGGTCGGCATGCTAATCTGCTCACCCACACTTTCCTGGCCTAGTAGAGTTTAAGGATCCCATAGATAGCTCCAAAGTACCACAGACCATTACCCCAGAGGAGCCCTCACTGCTTGGAGAGTGATAACTAAGGACAGTAAAGACCCGGGGGAAATGAGCCCCAGAAGATACCCCTCTGGACCAGTGACTAGAGCTGCTGCTAAGAAAAGATCAAGAAAGTCTGCACCTACAGAAGCAGAGTTAAAGTGTTCCCTGCACAAGTCCCAGTTGAGCATGACTGTCAGTCCATATCAGAAGAAAGTGAGAGTGACTTTGAATACTATCCTTCTACGAACTGAGTCAATTGTTTGAGGGCAATCCCTAGTCAATACTGGAGACAAAGCTGGGCCTTCTGGACTGTCTATGCCCCAGCTTCATCCCTGGAGCCAATGCTCCCAGAAAGTGAAGTGCAAAGCATCAGATCAGATGAAATGGAATCATTGTGCATGGTTGAACTGTTTGAGCTTTCAGGGAGGAAAATGATAGATTGGGGCAGACTGGTGATACACCGAACAAGAAGAGTATTTTGAGTGCCCTGACAGTCCACTGCCAGTGTCCGAAAAGCTCTCCATGCGAGCCAAATGTTGTGGACTCAGAAACTGTAACTCCTGGAGCTGAAAGTGCCCCAAGTTCTAGCCTCTCTACCCCCATGGAGACTCCTGACAAGTGAGGACAATGCTGAAAATGAGGCTCAGAGTGCAGAGACTATAACAGTTCCCCTAGAAAGACTGGTCGAGCTGTAAAGCCTGTGGTGCACCTCAGTTATGATTCACTTGGGAGGCCTGTGGACTTGCCTCTCAATGTTGTCCATAAAGGAGTGTATGTGTCCCCGAGCTCATTGCCCAAACTGAGCATCAGTGCTAACTCCAAGTTACTTGTGTTGCCCTCTAAGTATGGTGCCCTTGCCCGTCCAGCCCCAAGGTAACTGATAGGAAGGGTCCCTCTCTTCAGGTTTCATGTACAAGAGGTAATAACTTGAGTTATGGTACAATGTGTGTGTTATACTGTGTAAAGTGGCGTACTGCAATGTTTCAGAAATGGTTCTTGGTAAAATGATGTATTGACTGATGATTACATGTGTGAGCCTAATGCAAATGTATATGGTTGCAGTTGAAACTTATGGGGGTACTTGCTTGACTCGGACGTCAAGCTTTTCCCAGGCCAGGAAGGGTGTAACCCCCCTGCAAATGGGGGTTCCCAAAAGACTTCCAGGAGCTTGCTTGAATGCTCCAAGCCTGAATGGTGTTTGGCGTTTAAGCCATTTATCAGTGAGTGTTTTTAGAACCTCTGGTACTGTCTCTTTAAGAGCTGTCTGCTTGCAGACATAATTAGTTTGTATGGGGGACTGTGTGTTTCTTTGATTGAGTACCACTCAAGCTGCTGCTAATTCACCCCATTTTGCAGTCACTAGAGTGCAAAGGAACCTGTCTGAAAGATGTAACTGATTGCCAGAAATCATTTACAGTAATAATAAAATTACAGTTTGTCTAACCTGCTTTCTTTGCAGTCAGAACTGTCTGCCTAGTTCCCCATTCTGGTTTTGAACTGCTGAACTGGACCAATCAGTGTGGGGTAAACTAGCTCTAAAATGATGCCTTGGACGAATCAGAACTTGGGACTCATAATCTGAGCCAGCCACAAGAGGATTGTATGGGCAGTGACTCTGGGAGATGTAGTTTAGACCTGCGGTGCCTTTTGGACCAACAGCAGCAGTCTATTGTGAGTGACAGCCAATCCAGTCAAGAACTGGGAGGAACTCAAAGGAAGTGCCCAGTTTTTGTCTGTTGGGAGTTTCAGTTTGAGATCTGAAAGTGAGGGAAAGAAACCCTGTGCTCCTTCAGTGCACAGTTTCAGTCAAAAAACGTGTGCAAGGCCCAGAGTTCGGTCTACAACTTGTGTAACTGCTTGTTAGGACTGAATCCGTCCTGTGAAAAGAATCAAGGATCTCTGAAGAGTAGAAACCAGGCTCACCCTGTAGAAGACTGAAGAAATTGTTGAATTACACTCGGTCTGTCAGGAACTGAATCTGCTGTGTGTTCTCCTGGTTATTGTGCAGTAATTGCGATTGGGATACAGATGCAGCCTGCCTGGTATCGTGCTTTCTTTTTTTACCATATAAATGTGAGGAGTCTCTTGGAGATCAAAAGTAGCCCTGCTGACATTGAAGGACCATATCTTCTTTGGAGGTCGTGAGTACTAATTCGGGTCGCCCCTGTTGAATTGCCACATTAAATCCAAATGGAATTACTGTACTGCTGACTGTTTAATTTTCCTTTTCTCTGTGAAAGGGCCTACCAGCTGCCACGGTTTGGACTAGCCACTGGGGCCTGGGTACCCAGGGACAGTAACTGGTAGGGATAGGCCTGTGCACAGAGCCATAGATGAATAGTAAAGTGATAAGCTAATTAACCTGATTTCCCCTGTCCTTGTTATATCCCCTAAATAAATAGAGCTGTTTGTTTCAACAAAGTTATACTGCCTGAGGTATTTGTCTATGTTAAAGTACTGTACTGTGATTGTTGCACTGTATCTTATTTTACAGGATGTCCGGTGCCTGAACCAGCCTTGGGGTAAGTGTATACTGTGAAGGTAATTCTGCTATATTGTGTGGGCCACTAGTGGAAGAAAGGGGGTTGCAGTGTCCCAGAGGGCTGTGACCAAGTAAGTTTAACTATTGCAAACCCTGACCTCTGGGTGGAGGCACCCGCCATTGGATCCAGGCCCCTCAACCTGTTAGTGGCAAATCAGGCAGGGGTAGTAGCCCCTGGGATAGCGCCATCTAGGGGTTACATATTGAATTAACAGTGTGTCAGCTGTTTATATTTGTTTTGAATTATTAAACTTTTCTTGTTTCATTTTGTTACGATCACAGGTCGGAACTCGGAAAGTGTCGGTTGAGTTCACGCCCTTTGACCTTAGTGGAACCGAATGCTGCATTTTCTGGGAGATGCGTGAATGTAGCTGGCTTTTTATAGTAATTATTGTGGGTACGGGTAGAGATTGTTGCAGCAGCTTGTGGAAACCGAGGAGTGCTTAGCCAATGAGTAATAGAAAGGGAATGGAGAGCGGCAGCGGGACCAGCTTTGAGCTAAACGGTACTGTATGCTCCTTTTTTTTTTAAATGCCACGTGCTGGATGAAGCTGACGTGAATGTCGGCTTCGGGAGTACGGATTGTGAGAACGTGATCAGGAGACTGGTGTCATTGTGTCTTTTCAGTCTTCTGACCGCAAATGACAGGATACAGTGTTCGTTTTTATTTATTTATTGCCTGCTGGTGAGGGAAAGTGGGGGGATAGTTGTCTCTTGCTAAGCGAGAGAAAAACATGGCGGGGATTTTAAATTTATTAGCTGCCTTCAGCCAATGAGGAAGTAGGCTGGGCAGCAGGGTGCATTGTGAAGTGGATTTTGGTGGCACTTGTTTTTAGTTGGGCATCTATTGAGAAACAAATGCCCAGCTTGGAGGCAGTGTCAGCCAATCAAGAGTGAGAATTCTTTCTTGCCATTTTATAATACTATATACCACATACACTTTATAGCGAATTCCCACAAAACACCCTTCACGCAACAATTCCAAACAACAAAACACAGCTTTATTAGGGGAAGGGCTAGGATCTGGGCACCTAGAACCGGGATAGCTGTGGAAGAAAGGATGGTTTGTAAATTTGTTCAGAACAATTAGTAATATATGGGTCCATAGACCAGACTACCCCAGATTCCCACCCCCACTGGTACCAGTGCTACATTCTGTCATGTCTGGGTACCCAGGAGTTGCAGGCCTGCTCGGTGCCATGGGTTGGCCAGTGTTGGGGCCCTAAAAATAATATAACTGGCTGTGGCAATTAACAAACACTCCCCCTGGCAGCCAGGGCAAGCCCTGGCTACTCACGGTCCTGGAGATCTGGAGAGTTCCGCACGTAGAGGGCTTCCACCAGTCCAAATTCATGGGATCTCAGTTTGAAAGGAGGGCAAAGCAAATGGGCAGCAGAAGGTATCCTAAAGACTTGAGCTTGATTGAAGATCTGGCTGCTTGTCCCCTTGATTAAAGATCTGGCCGCTTGCCACTTTCAGCCTATTCAGTCCCATTGCAGAGCTACTGCGCAAGTCCTACCAACTACAGGGAAACCCAGACCTGGAAGTGGCTCCATAGCCCGGCTCCCTACCAGGTTACAGGTGCTCTACCACCTTAGCATGTGCCAGTGGCCTCCTGCAGCCAGCAGACCTCACTGGATAGGGGCTATCTGGTTCCCCACCTGGCTCTGAAATTAAGCTGGGGATCTCTGGGATTCTTCTCTCCTCTCATGCAAGATCAGCTTCGCTGTGCAGCCAAAACAGTTTCTCCACACTTTCTGATTGACCACCCTCATAGCAGCAGGCTCAATTCCATTGTAAAGGAGCAGTTCTAGTCCTCAACAGGATCTCAACAACAGCCACAGGTCCCTGAAGCCTAGGGCACCTGCTCTCTCTCTCTCTCTCTCTCTCTCTCTCCTCAAAGTCTGTCTTTCATTCTCTGCTTTAAATCAGTTTCCTGCTTTTCTATGGCTTACTCTCTGGCTTAGAGGAGACAGTATAGTGCAGTGGTTTAAAGCTCTGATCTGCAAACCTGGAGGCCTGGGTTTGAATCCCATAGCCCCCACGTGCATACTGTGTCACCCTGAGCAAGTCACTTAACATTCTTTAGCTCCCAGGTCACACCTTTAAACAAGTTTTAGCTTAATGTGTCTCTCCTGGTTAGAAAAATAATAAAAAAACAACTCACAGTTCCTGGAAAATCTCTTACCCAGCTCAGATTGCTCTCTCAGTCCCAAACTGTTGCAGGATGGCTGCAGCAAAAGTCTCCAATTCACACAGCAAACACCAGAAGAACACCTGGAACATTAGCTCAGAATTCACAGTTTCTCCCAATCAGCAATAACTCTTCTCCACTATTTCTCTGACAAACTCTGCTTTTCTCCAAATTAAGCCCTGTGAAAGGCCTTAGACATTTTCTGCTGTAGCACAGAGCCCTCCTGGCTCGCTCAGAGCCCAACCACATACTGACTCAACTGCCCAAAGTCTCTGAGATTTCTCCTCTGAATTCTGCCCTCTGATTGGCTGCCTCCAGTTAATCACAATATTGAGCCCTCTATGCTTATTGATTTGTTCAGTATCGTGGCACCTGAAAATGGTTAACACCTTCTCCCAAGAGTCCTTTCTCACAGTTCTGGGTGCCTAGTCATTCGGTTGGCTTCTTTGAGGGGTAAAAGCATCACAAATATGACAAGGCAAGTGGGGGTAAGGCACTGGAGTGGTGGTGCTGCTGTAATTATAGTCAATATACTGTATGTCATCAGCGACAGTGCACTCGCCTACTGCAATGGTCCCAGATAAAGAAAGGAACTTCAAACAGGATTTGTTGCTACTAAACCACCAGGATGACTGATAGTGTCAGGTTTGGGTTGGCTGACTGAGCCAATGTCCAGGTATGTAGATAACTACCTGAACCCAATAGTAGAAAAAACAAGAAGTCACTTAAAAGACACAATGCACATGCTACACATTCTTAGTAATATGCAGATAGAACAGGAATGGTTGTTAGTCACACTTGATGTGAATGCACTCTACACAAATATCCCCATGGAAAGGGGACTAGAGGCTATAGAACATTCTCTGTTAAAACACACCGAACTAACACATCCCAAAATCAAAAATTTTTTTATTTTAGTCTTTGGTACCCAGGTAAGGCCCACTAGGCACAAGTGCCTGTTTTCAGGGGTGACTTGGGAGCACTGGGCAGTAAAGTGACTTGCTCAGAGTCACATAGTGTGCAAGTGGAGGTTGTGAGAATCAAACCCAGGTCTGGTCTGCTGGATGTACCAAGCTCGTTTACAGCTCGTTACTCTAACCTCTAGACTATACTGCCAGCTCAATGATTGTGGAGTTAATGAATATTGTGTTAAGTAATAACATTTTTCTATTTGAATAGAAACTTTTCAAACAAACAAAGGGGATGGACATGGATGCAACTCTGGCACCCAGTCTGGCTAACTTATATCTCATTGAATGAGAAGACCGCATCATTTACAGTGACACCAACCCATATCTAGAAAAGATAGATATTTACAAATGCTTTATTGACAATATCTTTCTAATATGGAGAGGTTCAATGCAGGAACTTGTTGATTTTATCCAATATTTGGAAAAATCTAACCCCAGCCTGAGATTTGCAGTCTCTTCAGACACACATTCTGTACATTTTCTGGACTTGTCTATCACAAAAAATAGTGATGGCACTATTTCCCCTGACCTTTTTACCAAACCCACAGACAGAAATAGCTTCTTTCAAGCAGGCAGTTGTCACCCACCCCATTTAATTAGAAGTCTCCCTAAGGGACAGTACCTTAGAGGTCGAAGAAACTGTTCGCAAGAAAAATGTGAGCAAAGGTCACAAGAACTTACAGATAAACTCATTCAGAGACAGTATGAAGAGACTGATTTATTGAAAGTTAGAGAACAAGCTAACAACACACCAACAGAAGCATTACTGTTTCCAAAAAGGAAAAAGAAAAAAAATGGATATACCACTCACACTGGTGTTTAACTATGGAGGGAGAGACGAAAGAAACAGTCAATATGATCAAACAAAACATCCAAATACTGAGAAGTGTCCCAAGTCTCAGAGAGATAGCGAACCAACCCCTAAGAGTCTCATATAGGAGAGGAAGGAACGTGAAGGACCAAATAGTCCTCAGTTACCAGCCTAAAAAATCTCCTATTTGTGAACAAAGAAAAGTGGGGAAACAAACCATGTGGGTTCTGTAATGTATGAAAATACATTAAAAAAAAGTTTTTTAAATCCAATAGCAGAAACAAGAGAACCTATATTGGGTAAAATTGACTGCAACAGTGAAGGGGTTGTCTGTCCGTTGGAATGCACATATGGCAGCTACTATGCAGGAAGAACCAAAAGGAAATTCAAGTTACGTGTTAATGAATATATGGCTGCCATAAGAAAGGGAAATCTTAGCTATACAATGGCAGCTCCTGTACATGATAACCCACATACTGAACATAAAATTACTGCCACAGGTTTAGAATTGGTAGACAAAAGGCACTTTTACATGCAGGTTTTTAAAACGAAATAAGCGTTACCTGTGTGGCGCCGTTATACTCTGTTGCGTTCTGGTTTCCTTTTACACCCTGTGAGTATTCTGGCCAATCCCGCCTCCATTTGTTTTGGCTCCCCCAGAGTTTGCTGCTCTAATGGCAGTTCCTGCAGTGCTACTGGAATGGCTGTTTTATACAGCCAGATGAAACGAAACACGTTGGTGCAAACTGCGAGAAGCAGAGATTGCGGTCTGGACGAACGTTCACCAAGGGAATGAAGCAGATGCATTTACACACAAGGGATGTAACAGAATACTGTTTCCGTAACAGTTATTCCATTACATAAACCTGTGTGTAAAAGCGCCTAAACACATACATGGGGGAACTCTAGAAAACTTACTTAATTGTAAGGAACAGAGATGGATCTATTGGGGGCCAGATATTCAAAACTTTGCCCCAGGGCTAAATTAGCACTGCCCAGCGGGTAAACTTAGCATGGACACAAAAACCTGCTATATTCAAAAGGAGTGGCCCAGGGCAAACAGCTTCTGAATATAGCATGCATATGAAGCCGAGTAAACTGGGCTGGGAGTGCAGGGCAAACTTAACCCTGGAATAAGACAGCTCTGAATATAGCAACCAGGAAGTGCAAACCACAACAGCAACACAGTGCTCAGCGATGTGAAGGTAGATAGAGGTGAACTATGTGGCCAATGTGTGTGCCACCAAATGCGTGGACCCAGTACAGCTGCAGGCAGCAGCGCATGTGAAAGTACAGTGTGCAAAACTGTATAATATTCCCTGAACTGCTAGCATGGTGCTAACACATTTGCGTGGGTTTAGCGCGGAGCTAAGCCATTTGCCTGGTGCAAACACGTTTGCCCAGTGCTAAACTTTGCCATATTCAAAAGTGACATGCAAATGAGCCTTCTTAGGTAGTTTCTGGGCAAACATCCAGATTAGCTTCTCATTATGCCCTGATTTGCATGCAGTTTGCCCAGCGTTACTGCAGGGTCCCACAGCTCCACCTGTAGGTCAGTCTGGAAGTACAGAGGCTGGCCAGGTGTGCCCACAGCTCCGCCTGTAAGTCAGTCTGGCAGTGCATGATGATAGCTGTAGGCTACATGTATACAGTACAGCACAGCATATTGTACCCCAGGGGACAACACAGCATAGGTACAGGTGGTGGTGGTGCCGCATGCAACTGTCACACTGTAGGTCATGATACAGTACACAACAGACACTACAGTAGCAAGGGGGCCAGTAGTGTGAGAGATACAGCAATGTCTATGGTGTGTAGGGCAGTAATGCCCACTGCACTCTACATAGTGACAGGCCCAACTTGCAGGTGTTTACTGACAGTGGACATTACTGTTATGCTGTTGTGTGACCACAAATGCTGCACCTCTGGCATGGGATGCTCACAGTGACATATACATGGCCGGCTGTGTGTGCTGTGGCACTTGTACAGCTGTGTGGTATGTGGCTGGGGGCGGGCACGTATGATCAGACAGGCACACCGGTGTTGGGGTATTCCCAATACTGGCCCATGTGCACTGCATGATGTGTCCCAGCCATGTGGCCACACCTGATCTGTGGCACAGCCTGGCCACCCGTACACCCTCCACCTCCCCTCAACATCCTCCATGCCCACAGTGCTGCATGTGTGTGCTGCCATCTGTTGGTGTCCACAGAAGAGTGATCTGCAGGTATGTGCTATATGGCCACACTGCCATGGTGTCCATTGGTGGCCAGGTCACCACTTACTACCTGGCATGGCTGGGTCTGGTGGCAGATGATGGCATCATTGTGATGCCATCAGTGTGCAGCATATTTCCTCTGTCTGGCTTTGTCTATGTGTCATATTATCTGTTAGGGTCACGCAAAGCCATGCAAAAGCCATGCAAATGCCGCATAAAGCCAAAATGTTGTGCAAAGTTGATTGCCTAGGGTTAAGACTACCTTTTCCTGGTCAGTAATTTGCACCATGCTAAGTGTTGCGTTAAGTTGCGCAAAACCACTTTGCGCAGTGCTGCTCGCTGAATATAGCATTGCACCTGTATTCATGTACACACCCCCTCAGTTTGCCCCTTTCTTACATTATGATTTTGCCCGGCGCTAAAGCAGTTTGCGAGCACTATTTGGCCTTTTGAATATAGCAAACCCGCGCTAATCCCATGCTAAACCTGTGCAAATAGTTTGCGCCCAGTGCAAAGTTTTGACTATCTGGCCCAGATCCTTAAACAGGCCAGGACTTAAAGGTAAATTTGAAATGACACCATTTCTGTTAAAGAAGAAAAAATACCCCCCTTCCCCCGTACTCAAAAGGAGGCAACAATAACAACAAGGTTTTATTGACTGACGTTTGTATTTTGGTATATTATATTGCATTTAACAAAGTATATTATGTTGAACAAGGTGCAGTGCATCACTAACTGATCACTAACTGGTCTCCATGTTTTCACTGGAATCCCTCAGGGTATGGAAGCCAAGACGCATGAGGATGTTTCCTACAGAAAATAATGCCTCATAGAAAAAAGTTTCAATATAAAGAAGTTTGAACTTTGTAAAAAAGTGTTGTGAAATTTAAAAAAAGGAAAGTTTCTCTGAATAATTATTTTGAGCATTTTTGCACACTGACCACTAGTAAAATGTGATGTCACTAACATGTTAAAATCACCACTCACATATGTCACTCAGTATCGGGTTATGAGAATCATGTGACCACACTGGTATATATTTAAACACCTGTAATTCTTTATGCCATTAGCTCTGAAGAAGCCCTCCAGGAAGGGCGATACGTAAGCCAGCAGCGCCTGAGCGCTGCAGTCCTACTACTATCCGGACGCATTGTATGAGATGGATTAAAAAGATTGGCAACAAATCCTGTTTGAAGTTCCTTTCTTTATTTAGGACCATTGTGGTGGGCGAGTGCACTGTCTCTGATGACATACATCACAAATATGGTTGCTCCCATTCAGTTCACTAAGTAGTTTATATAGTGTCCCAATTTTTGAATGTCTCTGCAGCTCAGTTACATAGCCCTTGTTTAAGGTTCCCCCGTTTCCCAAAACCAGAATCTTCCCTCTTTCAGGTGACTCCTAAATTATTCCAGCTGGACCCTCCTGCCGCTGGTCACTGCCTTTGTTATGATCAGTCCCCAGGCAGCGATCCAGCTCATTAATATTTATGAGGCCTGTCATTAATATTCATGTGCCCCGATCTAACAGCTCTCCTGGCACTCTCCACATAGTCAATAGGGCCACCTCTCACGGGCCTCCCCCAGGTGTCTGACCCCTGTTTACCTTAACCAGGGGGTCAAGAGCACCGGGTAGAGGCTTGGAAGGCAGCTGCATTGGCGTCACCTGTAGTCGTGCTGTGGTGCATGCGCGGGGAGCCTAACTGCACAAAGTGCAACACAGCTTGCCAGCTCCCCACTTCAGCTCCTCTGACCCTGTTTCCAGACAAAACACAGTTTGAGGGCCAGACAGAGACCTAAGGGACAACTCAGAACCTTGCCCAGGAGGGGGGCACTACCGAGAGAAACAGGGAACAGGCAGCCCAAACGGGCTAAACAGGTAAGCCCGCACGGGGGGATACACTAGATTGCTCTTTCACAGCAGCTCAGGCGTCTTTCTCTCTTGCCTGGTTTCTGTGAGTCTTTGGTCACATGACCTGCTTTCAGTGAACTTCTAAACTGGTCTCTGATTGGACAGGAACTCTCAGGGAGACCTTTAACTCCCAAAGCATAGCAAAATGCCAAAGAGCCCTGAATAGTGCCAATTATTTATTTTTCTTCCTAAGGAATAGCCTATTATTCGTGGTATTCATTATATACTATTTGTTACTTGCACACCGCTACTTGTACCTAACAACCAAGGTGTGCATTATTCCCTTATAACTGCACACCCTGTCATGTGTTATCCCTTACAGAAAATATATGCAGGGACCACAGGTTGGGAAATCATATGAGCTTACCCCCCATAACAGTGACAAAGGACAAATGGCAAGTACTATTGGTGATGCTAGGAAAGGAGGGCAGGATGGGAGGAGGGGGAAAGGGTGGAAGGTGGTTACCCTTAATGCTAGGAGCCTTGGGAGGAAAACTGCAGAGTTGCAGGTTCTCATGGCAGAGGGAGAGGTGGACATTGCAGCCATCACGGAAACATGGGCCACCCAATATAAGGACTGGGACCTGTCTGTACCAGGGTACAGGTTATTTCGTAGGGACAGGGTGACTGGGAAAGGAGGGGGGGTGGCACTATATGTGAAGGAAGGACTGAAGTGTGTAAGGGAGGAAGGGGAGGAGGGTAGTACAGAGTCACTTTGGTGCAAATCCAGGATTCCAAGAATAGAGTCTTAGAATGGGAGTGGTGTACAGGCCACCATCTCAGATGGAGGAGTTAGACAGGGAACTAGCGGGACAGATCAGGAGGACCTACGAGAAGGGTAGTGTGGTGATTGTGGGGACTTCAACATGCCAGAAGTGGACTGGAGCACCCCAACAACCAGGAACAGAAGGGAGCAGGTACTGCTGGATGCCTTCCAGGACAGCTTCCTGCTGCAAATGGTCAGTGAACCAACCAGGTTGGGAATACCCTTGACCTTGTGCTAGCAAATGGGGACTTTGTGAGAGAACTTACAGTGGAGGAACGCTGTCAGGGAGTGACCACCACTCAGTATGGCTCACATTGGATATGGGCAAGGAAGGAGTGGAATCTGGCACAGAGTGCTGAACTTCAGGAGGCTGACTTTGGGAGGATGGGGAAGTGGTAAAGGGTACCTGGCCAGAATTCAATCTAGTATGGATACTAACCAGAGATGGGAGCTCATAAAGTTGGGGATAGTGGAGGCAACCAAAACCTGCTGCAAAGCCCAGAGCAAGAAGGCTAGGGCTAAAAACCGAGCTGGTTGAGCAAGGAGGTCATGGAAAAGGTAAGGAGGAAAAGAGCTGCCTTTAGGAAATACAAGAAAACAGGGAGGGGGAGGACAGAGAGAGTACTTGACAGAATCAAGGAGGTGACAAGGAGAAGGGGAGCCAAAGCATCTACGGAACTCAGGCTGGCACAAGGCATTAAGAAGGGAGAAGGACTTCTTTAGTACATCAGGAGAAAAGGAGCTGTAAGGGACCACATAGTAAGGATTAGGAAGGAGGGGGGTTGGGTGGAAGCAGGGTACGATAAGGCGGAAGCACTAAATGAGTACTTCTGCTCAGTATTTACTAAAGAGAAGAGGGGGGTGACACCCAAGATGGGTGAAATGGCAGACAGGGGAAGTGGTGACAGATGGGGAAATCATGGAGGGCAGAGTTCGAGAGGGTTTGAAGGCACTGAGGGTGGACAAGGCACCAGGCCCAGATGGCATCCACCCCAGGGTACTGAAGGAGCTGGCAGAGGTCCTTGCAGGACCTTTGACAGACCTATTTAATGCCTCACTACATTCGGGGTGTGTACCTCAGGACTGGAGGATGGCTCATGTGGTGCCCCTCCACAAGAGTGGCCCCAAGGATGAACCGAAACCACAGACCAGTGAGCCTCACATCCATTGTGGGTAAGCTAATGGAGACTATCCTGAAGGAGAGGCTGGTGGCCCTCTTAGAGGCCAAGGGACTACAGGACAGCAGACAGCATGGCTTCATAGGTGGCCGATCCTGCCAAACCAACCTGGTCGGGTTCTATGACTGGGTAACTAGGCAACTGGACAGGGGACATGCAGTGGATGTCCTGTATCTGGACTTCAGTAAGGCATTCGACTCAGTACCACATGGAAGGCTGGGAAGGAAGTTAGTAGGCACAGGGGCAGGTGCAATGCTGGTGAGATGGGTAGGAAACTGGCTGCAGGGAAGGCAACAGAGGGTGGTGGTGGGTGGGGAGCTCTCACCCAAGGGCAGTGACGGCGGTGTCCCACAGGGCTCGGTGTTGGGACCAGTGTTGTTTGGGATATTCATTGCAGACATATCATGGGACATCAAGAGCAAGATCAGTCTGTTTGCTGATGATACCAAGGTTGGCGCGGTGGTGGATGACCTAGGGGATGGCAGGGGTTGCAGGATGATCTGGCAAAGCTTGAAACCTGGTCAGACACCTGGCAACTGGGCTTTAATGCCAAAAAGTGCAAGGTGATGCATTTTGGGATGAAGAACCCAAGGAGGACTTACCAGCTAGGGGAAGTGCAGCTAGCCCAGACAGAGGAGGAGAAGGATCTGGGTGTGCTCATCACAGGGTCAATGAACAACTCGGCACAGTGTAGGAAGGCAGCTGCAAAGGCCAACAAAATGCTGGGTTGTATTGCAAGGGTATATCCTCAAGGAGGGAGGAGGTGATTCTGCCACTGTATAGGTCATTAGTTAGACCACACCTGGAGTACTGCGTGCAGTTCTGGCGTCCGTATCTGAAAAGGGACATTAAGTTACTGGAGGGAGTGCAGCGCAGGGCGATAAAGATGATCAAGGGTCTGGGGGACTTATCATATGAGAGGAGGTTGAAGGAGTTGAACATGTACTCACTGGAGGAGAGGAGAGACAGGGGGGACATGATTGAAACCTTTAAATACATGAAAGGAATAAACAAGACAGGTACAGAGGGGCTGTTCAAAGTAAGGGAGGGGAGGGCCACCAGGGGCCATGATATGAGACTGGAGCGAGGAAGGTTCAGGAGGGAGATGAGGAGACACTTTTTTACAGAGAGGGTGGTGGCTGGGTGGAATGCGTTACCTGCAGAAGTGGTATGCAGTAGAACAGTGGACTGCTTCAAACGAGGATGGGACAGGACAAGGGGGAGGGTTAATGAAGGGGAAGGGTGGAAGGGAGGGGCAGCTGCAGAATAAGGGGTGCTAGCTGCACATTCGAGCAGACTTGATAGATCTCTAGGCCTTTATCTGCTGGCAAATTTCGTATGTTCGTATGTTCGTATTAAAGTTGAACATAATTGAAAATGCAGTGCAATGCTGTTATAACAATGCATCTGTGCACACAACTTTTGTCTGGTATATCCAGTACCTGTTACATGCAGGGGAGGCAGAACCTATGTGTTAGTTGTGTCTGTGTGTGAGCAAGGGCTTGGAGTAAATTAACCCATTATAAAACCTAATAGTTTACTCAGAATCCTGCCTAACTCATATATTTCTGCATTCTAAGGGGTGGGATATTCAGAAATGTGCCTGGCAGGGGTGCAAGCCGGGCGCAGCGCAGCTGGGATGCGCCAGGGTGTGGACTGGGTGATGTTCAATGGTGCTGTGCCATGGCTCAGCACTGTTGAATATGGGAATGTGGCCTCCCACATTGCACATGGCACAGTGGCACTGTGCCAGCGCAAGTGGCAAGAGTGGAGCAGGGGGATGCGCCACCGCAAGTGCAGTTGCGCTAGGTGCAGGAACCACAATATTCAGTGGTGGATATGCAAATGGGGCCATTATGCATGCAAGGCATAACTGGGGTCATTAACATGTCATTATGGCTCCATTTGCATGCAGGTGTGCCGATCCCCTGCGACTTGCGCCTGGTGCCCTGCCAGGCTTCAGCCGTCGGGGACCGAAGCCCCCTGCACATCGCAGCAAAGTGCCCCAATGCCCGATCACGGGCATAGGTTTAATTAAAATCATGTCCAATATCCCTGGTGGTCCAGTGGGCTGCTTCCAGCCCAGTCGCGGGCATAAGTATAATTAAAATCATGTCCAGTATCCCTGGTGGTCCAGTGGACCGCTTCCAGCCTGATCGCGGGCATAAGTATAATTAAAATCATGTCCAATATCCCTGGTGGTCCAGTGGACTGCTTCCAGCCTGATCGGGGGCATAAGTATAATTAAAATCATGTCCAATATCCCTGGTGGTCCAGTGGACCGCTTCCAGCCGATCGAGGGACATCTAATTGAAAACATTGTAAATCTTCCTGGTGGTCCAGCGTACCCCACTCCACCCACTCCACTGAGCCCCACCATCCCGCACTTCGGTCAGCGGCTGGCGGCAGCTCCCACCAAAGCCGCCCGCTGCTTGCCGACTGACCGCGACAGTATGGCTGTATGCCCATTGGTCCGCATGCTAATGGGATGCAGATGATTGCATTACACAGTTCCACATATGTGAATGGATCCATTCACATATCGACTGTGTAGTACAGAACCTAGACGCTTCGCATTGGCCTCCACGCCAGGACCAATGGGCATACAGCCATACTGTATGTGGTCAGTTGGCGGGCGGCCAGGCAGCTTGTGGTGGAGCTGCCGCCCACCACTGACCGGGGCAGGTGGTGGGGCCAGTGAAGTGGTGAGGGGGCACCTGGATTACAATGTTTTCAACATACATATGCCCACGATCGGCTGGAAGTGGTCCACTGACCACCAGGATATTGGACATGATTTTAATTATACTTCTGCCCGCGATCGGGCTGGAAGCAGATATCATATCAATTAAAATGCCCGCGATCGGGCATCGGGGGGTGCGACGCCGACAGACCCTGGCCCTGGAGCTGGGGTGGCCACCCACAGCTGGCAGCTGCCGTGTTGTGGCCTGTGATACAGCAGCTCACCTGTGGGTGGCCAGCCCTTGCTCCTATTTCTTTTTGGCTCAACTTTGAGCACCAGTGTGCAGCACAAGTAGGGGTTGCACCAGCATATGCACCACACATCCCAGGCTGAATATCGGGATGTGCAGAATATGCATGGGCACTCCCCACGCACTTGCGCTGCATACATTACTGGTGCACCCCAGCGCATCGGGATCTGCGTGGTGCAACATCCCTTTGAATATCGTGTCAAGACATCAGTAAGGCGATGGCGCAACACTGTTGCGCCATGCACAACCCCTTTGAATATCCCACCCTAAGTGTTCATTTTTGGGAAATCTTTTTTTGCCACTATAACTGATTGTCCATTATAACAGTATCTGATACAAGTAGCGTGCACTGTGTAATTATTTCAAGCCCGTTACGGTAGTAGATACCTGCTCTTTAAGTGTATATGAAGTCATATCTACAGCCATGCAAAGGAAAGTTCTGCCAGTTATCACGAATGAGGTTTATTTTCCATTCTCTGCATCTTCAGTTGAGTTTGTCTAGACATGCCACTGCAGTTTGCTCTCCAGGTGAGACATCTCCAGTAGGCAAGTTTGGGTCAACCTGGCAATAACTCCTGGCTGCATCCAGGCATTAAAAATAAAGAGTATGTTACCAGCAAAAGGGGACGTGATTCATCAGACTTTACATTCTGTATTTAATGAACTGTTAAAATCCTAAGGGAACCACAGGACTTCTGACTGACAAATTTTCCAAATCTCCTACTGTGTGTCTGACAGCTTATCCAGGCATTTTTTAGCCTGCAAACAGCATTAGATTATGACAGGCATGGCCGCGTTGTGAGTTGTGTAGAAACGTAATGTGGGCTGCCTCATTTCTTTCAACAGTGTCAGCTTGTTCTGCTTACTACAAATGAAAACATCTATATTTTTGCAGCAACTGAGATGTGTTGTACTACAAAGCTGCTGTCACACTGATGCAGTTGTTGGGTAACTGAATGGCAGTGAGTCTGCAGCCTGGGCACCTGTGGGAGGTATCATCAGCTTGGCCTGCTGGGCAGGCAAACACTAACCTGCATATTGGGATGGATGAAAATGTAGAAAACGGAGTCATCTTTATATGGCTTTATGAGGCAAAGGAGTCCAATTCAATCTCTCTTAGGTGTTTGGGTGCGAGCTGATTCAGCTGTACCACAGATAAGCCAGGGGCTGGTTCCTTGACTTTGAAGCGCAGCTGTTTTCTGTTTTATATCCAGCGTCGTAACACTACCTGCGATGCAAAAATTGGGGTCCTTTTCCAGAGCAGCCAGGTGCGATTAAAGAAACACCAGAGTACATGTCCTTTTAAGGAAGTCACCTACCATTATTTCCTCTATTGAGTTTCTGATTTATATGTTGGCAAGAAATCCATTCAATGGAAACGCTTTATGTATGTGTGTGTGTGAAGGGGGAGGGGTGGTGTCTGATGATGATACTGTGACAGAAACATTGTAATTTGATATGGCTCAGTGAGCAAATCCATGTGTGGCACATACGGGCCACTAGTTAAATAAAAAAATCTCAACCTCTGCACAGGTCTGATTTGAGCTGCCAGTTTCACTTTACTCTGTTATTTGTTTCGGCTGGTCTCTGTTGAAAGGAAATGCTTAAACTGTTTCCTTACAAACAGTTCACATTCCCAGTGAAATAAGAGGCAGTATTGTGGTAAAACTCTGCTCTGTGCCACTATTTATATCAATCTTATGATGTCAAGCGCTTGTCTCATGCCTCACCTTTTCTCTGTCTGTGCATCATTGTGAGGGCTGCACCATTTGCTTGTATAATCCTGCCATTGTTCTAATTTACACTGCTGTACTGTTTTATTGTTACTGAGTTTTCACCATTGCTGTGTTATTATTGTTGTTCTCTTTATTTTATTGTACTGTCCCCAGGACTGATCTGGAATCGAGCGGTACTCGGCTAAGCATGCCTTCCTGGTAAAACTCTTAAATAAATAAATAAATAAAACTAGACGCCAACTTGTGTTTTTTTTTCCCCTTGGGATGCTAAAATACCCTCAGCAAAACTAGTGATGTTGGGATAGGGTTTGACTATCCTAATGGGATCCAACAGAGTGTCCATCTATCTGACTCTGGATCCAAGAAACTATCTGACCCCATTCGGAGTTCGGATGAAAAGTAGGATGGGGGATCCAAGGATGGATAGTGGAACCTGAGGTTGAATGTCCGCCTTGGATCCAGGATAGACACAGAGGATAGTTGGGATGCTAGGTGATAGGATCTAGTAGTTGGATATCAACAGTATCTGATGCCACTCAGTATCTGAGAGAATCAGTGGTATCCAACAGTATCTGATCCCATCACATACTAACTGAGCAACACTAATCAAAGCTTTATGTTATCACTGGGGTTGTCATGAATGGACTAAAGGCTGTGGGGCCCAGGAAAGGGGCAGAGCAAGAGCAATAGGGTGAATAGGGTTGTGAGGCTTCTCTTGGGAGGGAGTGCCTTAGGGAGGATGGAAGGAGGTAGTAGCTTTAGTCCTGGGAAGAAAATATAGTAGAAAAAATGAGAGGTAAAATAAAAAAAGATGCTGAAAGCTAGACTGCCTAAAAAGGAGAAAGGTACATTCATGTGATTATACTAAGGTTTCTTGGGGGAAACTTGGTACAACTGACCACAATTACATAGATACATGAATGGTTCAGGACAGAAAAAGAGTGAGTCCATCGAGTCTGCCCAAATGGCCCATGTTTGCTGTCCCCATAAGAAGCTTTCCCTGCCTGCCTTCCTATTGTTTCTAATGTAGCTGGGTCACCATTGACATTGTGGTTACTCGGTTACTACCCCCTGTCTTGCAGAGTCAACCATATTGAGGGGGCTAGATTGGGCAGTTCATATCCAAGGTTAGAAAAAAAAAATATTTGTGCTTCTAACCAGAGAAAGGTTTGAGTGGGCCTGGTAAAGTATATTACCACCCCCTGGGATGCAGTACCTCCCCACGGTATCAACCCACTCATCAACCAACTCATTGCAGTCTCAGACCCCACAGAACATGCAACTTATACACTAGAATGATAAGCACTCAGACTGTAATTAAAAACAAAACAACAAGGGATATTATTTAGGGTCAGCTTGCAGGCCATAAAAGGAAAAAGGGATGTTAGCAGTATGAGGTAGTACTGTATAGCCCCTGGCTGCTTCAACAGTGCCCATCCATGCCTAGCCTCTAATAACACTGGGTTGCTCTTCTGTTGCCCTACTAGGTGCAGTCAAAAAATAGTTTTACCCTGGGTTGTGCTTCTGATGCCCTTTTCAGGCTCAGCCCACAAATATGATAGCCTGCCCTTGCAAACCCCACAATGCTCAGTACTCTTGTTTACTAATCAGCTATACTGGTGGACACTGCCCTCTCCACACTGGTACCACTGCGTAACACTTTGGTGTAGGACTGATGACGTCACACATGGTTGGCCAGTGGTGGTGCGATTAAAATAAACATGCAGTGGTTTGTTTCTACTCAAACCCCAAATCCATATGCTCTTAACCCCAAAAGATACTTGTAAATCTCGGGTGGATGGTCTAGTTCATTAACTGAATTCTCACCAACTATGATACACAGGTGATGCAGGGCAAGTCCTAATCCACTCACAGTTCTCCCAGACCAGGGGATCTCCCTTGATGCACAGTGGTGATGACACAGTTGCAGCAAGTTCCTCTCTGGCTGGTTTCACATCTCTCTCCCCCTCAATCAAGGCCTCTTGTGTTGACTGACTAAACAGCTGTTTACTCTACCTCTCCTCAACCACACATTCAGTACATGACCTTCTCCACACACAGGACAGCTTAGCCTGTAAAACCCAAACTGCATCTGACCAACATACCACCTCCTTGTGTCCAGTCTCTAGTTTGTTGCCATGACCAGCAATGAGCTGTGGTACTGGCTGGGTGGCATCTCAGACTAACTGTGATCACAATTAGGCTGTTCAGGACTGCAGCAGAGTAAAGTTTCTCAAAATATAGCTGCACCCTTTTTGCTTCAGATTGTGCTGAGGTAGGATGCAATTACCCCCTTTGTGTATTGGCAGAAGTCTGCTTCTCTCATTCATTTCTTTTTTTATAGATATAACATCCTTTTGGCAAGAACCTATTTTCAAGGGATCCAGAGTTAGAAATATGGAATAAAGTATGGGGTGGTGTGTGTAATGAGAAGTTTATAAACACCAGAGGTGTTAGATGCTACATAAACCCCGAGAGCAAAGCTTGAGGGGTTTGTGAAAGCATCTAACACCAAAGGTGTGTGTAAACTTCAAGTTTAAACACACTAACCAATATTTTATTTTATATAATTGATGGGTTTCCCTTTTTCACCACAGCAATTATATAAAATTGCAGACGTTCTGGTGCGGCTGCGCTCCGGTTTCATTTTAGCCCAGTCCGCACATTTTCAATGTACACGATTTTTACATGTTTTAAAATATTTGTTTAGCCTGGTCCAACATTTGGAAATGTGTAACATTTTTTAAAAATGACTTACCACTGAGTCCCACTGGTGGTTGAGTTTTGGGCTTGAAGGCAAGCGGCGAACAGTAAGGATTGGCCGATGTGCAACGGGCTCATGTGCAGAGCAAGGAAAACTGGGTGTGTGTTTGCCATTATAAACATTCCTTTACAATGGCAAATTATGCCACGGTTTCCCTAGGGAAAAAGGAAACGCCATTAATTATGCATACATTATACACACATACGTACAGTACAAGAGATAGCAGTATAGAAATACCTTGTACAATACAACAATTAAAACTAAAAACAGATATAGGTTTTAACAACAGCCAGTTAAAGCAGTAGATGATCTTTAAAAGAAGAGATTGATTGACAACCCTTTACCACATCAGAATTATTCCAGAACGTAATAAATCAATACATAAAAGAACTCTGTCCCAAGGTAGTCTTTCTCGTGGAAATTTTAGGAAATTCCAGGCGATACCCAAGTGGAATTAATGTTCTCAGTAAAATTAAGCTTGAACTGAACCCCAGGTGAAAGAAGGTCCAAAACCGCATCCCCCTCGAGACCATGGTCTAAAATTGTTTATGAAAATTAAAAGTAAACCATCCAGTACTGTTGCAAAGAATACAAGTGTGGGTATCCTGTTTAAAACCCATTGCAAAATGACATGTTTTATACAAGGCACATTTAACCCTTAATAGCCCACTGTCATTTGTTGAGTCATAGACTACAATACCATAGTCAATAATACTAAAACAAAACTTTGAGTGAATAATTTGTTAATCTCTGGTGATAGGTTTCTTCTGTTCTGTGAAGTAAACCAATTTGGTTATTAGCAGACTTTACTCACAATGGTCAACAAATGATAGTGCACTGTGAAATAACACACCCAAGTATTTAAATTAAGTCACCTGTTCAAGAGAAGAGCCGGGCAGAGTACTAATATTCAAAACAGGTGCCCTATCCAGTTTATCACAGGTTCCAAAAATCATACTTAATTTTCATTCATTATCAAAAGATTCTTTATGAACCATTTCTGAATTAAATCAACATCAGACTGAAGATTTTGTCTCATGAAGTCAAACTCCTTATCATTCGTAACATTGTTTGCATATAAAATAATGTCTGTAGATTGACAAACTAATGGTAATTGATTCAAGAACAAGCTAAATAACATGGGTCCAAGAATGGACTCCTGTGGCACACCAACAGATACTACTCTCTGACCGTACATAACATCCCTACACTTTACAACTTGAATTCTAAAGTTCTAGTAGTTACTAAACCAGTTAACAAAATCTAGAGACAGGTGCAATGACAGCAGCTGATTACTACATAGACCATGATCTACGAGGTCAAAGGCCTTCGTAAGATCAATATATATGGAACCTACATATTCGCCTTTCTCCAAGGCCTATTGAAAACATTGAGTATATTCAAGTAAGGCAGTATTGGTAATGACATTTTTCCTTAAACCATGCTGCTTACAAACCTTGAGATCATATTTTTATTTATTTAAAATTTGATTACCAGGTAGGAACAACTGAATCAAAGGTCCTTTTTCAGGTGATATTTGTTCAAGTATTCCATGAGCTGGTCATTTACTATCCATTCCAATGCCTTGGACAGGGAGGAAAGAACAGATATCGGATGGTATCTCGAAGGTGTAATAATGTCCCTACCTTTAAAGACAAGGACTACACAAGTTTTCTTCCATACCTCTTTCACTCTGTCTCTCGATCTGGCAGATGCACGGTCAGTTTCTTTCAAGCAACAGCTCTACACAGACTCCAGTCTGCATCTCGCTGAAGATACACACAGACAGAATGAGTTCTGGAATAGCCCCTGCTGTTTACTGGGGGATGTCAGCTCCCAGTTGGCTGGCTGTCAGTCAGTCTCCAGCAGGTGTGGAGGATGCTGCAAAGGAGCCTGCAGTTATGAGGTCCATTACCAACCCATTATCCCATTGGGTTCTCTGCACAGGCTTTGGAGCCTGATTGGCTGACAAGTCACCTTCTGACCCATCACCATGCCACTGCAGGTCAGAGGTGATGAAGAGGGCTGCCAAATCTGTATTCCACAGGCAGTCTTTCCAAAAAGTTCTTATTTACACATAGATCTACATGCAAACACTATTTCAGGCCCCAAACCTGTCCTGTGCAGTTGCACTGTTATGCCCAGCAACAACTGGGGGATTTCTGGTTCAGTTGGGATTGCTGCTGCATTGGCTCCATTTGTGGCAGCTGGTGTGTTTGATGTGGGAATACAGGCATCCTTAAAGATAATCCCCCTTTGGGGGGGCACACTAATTACCCCCTTGCAAATGTCCTGTTGGGTTTTGAACCCTGCCTGGATATGGTAAGATGCAGGTAAAATGAAGGATGGCCTGAGCACTGCTCTTTAGATCCATCTGATTGCCTATTCTGGTGAATGGGAACCATGGTAAGTTACTTCTACTTCAAGTGTTGGTGCACAAGTGAAAAAAACAAGACGTAGGTTGGTCTGCCATATCACATTACAAGTGAAATGCCATCCAGTCTGCATGAGGAACTGTTTCAAAGAACATTGGCAGGGATAGTGATGTAATCCTTTACTGCTATACATGGTTTAAAAAGTGCCACCACAGGATCTATAACTTTCACTGAGACAACTACCAAAGTAAAAGGGACAGTGATGTAACATCTCACCTAAAGTACAGCACCTCAGACAAAGCAGCACCCCTCCTTAACCCAGTACTGCACTGCACTATCAGTATTTGGTATGAGCCCTGGCCTCTGGTGAGGTACTTGAACCTGTGTGACCTTCTGGCTAAGAGGAGAAAGGGCTTCCATGTGAGCTGCTCTTGATAGGTTGTTGCTGGGTCCCTCTAGGACACCCATTTGAAAGTCAGCTCAAGACTGCTTCTTCTTTTTGTTTCTTATTTCACTCAAAAACAGATATCCTTCAGAGTCAATGTTGTGCTCCTCTGCGACTTAATAATGAAATCTTACTTGGGCCAATGGTGGATAAAAATAGAACAGACAAAGAAAAAGCCCTGGATTCCCATTTAATAACAAGACCTGTGCCATATGGAGGCTCTTCAGCTTTGCCGTGTATACTTGGAATAGAATTGCTTATTCAAGCAAGTTAAAGATTAATGTACCATTTTACAAGACAGCACTTATAACGTTTTTATGTATGTCAAAGGAATAAACATTTAACAATCAGAGACCTGTAAAGGAACCGTACAGCAGCATGAAAACACGGGGTAGTATCAACTTTGTTGGACTGTGAATTGTTTTTATTTCTAAGCTTCTCAAGGACTGGAGATACATGGATATGCAGAATATATATATATATATATATATATGTATATATCACTTCTCTTTTTTGTTATTAAAAACGGGCAAATCTAGATGACTAGGTCAATGAAACAAAAGGAATATTTTGATAAGGCCATCCCATGACCTAGTTATTAGCATGTGGCACTTCCACGATGGTGACCTGGGTGCTGGATCAGACAGTGGGGGAGGAGCTGGGGTGATGCTGCCATGTGCCAGCACTCCCAACCAAGGAGGGAGGGCACTAGGTACTACATCAGCAACAACCCTGTGGTGGGCCAAGGAGCTTGTCTCCTCCACAGGATGTCACTGTGTGCCTGTGTGGCCTGTTGGGGCATGGTTTGCTGTCTAGTGGGTGGAGAGTGGATTATAGGGAGGAAATTAACAGTATGATGTCACTGGTACTCTTGGGCACGATCCCTCATTGATCCTCATCTCCGTTGTCTTGGACAGTGGACAGACCTGGCAGATGGGGCTTTTAGATTGCTGGACCACGATCTGAAGAAAGGCAAAGATGGTGCCGCAGGACCTAAAAGCTACAGTATATGGAAAAAAATTGGATATTTTCACACACAACCTACTGGTAGAATACAGAGCTTGCCTAAAGAATGTGTGAGGCATGGTTGTTCTAAAATAAGCTATGTATTCCATATGCTGTGGAGACCACTGTAAGGGTGGGATTCTAGACGCTTGGTGCAAGTCACCACCAAAGGCAACTTGCACCAAACACAGTTGCGACAGGGACCCTGCACCCTATTCTAGAAGGGGCAGGGTCCTCGCGGCTAAGTCCTGCGACTTACGACATGTGGAGGCTATGCCAAACAAAGGGCATACCCAAGCGGTATGTCACAAGTCACAGCCCCCCAGTGAATGCAATTGCCCCCCAAAGCCCCTGCAGGGCAACTGTGTCCCCAGCCACCGATCCCTGGAACAGTAATAGCCCCTCAGAGCAACTCCCTTCCCCCGGATCCATTCCCCAACCCAAATTTAATGTCGCAAACAGTAAAAAATAAATAACTCCTGAGATCCCTGGTAGTCTAGTGGCCTTCCACCACCCACCCAGCAGTGTCAGTTGACCACACCCTCCCCTCCCCAGTTGGCAACTGGCAGAGCCACCTCTTACCTTCATGGCCAGCCACTGTAGTTCTGAAGGAGTGCTTACTGTATAGACATGCTCAGAATTGATTGAGTATTAATTTATTTCTGAGCATGTCTATACAGTATGCACTCCTTCAGAACTCAGTCGGCGGCTGGCCGTGAAAGTGAGAGGTGGGCTGTTCCAGACGGCGGCTGGGGATGCATAGAGAGGGTGCGGGTGGACTGACACAGCTGGATGGGGTGGGTGGGGAGCCACTAGACTACCAGGGAGTATGAGGTGATAATTAATTTAACAGTTTGCGGCACTGCACGGACCTGTGCTTCGGGGTGGGAACCGGATCCTGGGAAGGGGGCAGAGCTGCCCTGTGGGACTGATAGCAGTGTGGGATTCAGGGGCATGATGTGTGTGGGCTGCCCTGCAGGGCATTTATGGTTTGGGGGTTCTGGGGGCTGGGGTGTGAGATGCCCAGCTGGACACCTCTGCTATGGGGGATTGGGGGCTGGGGGTTGTGGGATGCCCTGTGGAGCACCAATGGGAGTGTTCCCGGCATGGGGGGCACATCGTGGAGAGGGTGTGGTGGGTCTACAGACACCTGGAGGAACATATGTCTTTTGATTACGCCAGTTAAAAGCTGGTGTAACTTACGTTAACCAGTTCTCCTCTGGGGTTCTTGTCGAATCCGACATTGGGGACTTTGTTGCTGTCCTACTAAAATGGGTTGCAACTGCTTGCTAAAATCCCTAGCGCCATGTCGCAGGGGTTTGGGCGTCAACTTTGGCCGTAACTCCACTTTGGTGCAAGTGGCCTGCGACATGTCGCCGGAGCCACATTGTGGGAAATACGCCGCGTCGCAGCTGCTGGCGCACTTGCTACTTGCTCATTCTGTTTAGCGCAAGTGCGGTTACACCAGGTGTAACTATTCTAGAATCAGGCGCTAAGACTGTAAGATTGACTCATGCATATATTCTTTAGGATACTGTACAACAGTTGGGTCTGATACTTTATGAATGTGAGACCCCTCTTCCTACCATAAGAGGGGTCTCTGTGGCAGTGTTAACAGATTATTGATCAGGGTTGAGTGATAAAATATTAACACGTAAAAAAGACCTCCTCTGAATAAGTCCATTTCACAGGCACTTGCATGTGAGACATTCTTTACAGAACAAGTGTCTCATGTGTGGGGAAGTGAGTTATTCAGTTGGTCAAAAGAACACCCTCAATCTATAAAATATTTTTAAAGTGCACAGAAGGCTTTCTCTTAAAATTTATCAAATAGCTTGTAGCTACTGAAATTAAAGGCTTGTAACTATAATATTTAGAGCAAATGTGTTGAACTCTATTTTGTATTTTCTAACATTCTCTTCTTATTAGCCTTCTAAATATTTCTGATAATGTTATATTTGTTGCACTGCCTTCCCTCCAAAATATCTGATTGTCCCCAGCTGACTTCACAATAACTGTGTCTATGGTATCACTCTCTATAACAGTGGAGAGCACTATGATGAAATAAACCAGAGTACACTGAGGTCAGTTGGGGTCAGATTCATACTTTTATATACAGAATATACAGACTTCCTGAATAGACTTCTAAGACATGTTATACATTCTCGAAGGAAAAACTGAAAATAAAAAACAAATCTCTAGTAAATTCAAAAAGTGAAACATTATGTTTCTGGATGTATGTGCTGAGGGGAATACCTGCTCTTTAAAGAAGGTCTGTCTTTAACATGCCAGCCTGCATTTTCTGTAGAAGTCGATTTCAAATGCTGATTCACATTCTGTTAATGCTCAATCTTTGCTGGCCCTTTAGTAGATTCAATTTCTGCTTGTTCAAACAGCTGGTAAGGACCATTTTAGAACCGTTTGATGTAGTTTATGTCCTTGTTAAACACTTATGTTGTTGATACAAAGCATGGAGCTAGACAAAGTGATAGGGGAAACCATGAAATGCCTGTGCTTCTTGTGAGTACTATACTCTTCTTTCACTTTTTGTCATTTTCACGTGGAATAAAAAAATCTTTCATAGCAGCCATCTCCCGTTTGGAGTCCATTTGTTTGTGTAGACTCAGAAGTTAAAGATCCCATGGCACTTATTGTAAAAGTAGCTGAATGTTTATTGAAAAAACAGGTTCTAAACAAAGGTATAGGTCAAACATAATTCAAACAGTATCAGCTTAGGGAAGAAAAAACATTAGAAAATTACAAAAATTAAAGCAAAAGGTAGAAGAAAAAAAATAAAACCCTTCCAACTATCCCTGAAAGTCAGACTTATTCCACCCTAAAGCCTATTTTGTGAGCAAGCAATAATATTCAATAAAATGGGTACTATTGAGCTACACCAGACTGCCTACGGGCATAATGAGGCCCAACACCATAGGTAGAGGGACTTATAGGCCCTGGAAGGTTCGCCATCCTGCCCATCCTGGAGGGTTTTATAATGCTTAGAAAGTGGGCTTCTGTTTAAACTCTAATAAAAAAATGTAAACAATGAAAGAACACACTTTTGAATGAGTAAAGGTGAAAACATCAATTTTTGGTACATTATTCCCTCTACTGGTATACTTGCCAGTAGAGGGCGCTGTTGTTTTTTTTACAGCATTTTCCCCATCTCAGTGTACCCCCGTGTCTAGGGGTATGCCAGGTGATGCTTTGGGAGAGGGGGACACTTGCAGCCAGTAACCACAGTCACAAGATTTGCTCAGTTACCTGGTTCAGCAATGGTCCTGGGGGTATCCGGTTGTCTTTGTAGGGCTGCTGACAACTGTAAGGGGCAAACCTTGTTAAGCAGTACATTGGTACATTGAGGTAGATTAAGTAAGTTCATTGTCCACAATGATTCAAGACAAGATCAAGATACATTGATTGCAGAAACTGATCCAGGGATCTTGACTGCACATTTCTCCTTGGAGCCAATTAAAGCTCTAGCTAATGATGGTGGCAACACACATCGGCTAAAATTAAATACTTCCAAAGCCACTTCAGCAACACTTTCTCCTGCACAAACTTAGGAACCCATTTCACCTACTGCACTCACATTCCACTCTGCTCGGTGAGCATCCCACAGGATAGCCATAAAAAGGGCTGCCTCTGGCGGTCCCATGCACCTGCAGCCCGGGAATTCGGGGGGAAGGGGCATCCTTAAGCTGCAGCACTATCCAGATGGAAACAGGAACAGTCCAGAAAGTGGCTAGGAGCAGGCTGTCACCACTGCTCCCCAAGAACTCGGGCTCTCACCACTGGACTCGCGCACCTGGACCCTGTGGCAGCTGACTGGCCTAGAAACACTGGGACCTCTACGCTGCCCTACCTCGATGCCGGGGTACACGAGGCAGGCTCCAAAATATTCTGGGCCCCAGCTGCCATGCATCTTGGCTGCAGAGGTCCCACTCCATACAGCTCAGCGAATACTCACTGGATCCCGTGGATATCTCGCTGAAACAAGGGCAGTGGGCTGGGGTGGCCATCACCCCATCCCAGGCCCCGAACATCGGCCCACGGTCAAACTTGCGGCAACCCCTGAACCAGGTGCAGTCTGTTCCCCCTTGCTCCTGCTCCTGGACTCCAACTCCCCTTTGGTGCCAAAACCCCCCTAATTTATGCTACCTGGCAACACCAGGTAGCAAAATATGGAAACACAGCTAGTAAGCTCCCAGAGGGGACTTACATGAGTTTTGTGTGATGTCTGGTTTTGTTTCATGTCCTCCCACTGACCCCCTCATCTGCTTGCCTAGTGTTGAGAAATGAGCACTGAGAAGCGCTAGGTGTTTGCTTCTTTTTTTTATTTACATGTTATGATCAGGACTGACAGTGGGAGCACAGTAGACAGGAAGTCTGGGAGAGCTGCTGCTCGGTGCCAAACTGTACCATGCATGTCTGTGTAGCTGTTGTAAGGTAGGCACGTGAGCCTCAGAGTAGAGTACCACCCACATTACATTTTATTATGGTCGGGTTAAAAAAGAAAGTGGTTTCTGTGCCAAAAGGCATATCAGCTTCAGTTGAGAGTTGCAGTGATTATATCCAGTGATCTAAAGGTGACCAGACAATGTGAGAAGGCTGTAGGGAAAGCCAGTGGGATGCTGGGCTCATAGGAAGAGGAATCACTAGCAGAAAAAAGGAGGTGATGATGCCACTATACAGATCACTGGTGAGACCTCATCTGGAGTACTGTAGCCAGTTTTTAAGGCCACATCTCAGAAAAGATAAAGTATATAGAGAATAGAGGCAGTACAGAGAAGGGCAACTAAAATGGCATGGTGCAGGGGTTGCATTAGAAGCCATATGAAGAGAGGCTGAAAGACCTCAATATGTATTCACTGGAGGAGAGAAGAGAGAAGGGAGATATGATAGAGACTTTCAAGTACCTCAAGGGTATAAATAAAGTACATGATAGTGGCGTCTTTCAGAGAAGAAGAGGTTCGAGAACAAGGGGATATGATATGAGACTGGGGGGTAGACTCCGGGGTAAAGTGAGGAAGTATTTCTTCACAGAAGGTTGGTGGATATATGGAATAGGCTCCAGGCGGAGGTGGTGGGAGCAAAAATGGTGGAGGAATTCAAAAATGCGTGGGATAAACTTAAAAGAACACTAGCAATAGGGAAGAGAGGGTAATCCACATGTCAGGTAGGGAATGCAGTTTAAGTACTGGGTAGGAAGTATGGGCAGACTAGATGGGCCTGGTGGTCCTTATCTTCCTTCAGATTCTATGTTCCCATGAATTCACTTCTGGTGGTGTAGAGGGGACTCACTTGCTTGTCTCGCTCAGTGAGACAAAAAAAAAAATGGTAGCTTTTAACTTTTGAATGTTAAGTGAGCACAGTGATGCTATGGTACTGAAGCAGACCAGGCTGGCACTTGTTCTTTGTGGAGCACTATTGGTACTTAATGTACCCGCATGGCATGGCTCTCAACCAATCAGAGTGAAGCAAATCTTCAGTCCATTTTCTAACCCTGTGTAAATTCCTCCATAAATCCAAACTTCTGCCTCAGGGTAGGTACAAACACATTTTCTGATAAATAGTTTTAAGGGATGACCTAACCATATATAACAGATCTACATGCGAAATATGCATCTGCTGCAGTACAACTTGACAGCAGACTTGCGAAATAAAAAAAAAAATCAGGTAAACTACACAATCAAGATGCCACAGTGGTATTAAAAAAATAGAAATATAGAATTTGATGGCAGCAAGTGACTGAAGGTTCACTGAGTTTGCCCTTACTATATTATCTCACCCCACACACCTCCTCTACTGGTGGTCTGTTATCCTCCTCTCTCCTACTCGCCCACCTCTCAAACTCATGTTGCACCCACCTTGGGGACTATGAGACCCCCTGGCCTGTCTAAACCATGTTTAAATCTGTTAAGGGTTGCTGCCCCCCCCCCCACTTCTGCTGGCAGTTTGTTCCATGGTTCCACTACTCTTTCAGTGAAGTTGAATTTTCTCACATTTCTCTTGAACTCACTCCCCACCAACCTCTAGTCATGCCACCTAGTTACTGCATCTCTGTTTCTTACAAATAGGTCCTCACTACTCATCTTGTTTTGTATGTTTCAATCATGTCCCCCCACTCCTGCCTACAGTGAATACATACTGTATTTAGGAACTTCCGCCAATCCTCGTAGGATCTGCCATGCTAGCCCTCGATCATCTTGGTGACTCTTCACTGTACCGACTGTAGTCTGTCAATATCTTTCCTCAGATGAGGACTCCAGAGCTGGGCACAGTGCTCCAGGTGAGGCCTCAGCATGGATCTGTACAGTGGCAGAATCATCTCACTTCTCCTACTGTTAACACCCCTCCCTATACACCCCAGTGTGGTGAACACATTCCTTCTGCCGTGACCAAATGGGCTGCTGGTTCTAGTGCATTCCTTAAGACCAGAAGCTTGTCTGAACTTACAAGGAGAGGCAGAGACGTCTTTGGATGCAACCAAAGATTGTTAATTGTAGGGAGGGGAGTGCCAGGGTCATGTCAAACAACAATGACCAAGTCACTTGCAGAATGGTACCAATTGAGGTGTCTGAAAAATGCTATACTCTAAAGCAATGCTACTTACTGCATGCAATTTCTATACTCCAAGGTAGTACTAGGTACTCTATGCAATTTCTATACTCTAAGGCAGTGCTAAGTACTCTATGCAATTTCTATACTCTAAGGCAAGTACAAACACTCTACACACTCTAATAACCCTGGCCAGGGGTAACTCAAAATGGTAGTCTGGTACCCCTTTTTGTGAAGACTGACAGTTCGATCACCTGCAGGTTGTGAATTCATAAGACAGTGGCTATGCACCAATGGGATATTCTTTCAAAAGGGGTAGTTTACTATTATAAAATGGGCATCTAAAATAAAGAAGTCTCATTGGTCAACATATATCATGTGACTGTGCATGAAATCTGTTTCATGCATAGTCACCCTGGTCCTAAACCACATCACATAAATGAGCAAATCAGTCCTCCTACAACCAGAACTATCTTCCTCCAGTCCCCCTACAACCAGAATTGATCTTCCATCACAAAAATGGCTGCTAACTTTACACTATAAAAAACCTTCAACTGGGCCCTAAAAATAGAACTACTTTAAATAAAAAATAAAATTAATTAATTAATTAAATGTTGTTTCCGTGATTGTCACACATTTCCTTACACACATAAACAATTTAGAAATATTAAGTATTGTTTATAATTTTCATTACAACAGTTTCTTTGCTGACAGTGAAAAATCCCCCTTCTATCTTTATCTGTTCATCAGGGAAATCTCTACTGCTTGCCCTTGCAAAAGATACTTACGTCTTTAGCTGTAGAAGAGGCCTTTGTTGTGTGTGTGTACAGAATTTAGGAGTGGAACATTCTGCCACTGGAACTGAGCAGAATTTTGAATTTGTGTATTCCATGGTAAACATTCCATGATAAACATTCCATATCTTGAATCATGATGCCAGCAGAGGACAAACTTTGTCCAGCAGTAATACAATGACATCATCAATGACATCATTTGCTGTAGGTGGAAGGACTATTTTATCATAAATGCACACAAATAAATCTATTGTTTCTACATATAAACATGCTCTTCCCAACTGTAAAAAGTTAAAAAAGGAGCCCTTTTTATAAGCACAATAGGACACTCCAAAAGTGTGCATGGAACAGATTTTACCGCATTTCCAGGGCCTGAAGGCACTCAGCCTGTGGCCTCGTGCCTCACTACACCCCTGGGCATGCGGTAAAATCTGTTCCATGCACACCCAATAATGTCTTATTGCTTACATAAGAACTCAGGAGATGCACCTCAAGAAGAGGCCAGAATAATTTTTAACAGCAAATTGGATATCACCAGAGGGTACACCTTGTCCCCTGGCTTGCACAACTTGGTTGCCTTGTAAAGGTTATATCTGACCACCAGGCCAAATGCACCTGAAGAACTTTAGTTGGTGATGAGGTCATGGCAGACCACTGCACAAGACAGAAACACATGTGGATTCTTTCATCTCACCCTGTGGGCATCAGTGAGGAGGTCATGGCAGACCGCCAACCAGCGTCACACTAGAAATACAAATTGTAATCTGATAGTCTTGAGGCTTTTGTCACTCCTGGACCTGGCCACTTTTGTAGCTCCTGGATCAGTCTGCTTTCATCATTCCTGAAAAAGTAATTCCCCCCACTGTACGCTGCTGTCCCTAACTAGTGAGCCAGGGAAGCTTCTAAACTTCCTTCCCTTTTCCTAACAGGGCTGGGCTGGGATGATGCACTGTGGAGACAGAAAGTATGCACAAAAGAAGAGGAGGGGGATGTACCTAATCCAATCAATAGAAGCACTCTGGATGGGGGTGTGGTCAATACCAGTCCACTCACAAAAGAAAAGTTTCTGAAAGAACTCCTAAAACTAAAGATGGACAAAGCAATGGGCCCTGATGGGATTCACCCCAGAATTCTAAAAGAACTAAGGGAAGAACCAGTGTTACACCATTGACTACCCTTTTTAACAAATCATGGGAGGATGGTGTGATAACTAAGGACTGGAGGAAGGTGGATGTGATTCCCCTTCACAAAAGTGGGAGCAAAGCAGAGGCAGGAAACTACAGACCTGTTAGTTTGAACTCAGTGGTAGGGAAAATGATGGAATCACTTCTGAAAGAAAGAATTGTTGAGTACCTAGAGGCCAGCGGGGCATAGGATCCAAGGCAGCATGAATTCACAGCGGGAAGGTCATGTCAGGTGAATCTAATAGATTTCTTTGACTGGGTGATCAAGGTAGTGGATCAGGAAAGGGCTGTGGGCATGGCCTACCTAGACTTCAGCAAGGCATTTGACACAGTCCCAAACAAAAGATTAATAAACAAATTAGCCAGCCTGAGAGTGGGTCTCAGGGTGGCAACCTGGGTAAAAAATTGGCTGGACAACAGGACACAGAGGGTTATAGTAAACAGAGTCTACTCTGAAGAAAGGGGGGTTACGAGCGGGGTACCGCAGGGTTCAGTACTGGGTCAGGTCCTTTTTAATGTCTTCATAAGTGACATTGTGGAGGGACTGGAAGGAAAAGTAGGCCTCTTTGCAGATGACACAAAGATCTGCAACAGGGTTGATACATAAGGTGGGTGAAAAGGATGAGAAGGGGACTTGGCAAGGTTGGAGGAATGGTCAAAAGTATGGTAGCTTAGACACAATGCAAAGAAGTGCAAAGTAATGCACCTGGGAAACAAAAATCCAGGGGAAGTGTACACAATGGGGGGTGGGAGGTACTAACAACAACAGAAATGGAAAGGGACCTGGGGGTAGTCATATCAAATGACCTAAAGTAAGCAAGCAATATGAGAAGGCAGTAAGGAGGGCTCGGAGGATACTGGGATGTATAGGTAGAGGCATCACCAGTAGAAAACAGGAAGTTGTTATCCCTCTGTACAGACAGTTGGTGAGATCCCATCTGGAGTACTGCATGCAGTTGTGGCGACCCCATCTCCACAAGGACATGAACAGGAAGGAGGCAGTCCTGAGGAAGGCAACTAAAATGGTGCAGTCTCTGCACCAGAAGCCATGTGAAGAGACACTAAAGGAGCTTAATATTTATACCCTCAAGGAAAGGAGGGAGAGGGGGGGACATGATAGAAACATTCAAGTACCTCAAGGGAATCAACAAAGTCCAGAAGGGTAGCATCTTTCAGAAAAAGAGATGTGCAAGAACAAGGAGGCACAATATGAAGATGGGGGGGGGATGGCTCAAGGGCAACGTGAGGAAGTATTTTTTCATGGAGAGGGTGGTGGATCCATGAAATGGCCTTCCTGAGGAGGTTGTGGGTCAAAAATAGTGAGGGAAATCAACAATGCATGGTACAGACATAAAGCAATTCTGGTGGGGGGGGGTAGGAAGAAGTAGGCTGTTGGTTAATTAGGATCTGCAGCTTATCCAATAGGTAGGGAAATGGGCAGACTGGGTGGGCCAAGCAGTCCTCATCTGTCATCAAAGTCTATGTTTCTATGTTTCTAAGGTGACCTGGCTTGACTACCACCCTAACTTCTATTCTCAGTGGCCAGCCCTTGATTGAGGCATGTATGAGGTGGAACAAGAAGAACCAGTGCAGTCATAATAAAGTCTCTTGCACAACAGCTGTTGTCTTTTATTGTACACAATAATGTCTTTGGTGAATGAACTCACTTTACCTTGCTGGGAAGTTAACACAGTTCATGCAGGAGTAGGTACTTCATTAATCAGTTAGGTACTTCACAGATTTAGACAGGATAGGCTGAGGCTGTTTATCTCCATAAGGTACTGTCAAATTAGCAACATGAACACTAGGCCAATTTGTACAGGACGGGAATGTCACTTAAACTGATGCTGCAGAAGTTAGTCTGTTCAGTCAGAAATATCACTCAACGTGCAGCATAGAAATGACCCTCATGGTAAAGTGAGATTAATTGAAGTTCTGGGCAGGATTAGTCAGTCAGTCACATAGTAATTCAGAGTCATTCACAATGCAGGGCAGAACAGTCACACAGTGGTTCAGAACAGTTCACAAGGCAGGGCAAAGTTAGTTTTCATAATAATTCAGAGTCATTTGCAATGTATGGCAAGATAAATTCACACAACAGTTCAGAGTCAGTTGCAGTGCAGCAAAGAATAATGTAAGTTCAGTGCTGCGTTTAATATTATTTTCAAAGGAATGTACTTGTTAATAAAGTTAGACCTTTTACTCCTATGGGGTCGAACTGGTCCTACGGCAGTGGTGGAGTTGTGTTTTATCGTATCTGCCCCTTGTACAGTTTTAGCTTCTGTGAAGCTGTAACTCTGTTGCCCTTATTTAGCTCCTGTGGAGCTGTAACTCTGCTGCCTCTATTTAGCTCCTGTGGAGCTGTAACTCTGCTGCTCCTATTTAGCTCCTGTGGAGCTGTAACTCTGCTGCCCTTATTTAGCTCCTGTGGAGCTGTAACTCTGCTGCCCTTATTTAGCTTCTGTGGAGCTGTAGCTCTGCTGCATTTATTTAGCTCCTGTGGAGCTGTAACTCTGCTGCCCCTATTTAGCTTCTGTGGAGCTATAACTCTGCTGCCCTTACTTAGCTCATGTGGAGCTGTAACTCTGCTGCCCTTATTTAGCTCATGTGGAGCTGTAACTCTGCTGCCCTTATTTAGCTTCTGTGGAGCTGTAACTGTGTTGCCCTTACTTAGCTCATGTGGAGCTGTAACTCTGCTGCCCTTGAGCTGTACTCTGCTGCCCTTATTTAGCTCCTGTGGAGCTGTAACTCTGCTGTCCTTATTTAGCCCTATGAAGCTGTAACTCTGCTGCCCTTGAGCTGTACTCTGCTGCCCTTATTTAGCTCCTGTGGAGCTGTAACTCTACTGCCCCTATTTAGCTTCTGTGGAGCTGTAACTCTGTTGTCCTTACTTAGCTCACGTGGAGCTGTAACTCTACTGCCCTTATTTAGCTCCTGTGGAGCTGTAACTCTGCTGCCCTTATTTAGCTCCTGTGGAGCTGTAAGTCTGCTGCCTCTATTTAGCTCCTGTGAAGCTGTAAGTCTGCTGCCCTTATTTAGCTCCTGTGGAGCTGTAACTCTGCTGCCCCATTTAGCTCCTGTGGAGCTGTAACTCTGCTATCCTCATTTAGCTTCTGTGGAGCTGTAACTCTGCTGCCCCTATTTAGCTTCTGTGGAGTTGTAACTCTGCTGCCCTTATTTAGCTCCTGTGGAACTGTAACTCAGCTGCCCCTATTTAGCTCCTGTGGAGCTGTAACTCTGCTATCCTCATTTAGCGTCTGTGGAGCTGTAACTCTGCTGCCCTTATTTAGCTTCTGTGGAGCTGTAACTCTGCTGCCTCATTTAGCTTCTGTGGAGCTATAACTCTGCTGCCCTTATTTAGCTCCTGTGGAGTTGTAACTCTGCTGCCCCTATTTAGCTTCTGTGGAGCTGTAACTCTGCTGCCCTTATTTAGGTCTTGTGGAGCTGTAACTCTGCTGCCCCTATTTAGCTTCTGTGGAGCTGTAACTCTGCTGCCCTTATTTAGGGCTTGTGGAGCTGTAACTCTGCTGCCCCTATTTAGCTTCAGTGGAGCTGTAACTCTGCTTCCCCTATTTAGCTCCTGTGGAGCTGTAACTCTGCTGCCCCTATTTAGCTCCTGTGGAGCTGTAACCCTGCTGCCCTTATTTAGCTCCTGTGGAGCTGTAACTCTGCTGCCTTTATTTAGCTTCTGTGGAGCTGTAAGTCTGTTGTCCTTATTTAGCTCCTGTGGAGCTGTAACTCTGCTGCCCTTATTTAGCTCCTGTGGAGCTATAACTGCTGCCCTTATTTAGCTCCTGTGGAGCTGTAACTCTGCTGCCCCTATTTAGCTCCTGTGGAGCTGTAACTCTGCTGCCCTTATTTAGCTTCTGTGGAGCTGTAACGCTGCTGCCCTTATTTAGCTCCTGTGGAGCTGTAACTCTACTGCCCTTATTTAGCTCCTGTGGAGCTGTAACTCTGCTGCCCTTATTTAGTTTCTGTGGAGCTGTAACTCTGCTGCCCTTATTTACTGTAGCTCCTGTGGAGCTGTAAGTCTGCTGCCCCTTTTTAGTTCCTGTGGAGCTGTAACTCTGCTGCCCTTATTTAGCTCCTGTGGAACTGCAACTCTGCTGCCCTTATTTAGTTCCTGTGGAGCTGTAACTCTGCTGCCCTTATTTAGCTCCTGTGGAGTTGTAACTCTGCTGCCTTTATTTAGCTCCTGTGGAGCTGTAAGTCTGTTGCCTCTATTTAGCTCCTGTGGAGCTTTAACTCTGCTGCCCTTATTTAGTTCCTGTGGAGCTGTAACTCTTCTGCCCTTATTTAGCTCCTGTGGAGCTGTAACTCTGCTGCCTTTATTTAGCTCCTGTGGAGCTGTCCATTTGGTAGGCTGTTTTCACTGCCTCTAATTCCTGCTCCCAGTGAGCTGTAATGCTTCACTGTTTTGGAACCTGTGGAGCTGCACTTAATCGCTGCCCCATGGCCGGTCTGATGATCAAGCCTGGCCCAGCCCCCTCTGAACTGGTTCCCTTATTGTTTCCCCTTGCGGGCATTCCAGTTTCTGGGGCTCTGCTTACTCCGCTGTTGCTCCAATGGACCCCACTCTCTGCTGCCCTTATGGACGGTCTGGAGGGAAAGAAACACTTTCTTACCTGCAAGGCATCTACAAAAGAGCTTTAAATTTCTACTTGCCAGCACATAGCAGCTGTGCAGCTGTCAACTCAGCACTTCTGCCAGATTCCTTCCTTGGCATGTGAGGAGTAGGGCCAGAAGGTTGGTTGCTGCATGGTGAATGTACTTTGGGGGGGGGGTGTTCCATGAAGTGTTGCTGTTGCTGCATCAAAAAAGACCACTGGACTGTCACCTCCACTGCCCAAGCACAGCTACAGGGTTTGTTGACCAGAGGAGAAACACCCCAAGGAGCCAACAGAGCTGCTTCAACCCTGAAAGTTAAGCTGGTTGGGACTCTTCTGGTCCCATGTCCTCCTCTCTCAGACTTGGACTCCTGCACTCTCAAAACTACTTTCCCCAATGCGCTTTTCCCTTCAAACTGGCTCAGGGTTCTATTTTCAAATGCTGAGCTTTAGCTACTGCTGGTGCAGCATTGTGGTTGGGTGCTGGGCCAAGGCTAAGGCCTCAGTGCGTGGCAACCTTTCCTCATGCTATCTGCTTTGAGTTGCTTAGTGTGAGCAGGAAGCGGGACACAGAGGAACACTACCCTGAGGGAGAAAAAACATTTCTTCTACATTGCAGCCCTCACTTAGGCTGTCATGGGGGGGAGGTTGTAAAAGGCTTACAGGACAAATGTGCTTTCCCCTTTTCTGTCCTGGGACCCCTGGCATGCACTCGTTGATGCCTTGAATTACTGGAGGGCCCCAACTCTGTGGCTGTACAGCAGCATCCTTGATGCCTTGCTGTATGCTTTGTTGCATTGACTGGTTTGCTTGAGAGAGTCACTGATTATGAGCCCCTGATCCCTCTCCTCTCCTCTCCTCTCCTCTCCTCTGTTGAAGTGGCTAGTCTGACCCTTCCTATTCAATATTTTGTGTATGGATTCTGTCTCCGGAAGTGCATTGCCTTGCATGTCTTACCACTGAATCTCAATTGCCAGACCATCTTTCAAGCTTCTGAGGTCCTTCTGCAGTAATCTCACCCCTTCCTCATGATCTACTAGGCCTCATAGCTATGTGTCATCTGCACAGAGACACAGTTTTCCCTAGATACTTTCTGCGGTGTCACTTATGCACATATTAAATAGAATGGGTCCCAAAAATGATCCCTGTGGCACTCCACTGGTGACCTCCCTGTCCCCTGCCATAGCCCCATTTGCCACCACCCTCTGTTGCCTCCCCCAAAACCAGCTTCATACCCACCAAACTAAACCCTGCTCTTCTTCCAAGTCATCCAACTTCTTCAGCAGTCTCTTGTATGGTACTGAAACAAATTTCTTGCTGAAGTCACAGAAGAGCAAATCTACTGCCTGTCCTCTGTCAGTTACCTTGTGATCCAGTTGAAAAGCAATATCAGGTTAGTTTGGCATGACCTCTCTGGCACAAACTCATGATACTTGTTGTCCTGTAGTCCATTGTTCTACAAGTAGGCCACCAAGAATTCCTTGAATATAGCCTCCATCACCATGCCTGCAATGGAGATAGGACTAACAGGGATGTAGCTGCTTGGATCCTCCTTGTCACCCCCCCATGGAGTGGTACTGTGTCAGCAGATCTCCAATCCACTGCACCACTATGAACTTTAGAGATTCGTTATATAGAAGGGTTAAGGGTACTGCCAAATCTATGGCAAATTCCCTAAGTACCCGTGGGTGCTAGCTATCTGTGCCTGGTGTCTAGTCTACATTGAGAGAGTCTAGACCTTTTGTAACCCTGTCAACTGAGATCTGAACTCTGCCCATTTCCTGACCCCCATCATGTGATGGTCTTGTTACCACTCTCCAGCAGGGACTGTTCTCCTCTACCATGAATATCGAGCAGAAGTCATTATTTAGTACATTGACTTCTACTTGTCATCTTCCAATGTCCCCCTTCAGCTAAATTAACTACCCCCCCCATTTCCCTTTATTTCCTTATGTACCTAAGTACAACTTATGGTAGGAGCAGTCTTGTTATTGAGGCTGTTTGTGTATTGCACAGCTTTACAACCACTCTAGACTGAGTAACCTCTTCTCTATGCTGTCCAACCCCGAAAGCAGTCTATGGGGTCAGATAAGTGAAGACTGTGTGCAGCATGGGCCACTGGCTGTGCCAAAGGTAAGAGGGCTTCTGCGCTGTTCTGGCTCCCTGGACCCACTGCCAATTTTCAAATGGAGGCCAGGAGAGCAAAGAGAGGTGACAACCCACCACCTGAGTGAGAAGGGCTCTGATAAGCCTGAAGAACCAAGGGAGAGGTTCAGTGCTGTACCCATTTCCTGCAGCTTCAGTCGATACTGGGACCAGGCTGAAGTGGAGCAGGTGGAGGTGGCAGCAGTGCTCTGGATGGAGCCAGATAGTAAGCCTTATTTGGGAGGGGGGTTACACTGCTAACAGCAAAGCAGTTAAAGGTTTATTTGGACTGTTCTTGACCTTAAAAGAACTGAATGTGTTTGAGAGGAACTGTTACTTCAGAATGGAGACCCTCAGCTCAGTATGCCAGGCAGTGCTATCCCTACAGTAATTGCTTTGGAATACCATTATAATGCCATTGGTTTACCATTTCAATACCACTGTGATTATAAGACTGTACTACCATTAGGTTTTTTAAGTGTGGATTTGTTCCAGTTCCATTGTGATACCATTGTACCACTGTCCTACCACTGCACCAAGAAAAATCCAAATGTAAACTACCATTGTAATACCAGGGTACCAGTGGGTAGTACCATTGCACATCATATAACCCACGACTGTGTTGCCATTGTGGTGCCATTGTGTTGCCATAGTAGTGCATTTGGGGCAGTCATGAATGATGACAACTGCATCAGATACTCGCCACATCTGCCATTTTGATTTTTTCAAGGTTCTGTTGGAAGATTGTAGAATGTGTGCTTATTAACCTACTTCTGTTTGCTCAGAACAATATCGGGAGATGGTAATGTTCAGTCCAGGCCATGTCTGCCCCGTCCAGCATGTTGATTTATAAGTTTCTTACACTGGGATAGACACATTTAGATGTACTGTATGTAGCATACAGTTTCCAGGTGGATCTTGGGAGCAAATGCAGCAGTTGTCCCTGTGATATTGAGGTACATAATAAAACTGAGATCTAAACACACGCATATATGGTGGGAAGTTGTCATTAAGACATATGTCAAAGTATAATGAACAGACAATCTATCCCTCTCCACAGATAGATTAAAACAATAGTGACACTCATAAGGCCTATCAAAGTAGTTAAAGAGTTTAAGTTTGAAAATAATCAAGGCTTTTATGGCACACATACTGTACTTGCAAAGGTGATGGTAGTTCTGGAGTCAAAGCTGAATAAAAAAGGGAGGCTGGTAATGGCAGAAATCCTACCAGTGTAGGACTATCTGTCATTGCCAGATGTAGATAATTAGAGTTTTGGCTTTCTCATTCTTTTGGCTGATATAAGGTGATAATAAAGATTAGTATGTGTAAGGCCCTCTTGAGGGTGAGTGCCATCCCAGATACTGTACAGATACAGGGCATTGCAACCTGACAATTCCACAGGGGTCACTGTGGATGTCTTGATAAGTCCTGTGTCCTTAATGTCTCCCTTCATATGTGAGATGGGGTTCGTATTCATTGGTATTCAGAAATAGTGTGGTGCCTCCACTCAGACAAAGAATACAGTGGGCCTGCTGAAAATAGAATACTATCCCCTGGATACCTTACACCTCTCCACCATAGTCACCCCTCCAATGGGTCAACCCATTGGCTGGACAATACCCAATTAGCATGCACTTATACTCTAAACAGAATGGCAGCAGACCAATGATTCAAACACAAGAAACAATATTTAATTAGGGCAGCAGACATTAAGAGGAAAAGAGGGGCTAGTAGTATCATGAGGAACACAGTATAGCCATCTGGTCTTTCTGTGCCCTATTAAGTCTGAGCCTAATTCCACATGGTAACCTTACAATGCCCTGCTTGGTGCAGCCAAACCAAATGCTTCCCTGGGCTATAGCTAAAAATAACCATCCAGGCGCAGCCCTCACTCACATGCAGCCCTCTCCCACAACACAGTGTGCAACACAGAGTAACCTTTCACTCTCCTGTACTGGGGGCACTAAAAACCCTTTAAAGAGCAACAATTGTGCTAATTTCTAAACAATCCCTCAAAGCCCCCCAATGGTAGCTTACCAAAAATAGCCTTAAACAGTCCACTTTGCTAAATTTTCTGATTCTTAGTTTTTGCTGGTGACAGGATCATATATTCTGTTTGGCCACCCAATCTCTTCCCCTTCCTGGTGCGGATTTTAGAATGCTCGGCCCCTATGCGGCCCCCTTGCTCAGATGTTTGGGTTTGTAGAGTGTGGGGAAGCGCTCTATTGCTCTTAATGGGAGTGTGTTTTCAGTGATTTTTTTAAATATTTTAATGGACCACAGGGTTCAAATCAAAGCCACAGCTCAACTAATAAAAGTCTTGTTAGCTGAGCTGTGGCTGCTGAGAGGGGAGGCAGGATGGCCCAAGGAAGGGAGGGAGGGAGGGAGGGAGGGGAAGGAAGGAAGGGAACGGAAGGAAGGAAGGAAGGGAGATGAGGAAGGAGAGAAGGAAGGAAGGGAGGGAGGGAGAGGAGGGAAAGGAAGCCCATTGTGGGCAACCTCAACATGGAGCAGGAGCAGCCATTCGTATCAACAGCCACAGTGTCAAGGGGGCTGGGAACAAACCTGAAACAATGGCCACACAGCAGGAAAAAGATAGCAGTGAGACACAGTGGAGAAGGACAGCACTGCCAAACCATTGGGCAGGAGACTGGAAGCAGCAGCTGGAGCTAGTAGGACCAGACAGGAGGTGGATGGACTGGGAGGAGATGGGAGGGAAGACCAGCAGCTACAATGAATAAAGTCTCTGAAGAATTTGTGGTGTAAGTATCACTTGATTGAGGGCATGACAGGTGTTGCTTGCTGCCCCACTGAACCAAGGGCAAAGTCCTTCAATTACATACACGTAATATGTAACTGTGCATTGCTCTTCTCCCAGCACCTAGTTGAAAATTAGCTTTGTTCAATGGAGATTTATTCTGTTAATACAAATACTTACTAGTTGTGAATCCCAGCGACATCAGTAGAGTGGAATCCTGGCATTAAAAGCTTTACTCTAGGCTTCCATGCAAATGGTGTCACCAGGTTCTAGACTCACTAGTAATTATAAAATGATTAATTGTTGTGAAAAAGGCAGTATTAACAAGGGACACACAATAAGGAAAAAGTAAAGGAAACAAAAAAACTATTTAAAAACAGTCACATGCAAGAGTACATGGGGAGGGGATATAAGACAGATTTTGTGCATGCCCAAATTTCTAGTTATACTGATAATGTGAAAAAAAACAAGGTTTATTTTATCTTTGACTTCATTTATTAATGCCTTCCTGGGATGGCCAACATGAGTTCAAAAAGCACTCTGTTATAGAATGGTCTTGGTTGTACTATGTTGTACTCACTGTAAATCAAGACAATACCATAATCCGGAACACACGTGCACTGGTAGCACCACCACTCATGACACTGGCAACTGGGATTCCAGAGCAAGCCTTGTTCATCGGGCCTGCTGGGGGGAGGAGGAGGACTGAGCATCCCAGAGGATGCGCTCCACCTCCAGAGAGGGAGGGTTGCTGTCCTCTCTGCAGTACTACCACTTGGGTGACCACAGGTTACAGTAGAGCTGAAGATGCCAGGAGATGGAGTGACATAGGCTTGGAGCCCGCACAGAGCATGCTAAGCATGCACACATACCTTGGTTTCCTGCGGCATGCCCTCATCACTAGGGGTTTGGGGAGAAAATGTCCCCACTGTGCAGGATGCATCCCTTCTCTCCTCGCAGGCTCTGCACTGCTGGCTATGGCCCCTCTCCAGAATGCTCACTTGAGTTGCCTCAAAGGGGTTCCAAATAGCCCTCTCCACTCTGGGACCCTGATGACAGAGCCCCACTATGGTGGGTGAGTCACAGTGGCAAAAGGGAGAGGAGCAGTAAGTTTCAGAGAAGGTTAGTGACAGGGCTAGGGGAGGCAAGGGCAAGAAGGGGGCCAGGTTCTGTTTATATATATAAAATGTTAGAATAGAATTTATAAAATGTTGCTTTTACCAAAAAGTTGGCTTATAGGAAACATATATCTCACACTAATTAATATTCAATAGGCTTACTCAACTTAGTGAGGAGTTATGCTTGTGCAACTTTTTTGATAGTCTGAAGGTATTTGAATGTCTTTGATTGTAAGGTGAATACTTTGGTTGTTCACATTCTCTGTTCCATGAGGAACTACCACCTCATCATGGTATCGTGAAGGCAAAGGAACCCTCTTGAGGAGGGTTCCACCCCTAGAGGTGCCACTGAACATAATTCCTTTAGGCTAAAGGTACCTTAGAAAGGAGCCCCATGGAGAGGGATGCACCACTGGAGGAGCAGGAGAGGGTGGTGGGGCACAGAAACAACACTTCTGAGTGAGGCTGGAGAGAGCTGACTTAAATAACTCAGACAGGGGGCATGGCTGGCTGCTCCCACCCATTGAATTGCAGGCATAGCCTTTGAATAGAAATGATAATAAAGTATTAATAGATATTGTTAGATTTTGATTGACCTTTTTGTGTTAATACTGTTTTGCCAATGTTTGAATGTATTTTGAATACCTTAATAAAATCTATTTGAGAAAAAAAATACCATGGACAACAGTGAAGCTTTGACAAAGAGGAGGGGAATAGATATCTGATATCTAGGGGTTGATCTTTCTGATTGTGATAGTGTGTTTGTCTTTTAGTGTGAATAATATGTTATAGTGTATAGTAGGGGGTTATTGCGCATAGAAATCAGAGTGTTTCAAAATGTTGTAGTACCACAGTGCAAAAGTTCATGGAACGTGATTTACCACACTGTAGCACAACAACATCTTGAAACGCTCTAGAGCTCCACGCGCTGCTCTGTGCCTCAGTCAAACTGCCTAATATCATCTCCTCTCAGAGCAGTGCGAGTCAGAATGGGTTGGCGGTGGCAGTTTTTTCAAAATTAGACTTGAGGCGTAAGCGCTTCATCGAGGAGCAGGCAAACAAGTTTAACAACACAAAAACAATAAAGGATATCAGAATAGTGACATCATACCTCAATGATGTCGAGAGGTCTTGCCCCTGTACAAAACACGTAGCAGATCTCGTTTAGTGCCATAAATGTTTTTTGTGTAACCCAGCCCACACTGCAAATGTACCCAATAGCAAAGCATCACATCTCCTAGCAACCACACCAAGGTTCTAGCAGCCAGTATGACGAGAGACGATAGAATAATTTTAAATCAAAACTGTTTTCTTTAGAAGAAATTATTACTATACACTATAAAAAATACTGGACGGGCAACTAAGTGCACAACCAGTATTTTGTGCCACCTCGGGGTTCTGATTCCAGGGGACCTCTCGAACTTCACTCTCGAGGTCATCTGGCATCAGAACCCCTCTGTGGCACAACATACTGGTTGTGTACAGTTGCCCATCCAGTATGCTCTATAAAGTATATGGTGGAATGTTATTCTAACTTGAAATTCCACTTTACTCAAATGCTGTTCATCTACACACACACACACACACACACACACCAGCATGAATGGAATTCTGTACTGACCGTACATGCAGAACAGCATTCCAATTCATTTAGAATGAGAAGCTCGAGCCGTGCTTTGAAAGAAAACCGCCGGGCAGCAATATTATTTAAAACACACTGCAAATGGCTGCAGAAATTGTCAGATAAGGGAGCAAGTTAATTAGCATTAAGGGAGAATGCCAGAGCTAAGCGAGATGTCCATCCGCCATGGGTTTTTTTGTAAATGCCTCTCACAGTAGAGCGGCAACCAATGAGAGTATGCATTGCTAACATAGGGATGCCCAGTCCCTAGCAACCACACAACTCACCATATGCACAAGCCGTAGCTCTGGGAGACAACAATTTTTTTCTACGAAAAAAATACATTTAGAAAGCTGGAAAATAGTAGTAAAATAATTTGAGGGGCACCATACACCATAAAAAATACTGGATGGATAACCCCATGCAGAATCAGTGTGTTCTGACACCTTGGGGTCTAATTCCCAAGGACCTCTCAAGCTTTGCTCTCGAGGTCACAGGGAATCAGACCCCTCTGTAGCAGAACACACTGGTTCTACATGGTTACCCATCCAGTATTCTTTATATTATTATGATGATGACTATTATTATTATTAATACTGTTGATATGATCAATCACATAGTTTTCCTGTACACCCAGAAATAGAACTGGAACAGCTATGGAATCTTTGGCCCAGAGGACAGACAGTCACATTTACCAGATTCTAGTCTGTCAGAGGGACTTTTATCAGTGTGCAGTAGTGCTGTATTTCACAGCTCAGGTAACGGGAGGTGGTGGGTCAAGAGCTATATAATCATTTAGGGTTGACATTCAGCTCATCAGGTCATCACATTTTGAGTTTCTACGATTTGCACTGGAAGATGGTCTGTTCAGGCATATAGAGCACTTACCTAGACTTATTGCCCCACCTCTGTAATACTTTGCCCCCTGCCTCTCTGCTCCTTTCCCTTTGCCTTTAAATCCTACATCCACAAACTCTCCTCACACACATGATCCTGTAATTAGTCACCCTTGTTTACCTGCGCATGTTGCAGAAGTTACTTTTAAATAGTACTATTGGAGTTACTAGTTACTTGTAAATATCTGTAATATGTTATAGTTACAGTACTTATTACTTCTGTATGAAAAGTAATAAGTAACTGAAACAGTAATGCGTATTACTTTCTGTTGTTTCATATTACTTTTTATTATGTATCTTCTACAGCTGTAAATGTGTGTTCTTCTTATGAAAATGAATTATGTGTGAACAATACTGAAACACCAGATAGCAGCACCTCAGCAGTAAGTGAGTGAGACATTAAACCATGGTCCCTTGTGCCTATCTCTGGTGGCTGTCCAGATGAGGTGGATGTGTCAATAAAACAGGTCCATGCCACACCACCCCACTTGCACCTGGAAATGATATGTCACAGCTCAGTGTGCCTTTCCTGGTCACAGAATTACAAATAAATAAATTTAGTGTACTTCCCCCTTGTTGTAACAGCCCCCCCCCCCCACCTACCCTGTTCACATGTGGTGAGAACCCTCAGCCCTCAATTTAGTGTGCCATTACTGGCCAAAAACCCACATAAATAAATATGAGACATAGATCTCCTTGCACTGGATGGCACTTGAGACAGCCCGCTATGGTCAGGCATCCCTGGTTCCCACCAGGCTAATAATTTTACTCTACTGCATGCTTTTCAGCTTGTCTTTGGCTTCCATCATATTGACAAAAGGGCAATGTAGTTTAAATGCTGTAACTACTGCAGGTCATGCATTTTGAATTCCGACTGAATGAGGCAACAACAATTATAAAATGCGTTTTAAAAATCTTGAAACCCGATTTGCTGAGGGCCCTCGATACTAGTGCTGTTATCTCAGCACAACAGCACTGGATTAAGATACAGCAGCATTTTTACACAAAAATCAGTACTAACCATACATCCCTGACTGCCATCACAAACATGGCTGTCACCTTTACTCACTAAAAACCTTCAGCTAGACCCTAAAAATAAAACTGCCTTAAATGTAAAAAATAGTAATGAAATGTTACATGCCCTCATAAGTTTCTTACACACGCATACACAAATTAAAAAAATGAAGTACCACAGTACTTACAGTTTTAATTTCTAGTTTACCTTTACTCACCATGACAAATCCCCCTCCTATCCCCACCTGCTTACCAGGGAAATATCTGCTGTTAAACCTGCTACAGATAAAACAAAATTCCTGGTTCCTTCTGAGCCTTCCTGTTGTGTGATTGTGGGGGTGAGCATTCTTCCAGCCGAACTGAGCAGAGATTTGAATTCCTGTACTCCATCCATAGTAAACATTCCATCTCTTGAATGTAGGAAGGACTGAAAAGAAACATGGTGGGGAAAAGGGAGGGAGTAATGTAAAGAAGAAGAAAGAAAGGTGAGGAAACAGGTAAATGGGGATGGGTTGGGGGAAATCAAGGACTTATGGGGTAATTAAAAATGTATTTTACTGTGCATAATATTTCAGCCTGAGATGGCATGTCACTGCTGGGATGTGCTGGGACTATTTTTGCTGGGGTAGAAGATCATTTTTTTAAAAAGTCATAAACATTTTTCTTTTTTTATTTTTGTGCATTTTTCATCCCCCCCGCAAAAAAAATAATAAAATTGGACCCTTATTTATAATTGCAGTAAGACTCACCAGGGTATGCTTTGTGGTGGGATAACGACACTTCTCAGGTGGTTGAAGGCACTCAGCAATGCCTCGTGCCTCACAACACACCCAAGGTGTGCCATTATCTCACTACAATGCACACCCTGCCATGTCTTATTGCTTAAATCTCAGAGAAATGAACATAACCTGAAATCTTCCTGCCCTACTGAAATGGCTAAATTAGCCATGATACATAGGTACACAGAGTCTGATGGCACACAAGTGCTCATTAGTCTATCCAGTCTGCCCGTGAACCTGAAGGAGACATGTTGGGAAGGGCTTTACTGAATGAACTGAACAACTCCTGTATCTGACAGTTCTGGAGCAGCTGGAGGTTTCTCACTTCTGTCAACTTGGTTTGGCTGATACATACCTCTATCAACAGTCCAGACTGTTGATAGAGGTATGTATCAGACTAGTGTCACCTCTTACTTACGATACTGAGGACCGATAAGTCCATGCACCACATCTTTGACATGACATGGAGGGTTATCAGTTTGTAAGACTGGAGCTAAGAGCTTGTCATATTCCCTCCCAAGGAGTCATGCTATTATGCATAATTATTGAGAAAAGTTTATGAATGAAAGGGTAACATTTTGCTTTTGGTTCCTGTCACTAGTGTAAAATAGTTACATGCGACAAATATGTAACTACTGCATAATTAGCAACCTGCCTCAAAGATACTTTGAAACTGTTATTTAATAAAGTCACTGTGATGAAAGGTTACACATTTGAAGTGTTTTATTTGTGTTATAAAAAGTAAACTCAGATTTACTGGCTAAATATCAACTCTTTCTAGTTTTATACACGGGTCTTACCTTTTGTGATGCTTGGATTCTGCTTTTGACTATCCTAATGGGATCTGATGGAGAGTCAATCTTTCTGACTGTGGATCTCGGATCCTATCTGACCCCATTCAGATTTCATATCCAAAGCTGCATAATAGGAGATCTATGGTCAGATAATAGGTTCAATGTTTGTGGAATAGCAATAAGGAGAGATGGGGTATATAGTGCTTGTGTAACTTGTAGTACTTTTTGTGACTTTACTCTATTCCCACCCTTGAGTAGTGGGTAGGTAGGTACAGTGGATTCCACTGAAGTGCACATCGGATAAGTACACATTCCTGATAAGTGCACACTTTTCCTGTTTCCCGATTTTTTTTACTATTCACATAGTACAAAAAAAAATCAGTTATGTGCACACTGGAAAAGTGCACATTTTGGCTAAATGCAGTTTCACAGTTCACCAACACATCTCTCCCTAGGTAGTTAGCACCTCTTAAATGCACAGGTGATTCTAAGCAGTTGTGAAGCAGCATTTAACACCCTATATCACTCATCTGGCACTGAAAAGTTGCAAACAGACTAAGATCATTTCCTTTTTCAAGTCCACAAGAAATACAGATAATGCAGACAGATGATCAGCTTTGATATATGTTTTTTATAGCATTGTGCTTCATTAAGTTATTTGTCAATGCTGCACAGTAGCACATTTTAACATTTGTAACATTTTTAGTATATTGCTATGATAAATAAATGTGGAATGCCATTACAGTGCATGTCTCAGTTATTTTCTTTATGTTGCATTGTAAACATAGAGTTCAGATAAATGCATAATCCGCTTAAATGCACATTTTCTTGCTGCAAAACAAGTGTGCATTTAAGCAGATTCCACTGTAGTAATTTAAGGCCCATGAGCTAGGGTGAGAACAGCACCGGAGATGGAGGAGGAAGGGATGGTGGTGAATGAAAACACTCCTTAAGCAAGGGAGGTGTGTTAGAGGTGGGCTTATATAGAGGTTGTGGGTGGAGTTATTCCACACATTGAACCTTGGGCAAGCCCTCTGACTCAACGTTTATGGAATAACAATAAGGAGAGATGGGGTATATAGTGCTTGTGTAACTTGTAGTACTTTTTGTGGCTTTACTTTATTCCCATCCTTGAGTAGTAAGTAGGTAGGTAGTAATTTGTAGGGAATAGAAGGCCCAAAAAGAAAACTCCTCCAACTCACAGAGAGTATGACCCCCTGGCACTCAGGAGAGGAAAACCTCCAGGTGGAGGAAACCTCTCAGAACCCATGGTAGGAGGTCCGCCCGTCCTTCTGGGTATATTAAATGGAGAAGGATCTAGGTTCTAGTAACCATAGCTAGTTTGAAGTTGGTGAGTTGCTTGGAGAGATGATAATCCATCTTCAATCCATGGATGATGCCGATCGCATGATGATCCTGAGGTTGAAGAGGAGATCTGTTCTGAATGGATGATAGAATCCTAAGTATGAAGTAAATCCGAGTAAAGAAGGAGGAAGGAAGTCCAAGTATCCAAGATGATGAATGATGCTTGTCCAACGGAACTGTAATAGGCAGAGGGACCATGACTGAATCGATAAGGTACTAAACTGGGAATGGTGGAACGGCAGTGGTAAAAGAAGTCATTGGTGAATGATTCAACTTATGAGAGGCTCGAATGTAAGGGTATGGTCTGGAGGCTAGGAATTCTTTATTGAACAAGGAGTCACCAAGGAAACATCCATAGAGTAGAATGTGCAGAAGAGTCTTTGAGTGCCCAGGAGATGCTGGTTCATTCTTGTTCCAAGGATGATACAGCTTGAATGATGATCCTGAAGATGAAGGGTACATCTTTCCATAGGGATGGTAAAATCCTATGCGTAAAGCAGATCCAGATAAAGAAGGGCTAATGTAGACCATATTTCCAAAGTGATGAAGGATGGATGTCCAAGGGATTGTATGGATGTTATGAGGTGGGAGAGCAAGATTAGATTGATATAACACCAGATTGTACACTGTGGTAGTTGTGACGATTAGTAAAGTTATGAGTGACTGCTCCAATTCGTATAAGGTTTGGTATTCGAGGTAGTCTGGAGGTAAGGAATTGATTAGTGAGCGAAAGTCACTAGGTAAGCAAACCAGAGTGAAATGAGTAGAGGAGTTTGCGTGCCTGATGACAGTAATGTCATAAGTGATTAGTAAAGCCCAGAAGATCATTTGTGGAGCCATGCAGATGGTAACCTAATGTAGATGAGGAATGATTGTAAATGTGGTATAAGGAATAGATGGCTTCTTTGGTCATGATGTTCATGACTTTCTGCTTAATCCTTTGCTGGTGTGCTGCCTGAAGTACATGTAGGTATTCCTGTGGTGTGATCATTTAGGAGATGCACTGTGGTGGCATAGGTGGTTAAGTTTTTGGGTAATCCAGATACTGAAGTACATGAGAAAAACTTAGGGCAGATGAGAGGAAGAGTCTGTAGGCTAGATTGGTAGTGAGATTGATAAATGCAGGATGTGATAGGATTTAGTGCTACAGCCAATTAATACCGATTGGGATGCAAGACTGAGTTGGTGAATTTGTCTTGGCTGTTACGGATTGCCAGTTAGAACTCAGGAGAGCCAGTTCTCTGCGATGGTCTTTTCTGCAGAGATTATCGAAGGTACTTCGAGAAGAAGAGGCTGAAAGGTCCGCTGGAAGAATGGTTGACCTGGCTGAAGGTACTAGGTGAAAAGGTGCAGATACTAGTATAAGGGATAACGATATCTGGGAGTGTAATCAAAGGTGTGGATAGTGTGGAGTCAGGAATCAGCTAGGAGGTAGAGATCCCAAGATGAATATTCTGGACAATATTTGTACAATTCCTAAACTAGCAATGACTGTTAGTAGGAGTAGAGTAACTTGGTCATCAGAGTCATTGTTGAAACAAGAGGTGGCATAAGGTAAAATGGATTGTGTCCATAGTTGAATGGGTTGTCTTGCGATTCCCAGTATCTGTAGAAGTAATGCTGATTATGAAGTCTGAATATAACAGAAGGATTTAAGTCCATTCCATGTATGAGGATGGCCAATGAATCAAGGCATCTGGGGAATCATGGTGATTGGATTGACAGAGATTGGAGGGTCTATCCGATAGAGACAGAGGAGATCTTCCTATTGTCCAGGCAAATGGGATTCCATGAATGATTGCAAGAACTGAATGGGCAGTGTGAGACTTCTATGATAATATAAGAATCTATGGGGCATGTGAGCTGTTTGCTGGCAATAGTATTACTCCAGAGTAATGAATAAATGATCGAATAAGAAGTGGAAGGGTGCTGTTAGAAGAGCAGGAGTAAAAGTAGGAGATGGAACATATGGAAAAGCAGATGACTTGTTAGGAGTACTGGTCAGAGAGAGGATACGAGGCCCAAAAGAGCCACAGCAAACAGTATGAAGCCCTGAGCCAGCAAGGCGAAGAGGAGAAAGCAGCCAGTCAAATGTGAAGGAAGTATGGAGTGGATTCTGAGCAACTAAAGGAATAAGCAGAGGAAGCGAAGGGCCAGGCGAAGCCGGATGATGGCCAGAGCAGAAAGGAGCAAGGCATCGGATGATGATCTACAGAAGGCCAAGGAGCCAAGCCAAGCACTATGAGCAACATGAGTCCCATATCTGACAAAGGCTTGAAGCAACCAGAGAAATGATGGGAGGTGCTGGAGCGATGAAGGGTGAGGTTCCAAATCAGCAAAAGAAAACAAGTCTGTACAGCAGCTGGACGGGGACCTGAGGAAGTCCATGAGGCAGTCAACCTGGAGTGAAAGAGGAATCGAACAAGCCAGCAGGATCCATATGATGAGGGAAGGAGGCCAAAGGGGCTAGAGAATGAAGGTCCATGGAATAACGGGATGGCGGGTGGATCATTCAAAGCAGAAGGGGCCTGCGATGGAAGGGAAGTGGCAAACTGGCAGGATGGAGGTAAACCAATCAATGAGGTCCTGGTCCACAGTCGAAGTCGCAGGTGGAACTGAGGGGTGGAAGGCTGGAGGAGTGAAGATGCCCAGGTCCTGAAGAGAAGCAGCAACCTGCATAAGGCAGAAAGCTGACCGCTGACACTGCAAAGTGAGCTAGGGCCATAGACCAGGTATGGTAGTCTGTGTAGTGTTTAAATGACTCCCATCCCTGGTCGTCGGGGCACAAGAACCTTCACTTGATGCTGTCCAGCAGAGTTAGAAACTGAGGATGTCAGGCTGGTAAGTAGTAAAAGGAATTGATTGGAATGTACTCCCATCCCCGGTAGACAGGGTTAGACTACCTACATTCAGTGCCTCAGAAGGCACGAGTTAGGGACGGAGTCCGGAGTACTGCTGGTATAGGCTGGCAAAGTGCTCAGTGCTGCTGGAGAGAGAGAGAGAGTAGATTTAGGAGATGAACGAAGATAGGAGGAGGAAGAGTCAGTGCCTCACATAGCAGGAGAGAAGGGGATGCTAGACATAGTGAACAGTGGAACAAAACATAATGGGTAAAGGAAGAGCCATGTAGCAAGGCATGAACAAGGTGAAGTAGTCATATGTAGCAAGTAAGTGTGTAGGCAGCGGAGAAGGAGGAAGATTCAGTGGAGCGGGAGCAGTTGGGCAGCAGGGATGAATGCCGGGAGAATCTGAGAGTAGGACATGTATAGAAAGGAAAGGTAGGGGAGATGGAGACAGGTACTGTATGTCATGCTGTGATGCCAAAAGCGTGTGTACAATAATAAATTTTATTTCTAAAGTGCCTTTCAGATTTTCGAGGCGCTGTACAAGACACATAATACAAATCAAACATTATAATTCAATATAAAACACAGATAAAACTACAGTCTCATCAGCAACTTGAACACAGTCAATACTATAAAAAAGCAATTTGATAAAAAGGAGTTTTTAAACCCCTCTTAAATTCCTCCACGGAGGTGCACTGTCATAACCAACGGGGTAGAGAATTTCAAAGAATGAGAGCAGCATAAGAAAAGGCTCTGCAATCGGATGAATTTAGACTCACTCTTGGAATCTCTAGAAACCCCTTGCTGGCCGAGCAGAGTGATCGGCCAGGGCAGTAAAGAGCTAGAAGATCTTTCAGATAGGCTGGACCCTGATCATGTAGGACTTTGAAAGTCAATAAACAGACTTTAAAGGTGATCCGCCACCGAACGGGAAGCCAGTGCAGATCATGCAGCACCGGGGTAATATGACAAGACCTGCTTGTCCCAGTCAAAATCTGGGCTGCCGAGTTCTGCACTAGCTGAAGGCAGCAGATTTCAACCCCAGAAAGCCCAAAATACAGGGAGTTGCAGTAGTCCAAACGTGAGGACATGAAGGCGTGGACGAGCGTTGGTAACGTGTCAGACGGAACAAGGTGCTTCACTCTAGTGATATTCCTAAGGTGGTAGAAGGAAGTCTTGATGACTGCTGACACCTGTGATTGTAGTGTCAGCCTGTCATCCAAGATAACCCCTAGGTTACGCACCCATTCGGCGGTCGGAAGTGTCACACCCCCAAGAAAAATTCCTGAGGGTGCACCAACAGGAGACCCCTCTATCCGACAGCCCGGATCCACTACCAAAACCTCTGTCTTTTCTGAGTTCAACTTCAGCCAACTAGAATCCATTCAATCCTGGATTTCTTTCAGACAGTTGTTAAACACTGAGAGAGCTCCATCTTGGTCAGGAGCGAAAGACAGGTATGGCTGGATATCATCTGCATAGCAATGAAACCTCAGCTCATACCATCTTATAATGTCTCTGAGGGGCAGCATATACACCGCGAATAACATGGGATATAGCACAGAACCCTGAGGCACTCCACACAACAAAGGAGTTGGGCCAGAGGAAAAGAGCCCCGACACAACTATTTGTGATCTCCCAGTGAGGAATGAGGTGAACCATCGAAGGACGATTCCCGATATTCTGAAAACAACACCACGTGATCCACGGTGTCAAAAGCTGACGAGAGATCAAGAAGAACTAGAATAGAATGTCTCTTCTGGTCTCTCGCCCTCAGGAGATCATTAAGCACCCGAACCAGTGCCGTCTCGGTGCTATGTCTTTTACGAAAACTGGATTGGAAGGGTTCGTAGATGTCATGGATGGTTAAATGGTTCCCCAATTGGACCGCCACTACCTTCTCAATCACCTTCCCAATAAAGGGTAGGTTTGAGATGGGTCTGTAGTTTGTGAAACAGTCTGGGTCCAAGGTAGCTTTCTTCAAGAGGGGTGTCACCACCGCCTCTTTCAGGGAGCTAGGAAACTCACCCAATTCCAGGGAGCACCAGACTATTTGCACAAGGATTGGAACAATGGTGTCACAACAACCCAATATTAGGGAAGTCGGTCCAGGATCCAAACTACAGCTCATAGGGCGCACACCATGGATAATCCTCATGACATCCACAAAATCAGGTCTGCTGAAGGAACACCAAGAAAACAGAGGTACCATGAACTCATGTTGTTCAGCAGCATTCCCCCTTAGAGGCCACTGGATGCAGAGTACACAAGAGTGACCTAGCCAAAGGGATGACCCCCCCCACTGGTACCATGAGAAAATGTGTGGTGATGTCAGAGCAGAGTTCTAGCTACTGGTACACCTGAGAAAACTGTGGCATTATGGTCTGAGAAATCTGTGGCATTATGGAGAAAGACAATCCTGTGAGACAGTAAATGAGTGAGGAACGCAGTTTGAAAATAGGTGCAGCATATGAGTGGCTATGAAGGTCTATGTATGGGAAGCCACAGTGATAAGGTATGGGCCATAGAAAGCTGAGGTGGCAAAGTTTATGGGCAATCATGTCACTGATGTAATTCCTGTCAGCTTCACTGGAAATGCAAGGTAAACAAACGTGAGGCAAGCCAGGTAAGACAGCATGAAGGAGACAGATGAGCCACCCCCCCGCATCGCATTCCTTCCAAATATAGTTTGAGCTAGATTGACACGCCCACTTTAAGCTTACTGCGACAGTGCTTACGTAAGTGCCTTGGCGTCCTTCTGCGTCTTTTTTCCCCAGAGCTGACCCAAAGGAAAATGTGGCGGTACTTACAGTAATGATCGAAGATGGCCTACCGCCATAGCGCAAAGTAGGTGCGTGGCACTCCCGAGACAGGAGATATTGTGGACAGAGGTGAGCCTGAAGTGCTGGAGGTTCGAAGGGGAAAAGGGGGTGTATACAGGTGGGTTCGACAGAAACGTGCTTCGGGAATGAACCCATGGAGGATAGGAATGTGGGGAAGGAGTGTGGATGCCTGGAATCGCCGGACGGCGGTGTGAAGAGAAGCCCAAGAGAAACAGAAGCAGAGAGAACCCTGGCATGGCCAGGGAAGGAGTGGAGCGCAAAAGATGCAGAGAAGAGATAAAGGGAAAAAAGGTAGGTGTTATGTGTAGTGCAGCTTTAAGAAATGCACTTCCTGTGAATGCTGTTCCTGTGTGTGTTGAGATAAGTGGTTCCCTTGTGTCTGTGCTGAATAGAAATAAACAGAAAGGGCCTAAATTTCTGTGGTGCATGTTTTTCTTTCTACCAAGACCCTGATGTGTTTAAGGTACTTATTTTTGGCCACCAAATACAACAAACTGGCAACAAGGATGGAGAAATTTTTCATAGCTCCAGCTTACTGAATTGCACCATTTTGTGACTTTCTGCATTGGAGGCAAGTAAGTGGTTTGGAACTGTGCAATATCATGGCAACTTCAGCCAGCTTTGAAATTTTTACAGGAACGGACTGGGATACATGGTCCTGATGATTTGATCAGTGGTTATTACTTAATCCTGCCATACAATCTGCTACTGATGAGCTACAGGATAAACTTATTCGAGCTGCTTTTTGTACTTTCTTGGGGAGTGAAACCTTCAAACATTTATGCAATTTGTGTGCACCGGACAGGCCGGAGGATTTGTCATATCAAGAGCTAAAGGCCAAATTAAATGCACAATACAGTTTAGCAACTTTTCCAAGGGCTGAACGTTACAAATGCTACAGTTACCAGCAGAAACTGGGTCAGTCATTATGATGTTATTTGGCTGAGATCAAATGTTTAGCTTG